>CM060938.1:788381585-790881585 GCA_030765085.1 Allium cepa | reverse complement strand
GAAAAGTCAATACAGCAAGCCTCACTACATATCACTCAGAGTAGATACAAACAGCGGAACATCCAGTACATATAGTAAGAAAATAATATGCTAGCCTCCAGCTCGTCTTCGCCATCAGCGTCATGGATAGCAAAGAACAGCATCTGTCACCTGCTACCTAGTCTGCACATCCCAAAATGGATGAACAGCCCAAGGTAATAAGAGTTGAACATAAAACCTTGAGTCAGACAAAAGTCCTAGTGAGCGATAAGTCAACTATCAAACATACCAAAAGAGCATAAAGGGTAAAAAGGAATAGGAACCCAACCATCCCACTCCACCTCTTTCTACAGTGATAGACCCCAGACACACTAAGCAGAAACAAACATAGCAAAGCAGACAATTAAAGTAAAGCAATTTATCACTCGAGTCAAGGTCGATGTTTTCCAAGTACAAACCCCTAAGGCCTAAACCAAGATCAGATAAGCACCCAAAAAGCACCGCTCTTGAGACCGAATGATGATACAACCAAACATCCAAAACATCCATGACCCTGGCTATCACTGTTATCATTGCCTCGATATCACCGTTAATTGAATGACCGGCTCATTCTTTCATCCGTCCGTCAAGGGCTAATGGTAATCCCGGTTCTAGACATAACTCCGCACGTCATCGTGACCCGTGCCTAGGACTATCGAATCTGCCCAGAGTACTAGACCATCAACTATTAGTCTTGGGATTATCGAATCTGCCCAGCGTACTCTTGCTTTGAGCATGCTAGAACCTTCAACAACGATGAAATCTCAGCCTCCTAGTCATCCTCCTTGACGACTATTCTCATACTAGCTCAAGCACCTCTCGAGCCAACCATTATCAACGAACTCGAACCATATCACCGAGTTATCAACATGCTTGGGATGATCCCGTCTGGATTAAACCAAGGCTACCTCACATCATGCTTTGCTTCATTGCATCATAGCAAAGTCCCATCTCAACATCATGCCTTGCCTCATCGCATCATAGCAGAGTCCCATCTCAACATCATCCTTTGCTTCATTACATCATAGAAAAGTCCCATCTCAACATCATCCTCAAATCTATCCATATGAGCTTTATCATCCGCTTCATATGCCACGAGCAGCTTTCCTTATTCAAGAGCCTTTCCACTTAGCTTTTGAATCATCTTCGACCAGCTTGTCCAAATTCAATCCATAAATCAACTAACTTCTAACAATCAATCAAATCAATCATTAATCCAAGTAATCAATCATTCAAATAAGATCTAAATAAACAGTTATAACAATAATGGCAATTTCGTAAATAAAGAGTCCAAATCTAGCAAGCATGAATTCTAAGTAATATCTTGATGAATGAACTAGCATAGGTTAACATGTAGTAAAGTGGATATCAAAACTTTATGAATGATGGATCTACATGCAGACTTAAGGAAAATGCATGAAATCACTATCTTTAACACACAAACAAGCCACCGATCCAATATACTCCTTTGGGTCCGTGTGAGAGATAACCACCACTCACCGAATCACCTAAACACCTCAAAAGCAACAAACTCCAGATCCGGACAGCGAAGGATCTAGCTTAATCCGCCTAAATTCCGCTTCAAACGATGAAGTCTCTCTTTGAAGAATGTAGATCTTCAATTTTGGCTCTTGGATCTTCGATTTGATCTTCAATCTTGGATGGAAGGAAGCACTAGATTAGAGTAGAGAAAAGAAGTGAAGAAGTGTTGTAGTCGAGCCCTCAAAATAGCAGCACTTCGTCGCTTCAAAATCCGGATCCCAAAAATGAAGATAGGCACTTCTATTTATAGGCCAAACCCTTAAGTCGTTCGCCCCCCTTAAGTCAGTCACGACTTAACAAGGCCCCATGACTTACGACTCATCAACCCCACGGCCTACCGACTCAAGCCTCTACGCGACCTAACTTAGACACGACCTAACGACTCAAGCCATCATGTGACTTACGACCTAACTACACACACGGCTCAACACACACGCGACCTAACATGCAAGCCGCGTTCCTTCCTAAGTCGTCTGGACGACTTAACAACCTACCGACTCACGAATCAACGACTCAATGACCTAGCGACTCAGCAACTGAACACAGGAGATGACCTACCGACCTAACTACACTGCCGACCTAACTCAAGAGACGACCTAGCGACCTAACTACATAGCCGACCCAACGACTCAACGACTCAATGATCAACGACTTAACGACTTATGACCTAAACTAAACCCAGCCGCTAACTCTCTTAAGTCGCCGATTCCCTTAAGTTGCCAGCTCTTAGACCGCTAACCTCCTTAGGTCGCCAACCTCCTTAAGTCGCTCCACGACCTAATCCAACACACGACCTAAGCCTCAACACGAGAATTCCTTAAGTCTCTTACTAACTTAATTCGTTAACCCTTAAGTCGCTCACTCCTATAGGTCGGTCACTCCTATAGGTCGCTCCAACTCCTAAGTCGCTCCACCGACCTAAGCCACTGCACGACCAAAACCCTGGACGACTTAACTCAGAACGACTTATACAATACTAACGACTTAATGGAAACTATTTTTATGATTTATCGACACGTAAAATACGGGTCGTTACATTCTCTCCCCCTTAGGAATTTCGCCCCCGAAATTCCAAACAAACAAGAGCAACCAAAACTATTCTGCATGCCTACCATCCATAGCAATCAACAAACCATGCATCCAATTACTAGCCTAGCATGCAGAATTCTAAGACTAGAACAAGTTACAAATTCATGAGATGTCACGACACCTTAGGGCCATACCTCGAAGAGTTTAGGATGAGCTGCCTTCATCCTCTCTTTCTCCTCCCATGTACAGTCGTTAACATCATCACTCCATTGTATCTTGAGCAACCTAACCACCTTCTTCCTAAGCTGTTTCGTGTCAGTTCCCACAACACGGAGCGGCTTACGAGGTCTTCTAACAACTGGATCAACTTCTAAATCTTCACAACTATCAGCAGAAACCACTGTATTCGAGTCGTGCACATACTTCCGTAGATACGATACATGAAAAACATTGTGCACACCCGACATCTTTTCTGGTAACTCCAATTTATAAGCGAGCTTTCCAATTCGCTCGACGATCGGGAATGGTCCAACAAATCTCGGAGTCAATTTCCCTTTCTTCCCGAACCGAATAACATTCTTTAGTGGAGAAATCTTCACAAAAACCATATCACCTACGTCGAATTCCAAATCCTTACGACGTTTATCGGCATAACTTTTCTGACGGTCCTGGGCTGCCTTCATTCGTCGCCGAATGGTCTTTATACAATCCGAAGTCTGTCGAATCATTTCTGGCCCAAGTATCAACTTTTCTCCTGTTTCCAACCAACATGTCGGAGAGTTACATGATCTTCCATATAATGCTTTATACGGCGCCATACCAATGCTTGACTGGTAACTGTTATTATATGAAAATTCCACCAAATGAAGATGATCTTCCCATGGTCCTCTGAAGTCCAAAACACATGCTCTGAGGAGATCTTCCAAAACTCGGTTGAATCTCTCGGTCTGACCATCTGTTTGGGGGTGATAAGCTGTACTCAAACACAACTCGGTTCCCAAAACTTCCTAGAAGCTCTTCCAAAATCCACTAGTGAACAATGGGTCTCGATCGCTCACTATACTTTTCGGAATACCATGGAATCGAACTATCCACTTAACATACAACTCAGCCAATTTCGATGCAGTCCTAGTTGATCGAACAGAATGAATCTCGCACTCTTAGTCAATCGATCTACGATGACCCAAATCCCTTCATTTCCTGCTCTGGTTCTAGGTAGTCCATCGATAAAATCCATCGATATTTGCTCCCACTTCCATGTAGGAACTTCTAACGGCTGAAGCAATCCACTTGGCTTCTTCTATTCGGCTTTTACCAACTGGCAGTTCATGCATTTGGAAATAAAATTTCTAACATCCTTCTTCATACCTTCCCAGTAATAGGTTCTCTTCATATCCCGATACATTTTATTTCCACCTGGATGAATTGTCAACTTCAAGTGATGACTTTCCTTCAGAACTTCATCTCTCAATTCATCTATATCGGGAACAACTAGTCGTCCTTGCTTCCGAAGCCAACCCTCTCGATCGACCTCGAATCCTTTATCCTTCTCTGGGTCCAATCCAGATTCCAAATCACGAATAATCTTGACAAGCTTATCGTCTCACTTTTGGCTCTCGCCAATTCTTTCCACCAGAGTAGGTCTTATCGATAAGTTTGCCAACATCTCAGGTTCCGATTCACATCTAGGCCTGAATTCAAATCCAGCTAAATACTCGAGACTCTTCCATTCCGAAAACATGGCTCCCAATCCTGCATGTCTTCGACTTAACGCATCTGCCACTGCGTTACCTTTTCCCGGAGTATAGGCTATACCAAAATCATACGATGCTAAAAACTCTAGCCATCGTTGTTTTCGAAGATTCAAATCTTTTTGGGAGAAAAGATACTTCAACGACTTATGATCTGTAAACAACTCGAACCGAACTCCCAATAGGTAATGTCTCCACATCTTCAGAGCAAAAACAATCGCCGCTAACTCCAAATCATGAGTCGGATAATTCCTTTCATGCGGCTTCAGTTGTCGACTTGCATATGCAACAACTTTACCCTTCTGCATCAGTACTGCTCCAAGTCCAGTACCACATGCATCGATGTAAACCACCATCTCATCATTTCCACTTGGAATAGTCAAAACAGGAGCACTTGTTAATCGCTCTTTCAGGATTCCGAAAGCTTGCTCACACTTAGCATCCCATCTGAACACTTGGTTCTTTTTCGTCAATCCTGTTAATGGTGCAGCTATCTTGGAAAAGTCTTTGATAAATCGACGACAGTATCCTGCTAATCCAAGAAAATTTCTCACATCAGATGCATTCTTAGGTCTAACCCAATCCTGGACTGCTGCCACCTTGGCGGGACCAACTGCTGTTCCATTTCCAGAGATAATATGACTTAAGAACCTCACTTCACTCTTCCAGAAGTGACACTTCGAAAACTTAGCCTTCAGCTGATGTTTTCGCAGGGTTTCCAAAACAATACGCAAGTGCGTCTTGTGCTCTTCTTCAGCTCTGGAATAAATCAGAATATCATCCACGAACACAAGTACGAACTTGTTCAACTGATCTCTGAACACTCTATTCATAAGATCCACAAAATACGCTGGTGCATTGGTCAATCCAAACGGCATTACCAGCCACTCAAAGAAACTAGATGGTGTCCTAAAAGCAGTCTTCGGCACACTATCCTTTGCCACTCTTAATTGGTGAAATCCCGTTGCCAAATCCATCTGAGAAAACACCTTGGCTTCATGAAGCTGATCAAACAAGTCATCTATTCTCGGCAATGGATACTTGTTTTTCTTAGTCACTTTATTCAGATCATGATAATCCACACACAACCTCAACGATCCATCCGCTTTGGTTGCGAACACAACTGGTGCACCCCATTCGGACACACTACGCCGAATGAATCCTTTCTGTAAAAGGTCATCAACTTGCACCTTCAACTCTTGCTGTTCCCTAAGCGCCATTCGCCTAAGAGGCATCACAACAGGTCTGGCTCCTTCAACTAGATTGATACGAAACTCGATCTCTCTAAGCGGCGGTAACCCTTTGACCTCGTCAAAAACATCCTCAAATCCATTCACAATAGGCACCGATGACAGTCCATCCCGTGGAACAACTAGCGAATACATGAAGATCATGAAGACGCCTTCTTCATGCTTACATCGTATCACAACCCTTCTCCCCTCCACATTCTCGACTGTCACCTCCAGCCTCTTACAATCAACTCTTGCCGCATACTTTCTAAGCCAGTCCATACCCAAAATAATTCCGAACCCCACAAAGTTCAGAACAAAACAATCACAAAAAAAGAGTAATCGTGACTCGATACAACTAGACCACGGCATACCATACACAAACAAGACGAACCCCTAACTGGATTAGTCACAACCAATGGTCTATCAACAATATCCGGTTCCAAACCCAACCGGCCTACAAGTTCACTACAAACAAAGGAGTGCGACGCCCCAGTATCAAATAACACTCTAACTGGAACACCACAAATGGAAAGAGTACCTTGTACCACCACACTCTTTCCTTTCTCTTCCGTAGTAGGGGCTTTCGAAGATGATAGCACAGCCCCCAAAGCATAAGCTTGCACAATCTGTTTGTCCTTCCTCGGTTTTGGACAATTCTTCTTAATATGCCCCTGCTTGTCACAGTTGTGGCACTTCACTGGCACCTTTGGATTCTTACAATCTCTAGAGAAATGGCCCTTCTGCTGACAATTGTAGCAGGTCACTTCGCCCTTCGGCTTCTTCTGGTCATCCTTACCCTTCTGTTGCTGCTGCTTCCTCTTCTTGTTTCGACCCTGCTGTGGTTTAGACCCTTCCTTGGTTACAACAACAACAGATCCTTCTTTAGGAAACAAATTCTCATGCATGAGAGATTTCTCCACAAGCTTCTCAAATGGGTCATCCAAATGATCCACCAACTGCCTCCCAAGATAACTGTCCAAGCCTGTCACAAACTTCTCGTTCTTCTGATACAGGGATTCAATATATGACCGAGTATACTTGGACAAAGCTTCAAACTCAGAAACATACTCAAGAACTGGTCTTCCACCTTGCTTGAGCTCCACAAACTTCTTAAACAGAACAGGTTTCTGAGCTGTAGAAATGAACTTAGCTTCAAATCTAGCTTGGAATTGCTCCCAAGTAATTTCTTCCTCTGGAGTATCAATGGTGATAGAATTCCACCAATCAAAAGCTCTCCCTTGAAGCTGTCTTGATGCAAGCTTCCTCTTAGTTGCATCCTCAATTCCCATGTCACCAAAGATCCTTCTACAAGCATCAATCCACCTCTGAACCTCAATGGTTGATTCTGTTCCCAAGAAAACCTTTCCTCTAAGAGCAGTATAGTCTTTGCATAACTTAGCAAAATCCACCGGTTTTGGAGTTTGAACCTGAACTCCAACATCTACCGTTGGCCCCGGAGCTGGCATCCTTCTCATGATCGAAGTCATCATGGCCTCGAACATAGAAGCATAATCAGCAGCCCCCTCAACAACACGGCCTTCCCTAGCAGCTGGTCTCTCTCTTCGACTCATTCCTAATATCTATAAGAAAATGATTAATATACCTTGAGAAACAACTGCATAAGGAGTTCAAATCCTTCTAAGCTACTATATTATATATAGTAATCATCCATCAAAATACAATTACGTCTCTCATACGTGGTTACGTCAGCGAGCGTTGGCTAAAATCGATTAACCAAAGCTCTGATACCAAATGTGACGACCACCCATGACTCCTACACTAAACAAGGAAATAGTGCGCTGTAAAGTGTGCAAGGTAGCCATGGATGATCGTCAGGGTAAGGTAAAACAATAAACTCTATCGTATTACTCACAGCGCATGGATAAAATACAATAGAAAAGTATACATAGTGAAGCTCCATAAAACAGAATCTCATCATATAAACTCATAATAGTTTGGTACAACAATCTGAAAAGTCAATACAGCAAGCCACACTACATATCACTCAGAGTAGATACAAACAGCGAAACATACAGTACATATAGTAAGAAAATAATATGCTAGCCTCCAGCTCGTCTTCGCCATCAGCGTCGTGGATAGCAAAGAACAGCACCTGTCACCTGCTACCTAGTCTGCCCATCCCAAAATGGATGAACAGCCCAATGTAATAAGAGTTGAACATAAAACCTTGAGTCAGATAAAAGTCCTAGTGAGCGGTAAATCAACTATCAAACATACCAAAAGAGCATAGAGGGTAAAAAGGAATAGGAACCCAACCATCCCACTCCACCGCTTTCTACAGTGATAGCCCCCAGACACACTAAGCAGAAACAAACATAGCAAAGAAGACAATTAAGTAAAGCAATTTATCACTCGAGTCAAGGTCGATGTTTTCCAAGTACAAACCCACAAGGCCTAAACCAAGATCAGATAAGCACCCAAAAAGCACCGCTCTTGAGACCGAATGATGATACAACCAAACATCCAAAACATCCATGACCCTGGCTATCACTGTTATCATTGCCTCGATATCACCGTTAATTGAATGACCGGCTCATTCTTTCATCCGTCCGTCAAGGGCTAATGGTAACCCCGGTTCTAGACATAACTCCGCACGTCATCGTGACCCGTGCCTAGGACTATCGAATCTGCCCAGAGTACTAGACCATCAACTATTAGTCTTGGGATTATCGAATCTGCCCAGCGTACTCTTGCTTTGAGCATGCTAGAACCTTCAACAACGATGAAATCTCAGCCTCCTAGTCATCCTCCTTGACGACTATTCTCATACTAGCTCAAGCGCCTCTCGAGCCAACCATTATCAACGAACTCGAACCATATCACCGAGTTATCAACATGCTTGGGATGATCCCGTCTGGATTAAACCAACGCTATCTCACATCATGCTTTGCTTCATCGCATCATAGCAAAGTCCCATCTCAACATCATGCCTTGCCTCATCGCATCATAGCAGAGTCCCATCTCAACATCATCCTTTGCTTCATCTCATCATAGAAAAGTCCCATCTCAACATCATCCTCAAATCTATCCATATGAGCTTTATCATCCGCTTCATATGCCACGAGCAGCTTTCCTTATTCAAGAGCCTTTCCACTTAGCTTTTGAATCATCTTCGACCAGCTTGTCCAAATTCAATCCATAAATCAACTAACTTCTAACAATCAATCAAATCAATCATTAATCCAAGTAATCAATCATTCAAATAAGATCTAAATAAACAGTTATAACAATAATGGTAATTTCGTAAATAAAGAGTCCAAATCTAACAAGCATGAATTCTAAGTAATATCTTGATGAATGAACTAGCATAGGTTAACATGTAGTAAAGTGGATATCAAAACTTTATGAACGATGGATCTACATGCAGACTTAAGGAAAATGCATGAAATCACTATCTTTAACACACAAACAAGCCACCGATCCAATATACTCCTTTGGGTCCGTGTGAGAGATAACCACCACTCACCGAATCACCTAAACATCTCAAAAGGAACAAACTCCAGATCCGGACAGCGAAGGATCTAGCTTAATCCGCCTAAATTCCGCTTCAAACGATGAAGTCTCTCTTTGAAGAATGTAGATCTTCAATTTTGGCTCTTGGATCTTTGATTTGATCTTCAATCTTGGATGGAAGGAAGCACTAGATTAGAGTAGAGAAAAGAAGTGAAGAAGTGTTGTAGTCGAGCCCTCAAAATAGCAGCACTTCGTCGCTTCAAAATCCGGATCCCAAAAATGAAGATAGGCACTTCTATTTATAGGCCAAACCCTTAAGTCGTTCGCCCCCCCTTAAGTCGGTCACGACTTAACAGGGCCCCACGACTTACGACTCATCAACCCCACGGCCTACCGACTCAAGCCTCTACGCGACCTAACTTAGACACGACCTAACGACTCAAGCCATCATGCGACTTGCGACCTAACTACACACATGGCTCAACACACACGCGACCTAACATGCAAGCCGCGTTCCTTCCTAAGTCGTCTGGACGACTTAACAACCTACCGACTCACGACTCAACGACTCAATGACCTAGCGACTCAGCAACTGAACACAGGAGACGACCTACCGACCTAACTACACTGCCGACCTAACACAAGAGACGACCTAGCGACCTAACTACATAGCCGACCCAACGACTCAACGACTCAAAGATCAACGACTTAACGACTTACGACCTAAACTAAACCCAGCCGCTAACTCTCTTAAGTCGCCGATTCCCTTAAGTTGCTAGCTCTTAGACCGCTAACCTCCTTAGGTCGCCAACCTCCTTAAGTCGCTCCACGACCTAATCCAACACACGACCTAAGCCTCAACACGAGAATTCCTTAAGTCTCTTACTAACTTAAGTCGTTAACCCTTAAGTCGCTCACTCCTATAGGTCGGTCACTCCTATAGGTCGCTCTAACTCCTAAGTCACTCCACCGACCTAAGCCACTGCACGACCTAAACCCTGGACGACTTAACTCAGAACGACTTATACAATACTAACGACTTAATGGCAACTATTTTTATGATTTATCGACACGTAAAATACGGGTCGTTACATTCTCCCCCCCTTAGGAATTTCACCCCCGAAATTCCAAACAAACAAGAGCAACCAAAACTATTCTGCATGCCTACCATCCATAGCAATCAACGAACCATGCATCCAATTACTAGCCTAGCATGCAGAATTCTAAGACTAGAACAAGTTACAAATTCATGAGATGTCACGACACCTTAGGGCCATACCTCGAAGAGTTCAGGATGAGCTGCCTTCATCCTCTCTTCCTCCTCCCATGTACAGTCGTTAACATCATCACTCCATTGTATCTTGAGCAACCTAACCACCTTCCTCCTAAGCTGTTTCGTGTCAGTTCCCACAACATGGAGCAGCTTACGAGGTCTTCTAACAACTGGATCAACTTCTAAATCTTCACAACTATCAGCAGAAACCACTGTATTCGAGTCGTGCACATACTTCCGTAGATACGTATTCGTCGACGGAAATTCTATCGGTTTAAAAAACCGTCAAACGAATTTAAATTAAAAATAACTGCAAGCGCACGGTGTACGAATGTAGCACGCGGCGAATACGGGTCGATCCGTAGGGAATTGATGATTTTAAAATTCTACTCAGTCAAATTAACCGAAGTTGGAAGAGTGATTAACTAAAAAGAAGAAGAAAAATGACAAAAGAAAATAGATAAAAATATGAGAGTGTTAAGGCAATTTAGAGGCAATTTTCGATCTCTAGATCACATAAACCAACAAAATGAAGTTATGATCTCTCTTTTCTTGTCATTAGTGAATTAGTTGATGTGCTTATCATAAGTATGGTATATTTGTGCTATTAATTAGCTCAATATAAACCATCAAACTATAACACAACCACTAATACACTTTTAACTCTCATGATATATGACAACAAAGTTGAAATAAAAATCTATTTTAAGCATAGCCTATTAACTATTGTTTAGAAATATAGGCTATCAAATTTCAATTTCAACATTCACTTCTTTGCCATAATCATATTTAAATGAAGAGGCAATTTGTGTTATGTTTGTTTAAGCATAGCCTATTTATTATGAACAACATAGACTATCAAATTCAAAGCTAAACAACATCATTAAACCACTTCAAGTGTTTCCATTAAAGCACAAAAAGAGAGTATAAACATCAAAATGTTGCATCTACATACTAGAGAGCTTCATTACCCCTAAATTGTAGGGATTAAGCTCTCATATTTGTTATCAAATCAACAAATGTAGAAAGCAACATGAAAGCAAAAAGAAAGGAAAATGAAAGCTAATGGAAAAGACAACTATTCTAATTGCATAAAGGAAAATCTACACTACTTGCACAAAAGAAAATGAACATGTAATTAAAATGAAACAATAATTAACATTGCATAAAAGAAAAGAATTACATAAGAGAAGAAATGGCTAAGTAGTCATGAAAAGAGAAAGAGAGCTTTCTTTTATTTTCTAAACTAAAACTAACTAACTAAGAGGAAGATGGCTACATGAAACATAAGGGGTATTTATACAAGTTAGAAACCCTAATGCATATTTTTGGGGAGTACCCAAATTGCCCTTGGAGGAAGTGTGGTGGCCAAGTTATCATTAGATTTAATAATCCCCCACTTAAATGTACATGAAGCTTTAAATGTCTTTTAGCATGTGCATTAGCCTTTTATTTGTACATTAAGGTAGTGGGTAGGTGGGGTCCTCCATGTTCTTCACTTTGAATTATTTCCATCTTCATTCTTTTGTATCTTCTTTGTACATGCATATTCCTTCATGAAACCACTTGTAATTGAGTTTAAATTCCTACAAAATAATATAGAAATTTCCCATTAAATTTTCTCAATTTGATATATGAACAAAAATGACCATTTTGCTCCTATATGAAGATGAATATGTGACAATTTGAAATAATTTGAATTTTTGGTTTAAACAAGTTAAAATACCCGATATGATCATTTATTTAATTCAAATAGATTAAATATGATGGTAAAAATATGCATATTTACGTGCACATCAAATACCGCCACACTTATCTTTTTATTCGTCCTCGAATAAAGAAAAAAAACTAAGATAAATCCGTTTTCGTAGGGAGCACGATTGCATTGAGCGTATGCAACAAGCCGTTAAACCTCTGGGTGTCCCCAGTAGGACGAGTGTTGTCTCGTGAGGGTTTTCAGCGGATACTACCCATAAAATCCAAGTGCAGGATGAAAATATTTACAAAATGCAAGATTTATTTACAAAGTGATGAATGCGAGTTTTGGAAATATTTACAAATGAAGGATTTATTTTTAAATTGACACGAATAAGTTAAATATAGGTTTTGGTTATTATCTTGAAAATTTATGTCATTTACTCGTCAAAATTTCCAACAAAATCAAGTTATCATATCAAATAGACTATAGTTTAACTTGTTGTTTCGATTGATAACAAAGTGTAATTATAAAATGGATCATTAATTGATTATCAAAGTTTATCAAAGTGGTATTTTCATTTCTTTTCAATAACAAATAAAATCAACTAAGTAAAAATAGTGCTAGGATTTCAATTGCTTGCCCTCTCATTATTTGCAAGAAAAATTACACACCTAGCTCAGGTAAACTGAGGCCAGATATACCACCCATGCACTGCCTTTCGGGCTTATGTGAGGGGAGTACAGAGCATGGCGAGTGCACACACTTTCGTGCATACACCTATCGACCATAGGTGGTTTTTATTAAGTCTATTTTTTTACATGTGCTCCATACATGCATAACCATGAGGACTTTTAAATGAGTATGAAAGCACATAATCAAAGATTCCAAGTAATTCACCCATGCATAACCGTGAGGACTTTTAAATGAGAGTGACTACTTTGGATGTTATTATTTATTTTTTTATTAATTTTTTTTAAGAGAGAGAGAGTTTTGCAAAATCATCTTAGCACCATTTAACTTAGAAGACAAAAAAAATGTTATATCTTTTCTTTAAATCAACCACCTTTTAAAACAAAGATTTTCAATTAGGATGTACTTCATAATTAACACGTATGAATCTTCCTATATACTAGTTAAACCATTATTATTTGTAATCAAACTTCAATTTTATTTTTGTTAAGACAAATAAATTTTCAAAAATTTTAATTTAATAAACCAAAACCATATACTTATCTTATAGTGTTTCTTTTAAAAATAAATCAAAACAAAATTTACTTTTTGGGATTTTTTTTTTATTTTTTTTTGTTTTTGTGATTTTAAAGCAAAAATAAACCATGAAAAAAAAATGAAGGTGAGTCTCCCCCCACACTTGATTTTGACTGTGTCCCCACAGTCAACCCAAGTGGAAGGAGAAAAATAAAATAAAAATCTAATATTTACATGAAAGATTATTATTTACAAGAGATGAAAAAGTATACAGTCAAAAAGTAAATGAAACGGTCTTCTAAAGACCAATTCATTTGTCTCGTCAAATGTGTGAGACACGGCTTAAGCACGAAAAACCAAATAGTAAAACATTTCGCAGTTGAATGTGGATTTGAAAAAATGAAAGTCATTTTATTGAAAATCATATGAGTTGTTTTATTTTCGATGAATTTTGGGGTAGATAGAAAAATTGGTTGAAGTTCAATTTCTTTCAAAGTATCGATTTCAAAACCAAAATGGTGATCGAAATTTTCCCCTTCAAAATACAACAACTCGTTTCCAAAAAGTCCGTAAAACTCATGTTCGTTAAATTCGACTTCATTTGTTGGATTATCAACAACTTCATCATGTAAATCGAGTTTCAAAGTTGTCGTATTCAAATTTTCAGAAAAAGAAAGATCGAAGTTTAAATCGAGTTTCGCACCCTCAAAAGAATTGAAATCCAACTCAATTACCGTATTTTCAACAACTTGATTAAGATCGTCATCATCAAATTCAAAAGTTGTTATTTGAAAATCGTCGATTTGGGTAAAAGGTGGATTACCACTTGACTCATCACACGTTGAGATTTGATTTTGTTCTTCATGTTGTTTCATATAAGTTTCCAACAACAAATCCGTGTGATCATCGTAAATTTCATTCATTTGTTCAATAAAATCCAATTTATAGTTATTAAATTGAGAATTTTCGATTTGGATTTGTTGAGAACAAAAATTTTCACTCGTAACATGTTCAAGATTATTCCCATTGCCAAATTCGTTTGAAAAGTTTTTCCCATTTTCATGTTGATTTTGGAATTCATTTTGGAGTTCGAAATTAAATTGGCATGGGTTATAATCGTAATCGTTTGAATTTTGAATTGAATTCAAATTTTGAAATCCTTGACTCGAGTTATTACACAAATCAGAATTACATAAATCATTTATCTCTTGATTTTGTTGTGCAGAAAGTTCGAGTAAAGATGAAACCATTTCAATGCTATTTTCAAGAGTCGAACGTTGGTCATCGTTTTGAAAATTTTGTTGTTCGAAATTTGAATTATTTACAAAATAGTTGTTGTTAAAATATCCATACGAATTTGGACTGAAATCATATGGATTATATTGATTTTCACAACTATTGTAAAATTCAAGTGGATAAGAAAAAGGAAACTCGGACATTTTCAAGATTTTTTTTTTTGGTTTTTTTTTATAAAGAAAAATATTTACAAGTAGAATTTATTTTTCAAAATGGAAAATTGATTTTTGTTTTTTTTTTGGATTTTCAATTTTTTTTGGCTTTTTTTTAAGAAAAAGTTTTTTATTTTTTTTTTGGATTTTTGTTTTTCTAAATTTTTTGGATTTTAGAAATTTCAAAGGAAAAGGATTTAAAAATTACAAGGAAAAATAAAAGGATTATTTACAATTTTTTTAGTTTTGGATTTTGAATTTTTTTGTTTTTTTTAAATATGCATGAACTAATGCAACTAAATGAATGCAGTGGTTAAGTACAAATGATTTATCCTAAGTTAACCCAAAATTGTATGTTCACAAATTGTCTTAGATAAACAAGATAGTTCTCAGCCAGGTAACGGGAAGGATTTATCGGTGCACCATGAATCACCGTAGCAATGCAGCCGAAGGTTTAAGTACCTTCAAAGGAACAACCACTATAATATTTACGAATCACCGTAATATTTATAAATGGTTATTACTCTGCCGTAGCCTAGACACCAAGAAATTAAATTGTTCAAAAAAGACAAATTGTCAATATACAATTAAGTGTTATCGATGTCTAACCGTTATTATTAATCAAAATCTAAGATGAAATGCAGAACAGAAAGTAAACGTGTATTAACAATGCAACTACGAATGAATTTTTTTATTTTTTAAAATGCAAATGCAAGCAACCAACAATTCAATTCAAATAAAACTAGAAATGAAAGCAGAATTTTTTAGCAAGCAGAGCAATTTATTTTGGCTAGCTAAAGAAGCAATTTTCAGCAAGCTATTCTTCCTTTATTTCCAGCTTTGGCAACCTGAAAATTAAAAACTAAGATATATACAATTTTTTTTTTTGGTTTTTTTTTGAATGGAAACTTAAAAGTAGGGTTTTACTTAAAAAAATGAATTTTTTTTTAAAGAGGGTGGAACAATTTGAAGCAAAACTAAGAAAACGAGACTAACAAAAATTTAACCAGGCATTCAAACTTTTAACCCTGCCCACTCCTTAAATTAACAAACACCCTCCAGATCAAAATCAAATAAAAAAAAACACTCCCAAATATTCACGAACGCGATTTTTATAGCAATTTTGTAAATCAACACATCCAACTCAAATGAAAATTCGATTTCAAAGTCTGATGGCTGAGGCGTGGGGTAATTGCAGCGGTTCGAAGGCGAGCGACTGGGATGCAGGAGGTGATCGGGTTTTGGGTTTGAGTGCTTGCCGAGGTCGCGGTTGAGTTTGAGGTGAGTAGATTTGGGTTGGCGACTGGAGATGAGCGATGGAGTTTTGGTGGAAGATTGATCGTGAATTAGGGGTCGTGATTGTTGATTCGAATGGCAGTGCTACACAGGGTTGTTGTTGTGGAAGGCAAGTATGGCCAGAGGTAATGTTGAGGAGAAGTAGCTTGTGTGATTTTGACAGTGAGGTGTTTGGTGGTCAGCCAGCAAAGTGGATGATGATATATGAAGGCAAAATAAAAGAGAAGTAAATTGATGTGGGGTTGTTTTGAGGAGAGGGGTATCTGTCACAAGGAAGTAATGGTGGAGTCACTGTCAATTTGCTAGCAAGCAAGGGGTAAGGATGTGTGATGTATGTGATATTTGATCGGTTATGTATTGCGCTGGTTGTTGTGCAGTGGTCAGAAAGTAGTGCGATGGTGGGTGTTTGGTTTTTTGAAGGGATGCTGCAGTGGTTGCCGAAGGCTGTAGTTGCAAATGGACTGGAGTGGTGCAGTTGTGTCAGGTGGCAAGTCTATTTCAGGTGAATGGTGGATGGTAGAACAGTGGAGAGGCTGGTTGAACTTTGTTATTGGTGGTTGTGTGTCAGGATGCTGTTTCAAGTGGATGGTGGAGGGAAGTGTAGTGGTCTCTCTGGTGATGTAGGGGTAAAGTAGAAATTGGATGTTGACAGTGGTGTGTATGATGGATAGATGGTGACTGCTCTTGTCGGTGGTGCTCGCGGGTTGCAGAAAATGGGGGAGTTCGACAGTGTATTGAAGTGAGGAGCGTAGTTGAATGACAGGGGTTGTCGAAGTATGGTGGAGAAGTGAGGGGCAGTGTAGTTGATTGCTTTGATGGAAGGAGATGTTATGCATTGGCTGTTGGAGGGTGGATGTAAGTATGTGGGGTTTCTTGGCAGAGGATTGTGAGTGGAAGTGGAAGTTTGTACAGCGGAAAGTTGTATGGTCGCAGCAGGAGTATTGTGGGGTGTTATGGTTCTGTCGTGTTGAATGATATGGGAGGGGTGATGTAAATGGTGGATGCAAAAGTTTGAAATGAAGGAGTTTTGATATGAAGGATGTTGTGTTGTATGGTGGATTGGAGATGGGGTTCATTGTTGTATGTGACAGCAGTTGGAAATTGGGGCAAGCAGTTGATGGAGAAGACAGGGTGCAGAGAATAGAGGAAAAGAAGTGAAAACAGAAACTGAAGCACAACAATATCCAACAAAATGAAAACAGAGGAAAAGAAATGCACACAAATGCAGTTTTAAACTAAAAACAGAAAACTAAAATGTGAAATGTATAGAAAAGGTAAGGAAAATGTATGTGAAAAGCAATGGCAGAGGAAGGGAAGGGTATGATGTATGTGCAGGGAGATGAATGCAGGCTGTGTGAACAGAGATGTGCACAGGAATTTTTTATTTTTCTTTTCTTTTTCTGAATGTAAAAGAAGAAAATGAAAATGTAAATGTATGAAATGGAAATGAAATGAAATATATATATATATATATATATATATATATATATATATATATTTCAACAAAATTGTGTGTTTTTTTTTTTTAATATACAAATGCAAATGCAACTAGAAACTAGAACAACGTGCACACAAACAAATGCAAACACACACACAAAATCAAACGAAAATAATTCGAAGAATAGAAATAAAAAATCAAAGCAACTCCCCGGCAACGGCGCCAAAAACTTGTTCGTCGACGGAAATTCTATCGGTTTAGAAAACCGTCGAACGAATTTAAATTAAAAATAACCGCAAGCGCACGGTGTACGAATGTAGCACGCGGCGAATACGAGTCGATCCGCAGGAAATTGGTGATTTTAAAATTCTACCCAGTCAAATTAACCAAAGTTGGAAGAGTGATTAACTAAAAAGAAGAAGAAAAATGACAAAATAAAATAGATAAAAATATGAGAGTGTTAAGGCAATTTAGAGGCAATTTCCGCTCTCTAGATCACATAAATCAACAAAATGAAGTTATGATCTCTCTTTTCTTGTCATTAGTGAATTAGTTGATGTGCTTATCATAAGTATGGTATATTTGTGCTATTAATTAGCTCAATATAAACCATCAAACTATAACACAACCACTAATACACTTTTAACTCTCATGATATATGACAACAAAGTTGAAATAAAAATCTATTTTAAGCATAGCCTATTAACTATTGTTTAGAAATATAGGCTATCAAATTTCAATTTCAACATTCACTTCTTTGCCATAATCATATTTAAATGAAGAGGCAATTTGTGTTATGTTTGTTTAAGCATAGCCTATTTGTTATGAACAACATAGACTATCAAATTCAAAGCTAAACAACATCATTAAACCACTTCAAGTGTTTCCATTAAAGCACAAAAAGAGAGTATAAACATCAAAATGTTGCATCCACATACTAGAGAGCTTCATTACCCCTAAATTGTAGGGATTAAGCTCTCATATTTGTTATCAAATCAACAAATGTAGAAAATAACATGAAAGCAAAAAGAAAGGAAAATGAAAGCTAATGGAAAAGACAACTATTCTAATTTCATAAAGGAAAATCTACACTACTTGCACAAAAGGAAATGAACATGTAATTAAAATGAAACAATAATTAACATTGCATAAAAGAAAAGAATTACATAAGAGAAGAAATGGCAAAGTAGCCATGAAAAGAGAAAGAGAGCTTTCTTTTATTTTCTAAACTAAAACTAACTAACTAAGAGGAAGATGGCTACATGAAACATAAGGGGTATTTATACAAGTTAGAAACCCTAATGCATATTTTTGGGGAGTACCCAAATTGCCCTTGGAGGAAGTGTGGTGGCCAAGTTATCATTAGCTTTAATAATCCCCCACTTAAATGTACATGAAGCTTTAAATGTCTTTTAGCATGTGCATTAGCCTTTTATTTGTACATTAAGGTAGTGGGCAGGTGGGGTCCTCCATGTTCTTCACTTTGAATTATTTCCATCTTCATTCTTTTGTATCTTCTTTGTACATGCATATTCCTTCATGAAACCACTTGTAATTGAGTTTAAATTCCTACAAAATAATATAGAAATTTCCCATTAAATTTTCTCAATTTGATATATGAACAAAAATGACCATTTTGCCCCTATATGAAGATGAATATGTGACAATTTGAAATAATTTGAATTTTTGGTTTAAACAAGTTAAAATACCCGATATGATCATTTATTTAATTCAAATAGATTAAATATGATGGTAAAAATATGCATATTTACGTGCACATCAATACGATACATGAAAAACATTGTGCACACCCGACATCTTTTCTGGTAACTCCAATTTATAAGCGAGCTTTCCAATTCGCTCGATGATCGGGAATGGTCTAACAAATCTCGGAGTAAATTTCCCTTTCTTCCCGAACCGAATAACATTCTTTAGTGGAGAAATCTTCACAAAAACCATATCACCTACGTTGAATTCCAAATCCTTACGACGTTTATCGGCATAACTTTTCTGACGGTCCTGGGCTGCCTTCATTCGTCGCCGAATGATCTTTATACAATCCGAAGCCTGTCGAATCATTTCTGGCCCAAGTATCAACTTTTCTCCTGTTTCCAACCAACTTGTCGGAGAGTTACACGATCTTCCATACAATGTTTATACGGCGCCATACCAATGCTTGACTGGTAACTGTTATTATATGAAAATTCCACCAAATGAAGATGATCTTCCCATGATCCTCCAAAGTCCAAAACACATGCTCTGAGGAGATCTTCCAAAACTCGGTTGATTCTCTCGGTCTGACCATCTGTTGGGGTGATAAGCTGTACTCAAACACAACTCGGTTCCCAAAACTTCCTGGAAGCTCTTCCAAAATCCACTAGTGAACAATGGGTCTCGATCGCTCACTATACTTTTCGGAATACCATGGAATCGAACTATCCACTTAACATACAACTCAGCCAATTTCGATGCAGTCCTAGTTGATCGAACAGGAATGAATCTCGCACTCTTAGTCAATCGATCTATGATGACCCAAATCCCTTCATTTCCTGCTCTGGTTCTAGGTAGTCCATCGATAAAATCCATCGATATTTGCTCCCACTTCCATGTAGGAACTTCTAACGGCTGAAGCAATCCACTTGGCTTCTTCTGTTCGGCTTTTACCAACTGGCAGTTCATGCATTTGGAAATAAAATTTCCAACATCATTCTTCATACCTTCCCAGTAATAGGTTCTCTTCATATCCCGATACATCTTATTTCCACCTGGATGAATTGTCAACTTCAAGTGATGACTTTCCTTCAGAACTTCATCTCTCAATTCATCTATATCGGGAACAACTAGTCGTCCTTGATCCGAAGCCAACCCTCTCGATCGACCTCGAATCCTTTATCCTTCTCTGGGTCCAATCTAGATTCCAAATCGCGGATAATCTTGACAAGCTTATCGTCTCGCTTTTGGCTCTCGCCAATTCTTTCCACCAGAGTAGGTCTTATCGATAAGTTTGCCAACATCTCAGGTTTCGATTCACATCTAGGCCTGCATTCAAATCCAGCTAAATACTCGAGACTCTTCCATTCCGAAAACATGGCTCCCAATCCTGCATGTCTTCGACTTAACGCATCTGCCACTGCGTTACCTTTTCCCGGAGTATAGGCTATACCAAAATCATATGATGCTAAAAACTCTAGCCATCGTTGCTGTCGAAGATTCAAATCTTTTTGGGAGAAAAGATACTTCAACGACTTATGATCTGTAAACAACTCGAACCGAACTCCCAATAGGTAATGTCTCCACATCTTCAGAGCAAAAACAATCGCCGCTAACTCCAAATCATGAGTCGGATAATTCCTTTCATGCGGCTTCAGTTGTCGACTTGCATATGCAACAACTTTACCCTTCTGCATCAGTACTGCTCCAAGTCCAGTACCACATGCATCGATGTAAACCACCATCTCATCATTTCCACTTGGAATAGTCAAAATAGAAGCACTTGTTAATCGCTCTTTCAGGATTCCGAAAGCTTGCTCACACTTAGCATCCCATCTGAACACTTGGTTCTTTTTCCTCAATCCTGTTAATGGTGCAGCTATCTTGGAAAAGTCTTTGATAAATCGACGACAGTATCCTGCTAATCCAAGAAAACTTCTCACATCAGATGCATTCTTAGGTCTAACCCAATCCTGGACTGCTGCCACCTTGGCGGGATCAACCGCTATTCCATTTCCAGAGATAATATGACCTAAGAACCTCACTTCACTCTTCCAGAAGTGACACTTCGAAAACTTAGCCTTCAGCTGATGTTTTCGCAGGGTTTCCAAAACAATACGCAAGTGCGTCTTGTGCTCTTCTTCAGTTCTGGAATAAATCAGAATATCATCCACGAACACAAGTATGAACTTGTTCAACTGATCTCTAAACACTCTATTCATAAGATCCACAAAATACGCTGGTGCATTGGTCAATCCAAACGGCATTACCAGCCACTCAAAGAAACCAGATGGTGTCCTAAAAGTCTTCGGCACACTATCCTTTGCCACTCTTAATTGGTGAAATCCCGTTGCCAAATCCATCTGAGAAAACACCTTGGCTTCGTGAAGCTGATCAAACAAGTCATCTATTCTCGGCAATGGATACTTGTTTTTCTTATTCACTTTATTCATCTCACGATAATCCACACACAACCTCAACGATCCATCCGCTTTGATTGCAAACACAACTGGTGCACCCCATTCGAACACACTACGCCGAATGAATCCTTTCTGTTAAAGGTCATCAACTTGCACCTTCAACTCTTGCTGTTCCCTAGGCACCATTCGCCTAAGAGGCATCACAACAGGTCTGGCTCCTTCAACTAGATCGATACGAAACTCAATCTCTCTAAGCGGCGGTAACCCTTTGACCTCGTCAAGAACATCCTCAAATCCATTCACAATAGGCACCGATGACAGTCCATCCCGTGGAACAACTAGCGAATACATGAAGCTCATGAAGACGCCTTCTTCATGCTTACATCGTATCACAACCCTTCGCCCCTCCACATTCCCGACTGTCACCTCCAGCCTCTTACAATCAACTCTTGCTGCATACTTCCTAAGCCAGTCCATACCCAAAATAATTCCGAACCCCGCAAAGTTCAGAACAAAACAATCACAAATAAAAGAGTAATCATGACTCGATACAACTAGACCACGGCATACCATACACAAACAAGACGAACCCCCAACTGGATTAGTCACAACCAATGGTCTATCAACAATATCCGGTTCCAAACCCAACCGGCCTACAAGTTCACTACAAACAAAGGAGTGTGACGCCCCAGTATCAAATAATACTCTAACTAGAACACCACAAATGGAAAGAGTACCTTGTACCACCACACTCTTTCCTTTCTCTTCCGTAGTAGGGGCTTTCGAAGACGATAGCACAGCCCCCAAAGCATAAGCTTGCACAATCTGTTTGTCCTTCCTCGGTTCTGGACAATTCTTCTTAATATGCCCCTGCTTGTCACAGTTGTGGCACTTCACTGGCACCTTTGGATTCTTACAATCTCTAGAGAAATGGCCCTTCTGCTGACAATTGTAGCAGGTCACTTCGCCCTTCGGCTTCTTTTGGCCATCCTTACCCTTCTGTTGCTGCTGCTTCCTCTTCTTGTTTCCACCCTGCTATGGTTTAGACCCTTCCTTGGTTACAGCAACAACAGATCCTTCTTTAGGAAACAAATTCTCATGCCTGAGAGCTTTCTCCACAAGCTTCTCAAATGGGTCATCCAAATGATCCACCAACTACCTCCCAAGATAACTGTCCAAGCCTGTCACAAACTTCTCGTTCTTCTGATACGGGGATTCAATATATGACCGAGCATACTTGGACAAAGCTTCAAACTCAGAAACATACTCAAGAACTGGTCTTCCACCTTGCTTGAGCTCCACAAACTTCTTAAACAGAACAGGTTTCTGAGCTGTAGAAATGAACTTAGCTTCAAATCTGGCTTGGAATTGCTCCAAGTAATTTCTTCCTCTGGAGTATTAATGGTGATAGAATTCCACCAATCAGAAGCTCTCCCTTGAAGCTGTCTTGATGCAAGCTTCCTCTTAGTTGCATCCTCAATTCCCAAGTCACCAAAGATCCTTCTACAAGCATCAATCCACCTCTGAACCTCAATGGTTGATTCTGTTCCCAAGAAAACCTTTCCTCTAAGAGCAGTATAGTCTTTGCACAACTTAGCAAAATCCACCGGTTTTGGAGTTTGAACCTGAACTCCAACATCTACCGTTGGCCCCGGAGCTGGCATCCTTCTCATGATCGAAGTCATCATGGCCTCGAACATAGAAGCATAATCAGCAGCCCCCTCAACAACACGGCCTTCCCTAGCAGCTGGTCTCTCTCTTCGACTCATTCCTAATATCTATAGGAAAATGATTAATATACCTTGAGAAACAACTGCGTAAGGAGTTCAAATCCTTCTAAGCTACTATATTATATATAGTAATCATCCATCAAAATACAATTACGTCTCTCTACGTGGTTACGTCAGCGAGCGTTGGCTAAAATCGATTAACCAAAGCTCTGATACCAAATGTGACGACCGCCCATGACTCCTGCACTAAACAAGGAAATAGTGCGCTGTAAAGTGTGCCAGGCAGCCATGGATGATCGTCAGGGTAAGGTAAAACAATAAACTCTATCGTATTACTCACAGCGCATGGATAAAATACAATAGAAAAGTATACATAGTGAAGCTCCATAGAACATAATCTCATCATATAAACTCATAATAGTTTGGTACAACAATCTGAAAAGTCAATACAGCAAGCCTCACTACATATCACTCAGAGTAGATACAAACAGCGGAACATACAGTACATATAGTAAGAAAATAATATGCAAGCCTCCAGGTCGTCTTCGCTATCAACGTTGTGGATAGCAAAGAACAGCACCTGTCACCTGCTACCTAGTCTGCCCATCCCAAAATGGATGAACAGCCCAAGGTAATAAGAGTTGAACATAAAACCTTGAGTCAGACAAAAGTCCTAGTGAGCGGTAAATCAACTATCAAACATACCAAAAGAGCATAAAGGGTAAAAAGGAATAGGAACCCAACCATCCCACTCCACCTCTTTCTACAGTGATAGCCCCCAGACACACTAAGCAGAAACAAGCATAGCAAAGCAGACAATTAAAGTAAAGCAATTTATCACTCGAGTCAAGGTCGATGTTTTCCAAGTACAAACCCCCAAGGCCTAAACCAAGATCAGATAAGCACCCAAAAAGCACCGCTCTTGAGACCGAATGATGATACAACCAAACATCCAAAACATCCATGACCCTGGCTATCACTGTTATCATTGCCTCGATATCACCGTTAATTGAATGATCGGCTCATTCTTTCATCCGTCCGTCAAGGGATAATGGTAACCCCGGTTCTAGACATAACTCCGCACGTCATCGTGACCCGTGCCTAGGACTATCGAATCTACCCAGAGTACTAGACCATCAACTATTAGTCTTGGGATTATCGAATCTGCCCAGCGTACTCTTGCTTTGAGCATGCTAGAACCTTCAACAACGATGAAATCTCAGCCTCTTAGTCATCCTCCTTGACGACTATTCTCATACTAGCTCAAGCGCCTCTCGAGCCAACCATTATCAACGAACTCGAACCATATCACCGAGTTATCAACATGCTTGGGATGATCCCGTCTGTATTAAACCAAGGCTATCTCACATCATGCTTTGCTTCATCGCATCATAGCAAAGTCCCATCTCAACATCATGCCTTGCCTCATCGCATCATAGCAGAGTCCCATCTCAACATCATCCTTTGCTTCATCACATCATAGCAAAGTCCCATCTCAATATCATCCTCAAATCTATCCATATGAGCTTTATCATCCGCTTCATATGCCACGAGCAGCTTTCCTTATTCAAGAGCCTTTCCACTTAGCTTTTGAATCATCTTCGACCAACTTGTCCAAATTCAATCCATAAATCAACTAACTTCTAACAACCAATCATTAATCCAAGTAATCAATCATTCAAATAAGATCTAAATAAACAGTTATAACAATAATGGCAATTTCGTAAATAAAGAGTCCAAATCTAACAAGCATGAATTCTAAGTAATATCTTGATGAATGAACTAGCATAGGTTAACATGTAGTAAAGTGGATATCAAAACTTTATGAACGATGGATCTACATGCAGACTTAAGGAAAATGCATGAAATCACTATCTTTAACACACAAACAAGCCACCGATCCAATATACTCCTTTGGGTCCGTGTGAGAGATAACCACCACTCACCGAATCACCTAAACACCTCAAAAGCAACAAACTCCAGATCCGGACAGCGAAGGATCTAGCTTAATCCGCCTAAATTCCGCTTCAAACGATGAAGTCTCTCTTTGAAGAATGTAGATCTTCAATTTTGGCTCTTGGATCTTCGATTTGATCTTCAATCTTGGATGGAAGGAAGCAATAGATTAGAGTAGAGAAAAGAAGTGAAGAAGTGTTGTAGTCGAGCCCTCAAAATAGCAGCACTTCGTCGCTTCAAAATCCGGATCCCAAAAATGAAGATAGGCACTTCTATTTATAGGCCAAACCCTTAAGTCGTTCGCCCCCCTTAAGTCGGTCACGACTTAACAAGGCCCCACGACTTACGACTCATCAACCCCACGGCCTACCGACTCAAGCCTCTATGCGACCTAACTTAGACACGACCTAACGACTCAAGCCATCATGCGACTTACGACCTAACTACACACACGCGACCTAACATGCAAGCCGCGTTCCTTCCTAAGTCGTCTGGACGACTTAACAACCTACCGACTCATGACTCAACGACTCAATGACCTAGCGACTCAGCAACTGAACACAGGAGATGACCTACCGACCTAACTACACTGCCGACCTAACTCAAGAGATGACCTAGCGACCTAACAACATAGCCGACCCAACGACTCAACGACTCAACGATCAACGACTTAACGACTTACGACCTAAACTAAACCCAGCCGCTAACTCTCTTAAGTCGCCGATTCCCTTAAGTCACCAGCTCTTAGACCGCTAACCTCCTTAGGTCGCCAACCTCCTTAAGTCGCTCCACGACCTAATCCAACACACGACCTAAGCCTCAACACGAGAATTCCTTAAGTCGCTTACTAACTTAAGCCGTTAACCCTTAAGTCGCTCACTCCTATAGGTCGGTCACTCCTATAGGTCGCTCCAACTCCTAAGTCGCTCCACCGACCTAAGCCACTGCACGACCTAAACCCTGGACGACTTAACTCAGAACGACTTATACAATACTAACGACTTAATGGCAACTATTTTTACGATTTATCGACACGTAAAATATGGGTCGTTACAGGTTTCGAGGTATTATGATTTGAAAGTGCTATGATTTTGGAAAAATGATATATTTGAAATAAAAACGGTATTATATTGATTTGGGTCTTTATAAAAATGATATCAAATTTATTTGGGTTTTAAAACAGAAATGGTATCGTATTTATATGGTTTTGAAATGGATATTATATTCTGGTTTTGAAGTATAAACTATTTTGAAAAGACTGCGGTGTTATAATAACGTTTGGTTGTTAAAGAGACCGAGATCGGAAGTTGTTATACTCTTGCCAACTTCGAAAACCACTTTAACAACAGTGTACGCGGTGGAGATTCCAGAATAAAGTAGGATGGCGGCGGCGTTTCCTTTGAGGTAAATACGTGGACCTGACTCCCGTGAGTTGGCAAAAGGTGGCTAAAACATGAGCGATTGACGGGCTAAGAAGGTAGCACCTTTTATCGGACACACTCCTTCAATACTATTCTACTACTTTGTGATTAATTTAGGGCCCTTTTGATTTTGAGGGTGTGGCTCAAGGTGGGCGGCAGTAGCTGCTACGCTCTACCACCGGTCTGGAAGCGTAATTGGTATATCTACCCTGGCATTGCCTAGTTGTGCCGTGTCACCTACCCTAATGCGCCTTGTACGAGTTTGGTTTTCTCCCGTAGCCCGTGGAGTATTTAGGGTAGTCTCCTGATCTGGAGATGCGCTGATACTGGATGGACTACTGGGACTATTATTGTGTTAAGGGGGAGATTGGGTAACTCCTTAACGCTATTTTAAAGTAAGTTTATTTTATTATAGACATTATTATAATAGTGAAATATTACTACATAGTAAATAGTTTAACGGATCCTTAGGAGATGTGAATCCCGAGCATCTCCTAAGTTACTGCTCTCATGTTTGACATTGGATAGGAGATGTAAAATCCCATAAACATCTCTGACGCCGTTCCACTCACATTATTTACCATTGATTTAACTTACATAAGATCTTTTAGTTCTGACTCGAGTGTTTTGACTTTTCAATTCGCTTAGGTCAACCTGAGCATTTCAGGATTTGAAGACTTTATTTCTGGAGGACGAAGATGAAGAATGTATTACTACATTCATACTATTCCGCTGCATTGCAATTATTATTCTCTGGTATGTGCAAATCTGATTCTATATTGTACCGGTATAATCAAATGTTTTGTAAACAGCTTCGTGAACTGTATTAGATTATTATATTTTGTCATTCCACTGCAAGATTCTGTTTTGTTTCCTTTCTTTCTCTGCTTTTTCTTATTTACCCCAATAACAATTCGCCTTTTTGTATGGTTTAAGTCTGACGTGTGTGGTTTATCGTCGGTTTAAAACGTACAAAAAGGTAGGATGTTACATCTAGTATCATAGCCAGGTTTAGCGATAAACCTTAGCTTTGTGGGGTCTGACTCTTTATTAATAGGGTAGTGATACCTTATGATGAGTCGTTGAGTGTATATATATGAGAGAGCATATCTGTTAGTGTTATAAAAAGGTTTTGATACTGTGTTAATTTGTTACGTTTTGTATTTATAAATTCTAGTTGGTGCATAAGACGCTACGACATCAATAGGGATTTCTAAACACTTAATAGGACATACGACACAATAATGTTTTGAATATAGGTGAATGAAATAATTTTGCATATTATATTTTCTATATATATATATAATAATTTTTTTTAAGATGATATATATATTTGGTTGCAATATATTGGTTGTTAGGTAATGAAATTTATAAATAATAGTTGAAATGAGATTGAAAATAAAATAAATGAAAAATGGGAATTTAGACCTTAAGTTTCGAGGTTTTGAAAATTTCTTTTGAATTATTTTGGAATATAATAACAATATTATTTAGAAGTATTTTCTAATATAAATATTTCAATATAATTTGAAAGAATTGTTTTAAGAAATTTTAAAAAGAAATAAGTTATGTACTCCCCTCTCTGTCGTTGGCAAATAATTTTGGTGATGAGTGCACGTATCATCGATATTCATTTTCGAGTTTCAAAGTGGGAAGGCCACGGTAGTAGTTTTACTGTAGATTTATTTTTGATAAAAAATATATATTTTATATTGTTTTAAATATAATTGGATATATAAGTTGCAAGTATATACTTATCTATTAATTTAAAATGATTTAAAATTTTAACCCGGTATTTTAGTTCTAAATTTTCCATTAATCAATAGTTTCAATTGCCTTAGTGAAACAGAATTTAACTAATAATTGAAACCTATAAATGAAATAATAGATTTAATGCTAAGTTATAAATGAAATTTCAAGAAAGTTGAAATTGTAACCTATAAAACAAAAGATATGATTATTGAGGATTGAATAAATAATAAGAAATGAGATGAACTTGTATAAATTTCAATTGCATTCTTGAAAGCATATATATAACTTACTAAATATTAAAAGTTCCAATGTTTAATAAGAAAATGTAATGGATATTATACAGGTAATAAACTTGAGGTAATGAAAGTATGTAATGAAATTCTTTTATAAATAAAAATTTGATGTTGTAATTGTTGTGAACTTAAGATTATAATTGAAATGTTACGGTAATAAAGGTAATAGGAAGTAAGTATTGCAAGTATAAGATTATAAACTTAAGTAAATAAATAAATGAAAATTGTAAGAAATAAAATGTGAATTAAAAAGATTATAAACGTAAGTTAATGAAATTGCCATGCCAAGTGACTGAATTGAGCATGAATATTATTAATAAATGAATGTAAATAAATGAAATCAAGTAATGAATGAATATATAATACAATAAAAAGTGCATTGACATGATGTGAATAAATTAAATGAAGATAAGTATTATATGAAAGAAAAGGAAATCAAACAACAATGGTCATGAAATGAAATTGAAAAATTAACTTGATTTATTGTTTGGAATTGTTGTTTGTTTGGTTTATGGTTGTTTGGGCAAGGATGCTTTAAATTTGCTTGGATGTATGAATAATCTATTGAGTTTGTCTAAGACTGTTAAGTAAGTGGAATACTTCATAGTTATTTGTCATTCTATGTGATTTAAAGCGTCTTAACCCAAACAAACCAATGGTTTGTCTTGCTTGGATGGTTAAATTTTATTTGATGTGTATGCTGTTGGCTGCAATTGATTGTTGTTATATTGATTTGTTTGCTACTGATTGGAACAACTTTAAATATTTCATTTTACATAATTATTAACTCTTCTGGATTATACAAGTGGAATACAGGTTATGGAAGCAATTGCTACTGCTTTTGGTTTCATAATTAAGCGTTAATTGCCCGACAAATAGGTACATTTTCGGATTACGGTTTAGCGCAATCCCAATAAATTGAACAATTGTAAGGTATAATAGATGGTAATCAGTAAATTGGAAACAATGTAGATGTTATACTTAGCTGCAAATTGAATATAAAAAAACAAATGTAAGGATTGAATTAATTGATGAATTTAAATTACAATATACGGTAATAAATAAAATCAATGTTCTGGAAGTAATTATAATTTTTGTTTGAAAGTAATAAACTTAAAGGTAATTTAAGTTTAATGGTAACAATTGTTAAAAGTTACCTATTTGTTTAGTTCATAAAATTTAATTTGAAATCAATTGCAGTTAATTGACTTAATTAGTGCAGTTAAGGTAGATTTAATTTGTCATTGAAGATTGTTAATTTAACAAGAAGTAACTAATGTAAACTCTATCCATAATATGACAACTGATTGAATGAAAACAATTGAAATTCATGTTTGATTAATTTATTGGATTTTGAGTTGTAATAAATGTATTATTGAAATTAAATGAAATAAAATATTACGTTAATGGGAATTAATATGAAATGAAACATACATTAATGAAATGTAATATAAATCAATGTTAATTATACCTATAAGATGTCGATTTATTGAATAGCAAGATTTTAAATCAAATAAATGGATTTATTGAGATTTCAATTGATCATTAATAAATTTATTAAAATTGAAACTGAATACGGTAATGGGTAAATTTATTAACTTTAAATTGATATCTGAATTGTTTAAAGGATTGTAATGGTGTAAGAAATCAAAAATTATAAAATTTGTAAATTTTGGATTTGGAATTTAAGATTTGATTTTATTATTTTAATATTTATTTAATTAATTAACTGGAAAATATCCATTTTGGCAACTGACTCGGATTTCGATGAAACTAGTTTCATTGGGTCCGTAATGGTGAATTATTGAAGGATTTCAAGTTTCATAACGATCGGGCTTAGCATTTGATCGTATGGGCTTGAAATGCCTTGAAATCGGTTAAATTGAAATCAATCTGAAATAACTTGATTTTAGCATAACTTTTTCATACGATGGATTTTGGACTTGAAACCTGTTCCATCGATTTTTAAATATTTTAAAACATCTATTTTGATATATGGGTTGACTTAATTTCGTTTCGGAGTCGAAACGGGCTTTGTGGGCCATTTATCGTTCAACGTGTAATTCAATCTTGCCCGTCTATTCTAATTTCAGCCTTGCATATATATACCCTGTTATAAACCCTAGCCTTTCTATTTCTCATTTTTCTGTATGTGCAATTCAGTTATTCCTCCTCTTCAATGGCAGACAAAAAAATTCTCACTTCCAAATCCAATTGCAATTCAAAATCAAATCAAAATTTCAAACTCCACAAACTATATCATATTTTATATCGTTGGAAATCTTTCGAAAAGCGCATCTCAATTGTATGGTTTGTCTTTCAATTTGAATTATCCTTTGACCGCAAATTGATGAGAAGTATCGATCGTTCATTGGATAGCTTCTCGTTCAACGGTGGATTCTCATCGATGGTTCTATCGGGAAGTGCAGTGTCGTAGGGTTCGATGAGTAGAGCGCATCAGTACGGTCAGTTCGTCGAGATGGGCATCGGAATCGGCAGAGCTTGGCTGTGTTTGGAACGGCGGCGGAGGAGGCTTCGGCCTCGGAAATCGTGCGCGTGGGGGGGTGGGGCTCTGGTCGGCCGAGGCGGGGATGGCCAGCGGCGCCTTTGATCGGCGTGGATTTCATCGAGAGGTGACGATTATTATTGATGCAGGCGGCGGCTTAAGTTGTTCGAGAGTCTGTAAGTTAGGGTTTGCTGGGAAGAACGCATGTGCGACGTGGTAAAAGATTATATTATTTTATTTTATTTAATTTGAAGCCTACATTTTCTAATCATTATAACTTTCGCATACGAGGTCGAAATTACGCATGGGTTTTTACATTGGGATCGTATCAGAATTTCGAACGTTTTGGCACTTGTTTGGATGAATTCTGAGACCGTTCAAATTTAGGTTTAAATTGGATTTAAATTCAAAAGGTGAGTGTTTAAACCACTTGCAACTTCTAAAATTTTTATGTTTGTTAAATTGATTTATGATATGATTAGGAATTTATATGTGACTGTTTGACATATTTTTAATCATTATCTCATTTAAATTGAATTTATTTGAATTAAATGGATATCTAATTTATTTTTGCATATAAATTGCCAGTTAAATTGTTATTTAATTTTTTATTGAATGTAAACTGCCAATGAATACCTGTTATCTGTTATCTGTTCTATATTGATGTTATTGTTGAATTGGATGATGATTCTGATAAATGGTTGATGGTTGATATTGGATGAACGGATGTTGTATTTTATATTGTTATAAACTGCAAGTTTTTATGGATTTTATTTCATTCGGGGTTACGATTTGAAATGATATATAACCGTATTTATGTTTTAAATTACGAATCGAAATGATAAATATCTGTATCACTTAATCATAGGATAGAAAATTAAATACAAACACCGTGGTCTATATAAATAAAAATATTTTAATGTGATTTCTATGATTTTGTAAAGAAATATACGGGTTATATAAATATTGATTTCAGATGTTATACAAATGTTTCTTATTGATTTTTAGCTATAAATTTGTTTTGAAATATAAAATAAGTTAAATAATAAAGTTTGATTGTTTTTACATAATATGGTTAGTATATGTTTAAATTATATTGTATATAGAGTTTATAATGATTTAAATAAAACTAAGGTTGGAAGATAAATATGAAATTGATTTGAATCAAATTATTAAGAAGTATACTCGAATAAATTTGATTTGAAATTTAAATAAAATTGAGATTTTAAAGGACATGATTTTATAATTTGATTTTGGTTCAGAGTGATTTAAATGAATATCGAGTTGATTTAAATGAATATATCAAGTTAAATAAATTGAAAGAATATCCAATTATTTGAAGTTTAAAAGTTTTACTCAAATTATATTGGATTTATTAAGTAAACATTTCAAATCTAAATAATAGTAATTGAATTTGATATATATGGAATTATCAAAGAATTAGTTTTGAAATGGTGGAATATTTAAAGCTTTGAAATATATGGAAATTGAAATGGTTTATTTGGGGATTCAAATCTGTATTTGGAATTGATTTATGAAATTAAAGAAGCTATTTTATTATATAAAGTAATTTAATATTTAAACCATTTAAGTCTTAGAAGTCATGTTTCAATGTTATGGGTTTCAAGATATTATGATTTGAAAGTGCTATGATTTTGGAAAAATGATACATTTGAAATAAAAATGGTGTTATATTGATTTGGGTCTTTATAAAAATGATATCATGTTGATTTGGGTTTTAAAATGGAAATGATATCGTATTTATATGGTTTTGAAATGGATATTATATTCTGGTTTTGAAGTATATACTATTTTGAAAAGACCGCGGTGTTATAATAACGTTTGGTTGTTAAAGAGACCGGGATCGGAAGTTGTCATACTCTCTGTCAACTCCTAAAACCACTTTAACAACCGTGTATGCGGTGGAGATTCCAGAATGAAGTAGGATGGTGGCGGCGTTTCCTTTAAGGTAAATACGTGGACCTGACTCCCGTGAGTTGGCATAAGGTGGCTAAAACAAGAGCGATTGACGCACTAAGAAGGTAACACCATTTATCGGACACACTCCTTCAATACCATTCTACTACATTGTGATTGATTTAGGGCCCTTTTTGATTTCGGGGGTGTGGCTCGAGGTGGGTGGTAGTAACCACTGGTCTGGAAGCGTAATTGGTATATTTACCCTGGCATTGCCTAGTTGTGTCGTGTCACCTACCCTAGCGCGCCTTGTACGAGTTTGGTTTTCTCCCGTAGCCCGTGGAGTATTTAGGGTAGTCTCCCGATCTGAAGATGCGCTGATACTGGATGGACTACTGGGACTAGTATTGTGTTAAGAGGGAGATTGGGTAACTCCTTAACGCTATTTTAAAGTAAGTTTATTTTACTATAGACATTATTATTGTAACGACCCCACTTCCTACTCCCAGGAAGTAGCATCGTTAATAAGAAAGAAAGAGGTGAGAAAATAGAAAAAGATAGAGAAGAAAGAACAACAACATCAGAATCTCACAGCGGAACGAATAAAATATATTAATTACATAAGTATTTACATAATATATACATCAATCAGAGCTATACAGATAATACATCACATACTAGACAGTTATAAACACCTGTCTAGTTAATACAACTCAATACACAATACATCACAGAGATTACCACACAGCGGAACTAAATATATCTAAAACGCTGAAGCCTCCTGCTCCATTGCTCCTCCAGACTTCGTCAAAGCTAAACCTGAATCCCTTGGCTACCCGTAAAAATTTGGGTACCCAAGAGTTTATGAAAAACAAAATAAACTTCGGGTCAGACATGGGTCTGGTATGAGTAACAAGTTAAAGTTGCTTAATTTTGAAAAAATCCTTTGAAAACAAAAGGTATCACGTAAGACTTCCCACACATAAACATGGAAAAGTTTTTACCTTACGCTAACCAAAACATTTGATAGGAAATTCTGTGATATTATATTAGGTCTATGGTTTTCAAGTAAATAGAAAATAGCCGAAATTGTTACATGATTAAATTCCAGCTACTAGCCACAAAAGTGGGTAATACAATCAAAACCGTTGGCACTTATTGGATTTTGGATTCCATACAATGGCAGGGCTACTGGGGTACCGCCCGTCACAGTACGGGGCCTAGATCACCGTACCGAGGATTACTCCCTTCATCCCCTGCAACACAAGGCCGGAACCATTCCTTACTGAACAGTCCCGAACAAGATACACCCCGCAGTTGGCTACAGACCAACCGCCCACTAAGCCGAATAAAAAGGGACATCTAGACAGGGGAATATCCTTGTCCTGCTTGGGCATGACCCACCTAACCTTGCTGCACCTCCCCTGTTTTAGCCATTCCCGGTTGATGAGGCTTGAGGTTACGATTACCTTTATAGAACATATTTCTTAGAATGCTCATCGTCCGCCTGACGATGTATTGAAAGCATTCAATCCATACAAGTTCGTTCCGGGTTCGAACGAAACCGAAGGCATTATCTCGTTACACTCATTTTGGAATCACCCTCAGAGTTAACGACGATAACCCTTGCATTCTGAACCTTCATCTTCACTTCAGATTCACGACCTAACGTTAATTTGGAAACGATGTGGTTTTCGGATGTTCCTAATGCGGAAAACCCGATCCCGGTCTCATCGAAATCCAAAACGTGTCTTTTAAGGCCAAGTTGTCTATTTAGTCTTAACAGTGAATTCAATATTAACAATATGCACAGATAGATAATTCACATCTCATAATAGATAATCACAATATCATCATAAACAGATAATTAATATCATCATCCAAACAGATAATTAAACATTATCATACTTAAAACATACATCCATATCACATAGACATCATCCACACCTGAGATTACAATCAAACAATGAAATATCAACATCATCCATCAGCAATGATTTATAAATCACAAGCTATAGTTAATTTAAAATGAATTGAATTAACTTCTTCCATCTTAATTAATTTAAAATAAATTAAATTAATTACTCATTCCATAAATCCTGCTCTCACAATCATTAATTAAATTAATTAATCATTCTCTAATTACAAGAATACATTAGTCTTTAATAAATTCCTTAAATGAATTATTCTAAATCATTTATAGCAGATTAACATTTAATTACTTACCCATTAATTATTCCTTAATTTACAATTCTTAATTACATCATTAATTATATTAATTAATGATCTTCAATTTATATTTAATTACTTATCTAAAATAATTGAGTGATTAATCTTTACTTAAACACAATTATTAATCACCCCTTGATTAATAACAAACCAGTAATTAACTACTCATAATTACTTATTAACAAATTAATCATTCCATGATTAATTAATTCCATAAATTAATCCTTTGATTAATTATAAAAGAAATTACTCAAATTACTTTACTTACAAATCATCTTGTATGAATTTCATCAAGTAATTATCATCTAATTACTTTCCTAAGTAATTATGCTCCATTAATTACACAAAGTAATTACACATACCAAAACATCAAATGATTTCTTAAGTTAATCTTATTATCCATTACTTATATATATTCAAATTAATCATCTTTGCTTTAAATATCTTTTGCAACATTCCAGTAATTTCCTTAATTTATTTACAAAAATAAATCTTGAATAAATCCATTAATTAATTACATTTATATAGATTTATTACCTTTCTAATTATCTTGTTGATTTATTATTCTCAAATAAATCAATATCATCATTAATTATTAATTAATGATTTCTAATTACATCTTCATTTGTTAATTTATATTAAGAATACACATCTTCAAATCATAAATATTAATCCTCTTGATTAATAACAAACAGTAATTAATCATTCAATATTAATTACTTCTCAATAACACTCTAAATTAATCCCCTGATTAATTTTAAGTAATTATATTTCAATTACTTCCATTAATAACATCACCCAATTAATTACATCCTGTAATTATCCTTCAATTACTTCTCTAAGCAATTCAATTCCAAATTATCAGTTAATTAAACTAAATTAATTAACTCGAATCAATTTACATAATTAATAAGTAATTAATTTCTTAATTACTTTTCAATAAATAATTTATAATTAAACTATTGAATTAATTAATCTAATTAATTTATTACAAAATCAACCATATTAATTAATTATAACATAATCTGGTTAATGAACTTCATTAATAATTATTTAATTATCTCCTTCTAACATAATCAACTTATACTAATTATCATTATTTATAAGTTAATTAACCATTATTAATTTTAAAAATCTAATCTATAGTTCTAAATAACATATTAGTTAATTAATTTATTAATTAACTTTAATTACTACATTTAACTATTAATTACTAAATTAACTAATATACATTATTAAGTATTCTTGCCTAATTAACTTAAAGATCAAAACATATAAAATTCTAAAACTTCATGAATTAAAGTCAATTGTTCTTATAATTGATTTAAAATTTTATTTTATTTCAATAATTTAAACTTTATCTTAATAAAATGTTTACACTAACTTATTTTCAAAACCCCTTTTTAAACTTACATATTTAATAGCATTAAACTTATTTGAATCAATTTTAAATTATAAAACTTTATTTTATTCCAAACCTGGAATTTCATGTCCAAGTCCTAATTCCTATTTTATTTTTCTTTCCTTAACAACTTTAAATTTTTATTTAATCTTACTCTAGTTGAAAATACCTCAATTATTAAACACTTTCAAGATATTAGATAAATTTAAATTTTGAAAACTTTCTATTTTCAACTATATTCAAAACTAATTTAATTCCATTATTTAAAATTTATTTTAGCACTAGCTTTTAGCTTTGATTTTAAATTAAAAGTTTCAAATACAGTTGAAACTGTTACAATAGCTTCAGGTTTTACACACCTGAACACTAAAACCCGAGCACCCCCCCTCTATCACTTCGAGTAAACACACAGGGTCCCCCAAGAAAAATATCAACATTCTTCGAGTTGTACTCGAAATCATCCTCTTCCCCAGTTTTTATTTAATTTAAACTTAGTTTTAATTTAGGTTTTTAAAACTAACAGGATTAACTACAGGTTTAACTTACAGGTTTTAAACATTCAGGTTTTAACTTACAGGCTTTACACTTTCAAGTTTATAAAACACAGACTACTTCAAGTTCATCCTTAACCAAAAACTACAGCAACCCAAATCATCACTGTGCACCTGCACAATCCATTCTGACGCCGATGATCACCACCAGCGACGTCGACAAACCAACCATCACTCCAACATCAACCTCCGATCATTCAGTCGCAGATACGAGGCTCACTTCAAAATCGAGCAACTCAGTTGGATTTTAAAATCCAGAACCATCACCGGAGAAATCATTGGAATCCTAGATTCCGGCCACCTGATCGCCTGAACTCCGGTCCTCATCTCCACAACACTTCCACTCAGCCATCACCAAGCCCTGAAGCAACTCGATCAACCCTAGAATCCGTACTGCCCTAGTTACCTGACCTGACAAAATTAGGTCTAAAAACCCAAAACTCATCGCCGCAATCACCACGTTGATCTGACACCCTTCCTCACATTTTTCCTGGCCTCACTGCACAGTCCTCCACCTCCAGATGAAACCCCAAGGCTCCATTTTCCATTGATCACCAGATAAACTCAGAAACCCAATATTCAGTCAACACTGAATTTCTCTTCCATCCCATTTCTAAAAATCTAAATTTTAGTTTTAAAAATCTTCATTTTCATAATAGATTCAAGTTATAAATTCAGAATATCAAATTTTAACACTTGATTTATCGAACATTTTAGAATTGCTACTGCATTTCTTGGTTCCAGGTAAAACTCAAGACTATATTGCTTTAAGTATAATTCTAAACTTAAACTCATGATTTAACAAACTTAAATTGTTTAGATCTCTAATCCTAACAAAGATTAGATGAATATATTTGTATTTGGATCTAACTTTTAAATTTCTGAACTAAGAACAGAGTCACTTGAATGCAACAGGCAAGTATATTTATAAACATTTATAAACTCAGAATTTATCAACCCTATATACATACACAAACAAAGCACTTATCATCTCAGAAATTTTCACAAGCAACAAATTAAAATTTGCTTTAGCTTTAAAAGGAAGTTACTCACAGATATGTGAATGAACAGGGCACTTTGTTGAAGCAGGTTTGAAAACAACTGTAACTTCATTTTGCTTCTGCTTCTTGGATTTTGTTTAAGTATGAAATAGCTTTCTTTTCATGTTTTAGTTTGTATGAATTTTAATTGTTACCTAGTTCGAACTGAATATGTAGATCAAGCTAATTTATAAACAATTACACAGAGCTTATGTAGACAGGTAATATTAGACAGTGTATTATTATGTTTCATACTATTAAGACAATATTTGCATACAATCTTATATTGTACAGATTTGCACCAGAGAGATATTTTAGGTTGGAGGCTGAAAAGAATACTTAATGTACTAAAAGATTTTGCATTAATTAGTTTTTGTTTGTTAGCTTAAGATATTTGATGATGTCTTCCTAAGTAAGCTTCATACATATAGATGCAGTTGTACATTTATATGGCCTGCACACAAAGATATTGCAGTTTTGTTTTGTTATTTGCAAACTAAATGAATTTATAGTTGTTAAGCTATTATAATGTAACCAATGTACTACTTTACATTTTCCTAATTTATCTTTTAGTCTTATATTTATATTTATTAATATTATTTAAGAGTAACTCATTTATCAATTTATAATGGTAAATAAATTAAATTATCTTTTTGTCATAAACTACATATTTTATTAATGTATGTTGATGTATTGTTTGACAAAATTCTGTTAAAAACTCATATATCATTTTAAATTCATATTTTAAATCAAACCATACTAAAAAGAAAAGAAAACAAATCATTTTGTTAATAATTTAAATTTAAACTTAAGTTAAAATAAGTTTTCAAACTATTTATTTATTTAGCTTTGAAATGTTTATATTAAATAAAACATAATTTCTAATTCACTAAAATATATACATTAGTATTTAAACATATTTTATTTATTAAATTTTAAAACAAATTCATCTATTTACAATGTATACAAATATATACATATATAAATAGAAAACAAACAATTAATTTCTAACAGATAAAATTTACCAGTTAGATATTTATTAAAAGAAAAGTATCAATTCAGATTTAATTAACAAAAGTATATCATATCAATTTAATATTTAATGCAGATTATTAGATTGATATTGCTAGAAAATTCCGGGTCGTCACATTCCTCCCCCCTTAAAAGAATTTCGTCCCCGAAATTTAAAAGCAAAGGTAATTTAATAATATATTTAAGATTTTAATTAAATTTAAACCATAAGTATATATCAATCACATGCTAACAATCAACACAACCAATCTACTCAATCAACAAAGCTAACTATTCATACAAAATAGAGTTCTCTAGAGTTTTCCAGTATAATACCGGAATACTCGATCTATAGAATCCAATCAGTCTATACTCCTAATCTATAGAACTCCTCGAATCCAAGAAAATTCCTACAAAATCAAATCTCCGTCTCTTATCCACCAAATACTTCTGACAGTCCAGAGCTGCCTTCAACCCACCGATCAGCTCAACCTTCGCTGATAACTCCTAAAACAATCTGAATCCAAAAACAATCCAGTAGAATAATTTCCTCAAAATCAACTAAAACCAAGAACTCAACCTTTTTCTAACCTCAGTAGAAAACAACTTCTCTTTTGCAGAAAAGAAAAACAAATGCACTTCTAACTGCTTCCGCTGCACAACTCTGATCTAGATGGATGAAAATGCTGATGATGCACATAAGCATAACTAGACAACACATTACAAAAATATGATTCAGCAGATTCAAAATAGAACTTAGAAATTCCTCCGAAACTTGAGCTGCTATATCAATTCCTCTCTCTAGAAACCATTCTATTACTAAGCTGAACCATTGGCACTACTTCTGAAATCCAGTCGATACCAAACTCAACTCCTCAGATGCTAAGACAAACCATTGACTTCTTCAAAGATATTCAGAAAAATTTCTGCCATCCCAGAGAATACTTAACTATCGCAAGTCTCTTTTGCGATCAACCCAGGCTAATATCCAAAGAAAACTGTACTCTCCTTACCAATCTGAACAGCTTAAACTTATTCAGCCAATCCATTGAAGAAATGGATTCACAAAACTGGTTCCGGACTTCGATGACCTCCTCGCGTGCCGGTAGAACAATCTGAGCTGCAACACCGCTACTGATGCCAAAAATTCCTCAGAAAACTCAGGCCTCAAAGCCAAACACAACATTCAACTGGACTCAACTTCAAAACTAATGCAGACATACTTCCTTATCCAAAAATCTTTGAGAACTTCTTCAGAAACAATCCTCCGCTACTGCATCTCAACACACAACTACTACTTCTCGAGTTACCAAGATAATATTCTAGCTTCTGCTCACTCACACAATCCAAATCTACTCATCCAATCTTGTACAACAAAACGGACTCCAAATCTTAACATGTTTCCTCAAGAGATTAGGTGAAATCCTTGCACCACAAATTTACTCGAGACGGTATTAGGTCTACAGTCTTGCCAAATATACTTCTAACCACAGGTAGTCGTGTTACACACACCACTACTTAATCTATCCTTATACATATGTTGGAAAACCCGAACAAGTAATCCAACAAATAGATAGAAAATAAATAAATAAATATATATATATATATATATATCAAAATTACAAATACACTCTCTCAGGAAAGAAATCACTTAAGAGCCTAGGTATTCACTCAACCTAGCGCTCTGATACCACTGTAACGACCCCACTTCCTACTCCCAGGAAGTAGCATCGTTAATAAGAAAGAAAGAGGTGAGAAAATAGAAAAAGATAGAGAAGAAAGAACAACAACATCAGAATCTCACAGCGGAACGAATAAAATATATTAATTACATAAGTATTTACATAATATATACATCAATCAGAGCTATACAGATAATACATCACATACTAGACAGTTATAAACACCTGTCTAGTTAATACAACTCAATACACAATACATCACAGAGATTACCACACAACGGAACTAAATATATCTAAAACGCTGAAGTCTCCTGCTCCATTGCTCCTCCAGACTTCGTCAAAGCTAAACCTGAATCCCTTGGCTACCCGTAAAAATTTGGGTACCCGAGAGTTTATGAAAAACAAAATAAACTTCGGGTCAGACATGGGTCTGGTATGAGTAACAAGTTAAAGTTGCTTAATTTTGAAAAAATCCTTTGAAAACAAAAGGTATCACGTAAGACTTCCCACACATAAACATGGAAAAGTTTTTACCTTACGCTAACCAAAACATTTGATAGGAAATTCTGTGATATTATATTAGGTCTATGGTTTTCAAGTAAATAGAAAATAGCCGAAATTGTTACATGATTAAATTCCAGCTACTAGCCACAAAAGTGGGTAATACAATCAAAACCGTTGGCACTTATTGGATTTTGGATTCCATACAATGGCAGGGCTACTGGGGTACCGCCCGTCACAGCACGGGGCCTAGATCACCGTACCGAGGATTACTCCCTTCATCCCCTGCAACACAAGGCCGGAACCATTCCTTACTGAACAGTCCCGAACAAGATACACCCCGCAGTTGGCTGCAGACCAACCGCCCACTAAGCCGAATAAAAAGGGACATCTAGACAGGGGAATATCCTTGTCCTGCTTGGGCATGACCCACCTAACCTTGCTGCACCTCCCCTGTTTTGCCATTCCCGGTTGATGAGGCTTGAGGTTACGATTACCTTTATAGAACATATTTCTTAGAATGCTCATCGTCCGCCTGACGATGTGTTGAAAGCATTCAATCCATACAAGTTCGTTTCGGGTTCGAACGAAACCGAAGGCATTATCTCGTTACACTCATTTTGGAATCACCCTCAGAGTTAACGACGATAACCCTTGCATTCTGAACCTTCATCTTCACTTCAGATTCACGACCTAACGTTAATTTGGAAACGATGTGGTTTTCAGATGTTCCTAATGCGGAAAACCCGATCCCGGTCTCATCGAAATCCAAAACGTGTCTTTTAAGGCCAAGTTGTCTATTTAGTCTTAACAGTGAATTCAATATTAACAATATGCACAGATAGATAATTCACATCTCATAATAGATAATCACAATATCATCATAAACAGATAATTAATATCATCATCCAAACAGATAATTAAACATTATCATACTTAAAACATACATCCATATCACATAGACATTATCCACACCTGAGATTATAATCAAACAATGAAATATCAACATCATCCATCAGCAATGATTTATAAATCACAAGCTATAGTTAATTTAAAATGAATTGAATTAACTTCTTCCATCTTAATTAATTTAAAATAAATTAAATTAATTACTCATTCCATAAATCCTGCTCTCACAATCATTAATTAAATTAATTAATCATTCTCTAATTACAAGAATACATTAGTCTTTAATAAATTCCTTAAATGAATTATTCTAAATCATTTATAGCAGATTAACATTTAATTACTTACCCATTAATTATTCCTTAATTTACAATTCTTAATTACATCATTAATTATATTAATTAATGATCTTCAATTTATATTTAATTACTTATCTAAAATAATTGAGTGATTAATCTTTACTTAAACACAATTATTAATCACCCCTTGATTAATAACAAACCAGTAATTAACTACTCATAATTACTTATTAACAAATTAATCATTCCATGATTAATTAATTCCATAAATTAATCCTTTGATTAATTATAAAAGAAATTACTCAAATTACTTTACTTACAAATCATCTTGTATGAATTTCATCAAGTAATTATCATCTAATTACTTTCCTAAGTAATTATGCTCCATTAATTACACAAAGTAATTACACATACCAAAACATCAAATGATTTCTTAAGTTAATCTTATTATCCATTACTTATATATATTCAAATTAATCATCTTTGCTTTAAATATCTTTTGCAACATTCCAGTAATTTCCTTAATTTATTTACAAAAATAAATCTTGAATAAATCCATTAATTAATTACATTTATATAGATTTATTACCTTTCTAATTATCTTGTTGATTTATTATTCTCAAATAAATCAATATCATCATTAATTATTAATTAATGATTTCTAATTACATCTTCATTTGTTAATTTATATTAAGAATACACATCTTCAAATCATAAATATTAATCCTCTTGATTAATAACAAACAGTAATTAATCATTCAATATTAATTACTTCTCAATAACACTCTAAATTAATCCCCTGATTAATTTTAAGTAATTATATTTCAATTACTTCCATTAATAACATCACCCAATTAATTACATCCCGTAATTATCCTTCAATTACTTCTCTAAGTAATTCAATTCCAAATTATCAGTTAATTAAACTAAATTAATTAACTCGAATCAATTTACATAATTAATAAGTAATTAATTTCTTAATTACTTTTCAATAAATAATTTATAATTAAACTATTGAATTAATTAATCTAATTAATTTATTACAAAATCAACCATATTAATTAATTATAACATAATCTGGTTAATGAACTTCATTAATAATTATTTAATTATCTCCTTCTAACATAATCAACTTATACTAATTATCATTATTTATAAGTTAATTAACCATTATTAATTTTAAAAATCTAATCTATAGTTCTAAATAACATATTAGTTAATTAATTTATTAATTAACTTTAATTACTACATTTAAACTATTAATTACTAAATTAACTAATATACATTATTAAGTATTCTTGCCTAATTAACTTAAAGATCAAAACATATAAAATTCTAAAACTTCATGAATTAAAGTCAATTGTTCTTATAATTGATTTAAAATTTTATTTTATTTCAATAATTTAAACTTTATCTTAATAAAATGTTTACACTAACTTATTTTCAAAACCCCTTTTTAAACTTACATATTTAATAGCATTAAACTTATTTGAATCAATTTTAAATTATAAAACTTTATTTTATTCCAAACCTGGAATTTCATGTCCAAGTCCTAATTCCTATTTTATTTTTCTTTCCTTAACAACTTTAAATTTTTATTTAATCTTACTCTAGTTGAAAATACCTCAATTATTAAACACTTTCAAGATATTAGATAAATTTAAATTTTGAAAACTTTCTATTTTCAACTATATTCAAAACTAATTTAATTCCATTATTTAAAATTTATTTTAGCACTAGCTTTTAGCTTTGATTTTAAATTAAAAGTTTCAAATACAGTTGAAACTGTTACAATAGCTTCAGGTTTTACACACCTGAACACTAAAACCCGAGCACCCCCCCTCTATCACTTCGAGTAAACACACAGGGTCCCCCAAGAAAAATATCAACATGCTTCGAGTTGTACTCGAAATCATCCTCTTCCCCAGTTTTTATTTAATTTAAACTTAGTTTTAATTTAGGTTTTTAAAACTAACAGGATTAACTACAGGTTTAACTTACAGGTTTTAAATATTCAGGTTTTAACTTACAGGCTTTACACTTTCAAGTTTATAAAACACAGACTACTTCAAGTTCATCCTTAACCAAAAACTACAGCAACCCAAATCATCACTGTGCACCTGCACAATCCATTCTGACGCCGATGATCACCACCAGCGACGTCGACAAACCAACCATCACTCCAACATCAACCTCCGATCATTCAGTCGCAGATACGAGGCTCACTTCAAAATCGAGCAACTCAGTTGGATTTTAAAATCCAGAACCATCACCGGAGAAATCATTGGAATCCTAGATTCCGGCCACCTGATCGCCTGAACTCCGGTCCTCATCTCCACAACACTTCCACTCAGCCATCACCAAGCCCTGAAGCAACTCGATCAACCCTAGAATCCGTACTGCCCTAGTTACCAGACCTGACAAAATTAGGTCTAAAAACCCAAAACTCATCGCCGCAATCACCACGTTGATCTGACACCCTTCCTCACATTTTTCCTAGCCTCACTGCACAGTCCTCCACCTCCAGATGAAACCCCAAGGCTCCATTTTCCATTGATCACCAGATAAACTCAGAAACCCAATATTCAGTCAACACTGAATTTCTCTTCCATCCCATTTCTAAAAATCTAAATTTTAGTTTTAAAAATCTTCATTTTCATAATAGATTCAAGTTATAAATTCAGAATATCAAATTTTAACACTTGATTTATCGAACATTTTAGAATTGCTACTGCATTTCTTGGTTCCAGGTAAAACTCAAGACTATATTGCTTTAAGTATAATTCTAAACTTAAACTCATGATTTAACAAACTTAAATTGTTTAGATCTCTAATCCTAACAAAGATTAGATGAATAGATTTGTATTTGGATCTAACTTTTAAATTTCTGAACTAAGAACAGAGTCACTTGAATGCAACAGGCAAGTATATTTATAAGAATTTATAAACTCAGAATTTATCAACCCTATATACATACACAAACAAAGCACTTATCATCTCAGAAATTTTCACAAGCAACAAATTAAAATTTGCTTTAGCTTTAAAAGGAAGTTACTCACAGATATGTGAATGAACAGGGCACTTTGTTGAAGCAGGTTTGAAAACAACTGTAACTTCATTTTGCTTCTGCTTCTTGGATTTTGTTTAAGTATGAAATAGCTTTCTTTTCATGTTTTAGTTTGTATGAATTTTAATTGTTACCTAGTTCGAACTGAATATGTAGATCAAGCTAATTTATAAACAATTACACAGAGCTTATGTAGACAGGTAATATTAGACAGTGTATTATTATGTTTCATACTATTAAGACAATATTTGCATACAATCTTATATTGTACAGATTTGCACCAGAGAGATATTTTAGGTTGGAGGCTGAAAAGAATACTTAATGTACTAAAAGATTTTGCATTAATTAGTTTTTGTTTGTTAGCTTAAGATATTTGATGATGTCTTCCTAAGTAAGCTTCATACATATATATGCAGTTGTACATTTATATGGCCTGCACACAAAGATATTGCAGTTTTGTTTTGTTATTTGCAAACTAAATGAATTTATAGTTGTTAAGCTATTATAATGTAACCAATGTACTACTTTACATTTTCCTAATTTATCTTTTAGTCTTATATTTATATTTATTAATATTATTTAAGAGTAACTCATTTATCAATTTATAATGGTAAATAAATTAAATTATCTTTTTATCATAAACTACATATTTTATTAATGTATGTTGATGTATTGTTTGACAAAATTCTGTTAAAAACTCATATATCATTTTAAATTCATATTTTAAATCAAACCATACTAAAAAGAAAAGAAAACAAATCATTTTGTTAATAATTTAAATTTAAACTTAAGTTAAAATAAGTTTTCAAACTATTTATTTATTTAGCTTTGAAATGTTTATATTAAATAAAACATAATTTCTAATTCACTAAAATATATACATTAGTATTTAAACATATTTTATTTATTAAATTTTAAAACAAATTCATCTATTTACAATGTATACAAATATATACATGTATAAATAGAAAACAAACAATTAATTTCTAACAGATAAAATTTACCAGTTAGATATTTATTAAAAGAAAAGTATCAATTCAGATTTAATTAACAAAAGTATATCATATCAATTTAATATTTAATGCAGATTATTAGATTGATATTGCTAGAAAATTCCGGGTCGTCACAATTATAATAGCGAAATATTACTACATAGTAAATAGTTTAATGGATCCTTAGGAGATGTGAATCCCGAGCATCTCCTAAGTTACTACACTTACGTTTGACAGTGGATAGGAGATGTTAAATCCCGTAAACATCTTTGACGTCGTTCCACTCACATTATTTACCATTGATTTAACTTACATAAGATCTTTTAGTTTCGACTCGAGTGTTTTGTCTTTTCAATTCGCTCGGGTCAGCCTGAGCATTTCTGGATTTGAAGACTTTATTTCTGGAGGATGAAGACGAAGATTATATTACTATTATTTATTATATTATTCCACTACAATTATATTATTCCGCTGCATTGTAGTTATTATTCTCTGCTTTGTGTAACTCTGATTCTATATTGTACTAGTATAATCAAATATTTTGTAAACAGCTTCATAAACTGTATTTGATTATTGTATTTTGTCATTCCGCTGCAAGATTCTGTTTTGTTTCCTTTCTTTCTCTGCTTTTTCTTATTTACTCCGATAACAATTCGCCTTTTTGTATGCTTTAAGTCTGACATGTGTGGTTTATCGTCGGTTTAAAACGTACAAAAAGGTGGAATGTTACAAAATATGGTGCTAAAAAATTAACTAACAATACTGGTGTATTTATTAAAGGCAGTGAGGATCCAAATGATCATATAAATGATTTTTATGGCGTGTTAACCTAGGTTTTGCAATTGACATATTTCACTAGACTCGCGGAGGAATTTTTTTAGTTAGATGCAATTGGTTCAACAATGTTCCAAGTTCTTGAGTTATCGTGCATCCAAATGATAATCTTATAGAAATAAAACATACCTCGCGTTATCAAAAGTACGACCCTTTTGTACGAAGGCAAGATTTACGTTTGATGGAATGAATATTCCAAATGAACAAGCCTATCAAGCAGATACCGAGGAAAATGTTTAAATAACAATAACAGACGATCACATGGAATTTTGACCTCTGAATGATGAATCAAATGTATTTGTAGAAGCATTTGAAACTATTGAGGAAAACGATATAGAGTACAAAACCGAGTCCGGATCTGAATACAACGAGGACTGATTGCTAATATACAATTTAATATAAGGTAATTTATGCGTTTATTCATGTTACATTTTTCTCATCAATTGTGATATCTTTTCTCATAATTATTATGAATTATATATTCTAACATAATAAATTGATATGTACATGACAGGTATTATGTCTTGTTTTCTGAAGGCGTAGCTCTTCCCACTCCGGTTCTCCCTCTTTTTCTCAAAGAGGGAATAGAGGTGATGATAGTGGCCCTTCAAAACCAGCAGCAATACCAGAAGTGTATTTACAGCCCAAAGCCGATGGATCGTAAGTACTAAAATTAGTATCATAGCATTGGAAATATTTTGTGTATGATATATATAATAGTGTAAAGCTATGTTTCAAATTTAACACAATGGATTTGAGCTAGAGCCATCGGGAGTGGTTCTTAGTATTTCCAAGCAGGCATATATGAGTAGGATGACTGGTTGTTGGCCCGTTGGAGTAAGATTCCTGACCTGATCAGAGAGAGCATCTGGTAAGACTTTTTGGTGTGTGTAAATTTACATATTTATAAATTATCGTTTTACAATTTGTTGACTACTTAAAAACGTATAACTTATATTTTCTCAATATGCAGGGTTCCGTAGATTTGTAGGAAGCGGACATTTCCCTTGTGCAGTGCTACTGGAATTCTAAGATAGCGAAGAATAATTAGGGCACAATGTCAGGCCTTAGGAGAGCGGGGAAGAAATCGAGTTGTATGGGTGTCAGTGTATGGGATGCTTGGGTTGCCTGGTGGAATAACAATGAGTTCAAGGTAATTAATCTATCATATATATCTCATTACTTTGTTTTATAGCTATTAAATATATTGTTCAGTTATTTAAATTTGTAGGATGAGTCAGAGAGGAACTTTGAGAATAGAAATAAGAACCCAGTAACACATCGTGGTGGTTCCAAGTCATTCCAGCATCATCATGAGGATTTGTAAATTTATCAATTGTGATTATAAACAGTTATTACATTTATATAGTTTAAGTTATAAGTTATTAATAAATAGTAATATATATACATAATTTATTGCAGGAAACAGCGCGTCGACATCCGGTGTCATACATGGAAGTATTTACTCATATCCATGCTATAAAGCAAATGGACAAAGCTAGAAACCTTACATATACATGGGAAGATAAGGATAAGGCAACGACTGCATATGCATGCATATTTTGAACTTTAAGTTATTAATATCGATTAGTTTAAGTAATTAGCTTTGAAGAATTAAAATAATGTTGTGTTAATTTCAATAGTAATTTTTTGGCATTGTAGGAAAAATTTCAAGAGGCACGAGCATAGATGCTAATGGGATCAGATCGCGATGAGTTGATCCGCGAGGAGGAAGACGCTATTTTTGACTCCATCATGGATCCGATGCAACGAAATCAGCGTTTTGGTTATGGAAACCAAGCGATAATTTATAAATAAATGGTTAACCATAAAATATGAATAAGGATAAAGAAGTACTTTCACGACGCTTCCGCATGAATAAGGAGCAACAGGTGGAGCCACGTTTCGACGGTGTCGAAAGGTTTGTTTAATGCTAGTAAAGAAAAGTACATAAGGACTTTAGGAAAATACTTCCGCAAGCATAAAGGAAAGCTAGTTCTGGGACGGTATGTCCATCCCACGAAAGCCAAAGGAAGGAATTGCTAAAGCACAACGAAGCGGCTAGGTACAGGGCCGCTAGGCGCCTTCCGGCTAGGACGGAAGGTTATTTCCGCAGTCATTCATCATAAAGTGTCAAGGTCCTTTCACGATCCTACTTCGAGACCTTTCGCCTAAGACAAAAGGGGTAGTTTTGCATGAGAAGGTTCATAAGAAATAGTTCTGCTCTCAAAAGACTTCCGCAGGAAAGAAAGACCATTGTATTTGACTTGATAAGAGAAGGCTCCGCAGGAGAGATGCGATAGCCAATAGAAATCATTCCACAACTATTTGCATAAGGACCTTCCGCGATAGATAATTCCACATTGAAAACTTTCCGCAAGAGACAACAAAAACACATGTAAATATTACCTTTCGCACCTACGGAACCTACCCAGGCATGCCTCCGTAGGTCAGCCCTCTTCTTCAGAGACACCTTTTTATAAGGCCGGAAGGAAGCTTCCGCATAGAACAGATCACTCAACACAAAACAGAGCTGCCCAAGCACTTCAAGTGACCACTCAAACCTTTTGACGGAGTCGAAAGGTCTCCTTTCGCATCAAGAAAGCTATCATTTTGAGCTAAGGAGTTAATGGATCAAAGTTATGGGTGCCGCATTCCTACCTTCCGACGAAGACGAAAGCATTCAGACATGTTCAAATAGCAATAAGCCAACCATTCGGCATGGTTGAAAAGTCACCCTTTCGCGCCAAGCTGGAAGGATGCATGTGAAACTAGCCTTCAGTCGTGATCAGAATAGCTTCTGCGAAAGGGATCCAACCATCACCTCTAAATAAGACCCCAGAGGTCCCATTTTGGGATCCGATTTTCCTATTCTGCTTTCATTCTACGAATTCTGCACCGCTCACTACATTTGTAATCCTAAATTAGAAAGCAAATTCGGATTTGCTTCTTAAACTTTGTATCAAGCATCATCATGACAAAATAAAGACGATTATAGCTTGCAGTCAACTTTGAACTCGGGGATGATCATGGTCAGGCGTTAACTCAACATTAACGGTTGATCATACATGATTTATTTCTTATCTTCTTTGTTCATTCTGAGTATATGTCATGGAACCATCACGGGATATTTCCACGAGTTTTATTTCCATATATATTAAATTCATGGTTTCGGCCACGTAAGGGAAATACAACTTATGACTCAATAAATATACGATGTCAAAACCCTGATACGGTTCCGTGACATGTCATATCAACTCTTATTTTTATCTAAACATGCATAAATGATGCATACCTTTCGAAAGGGATTCAAATTTCCAAATAACCATCAAGAAGTCTACTCTTTCGGAAGGGGTACCTTTCAAAGATGTCCACCATTAAACGGTAGATCGAATACCATCCGGAAGGAAGAATTTGATCATGAATATCATGTTGCGATCTTGACGTAACCCAATAAAAAGGAAAATTAAGGAGGTTCCGATGAGGTCAAGAGGGGTTTCAACTCTCGCACCTTTCTACCCATCAAATCCAGAAAATTCATCAAAGGCGAAAGTGGGGTTTCGTCACTCATTCCTTTCGGCTATTATGAATTAGTGAAATACATGGGTTTCACTGGAGACGAAAGGGGTTTCGATGGAGATATTAAAGTCCACAATAAGTTCAAACTCAATATTCTCCGAGTCATTTCATTAGTAATTCTTGTTTTGTCTTCTTTCACATGTTTTATTCATTGATCATACCAAGGGTTGAAATACCTAAACATGATCAATGATCCAAAGCACTAATAGGGGCGTTAATGAAATTTATCATTAACATAAATTATCTTATAAAAGTTACATAATTGTTATAAAGTCTTCGAAAATTTCTATAACAGTTTTTTCTATTCGCAGGCTAGGGCATCTCAACAAGCATACCAAAAAGAGCAGGACAAAGCTGAGATAAAAGAGCTGAGATTCATGGTTGAGAAGCTGCAGGAGCAGGACCGTCTTCGTGCTATACAGATGAAAAAGTTGAATCAGCGCTTGGCGGAGTACGTGCAGCAACATGGTTTATTTCCTTCGTCGTTTGGTGCTTCCGGAGGCGAGGACGACTCTCGATAGGTACGCTTTTCTGTGTTTGTGCTTGGATGTTGTATATGTTGACTTGGAGTTGGTGTGGATGGTTTGTTTTGGAATGTTTGATACACTTTGATTAGAGATTGGATGAGTTGTATTGATTTGGTACGTTTCGTGGAGTTGTCTGATGCTTGAAGTTGATTGACTAGTGTTTGGTTGGATGTTTGAGCACGTTGGATGGTTGATTTTGTATATATTGGAGTTTATGATCTTGAATTTGTATATATTGGAGTTTATGATTTTGTATATATTGGAGATTATGGTTAATATTGTTGTTGGTATAATATGTGATGTTGGTTGGTTATATATATATATATATATATATATATATATATATATAATCCGAATTATCTGTGTGGAACGGAGTTGAGAAGTATATTGATATATATATGTAGATTTGGTGGAAGTTGAATAGGCATGGAAATAAAAAAAATAAACCCAGATTTTCGATGGTTACCGATGGATTATTGGTTATGAGTGGTTCCACGTGTACCTCTTTGATCGTTGAAGACCGTCGCTATTTTTCGTTAGAAGTCGTCGAAGACGTCGAAAGATTGTCGTTGCCACCGTTGAAAGTTGACAAAAACCGTGTACGCTATTCGGACGGCTATGCCATCGGCTTCCGACGGCCACCGATGGCTATTTGCCAGCGAAATAGCCCTGTGTTCTTGTAGTGCCTATTATAAAGAGATTATATTAAGTGTATTATATGTGCACAAGTTTATATGTTTCAAAAAGTTGATTTGACTTTCTCTATTCATTAAAAGTTCGTATACTCGAGTTAAGTACAAACTGTGCACGTTTGTTAAATAAAACAACTATATCTTAATGCAAATCATACATCGAATGATATCATAGAAAATGAGAAAATATTGTTTGGGCATGGTTTTTTGCTATAATCCTAGTTCCTTTTATTTCAAAAATAACAATTTTTGCTTAAGTATTGCTTAGATTTAAGCAAAGCGCCTATTAAGCATGCTTAAGTGCTCATCGCTTAATTGTTGCTTTTTCAAAAAAAAAAAAATAAGCATTGTGCATGCACTTAGTGCTTAAGCATCAGTGCACTTTTCATAACATAGCTTCAATTTACAAAGAAAAAAATACACCTAAATTGAGTATTTTTAATTAACAAAAAAGATTTGTTCAGCATGTGTGTATGAAAGGAGAAGGAACCGAGGCACATTGTGTTAAATGGATGAATTTTAATTTTTTTCTTCCATTTTTAGATATTTCTTAGGTTTATGAAATCTACTTAATTTTAGAACCAATATAAAATATTTCACATAAAATCTTTATTTTATTTAGTTTGTTTACAAAATATTTTATTTAATTTGTATAAATACTATTTTATAAGTGTATCAAATACACTCATATGTGTATATTGTACGTGCAGCGTATAAATAGTGTACATTTTTAATGTGTACGCAACACACATTTATCCCTTTATATATGCTTATGTTGTCCATATTTTTTAATCTAAAACTTTTATGTATGTTGGAAATAGGACAGCCTGCAACGGAAATTACGGGTAAATTTGAAAAAAAATTCCTTCATTGGAACTTTATTGGACCTATGAAGTCTGATTTATTAAAAACATTTTAAATTTAATTTAAATATACAAAATCTTTTATTTTATTTAAATCAATAAAATGATATTGTATTATTTAATTTTATGTTATATTAAATATATATGTGTATCACACACACACACATATATCATATACACATATATAAGTATGTGCATGTGTAACATATCAATCCATGCAAGGTATAACATGCATGTATATAGTTGTTGAGATTCACATCTCAACGGACATGTTAGCTCATCTAATATGTAAATGTATTGTCCAAATGTGTATATATACACACAGTTTTTCTTTTACAATAATATATATATATATATATATATATATATATATATATATATATATATCTACGTGTATAAATTAAAATTTATTTATTTCTAATTTTGTGTAAACATATAAGTATTTATATATGAATATAATTATATATATAAACAAAATATGTGTGCATATATATATATATTAATTACTATATAAATATGCTTATATTATTCAAAATGTAATAAATAATTTTGTTTTGCTGTAATGTCGAAAATAATACTTATACAAAAACATATTTTATTAAGTGTATATTCATACACATATATATGAATATGTTAAATAGTTATACATAAAATGTATAATATATAACATATATTAATATAAGTAAAATTACAACATAATTTTTTTATTTTAATATATTTATTGAGTAAGTCTTGTGCATAGATTAGGTTTTTTATTTTAAAATTATGAACGAATAAATAAATATTAATAATACCATGTAAAACTATTTAAAATGAAAAGAAGTACTTTGAAACTAAATTTAAATTAAAAATTTCTAGCAAATTTTTCATGAAATTTTACAATTTGAAATCATAATATATAATTTTATAATTTAAAATGATTTGAAATTCAATTTTAAATTATTGGTTTTTAATTTAAATATCTAAAAAAATAAAAAAATTCTATTATTAGCTTTATATGCATCAATAATTTTTTATGAAACACGTAATATATTTTGGAATAGATATATGAATTTATATGATAAATTGGTTTAAATATTATTTAAAAACAATATATAAATAAAAAAATTAGTTTCTTTCTGTCAAAGATATTATATTTATTAAACATCATATATGAAATTTTATTTTCATATTTTACACATGTATATCATAGTATTTAAATTATAAACTATACAAGGATATGCATATATTATATATTAAATTAATTTAATAATAATTATTATTATTCTAAGACGTGCTATACATAGATGAATAATCACAATTTTTTTGTAGTTATATATACATACACATACAACCAACTGATTTTGTGACAATTATGTACATATTTGAATCGTTACCTAACTGACAATATTATATGCTGGTAAATGAACATTAAAATTATAAATTAACATTTGTAATTAAAGTCGAAACGTGCCTTGCAGCCAAAGCCCTAAAGAACACCTAAATAAGTTGTCACATGCTCTTAGAAACGATTTTCAATCTAATAGAGTGCTAGTCTTTGAACCGTCAACCACCAACCATCGGATAGTAACTAAATTGGTTTGATTTGAACTTGAAAGATAGAGATGGAGGATGAAAGACCCCCAGTAAAAGAATGAGATGAAGGCTTGATGTGCACATAAATGTGCATATTTTTACCACCATATTTAATCTATTTGAATTAAATAAATGATCATATCGGGTATTTTAACTTGTTTAAACCAAAAATTCAAATTATTCCAAATTGTCACATATTCATCTTCATATATGGGAAAAACGGTCATTTGTGTGCATATATTTGTTTGAGAAAAATTAATTGAAAATTTGTATATATTTTTGTAGGAATTTGATCTCAAATATAAGTGGTTTCATGAAGATATGCATGCACAAAATTAATACAAAGGAACGAAGATGGAAATAATTCAAAGTAAAGAACATGGAGGACCCCACCTACCCACCTACCTTAATGTACAAATTAAAGGCTAATGCACATGCTTTTGGAGTTAATGGCTTCATGTACATTTAAATGGGGATTATGACATGCTAATGATTACTTGGTGGCCACACTACCTCATGGGCATTTTGGGCATTCCCCAAAAATATGCATTAGGGTTTCTAACTTGTATAAATACCCCTTATGTTTCATGTAGCCATCTTCCTCTTAGTTAGTTAGTTTTAGTTTAGAAAATAAATTAAAGCTCTCTTTCTTTCCATGGCTACTTAGCCATTTATTTCATGTAATTTCTTTTCTTTTATGCAATGTTAATTCTCTTTTATTTACATGCTTCTTCTCTTCTTATGTAATAGTGTAGATTTACCTTTATGCAATTAGATTAGTTGTCTTTTCCATTAGCTTTCATTTTCCTTTCCTTTTGCTTTCATGTTGCTTTCTACATTTGTTGATTTGATAGCAAATATGAGAGCTTAATCCCTACAATTTAGGAGTAATGAAGCTCTCGGGTATGTAGATGCAACATTTTGATGTTTATACTCTCTTTTTGTGCTTTAATGGAAACACTTGAAGTGGTTTAATGATGTTGTTTAGCTTTGAATTTGATAGTCTATGTTATTCATAACAAATAGACTATGCTTAAACAAACATAACACAAATTGCCTCTTCATCTAAATATGATTATGGCAAAGAAGTGAATGTTGAAATTGAAATTTGATAGCCTATATTTCTAAACAATAGCTAATAGGCTATGCTTAAAATAGATTTTTATTTCAACTTTGTTGTCATATTTCATGAGAGTTAAATGTGTATTAGTGGTTGTGTTATAGTTTGATGGTTTATATTGGGCTAGTTAATAGCGCAAATATATCATACTTATGATAAACACATCAACTAATTACACTAATGAAAAGAAAAGAGAGATCATAACTTCATAATTGTGTCATTTGCATATTACTGGACAAAAAAAACAACATACACAAAAAAAAAATTAAAAAAATTAAAAAAAACTTTTTATTTCATTTTCATCTTGATTTTACAATTTCAACTTTGATTTTACAAAATCTCATCCTCATTTTACATTTCTGTTCAACTTCTTGTGCACTTCTGTGCACACTGCCTTCACATCCACAACCCTCTTCTTTACATCTCCGACATCACTCAACTACCACCATCTTCACTGCCAAACAAACAACAGCACTTCAACAACTCAGCCTTAACCCCACTGTCCATCCTTCAATCATCTGTAAATACACATTTCACTCCCTGTATCTGTCATTGTGCAACTTACTGCACATTACCATTCAAACTGCATACAAGCCGCAACACTGCTGTCACTCCATCCTTCATACTAACCGAAGATTCACTCCAACCACAGCCATACACCCTAGAAGCAAAGAAGTGAATGTTGAAATTGAAATTTGATAGCCTATATTTCTAAACAATAGTTAATAGGCTATGCTTAAAATAGATTTTTATTTCAACTTTGTTGTCATATTTCATGAGAGTTAAATGTGTATTAGTGGTTGTGTTATAGTTTGATGGTTTATATTGGGCTAATTAATAGCGCAAATATATCATACTTATGATAAACACATCAACTAATTACACTAATGAAAAGAAAAGAGAGATCATAACTTCATAATTGTGTCATTTGCATATTACTGGACAAAAAAAACAACATACACAAAAAAAAAATTAAAAAATTAAAAAAAACTTTTTATTTCATTTTCATCTTGATTTTACAATTTCAACTTTGATTTTACAAAATCTCATCCTCATTTTACATTTCTGTTCAACTTCTTGTGCACTTCTGTGCACACTGCCTTCACATCCACAACCCTCTTCTTTACATCTCCGACATCACTCAACTACCACCATCTTCACTGCCAAACAAACAGCAGCACTTCAACAACTCAGCCTTAACCCCACTGTCCATCCTTCAATCATCTGTAAATACACATTTCACTCCCTGTATCTGTCATTGTGCAACTTACTGCACATTACCATTCAAACTGCATACAAGCCGCAACACTGCTGTCACTCCATACTTCATACTAACCGAAGATTCACTCCAACCACAGCCATACACCCCAGAAGCCATTGCACTTCTACAATTCAAATCCTCGGCCACCACTTCTATAATCAGTAACAACCATCAGACTCTACAGTTCCACCACTTCATCACCAACACTTCCCCTACATACTTCTAAACTCCCTGTCCTTTTGTCTGCAATTCCATACAATCACCAGAAACCCAAACCAACCAACTGCCTCCACCCTCCAATCAACTCAACACTCTTACCAAACCAAAATCACAACCCCACAGCCTGCCTTTCCACTTTCATTGTAGAACTTCATCATCTAACACAAACTTCATCACAGAAATCCAGTTCCTCAACCTGCTAACACCTACTTCCTCTGATCCACCTTCAAACTCTGCCTCTTCAACTCGACTTCATACCACAATTCCACCATCATATCTCCACAAACTCCCTCCTGCAATACAACTCACCACAGTTCACCAATTCTGACCATCCAACTGACAACAAAACTTCCACTCTGTTAAACCACCATCCAACTGCCATCCACCATAATTCATGCCAGTTTAGCCTACAACATAATTCCTTCTGCAATAGACAACCATAATACTTACAGCAACTACCCACTGAAACTTGTCGTAGCTATCCACTGCTCATCCATCAAACCCCATACCACCACTGCCTGTTTGTAAAGCAATCAAACATCATTTACAAACATCCACCAAGTGTGCCAATACATCATACTACAACTCAGATTCATTTCACACTGCACACTTCAGCAACTCCGACATCCCCCTTTCATCTACCAATTCACCACTTCCTAGCTGCTGTCATCTCCACCATACAACTCCCTGATTCACCTGATCAACACTTAACCACGCAAGTGTACAGAGCTGCCACGACATCCACAACCACAACCAACCTTCAACTATACAAACCACCTCTGATCAAACTGCCACCCAGCCAGAATCTCTACACATCCCTTGCCTCTGACCCGCGACCTCCCTCTCCATCAATTACTGATAAGCACCCAAGTCACGGCAACCCCAAACCAACTTCGAGAACCCACCACGCAAACCCTCTTCACCACCAAAATCAACCGCAACCTCTCCCAACAGCAGTGCAACACTGCAATTACCCCAAATCGCCGCCACTTGAACGCGCCTCCCCAATTCATCAACCCGAAACCGCTTCAATTTGATTTCGCAACTCATGATTTCGGCATCGGCACAGAGAACCACTCCATCGACCAGCAACTCACGCAATTACCATCGGCCAACCAAAACGCCCCTTCAACAATCAAATTCGCAACCACCCTCGAACGGCAGCAATTTTGAATCGATAAATTTGTACTTGAAAGTAGATTTGAAGTTAATTTGATAAAAAGGGGAGAGTTTCTGAGATTCGAAGTTAATTTGAATAAGAAGGGAGAAGTATTTCGTGTAAATAAAACTGTTTTAAGTGGAATGAAGTAGCGGTAGTCGTTAGTAAAAGTTTGAAGGCCTGGTTTAATTTTTTTTTAGTCTAGTTTTCTTAGTTTTGTTTCAAAATTGTTCCACCCTCATTAAAAAAAAAATTCAGAAAAAAAATGTGGTTGTGTTTGTCCTTGTTCATTTGACCTTAGTTGTTTTTCAAAAAAAAAATTGCTTTCCTTTCCTTTTGTTTTTTCTTGTTTTAATTTAAGTTCCATCCTATTCTTTTGTTAAAAAAATAATAATAAATTGTTCTTTTTTCTTTCTTTTGTATATATCTTATTTTTATTTTCAGGTTTCCAAAGCAGATTGGAGAAGTCGCTTGCATAGCCTTGCTTGCAAAAAAAAAAAAACTGCTTGCTTGCTATATCTATTGTTTTTATTTGCCTTGCATTGTTGTTTGCTTGCATATTTTTTTTTTAAAAAAACCAAAAAAATTCCATTCGTAGTTGCATTGTTAATACACGTTTAATTTCCGTTCTGCATTTCATCTTACATTTTGATTAATAATAACGGTTAGACATCGATAACACTTAATTGTATATTGACGATTTGTCTTCTTTGAACAATTTAATTTCTTGGTGTCTAGGCTACGACAGAGTAATAACCATTTATAAATATCACGGTGATTCGTAAATATTATGGTGATTGTTCCTCTGAAGGTACTTAAACCTTCGGCTGCATTGCTACGGTGATTCGTGGTGCACCGATAAATCATGTCTGTTACCTGGCCGAGAACTATCTTGTTTATCTAAGACAATTTGTGATCATACAATTTTGGGTTAACTTAGGATAAATGATTTGTAATTAATCACTGCATTCATTTAGTTGCATTAGTTCATGCATATTCAAAAAAAAAACAAAAAAAAATTCAAAATCCAAAACTAAAAAAATTGTAAATATTCCTTTTTCTTTGAAATTTTTAAGTCCGTTTCTTTGAAATTTCAAAAAAATCCAAAAAAATTTAGAAAAACCAAAATTCAACAAAAAAAAATTTGAAAAATAAAAACAAAACAAAAATCGATTTTCCTTTTTAAAAATAAATTTTCATTGTAAATATTTTCCGTTTATAAAAAAAAACCAAAAAACATTCTTTAAAATGTCTGAATTTCCATATTCACTTGAATTTTACAATAGTTGTGAAAATCAATATAATCCATACGATTTCAGTCCAAATTCATATGGATATTTTAACAACAACTGTTGTGTAAATAATTCAATTTTCGAACAACAAAATTTTCAAAACGATGACCAACCTTCGACTCTTGAAAATAGCATTGAAATGATTTCATCTTTACTCGAACTTTCTACACGACAAAATCAAGAGATAAATGATTTATGTAATTCTTATTTGTGTAATAACTCGAGCCAAGGATTTTAAAATTTGAATTCAATTCAAAATTCAAACGATTACGATTATAACCCATGCCAATTTAATTTCGAACTCCAAAATGTATTTCAAACTCAACATGAAAATGGAAACAACTTTTCAAATGAATTTGGCAATGGGAATAATCTTAACCATGTTACGAGTGAAAATTTTTGTTCTCAACAAATCCAAATCGAAAATTCTCAATTTAATAACTACAAACTGGATTTTGTTGAACAAATGAATGAAATTTATGATGATCACACGGATTTGTTATTTGAAACTTATATGAAACAACGTGAACAACAAAATCAAATCTCAACGTGTGATGAGTCAAGTGATAATCCGCCTTTTACCCAAAGTGACGATTTTCAAATAACAACTTTTGAATTTGATAATGACGATCTTAATGAATTTGTTGAAAACAATGTAATTAAGTTGGATTTCGATTCTTTTGAGGGTGCGCAACCAAATGTAAAATTCGATCTTTCTTTTCTCGATTTCGAAAATTTGAATACAACAACTTTGGATTTTGAACTTGAGATACGCAATAAAGTTGTTGATAATCCAACAAAGGAAGATGAATTTAATGAACATGAATTTTTTGGACTTTTGGATCATGAGTTGTTAAATTCCGACGGGAAAGATTTAAATCACCACTTTGATTTTGAAATCAATAATTATGAAATTGATGATAAACTTGAATTTGGTGAAAATAAATTTCAAGCAATTGTTTTATCAACCCCGAAAATCATTGAAAATAAAACAACTCGTTCAATTTTTAATAAAACAAAATTCGTTTTTCCAAATCGACAATCAACTTCAAAATCTTCTACGATTTGGTTTTTCGAGCTTAAGCTTTGTCTCGCACACTTGACGAGACAAATGAATCGGTTTTTGGAAAACTGTTTCATTTACTTTTTGACGATGTACTTTCTGATCTCGTGTAAATACCGTACGTTTTCATGTAAATAATAATAAACATCCCTTTCACTTGGGTTGACTGTGGGGACACAGTCAAAATCAAGTGTGGGGGGGGGGGAGACTCATCTTCATTTTTTTTCATGGTTTATTTTTTTTGCTTTAAAATCAAAAAAAATCCCAAAAACAAATTTTCTTTTGATTTATTTTTAAAAGAAACACTATAAGATAAATATATGGCTTTGGTTTATTAAATTGAAATTTTTGAAAATTTATTGGTCTTAACAAAAATAAAAATGAAGTTTGATTACAAATAATAATAGTTTAACTAGTATATAGGAAGATTCATATGTGTTAATTATGAAGTACATCCTAATTGAAAATCTTTGTTTTAAAAAGTGGTTGATTTAAAGTAAAGGATATAACATTTTTTTTGTCTTCTAAGTTAAATGGTGCTAAGATGATTTTGCAAAACTCCCTCTCAAAAAAATAAAAAAATAAAAAATAATAACATCCAAGTATTCACTCTCATTTAAAAGTCCTCACGGTTATGCATGGGTGATTACTTGGAATTTTTGATTATGTGATTTCATACTCATTTAAAAGTCCTCACGGTTATGATGTATGGAACACATGTAAAAAAAAGACTTAATAAAAACCATCTACGGTCGATAGTGTATGCATGAAAGTGTGTGCACTCGCCATGCTCTGTACTCCCCTCACATAAGCCCGAAAGGCAGTGCATGGGTGGTATATCTGGCCTCAGTTTACCTGAGCTAGGTTCGTAATTTTTCTTGCAAATAATGAGAGAGCAAGCAATTGAAATCCTAGCACTATTTTTACTTAATTGATTTGATTTGTTATTGAAAATAAATGAAAATACCACTTTGATAAACTTTGATAATCAACTAAGGATCCAATTCATAGTTACACTGTGTTATTAACCAAAACAATGAGTTAAACTACAGTGTATTTGTTATGATAACTTGATTATTGTTGGAAATTTTGACGAGTAAATGACATCAATTTTCAAGATAATAGCCAAAACCTATATTTAACTTATTCGTGTCAATTTAAAAGTAAATCCTTCATTTGTAAATATTTTCAGAAACTTGCATTCATGTCTTTGTAAATGAATCTTGCATTTTGTAAATATTTTCATCATGCATTTGGATTTTGTGGGTAGTATCCGCTGAAAACCCTCACGAGACAACAATCGTCCTACTGGGGACAGCCAGAGGTTTAACGGCTTGTTGCATATGCTCAATGCAATCGTGCTCCCTACGAAAATGGATTTATCTTGGTTTTCCTTTATCCGAGGACGAATAAAAAGATAAGTGTGGGGGTATTTGATGTGCACATAAATATGCATATTTTTACCGCCATATTTAATCTATTTGAATTAAATAAATGATCATATCGGGTATTTTAACTTGTTTAAACCAAAAATTCAATTTATTCCAAATTGTCACATATTCATCTTCATTTTTGGGCAAAACAGTCATTTGTGTGCATATATTTGTTTGAGAAAAATTAATTGAAAAATTGTATATATTTTTGTAGGAATTTGATCTCAAATAGAAGTGGTTTCATGAAGATATGCATGCACAAAATTAATACAAAGGAATGAAGATGGAAATAATTCAAAGTAAAGAACATGGAGGACCCCACCTACCCACCTACCTTAATGTACAAATTAAAGGCTAATGCACATGCTTTTGGAGTTAATGGCTTCATGTACATTTAAATGGGGATTATGACATGCTAATGATTACTTGGTGGACACACTACCTCATGGGCATTTTGGGCATTCCCTAAAAATATTCATTAGGGTTTCTAACTTGTATAAATACCCCTTATGTTTCATGTAGCCATCTTCCTCTTAGTTAGTTAGTTTTAGTTTAGAAAATAAATTAAAGCTCTCTTTCTTTCCATGGCTACTTAGCCATTTTATTTCATGTAATTTTCTTTTCTTTTATGCAACGTTAATTCTCTTTTATTTACATGCTTCTTCTCTTCTTATGTAATAGTGTAGATTTACCTTTATGCAATTAGATTAGTTGTCTTTTCCATTAGCTTTCATTTTCCTTTATTTTTGCTTTCATGTTGCTTTCTACATTTGTTGATTTGATAACAAATATGAGAGCTTGATCCCTACAATTTAGGGGTAATGAAGCTCTCGAGTATGTAGATGCAACATTTTGATGTTTATACTCTCTTTTTGTGCTTTAATGGAAACACTTGAAGTGGTTTAATGATGTTGTTTAGCTTTGAATTTGATAGTCTATGTTGTTCATAACAAATAGACTATGCTTAAACAAACATAACACAAATTGCCTCTTCATCTAAATATGATTATGGCAAAGAAGTGAATGTTGAAACTGAAATTTGATAGCCTATATTTCTAAACAATAGTTAATAGGCTATGCTTAAAATAGATTTTTATTTCAACTTTGTTGTCATATTTCATGAGAGTTAAATGTGTATTAGTGGTTGTGTTATAGTTTGATGGTTTATATTGGGCTAATTAATAGCACAAATATATCATACTTATGATAAACACATCAACTAATTACACTAATGAAAAGAAAAGAGAGATCATAACTTCATTTTGTTGATTTATATGATCTAGAGAGTGGATTTATCTCTAAATTGTTCTTTTGACTCTCATATTTTTATCATTTTCTTTTGCTAGTTTTTGTTAGTTTCTTACATTTCTAACTATTCACTCTCGACTTCGGTATAATTTGATTGAATAGAATTTTAAAATCATCAATTCCCTGCGGATCGACCCGTATTCGCCACGTGCTACATTCGTACACCGTGCGCTTGCGGTTATTTTTAATTCTAAATTCATTCGATGGTTTTATAAACCGACAGAAATTCCGTCGACGAACAAGGCTCCAAAAGATCTAATCATATAAGGGTAGAGATGCTTATATAGTGGATGGAAAGGAGGGAAGTATGGATTACATCTCTTACCCATTCTCCTTCAATCTCAACCATCCAAAATCAAACCCCTTCTATTGAAATTTGAGCCGCCTCTTGCCTATGTTTCTAACGAAATTACCATCCCGCATGATGGGCCTTAAACCTATTTTAGCAGAAAAAATATTGTGCAATTAAATCCAATTTAATTACTTATCGGGGTCATATATCAATTGATATATTTATAAATATAGTTAATAATATTTATTCATCAAATCAAAATCAAAATCTATAAATAATATTTCATAAATATATTTAATTTAATTAATTTATAATAATTATAAATTAATTAAATCATTTGATCAATGGAGAATTTATCGTTTTCGGTTATGTGACTCGCCAAGTGTAAATTTAGTCAACGATTAATGTCACACTATTCGAATATTAACGATCATACTCCACGTAGTAGGTAGTGTGACATTCTGGCCAAATTTATTGCTTACTCCGTTTCGGTAAAATTCAATTTTACTTTATTAAGCATTACCGGGCTGTGACTATTGTTTACATCAATTCTCTTCATCAAAACTATATCACTTTGGACTTGTGGAATTCGGTAATGGTCAAAATTCCAATATCGTCCACATTCAACTCTACAGTCCAAACACAAAGTCCTTGGTTCGATAATAATAATAATAATTAACCGAACTAATCTGCCAGAGATTTTGACTTTGAGTTGACTCAAATTGACCGTGATACTAACTCTATATAACCGAGGAGGCGAATCCTCTCTTGAATAGTGCTTCACTTCCAATACCGTCACTTGACCCAACTATAGTCACTCGATGGATGTCGTGCCATAATTTAACTATAATCAAGTGGACCTTCCGTATTGAAGATCGACGGTATTGTCAAGTCGAGAGGACTGTGTAAATAAGTTATATCGATATTTTCTGTTTGACCTTACTAACCAATAGAAAACTATCGAGTTTCCCAACATTTGGAGAGAATTATGTAATCTAGTCTCTATGGATACATTAATATCCAGTCTCGATCCATCTTGACGTGGAATTTAAAATGATGTGTTTCATAATGTTGTGATACAACACTCATGATTATAACTATTTGTAATTACTATCACAAACATACCATTTATGGATTTTCTGTTAAATATATTTTAATAATGCATTTAATTTTTAATAACACATTATAGCAAATATATAATAGAAAGAAAAATACCTCTATTGCGAACAAGAATTGATACATGGTTAATTAATTTTCAATAAATTACAGAATTGTCCCTAGGGCATACCTTTAACTCCATCAATATCCCACTTGCACTTGGGACCAATCATGGAATCTTAATTCCTCCCTTCAATCAACTTCTCGAGAACCGACAAAGCTAGACCCTTAGTGAATGGATTTCACTATGTTGTCCTTGGTGTCTACCCTTTGTATCATGATCTCTTCCTTCTCAATGAATTCTCCAATCATGTGAAAGTTTCAAAGAATATTATACGACTTCTTGTGTACTCTGGACTCCTTTGCAATCTACATCGCCATATTATTATCATAGAAAAATACCATAGGATTATCAGTATCGGGAATCACTCTGAGCTCACTCAAAAACTTGAGCATCCAGATCGACTCTTTAGCTGCTTCATTAAGGGTGATGTACTCAACCTCCATCGTGGAATCGACAACCATTTCTTGCTTGCAACTTTTCCAACTAACGCTCGCCGTTAAGTGTGAAGACATAGTTTGTAATGATCCTAATTTTGACTAACATTACTTGGAATATTTAATTGGATAATTAAAATAAAATAATGTATATAGTTAATAGATTGAGATATGTTATTAAGAAGTAGCCATGCCTTAATGAATGTATTAGCAAAAGAGAACTAAAAATAAGTATGAGGAATATGGTAAGGATAAAAGGGGATGCCTTTATTCAAATACCCTAAACCCTTCTATTCTTCATTCCTCATTCATTTTAACCATCACAAAAAAACCTATAGGAACTCGGTCGACCATCATTAAGAAGATCCAAAGGGAAGATAAGCTAGGATTCAAATAAAAAGCTTGAAGAAATCAATTTAAGGGAAAATCTTAACTTTCTTAACACAAAGCCAATGCGAATAATTAATTTACATCTCACTTTTGATCATGATTTCGATTTAAAGTTAGATCCGAACTATGTTTGCAAATAATATGCCATGTTATGTTTGTTAAAATGGATATACACACACTTGTTGATGATTTATATGGTTCAATATAGATTTTATGATACGTTTGGATTAGAAAACCTATCAAATGACACTCAATTGCGTTTTTTATATATGGTCAAAAACATTATTTTAGAAGTGGGTTTCAAGTTTCATAATTTTCTAAGTGGTTGTGGATTTATTATGAATTTTCTATGAGAGAAAATAATTAATTTTGGGTTTAAATTATTTAAGGAAATTAAATAATTTTTCGGGTCTGAAATTTACATATGTTAGAGAATATATTTAAAGCGAATTATTGTGATTTTTGGGATTTTTCCTAAGTGTTCTACTATCGTTATTAAATTATTTAAGTTAGAGGACTTAAATGTTTTATATGTTTTATTAAGGAGAAGAGCTTATTTGCTTAAAACGTTTCAATTGTTAAATGTTGAATTCGGCAGCTGTTTTTAGAGAAAAGAACTTTGGTAAAGAAATGGTAACCAATTATATTTTGGCACATTATGCAAGTTAGGTGAAATTTAAATACTTTAAAAAGCATAAAATCAGTTTTATTTCAAATTACAACTTCTCCACTTCCATTGCTTGCTTCCGTCAGCATACCTAGTAAACCTCTTGTACCCATTCGAAACCAATGCACATGATAACAAGCAATTGGTATGTAGTATATTGGAGAAACGCAGAAGGAAAGGATGGTGTCGAAATTATGCCTTCGAAAGGGTTGAAGCCACTCTTATTAGATTTTGAATCCATTAACTTGCCTTTGTTTTTAAAAGAAGCTTTCGAAAGGGGTGTCGCTTTTGGACCCCTTCGATACCCTAGCTACCGCATTTATACCTATCACCTTAGTTAGAGGCCGCTTTTCTTTATAATCTTAAAACAACGTATTCGAAAGTAAGGCTTTTGTCTTCTTAATATTGAAGCCGCCTTCCCAATGCTTTCAAAAGTGGTGTCTTAGCCGCTGTTACTAATTGTTTCGGAGGCAATGGTTTCGAAAGGGTAGTTTTGAAATTACTCTCTTCCCCAATCCTTTTACTTGAGATCAATGCTTTCGAAAATGATGCTTTCGCTTGTGTTCTTTTTAACCCTAAAGTTATATTAAATGTTGAACCCGATGATTTCGAAAGAAATACTTTTAAATGGTTTCGAAGCTATGTTTCCAAAAATTCAAACTTGAACCCAATTCTTCCAAAAGGTATGTTTTTAAGTGTTTCTAAAGGAATTTTTTTCAATGTTTTCGAAAGATATGTTTAATGGTTTCGAAAGAGGATGTCTAAGCTTTTAAGCAAATTTCGAAAGGGATCCTTTCAATGATGTTGAAAGGGTTTTAAACAATGGTTTTGATAGTGTTGTTTTGGCTTTATAGCCTAAAATTTTCTAATTTAAAAGGGGCTTTAACTTATTTTGAAGGGATAGATTATCCCATTGATTTAGATTTCATCAACATTGTTTTGTGTAAAGCATATACCACGACATAAATATTATGAGTAAAGCAAAGAACATATTTTCCTTGTTAAAGTATGATTTAAAATGGGTTAAATCAATTTGAAAAAAATGTTTTCAAGAAAAATTGAACAGGGTAGTTAACCCTATGTTTATGAATCAGATACTAGAAGACCAGATGAGACAGGTGTAGGGTCGCGCCCTATACTTTAGCCAGTAGCCCCTAGCTAATACAAGTCTAAAATTCCGGTGTGTAGGGCTTCGTCACAGGTAAGACTAAAATGATGTTACGCACAGAAAGGAATACACAAAGTAGAGGTAGGTTATTGGTGAGCCAGTAAAAGCTTTAGGATTAGTTGACCCTAAAAGAATAAAGTTAAGGACAGTTCGTCCAACATTGTGTCTAACAAAAGTTAGAATATTTATTATGTCTGAAAGGCCCGAATCAGCCAATGGTTAATAGTTAGCCAGATAAAACTATAATCTTCGGACAGATAGTTCATCGATTACCTGATTTATATGCATATATATATTTTTTATTGTTGTTATAATCAGTTCGAATGTAGGATTTTGATCTGCAAAAGATATGCTTTTAAAAGGATATTAGTAAGGGGTAACCTGTTCCGCTAAGCGACGTTTTCTCACTTAATATCAATAAACCGAGATGTAATATAATTATTTACACCAGGTTTATATTTGATCCAAAGTTTATGTTTTCACCTTAAACTCTCGGGGGCTCAAAATTAAATTTGAGTAGATTGAGAGTTAAGGACTTTTCAGGTTTAGTAGGTTGGACGAACAAGCTTTCGAAGACGTGCAGGAGGCAAAGCTAGCTATGTAGGAATTATTCAGTATTACTTCCACTGTGATGTATTTATGACTGATATGTCTAACCAGCTAGTTCTCTAATCATCCAAGTGGTCATCTTTATATGTCACTCTTGGCGTAATTTATGATAATTATATTTGATCAAAACCTAGGAATCGATTTGGGATTATGTAACTGAATATGAAATATTGATTTGAAATGTAATAAGAAAGCTGTTTTTGAAGTCTGTGTTGATTTTATTTCATATTCATGTGCTTATGATATTATGGATTCCATTAACATTACCATATTTTGTCACCGAAAGTTAATACTATAGATGACTACAACATCTGTAGCGCTTAGCTTCGGGCCTCAAAATAGGGGATGTTGCAACTTGGTATCAGAGCATAGGTTTATGAAAACTTAAAAAGAAATTTTAAACTTAAAATGATTTTGAAAAACATAATCATAAGGAATTAGAGAAAAGATTGGGGCATGGGATAATGTTATAGTAACATATGTGTATTTGCTATATATAAGTATACGCTTTATCTCTATTCCCTCATCTCTCTTAAGCTATTCTTCTGTATCTTACAAAAACTCAAATGCAGATTTAAAGGAAGTAAGATATGGATACTAGGAATGGAAGAGTTAACCTTAATGGAGGAAGCATCACAATTAACGGAAATGACAAACCAAATGCTGGAAGGAATAGTGGTCGGGCACAACTGCTAATGTGAGTGCTGGAGCACCGCAAGTTGATATAGGAGCTATGTATCAGTTCTTCATCAACATGATGTAAGCTAGAGCTAATGTGGGATTCGTCGGAGGAAATATTGGGGGAGAAAATCAGGAAGCTCCGGTGGTTAATAACTATACAGTATTGAGCAAAGATTATGCTAGGCTTAGAGGAAAGCTGTTTATCAGCATTGAGGACCCAATTGAAGTGGAGAATTGGTTGCTTCATTGCGAAAGGATTTTCGCTAATTTGGGACTCAACGATGAGCAGAAAAGGAGATTGGCATCCAGACAGTTGCAAGGAGCAACACTGTATTGGTGGAACAGTGTTACCGTAGCAGTAGCTGAGAGGCTGTGACCTAGGCAGAATTCAAAAGGAGGTTTGAGGAAAGATTCATGTCGAAGATCGCCAAGTCAATTATGCTTAGGAAGTTTGCTGAGTTAGTGCAGGAAGACATGAAAGTGCTTGAGTATGCTACCATATTTGAGGAATTATGGAGATATAGATATGCTACGATTGATACGGTTATCAAAAGGAATGAGAAATTCATTCGTGGATTAAAACCCAAGCTTGCTAAAGCAACTTTACCATATATTAGGGATCCGTCAAATGTAGTTTTCGAGATGGCTTTGAGGAATGAAGATATGCTCGCTTTCTTTAATGGTCACAAAGCAATGAAAACTCAAGGTAGGAAGAACTAGAAGAGAAAGATTTATCATAAGAAAGGAGCTCAAAAAGAAGGAGCATCCAAGAATGGGAAGGTCGATGTAGCTTGCTTCAAGTACGAGAAGAAGGGACATTTTTCTCACAAGTCTCAGATGGGCAAACTAAAGAAGGTTTCTAACAAGAAAGGAGTGAAATGCTTCAATTGCGATCAGATTGGACATTATAAGAACCAGTGCAAAGAACTAGCCAATGATGGAAAGGGAGAAGAGTTTGCATTGGAACCAGCTACCTTAAGACCAATAGCAGAGGAGAAAGGAAAAGCTGTGTTGGGAGGTATGCTTTTGATTCAGGGTGTATCAGTTAGAGTTCTATTTGATACTGGTGCATTGCATTCTTTTATATCTCATTATTTGGAAATGAGCTTAACCTAGAACCTTTATACCTAGTTACATCCTTAAGGGTTGCGAACCTGATAGGAGGGTATGCAACTCTTGGGATGAGATGTGACCAGTTAGAGCTTGAATTGTTAGGTTATATATATGCTTGCAGTTTGTATGTATATGATTTCATAGGTTTCAGAATTAGTTTGGGTATGGATTGGTTAAGTAAGTAAATTCTATGATATTTTGTCATGATAGAAAAATATCACTTAGACACCCTAGTTGTAGTGATGGGATTATATACACCGTTGAAAGCCTGAAATTCGATTCTCATGCTCTGTTGGGTGTTATGAACGAAGAAGACGTGTTGAATTGAGTTTATGTTGGTAGAGAATTCGTAGATAACTTTAAGCCCGCGATAGGACTACCGTCGAAACGAGCCATTGAGTTTCGGATCGATTTAGTACTAGGGGCTGACCTATGAGTAGACTGTCAAGTAGAATGAAACCTATCGAGATGAAGGAGCTAAAGGTATAAGTGGTGGATTTAGAAGGTAAGAATTCAATCAGACCAAGCAGTTCGCCTTGAGGAGCAGTCGTTGTATTTGTTAAGAAACTGGACGGATCGTTGAGGTTATGTATCGATTATCGTAAGCTGAATGAGAAGTCGATAAATAATCGATATCCACTTCCTAGAATTGACGATTTGTTCGACCAGTTGAGTGGAGTCAAAGTATTTTCTCAATTGGATTTGGCTATATGGTTCCATAAACTTAGAGTAGCGGAGGACACTATTACTTTGACGGCGTTTAGGACCAGATATGGATCATACAAATGGTTAGTGATGCCGTTTGGTCTAACTATTGCGCCAGCATTCTTCGTGGACCTGATGAATAGAATCTTTCGGGAGCATCTGGACAGATTTGTATTAGTATTCTAGACCACATATTGGTATATTCCAAGGATGAAAGAGATCATGAAGTTCATCTTAGGGTAGTGCTTGAGACACCGAGATAGAATCAATTGAAGGCAAAGTTTTTGAAATGTCACTTTTGAAAAAAGGAAGTGAAGTTTCTTGGTCATGTAGTCTTAGAGAATGGACTGTCGGTAGATTTGACTAAGTTCGAGGCAGTGTATAATTGGAAGAGACCCGAGATAGTAACTAAAATAAGGAGTTTTCTTGGATTAGCTGGCTACTACCGAAGATTCATTAAGGATTTCTCATGGATAGCTGCACCGATGACTAAGTTAACTCGGAAAGATGCGAAGTTTTTTTGGACTGATACGTGTGAGGAGGCATTCCAGGAACTTAAACATTTATTGACTAATGCACCTATGTTATTTATTCCAGAGGGGAATCAAGACTTTGTGGTATACCCATGCATATGGAACAGGATTAGGAGCTGTGTTAATGCAGAGATGTAAAGTGATTTCCTATGCTTCTCAACAGCTCAGACCACATGAAGTTAGGTATCCAACTCATGATTTGAAATTAGATGCCATAATTTTTGCATTGAAGGTGTGGAGACATTACCTTTTTGGAGAAAGATTCGAGTTGTATACGAATCATAAGTTACGAATATATTTATTCTCTCAGAAGGAGTTGAATATGAGACAGCAGAGATGGTTAGAGTTTATAGCTGCATATGACTTTGGTATTGAGTACACATCAGGAAAAAGAAATAAGGTTGCAGATGCATAGAAAACATCAGAATGTAGTACTGGTAATAATAACTGAGCGGAAAGATTTAAAAGCATTGAGTACATGAGGAGTACAATGGAGATCTAGGCTAGTTCTTGTCGAGAATCCGCCATGTTATCATGTTTTGAAGTTTGGCCGATGATGATCGAAAGTATTGAATCTAAACAAGGAGAAGATCCATTATTAGCTGGGAGGATCAAAAGGTTAAGGAATGGAACAAAAAGCGATGACTTGATAGATTTCATTTTTGACCGGAATGGGTGCTTAAGGAAGAAAGGACGACTATGCATTCCAAGTGTGGAAAACATTAGAAAGGAAGTTCTTAGAGAATGTCATCGTTTGAAGTTCACTATTCATCCAGAATGAACTAAGATGTACCAAGAGATGAAAAGGAGTTTCTTTTCATATGGTATGAAGAGAGATGTAGACCCATGGGTGAAGCAATGTTTGAAATATCAACAGGAAAAGGCCGAGCATCAAAAACCAAGTGGACTACTTCAGCCTTTAGACGCTCCAGTATGGAAATTGGATTCTATCTCAATGGATTTCATAGATGAGTTGCCAAGGTCGAATAAAGAAATGAAAGTATCTAGGTTATAGTGGACAGACTGACTAAGAGTGCATACTTTATACCCATTAAGTCGACCAGAACAGTACCAGATTTTGCTAAGTTATTCATGAAGAATATAATTAGACTGCATGGAATTCCTAATAGTAAAGTAAGTAACAGAAATCCCTTATTTACTAGTGAGTTCTAAAAGAGTCTACAAGAGACTTTAGGGACCAAGCTCAAGATGAGTACTACTTACCATCCACAGACAAATGGGAAGACGGAGAGAGTTAACAAAGTCTTGGAGAATTTGTTAAGATCTTATGTACAAGATTTCAGAGGATCATGGGTAGACCTTTTTCACGGAGTCGAGTTTTCGTATAACAACCGTTATCAGACTAGCATAGGGATGACATCTTTTGAAGCTTTATATGGAAGCCCATGCAAATCTCACTTTTGTTGGTTAGAGAATGGGGATAGATTAATTTTTGATCTGGATTTGATAAAAGAAGCTGCAGAAAAAAATTGAGTTAATTCGGGCTAGAATAAAGGAAGCTCAGTCTAGCAGAAGAGTTATGCTGATAAGAGAAGGAAAGACTTAGAGTTCTCTGCGGGAGATCATATTTTCATCAAAGCATCACCAATGAAGGGAGTGATCAGATTTGGAAAATCAGGAAAATTGGCACCAAAATTCATTGGACTATTTCGTATTATAGAAAGGATCGGGAAACTTACATATAGGGTAGAGTAACCAGCAGGAGTCCACAACATTTTTCATATTTCTCATCCAGGGAAATAAATTCGAGATCCATGGACTAATATTACACCGATTGTGTTAGAGGATCTAGTAGTGGAACTAGATATGAGTTAGAAAAACAGTTCATATAGTTGCGAGAGATGAAAAGAGAGTAAGGAACAAAACCGTCAGATTAGTCAAAGTCCAGTGGAGTGATGACGAGAGAGACTGTACTTGGAAAACGAAGAGCAGGATTAGAGACACTGATCCTGACATATTTGATGGTATGTTTTACCTGTATGTTTGATTGTTGTGAGTACCTTATCATAATTTTAAGGACGAAATGCTTTAAAGAGGGAAGCCTGTAATGACCCTAATTTTGACTAACATTATTAGAATATTTAATTGGATAAATAAAATAAAATAATGTGGATAGTTAAGAGATTGAGATTTGTTAATTAAGAAGTAGTCGTGCCTTAATGAATGTATTAGAAAAAGAGAACTAAAAATAAGTAAGTAGATGGAATATGGTAAGGGTAAAATGGGGATAGCCTTTATTCCAATACCTTAGATCCCTTTATTCTTCATTCCTCATTCATTCTAACTATCACAAACAAAACTAAAGGAACTCGGCCAGCCACCATTAAGAAGATCTAAAAGGAAGATAAACTAGGATTCAAGTAGAAAGCTTGAAGAAATCAATCTAAGGGAAAATCTCAACCTTCTTAACACAAAGCCAAAGTGAATAATTAATTTACATCCTACTTTTGATAATGATCTCGGTTTCAAGTTAGATCCGAACTATGTTTGCAAATAATATGTCATGTTATGTTTGTTAAAATGGATGTATATACTTGTTGATGATTTATATGGTTTAATATAGATTTTATGATATATTTGGATTAGAAAACTTATCAAATGACATCCAAATGAGTTTCGTTTCTAATATATGGTCGAAAGCATTATTTTAGTAGTGGGTTTCAAGTTTCATAATTTTCCTTGTGATTGTGGATTTATTATGAATTTTTTATGAGAGAAAAATATTAATTTTGGGTTTAAATTATTTAAGACTATTAAATAATGTTTTCGGGTCTAAAATTTACATATCTTAGAAAACAAATTTAAAGCGAAATATTGTGATTTTTTAAGGATTTTTGCCAAGTGTTTTTTATGTTTATTAAATTATTTAAGTTAGAGAACTTAAATGTTTTATTAAGGAGAAGATCTTATTTGCTTAAAACGTTTCAATTTGTTAAATGATGAATTCGGCAGCTTTTTTTTAGAGAAAATAAATTTGGTAAAGAATTGGCAACCAATTATATTTTGGCAAATTATGTAAGTTAGGTGAAAATGAATTATTTTAAAAAGCATAAAATCAGTTTTATTTAGAATTACAACTTCGCAACTTCTATTGCTTGCTTCCGTCACCATACCTAGTGAACCTTTCACACCCATTTGAAACCAAATGCACATGATAACAAGCAATTGGTATGTAGCATATTGGAGAAAGGCGAAAAGAAAGGACGGTGTCGAAAGTATGCTTTTCGAAAGGGTTGAAGCCACTTTTATTAGCTTTCGAATCCATTAACTTGCCATTGTTTTAAAAGAAGCTTTCGAAAGGGTTGCCACTTTTGAACCCCTTCGATACCCTATCTGCCGTATTTATACATTTCACATTAGTTAGATGTCGTTTTTCTTTATAACCTTAAAACAATGTTATTTGGAAGGAAGGCTTTCATCTTCTTAATATTGAAGCCACCTTCCTAATGCTTTCGAAAGGGGTATCTTAGCTGCTTTTACTAATAGTTTCGGAGGCAATGGTTTTGAAGTTTCAATGTTGCTCTCTTCCCCGATCCTTTTACTTGAGATCAATACTTTTGAAAGTGATGCTTTTGCTTCTATTCTTTTTGATCCTATAGTTATATTAAATGTTGAACCCAATGATTTCAAAAGAAACGCTTTTAAATGGTTTCGAAGCTATGTTTCCACTAGTTCTTACTTGAACCCAATGCATTAGAAAGGTATGTTTTTAGGGTTTCTAAAGGAATGTTTCAGTGCTTTCGAAAGATATGTTTAATTGTTTCGTGTCTAAGTTTTTAAGCAATGATTTCAAAAGGGATGCTTTCAACGATGTTGAAAAGGGTTAAAACAATGGTTTCAATGGTGTTTTGGCTTTATAACTTAGTTTTCTAAGTTAAAAAGGGGCTTTAACCTATTTTGAAGGGATGGATAATCCTATTGATTTAGATTTCATCAACATTGTTTTATGTAAAGCATATATCATAACATAGATATTATAAGTAAAGTAAAGAGCATATTTTCCTTGCTAAAATATGATTTAAAAGGGGTAAGTCAATTTGAAAGAAATGTTTTCAAGGAAAATTGAATATGGTAGTTAACCCTAGGTGTATGACCAGGATATTAGAGGACCAGATGAGACTGGTGTAGGATCACGCCCTATGCTTTTGCTAGTAGCCCCTAGCTAATACACATCCAAGACTTCTGTGTGTAAGACTTTGTCACAGGTAAGACTAAAATGATGTTACACATAGAAAGGAATACGCACAGTAGCGGTAGGTTATTGGTGAGCCCGCAAAACCATTAGGATCAGCTCGAATGTATACTAATCTGCTTATCTGCTTCCTTGCTAAAATGTTTCCTTGCTAAAATGATGCTACTTATCTTCTTCCTATTGTGGACTTAGCTCCATGGATCATCCCATTCATTTTAAAAGATCTCTTTATGGGTTAACTAGCATTCTCCTAACAAACAGACTAGCAAACAACTGTGGTGGTGCATTGACCAACTTAGCCTACCCTGATGGGAGGTTTAGCACAGTAGGTGTAATCCTGTCTTTCCCGTTGACCGTGAAGGACCAATAACGTTCTCACTCTATAACCACCCTACATCTGATTTGGTACCAACACATGTCGTCATAGTGCCTGATCTTGCTCGCCACCCAATTTAGATGCCTATTGCAATTAAGGCAATACTCCCCTCTTCTCTATTTTTGACGCAAATTCCTCTATCTATTAGAGGCATTCCTTCCTTTATATGCAAATGTATACTCTCCGTGAGTCCTATAGTTAGATATATCTCACATCGGTATAATGTACACACAACTTCTGGTAGCCCCTTGAGGTAGGCGGGCTTCTGTTGTATAACACTACCAGCCTCGCATTCCAACCCAATTTAATGCTATGCCATTCTTATTTACTAAGTTATTTACATGCTTGTATACTTCATGCTCGTCATAACGTATATTTGAATTTGTATACATTTAAATATTACTTTTCTTTGCTTTTAATCATTAACGTTCAATAAGTCTTACATAACTTACCTTTGATTACTTTTGTCCACGGTCGTTCGTTACCATTTCTAATTTACTGACTAAGATGGTTCTTGTTATTATATTAAGTGTACTTAACTCTTTGGGCTGTATTCTACTATTTATTCATCACTAGTTATCTTTAGTTGCCTATTGGGCATTAGTCTCTTTTTTGTTTAATTTTCTCTTCTTCCTCTATTGTTTATTTTTTATTTTGTCAAATTTTTTATTTTAAATTACATTTTTAAACATTGCTCTTAGTCCTATTTACTTCACTTTTTAGTATACTTAAATACTTTATTGCATTTGAACTGCTTTTCCCTTCAAAACTAATTGTTAATGTAATGACCTACACTTTCGACCCTCAGAATTCTACACTAATACATTTAAGATATTCACGTGTCGAACATCAAAGTGCCGGTAAGACAAATTGCTAGGGAAAAGAAAGAAAAAGACAAAGAAGAATCTCACATCATGACGAGTAATATATAATATAGAACAGATCTTTACACAAAGAAAACTATAATATACATACATCAATCAGAATAATCTAAACAAATTATCAACATAGATAATTATAGCAACATGTCCTCACAAATGCTAATACATAAATACAACTAATGCAGTGGAAATTAAATATATGGGAATATGACTTAGAGGTCTCCAGCTTGTCTCTTTTAGTTGCAAAGCATGCAAACTATATTTGAAAATATGCTCGGTTTGACCTGAGCATTATAATAAATAATATTTGGATCAGTCTGGTAAACCAGCATAATAGACACACCTTAAATGGATTTTTGATGTCATAAAAACCTTTCTAAACAAAAGTATCTCGTAAAACATCATCGCACATAAACACATACAAATTTTTACTTTAAGATAACCAAACCATTTATATTAGAAAATCCAGTGTCTTATAATAATTTCTAAGGGTGAAAATACCAATAATCGAGTCGTTGTGATGCTCATGAGTGTGCATCACAACAATAATAAGTATATAATAAAAACCGCTAAAACACATCTGCTAATTTTGTCTAATTCCAAGGGGTTTCCATGAGTACTTTAAGAATGGCCCTTCTGCACAAGGATCATAGTTATACTTTTGAAGCAGCAACACATCCGTAGTGATGTACAATAGGAAATATGTGACGACCCGGTATTTTGGCAACATTATTTTAATAAATATTTAATCTAATTTAAATTAAATACAAGCTTTTCAAATTTTAAACTGATGAGATCTTTGATATTTAACAGTTATATGTTTTATAAAAGAAAGTTTCGATTTGAAAATTTAAGATAGAATGCTTCAAACCCATTTAAAACAAAATCTGTCTTATACACTAAAATCAAAGATTTAATATTGTTGATATTTAATCGAATAAAATGAAATTGAAATAATAAGTTTAAAAATAAACAAACATAGTAATATTAAACATAAACATGTAAATCTAATACATAAGTATAAAACAATATGAATGATTATAAGAATAAACATACAAAACAAGTATAAAACCATAATTATAAATTATAAAACATAACTAAAGAGATAAATGGTCAAATGTAAGTTATAATTTGAATTATAAAAATACAAACACAATGCTATGAATCAAAGGCTTGTAAAATCTGAAATACAAATGGAATACAAGTAATATAGTCAAACAATAGTCTTTAAAATTCAATTGTACAACACGAAATCTTTAATAAAACTTTATAACAAAGATGCTGTGTAAATTAAGTATGCAAGAAAAAGACAATCTTTGTACAAATTCAACTTTATCTTTGTACACATATACAAAATCATGTCCAACCGAAATAAAAGATAAATATCTTGTACAAATATCAGCAAACATTAATTTTATGTTAACAAAAATGAAGACAAGCATTAAATTAGCATGAGATTTTGTCAATCCAAGTGGCAAATATAATCTTTCAGCCGAAATATGAATTATCATTTCATTGCAGTGTGTTTAAATATGGTCAATACAAGTAAGACTTGTACCAGTTAAACCTACAGCTATTCAAAGTTATTTCTATTTATACATCATACTATACTTGTTCAATCCATAACATAGTAAACCTGAGAAAAGAAGAAAATAAACATCTTTATTTTGCGAACTTAAATCAGAAACAGGAAAAGATTTACAGGGATTTACACCCAAAACTGCAGCTCTTCAACTCAACAATTATACTCAGTTTCAACAGTAATTCAAGTGAGTAAACTTTTAAATTAGAAACTTAAGTAACTTGTGAATGTCTGTTGATGACTACTTGGTATGTATGGGTATGTGCAAGTCCTTGTGAATTTATGATCTGCGCATATCTGTTTAGTTAAGTCTCAGCCTTTAAAAATTGTAAACCTGAGGCTCTTTTAATTTTGATGAATATGACCTATGGTTAGAGTAAACTACTAATGAATGTTTGGAAGGGTGACTGCATTATGATTCTAAGGCCCTGACACATGTTTATAAGTATGTAGATGCTGTGAGAAAACATAAGTTTTTAAAATAGCTTTAAACCTAAAATTTGTCCATGGTACCTGAATACAATTCATCTTGTTAGCCTGTAAATATGGATGGAATAGAGACATGCTATAAGTGTGATTGTTGAATGCCTGTGTTGTTTTAAAAGTAGGCTCTGTTGATAACTACAGGTTTGGATTTCAATATATATTCAATATCGCAATTTTGAATTTGAATTAATTTGTGATTTGTGAATGAAAGTTGTTTGTGATCATGTAACATTTCACCTAGAAACAATTACAGGAATTTAGAATCAAACTTTGGTTTGGAAATTTAAACTTTACAGTAAAATCTTAATTTTGGCCAAAATTTACTCAATTTAATTTTCAGATTTAAGTATATATTTGAATACGAAATACCAAACCATGAATTTTAGTAACCATATCATGAATTTTAGTTTAGTTTTTGGCTTGCAAATTGGGGTTGATCAGTTTTTGGGTTTTGAGTAAATTCCGGCGACTGGTGAAGCTTTGGAGGTTGGGGTTTTGGTAGGAGCTTGATTGGTGAACGTCGAGTTAGGGAAAAATAGGGTTGTATTTTATATTGGGCCGTGGTGGCCGGAGTAAGGTGAAATAGGGTTTTGGGAGGAGGTTCTGTGATGTGAAGTGGCGAAGTGATCTCGACTTAATCAAAGCGTCGAGTTCAATCGCGAGTATGGGAACGGATGCGTGGGTCGATGATGAAGCTGATGCCATAAGGGCATGGGGTCCTTTCGTCGAGATCGACGTAGCGAATGTCTTCTTGGTTGAGGAAGAATGGGAGTGGGTTGCTTCAGATTGCTCGGTTTTATTTGGTGATGTAATTCTTCGATCTGGAGGGTCGTGGTTGATGTCGAAGTCAGTGTCGACTTGTGAGGGATCTGGAGGATGGCCGGAGGTAGGTGGCGCGTCGGTACACGTGCACCGTGCACGTTCCGGTCCAGTGTTCTGTTGGGTAGAGGTAGGGATTGGAACTATTGAAGGAGGTGCAGAGAAACAGGATATGGGCCGGTTTGGGCTTAAGGTAAGGGGAGGTAGAGTAATGCAATAGAGATGTTTAAGGAGGCCGAAGCATGTTTGTGGGTCATGTAAAATAAGGAATTGGAATGGGATGCTAGTTATAATAAAGGTAAGTTTTAAACTTAAAATGAAGTTTAGTTTAAATTATTTCTTAAATCTAATAAAATAAATGTTCTATTTTGATTTAAGATATGGTAGGGTTTGTTAACTTAAATATATCAATTAAATTCTTAAATTATTCTTAACTTAATTTTAGATATTAATGATAAAAATGAAGTGTTTAAAATCATGGGTTAATTAAGAATTTGTAAGGTTAATAGCTTATCTTAAAATAAATTATGATCTTGGATAATTAATGATTAATTAAATTAATGAAGTAATTAAGGGGAATTAATCAATTATTGATTAAAGATTAATTAATTAAGAATAATAAATCCATTAAAGATTATTTAACTAGAAAATTAGAGATTTATTTAATGGGAGTGATTAAAGATTAATTACTCGGTATAATTAATTAAAAATTTGATCAAATAAGTATTGATTAATTTAGGGATTGATTTATTTAGGAGATGAACCAAGGTTTTGTTAATTATTGAGTGTGATTAATTAAAGGATAATTAATCAATGTAAGTGATTCTCGAGTAATTAACTTGAGAAATTAATTAGGGATAATATAATTAATGGATGTCAAATTAATTTGGGTAAATTTATTAAAAGGAAATTATTGATGTGGAGTAATTAATGGATAAATTACTGGGTGGAAGAAATTAAATGATAATTTACTCAGTGTAATTAAAGAATTAATAAATAAAATTAATTAAGGAGTTGGTTTAAATTGATAGAGTAATTTAGGGAAATTTATGATTGTGATAAATCAAGGTTGATTAATGAATGTAATTATTAAATGAAATTTAAGAATAGTTAACCAATGAAAGAAATTAGAGGATCATTAATTTATGTGATTAATGGAAGTGATAAATCTAGCTTATTAATGATTGAATGATGATGAGTGTTTTAAATTGGTTGATATCTCTGATATGAATTGCTTTATGGTATGATATGTTGGATGGAGGGTGATAATGTGATTATCTATCAATTATAAATTGCTGTATAAAAGGGTTATCCGATCATTAAGTTGAATAGTATTTAATTGGATAACCTGAGTTTAGATGACATTGGATTCGAAGAGACCGGAGTCGGGTATTAGTGAATAACCGAAACCACTTCGATTCCTTCGAAATTGAGGTGAAATAGAGTTGTCTATAACAAATTGTGGATTTGATAAATTAATATAAGTCACCTCGGGTTATATATAAGTTGTATGCTTTGTATTCCAAGATTGGATGAGTTTACTCACGCTGGTTTCCAGCCTGACCCGGGTGTTACTTTGGTGTAATGCTCGGGTCAGACCGAGTATTACAGATTTTCAGGTTAGGACGTTCAGGAGCTCAAGAGGCGAGCTGGTGGAAATATCGCATGGAGTTTATCCGCTGTATTTATATTATTGTTTATCTGAGTCATGATAATTGTATATATATCCAGTAAGTGTATATATGTAAAACTCTGATGTAAATTAAAATGTAAACGACAGACATAGTATCCTTTTGTAAACTGTTATTATTTATTTATTATATTTTATCTGCTGCGAATGTGAGATATTGTTGATTTTGTTCTTCTTCTTCTTCTTCTTCTTCTATCTCTTTCTTCTTTCCATAATTATCTGGGATTTTCGGGTTCGAAAATTTTGGGTCGTTACATTTGGTATCAGAGCTGAAGGTTAAGCGAGAACCTTGTCTCTGGTGGGGATTTCTCATTTAATAGAGTCAGTAGTACTCTATAATGAGTTGAGTGAATATATATATATATATATATGTATGTATATATATGAGAGCGTACTTGTTATTTGCTCATAAAGATTTTTAATGATTTTATATAAAAATATATATTGATATATAAAACAATATTTCCTTCTAATTAATATTAAGGTGATTGGGTGTTAAATTATTGGAATTAAGTTAAGTAGGAATATAATACAACCAAATTAAAATTAAATTAATTAAAAATGAAATTCTAGAATTAGAACCCAGAAATTAGAATTGTTTGAAACTTTAAATGAACAAAGTTAAATATGGTTTAAAAAGGTTAAACCAATCTTTGAGAGTTTAGCTCGAATTATATAATTTGAGATGGTTATAAATTTGAAGTTGGAATTGAACTCATTCAAATTGAGTCCGATTTGAATTAATTGGATTTGGGATTGAAGATGTATAAGTTCAAAAATTTAAATGGAAGATTTGAATTGGGTTGAATTGAAATGATTGAAATTGAAATGGGTTCAACTGAATGGATATTAGTCCAAAGTAATTGGAATAATTTTGGAATTTTAATTTAAGTGGAATTGGTTTAAAATCAAAAAGGAATTTGAAGTATAGATTGTAAATGTAATTTATTAATTGAAATAAACTTCATAAATAAATGAGATTATAATTTGAAATAGAATTCTAGAGAATATTTGAAAATAAAGTAGGATGAAAATTCCATAGTAATGTTTAATTATGAATTGTATGGATTGGGAATTTGAAAATTTTAGGAGAATTTAAAATTCCTTTGGGTTTGAAAATGGTTTCCAAGGCTTTTGAAGAAAGAATAGTATTATTTCAAAAATATTTTTGTGTTTTAAATCTGGGAGAATTGAAAATCAAAAATATTTGGAAGTGTTTTTAGAGAGATAAATGATTGAACTCTTTTGGTCACTGGAAAATAAAGTCGGTGATGACTGCAGCATCATCGATGTTCATTTTCGAGTTTCTAGAAGAGAAATTGCTACCAAATTGTTTTAAATTGGGATTGTTTGTGAATTGGGTTTGGTTTTGAAATTCAAAGGGATAATTGAATTCGCCAAAGAATTTTGGATATAGTTGAATTCTAAGGTGATATTGAAATTTGGAAATTTGTTTAAACTCTGGAATCTTGATTAAATGTTTATGGAATAATAAAAATATATTGGCTAAATAAAATGTATAATTCTAAGTTAAAAGTAAATGTGAATGAAATTGATAATAAATAGAGGGTGAATAATTGAAATTATACTTAAGGTTGTAAGTTTAAAGATTAAATGGAATTTGATTTGAAATTGGAAGGAAATTGAGAATCAATTCAATTTGAATTGAGAATGAATCAAGTCCAATGGAAATTGAAGTTAATTAAATTGGGATTGAGTTAATTTAAATGGAGGTGGATATTTAAATTGAATTGTTGGGGAAGTGAACAGTTTTGACTCTGGACTGTCTTGTTTTGATATAAACTTATTTTTCCAAGCTATACAACCTTTCTTTCTTAAAGCCAAATTATTTTATGATTTGGAGTTATTTAACCATTTTCCAACTTTTTTCTAAACTAATTCATATTTTTCAACTATTTCACAAACTAATATTTATTTTACAACCATTTTGAAATTATCTACAATGTTTGAAACTATTTAACCATTTCTCAACTATTTTACAATTAGTTAACTATGTTAATAGCTATTTTGCAAACTAATAATTATTTTTCAACTACTTATCTATTTTTAAAATTTTCAAGCTATTTTCTAAATATAAACTGGTCGGAGTTCAAACTGTTATTGATTAAACACCCAACTGGGATAAGAAATGAGGAAATAATCCAAATGGGGATTAGGGCAAATGTGAATAAGTAAATGAAAATTTAAGTGAATGTGAATAGAAAGGAAATTGATATTGGAAGGAGTAATCAAATTTGAATATTTGATTTTGAGTAAACAAAGTTATATCTTTGTCATATATTCTCCCCTTATTGAATCTATTGTTGGAAGAAAAGGATTTTGGAAGTGTTTGAAGTATAAAAGGTGTTTTATACAAGAAAGTAAGAATCCAAAGTTTTAAAAATTTATATATATATATATATATATATCTGAATATATATAAAGGATCGTTTGAGTATTTTGGGAAGGGATTTTGATTTTTGGAAAAAAACCAATATTGAGTTTTGGAAAGCCTATTTTAAGAATTATCGATTTTGGGATAATCGATTTTTGTATAAAGGAGCTTTGTATGATATCATACTAGGTGTATGATTTGAGGATACTATATGTATAGTATAAAGTGTTTTGATGATTGCTCTGGGAAAAAGGCGCTCCCTTGAAATGAACTTCTCAGGAGTGCCACCGGGTGGTGCTGCCTTGAGCCCGGGAGGGGGGGGGGGGGGGTTCTAAAGTTGATCCTGTGAGGAGTCCGGACAAAACTAGTTCCTGAGGATTATGAGTTAAGTTTACCATAGCGTAAGTCGTGTGTGCCGCGGAGAGCCAACAGTTACATGGACTTTTGTTGCGACTGCAACGTAACCCAGGATGTAACTGCGACCTATGGTAACGTTGCGAAAGTCGTGTGTGCCGCCGAGAGCCAACAGTCTGCGTTTGAGTTTATCTCGGTAGACTGCGACCTACGTAGGAGTGGAGAAGTTTCATTTTTGGCAGCGAAATTCGATGGCGCTGATGCCTACAGTTATATGGGTTTTTGCTGTGATAGCTACGTAACCCCAGTTGTAGCTGCGATCTGTCGTGGGTTCCATGGTGTAATCGTGGGGCGCGGAGGCCTACAGTTACAGTTATCTGTGGATTTTGTCGGGACGGCAACGTAATCATCGGGTTAACTGCGACCATGGATGGGGGTGATGATTTCCAGAGCATCCTCACTAAAACAAAAATATTTACTCTAATTTCAAAAATTGTTTTCTATATTTCGATAAAATTGTTTTCCAAGTATTTTCACTGGGTGTTGAAAATGGGTTTACCAAGTACTTATAGATTTTCAGTCCTACGCCTGATCAATGTATGACTGAATTTCTGTGAGAACAAGGATAGACTGGTTGAGACAACGAGTTATAAAAGTATTTTTATTAAAAACTATTTTAATAGTAATATCTGAAATTAAAAGCATTCCTAAATTTTTTAATATTAAGATGTTGAAATTTTGGGAGATTAAAAGGGAAAATCCAAACTGGAATTATAAAATAAAATTTGAACTCGGGAAATTTAATAAAGTGATTCTGTAATAAAATTGAATCTTGTTATAGAATTGGAGTAAGCTAATTAACAAAATAACTACTTGATTGAGTATGTTAATAAAATTTAACTCGGTTAAATAAAATGGATTGTAAGTTAATAATGAGGTTGGAAATGAATTCGAATTATAAATAGAATTCGACTTGGGTTTGATAATGAATTAAATAAGAGGAGATGTAAATAAAAATAAATAGAGTTGGATCAAAATAGTGATGGTTTGAATTACACATAAAATTCAAGTGTGATTTGAATAATATATAGTGTAATTTGCAAGTAAATTTGATAAAATGGAAGTGTTGTTGAATGAAATGAAAGTGATAATAATAGAAATGGTTTGAGTTACAAAACAAAATCAAGGAAGATTTATCTGATTTTAGGCATTTTAATCTGACTTCGTTCCTTTTCGAGGATGAAAAGATTCAAAGGGGGGACGAATGTGATGACCCGGTATTTTGGCAACATTATTTTAATAAATATTTACAACCAAAGAAAATGACCTACAAGCAAAAACAATTACACAACCATGACCAGATTACAAATCAAGACCAGATTACACCCAACCACACTATGACCAGATTACAACCATGAACACATACATGACCAGAATATAATTAGAGAAATTGACTTACAACCATGACCAGATTACAAACAGAAAAAAGACTTAAACATCAAACAACAGTTACATAACAACTATATTGGAATAACAAGGCAGCAACATTGAAACCAAGAAATCAAGATGGCTTCAGGAAAGAAAAGCAATGCAAGCAAAACCTAATCCACCAAACATACATAACCATCAGCATATAAGGCTTCACTCTGTAGATGCTTCACTCTGAAAATGCTTCACTCTGTAAATGCTTCACCAAACAGACATAACATGCAACTTCCATATGAAAAACAACATAACAGTGAAAGCTTCATTCTGAAAATGCTTGCAGAAACCTCTCTTGCCAAACTTAAAAAGAATCAGTAAACAGCAAAGTGAACAACTGAGAACTGTAAAGAAAATAATAATAATCTTAACAAGTATCAGTTCTTAAAGACCAAAGAATATTCCTGTGAATCTGAGCAAACAATTGTGAGGAATTCCTTATACTGTTACCAAAAATTCTATTATTCCTCTCTTGCCATACTTCATAAACCAATCTTTTAAGCATCTTTAGCAGAAGCTTTGTCTGACGTGATTTCCATCTAGTTGCCTTGAAGATATCGAACCATTCAATAGGACTTAAAGTTGAAGGTTTGTAAAATCCACAAGATGATAATAATCTATACCAGATTTGAAAAACAAAAGGACACTCAAAGAATAAATGTGTGTTACATTCTATACCAGTCTTACAAAAAACACACATATTCTCTGAGATAATACCAATTCTACAAAGTTTATCCTTGGTATTTAATGCATTAGCCATCACTTTCCATAACAGCAAATTTTCTTTAGCACTGCCACCTATTTTCCAAATTCTTGTATACCATGGAAAAAGAGAACCATTATCACAGAGAGATTTGTAAACAAGCTTAATTGAAAAAGTCTTCCCAGACCATACTAGCACATTATCAGATCTTAATGTAGGATATTTCGAAATGATGTTCCATAATTGTCTTAATTGAAAAGAGCTTGTGTAAGGCAAAACTAAATTGCCATCATGAATAAAATCAACAACCTTAGCCTGTTCAGCTATACCAGAAATATTTCTCAAATTGTAATCAACAATTGAACTAAGGATTAAGCCTTGTTTAGACCAGGGAGAGTGCCAAAAAGACAAGTCCTTAATCAGATCATGATTACATTGAATTAAAGGAATAAATGTTTCTCTAAGCTTCAAAATACACCTCCAACTCCAACAACAACTTTGAGGAATTGGCATAGTCCAAAAAAATTTCCTACCAATAAGATTATGATTAACCCATTGTGACTAGAGATTGTTGTTAGATGTAAAAAATTTATTGAAATAGACAGATATAGCAGCTCTGTTCCATTGAAAGATATTTGTTATTCCAAGACCACCATTTTTCTTTGCTTCAAAAAGTTTATAGAAAGAAATTGGAATTAACTTCCTAGTAAATGGATCACCATGCCATAAGAATTTATTAAGAGCACTAGTAATCATATTAATAAGCTTAGCTGGAAGAATATAATGCCTTGTCCAATATGTAGTCATGGCTACATCTATTGACTGAACTATGGTTAGCCTACCAGCTTGTGAAAGTTTTTCAACAGGCCATAAGTGAAGTTTTTCAATGATCTTTTCAAACAGTGGCATGCAATCTTGCTTAGTAATTCTAGATGTAATCAAAGGCAGACCCAAATAGAAAGAATTTCTAGGCAGTTCTTGAAGACCAGAAAGATTAATAATAGCATTCTTATCCAATGGACTTAATCCAGCAACTAAAATATTAGATTTAGCCAAATTAATTTGAAGTCCAGTGATAGAGTGAAAAAGCTTCAGAGTTGAGAGAATGCATTGAATATTATCATGAGTGGGCTTTGTAAAAACAACCAAGTCATCAGCAAAAAGGAGATGAGTAATAAGTGGTTGCTTACATTTTGTATGCAACTGAAAAACTCCTTTAAAAACAAGTTCCTTGAACATAGAATTAAGAAGCTCCATGACAATTATAAACAAATAGGCAGAAATAGGGTCACCTTGCCTAACACCATGTTTACCCTTAAAATAACCATATAGACCACCATCTCTCAAAATAGAATACATAGGAGAAGAAATACAAGTATAAATCCAAGCTAAGAATGGTTTTGGAAAATTCATTTTGCATATAACTGCTAAAATAGAATTCCAATGCACAGAATCAAAAGCCTTCCTAATATCCAATTTTAACATACACCTTGGAGAAATGGTTTTCCTTTCATAACCAAACAACAATTCTTGAGTCAATAAAATGTTATCACTAATAGATCTACCAGTGATGTAAGCAGCTTGATTAATGGAGATAATAGATGGCAGTACAAGTTGAAGTCTGTTAGCTAAAATCTTTGAGATGATCTTATAGATGATATTACAACATGAAATAGGCCTAAAATCAATGACAGATGTTGGATTTACAATTTTAGGAATCAAAGCTATTGCAGTAGCAGATAAACCAGCAGGAAGCTTGTTATGAAGAAAAAAGAATTTGATTGCCTTAACAATATCTGGTCCAATAATATTCCAACTATGTTGAATGAAATAAGCATTATAGCCATCTGGTCCTCCACAACTATTACTATCCAAACTGAACACTGCATTCCTAATTTCATCTTCAGTTATTATACTAATCAGAGAATTTGATTAGGGGTGTGATAATGTGGGAAGAGTAATATTAAAGGAAATTTAAATCAGGAATGAAGGAAGTGGATGGTGCTAAGACAGAATAGAAATATTGGACAAAAGCCTGATTAATACCATCAAAAGTGTTCACCAGCAACCCATTCATATCCTTAATTTGAAAAATGCATTCGCGACTTCTTTTAACTTTAAGAAAGTTATGATAGTACTTAGTATTCCTGTCTGCCTCCTTTTCCATTTTCAAATGAAGTTTCTGTTTAAGAGATGACACTTCTCTATCAATTACTTGCTCAAGATCATGCCTTAAATGCAATTCAACTTGTTTTAATAAAGTATCACAAGGTCTGACACATAGTGCTTCCTGAATCTTAATAAGGTCATTTCTAATTTGAGTAGATAGTTTAGAATCATTACCAAAATGTTCTGCTGATCACACCTTAAGATGAAACTTGAGCACCTTCATCTTGAGAATAATATTTGCAAGAGGGTCTTTGCCAAATTGCATACACCAGACTTGTCTGAGAATAACAAAAAAATCAGCATGTTTAGTCAAAAAATTAAAAAAATTTAAAAGTGTGCTTCCCTCCACCAAAATTCTCAACTCCATTTTGAAAGATTAAAGGACAATGATCAGAAAGAGAAGGTTGAAGAATATGATAAAAAGAATTTGGCCAATATTGCAGAAAAGGAAGATTTATAAGAATATGATCAAGTTTACAAAGAGTTACATTACCATTCCTACTACAATTAGACCATGTAAAATCAGAACCAAAGAATTTAAGAGGAAATAAATTTGCTTGACAAATAGCACTATTAAAAGGAGATATATCCCTGAGTGATAAAGAACATCCACCAAATTTCTGATCACAAGCAAACATGCAGTTAAAATCACCACCAACAAGCCAAGGACAAGATAGTGGATTCAGTGATGGAAGGTGATCCAAAAAGTTCTGTCTTAAAGACAAAGAATTATGTGCATATACCGAGGTAAGGAGAAAATTCAAACCAGAAGGTAAATGAGTACATTGATAGTGAATAAATTGATCTGAAGCACTGATTCTTGAAAGATTAAAAATACTTGGATTCCATAAAGTCAACAGTCTACCATAGTTAGATTCAAGAAAATTATGATCAGAAGACCAGGATGAAGCTATCATGCTTACAGCTTTCATAGAAGATTGAATATCAAGCTTAGTTTCTGAAATACATATTAATTGAATATCCCTTTCTCTTAAAAGATTCCTAATCTCAATTTGCTTAGAGGGTGAATTAGCACCCCTAATATTCCAGAATGCAATATTATTCATTTAAAAGGCAAAGGAGGTAGCAAAGGAGAAGGATTTTTCCTAGTATGTCTTGTGTGTGAATTTTCCTTAGAAGAAGAACATGGAAGAACCTCATGGGGTTTAAAATCCTTGCCTTTATTCAGGTCACAAACGGTCTTAGCACCAGCATCATGACAAGAAGAGGAAGGAGGAGGTAGGATAATGTGACTGGGTGGAGACAAGTGCAAATATGGAGAGCTGGAAGATAAAATGGAAGGAGACTGATTACTAAATTGAGAACAGCAAGAGGATGTAATAGTAGAGGAACTAACAACAGAGGAATTGTTAGAAATATTAACAGAAGAAGAACCAGTAACAAGGTTAGAATTAGAAGCAACAGTTGAATGATTTACACAAGATGAAAATGATGCTATAGAATTAGAATCAAAAGAAGAAGAATACAGTTTTATCAAGTGAAGAATTTGAAAAAATTGAAAAAGAATTAGAAGTATTAGGACAAGAATTAATAGAGATTCCATTCTCCTTCACAACACCTCCATCAGCTGTTTTAACACTGTCAACATCTACTTGTTCTTTCCTTTTCCAGATACCTTTATTCCTCCTATTAACATTCTTCCAACCTTTCTCATTTTGAATAGTAACAGTATCAGACTGAGTTTTTTCAACACACTTCAACTTATCTTGCCCCCTTCCAATTTCTTTAATTTCAACCTTATTCAGAAATTCACAATATGCAGTGTCATGACCAAAATTTTTACAATGAGTACAAATCTTTGGTTTCCAATCATATGATAGTTGAACATCTGGACAGTTGCTACCCAATTGAGGAATAGAAATTGAATCAGGTAAATCAAATTCAGGAGAAATCTCAACTAGCTCTTTAGCATACTTAAATCTCTGAAGTTTTTCAGTGCTACTATCAAAACATATAAGTCTACCAACATGACAAGCCAACCAATTAATCCCAATCAAAGTCCAAAGAATAATAGGAATTCTGTGAAAGTGAATCCATACAGGAACTTTCTTGATTTGAGCTTGTGAAATACCAACCGAAGGATCCCATTTAGTAATAATAAACATTCTACCTCTAATGAAAATAGGATCCAACTTAAGAACATAATCCCTATCTTCTTGATTTGAAAATTTGAAATAGAAATTATAACCATCAGATTTAAAATCCACATCACCTTTAAGCTTCCAAAATCTTTTCAGATAAGAAACAACTGTCAAGAACGATAGAGTACCATCCAAGAAAAAACCAACCAAATGATTTTCCCAGTATTTCAAACCCTCTTCTCGAACAAGATCAGGCAAAGCAGTAGACGCTTTATCCCTACAGATATCAAAATCAATAGGCTTATAAGAGCCAGCATTCCTCGGTAAAGACTTGAAAAGAGATGACCAATTCGAATCAGGAGAAGAGTCCTTAAAGGAAGAAGATGATAAAGAAACAGGCTGACAAGAAACAGAAGAATAACTGGACGAAATAATAGAAGCAGATAAAGAAGACGAGGAGGAAGAAGACGAAGATGAGAGAGGAGGGAAAGAAGCAGAATCAAACGAAAAAGAGGACGAGGAAGACGCCATTAAAATTTCAAAATGGAGCGCGCAAGCTCCTATGTATTTAACTTCCAATTTTAAATATTTAATCTAATTTAAATTAAATACAAGCTTTTCAAATTTTAAACTGATGAGATCTTTGATATTTAACAGTTATATGTTTTATAAAAGAAAGTTTCGATTTGAAAATTTAAGATAGAATGCTTCAAACCCATTTAAAACAAAATCTGTCTTATACACTAAAATCAAAGATTTAATATTGTTGATATTTAATCGAATAAAATGAAATTGAAATAATAAGTTTAAAAATAAACAAACATAGTAATATTAAACATAAACATGTAAATCTAATACATAAGTATAAAACAATATGAATGATTATAAGAATAAACATACAAAACAAGTATAAAACCATAATTATAAATTATAAAACATAACTAAAGAGATAAATGGTCAAATGTAAGTTATAATTTGAATTATAAAAATACAAACACAATGCTATGAATCAAAGGCTTGTAAAATCTGAAATACAAATGGAATACAAGTAATATAGTCAAACAATAGTCTTTAAAATTCAATTGTACAACACGAAATCTTTAATAAAACTTTATAACAAAGATGCTGTGTAAATTAAGTATGCAAGAAAAAGACAATCTTTGTACAAATTCAACTTTATCTTTGTACACATATACAAAATCATGTCCAGCCGAAATAAAAGATAAATATCTTGTACAAATATCAGCAAACATTAATTTTATGTTAACAAAAATGAAGACAAGCATTAAATTAGCATGATATTTTGTCAATCCAAGTGGCAAATATAATCTTTCAGCCGAAATATGAATTATCATTTCATTGCAGTGTGTTTAAATATGGTCAATACAAGTAAGACTTGTACCAGTTAAACCTACAGCTATTCAAAGTTATTTCTATTTATACATCATACTATACTTGTTCAATCCATAACATAGTAAACCTGAGAAAAGAAGAAAATAAACATCTTTATTTTGCGAACTTAAATCAGAAACAGGAAAAGATTTACAGGGATTTACACCCAAAACTGCAGCTCTTCAACTCAACAATTATACTCAGTTTCAACAGTAATTCAAGTGAGTAAACTTTTAAATTAGAAACTTAAGTAACTTGTGAATGTCTGTTGATGATTACTTGGTATGTATGGGTATGTGCAAGTCCTTGTGAATTTATGATCTGCGCATATCTGTTTAGTTAAGTCTCAGCCTTTAAAAATTGTAAACCTGAGGCTCTTTTAATTTTGATGAATATGACCTATGGTTAGAGTAAACTACTAATGAATGTTTGGAAGGGTGACTGCATTATGATTCTAAGGCCCTGACACATGTTTATAAGTATGTAGATGCTGTGAGAAAACATAAGTTTTTAAAATAGCTTTAAACCTAAAATTTGTCCATGGTACCTGAATACAATTCATCTTGTTAGCCTGTAAATATGGATGGAATAGAGACATGCTATAAGTGTGATTGTTGAATGCCTGTGTTGTTTTAAAAGTAGGCTCTGTTGATAACTACAGGTTTGGATTTCAATATATATTCAATATCGCAATTTTGAATTTGAATTAATTTGTGATTTGTGAATGAAAGTTGTTTGTGATCATGTAACATTTCACCTAGAAACAATTACAGGAATTTAGAATCAAACTTTGGTTTGGAAATTTAAACTTTACAGTAAAATCTTAATTTTGGCCAAAATTTACTCAATTTAATTTTCAGATTTAAGTATATATTTGAATACGAAATACCAAACCATGAATTTTAGTAACCATATCATGAATTTTAGTTTAGTTTTTGGCTTGCAAATTGGGGTTGATCAGTTTTTGGGTTTTGAGTAAATTCCGGCGACTGGTGAAGCTTTGGAGGTCGGGGTTTTGGTAGGAGCTTGATTGGTGAACGTCGAGTTAGGGAAAAATAGGGTTGTATTTTATATTGGGCCGTGGTGGCCGGAGTAAGGTGAAATAGGGTTTTGGGAGGAGGTTCTGTGATGTGAAGTGGCGAAGTGATCTCGACTTAATCAAAGCGTCGAGTTCAATCGCGAGTATGGGAACGGATGCGTGGGTCGATGATGAAGCTGATGCCATAAGGGCATGGGGTCCTTTCGTCGAGATCGACGTAGCGAATGTCTTCTTGGTTGAGGAAGAATGGGAGTGGGTTGCTTCAGATTGCTCGATTTTATTTGGTGATGTAATTCTTCGATCTGGAGGGTCGTGGTTGATGTCGAAGTCAGTGTCGACTTGTGAGGGATCTGGAGGATGGCCGGAGGTAGGTGGCGCGTCGGTACACGTGCACCGTGCACGTTCCGGTCCAGTGTTCTGTTGGGTAGAGGTAGGGATTGGAACTATTGAAGGAGGTGCAGAGAAACAGGATATGGGCCGGTTTGGGCTTAAGGTAAGGGGAGGTAGAGTAATGCAATAGAGATGTTTAAGGAGGCCGAAGCATGTTTGTGGGTCATGTAAAATAAGGAATTGGAATGGGATGCTAGTTATAATAAAGGTAAGTTTTAAACTTAAAATGAAGTTTAGTTTAAATTATTTCTTAAATCTAATAAAATAAATGTTCTATTTTGATTTAAGATATGGTAGGGTTTGTTAACTTAAATATATCAATTAAATTCTTAAATTATTCTTAACTTAATTTTAGATATTAATGATAAAAATGAAGTGTTTAAAATCATGGGTTAATTAAGAATTTGTAAGGTTAATAGCTTATCTTAAAATAAATTATGATCTTGGATAATTAATGATTAATTAAATTAATGAAGTAATTAAGGGGAATTAATCAATTATTGATTAAAGATTAATTAATTAAGAATAATAAATCCATTAAAGATTATTTAACTAGAAAATTAGAGATTTATTTAATGGGAGTGATTAAAGATTAATTACTCGGTATAATTAATTAAAAATTTGATCAAATAAGTATTGATTAATTTAGGGATTGATTTATTTAGGAGATGAACCAAGGTTTTGTTAATTATTGAGTGTGATTAATTAAAGGATAATTAATCAATGTAAGTGATTCTCGAGTAATTAACTTGAGAAATTAATTAGGGATAATATAATTAATGGATGTCAAATTAATTTGGGTAAATTTATTAAAAGGAAATTATTGATGTGGAGTAATTAATGGATAAATTACTGGGTGGAAGAAATTAAATGATAATTTACTCAGTGTAATTAAAGAATTAATAAATAAAATTAATTAAGGAGTTGGTTTAAATTGATAGAGTAATTTAGGGAAATTTATGATTGTGATAAATCAAGGTTGATTAATGAATGTAATTATTAAATGAAATTTAAGAATAGTTAACCAATGAAAGAAATTAGAGGATCATTAATTTATGTGATTAATGGAAGTGATAAATCTAGCTTATTAATGATTGAATGATGATGAGTGTTTTAAATTGGTTGATATCTCTGATATGAATTGCTTTATGGTATGATATGTTGGATGGAGGGTGATAATGTGATTATCTATCAATTATAAATTGCTGTATAAAAGGGTTATCCGATCATTAAGTTGAATAGTATTTAATTGGATAACCTGAGTTTAGATGACATTGGATTCGAAGAGACCGGAGTCGGGTATTAGTGAATAACCGAAACCACTTCGATTCCTTCGAAATTGAGGTGAAATAGAGTTGTCTATAACAAATTGTGGATTTGATAAATTAATATAAGTCACCTCGGGTTATATATAAGTTGTATGCTTTGTATTCCAAGATTGGATGAGTTTACTCACGCTGGTTTCCAGCCTGACCCGGGTGTTACTTTGGTGTAATGCTCGGGTCAGACCGAGTATTACAGATTTTCAGGTTAGGACGTTCAGGAGCTCAAGAGGCGAGCTGGTGGAAATATCGCATGGAGTTTATCCGCTGTATTTATATTATTGTTTATCTGAGTCATGATAATTGTATATATATCCAGTAAGTGTATATATGTAAAACTCTGATGTAAATTAAAATGTAAACGACAGACATAGTATCCTTTTGTAAACTGTTATTATTTATTTATTATATTTTATCTGCTGCGAATGTGAGATATTGTTGATTTTGTTCTTCTTCTTCTTCTTCTTCTATCTCTTTCTTCTTTCCATAATTATCTGGGATTTTCGGGTTCGAAAATTTTGGGTCGTTACATTTGGTATCAGAGCTGAAGGTTAAGCGAGAACCTTGTCTCTGGTGGGGATTTCTCATTTAATAGAGTCAGTAGTACTCTATAATGAGTTGAGTGAATATATATATATATATGTATGTATGTATGTATATATATGAGAGCGTACTTGTTATTTGCTCATAAAGATTTTTAATGATTTTATATAAAAATATATATTGATATATAAAACAATATTTCCTTCTAATTAATATTAAGGTGATTGGGTGTTAAATTATTGGAATTAAGTTAAGTAGGAATATAATACAACCAAATTAAAATTAAATTAATTAAAAATGAAATTCTAGAATTAGAACCCAGAAATTAGAATTGTTTGAAACTTTAAATGAACAAAGTTAAATATGGTTTAAAAAGGTTAAACCAATCTTTGAGAGTTTAGCTCGAATTATATAATTTGAGATGGTTATAAATTTGAAGTTGGAATTGAACTCATTCAAATTGAGTCCGATTTGAATTAATTGGATTTGGGATTGAAGATGTATAAGTTCAAAAATTTAAATGGAAGATTTGAATTGGGTTGAATTGAAATGATTGAAATTGAAATGGGTTCAACTGAATGGATATTAGTCCAAAGTAATTGGAATAATTTTGGAATTTTAATTTAAGTGGAATTGGTTTAAAATCAAAAAGGAATTTGAAGTATAGATTGTAAATGTAATTTATTAATTGAAATAAACTTCATAAATAAATGAGATTATAATTTGAAATAGAATTCTAGAGAATATTTGAAAATAAAGTAGGATGAAAATTCCATAGTAATGTTTAATTATGAATTGTATGGATTGGGAATTTGAAAATTTTAGGAGAATTTAAAATTCCTTTGGGTTTGAAAATGGTTTCCAAGGCTTTTGAAGAAAGAATAGTATTATTTCAAAAATATTTTGTGTTTTAAATCTGGGAGAATTGAAAATCAAAAATATTTGGAAGTATTTTTAGAGAGATAAATGATTGAACTCTTTTGGTCACTGGAAAATAAAGTCGGTGATGACTGCAGCATCATCGATGTTCATTTTCGAGTTTCTAGAAGAGAAATTGCTACCAAATTGTTTTAAATTGGGATTGTTTGTGAATTGGGTTTGGTTTTGAAATTCAAAGGGATAATTGAATTCGCCAAAGAATTTTGGATATAGTTGAATTCTAAGGTGATATTGAAATTTGGAAATTTGTTTAAACTCTGGAATCTTGATTAAATGTTTATGGAATAATAAAAATATATTGGCTAAATAAAATGTATAATTCTAAGTTAAAAGTAAATGTGAATGAAATTGATAATAAATAGAGGGTGAATAATTGAAATTATACTTAAGGTTGTAAGTTTAAAGATTAAATGGAATTTGATTTGAAATTGGAAGGAAATTGAGAATCAATTCAATTTGAATTGAGAATGAATCAAGTCCAATGGAAATTGAAGTTAATTAAATTGGGATTGAGTTAATTTAAATGGAGGTGGATATTTAAATTGAATTGTTGGGGAAGTGAACAGTTTTGACTCTGGACTGTCTTGTTTTGATATAAACTTATTTTTCCAAGCTATACAACCTTTCTTTCTTAAAGCCAAATTATTTTATGATTTGGAGTTATTTAACCATTTTCCAACTTTTTTCTAAACTAATTCATATTTTTCAACTATTTCACAAACTAATATTTATTTTACAACCATTTTGAAATTATCTACAATGTTTGAAACTATTTAACCATTTCTCAACTATTTTACAATTAGTTAACTATGTTAATAGCTATTTTGAAAACTAATAATTATTTTTCAACTACTTATCTATTTTTAAAATTTTCAAGCTATTTTCTAAATATAAACTGGTCGGAGTTCAAACTGTTATTGATTAAACACCCAACTGGGATAAGAAATGAGGAAATAATCCAAATGGGGATTAGGGCAAATGTGAATAAGTAAATGAAAATTTAAGTGAATGTGAATAGAAAGGAAATTGATATTGGAAGGAGTAATCAAATCTGAATATTTGATTTTGAGTAAACAAAGTTATATCTTTGTCATATATTCTCCCCTTATTGAATCTATTGTTGGAAGAAAAGGATTTTGGAAGTGTTTGAAGTATAAAAGGTGTTTTATACAAGAAAGTAAGGATCCAAAGTTTTAAAAATTTATATATATATATATATATATATATATCTGAATATATATAAAGGATCGTTTGAGTATTTTGGGAAGGGATTTTGATTTTTGGAAAAAAAACCAATATTGAGTTTTGGAAAGCCTATTTTAAGAATTATCGATTTTGGGATAATCGATTTTTGTATAAAGGAGCTTTGTATGATATCATACTAGGTGTATGATTTGAGGATACTATATGTATAGTATAAAGTGTTTTGATGATTGCTCTGGGAAAAAGGCGCTCCCTTGAAATGAACTTCTCAGGAGTGCCACCGGGTGGTGCTGCCTTGAGCCCGGGAGGGGGGGGGGTTCTAAAGTTGATCCTGTGAGGAGTCCGGACAAAACTAGTTCCTGAGGATTATGAGTTAAGTTTACCATAGCGTAAGTCGTGTGTGCCGCGGAGAGCCAACAGTTACATGGACTTTTGTTGCGACTGCAACGTAACCCAGGATGTAACTGCGACCTATGGTAACGTTGCGAAAGTCGTGTGTGCCGCCGAGAGCCAACAGTCTGCGTTTGAGTTTATCTCGGTAGACTGCGACCTACGTAGGAGTGGAGAAGTTTCATTTTTGGCAGCGAAATTCGATGGCGCTGATGCCTACAGTTATATGGGTTTTTGCTGTGATAGCTACGTAACCCCAGTTGTAGCTGCGATCTGTCGTGGGTTCCATGGTGTAATCGTGGGGCGCGGAGGCCTACAGTTACAGTTATCTGTGGATTTTGTCGGGACGGCAACGTAATCATCGGGTTAACTGCGACCATGGATGGGGGTGATGATTTCCAGAGCATCCTCACTAAAACAAAAATATTTACTCTAATTTCAAAAATTGTTTTCTATATTTCGATAAAATTGTTTTCCAAGTATTTTCACTGGGTGTTGAAAATGGGTTTACCAAGTACTTATAGATTTTCAGTCCTACGCCTGATCAATGTATGACTGAATTTCTGTGAGAACAAGGATAGACTGGTTGAGACAACGAGTTATAAAAGTATTTTTATTAAAAACTATTTTAATAGTAATATCTGAAATTAAAAGCATTCCTAAATTTTTTAATATTAAGATGTTGAAATTTTGGGAGATTAAAAGGGAAAATCCAAACTGGAATTATAAAATAAAATTTGAACTCGGGAAATTTAATAAAGTGATTCTGTAATAAAATTGAATCTTGTTATAGAATTGGAGTAAGCTAATTAACAAAATAACTACTTGATTGAGTATGTTAATAAAATTTAACTCGGTTAAATAAAATGGATTGTAAGTTAATAATGAGGTTGGAAATGAATTCGAATTATAAATAGAATTCGACTTGGGTTTGATAATGAATTAAATAAGAGGAGATGTAAATAAAAATAAATAGAGTTGGATCAAAATAGTGATGGTTTGAATTACACATAAAATTCAAGTGTGATTTGAATAATATATAGTGTAATTTGCAAGTAAATTTGATAAAATGGAAGTGTTGTTGAATGAAATGAAAGTGATAATAATAGAAATGGTTTGAGTTACAAAACAAAATCAAGGAAGATTTATCTGATTTTAGGCATTTTAATCCGACTTCGTTCCTTTTCGAGGATGAAAAGATTCAAAGGGGGGACGAATGTGATGACCCGGTATTTTGGCAACATTATTTTAATAAATATTTACAACCAAAGAAAATGACCTACAAGCAAAAACAATTACACAACCATGACCAGATTACAAATCAAGACCAGATTACACCCAACCACACTATGACCAGATTACAACCATGAACACATACATGACCAGAATATAATTAGAGAAATTGACTTACAACCATGACCAGATTACAAACAGAAAAAAGACTTAAACATCAAACAACAGTTACATAACAACTATGTTGGAATAACAAGGCAGCAACATTGAAACCAAGAAATCAAGATGGCTTCAGGAAAGAAAAGCAATGCAAGCAAAACCTAATCCACCAAACATACATAACCATCAGCATATAAGGCTTCACTCTGTAGATGCTTCACTCTGAAAATGCTTCACTCTGTAAATGCTTCACCAAACAGACATAACAGGCAACTTCCATATGAAAAACAACATAACAGTGAAAGCTTCATTCTGAAAATGCTTGCAGAAACCTCTCTTGCCAAACTTAAAAAGAATCAGTAAACAGCAAAGTGAACAACTGAGAACTGTAAAGAAAATAATAATAATCTTAACAAGTATCAGTTCTTAAAGACCAAAGAATATTCCTGTGAATCTGAGCAAACAATTGTGAGGAATTCCTTATACTGTTACCAAAAATTCTATTATTTCTCTCTTGCCATACTTCATAAACCAATCTTTTAAGCATCTTTAGCAGAAGCTTTGTCTGACGTGATTTCCATCTAGTTGCCTTGAAGATATTGAACCATTCAATAGGACTTAAAGTTGAAGGTTTGTAAAATCCACAAGATGATAATAATCTATACCAGATTTGAAAAACAAAAGGACACTCAAAGAATAAATGTGTGTTACATTCTATACCAGTCTTACAAAAAACACACATATTCTCTGAGATAATACCAATTCTACAAAGTTTATCCTTGGTATTTAATGCATTAGCCATCACTTTCCATAACAGCAAATTTTCTTTAGCACTGCCACCTATTTTCCAAATTCTTGTATACCATGGAAAAAGAGAACCATTATCACAGAGAGATTTGTAAACAAGCTTAATTGAAAAAGTCTTCCCAGACCATACTAGCACATTATCAGATCTTAATGTAGGATATTTCGAAATGATGTTCCATAATTGTCTTAATTGAAAAGAGCTTGTGTAAGGCAAAACTAAATTGCCATCATGAATAAAATCAACAACCTTAGCCTGTTCAGCTATACCAGAAATATTTCTCAAATTGTAATCAACAATTGAACTAAGGATTAAGCCTTGTTTAGACCAGGGAGAGTGCCAAAAAGACAAGTCCTTAATCAGATCATGATTACATTGAATTAAAGGAATAAATGTTTCTCTAAGCTTCAAAATACACCTCCAACTCCAACAACAACTTTGAGGAATTAGCATAGTCCAAAAAAATTTCCTACCAATAAGATTATGATTAACCCATTGTGACTAGAGATTGTTGTCAGATGTAAAAATTTTATTGAAATAGACAGATATAGCAGCTCTGTTCCATTGAAAGATATTTGTTATTCCAAGACCACCATTTTTCTTTGCTTCAAAAAGTTTATAGAAAGAAATTGGAATTAACTTCCTAGTAAATGGATCACCATGCCATAAGAATTTATTAAGAGCACTAGTAATCATATTAATAAGCTTAGCTGGAAGAATATAATGCCTTGTCCAATATGTAGTCATGGCTACATCTATTGACTGAACTATGGTTAGCCTACCAGCTTGTGAAAGTTTTTCAACAGGCCATAAGTGAAGTTTTTCAATGATCTTTTCAAACAGTGGCATGCAATCTTGCTTAGTAATTCTAGATGTAATCAAAGGCAGACCCAAATAGAAAGAATTTCTAGGCAGTTCTTGAAGACCAGAAAGATTAATAATAGCATTCTTATCCAATGGACTTAATCCAGCAACTAAAATATTAGATTTAGCCAAATTAATTTGAAGTCCAGTGATAGAGTGAAAAAGCTTCAGAGTTGAGAGAATGCATTGAATATTATCATGAGTGGGCTTTGTAAAAACAACCAAGTCATCAGCAAAAAGGAGATGAGTAATAAGTGGTTGCTTACATTTTGTATGCAACTGAAAAACTCCTTTAAAAACAAGTTCCTTGAACATAGAATTAAGAAGCTCCATGACAATTATAAACAAATAGGCAGAAATAGGGTCACCTTGCCTAACACCATGTTTACCCTTAAAATAACCATATAGACCACCATCTCTCAAAATAGAATACATAGGAGAAGAAATACAAGTATAAATCCAAGCTAAGAATGGTTTTGGAAAATTCATTTTGGATATAACTGCTAAAATAGAATTCCAATGCACAGAATCAAAAGCCTTCCTAATATCCAATTTTAACATACACCTTGGAGAAATGGTTTTCCTTTCATAACCAAACAACAATTCTTGAGTCAATAAAATGTTATCACTAATAGATCTACCAGTGATGTAAGCAGCTTGATTAATGGAGATAATAGATGGCAGTACAAGTTGAAGTCTGTTAGCTAAAATCTTTGAGATGATCTTATAGATGATATTACAACATGAAATAGGCCTAAAATCAATGACAGATGTTGGATTTACAATTTTAGGAATCAAAGCTATTGCAGTAGCAGATAAACCAGCAGGAAGCTTGTTATGAAGAAAAAAGAATTTGATTGCCTTAACAATATCTGGTCCAATAATATTCCAACTATGTTGAATGAAATAAGCATTATAGCCATCTGGTCCTCCACAACTATTACTATCCAAACTGAACACTGCATTCCTAATTTCATCTTCAGTTATTATACTAATCAGAGAATTTGATTAGGGGTGTGATAATGTGGGAAGAGTAATATTAAAGGAAATTTAAATCAGGAATGAAGGAAGTGGATGGTGCTAAGACAGAAGAGAAATATTGGACAAAAGCCTGATTAATACCATCAAAAGTGTTCACCAGCAACCCATTCATATCCTTAATTTGAAAAATGCATTCGCGACTTCTTTTAACTTTAAGAAAGTTATGATAGTACTTAGTATTCCTGTCTGCCTCCTTTTCCATTTTCAAATGAAGTTTCTGTTTAAGAGATGACACTTCTCTATCAATTACTTGCTCAAGATCATGCCTTAAATGCAATTCAACTTGTTTTAATAAAGTATCACAAGGTCTGACACACAGTGCTTCCTGAATCTTAATAAGGTCATTTCTAATTTGAGTAGATAGTTTAGAATCATTACCAAAATGTTCTGCTGATCACACCTTAAGATGAAACTTGAGCACCTTCATCTTGAGAATAATATTTGCAAGAGGGTCTTTGCCAAATTGCATACACCAGACTTGTCTGAGAATAACAAAAAAATCAACATGTTTAGTCCAAAAATTAAAAAATTTAAAAGTGTGCTTCCCTCCACCAAAATTCTCAACTCCATTTTGAAAGATTAAAGGACAATGATCAGAAAGAGAATGTTGAAGAATATGATAAAAAGAATTTGGCCAATATTGCAGAAAAGGAAGATTTATAAGAATATGATCAAGTTTACAAAGAGTTACATTACCATTCCTACTACAATTAGACCATGTAAAATCAGAACCAAAGAATTTAAGAGGAAATAAATTTGCTTGACAAATAGCACTATTAAAAGGAGATATATCCCTGAGTGATAAAGAACATCCACCAAATTTCTGATCACAAGCAAACATGCAGTTAAAATCACCACCAACAAGCCAAGGACAAGATAGTGGATTCAGTGATGGAAGGTGATCCAAAAAGTTCTGTCTTAAAGACAAAGAATTATGTGCATATACCGAGGTAAGGAGAAAATTCAAACCAGAAGGTAAATGAGTACATTGATAGTGAATAAATTGATCTGAAGCACTGATTCTTGAAAGATTAAAAATACTTGGATTCCATAAAGTCAACAGTCTACCATAGTTAGATTCAAGAAAATTATGATCAGAAGACCAGGATGAAGCTATCATGCTTACAGCTTTCATAGAAGATTGAATATCAAGCTTAGTTTCTGAAATACATATTAATTGAATATCCCTTTCTCTTAAAAGATTCCTAATCTCAATTTGCTTAGAGGGTGAATTAGCACCCCTAATATTCCAGAATGCAATATTATTCATTTAAAAGGCAAAGGAGGTAGCAAAGGAGAAGGATATTTCCTAGTATGCCTTGTGTGTGAATTTTCCTTAGAAGAAGAACATGGAAGAACCTCATGGGGTTTAAAATCCTTGCCTTTATTCAGGTCACAAACGGTCTTAGCACCAGCATCATGACAAGAAGAGGAAGGAGGAGGTAGGATAATGTGACTGGGTGGAGACAAGTGCAAATATGGAGAGCTGGAAGATAAAATGGAAGGAGACTGATTACTAAATTGAGAACAGCAAGAGGATGTAATAGTAGAGGAACTAACAACAGAGGAATTGTTAGAAATATTAACAGAAGAAGAACCAGTAACAAGGTTAGAATTAGAAGCAACAGTTGAATGATTTACACAAGATGAAAATGATGCTATAGAATTAGAATCAAAAGAAGAAGAATACAGAGTTTTATCAAGTGAAGAATTTGAAAAAATTGAAAAAGAATTAGAAGTATTAGGACAAGAATTAATAGAGATTCCATTCTCCTTCACAACACCTCCATCAGCTGTTTTAACACTGTCAACATCTACTTGTTCTTTCCTTTTCCAGATACCTTTATTCCTCCTATTAACATTCTTCCAACCTTTCTCATTTTGAATAGTAACAGTATCAGACTGAGTTTTTTCAACACACTTCAACTCATCTTGCCCCCTTCCAATTTCTTTAATTTCAACCTTATTCAGAAATTCACAATATGCAGTGTCATGACCAAAAATTTTACAATGAGTACAAATCTTTGGTTTCCAATCATATGATAGTTGAACATCTGGACAGTTGCTACCCAATTGAGGAATAGAAATTGAATCAGGTAAATCAAATTCAGGAGAAATCTCAACTAGCTCTTTAGCATACTTAAATCTCTGAAGTTTTTCAGTGCTACTATCAAAACATATAAGTCTACCAACATGACAAGCCAACCAATTAATCCCAATCAAAGTCCAAAGAATAATAGGAATTCTGTGAAAGTGAATCCATACAGGAACTTTCTTGATTTGAGCTTGTGAAATACCAACCGAAGGATCCCATTTAGTAATAATAAACATTCTACCTCTAATGAAAATAGGATCCAACTTAAGAACATAATCCCTATCTTCTTGATTTGAAAATTTGAAATAGAAATTATAACCATCAGATTTAAAATCCACATCACCTTTAAGCTTCCAAAATCTTTTCAGATAAGAAACAACTGTCAAGAACGATAGAGTACCATCCAAGAAAAAACCAACCAAATGATTTTCCCAGTATTTCAAACCCTCTTCTCGAACAAGATCAGGCAAAGCAGTAGACGCTTTATCCCTACAGATATCAAAATCAATAGGCTTATAAGAGCCAGCATTCCTCGGTAAAGACTTGAAAAGAGATGACCAATTCGAATCAGGAGAAGAGTCCTTAAAGGAAGAAGATGATAAAGAAACAGGCTGACAAGAAACAGAAGAATAACTGGACGAAATAATAGAAGCAGATAAAGAAGACGAGGAGGAAGAAGACGAAGATGAGAGAGGAGGGAAAGAAGCAGAATCAAACGAAAAAGAGGACGAGGAAGACGCCATTAAAATTTCAAAATGGAGCGCGCAAGCTCCTATGTATTTAACTTCCAATTTTAAATATTTAATCTAATTTAAATTAAATACAAGCTTTTCAAATTTTAAACTGATGAGATCTTTGATATTTAACAGTTATATGTTTTATAAAAGAAAGTTTCGATTTGAAAATTTAAGATAGAATGCTTCAAACCCATTTAAAACAAAATCTGTCTTATACACTAAAATCAAAGATTTAATATTGTTGATATTTAATCGAATAAAATGAAATTGAAATAATAAGTTTAAAAATAAACAAACATAGTAATATTAAACATAAACATGTAAATCTAATACATAAGTATAAAACAATATGAATGATTATAAGAATAAACATACAAAACAAGTATAAAACCATAATTATAAATTATAAAACATAACTAAAGAGATAAATGGTCAAATGTAAGTTATAATTTGAATTATAAAAATACAAACACAATGCTATGAATCAAAGGCTTGTAAAATCTGAAATACAAATGGAATACAAGTAATATAGTCAAACAATAGTCTTTAAAATTCAATTGTACAACACGAAATCTTTAATAAAACTTTATAACAAAGATGCTGTGTAAATTAAGTATGCAAGAAAAAGACAATCTTTGTACAAATTCAACTTTATCTTTGTACACATATACAAAATCATGTCCAGCCGAAATAAAAGATAAATATCTTGTACAAATATCAGCAAACATTAATTTTATGTTAACAAAAATGAAGACAAGCATTAAATTAGCATGAGATTTTGTCAATCCAAGTGGCAAATATAATCTTTCAGCCGAAATATGAATTATCATTTCATTGCAGTGTGTTTAAATATGGTCAATACAAGTAAGACTTGTACCAGTTAAACCTACAGCTATTCAAAGTTATTTCTATTTATACATCATACTATACTTGTTCAATCCATAACATAGTAAACCTGAGAAAAGAAGAAAATAAACATCTTTATTTTGCGAACTTAAATCAGAAACAGGAAAAGATTTACAGGGATTTACACCCAAAACTGCAGCTCTTCAACTCAACAATTATACTCAGTTTCAACAGTAATTCAAGTGAGTAAACTTTTAAATTAGAAACTTAAGTAACTTGTGAATGTCTGTTGATGATTACTTGGTATGTATGGGTATGTGCAAGTCCTTGTGAATTTATGATCTGCGCATATCTGTTTAGTTAAGTCTCAGCCTATAAAAATTGTAAACCTGAGGCTCTTTTAATTTTGATGAATATGACCTATGGTTAGAGTAAACGACTAATGAATGTTTGGAAGGGTGACTGCATTATGATTCTAAGGCCCTGACACATGTTTATAAGTATGTAGATGCTGTGAGAAAACATAAGTTTTTAAAATAGCTTTAAACCTAAAATTTGTCCATGGTACCTGAATACAATTCATCTTGTTAGCCTGGAAATATGGATGGAATAGAGACATGTTATAAGTGTGATTGTTGAATGCCTGTGTTGTTTTAAAAGTAGGCTCTGTTGATAACTACAGGTTTGGATTTCAATATATATTCAATATCGCAATTTTGAATTTGAATTAATTTGTGATTTGTGAATGAAAGTTGTTTGTGATCATGTAACATTTCACTTAGAAACAATTACAGGAATTTAGAATCAAACTTTGGTTTGGAAATTTAAACTTTACAGTAAAATCTTAATTTTGGCCAAAATTTACTCAATTTAATTTTCAGATTTAAGTATATATTTGAATACGAAATACCAAACCATGAATTTTAGTAACCATATCATGAATTTTAGTTTAGTTTTTGGTTTGCAAATTGGGGTTGATCAGTTTTTGGGTTTTGAGTAAATTCCGGCGACTGGTGAAGCTTTGGAGGTCGGGGTTTTGGTAGGAGCTTGATTGGTGAACGTCAAGTTAGGGAAAAATAGGGTTGTATTTTATATTGGGCCGTGGTGGCCGGAGTAAGGTGAAATAGGGTTTTGGGAGGAGGTTCTGTGATGTGAAGTGGCGAAGTGATCTCGACTTAATCAAAGCGTCGAGTTCGATCGCGAGTATGGGAATGGATGCGTGGGTCGATGATGAAGCTGATGCCATAAGGGCATGGGGTCCTTTCGCCGAGATCGACGTAGCGAATGTCTTCTTGGTTGAGGAAGAATGGGAGTGGGTTGCTTCAGATTGCTCGATTTTATTTGGTGATGTAATTCTTCGATCTGGAGGGTCGTGGTTGATGTCGAAGTCAGTGTCGACTTGTGAGGGATCTGGAGGATGGCCGGAGGTAGGTGGCGCGTCGGTACACGTGCACCGTGCACGTTCCAGTCCAGTGTTCTGTTGGGTAGAGGTAGGGATTGGAACTATTGAAGGAGGTGCAGAGAAATAGGATATGGGCCGGTTTGGGCTTAAGGTAAGGGGAGGTAGAGTAATGCAATAGAGATGTTTAAGCAGGCCGAAGCATGTTTGTGGGTCATGTATAATAAGGAATTGGAATGGGATGCTAGTTATAATAAAGGTAAGTTTTAAACTTAAAATGAAGTTTAGTTTAAATTATTTCTTAAATCTAATAAAATAAATGTTCTATTTTGATTTAAGATATGGTAGGGTTTGTTAACTTAAATATATCAATTAAATTCTTAAATTATTCTTAACTTAATTTTAAATATTAATGATAAAAATGAAGTGTTTAAAATCATGGGTTAATTAAGAATTTGTAAAGTTAATAGCTTATCTTAAAATAAATTATGATCTTGGATAATTAATGATTAATTAAATTAATGAAGTAATTAAGGGGAATTAATCAATTATTGATTAAAGATTAATTAATTAAGAATAATAAATCCATTAAAGATTATTTAACTAGAAAATTAGAGATTTATTTAATGGGAGTGATTAAAGATTAATTACTCGGTATAATTAATTAAAAATTTGATCAAATAAGTATTGATTAATTTAGGGATTGATTTATTTAGGAGATGAACCAAGGTTTTGTTAATTATTGAGTGTGATTAATTAAAGGATAATTAATCAATGTAAGTGATTCTCGAGTAATTAACTTGAGAAATTAATTAGGGATAATATAATTAATGGATGTCAAATTAATTTGGGTAAATTTATTAAAAGGAAATTATTGATGTGGAGTAATTAATGGATAAATTACTGGGTGGAAGAAATTAAATGATAATTTACTCAGTGTAATTAAAGAATTAATAAATAAAATTAATTAAGGAGTTGGTTTAAATTGATAGAGTAATTTAGGGAAATTTATGATTGTGATAAATCAAGGTTGATTAATGAATGTAATTATTAAATGAAATTTAAGAATAGTTAACCAATGAAAGAAATTAGAGGATCATTAATTTATGTGATTAATGGAAGTGATAAATCTAGCTTATTAATGATTGAATGATGATGAGTGTTTTAAATTGGTTGATATCTCTGATATGAATTGCTTTATGGTATGATATGTTGGATGGAGGGTGATAATGTGATTATCTATCAATTATAAATTGCTGTATAAAAGGGTTATCCGATCATTAAGTTGAATAGTATTTAATTGGATAACCTGAGTTTAGATGACATTGGATTCGAAGAGACCGGAGTCGGGTATTAGTGAATACCCGAAACCACTTCGATTCCTTCGAAATTGAGGTGAAATAGAGTTGTCTATAACAAATTGTGGATTTGATAAATTAATATAAGTCACCTCGGGTTATATATAAGTTGTATGCTTTGTATTCCAAGATTGGATGAGTTTACTCACGCTGGTTTCCAGCCTGACCCGGGTGTTACTTTGGTGTAATGCTCGGGTCAGACCGAGAATTATAGATTTTCAGGTTAGGACGTTCAGGAGCTCAGGAGGCGAGCTGGTGGAAATATCGCATGGAGTTTATCTGCTGTATTTATATTATTGTTTATCTGAGTCATGATAATTGTATATATATTCAGTAAGTGTATATATGTAAAACTCTGATGTAAATTAAAATGTAAACGACAGACATAGTATCCTTTTGTAAACTGTTATTATTTATTTATTATATTTTATTCGCTATGAATGTGAGATGTTGTTGATTTTGTTCTTCTTCTTCTTCTTCTATCTCTTCTTCTTTCCATAATTATCTGGGATTTTCGGGTTCGAAAATTTTGGGTCGTTACAAAATACATAGCTAGCCATGCAAGGGTGAATGGAGCACTCCCTGCATGCATAACAACTATAGGTAACTCTAGGAAGGAGACGACTGCACCCTCATGGATTAGCTAAACACATGGTTATGGATCATATCTTTGGTTTAAGTCATTACCACTGGTGAGGCTACGTCCAGCTTTCTAACTCATGCATCGTCACCTAAATAGATCTCGGAACAACACAGATTAACATAGCTCAACAGGTCTCAGAACCACACATGGCTTCCCATATCTCAACAAAGATCTTGGAATCACACATGGATTCCCGTACCCCAATGGGTCTTAGAGTCATACCTGGATTGCAACATCTAAAAAAGATCTCAAATCTCCTCCAATCATAGAATTTGTATATGGTTTGGGAATGGTTACGGCTTCGAGTCATCTCTTATAAGTACACTCACCCGCTTACCGAATGTTTCCAAACCAATCGATTGATTTTGGAATGCTTAATATAGGTTCTTTTGGAAATAATCAGACAATACATAAGAGTGGGGATCAACCCCTAACAGTTTATGTGGACAGATCTCTATATCAATTTTCCTACAAGAACAAAACGAGTTCATACGTACGATATAGCACCACTGACGGTAAGTGTACTATATAATCCATGTGTTTCTCCTAGATATTTTCAGAGCTAAAATACTTCGGTGTTAAGTGGGGAGTATTTATGTATCACCAAAATTAAGAAGGATTACATATTTAGGCCAAGATCTAATGGTTGGTTATTTAACTATCAAATAAGCAAACATTCAAAAAGAGATTACATTTTCCATGTAAACCACCAATCCTCTTAGGTTAATCTTTCATCAATTCTCTTTCCAAAATATTTAATAAAATATTCATATACTTATCTCATCGGAATAAGTATATTCACAAACCATTCCTTTCAAGCTTGGAAGACCTTTTTCATATACGTGTAAAATGGTATATGTATATTCACCAAACACTTAGAAAAAATTTCTATTTCAAAATCATATTAAATAATCATACTCAAATGCCATTAAACGGAGATACAAGTAACCCAAAACACCATTCCTTTCCATAAATCTCTTTTATTTTATAAATCTCCAAATATATTTATAATGGTTCTTTATAAATATCCAATCTATTTATAAAACTTCTTTATTAATCTCAAATCTATTTATAAAACTTCTCTTTTATAAATCTCAAGTAACTCATTTATAAACTTCCTTTTCAAATCGCTAAACCATTTTTAAATCTCTTTTCTAAAATCATTCAAAACCAAACTTTTTTTCAAATTCCAAACCTCTATCAAATTTATAAACTCCTTTAAATAAATCCTTTTTATAAAAGAAATCCTTTTATGAACAATTTATTATTTAATTATAATAAATAAAAACTTTAACATCATAAAGATTAATTTTAATCAATTTTAAATAATATAATAATAGGCTTTAAAAACATTTTAAATAATATAAAATAAATATAATAAAATAACATTAAACTACATTCAAAATAAAATTAATTGACTTTCAAACAACATTACTAATAAAATAATTAATTAGCATTAAATAATCAATAATAAAATAGTTTATTATCCTTAAATAATCTCAATAAGAAATTAATTATCTTTAAACAACATTAATAAGATAATTGATTCTTAAACATTATAAATGTAATAATTACTTTACTAAAGAAATAATTTTATAGTGAATAAAACAATTTTACTTCAAATTATAAAATTGAAGTTAGTTTAACTCCATGACTTTCTAAACTCAGAAAGAGTTTAGTGGCCACAATGTTAACAAGCTACCATTAAATTCAATTTAACTTCCTAAGTTAAATTGTGTGTATTTACATAAGCATGCATATATGTAAACCAAATCCATAATTAATATATGTAATCCAAATCCATAATTAACAATTAATTATTAACACATCATTTATCCTGCATTTATCAACTGACACTTAAATAAATATCAAAATTTATATAATAGCAGAATGCGAATTTATTCTGCCAAACAAATGTCATTTAAAATAAACTCTTCCATTAATTATAAAATGATGTTTATTTGGCCAAATAGATAACACAAAAGAAGTATACCTAAATTAACTATGTTATTATTAAAACAACTTAATTATATTAAATTAGTATTATTTTATCACTTTATACATTATCCATTTTCAAAAATGATAATTTATCCAAACCAAAAAGCCAGGCAAATACAACATCCAAGTAGGCAATAGATAATTTTTGTCCACTATATATCATACCAATTAACCAAAAAGGTGAGTTTAAATCACCTGAATTCCAGTTATCACCGAAGCATCCTAGTTCCATTTATAATTGAGCAGCGTTCGATTCAAGCTTGAAATCCTACAAGCTCCAACCTCAGCCAAACCAATTCGAAGACGTAGATAATGTTCCTATGAGTTCAACGTGACAGACCACATTCGATTTAGGCCTTGTATGCAAAAGTTATTGATTTTATAAGGCTTATGAATTAAATAATACAACTAACTCCTAATTACATCATTAATTAATTTATTACCCCATGTTAATCATTCGATTCTTATGAAGCTCCAGGCCCCTCGATAGAAGTTTAGGATTTCGAGTTATGTTATACGAGATATTTTGAATATAAAATTAATAATAAAACATCAAACATTAGAGCCGACCTAACCTGTCGCCTCAGCACCACCCTATATCTAAACATAGCCGCCCTCTTTCTTTTTTAAATCTCGTCTATCCTTTCTTTTCTTTAGTTCGAAACCGAAAAATCATAAAAGAAAAAATTAAAAAAAAATAAACTCACGATAAATTCAAAGTCACGACGCAGGTGGTATGCTTGACAGGTCGAGCGATGAAGAGATGTCATGAGGAGGGGCACGACTTCAGTTTGGGTGAGTGGCGATTCAGGAGTAGATGAGTTTCGATTTAAGAGCATAGGAAGGGAAGGCGTAGCGGCATCGATGGGCGCGACCTGGATTGACATCGTGATGATTGCTGAGCTTGACTGGATGAGCTCGCCTGAGTTCGTGCTGTCGTCAAAGGTAATGAGAGAGAGGGTCGGTGGAGATGGAGTTGGTTAGTTTTTTGGCTAGCAGGCTCGCTTTAAGGAAGTCGATAGTAGGCTGAGCATGGGGCTGTGGTCATATTGAGTTCGACCTGATAGTTGATGGTGTTGCATTTAGAAGTTGAGTGTGATGATGTCGACTGAAGATCAAAGTTTTATGGATGGCAGGCGATAGAAGATGGTTAGCTCTTAAGCGAGATTAGTAAAGATAATTAATATTTTGCCATTAAAGGTTAATTAAATTTTTTAATAAGTAATTAGTTGATTGATTATAATTAAAATTGTAATCGTTAATTTATATTATTCGAAATTTATTTATACGAGGTTCAATCGAACGAAATTAGTCGTATGGAATTCAGAGCTATGGAATTTGAGCAAAAGAATTTAAATTGGTGCACTTAGCAAATTTAGAAATCAAAGTGAGTAAATCTTACTCTTTTTGGATTGTTGCAGTTAATTTAAAATAATTAAAATTAATTATTGGATGCTGTTTGAATTTATAAATTATTATATGTTGAATGCTATATTATATATAGTAGTGTATATATTAGTAGTTGGATATATACCTGCCGTTGGAGTAGATGAGACTCTATGCGTCCCGCATAATAGCAAATGACCCTATATACCGCGATATCCCCCTCGATGTAGGATTGGTATTTTTATGTTGTATTAACATCTGTGGATGCAGGGAAATAAGTTAGAGAGATACTACCAGATTCTTCAATTTATATTGTTTTTTTTCATATATAATAATATATGATGTGTTAGAATAATCTGTTATGAATTATTGTTGTGATGTGAATTATTAGATGATGTAGTAGCACTGGCCTAACTTTTGGTATTTTAAATATCATAAATATTATGTTTGGAATTTGAAAGGATTTAAAAGGAGATTTTGAATATAAAAATATTTATATCAAAATTTGGATTATTTTTAAGAAAATGATTTGGACAAAAACAATAATCGATTTTGGTTTGTATTTAACTATTCGTAAAAATATTTTAAATAGAGATTTTAAAATAATTTATATATAGGATTTTTAAATAATGGATTTTTAAGCGATATTTCTGAAAAATATGAAAAGGAGTTGAAATCGATATTTTAAATAGATTTGTGAAATATATGGAACTTATTAAGAAATGTACTTATAAAATGAGATTTTATAAATGTGATTAGTTTTATAAACAAGTGAGACTCAAACGAGTTATAAATTTATGAACGATGTTTATAAACAAGGGAAAATGAAATTAATTGATAAACTGGAATATAATTTCACAAGGTGAATTTATACCGAGATAAAAAATAGATTTTTAGGAAAAATAGTTAATTCTATTTTGAAAAGTGAGGATGGTTAGAAAATCGAAATGGGATCGATGTGTTGTAAATCGAGAGGGATTTATAAATTGAATGGTCATTGGGATTTTAAAAATATATTTTATTAAGAAGTTATGTTTTGAATTAAACGGGGAACTTTTATTTATTTAACTATGTAATTTTAAACTAGTTAGCATTGAAATACTTCGGAAGTGAATTTTTCAAAATATCTAATATTAATTGAAATTAAATTCTAATTTTTATAATCAGCTTTGTAAATCGATTTGTTTATCTAAAAATGAGTTATTGATGTTTATAAAAAGCATTTCGATATTTTAAATAATTACTTGAACATGTTTTTAAAAATAAATTATTATTCTTTTAAAATACTTATTATCTATATATATATATATTGTGTTTTGGAATGATTTAAATTTATTTATAAATCTTCTTAAGGTTTGGAAATGGGGTTTATTCAATAGATGTGATTTATATGAGAAAATCTTAACTGGAATTTGGGAAAATGAAAGGAAAATTTCCAAAGTATTTAAATAATAGTGAACTTCAAAAAAATGAATTAGGATTCATAGAAGAAGTTTGAAATGGATATTTGGAATTTTAGACAAGTGTTTTGACTTTGGAAATATTAAAGGAAATTAATTGAGGAACCTTAGAACTTATAAAATTCGTTATAAATGAGTTAAGGAATTACAATATAAATTGTGAAGGATTTTGATAAAAAAGAAATTGTGTTTTTAAATATTTTTCTAAGTGTTGAAATAAGAGATGGTTTGAAATATCCTGATATTGAGTTGTCTCAAATATTGAAAATTTGAAAGGGTTTTGAATATATATCTTATAAAGATATTTTGAAAACAAATTTTGAAAAATTATAATATGGGCCTAATGACGGCTTATGGATGTTATATTGATAGTTAAATAATTGATTATCAAATATTGGCCAATTTCGTTGATCGTTTCGAAGAGACCGGGATCGGATTCAATTATCCAAAAACCACTTCAATCCGATTTGATCGCTACTAATGGATATAGTGAAGATAGTGAAGACGGTGATTCGGTTTGTCCAGACCCAGGACAAATTGTATGGACGAATGCTATCAGAACATAGTCATTGGAGGATGATGAGCATTCTAAGTGAAATTGTTCTTGAAAGGTAAACATAGCCTCAAGCCTCATCAATTGAGAATGACTAAAACAGAGGAGATGCAACAAGGCTAAGTGGGTCCCACCCAATTAGGGCATGTTATCACTTTTTTAGATACCCTCATATATATTATAATTATGGATATGGTTGTGCATGGAAAAGTGAGCCCTCGATTAAAAGGTGGGAACACCTGAGGTAATAACATATTCGATACTTCTAGGTTAGGGGTAGGCCGGTCTTGTGTCGGTAGGAGATTTCGACGAGGTCCTCGATACATTTTTCTAGAGGTGTACTGTGAGGGGTGGTACCCCAGTAGCCCAGCCATTGTATGGAATCCATTCTCTACTAGGAGCCTTACGGGTTTGATTGTAGAGCCTAGTATGCTGGAATTTAATTAATGTAATAATTACGGTTATTTGAACAAGTATTTGTACTTAGACACTATTATAATATCACTGGATTTTCTATAAAACGTTTTTGGTTATCATAAGGGGAAAACCAGTCGTGTTTATGTGTGACACGGTCTTACGAGATACCTTTGTTTTTCAAAGGATTTTTATAGCTTTAATAATCCAATTTGAATGTGTTTTCTCACGCTGGTTTTCTAGACCAACTCGGGTGTTATTTTATTATAATGCTCGAGTCAGATTGAGCATTACAGATTCAGGTTAGGATACTATAGAGCTCAGGAGACGAGCTGTATGACAGAGACACCCATACTAGATTATATTCCGCTGTGTGTGTAGACTGTATAGTCAACACTGGCGAGGACAAGTTATAATAACTGTCCATATTGATGTATTGATTGTTGTACTTTGATGATTGTATACATATTTACAACTATAGATTCTTTTGTATAAAAATCTGTTATTATATATTATATATTGTTCCGCTGCGTTTATGAGATACTATGTTATTATTCCATTTTCTTCTGCCTCTTTCTTCTTTACCCCTAACAATCGATATTTCCGACACTTGAATATTCGACATGTTATATAGTGAACGTATTGATGTCGATTTTCGAGGGTCGAAAATCCCAGGTCACTACACTTGGTCTCAAAGCTGAAGGTTAAGCGAGAACCTTGGCTTTAGCGGGGACTACTCATTAGAGATAGGGTCAGTAGTACCCTAGAATGTGTTTGAGTATACTAATAGATATGAGCGCGTATTTGTAGTGAATATAAAGTATGTTGTATTGTTTTGATTTATCAGTTGAGTGGCATATAAATTATGGTCGAGTAGTGGGACGTCACTAAATCGATAAGAGTTTTTAAACACGATAAACCGACACAGTATTGTTTTGAAGCGGGCAAATTAAATAATTTTACCCAAATTATATTTTGATTCAAAGGAAATAATTTTCTGAAAGAATTATACTATATTGGTGTGTTGTTTGTTATTAATATAATCAAAAATAATACCAGACAATAAAATTTGAAATGGTTATACATAACCAAATAGAGATTGTATAAGAAGGATTTATACAAATAAGTTAAAACTAAAAAGTGGATTCAAACCAGAATTTGAAAATTTAAATCGCGAAAATTTTGGAAATTGTTTTGAATTTGAACCAAGTATTTGGTGATTTTTGAATCTCATAGATTTTGGAAATGTTTTCCAAAGTGTTTGAAAAGAGTAATCGTGATAATTTTTGGAATATTTTTGAATAGAAATGTTTTAAAAATGGATTTTTGAATGTGATAAAGCACTTAAGTCATTTTAGTCGCTGGAAAATAATCCCGGTGATGACTGCGCAACGTCATTAGTTTTCATTTTCGAGTTTTTAGGTGACGAATTTGCTACCGTAGTAATTTTATATGGGATTTTTGTTTAAAAACAAGGGTTGTTTTGGAAATTCTGAAGGGAATTTGTTTTCGATAAAAACAAAGTTTGGTTTAAATTTAAAAAGTATTATTTGGGATATTTGTTATTTCAAAGTGATTTGAAATAAATACCGGGTGTTTGAATTCTAGAATTTCCAACTAATGAAAATGAAAAAGCAATTAAATGGGTTAATTGATTTGTTAAAGGAATGGAAATTAGAATTTGAATTATAAATTGGAGTTGAACTCAAGTCAAACCAATTGAAGTGATTTTTGAAATAAAAATCAGATATTGAATTGTAAAATGGAAGTGAACTAATTAGATAAATAAATTAGCAATTGAATTTAGAAAAGGAACTTAACTTGGTTAAGTAAAATGGATTGTGGATAAAAATTAAAACTGAATATGGAACTTGAGTTATAAATGAAATTAGACTTAATATAAGCGAATTAAATATATTTTGAAATGTTGTCGAATCAAATAAAAATGGATTGAAATGGTGGTGACTTAAGTTATAAATTAAGTTAACTTAAGTGTAAATAGATTGAATACGGTATTGGCATATTATTTAAATGAATTCAAGTATGAAATTAAGATTTGAAGGGGAAATGAATATATGTGTTGTATAAAAGGTTATAATAGACCTTAATATTAATTTTATGAAATGATTCTCAAGTAATATAGTGTAAATTGAGATATATGAAATAAATGGAAATGCGAACAAATCAAAGGTGAATAAATTGAATAACAATCAATTCAAAATGAAATAGAACTTAATAGCAATGGAAATGAACTTAAGTTATGTAATTGAAATGATTGAAAATAAACGAATTAACTTAAGATAATTATTTGGATGGAAATTTGGCCTGAATGAATTTATGAAATAATTCATAAGTAAATAACATGGAATAATTCCGAGCTTAATAAAATGGATTTGAATATAATGAATGTGGATATGAATGGAATGCAACTGAATTGATTGAGAATAAATTTAAAATAGAATGAATTGAATATAAATTGATTTGGAATCAATCTAAAATAACTATAAACTGGAGTGGTTATTCAATTAAAAGTATATCACCGAATTTGCATGAAAAAAGTTGTTGTTGGACATAAACGGAAGTAAAGAAAAATTTGGAATGGATATAAATATAATGTTTGTGTTTATGAAGTGAATGACAACAAATTACGATGTAAATCATTCGAATTGAATGAAATGATATATAAATCGATGGAAACAAATAATCAAATGTTAGAGCCTTGTGATTATTGCTAAATTCATGTTATAGCTTGTTTAGTTGTTGAATCTATGTGTTTACGCTAGTTAAAAGATTGAAACGTTGTTAAATTTCATGTTTTTGGTACTTACATGTTTAAATTAAGTACAGGTACAAGGAGGCTATTGGGCTAGACTTGGGTTGCGAAATTGCATATGAAGTAAACTCGCTTGTTTAATAACGCTTAAAAATGCTAAATAAAGGTACATTTTTGGATAGAATACCGCAATGATTTAAATATTGATATTATTGTGTTTTCCGACCATGTGGGTTGATGCATATATTTTTATCACTTTTTTCATATTGCAAAAGGCTCTTCGTACAAGAGAGACTCTGCCAAATTTTTTTGAAAATTTAGGGTGTTAGAAAATTTTAAAATCTTTTGGAAAATTTATGTTAGCTAAAAAGTTGATTTTTGGATTGGAATTGAAATAAAGGGTTTTGAAAAGTGAGATGAAAGAAAATTTTTTTGGTTGGAACTAAAGGATTAGAAGGTGAAATGTCGATTTTAACAAAGCGAGATTTTGATAAGTAATGGGTTTGGAGTATTTTTCCTACCTTAGCAATTTCGGGGACGGGATTCTTTTAAGGAGGGAGGATGTAACGACCCGGATTTTTTGACATTTAATTTTGAATATTTAAATGGTTTTAAATATTGAATTTGGAATATAAATTGATTTATGAATATGAAGATTTGGTTGAAATTATAAAATGAATTTAGATTCCAAATATAGTAATTTATCGTCATACAGAAATAGTACAAACAATTGAATTTGAATTGAATATGAATCAAAACAATTTCTAACGTTGGTATAAATTCTATTTGAATTAGAATTTAGTAAGTTTTTAAAACTAGATTTTCAAGTAATTTCATCAATTTTTGAAATCGTCGATTTAATCGACGCGTTAAAATAGCGATCTGGGGCACGGTCTCGGTATTCAACGAAACTAATTCCATTTGATCTGTAATAGTGTATTATTATCAGATTTCAAATTTCATATCGGTTGGATTTACCGTTTGTTCATACAATCTGAAAACGCCTAGATATAATTTAAATAATCGATTTAAAAAGCTATCTTCTCCATACGATCGAATTAAGTCCCACAACTTGTTCCATTGCATTCAGAATTGAGGTATAACATTAGGAATGTTAGCAGGCATGCCTCGATAGAAGTTCGGAATTTCGAGTTAGGTTATACGAGATATTTTGAACATAAAATTAACAATAAAAAATCAAACATCAGAGCCGACCTAACCCTTCACCTCAGTGCCACCCTATATCTGAACGTAGCCGTGCTCTTTCTTTTTTAAATTGCATCTATCCTTTCATTCCTTCAGTTCGAAATTAATTCGAAATCAAAATATCATAAAAGTAAAAAAATATAAACTCGCGATCAATTCAAAGTTGCGACGCAGGCGGTATGCTCGGCAGGTCGAGCGATGAATGGATGTCGTGAGGAGGAGCGCGACTTCAATTTGAGAGAGCAGCTATTCAGGGGTAGGTGAGTTTCGATTTAGGAGCGCGGGAAGGGAAGGCATGGCGGCGTCAATGGGCGCGACCTAGATTGTCATCGCGATGATTGTCGAGCTTGACTGGATAAGCTCTCCTGAGTGCGTGTTATCGTCGAAGGCAACGAGAGAGAGGGTTAGTAGAGAGGGAGTTGGTTAGTCATTCGGCTAGCAGGATCGTTTTAAGGAAGTCGGCGACAGGCGGAGCATGGGGCTATGGTCATATTGAGTTCGACCTGATAGTTGACCGTGTTGCATTTAGGAGTTGAGTGTGACGATGGCAGAAGATCAATGTTTTGTGGATGGCAGGCGATAGAAGATGGTTAGCGCTTATGCGAGATTAGTAAGGGTAATTAATATTTTGCATTTAAAGGTTAATTAAATTTGTTAATAAGTAATTAGTTGATTGATTATAATTAAAATTGTAATCGCTAATTTATATTATTCGAAATTTATACGAGGTTTAGTCAAACAGAATCAGTCATGGGGAATTCGGATCAGCAGAATCAGAGCAAAAGAATTTAAATTGGTGCGATTAGAAAATTTAAAAATCAAAATGAGTAAATCTCACTCCTTTTGGATTGCTGGAGTTAATTTAAAATAATTAAAATTAATTATTGGATGCTCTTTGAATTAATAAATTATTATCTATTGGAAGCTATATTATATATAGTAGTAGTTAGATATATACTCGTCGTTGGAGCAGATGCGACCCTATGCGCTCGACATAATAGCGGATGATCCTATATACCGCGATATCCCCTTCGAAGTGGGTTTGGTATTTTTATGTTGTATTAACATCTGTGGATGCATGGAAACATGTTGGAGGGATCCAACTGGATTCCTCAAATTTATATTGATTGTTTTTCATATATAATAATATATGATGTTTTAGAATAACCTGTTATGCATTATTGTTGTGATGTGAATTATTGGATGGTATAGTAGCACTGGCCTAACTTTTGGTATTTTAAATACCATCAATATTATTTTTGGAATTTAAAAGAATTTAAAAGAATTTAAAAGGAGATTTTGAGTATAAAAATATTTATATCGAAATTTGGATTATTTTTTAAAAATTGATTTGGATAAAAGCAATAATTGATTTTGGTTTCTATTTAACTATTCGCAAAAAATATTTTAAATAGAGATTTTAAAATAATTTATATAAAGGATTTTTAAACGATGAATTTTTAAACGATATTTCTACGAAATATGAAAAGGAGTTGAAATCGATATTTTAAATAGATTTGTGAAATATATGGAACTTATTAAGAAATGGATTATAAAATGAGATTTTATAAATGGGATTAGTTTTATAAACAAGTGAAACTCAAAGGAGTTATAAATTTATAAACGATGTTTATAAATAATGGAAAATGAAATTAATTTATAAATTGGAATATAATTTCACAGGGTGAATTTATACTGAGATATGAAAAGTAGATTTTTGGGAAAAATAGTGAATTCTATATTTGAAAAGTAAGGATGGTTAGAGAATCGAAATGGGATCGATGTAAATTTGAATGTTGTAAGGATGTTGTAAATCGAGAGGGATTTATAAATTGAATTGGTTATTGGAATTTTAAAATTTTATTTTATTAAGAAGTTAAGTTTTGATTTAAAAGGGGAAATTTTATTTATTTAACTATGTAATTTTGAACTAGTTAGTTTTGAAATACCTCGGAAGCGAGTTTTTCAAATATCTAATATTAATTGAAACTAGATAGCACCAAAGATGCATGCTTAAATTAACTACGTTGTTATTTAAGCAGCATAATTATGTTAGATCAGTATTATTTCATTATTTTATACATTGTCCATTTTCAAAAATGATAATTTATCCAAACCAAACAACCAGCAAATACAACATCCAAGCAGGTAATAGATAATTTTTATCTACTATATATCATACCATTTAATTGAAAAGATGTGTTTAATTCACCTGAATTCCAGTTAAAGCTAAAGCATTCATGTTCGGCCTAAAATTGAACACTGTTCGATTCTAGCTTGAAATTCTACAAGCTCCGACCTTAGTCAAATATCTAATTCTATGAGGTAGATAACGTCCCTACGAGTTCAATGCGACATACCGCGTTTGATTTGGACCTCGTATGCAAAAATTATTGATTTTATACAGTTTATAAATTAACTAATATAATTAACTCCTAATTACATCATTAATTAATTTATTACCCTAGGCTAATCATCTCGATTCGTATGAAACCCAGGCCGCACAATTTCAACTTGACGCCGCTACTTCCTTCGCTTGCCAACGTCTCCACTGACCGCATGCCGCCACCGCGTCGCCATTATAGGACCGCCTGCCTCCGCCACATCTATAGACCCTAGCCTCGCCTCCTAAGATGCCGCCATTTCTCTAAATGAACGAAAAACGTCAATGACATTCTAACCCAAATCTGTGCCGCTATGATGATGTTTCGACCAATACAATCATCCAACTTCTTAAACATGCCTTGCCGAACGACTTCCATGTTGGGGTCGAGGCCTGAAAATGCTTCCGGTGGCTGAAGTGAACTGCGGCCATTGGATCGAGCTTGATTATAATGGCGGCTAGGGTTAAATTTTCGGGTTTGGGAAAAAGGAACGGGTTCGGGGGTCGTACATAGATAATCCTATCCAACACTATTCACGCGCCAAATACACGAACTCCAAACGAGGCGTGCTCAATGGCATTTATAGCCGAATAACCCTCTTCTGAACTCAATGAAACAATTATCAAGACATAGTTCTATCATATATAGAAGTTAGCTTTTTAAAATCTAATCATATTGTTTTAATGTTTTAAAATTAACCGTTACACGTTTCGAGCTCGCATGATCACAAGGTACGTCCAATCGTCACAAAACTCGTTATCATACAACAATTCATTACTCTAGAGCCAATGATATTAGTTTCATCTAAATCCAAGACAAAGCCTTGGAATGATAATTTTACACGTTTATTAAAATGGATTATCATTAAAACGAATTCGATCACTTCATTTATAAATTAAAGTTTACACTAACCATTTATTATTTAAAAAGAATTTAAATAAGCTTCCGAAATCACTTTATTCAAATTAAATTCAAGATTCGATTATTTAAATAATTCTTATGTTTAAATCACCACTCCAAAATTAAATTCACAATTCACATATAAAATAATTCTTATATTTGGAATTCAAGTTATTTAACCTTTAAAAAACCAATATTTTAATATTAAGATTAATTCAATATTCAAACATTAAAATTTCGGGTCATTACAGTTAATGCTATAATTCTCTGTGAATTACTTAAAAGAGGATTTGTGTTTTGTGTGAAACTACAAGAAATTATTTTTATTTCTTTACTGAAATAGATAGTACAAAATACAGGATTTTCCTCATTTTGTACATCTCTTACTTTAATATTTACATTCCTTGTTATTCAAAGGATACACCTTTATTTGTAACTTGGATGATTCATAGAGACTTATATTATTATCCTTTTTCATTCCAATGAATTAAAATATATCAAATCCCAACCTAATTATAATCAATCCCAATTATACATGAATCAAATTTGGACTATCTCCAATATATTCCATAACCAATTTCCTTAAATCTATTCCATAATCAATTTCATTAAGTCTATTCCATAATCATTATGCATATACAATTTATTATCCAACCCGTTATTTATCATTCTAATCGATACGCGTATTTAATTAAAAATTCCAAACTAAGATTTATATCCATTCCTTTCGCATTTACAATAAAATATATAAAATGATTTTAGACACAAATGAAACAGATTTCAACGATATAAATCTAATCTTGTTACAAAACATGTTTCCCACTCATCTTTTAATTAACTCCAGTTCTCTAGATCTTGATTCATTTACTTTTATTTGACTCCCTCTTATTTCAAATCTAAAATAATAAAAAGGGTATACATCTATTAAAACTACAGATCTAGAGAAAGGATTGAATCAATTTAAATTAAAGTTTCAGATTTATGAATTTTCCTTTGTTTTCGTTCTGAATTTATGAATTTTAAATTAAAGTTTCAAATCTGGAGAAAGGATTTGAAAACATTCTATATGAAAATTGACCAAAAAAGCGTCACGAACACAAAGGTATAAGTTTCGCAGCTAAATTTTACACCTGGATCAAATTACATGCATCTTCAATCACATTTGTTTTCATCATCTATACATGATACATAGAAATAACAGGCCTACTATTCAACTTGAGGTACAATTTGAACACCGAGGAGGAAACAAATAGTAAGTTAATCATTCTGTATTATTAGAGTGAAGGAAGATTATGCAGTTGCATATACATCAACTGACAACTATTTGGACCGCATCAAGTGCCGATCTGAATAATCTCAGTTTCTAATACATGATCATATTTCTTACAGGAACCAGAATTGCTTGCTGCTTTGTTCGACTTAGGTACTCATAAGTAACTCTCTGTTTTTGCAAACAAATCTCCTACATAACCAAAGTTGTTTTACCTGTATGCCTATTTAGTTTGATTAAATATTAAAGTTATTTGGTCCACTTTTTAAATTTTAATACTTTTCAATCTTAACCTTTTTCTATGGAACAAATTACAAGAGATTTTGATCATTTGTCAGCCTGTGTTAGCCTCACTACACATTTGTGGGCATCTGAACATCAAAACATAAGGTATTGTTGCATAACTTGTCATTTTATCAATGATGATTGGAAACTTCAAAAAATGTCATTGCTTATTACGATTTGTTCCCACCACACACCGGATCTGCACTTAGTGCTTCTATTAAATCAAAAGTATTGCATTGGAATATTGATAAGAAGTTATTTGCATTTACGGTTGATAATGCTTCAAATAATGATGTCATGACAAGAGATTTAAAAGAATGGTTAGTTGGTAAAAACGCGTTGCGTCTTAGTGGTGAATTATTTTATATGCATCGTTGCACGCATATACTAAATTTGATTGTTCAAGATGGATTAAAATGGTGCAAGGTCTTATTGAAAAAATTGGAGAAAGCGTCAATTATACAAAATCATCACAAATGAGAAAACAAAATTGGGAAAATGCATTGGCTCAAACTCGATTAATTGGGAAAGGAGTGTCTTATGATGTTCCAAGACGTTGAAGTTCAACATATCTAATGCTTAAAGTGCTCTTGAAGTACGTCCTGCATTTGAGCGATTGGTTGATTTAACCCACAATTACAAATGCTTGCCATCAAATGAAGAATGGGAAATAGGAAAAGAAATATGTGAATTTTTGAAAATATTTTACGACGTTACACTTAAACTTTCGAGTGTTAAATATCCTACAGTTAATTTATATTTTAAAAGCGTGTGCGATGTTTATGAAAGTATTTTAACTTGGGAGCTAAATGGACATGAGTATATTCAACGTATGGCCCAAAAGATGAGAATTAAGTTTGACAAGTATTGGAACACTTGCAATCTAATGATGAGTATTGGTATGGCTTTAGATCCCCATTATAGAGTAGATCTTCATTATCTTCAGATATTGTAGAAGCTTTGAGTTGCATAAAGGATCGGTTGCCATCCGATATTGGTAAAACTATTATATTTTTCTACATGTTTTCAACACAATAATTATCCCATATATGCTATAATTGCTTTGTTTTCCTTCTTTTAATAGGTCATAATGTCGAGTTTGTAGATGATGCTTCGATTTCATTATAAACCTGCTTCGCATTGGAGGGTAATGGTAAGTGTTCATAAACATACAAAATGTCCATAAACATACAGTGTTCATGCTTACAATATAAAACTGTATATTAGATACTTAGTAAAAAATCATGCTTAGCATTTTATGTACTCAATAAAATTTCATGTTAAGCATTAGATAACCGGCCCTATTCATGCTTAGCATTTTATGCTTACTTGCCCTGTTCATGTTTAATTGGAGTTTTTCTTACTTGCCCTGTTCATGCTTTGCATTTTATGTACTCGGTAAAAATTCATAGGGCTTATCATTAGATAACTAGCATGTTTCAGAATATAAAACTGAGAATAAATTACATATCTTCATCTCTTTATGTAGGTGATAAGAGATTTTCTCCATGGAAGGGGTCAGTTTAGATTCAGTTATTGGATTTTTTTTCTTACTCAGAATGTTTCACATCATCTTTCTAGGTAAGAGTGGGCCATGAGAAATTAAATAATAGTTTCAAAGAGCAAGCCTTGAGCTTGCTGTTTCAAACAACAAGCTAGCTCATTTTGGAGCTTGCGTAGGGATTTTTTTTTTTATTAATATACAACTTTGTATTTTGCAGGGTAATCTTTTGAAGCATTGACCACTCTATGGAAAAAGAATGCAATATTTTAGGCTATATGTATGTTATGAAGCTGATTTTTATTTTTTGGTATTTGTTACAATTAAGAAGATGTGTGATGCATATTTTCTTTTATGATTTGTTGTAATGGAATTAGCCTATGGATTTTTTGTATGAAATATATTTATATATGCAATATTATCGATTAGACTTTGTATGATTGAATTAGCTTTTATTAGTTTGATGTAATTTATGTATTACAAGGTTTTTCCATCTTTTTTTCAATAAAAAAATGAAATATGTATTATATTGTCAAATTATCAGATATTTTCGGATACATTTTGAGGTTCGAATATAGATATTTTCGGATATTTGAAATATCCATATCCGCTAAGCCGGATACAAATATTTTCGAATATCCGAAAATATTCACAGATACGGATACAGATAATATTCAATAGGTATTCATGGATATCAGATACGGATTCAGATATAGATTTTCATTTTCGAATATGGATATGGATACAACACTATCCGTATCCGATTATATTCGTTTACAGACCTACAATAGATAGTTAGGGACATACCGTCTAGAAGAGGAGTATTTAATAGATAGTTAGGGAACGACTGTCTAGAAGAGGAGTGTCTAATTGGTGTTAGATTATGTTGATTATATTGTTTGGTAGGCCCGAGTCAGCCAAAGGTTAGTAGTTAGCCAAAAAAACTAAGTGTTCGAACAGATAGTTCATTTATTACCTGATACGTATGTTTGCATAATAATGCTGTACAGTTTTAACCAGTTTTGGTTGCAGGATAAAGGTTTGAAAAAGATATGTTTTAAAAGGATATTAGTAAGAAGAAACTCGTTCCGTTAAGCAATGTGGACTCCATAATATCAAATAATCGAGATGTAAAGTATTATTCACACCAGGCTTTATGCCTGACTCGAATTTTATGTTTTTCCCCTTAAACCTTTGGGTGCTCAAAATTGATTTGAGTAGGCTGAGGGTTGAGGTTTTACAGGTTTTAGTAGGTTGACGAATAAAGCTTCCGGAGACGAGTAGGTAGCTGACGGATAGCTACTTAGGAGTTGCTGTTTTGTTTTGTTTTTTTTATTCCGATGTAATGTATTTATGACAGTTATGTCTACATAGTACTCTGGTCAACCAAGTAGGCATCATCATTTGTCGCTCATGGCGTATTTATGTAATAATTATATTTTATCTGAACCTGGAAAATGATTATGAGATTATGTAATTAGAGTGTGAAACATGTGTTTTGAAATACAATCAGTAAAATGTTGTTTTTCGAAATCTGTGATTTTATTTTATATTCAAGTGCTTCTGATATTATGGATACCATTAATATAGCCGTATTTAGTCGCCGGAAGTTAGTACCATGGACGACTGCAACATCTATAGCATTTAGCTTTGGGCCTCTTGATAAGAGATACTACAACTTGGTATCAGAGCATAGGTTTATGAATTTTTTAACTAAAAATGATTTTTGAAAAACACAATCATAACGAATTAGAGTAAGATTAGGGTATGGGATAACGCTATACTAACGTACTTATATTTGCTATATATAAGTGTATGTTATATCTTTAGTTTTCTATCTCTTTTAGGCCATTCTTCTGTATCTCATGAGGCTTGAATATAGATATGGATGCTAGAAGTGGAAGAGTGAATCTTGGAGGAAGCATCACTACAAATGGAAATGCCAGACCGAATACACGAAGAAATCAAGGTCAGGCGCAAAAAAGGAATGTTGGTGATGGGGTCCCACAAGTGGATATGAGAGCTATGCATCATTTTTTCATGAATATGATGCAGGCGGGTGTTGCTGCTGGAATGGTTGGAGGAAATGCTGGAGTAGGAGTTCAGGAAGCTTCGGTGGTCAATCGTTATGCTATCTTGAGCAAAGATTATGCTAGGTTTCAAGGGAAGCCCTTTATTGGAACTGAGGATATTATAGAAGTGGAGAACTAGTTGATCATTGTAAGAGGAACTTTACACATGTGAGGCTCAATGATGAGCAAAAGGGAAGGCTTGCTTCGAGACAGCTTCATGGAGCAGCTTTATTTGGTGGAATAGTGTGATGGCTGGAGTAAATGAAGAGGAGATGACATGGGCCGAGTTTAGGAGAAGGTTTCAGGAGAGGTTCATGTCTGTGATGGTGCAGTCTGCTTTGCATAAGAAGTTTGCTGAGTTGGAGCATGGGGTGATGTCTGTTTTGGAGTATGCTAGAAGATTTGAGGAGTTGGCTACGTATGGGTATGCTACTGTGGATACCGTGTTAAAGAGGAATGAGGAGTTTATAAGGGGGTTGAAGCCTGAGTTGACGATGGCTACATTACCTCATATTTGAGACCCTTGTGATTTGGTTGTAGGGATGGCCTTGAGACGCGAGGAGATGCTTGCTTGTTTAGAGAAGAGTAAGGTGAAGGAGATCCAGGTCGACAAGGTCAGAAGAGGAAGTTTTTTCATAAGAAAGGCGCTCATAAAGGTGGAGCAGTAAAGAAAGGAAGGTTTGTGGTTGTGTGCTTTAAGTGCGACAAGAAGGGGTATTTTGCAAATGAATATTGTACTAGAAAGGCGAAGGAAGTGATCGAGAAGAATAACATCAAATGTTTTAACTACGATCAGATTGGCCACTATAAGAATTAATGTAAAGAGCCCGCTAAGGATGGAAGAGGCTAGGTATTTGTATTGGAGCCTGCTACATCAGGACCAATAGCGCAGGAGAAAGGAAAGGTAGTGTTGGGAGGTATGCTTTAGATTCATGATATGTCTATTAGCATTCTGTTTGATACTGGTGCATCGCATTCTTTTAAATCTCATTGTCTGGTAGATAAGCTTAACCTAGAACCCAAATACTTAGTTACTTCCTTAAGGGTTGCAAATCCGATAGGAGGGCGTATGACACATGGGATGAAGTGTGACCACTTAGAGTTGAATTTGCTAGGTCATACCTTTGTTTGTAGTTTGCACGTGTTTGGCTTTGTAGGGTTCTGAATTATATTGGGTATAGATTGGTTAAGTAAGTACGATGCTAGGATATTTTTCCATGATACGAAGATATTGCTTAGACACCCTGACTGTAGTGATCGGATTATATATACCATAGAAAGCCCTAATTGTGAGGTGAATGCTTTGTTAGGTGTAGTGGAGTTGGAAGATGAGTTAAATCGCATTTTCATGGTTAGAGAATTTGCAGATGCCTTCGAGCCTATAGTAGGATTGCCATCAAAATGAACCATTTAGTTTCAGATAGATTCGGTGCCTGGAGCAGAATCGGTGAGTAAACCGCCAAGTAGGGTGACACCTACAGAGATGAGGGAGTTGAAGGGGCAGTTGGTAGATCTGGAAAGCAAGAGTTTTATCAGGCCAAGTAGTTCACCTTGGAGAGCAGCCGTAGTGTTTGCTAAGAAGCCAGATGGATCGTTGAGGTTATGTATCGTTTATCGTAAGTTGAATGGGAAGACAATAAAGAATCGATATCCATTGTCTAGAATTAATGATTTATTCGATCAGTTGAGTGGAACCAAGGTATTTCTCAGAGTAGCATAGGATAGTATTCCTTTAATGGCGTTTAGAACTAGATATGGATCATACGAATGGTTAGTAAAGCCATTCGGACTAACTAATGTGCCAGCTTTCTTTGTGGATTTGATGAAATGAATTTTTCAAGAGTATTTGGATAGGTTTGTGTTGATTTTTATAGATGACATTTTATTATACTCTAAGGATGAGAGAGAGCATGAAGTTCATCTTAGAGTTGTGCTTGAGACGCTGAGATAGAATCAGCTGAAGGCGAAGTTTTTGTAGTGTCATTTCTGGAAGAGTGAAGTGAAGTTTCTTGGTCATGTTTTTTCAGAGAAGGGTTTTCCAGTCGATCCAGATAAGATCAAAGCTGTTAATAATTGGAAGAGACTAGAGACGGTGTCCAAGATTAGAAGTATTCTTAGATTGGCTGGATATTACTAGAGGTTCATTAAGTATTTTTCACGGATAGTAGCACCGATGACCAAGCTAACGCGAATGGATGTGAAGTTTGTGTGGACCGGTAAGTGTGAGGAAGCATTCCAGAGCTTGAAATACTTATTGACCCATGCACATGTATTAGTTGTTCCGGAGGGGAATCAAGATTTCGTAATTTATACCGATACGCGTGGAACTGGATTGGGAGCTGTGTTGATGCAAAGAGGTAAAGTGATTACCTATGCTTCTCGACAGCTTAGACCGCATGAGGATAGATATTTTATGCATGATTTGGAGTTAGCCAGAGTGATTTTTGCCTTGAAGGTGTGGAGACATTACCTTTTGGGAGAGAGGTTTAAGCTTTATACGGATCATAAGTCGTTGAAGTATTTATTCTCTCAAAAGGAGCTGAATATGAGACAACAGAGGTGGTTAATGTTTTTAACCGCTTGTGATTTTGGTATTGAGTACACACCATGAAAAGGCAACAAAGTTGCAAACGCACTTAGCAGAAAGCATCAGAATGCAGTGTTGGCAATGATAGCAGAGTGGAAAGATTTAGAAGCATTGTCGACTTGCAGAGTGCAGTGGAGATCTGTGGCAGAATCTAGTGAAGGATCTGTTATGTTGTCTTGTTTAGAAGTTTGACCAGTAATGATTGAAAAGATTGCTTCTAAATAAGAGAAGGATCTAGTGTTGGCTAAATGGATCAAGAAGTTGAAGGAAGGAACAAAGAGCGATGACTTGAAGGATTTTAGCCTTGACTAGAATGGATGGTTGAGAAAGAAAGAAAGAAAGGTTGTGTAATCCGAATGTGGGAGACGTTGGGAAGCAAATTTTAGAGGAATGTCAAAGTTCGAAGTTCACTATTCATTCAGGAGGAACTAAGATGTGTCGGGATATGAAGAGAAGTTTTTTCTGGGAAGGTATGAAGAGGGATGTAGGCTTATGGGTGAAGCAGTGTTTGAACTGTCAATAGGTAAAAGCAGAACACCAGAAGCCAAGTGAGTTGCTACAGTCATTGGATATTCCGGTGTGGAAGTGGGATTCTATTTCAATAGATTTTATTGATGGGTTTCCAAGATCTAGTAGAGGAAACGAAAGCATATGGGTCATAGTGGATAGAATGACCAAGAATGCCCGTTTCATTCCAGTTAAGTCAACTAGGACGGCACCTGTTTTAGCGAAGTTATTTATAAAGAATATAGTTAGACTTCATGGAATTCCTAGTAGTATAATACGTGATAGAGATTCTTTGTTCACTAGTGAGTTCTGGAAGAGTCTACAGGAGATTTTAGGAACCAAGCTCAAGATGAGTACCGCTTACTATCCACATACCGATGGGCAAATAGAAAGAGTTAACAAAGTCTTGAAGGATTTGTTAAGAGCTTGTGTGTTAGATATTGGAGGATCATGGGAAGACCATCTACACTTAGTCGAGTTTTCATATGACAATAGTTATTAGACTAGTATAGGGATGACACTGTTTGAAGCTTTGTATGGAAAGCCATGCAAATCACCAGTTTGTTGGTTAGAGGTCGGGGATAGGTTGGTTCTTGGTTTGGAATTGGTTAGAGAAGCTGCAGAGAAGATTGAGTTGATTCAAGCTAGGATGAAGGAAGCTTAGTCTAGGCAGAAGATTTATGCAGACAGAAGACGAAAAGACTTAGAGTTCTCTATTGGAGATCATGTTTTTATTAAAATATCACTGATGAAGGATGTGATTAGATTTGGGAAATCAGGGAAGTTGGCACCGAGATTCGTAGGACCATTTCCTATTGTAGAGAGGATCGGAAAACTTGCATATATAGTAGAGCTACCGAGCAATTTGGCAGGAGCCCACGATATTTTTCATGTTTCTCGGCTAAGGAAGTGTGTTGGAGATCCGGATTCTACTATAGCAACGACCGTGATAGTGGACTTAGTAGTAGAACCAGACTGGACTATAGTGAGGAAGCTGATTCGTATATTCGCGAGAGATAAGAAGAGGTTAAGGAATAAGACAGTTAGAGTAGTGACAGTCCAGCGGAGCGACGATGAGAGAGACTATACTTGGGATACTGAGAGAAAGATTAGAGATGCTTGTCCTAATTTGTTTGATGGTATGTTTTACTTTTACGTTTGATTTGTTGTGTGCCTTATCGTAATTTTGGAAGACGAAATTCTTTAAGGAGGGAAAATTGTAACACCCCATATTTTTAGTAACATTATTTAGGATATTTACTTAGCTAAACAAAATAAAATAATGTAATATGATAATTAGGGGATTGAGATTTGTGATTAATAGGGGTAGCCGTGCCATGTTAATGAGTAAATCAAAATGAGATAACATGAAATAACATAGACAAAGGGAATAGACAAGGGCAAAGTTGGAATAAGAATATTCTTATACCCTAAACCCTTAGAAATTCATTCATACGCTCATTTCATTATCAAAAATTAAACTAAGAGGTCGACCACCATTAGAAGCAACTAGTGGAAGATAAGAGAATCCAGGGGAAGCTTAATCAACTTAAGTCCATTCAAATCTCAAATCCTTAATCTCGAAAGCTAAGGTGAGTGATGACTACATCTCATTTTTCTAATTGTTTTCGGTTTAAAGACGACTCCTAAATAATTTGCATGAATATGCCATATTTTTTAATGATTAATTGTTTATATATACTTATTGATGATTTATGCTTAATCATATAGGTTTTATGATAGGTTTTAATGTGAAAACCCTATTTATTGACATCCAAATTCCTTGCGATTTTAGATATAGATCATAAACGATACTTTAGAGATGGATTTGAACTTTCATAATTTTCTGAATTAATATTGATTTTATATAAATTTTCTTGTGTAGAAAATTATTATTTGGGTTTTAAATTATTTACAGCTACATAATTAATATTTTGGGTCTGGAACTAATATATGTTAGAAAACATATTAAAAAGTATTTTTTGGAATTTTTGTATAATTTTCCTAAGTGTTTTAATGAATATATAAAATTATTTAAGGTATAGGGCTTAAATGTTTTATATATTTATAAAAGGAGAAGGGTTATTTTATAAATAAATTAAATTGTTTATTTCTGAAATATTGGCAGCACTTTTAAAAAAGAAAATTAGCAACCAATAATACTTTGAAAAATAAGGCATGTTAGTTGAAAAAAAAAATTTAAAAGTAAAAATCAGTTTTTACATGCTTTTATCATGTTTCGTCACTCTCGACACTGGGGTTTCGACCAAGTACTGCTGCTTCCATGCAATCGAAACCAATGCACGTAGTATCATTAACTTGGTATAAAGTGAATTGGACTAAGGCGGAAGGCACTAGGTCGAGACCAAAGGTTCCGAAGGGGTCGAAGCATGGTCTTTGTTTTATATAAAAATGACTTGCTTTGCTTTCGACGGTATAGCTTTCGACTTGGTTTGCTTTCGACTAGGTCAATGATTTTAAAAGAATGGTTTTAAAGAGGTTGCGCCTTTGTTTTTAAGTATACGCTTTCGACTAGGTCGAAGCCCTTAGCTTTCGCTTTTTTCTTTTCTTTCGAAGCTAATGGTTTCCGAAGGTATGCTTTGCTTTTAGAACTTAGCCTCTTCTCCAATGCTTTCGGAAGGTTGGTTCCGACACCATCACTTTTTTGCTTAGGAAATTCTTTCGAAAGGGTGCTTTCGGCTTAAATGTTTTCTGTCCATTTTTCTCTATTGAAGGTAGAACCCAAATGGTTTCGAAGAAGTTAATTTTTAATTGTTTCGAAAGGTGCTTCCACATGTTTTACTTGAACCCAAAGGTTTTCGAAAGGTTTGATGTTTTACTGCTTTCGAAAGGTTTTAAAGAATGGTTTCGAAGGGGAGGTTCCCCAATGGTTTCGAAAGGTTGGAAAGGAAAGGTCTTCCAATGTAGTGGAAAGGTAATGTTTAAAGGTTTTGAAGAAGGATGTCTAAGGTTTTAATGCTTTCGAAGGAATGGTTCTTTAACGTTTTCAAAAGGAAGACTTTGAATGGTTTCGAAAGAACTGTTTTGGCCTTTCGGCCTAGGTGAGAGGAGGATTTACTTGGTTTCAGTAGGGGTACTTTCAAAGGATTCGAAAGGGATACTTTCAAAGGTTTAAATGTTTTTATCAACAAAGGTTTCAGTAAAGTATATATAATATGGCAATGTGATTTTGAATAGAGCATAGAGTATATATTTTCCTTGTTTAAGTTTGGTTTAAAGATTTTGAATCAATTTGAGATGAAAAGGGTTTCAAGGAAAATTTAAGGGAAGATCAACGTAAGTAAAATGACTCAGATATTAGAATATCAGATGAATATAGGTTCGCGCCCTATACATTAGCTATTACCCCCAGCTAATTTAGTCCAAATTCCAGTGTGTAGGGTTTTATCATAGGTAAGACTAAAATTATGATTACACATAGAAGGGAACATATATTTATATACAGATAGGTTATTGGTGAGCTCGCAAAACCATTAGGATCAGGTGACCCGGGGAGATGTTAAGTTAGGGACAGACCGTCCAGAAGAGGAGTATTAAACAGATAGTTAGGGACAAACCATCCAAAAGAGGAGTATTTAATAAATAGTTGGGGACAGACCATCCAAAAGAGGAGCGTCTAACATGTGTTTGATTATTTTGATTATATTGTCTTGTAGGCCGAGTCAGCCAAAGGTTAGTAGTTAGCCAAACAAAACTATAGTGTTCGGACAGATAGTTCGTTTATTACTTGATATGTATGTTTACATAATAATGCTTTACGTTTTTAACCAGTTTTGGTTGCAGGATAAAGGTTTGCAAAAGATATGTTTTAAAAGGATATTAGTGAGGGAAAACCCATTCTGCTAAGCGGCGTGGTCTCACTTAATATCAAATAACCGAGATGTATAGTATTATTCACACCAGACTTTACTTTTGACTCGAAGTTTATGTTTTTCCCCTTAAATCTCGGATGCTAAAAATTGATTTGAGTAGGCCGAGGGTTGAGGTTTTATAGGTTTTAGTAGCTTGATGAATAAAGCTTTCAGAGACGAGTAGGTGGCTGATGGATAGCTATTTAGGAGTTGCTGTTTTGTTTTATTCTGCTGTGTTGAATTTAAGATAGTTATGTCTATATAGTACTCTGGTCAATCAAGGGGGCACCATCATATGTCGCTCATGGCATATTTATGTAATATTTATATTTTATCTAAACCTGGGAAATGATTAGGGGATTATGTTATTGGAATGTGAAACATATGTTCTGAAATGTAATCAGTAAAATGTTGTTTTTTGAAATCTGTGATTTTGTTTCATATTCAAGTGCTTCTGATATTATGGATACCATCAACACGACTGTATTTAGTCGTCAGAAGTTAATACTACGGATGACTGCAGCATCTGTAGCACCTAGCTTTGGGCCTCTAGACAGGGGATGTTACAGCTATATACTTAACCGGATGTGGTTTATGCATTATGATGCACAAGGTGATACCATCCTCCTGGAGTAAAACATTGTATTGCGGTAAAATATATACTTAACTATTTAAGAAATACTAAGTACTCATTCATTATATATGAGAATAAAGACCTGCTTATAAAGCTGTATACTGACTCTAGCTTTCAAAGTGATATCGACGATAGTAAGTCAGTGAATTAAATGATGGGACCATTCGTTGGATAAGTTCTAAATAGGAAACAACGGTTGATTCCGTGATGTAGGCCTGGTATATCACCCTCAAAAAAGCGGCGTAGGAAGCGGCCTGGATGTGCAAATTTATGATCATTGACCTAGAACTGATTTCCGATAGGGGAGAATCCAATGATATTGTCTTCTGATAACAATGCGACGATGCAGATCGCAAAGGAGCCTAGTGCACATAAGAACTCGAACACATTTGTAATGATATTCCTTTCTTACTCCTAAGACGACACTTAATTCATATGTTGATCATCAAGGTGTCCGAAAGACAGGCTGTAGGGGTAAAAAAAAGACAAAAAGAAAGGAACACAGAATCTTACAATGCAAGAAAATCATATATAATAGAACATAAGACATTACATATGGTTACTTTTAAAATGAAACATCGGAGTCATAATAGCTACTAACTTTAGTCAGGGACAGTTATAAGTGCCTGCCCCCTACAATGCTGATACAGAAAAAACACATACAGTGGAAATAAAATAGATAACTAGAAAATGTCGAAGCCTCCTACTCCATGATTCTCCAATATGCGAACCTGGGCTACTTGTAACTCATACAAATTTGTGGACCAAGAGTTTTAGGGAATGAAAGAAAAACTCTGGGTCAGACATTGATGTAGTGTGAGTAAACTCTAAACAACTGAACTATTACACTTATAAAACCATTTAAAAATAAAGGTATTTCACAAGACCCGCTATACATAAACACAGACGGGTTTTACCTTATGATAACCAAACCCTTTCAATAGGAAATTCAGTGATATTTTAAGAATGTCTAGTGTTCAAAATAAATATTTAATCATAGCCGAAAATGTTAAATTAATTACATTCAAGTATAATAGGTATACAACTACGTCCGTAAAGGCACGTATTGGAAAATGATTCACATACAATGACAAGGCTACTGGTGTACCACCCATCATAGTACTTCTTTCGAAAAATGTACCGAGGGCCAACCTATGAACCCTACCAACATAGGATAGGCCTACCTCTTATTGGATAGTATCGAATATGTCAACACCCGTGTTGCAATCAACAATCATACCAGTGCCACTAGCATACATAAATCCATAAATATTGGTCTAGATCGGGAGATGACCATACTTTAATGGGTGCGAACCCACATTGCCCTACCGCATATCCCATGTTTTAGCCATTTTCGGTTGTGAGGTTTGAGGCAACGATTACCTTTCATTAGCAAATCCCATTTGGAATGCTAACAACGCTCTTCAAGCAACAATGCAATGCCAACATTCGTCCATACAAGTTGTTCAGGATATGAATAATCCAAAAGCACTACTTCTACTACATTCTTTTTGGAATCACCCTCGGGATTAGTAGCAAGTAGCCATTGTACTTCAAAAATCTTCATCCTCGATTATATCATCTTCAAGATGTTTCCAATTCGAAAGCTTATGTTGGTTCGAAGTGGTTTTCAAATAATTCATGCTTATCTGATTTTGATCTCTTCGAACCAACATTTGGTAATTTTAAAACCGGTCAAGTTATTGATAGTGGACAAATCCACTATCTGGATGTAAGTATAGTTTGCATATGGAAAGTAAGACGTCCTATACTTATCCCTAATTTTCGATTTCAAAAAGCATTATCCCTTGATTAACAATGAAGTCAGACAAGTTAGAAACTATCGTTGCCTCGACGTACATTTTTACTTCTTAGGATAGAGATGAGTTTCCATATCTCAGTATTTAGTGTTAAGTATACAATGAAGTATCTTCTATATACTTAATTAATCATGACCCATTTTAACGAAATTAACTCTCTTATACTTATCACGATTCTGAAATTTTGACTTCCATATTCCTCAACTAAAATTTTTAGTTCTAGATCTCATAGATATAGAAAAGTCTACTCATCGGCTTTTAGTGCTAAATAAAAGATGACTTACTTTTAATAAAATGTGTCAACGTTTTAGCACTACTTATCATATTTGTTTGGCTACTTAATGACACAAACAAAGATATCCCTTGCTTTTTAAAACATCCTTATTAAAAATAGTTCCTTTTAAACAAAACCCGATCCTTGAAAATAAAGGGATGTAAAAAGTTAAAAACTTTTTATTTAAATAGTTAAATAATAATTTTAAACCTTTTACTTAAATAATTAAATAATAATTTTTGAAAATATTTTTAATATATAAAGATTCCATTTTAACACTTATTTTAAAAGACTTTTCAAAAATATCTACGTAGAAACTTCTTTTCTTTTACCCAAAATTGTCGATTTACAAACTGCATCCACAGCGATTATTACCATATAGACCATAACTTTTAAACTTGTTTTATAAATCAGCTTTTTAAATCCTTTCCTTCTATTTTTAAATTACTTAAATAACTTTATATAAATGTTTTGAAAACAAAAGTAGTGTTCGGAATTTTTTTAGAAACATTCATAGAAAATAAGGAAGTAAACTTTGTTTTAAAAGGACACGGATCTCAATGTCGAAACTTAAACCAATTCATGTATTAACTTTCCAATGAACATACAATCTTCTATACATAAGCATATCAATACACACACACACACAAAAATGTAAATGGCATCCATAAAGCAAGGAAAGATTTCCACTTGTAAATTTTACTTAAGTACTTTGACTACATTTCGAGTTATCAACAAATCATCACATATACCATCAGCTTCAAGCGAAAACTAAACCAAACAACAATCGTTCCGAACTTATAATATAAGTAATCTACTAACTAATGTTATTATCACAAATAATAAAGTTTAAATCAATTTAAAAGTGAGATTTACTCACGAAAATCAATACGAATATAAATCAAAGCTACTGCAACTTTGCATCAACACATGGACTTAGTTTTCCTTTTTAAAAACTTGCTTTTTAGAACTTCGGAAGTGGAGATAGGCTCGACCTAGGTGTGCACGGGCTTAGCCATGGCTTTGAGGGGATATGGCCTAGGTTTGGAAATGTGTTTTTGGACTTGTTTTGAAAGATAAGAGAAGTAGAGAGGAAATGAGGTGTTTTTAATTAAGTTTAAGTTTTAAAAGGTGAAAAAGAAAAAAAAATTAACCTGAAATTTTTGAGGAAGCCATGAAAAGGAAAATAAAAGCTTGGAAAAGAAGGAGTCAAAAGTTTAAAAATGAAGAAAAAGAGAAAAAATGATATTCCCATTTGTGTGGGGATGACATATATCGTCATTCATGTGGGGGATTGTTAAAGATTCTTGCATAGGTGAATGACGATATAGTCCCACATCGTCGAAAGCAAAGAAGTTTTTCGTGTTTATATACTCATTCCCATCAACCTATATCGGCCCTTAGGGTTAGGAAATTTTATACGAGTTGGAAGACCTATATGACCATGGTTTAAACACACATACGCACACGCCGCCCACCCATTCGATCGACCGACTGAGTTAGAGTCCAATGTGTTATTATCTTTTTGCTAGAAAAAACAAAGCCTATTTTGAACAGCATTTATTCAAACAGACGCACATAATGATGAACAGACACGACTGTTTCAAATAATGCAACTGTTGGTGAGGGACGGATGCGACCTTGGCTCAAAATAGAAACGACTGCTAGGCGTTACAAATGACTAGTAAACAGAAACGACTGTTGGACGTTGCAGATGACTCTTTGATTCAAAAGGACGTACATATATCACATGCTAATATGGTATTACCGCAAATATTTAATATTACCGCAGCTTAATATATCACATGCATGTTTGATGATATTATAGTAATAAGAGTTGATTGTTTGTGTTAGCTATTTGATATGTTGTACTGTATAAAGTAGTATATAAAACTGATCAATCAGCAAGAAAAAAAGGTATCTAACTTAGTACTAAAAAGGATGAAAATTTAGTCTTTTGTGCTCAAGCATTTTGATATTCAATTTCCAGACACATAACAAGTTCTTATGCATTTGAAAGTATAGGTGGATTGTGTATGTTTCCCTAAAAAATCAAAAGAAAATAGACAACTTGGCAGATATTTACTCTAAATTGGTAGTATCTACTCAACATGCATCATATCCCCCCCCCCACTATTTAATATTTACCATGATCTCGTCTTTTTAGACGCATGTGTTTAAATTGTACTCAAATCAATGTTTTTGCTAAACTATACTGAAAGTTGTAGTAAGAGTTGGTTGCTTTTGCTAAATTATTGTTTATACAACATCTTTGTTGTTAGCTGATTGATATGCATTGCTGCAAAATGTAGAACCAATCAATTACAAGAAAATTCTCACCTCTACAATAAAAAAATGAAGATGCGTTCTTATGCATTGATATTTAATTTCTAGACACGTCACATGTTTTTGAATATATGTTTTTTGATATTGACAAGTTGCATCAGAAAATAGGAGAACACACTTGTACATGTTTGACTTAAAACTAGACAAATTTGAATTACAAATTTCTGCTCTACAGAATCCATCCTGTAATTTAATATTCCTACAACCTCATATTAATAATCTATAAACACACATGTTTGAACTGTATTGTATTCATTACTGTTGAGGACCTTGGGCTTGGGGTAGGTTTGTTGGTCAATTGGAAGAAATGAAGCAAGCCATCACTTTAATATCCAAACTAAAAGCTTCTTCTGTTATTTATTCGGTCCTTTTTTTTTATTTTGCATACACCATACAATTTACAAAACTACTCATCCACTAACATTGCATTTTTTCACTGTTAATTTTATTGCCATCGTCGAGATTCCTGGGAGAGTAACTAAGAGTTGATAATATAAACCTAGAAGAGCAATTATAAAATAATAAAACAAATCTAGGGAAGGTACATGCGACACATAATAATCCTAGTAGAGGTACTGCGCGATAATTTTCTTTCCAGTGTAATTATGTTGTGTGATGCGTGAATAAAACATACTTCTTCACAATAATAGAGAAGAGAGGAAAAAATATGAAAAATTCATTTATTCTACTCCAAAATCATAATTCTCCTCTATTCTGCTCCAAAATCATAATAATCCTCTATTTATACTTCAAAATCATAATCTTTTTTTTTTATTTTAAGCCTAAATCGCACTCCTCGTCTTCAATTTTCATGATTAGATAATAAAAAAAATGTATTGTTTATCATTTACTATTTAACTAGTGGTTATCTTTTACTGTTTAACTAGGATCCAAATAGAATTAGCCTTTTAAATTTGGCCAATACTGAAAACGAGATATAAATTTGATAAACAAGCCGGATACCAAATCATTTAATTCTCTTCCTCGTTCGATTGAGGTTGGCCTTTCAAATTAGCCTTGTTACCAAATCTAAATTTGATAAATTATCCGGATACCAAATCTACATTAGCCGGATACCAAATCTAAATTCGATAAATTAGCCTTTTAAATTAGCCTTGTTCGATTAAGATCATACATGAAAGTGAAATTGACTACCTAGTTAAACAGTAAACGGTTAAGTGAGAACATGTGTTATGAGACACATGCGTTTACCAAATCGTTTAAGTCTCTTCCTCGTTTGCTCGAAGAGTGCAAGAAAAACAACAATTTAAACTGCACAAAACTTAGCAATATAACTCAAGACTGCGAATTATTTGGCCGATTCGCCCCTTGAAAACCCAAAATCTGATAAAACATAACACATAAAAGTTGAAGATGATTGTCATAGCTCGAAGTCAAAAAAAATCCCTGATTCGGAATCAAAGATTATGGCAATTTCATTTTCAAGTCATAAAATCACAAAACTTAGAAAAATTAACAAATTGACAGGGATAAGGCTTAAAGAGCCAATTAGACCCTTTAAACCACATAATTTGATGAAATCCAAAATATAAAAATTGAAGGTGATTTGCTTAGCTTGAAGTCGGAAAAAGAATTACCAAAATTGGACTTAAGGATCAAAAGATATGTCCAAAACAATCTCTCGTTCCATCTTCCTTCTCAAAGAAACCAGAAACACAAAAAATGGCATCTTCCTCTCAATAATAAAATTCCTCCAAAATTAAATGCTAGAAGGTTTGTTACTGTAAACTTCAAATTTGTTTCTCAGTTTACAGTAACTCCAAAATCATATAGAAACACCAAATTTTAACAAGCAAACATGAAATAAACTAGAAGAGTGAGTTTTAAAACTCACCTTAGATTTTATTTGCAGCAATTTAACCAATTTAGCAAGTAAGATTGAGACTTTAGGCCTTGGATTGAAATTAGAAACCTATTAGAGAAAGAAGAACAGACATGCAAAGTAAAAACATGAAATTATAGTATATTTGTTGTGGTTGTATTTTGTTCTGAATAGATCCATTAGTCATGGTAGTTCTGTGTTAAACATTTATTGAGTAAGTCGATCCACGAGAAAAAGGTAAAGAGAAAAAAAAATTAGTGCACCCAATTGACGTATTCAATATTTGTTTAAGACAAAGCTTACGGATGGTCGCTCCTAACCAGCCACATTCTTTGCACTAGCAGATAGTATTACTCCGTAATACCCTTTGTTAGTGTGGGTCTCGGAGTGGGGCGTCACAGCTTGGTACTCAACCAAAAGAAAAGAACAACAATTATTGTGGTTTTAGTGGGTTGCCCAATGATTTTTAGGTTTGAATAGAATTCACCTTTTTGTTATTTTGCTCATCCGAAAATCAACATCCAGTCGCAAATCACCAACAATGATTCATGTTAGTATGGTTTCACGGTAAACAGCAAAACCACTAATCGGTAATAAATTGCTGCAGGCATCTATGTGGTAGCCACTTGAATTTTGGTATTAAGATATGGGATATTGGATTTTCATGGTATTAATAAGAAAATTATATTAAAAAAAGAAAACTACGATACTCTTAGCAACACTCTTTGGTTTTTATTAGAACTAAATGTATTGGTTAATCATTGTGATAACCCGTGATTTTTGGCAGATATTAATTTGATAATCTTCTTATATAATCATTTATATTTGCAAACTTATCTTTTCAAAGCAAGTAAAATATACTATCTATTTACCATTGTTTATATATATATGTAGATTTTGAATAAAATTATGATTTGAAATTCAAAGTAAATATCTTTAAAATAAATTGGATTTACAAACTCTACATTTAAACACTAAGTATATATATAGTTATTAATTAATGCATAAATATGTTTTATATCATTTTCTTTTGAAGTTATATAAGTATAAATAAAAATATAAAATATAATATAAGAACATAAGAAAATATAAAATGCATGCATTTGACGTTTGTAAGCTTAGGAGTATCATGCAAATTACAAGTGTCAAACTTAATTATTTTCTTCATTTAAAAAAAACTTAAAAATGGATTAAAGAACAAGGCTATATACTCTTATAAATTTATCTCTACTCCTTTCATTTTCTTCATCTTTCAAATTTATCAAACTAAAACCTGAGATAAACCGAACTAAAACCAGAAAATCAAAACTAAACTACTCTTTCAAGTTTAACTCAACTTAATAAAGTAAGATCAAGAACAAAGTGCAGTTTTCAACTTCAAACATTTGAGTTCCTATGTTCAACATTTTAAGGTGAGTAAACGTCGCTTTAAAAGCTAAATCTGTTTTATATCCTGTTGCATGTGATAAATTCTTGAAGTAATGTTGTGAAATGATTTGCATGTATATAAGTAGGAAGTTGTGTGTGCATGTCTATATATTGATAAGCATGTCTCTGTTTTAGTTTTCAACAGACTAAATTTTATTTAAAATTTGATTCCTCTTAATATAAACCAAATTAGATTATGATGTTTAAGGGAAATAGGTTTGTATTGACTAAATTCTATTTTTAAAAATGTTTTTATGTGAGATTATAAAGTAATTTTCTGGAAAACAATAAGTTACAGTAAATCAAACCAAGTCAGAAAAATAAATTGTTTAAATCTTTGGTTTTGCTTATATCATCAGATTCAACTTTGAAAACTATGATTTTTAATAGTATTATCTAGATTTTTAGGTTAGTAATTCATGAGGGATTGAAAGATGAACGGATTTGGAAATTTCATCAATTTCTGGTGGTCGTGAGGTTCTATAGCCTCGGGGTTATGGCCGGAGGAAGGTCGAGGGTTGGCGGTCTCGAGAAAAATGGTGTCGCATTTTTTTGATCGTCGTGGCGGCGAGGCGAAGGTGTAGTAGGATTTTAGGCTTTGGTTTGGTCGACGCTGTTCTCGAGGTATGTACGACATCGCGAGGGTATCAGACTTGATCGGAGTAGGGGGAATATGAGTGTAGGTCTGTGCACGAAGGTCTGGACATGGTGTCGAAGCTTCTGGTGACCGGAGGAGGTGATGCAAGGTGGATCTTTGGATCGGGTTTGGTTCAGGTGGTTCTTGTTTCTGCTCGAATTTGATTTGGAGGTCGTTTCGAAGTTTTGGTGGTCGGAATCGAGGAAGAAGGTTGTCGTCGACTTGCTGGAGGTATAGTCATTGACCGAAGCAACGACGATCGCGTGTGCATGTGCACGAGTGTCTAGATATTGGGGTGGTTGCTGTGTTGAGAAGAAGTAGTAGATGAGGACTTGGGTTGGACTCGGGGAACTAAAGGGTTGGCTCGAGTTTGTACTCGAGTGTTTAGCAGGTTCAAAGGAAGTAAGAAGAAGAAAAGGATGTCGGGGAAGATGGAGTGTGGCTCGAGATTTTGATCGAGATTTTTGGGTTTGGCCCGAGTGTTTTAGAAAGGAAGAAAATTGATTTAACAAGGGTTTAAAATTAAAAAAAAGTTTTAAAAAGAGCAAATTTTTGAACAAGCTTCAAAGCAAGTTTCAAACCATAGAATTGAAGTAAATGTTTTGAACTTAATTTGTTTTGATTTAGGGTAATTATATATTAGGTAAATTTTATTTTAAATTAATTCCTAAGTTATTTAAAATAAAATAAAATGATGTGGTTAAGTGGATAATTAAGGAAATATATATTAAACTTTAAAATTTTCAAAGGTCTTAAGTTATTTTATATGTTATTAATTATTTAATTCCAAATGTTAATTTAAATAAAATATAAATGGCTCATAAATAAGTTGATGATAATTAAGCAGGATTTATAAGTAATTAATCTATTTTGTGTTAATTAAATTAATTAGAAATGGTGAGACCAATTAATCAAGCTTATAAATGTTTAATTTAAATTGAAGGCTTTGGATTTCTTAATATCTCTAGTATGTTAAATTGCGATATTCTGTGATATGAATTGCCTTGGATTGAACTGTGATAAATGTGAGTTATTTATCTATGATGGATTTCTGTGTGAATATGAAATTCTGAAATTTAAATTAAATTGATGTTTTACTTAAACAACTTGGCTTAAAAGATGGCGTTGAATTCGAAGAGATCGGGGTCAAATATCAGCGATATCCGGAACCACTTCGATTAGTAATATATATTTCTTTATAGATTTGATTTGTAAAATCAAATAGGCTGGAATTGAATAAATTAAGTAAAATTGATCATTTGAACTAAGTAACGGTAATTGGATATTATTTTGTGAGATAAGAATTGGCTATAGCAAGATAAGAACTCGTAGTAATGAACGAGGTACCTGGGTTTTCAAAGAAGCTTTATAACTTAAGTGTTTCGTAATATATGGGTTTACTCACGCTGGTTTCCAGCCTGACTCGGATGTTACTTTATTATAATGCTCGGGTCAGATCGAGTATTACAGATTTTCAGGTTAGGACGTTTTGGAGCTCAGGAGGCGAGTTGGATGGCAGAGACGTATTAATTCCGCTGTGTATTAGAATTTATATTGATTGTATTCAGGGACAAGTTGTTACAACTGTCCAGTTTCTTGTGAGTGGTTGTACTCTGATATATTGTATGTAAATTGACATTTACAGCTTTCTTTGTGTAAATGTTGCTATTTGCATATTATATGTTGTTCCGCTGCGATTGTGAGATTCTGTGCTATTATTTTCTGTTTCTTCTTCTACCTCCTTTTCTTCTTTTCCCCAACAATCTGGAATTTCCGGCATTCGATTGCTCGGCACTTCTACAGTGAACGTATTAGTGTCGAATTTTCGGGGTCAAAAATTTCGGGTCGTTACAACCATCACACTCAATGTGTGAATTTTGTCTAAATACTTGAAGTCATAGAACAAAAAATGTCAAATTCACCTTCTTTCTTTAGAACATAAATTAAGATAAAAATATATGCACAAATTATATCCCTTCATTTGTTCAATCATTTTTCTACTATTCATTCTTTGTTTAGTTCGTAAAAAAAATCTAAACTCAAATCTAATTTATTATATAGCAAAAGTCAAATACATGCATCCAGTTTGGTTCAACCGATTTACATCTCTATTCAAGTTTGGGATTTTATGCTAATGTTTAAACCATCGATTTTGAAGGTACTTAAAATGATTGTTTTGATCGTCACCGACGACATCTATAAGACCTTTTGTTGGAAATTCGTATGAAAAAATCAACAGGCTGAATGGTCCACCCATTTATTATACTGTAAATCAAGTTCTTCATTTTACAAAGAACAAAATACACCTAATTAAGTATTTTTAATTAACAAAAAAGATTTGTTCAATATATTTGTGTGCGTGAAAGGTGAAGGAACTAGGGCATATTGCAGCGAGTTAAATGGATGAATTTAATTTTTTTCTCCACTTTTAGATCAAAAGTTCCTTTTTAGGCCAATGAAGTCTAATTAAATTTAGAAACAATCTAAAATATTTTAAATAAAATCTTTATTTTATTTTATTTGTTTATAAAGATTTTATTTAATTTATATAAGTATTATTTTATAAGTGTACCAAATACACTCATATGTGTATAGTGCATGTGTAATGTATAAATAGTGCACGTCATGTCAATGTGTACGTTGAAATTTACACTGCATCAGACATATTTGTCCATTTATATATGCTTTTTTTTACATATTTTTTATCTAAATTTTTTGTACACACACATACACATCTATAAATTCAATTTTGAAATATTAATAAATAATAAAATTCAAATATATTTAAAAATTGGTTTTGACTAATTCAATATATTTGAAGATAAAAGGAGATATTTTAAAATCAAGATTTGACTTAGAAATTCAAATTCATATCTATAAATTTTAAATAAAATACATATTTATAAATTTTGAATTTAAAATATAAATATATATACTTATTTTATGTTCGAAAGTTATATATATACATACATACACACACAAAAATATACTATATTTAATTTATAAAATTAAATCTATTTATAAATTTAGTAATATAAATATTAAAATATGTAATATATATGTGTGTGTTCGGCCATAGGATTTAATACTTTAAGTCATATCCAATGTTGAAACTTTTCACCATTAAATCATAAAATTTAATATGTAATCAGATTTAAGAATCGTTTTCATCATTAAATCACAAATTTAATAAACTTTTCAATGATATCCATTGTTGATACCTAAAAATAAATTTTCGAAAATCATAATTTTACATGGCAGTTTTAAATACATTAAGAAAATGCAGTTATCGCTAAAACCTACATTAAACTAATTTATTTATTTCGTTGAAAAAGAAAAATAACGGCGAACACTGCTTCTTCTTTCTCGACTCCATTTTTTTCATTTTTACATCCCTGCTTCTCCAATCCTTCTAATTCAAATCCCTTCTTTGATTTCAATATATCGTATAATCGTTCTTATGCTCAAGTTGTCAAGGAGTCAACGTTTCCTTCTTCTCAATCTTTCAAACGTAAACCTCAATCCAAGAACTGGTTCGATTCCAGAAGAGGGAAGAGATTCTGCTTTCTATGCGAGGACTTATCTCATATGGCTAAAGATTGTCGTGATCCTATTAAGTGTTTCGGTTGCGGTTTCTTTGGGCAAAAAAAAATTGTTCGATGAAATCCAATCCTTCTTCCGGTGATTGGAAAAAGCTCTCTATCACTGACCATTGTTTTTTATTTGTATTAAAGTGTATGAAGCTTAAGAGAATTTTATTGGATCATCCTTGGATTCAGAGAAATGAAGGGATTGATTTCTTGGAAGATATGTTCAAACTTTTGATGTGATCAACACGGTCAATATTGGAAGAAATTATGGAGAGAAATTTGGAGATCTTGTAGATTATTTTGGGGTTTTTGATTCTTCTTTGGATGGAAATGCTTCAGTTGTTGATGACGAGTTAGTTTCAAATGGATATAATAGGTGTTTTAGTAGTATGGTTGATGATAATTTGGTGTTATCGAGAGATACTCCGGTTGATCTTTTTTATTTAGATCCACTATTACATGATCCAAAGATTATGATGCCCAATTCGAATTCTAACATTCAAGAAGTGAGTCACTTGATTCAAGTGCTACGAGTGGCACTACGAATTCAGGTTCAGGTGTGACTTCTGTTTTAGGTAGTACTTATTTTTGTTATGCTCTAGGTAGTTTAGCCACCAGTGAGTTATGTCAGTTTTCTAGGGATACCTCTTTTGTTTTTACTAATGATGAATTAGATACTGCTTACATTAGGAGTATGGAAATAGAGAGGGTTAGATCCTCTGGTTTATGAGGATTATTAGTTGGAATATTACGGTCTTCATGATTTAAATGTGATAAAATTAGAGCATTTTTTAAAGATTATTTTATTGATATTGCTTTTTACAGGAAACGAAAATAGATTGTCTTGATCTTCTTTTTTATAGACGTTTAGGTGGTTATCATTTTAGACATTGGACATGTTTACTTTCAATTGGAGCTTCTGTGGGTTTACTTATAGGGTGGCATGATAATTCTTTTAAACCTTTTCAAACTGTTACTAAACAACACTCTTTACATATTATTCTCAATAACCTTAACGATAACTTTTTATTAAATATATCTGACGTTTATGGACCAAACTGGAAAATTGGTCATCGAGTTTTATGGAGCGAATGTTTAGAATTTAGAGCTTTCGCTCCTGGATCTTGGATTATGGGGGTGACTTCAATGTTACGCTTTTTTGGAGAATGATCACCCCGAGAATGTGATTTCTCTTCCATGGAAGAATTTGATCAATTCATTATTAGTAGTAATTTGATAGAATTGCCACTAACTAATAGAGAATTCACTTGGAGTAATACTAGAGAATCCCATTTAATGGCTCTTTTAGATAGATTTTTCATCTATGACGAAATCAAAGATAAATTCCCTATTTGTAGAGTCACTAGTTTACCTTATACATATTCTGACCATTGTCATATCATTCTTACGTGTGATCATCATAAAATTGTTAATAAAAATTTTAAATTCGAAACAATATGGCTATTAGAATCTATCTTCTCTAATCTAATCATTAATAAATGGATATCAATGAATTTTTATAATACCAGAAATACAGATAACTCGGCAAAAAATTATGTTTTAAAACTTGGAGGTCTTAGGAATTTTCTTAAAAATTGGAATAAGAATGTATTTGGCAGTATTAAGGTTAAAAAAGGTAATTTACTTTCTGAAATGCTTAAAACTAATAAGATAGAAAAAACTAGACAATTAAATCTTGGGGAGCGTAATGTACTCGCTAATTTAAAAGAGGAACTTAATTCAATTTTAGAAAAAGAAGAGGTTGTGTGGAAATAGAGATCTAGAATTCAATGGATAAAGGAAGGTGATATAATACAATTTTTTTTCTTCATAATATGGCTAATGGTAGAAAACGTAGCAACACAATAAACTCTATTTTTGTGAATATTGTTGAATTGGTTGATCAAAGGGATCTAAATAAGGCATTTACTGATAACTATAGAGATATTTTTGGTAATGAAAACAAGCATAGAATAAACGTTATATGGAATGAACTGTATCCTATAGAGTCTAGAATTAATCTTGATGACTTTGAGAACCCTTTTTCTGAAGAAGAGATTTTGAAGGCTATTAACGATATGCCTAGTAATAAAGCCCCAGGTCCGGATGGTTTTCTTATTTTACAAGCTATTTTGGGATGGATTAAAATTTGATTTAATTGGCATGTTTAATGAATTTTATAATGGTAAACTACAATTAGAAAATTTTAATTTTGCGAACGTTGTTTTGTTACATAAAAAAATCGATGCTTATAATTTGAAAGATTTTAGACCCGTTTCTTTAGTTAATTGTTATGTTAAAATTATTTCAAAAGTTTTAATCAATAGAATTAGTATAAGAATGAATGAATGAATCTATTGTTCACAAACCGCTTTCATTATGGGTAGAAATATCATGGATGGAGTTGCTGTTGTTTAAGAGTACATTAATCACTGTTGTAAGAATAACATTACATGTGCGATTCTAAAACTTGACTTTGTGAAAGCTTTTGACTCGGTAGATTGAGATTTTCTTAATGATAAATTATCGGCTAGAGTTATTAGTCATAAATGGATTGGTTGGATTATGACTTTGCTTAAAACTGAAAATTCTAGTATAATGGTTAACGGGATTTTAGGGAATAAAATACAATCAAAATGTGGCTTATGACAGGGTGATCTCTTCGTCTCTCTTGTTTAATTTAGCTTAAGATGTTTTTGCTATGCTAATTAAAAAAGTTGTCGGAAATGGATCTTCCAGGTGTGTTGGTAGCAAAATCTCTCGTAATGGACTATGTCCTTCAATTTGCGGACGGTACCTCATTATTTACTTCTCATTTGCTTAATCACGTCCTTACCCTTAATTTTATTTTATATAGCTTTGAACTATGTTCGGGACTAAAAATAAATTTCGATAAAAGTTCAGTTTTAGTTTTAAATGACGTTGATAAGGTTGAAGGTTTAGTAGCTAATATGTTTTTTTTGAAAAACTAGAAGAACCCGGCGGACCGGTAAACTCCTGAGGAGGTATAGTAAAGTCGTCCGCTGATCCAAGCCCCAGTGGCTAATATGCTTAATTGTAAAACCATGAACTTCCCTATTGATTATCTTGGATTTTTGATAGACCAACTAAACTTAGCTAGTCAATAATAAATAAAATTAAAAATAGAATTTCTAATAGGAATGGGAGGTTTATATTAAGAGCGAGTAGATTAGTTCTTATCAATTTTGTTTTATCCGCACTTCCAATTTATTTGATGCCTATGCATCTTTTCTCAAAATGGGTGATCGATAAAATTGATAAAATAAGAAGGGAATTCTTATGGAGCAACGATAATCCTAACAGTAGTCTAAAATGTTTAGTCAACTGGGAAATCATTTGTAAATCGAAAAAGGAGGGAGGACTAGGTGTTATTGATTTGCGTAACGTGAATTTTTCTTTATTAGGGAAGTGATTGTGGAAAATTAAGGATACAAATGATAATTCTATTTAGAAAGAAATTATATCTAAACATTATTATAATTGTAATAATAATTTATACCAAATTACACATTCGGTAACAATAAATTGTTTAATTTTTGAAAGTCAGTTTTAAAATGCCATGATATTTATACCTTCGGTACTAATACAATTGTTCATTCAAGAAATAATATAACTTTTTGGCATGATCGCTGGATATCAGTCATTCCTATTATGGTTGAATTCAAAGAGCGTTTCAAATTTTGTAGCTTTAAAAATGCTTTAATTAAAGATGTTTTCTCTCCGGATAATGATCCCCTTGGAACTTCGGTTTTAATCAAATCTTAGATGGTACAACTCTCAAACAATTCTCTTTATTATGTGCAAGATTGAATGATATTATTAACTGAGAATGAGATAAAAGTAAGAAATTCACTTCTAATTCTTTGTATAAATTTCTTAATTTCTCGGGAGTTACTAATAACACTTTTAATCTTATTTGGAAAACAAATGACACCAAAAGGTTCGATTCATATGTGATTAATCATGCATGAAAAGATAAATACCATTGAATTTTTAAAAAGAAAGAATTTGCCAATCGATAATAAATGTACATTTTGTAACTTGTATTTTAAAAATATTAATCATATATATTATAATTGTATGGATACTTGCTACATTCTTATAATACTCTTAAATTTTTTAACTTTATTCTTACAAGTAAAGTTACTGATTGTGATTTTTACTGAAATAACTTAAGATTTAAGTTTAAAAGAAAATAGATTTTTACTCGATACTTTGTTCACTATAATATGTGCGTATATTTGGTTTGAGGAAAACCAGAGATTATTTAATAATAATAGTTATCTTCTATCTATACATAATAAGGATACCTTCAAATGAAGCTTTTGAAATGTCCAAATTGCCTTTTAAATTTTTGCTAGATTGTAAGGATAATTTCATCATTCCCATTTGTCACGTTCTTGACCACTAGCTGTAACGTGATGAATAGATCTTCTGCTCATTCTTAAGTCTGTTTATCTTCTCACATTTTCGCATCTTAGATCATCATATTTAAACATTACCAAACTCGGATTTCAGAAGTAAGCATGTTCAGCGGCGATGCAGTGGAGCATCTCAATCTCAAAAGTGAGCATGTTCATCTCAATCTTCTCAGCTATAGTTTTTTCGATTAGATTTGTATCTCAAATTGATTTTATTTATCTAATTACATATCTAAAAGCTTGGATAAACGGGTAAGTGACATGAACACTAAATTGCTTCTCACTTTTGTTGTCATGCAGGAGATGACTGAGTGAATACAGCTGTGTTAATGAGAGAATAAGGCCCATGGAATTTCAATTTGTTTTTACACAAGTGAATAAGAGTCTTTCGTTTGATTTTTAATTTGTTGTACAATTACAAATTTGCTGGATCTCAAAAGATCACAACATTGAAAACAATGGTAATGTATTTATCTAATTACTATTGATAAGATTTATCTCCATTGATATTTATCTCCATTTTAATCAATGATTAGATGATAAAACCGATCTATATATCAATGAATTTAATTGATGGGACTCACAGTTTCCATCATATGATATCTCTAACTAACTATTAGAAAGTATGCTGGAGTAATAAATTTAAACTAATTGTGTATGTTTCAAAAATCAATTTAAGATAATTAATAATAAGAAAAAAATTGTTGAAAACTTAGATCAAACACAGAGTAGGAGTAAATTTTTAGCAATAAGAAAATTAATTGTGTATGTTTCAAAAATCAATTTAAATTAATATGTTTAACTGCTTATGCACAAACAATGGAGTATATGCATTTGAAACATAGGACTAGAGAAACTAAGAGTAGAAGATCAAATACAGAATATGTGTGCATTACAATAAAAAAGGATTTATTGACATTTTTCTTCGCTCAGTCAACAGACTGCAACACTATAGTTATGCAAGATTAGCAGTGGAATGACAGTATGAGTATGCAAATTGAACCGGTATGCTGAGGCAGTTGTTGGATAAGGCATGTTTTGGATAGGGGATGATATGAGCGTATGAGCCTACTCTGGACATGTGAGCAAAACCTGAGATCTACTTGCAACATCATGGCATGGTAAGAACTAAAGGTGAGAGAAGCTGTTGCTGTCAGTCAAGGCGTGATGTGGGTAGAAACTGATGCCGATCCAAACGCAATATCAATGATAAATGCAACTGCATTGATAGATTAAAAAAATTCATTGCTTTTTGGAAACTTAAATAATAATCGAACTTTAGGCACTCAAAGATGTATGAAGATCAGATTGGAAAGGGTGACAAAGAGGATATTTTGGAGTTTAAGAGAGTTGTGTATTTTGGAGTTTTAGTAATTAACCGCATGCACTTAATTTCTGTTATACTTCAAATCATTTTCTAAGTAGATCTATTTCATTATATTTGAAAGATGCAGTTTTGAGTAGTTAAATATTATTTAAGGTAGATTTTAGAAATTTTAAAGTTTCAAAAGTGCATAGAAAAAATGCATCAATTAACTTCCTAACTGTTATGATGTTAAATTTTTTAAATTTGGAATCGGTTTTAAAATAAATTTATTTTACATGATTTAAAAAATGCAGTTTTCAGTAAATGAAGTAATTAGTTGCATAACAGTTATGTAGTTTTTTATATATTTTGAATCGGTTCTAACGCACAATACCAGCGCGAGTGGGGGCCATTAAGGTGGGGATGGTGCAGCAAGAAGAATAAGCACCAACATAGATTGTGTTGGTTGGAACTGGAGATAATAAGGTAGTTGGTGTGCGGAGATGGCTGTGGAATTCGCCGGAGACACCGGAGACATGGGTGACTAGTTGGAAAATAGAGATGACTCTCGAGCGACGATGGAGGTAGTATAGGTTTGGCTGGGCGCAGCAGGGATAAAGAGTGACTTGGTTATATTGTAGGGCATTTTGGCTAATTCCTTTTCTTCTGACCCTAACACCCCAACCTAATTAAAAAAAATTAGTTGGATAAAGTACCTTATTTTGCCCTCTTCCTAAGTCACGGTACCTACATGAAACATCCTCTGCTCTACGTTACTTATTTTCACAAACCACAATCAGATTAATTCAATTTTCTTTTCAAATTAATGGATTTTGATTAAAATGATGAACTGTTTTAGCAATCAGAGGAGATTGAATAGTTTTTATCTTTAGTTTTTCATTTTAATACGATTGAAAGTTTTGATATATCATAGAAACCATAGTGCTTAAATTATGTTTTTACCCCATAGTCCAACTATGGGATAAGAATCCTAATCATACGCAATCCAACTATGAGATAGAAATCCTTGTTACACGGTTACTCCACATTATAGTTATCCTATAGAAGAAAAAAAGTCTCCAACTTAGAAGGTATCAGATTAATTTCATCGGATATAATTTGAGTAGATTCGATTAGAGTTTTACATTTTCATTTAAGTAGATTCAATTAAGGTTTTGAATTTAATAAAAAAAAGTACTGCAGTTTTGGTATTTTTTTTGTTTTGTGTGAATGAATCAATGATTGGTGATTTATGGGGTTATTCAACCAAAAGAAGAGTTCAACAATTATTGCGACGATCAAAGATTTTTTTTTTTAGAACTAAATGTATTGGTTAATCATCACACTTAACATGTAAATTTGGTCCGAATTCTTGATGGAACAAAAAAAGTCAAATCCATGTTCTTTCTTTAGAATATAAACTACGATAAAAATAAGTGTACGAGTTATATCCCTTCAATTATTCAATCATTTTTCTACTATTCATACTTTGTATAGTTTGTTAAAAAAATCTGGATTCAAATCTCATCCGATCAATGTTCATCTAAATTTCTTGCACTTCAAAAGGCAAATACATGTGTCCAGCCTGGTTCAATCGATATACACCTCTATCAAAGTTTGGGATTCTATCGGTAATGTTTAAATTATTGATTTTGAAGGTATGTAAAATGATTGTTTTGATCATCACAAACGACATCTATAAGACCATTTTTGGGAAATCCTTATGAAAAAATTAATAGTTGAAAGGTCCATCCATTTATCATACTATAAATTCTTCATTTCTATGTTATAATTAGCACTAAGCGAGACGAAGCGATAGAAATCTTGCTTCGCTTAATGTCGTTTTAGTGTCGCTTAAGCATCTCTTAAGAATTGCTTTTTTTTAGCATGCTTTCTTTGTACTTATATAAATCTCACCACAAGAATAATAGTATATAGCGACAACACACTTCCGGCGGCCGCAAACAGAAATTTCCAACGGTCAATGACGGCCAGTCATCTTCGTGTCATTTCTGTAATTAAAATACAATAACCGTTACAGGCCGTCGAAAACCGATGCAAATTTAACCGTAAGCGGCCGTCGACAGTCGTCAGAAATAAACGTGTTTACATGCATGATTGGCCGAGAGCTGCTTCATTATCTCTCTTTCATCCAAATCAATTAAAATTCCCAACAACCCCCCCCCCCCCCCGCGGCTTCTCCCGCGATAGCCAGCACCCCACGTCTTCTGGAGCATCTCCAACATCATCAATCATCACTCCCTACAACTCTAGCCTCTCCATCCATCTCCAAATCAGGTTTTTCCAAAACCTTAATTGATTTTAATTTGTTAGTTTAGGATTAAATTGTGATTCTAGTTGTTTATAATAGCTAATTGATTGTTTATTTACATTAACTAATTAGTAATTTGATTAGTTTATTTACATAAACCCTAAACCCTAATTAGTAATTTCCTAAACCATAACCCTGATTAATAATTTGATTATTTTATTTACATTAACCAATTAGTGTATATACATGTTGATTATTTAGTGTATATGCGCATTAAGTTAGCATTTGGTTAGTTAGAATTGATGTGAATGATTGTGTTTATGGTTTGTAGAATTCCAAAAACGATAATTAAAATATATTAATCATAGTTAAACCCTTCATCGTTTATATAAAATCAAGTTTGGTACAATATTGTGTGGCATGATATAAACTAGCGTATACTATAGTTTAATATTATTTTAAATAAAATATAATACTATATACGTAATTCGTTAAATTTGAAGACATGAATAATATATATTTTTGAAATAGTAAAAATCATATAACATAGTACAAATTAGACGTGCATAATGTGTTTTATTTTTTATAAATCCCTTAGAGTGTTTTTGGCCCCGTCTGACAAGTATTGTATATGATCGTTATATGAATATTCGTTTTATTACAAAATGGATATTCATATTCATCTTGTGTAGTTAATGCCCTGCTATTACGCCGCTACAACCCTGCTATAGCTCATTGCGGATTTCTACTGCTACGATTTTTCCATATAGCCCCAAATAGCCTTTCCACTTTAAGCCCCGCTATTTCCGCTATATCTCATTATTCCTGTTATATTCCGCTATTTGCGGCTATATCTTCTTTAAAAGAAATAAATTAAAAAATGACATTTATACATTATAAAACTTATGAAATTAATTTATTTAATTGAATTTTTAATATATTTTTAGAAATGAAAATACTCTAATATTCTACTAAATTCAATTATGTTATATAATAGTTTTACGTTTATTTACAGTATATTCGCACATGTTTTTATTTAAAATTATTTATGTACTAATTATAATTAAATTGAATGTTAAATTTTTATTTAATTACTATTTTTATATTTATAAAAACATTAAGTATGAATTTACATGCTATTTTAGAGTCATTGCTATATCCCACTATATCCTCGATGTATCCCCGCTATGACTTTTTGAACCTCCACCGCATTGAATCTACCGAGTGCTTTAACTGCACAGTATTCATCTGATATAATATTTGTTGGATTTGTCCCTGTATTGGACAAGTTACAAACACTATAAAGTAGTCACATTTCGTAAATCATTTCATTTTAAACGGTTCACAAAATTTCGGCAGCACTTCTTTTTTATTCCTTGTGTACACGCAATTGTGTATGATACCGGGAACACGGAGGAAGTGCTGCCGAAATTTTGTGAAATCTTTAAAATGAACTGATTTATGAAATATAATTACTACCGTGTTTGTAATGGGAAGTAAGATGACTGACCATCAAAGTAAAAAATAATATAGAAGCTAAAAATTTAATATTATATACATTTCATGGCGTAAAACCAATTCAAAGCACAAAAAGGCGCAAAAGCAATTTTAATGCACAAAAAGGTGCAAGAAGACGCAAAAAGGTGCAAATTAGCAAATTCACAAACATTATAAATAAATACTTTTTAATTAAAAAATAAAATGTCAATCCATAAAATTAAATGATTAATACTAATTTTAATTTCTATCATAGGTTTTAAAGTAGTAAAAATGGTCAATTATTTTACTGATCGGAGCTGGATGCATGAATAATGAAGGGAAGTGGGAGGCTCAATAAGTGAACATTTTTGTAATGGGGTACATGTGTTTATTAAATTTTCTTTAAGTAATAATGGAAATGACAAATAAATTTGTTGTCCATGTAGTAGGTGCAAACTGTTGAAGCATTTGATATCGGATATGGTTAGAGTTCATTTGCGCCAATACGATTTCGTGCTAAATTATTTGGTGCGGGATTGTCATGGAGAAATTGTAGCATCTAATCATGAACAGTTTGAGAAGGAGGGTGGTGATGAGATTAGTACGATGAATTTCATAGAACATATGGTTCAAGATGCAGCACGATCAATGTTCCCTATCGTTGAAGTTGATAATGACGATGTTAACATGGAAGAGGATCCAGCTGTTGGAGCGAAAAAATATATTATTTCTTGGATGCTGCTAAGAAACGCTTATGGAATGGCTGTACAAGCTGCACTCAATTATCAGCAACTGCAGAGTACATTGCGATGAAATCAAAATACAGCCTCACAAAAGCCGGATTTGTAGCTGTTGTACAAGCTGCTAAATGGCATATGCCATCAGATAATTTAATGTGCGAAAAGCATTATGAAGTAAAAAAAAATTATGTTTGCATTAGGTTTGCAGTATCAAAAAATCAATAGTTGTTTAAATGGTTGCATGTTGTTTTAGAAAGAAGACATTAATCTTAGGAATTGCAGAATATGTGACCAGGAAAGATATAAAACAAGAAAAAAGAAGGAAAAATAAGTTCCATACAAGCGTATGCGTTGCTTACCTATCACTCCTAGACTTAAAGGTTATATGCATCATCTATAACAGCGCATCATATGAGATGGCACAATGTGAGAACACAGGAAGGAGGTACGTTAACACACCCAGCTGATGGAGAAGGATGAAATCACTTTGATAATAAATATCCCGCTTTTGCAGCGGAGAGCCGTAATGTTAGGCTAGGTTTATATGCGAATGGATTTTCACCGTTTTTCCAGTTTGGTTCTAAATATTCATCTTGGCTTATAATCGTTACACCATACAGTCTACCTCTATGGATGCGTATGAAAACTCCATATATGTTTCTCACAATTGTCGTCCTTGACCCAGATGATTCGACACAGGGAATCGATGTTTACTTACAACCGTTAATCGAAGAGTTGAAAACATTTTGGCACGAAGGAGTTGAAATATACGACGTAAAAAAAATTCGGATGTTTGCTTCTTTGTTGTGGACTATTAGCGATTTCCTGCGTATGCAATGCTTTTGGGTTGGAGCACAGCCGGTCGTTTCGGTGTCCTTATTGTATGGAAGAAATACGAGTATTTTCTTTATCAAATGAGAAGAAAATTTCATGGTTTGATTGTCATCGTTGTTTTCTCCATATTAGTCGTCCTTTTGAAAGAGATAAAAAAAATTCACAACTAATAGGCATGAGACTTTGCGACCACCAACAATTTGATCAAGCGAAGATATATATGAAGTTGTAAAGGATTATCCAAAGATACATAAACCGGACAACAAATTGAAATTCAAGGTAAATCGACGATTTATAATTCGTGCAAACAAAGTATATTTTGGGAGTTACCTTATTGGAAAAATCTCCTATTCCGTCATAACATTGACGTGATGCATAACGAGAAAAGCGTATTTGATAATCTATTTAATATAGTTTTGAATGTTATGGGCAAGACTAAGGACGATTTGAAATCAAGATGTGATATAGAAGAAATTTGTAGCCGTCCCGAGCTTCATATCAAGCCAAATGACGCTAAAAACCCCAAAGCATGTTATGAGCTAGACAACAACCAAGTTAAAGTACTGTTAAAATGGGTGGAAGGATTATAATTTTCCAATGGGATTTTCTCTAATCTTCGTAGATATGTCGACTATAAGAAAGAGAGATTAAGTGGGATGGAAAGCCATGATTGTTATATAATGATGGAAAATTTGTTGCCCGTCGCTTTCAGAGAACCGTTGCCCCGAAAAAGTTTGAAAGATTGTAACGGAACTTAGATTGTTTTATAAGGAGCTTTATTCAACTACGTTAAAAGTTGATCGTCAATGTATACTTGGGGAAGAAATCCCTGTACTGCTATGCAAATTGGAGAATTATTTTCTCCAAGTTTCTTTAATGTAATGGAGCATTTACATGTTCATCTTCCATATGAAGCACGTCTTCGAGGTCCTGTGCAATATGGATTGATGTATCCATTCGAGAGGTAAAATATTAATATCAAGTATAGTAAATATTATTTTAATTACATATATCTAAGTTATTTTTGAATTGAAATATTTTCTATTAGGTACTTATATCATTTAAAGAAAAAATTGAGACAAAAAGCTTGAGTTGAAGGTTCAATTTGCAAATCATATATCGAAGAAGAAGCTTCGTTCTTTTTTTCTCATTTTTTCAATGATCATTTGAACTTATCATTTGAAAGTCTGTGCGTAATAATGAAGCCGTTGAACAAGATTGTTCTTTTGAGGCAATGTTATCTATTTTTAGATAACATGGTCGACCTGTTGGAAAATGTGCGAAAGTATGATTAAACGATAGAGATTACCATGTAGCACACACATATATTCTTCTTAATTATACTGAAGTTGCACCATTTATTAAGTAATATTAAATTACAGGTCTGGATATATTTATTTAATTTAATACTATACGTGTACATTAATTATAATGCAATATATTATCTATGTTTACAGTGTTTATGAATCATAACATCCAAGAGGCGATATAAGCAAAGATTTCGCTACTTGGTTTTCGAACTACATTTATGATCCGATAAATTGTTTAGTCGATGAAGGGTTAAAACATCTAGCGATGGGACAAAAGAGAAAAGTTAAGACATATCCAATATTCTTCGTTAATGGATATAAATTCAACATCAAAAAATATATAACGACCCATAATTTTCGATGTTTAAAATTTGTTAATTTAATAAGATTTTGGTAATTAAATCTGGAATAAATAAGAATTTGTAGTTTGTTACTGAATTTATAACGGGAATGAAATGTAAGAATGTTAATGCAAGTTAATAAATAACTAATTTAGCGCAATCCCAATAGATTGAACAATTGTAAGGTATAATAGATGGTAATCAGTAAATTGGAAATAATGTAGATGTTATACTTAGCTACAAATTGAATAAAAGAAAACAAATGTAAGCATTGAATTAATTAATGAATTTAAATTACAATATACGGTAATGAATAAAATCAATGTTCTTGAAGTAATTATAATATTTGTTTTGAAAGTAATAAACTTAAACGTAATTTAAGTTTAATGGTAACAATTGTTATAAGTTACCTATTTGTTTAGTTCATAAAATTTAATTTGAAATCAATTGCAATTAATTGACTTAATTAGTGCAGTTAGGGTAGATTTAATTTGTCATTGAAGATTGTTAACTCAACAAGAAGTAACTAATGTAAACTCTATCCATAATATGGCAATTGATTGAATGAAAACAATTGAAATTCATGTTTGATTAATTTATTGGATTTTAAGCTATAATAAATTATTACTGAAATTAAATGAAATAAAATATTACGCTAATGGGAATTAATATGAAATGAAACATACATTAATGAAATGTAATATAAATCAATGTTAATTATACCCATAAGATGTCAATTTATTGAATAGCAAGATTTTAAATCAAATAAATGGATTTATTGAGATTTCAATTGATAATTAATAAATTTATTAAAATTGAAACTAAATACGGTAATGGGTAAATTTATTAACTTTAAATTGATATCTGAATTGTTTAAAGGATTGTAATAGTGTAAGAAATCAAAAACGATAAAATTTATAAATTTTAGAATTGGAATTTAAGATTTGATTTTATTAATTTAATATTTATTTAATTAATTAACTGGAAAATAACCATTTTGGACACTGACTCGGACTTCGATGAAACCAGTTTCATTGGGTCCGTAACGGTGAATTATTGTAGGATTTCAAGTTTCATAACGATCGGGCTTGGCGTTTGATCGTATGGGCTTGAGACGCCTTGAAATTAGTTAAATTGAAATCAATTGAAATCAATTTGCAATAACTTGATTTTAGCATAACTTCTTCACACAATGAAATTTGGAATTAAAACCTGTTCCATCGATTTTTAAATATTCTAAAATATCTATTTTGATATATGGGTTGACATAATTTCGTTCTGGAGTCAAAACGGGCTTTGTGGGCCATTTATCGTTCAACGTGTAATTCAATATTGCCCATCGATTCTAATTTCAGCCTTGCATATATATACCCTGTTATAAACCCAAGCATTTTTATTTCTCATTTGCCTATATGTACAATTCAGCTATTCCTCCCCTCAATGGCAGACAAACAAATTCTCACTTCCAAATCCAATTGCAATTCAAAATCAAATCAAAATTTCAAACTCCACAATTCATATTTTATATCGTCGAAAAGCTCTTGAAGAGAGCATCTCAATTCTATGGTTCGTCTTTCAATTTGAATTATCATTTTACCACAAATTGATGGAGAAGTGTCGGCCGTTCATTGGATAGCTTCTCGTTCAACGGTGGATTCTCGTCGATGGTTCAATCGGGAAGTGCAGCGTCGTAGGGTTCGATGAGTAGAGCGCATCGGTACGGTCAATGGTCATCAGAATCGTCAGAGCTTGGCTGCGTTTGGAACGGCGGCAGAGGAGGGTTCAGCCTCGGAAATCGTGCGTGTGTGGGGGGGACTCTGGTCGGCCGAGGCGGGGATGGCCAACGGCGCCTTTGGTCAGCGTGGATTTCATCGAGAGGTGACGGTTATTGTTGATGCAGGCGGCGGCTTCAGTTGTTCGAGAGTCTGCAAGTTAGGGTTTCACTGGGAAGAACGCGTGTGCGATGTGGTAAAAGTTTATATTATTTTATTTTATTTAAATTTGAAACCTATATCTTCTAATCATTATAATTTTCTCATATGAGGTCGAAATTACGCACGGGTTTTTGCTTTGGGATCGTATCAGAATTCTGGATATTTTGGTGTTGGTTTGGATGAATTCTGAGACCGTTTAAATTTTGGATTTAAATTGGATTTAAGTTCAATTTAAATTCAAAAGGTGAGTGTTTAATCCACTCACAACTTCTAAATTTTCTTATGTTTGTTAAATTGATTTATGATGTGATTAGGAATTCATTTGTGACTGTTTGGCACATTTTTAATCATCATCTCATTTAAATTGAATTTATTTGAATTAAATGGATATCTAATTTATTTTTGCATATAAACTGCCAGTTAAATTGTTATTTAATTTATTATTGAATATAAACTGCCAATGAATACCTGTTATTTGTTATCTGTTCTATATTGATGTTATTGTTGAATTGGATAATGATTGTGATAAATGGTTGATGGTTGATATTGGATGAACGGATGTTGTATTTTATATTGTTATAAACTGCAAGTTGCTATGGATTTTATTTCATTCGGGATTACGGTTTAAAATGATATATAACCGTATTTATGTTTTAAATTACGGATTAAAATGATAAATATCCATATCACTTGACCATATGATAGAAAATTATTACAGACACCGCGATCTAAATATATATATATATATATGAAGTGATTTCTATGGTTTTGTAAAGAAATATATGGGTTATATAAATATTGATTTCAGATGTTGTGTAAATATTATTTTATTACTGAGTTTTAGCTATAAATTTTTTTTGAAATATAAAAAAAGTTAAATAATAAAGTTTGATTGTTTTTACATAATATGGTTAAGTATATGTTTAAATTATATTGTATATAGAATTTATAATGATTTAAATAAAATTAAGGTTGGAAGATAAATATGAAATTGATTTGAATCAAAATATTTATGAAGTATACTCAAATAAATTTGATTTGAAAATTAAATAAAATTGGGATTTTAAAGGATGTGATTTTATAACTTGATTTTGGTTTAGAGTTATTTAAATGAATATCAAGTTGATTTAAATGAATATATCAAGTTATATAAATTAAAAGAATATCTAGTTATTTGATGTTTAAAAGTTTTACTTAAATTATACTGGATTTATTAAGTAATATTTCAAATCTAAATAATAGTACTTAAATTTGATATATATGGAATTATCAAAGAATTAGTTTTGAAATGGTGGAATATTTAAAGCTTTGAAATATACGAAAATTGAAGTGGTTTATTTGGGGGTTTAAATCTGTATTTGGAATTGATTTGTGAAATTAAAGAAGCTATTTTATTATATAAAGTAATTTAATATTTAAACCATTTAAGTATCAAAGCCATGTTTCAAAGTTATGGGTTTCGAGGTATTATGATTTGAAAGTGCTATGATTTTGGAAAAATGATATATTTGAAATAAAAATGGTATTATATTGATTTGGATCTTTATAAAAATGATATCAAACTGATTTGGGTTTTAAAACAGAAATGATATCGTATTTATATGGTTTTGAAATGGATATTATATTCTGGTTTTGAAGTATAAACTATTTTGAAAAGACTGCGGTGTTATAATAATGTTTGGTTGTTAAAGAGACCGGGATCGGAAGTTGTTGCACTCTCTGCCAACTCCGAAAACCACTTTAACAACGGTGTACGCGGTGGAGATTCCAGAATGAAGAAGGATGGTGGTAGCGTTTCCTTTGAGGTAAATACGTGGACCTGACTCCCGTCAGTTGGCATAAGATGGCTAAAACATGAGCGATTCACGGGCTAAGTAGGTAGCACCTTTTATCGGACACACTCCTTCGATACCATTCTACTACTTTGTGATTAATTTAGGACCCTTTTGATTTTGAGGGTGTGGCTCGAGGTGGGCGGCAGTAACTGCTACGCGCTACCACCGGTCCATAAGCGTAATTGGTATATCTACCCTGGCATTGCCTAGTTGTGCTGTGTCACCTACCCTAATGCGCCTTGTACGAGTTTGGTTTTCTCCCGTAGCCCATGGAGTATTTAGGGTAGTCTCCCGATCTGGAGATGCGCTGATACTGGATGGACTACTGGGACTATTATTGTGTTAAGGGGGAGATTGGGTAACTCCTTAACGCTATTTTAAAGTAAGTTTATTTTACTATAGACATTATTATAATAACGAAATATTACTACATAGTAAATAGTTTAACGGATCCTTAGGAGATGTGAATCCCGAGCATCTCCTAAGTTACTGCTCTCACGTTTGACACTGGATAGGAGATGTCAAATTCCGTAAACATCTCTGACATCGTTCCACTCACATTATTTACCTTCGATTTAACTTACATAAGATCTTTTAGTTCTGACTCGAGTGTTTTGGCTTTTCAATTCGCTTGGATCAACCTGAGCATTTCAGGATTTGAAGACTTTATTTATGGAGGACGAAGATGAAGATTGTATTACTACATTCATACTATTCCGTTGCATTGTAATTATTATTCTCTGGTATGTGTAACTCTGATTCTATATTGTACTAGTATAATCAAATGTTTTGTAAACAGCTTCATGAACTGTATTAGATTATTATATTTTGTCATTCCGCTGCAAGATTCTGTTTTGTTTTACTTTCTTTCTCTGCTTTTTCTTATTTACCCCAATAACAATTCGCCTTTTTGTATGGTTTAAGTCTGACGTGTGTGGTTTGTCGTCGGTTTAAAACGTACAAAAAGGTGGGATGTTACATCTAGTATCAGAGCCAGGTTTAGCGATAAGCTTTAGCTTTGTGGGGTCTGAATCTTTACGAATAGGGCAATGATACCCTACGATGAGTCGTTGAGTGTATGTATATGAGAGAGCGTATCTGTTAGTGTTATAAAAAGGCTTTGATATTGTGTTAATTTGTTCCGTTTTGTATTTATAAATTCTAGTCGGTGCATAAGATGCTACGACATCAATAGTGATTTCTAAACACTTAATGGGACATACCGACACAATATTGTTTTGAATATAGGTGAATAAAATAATTTTGCATATTATATTTTCTATATATATAAAATATTTTTTTTAAATGATATATATATTTGGTTGTAATATATTGGTTGTTAGGTAATGAAATTTATAAATAATAGTTGAAATGAGATTGAAAATAAAATAAATGAAAATTGTGAATTTAGAACTTAAGTTTCGAGGTTTTGAAAATTTCTTTTGAATTATTTTGGAATATAATAACAATATTATTCAGAAGTATTTTCTAATATAAATATTTCAATATAATTTGAAAGAATTGTTTTAAGAAATTTTGAAAAGAAATAAGTTCTGTACTCCCCTCTCTGTCGTTGGAAAATAATTTCGGTGATGAGTGCACGTATCATCGATATTCATTTTCGAGTTTCGAAGTGGGAAGGCCACGGTAGTAGTTTTACTGTAGATTTATTTTTGATAAAAAAATATAAATTTTGTATTGTTTTAAATATAGTTGGATATATAAGTTGCAAGTATATACTTATCTATTAATTTAAAATGATTTAAAATTTTAACCCGGTATTTTAGTTCTAAATTTTCCATTAATCAATAGTTTCAATTGCCTTAGTGAAACAGAATTTAACTAATAATTGAAACCTATAAATGAAATAATAGATTTAATGCTAAGTTATAAATGAAATTTCAAGAAAGTTGAAATTGTAACCTATAAAACAAAAGATATGATTATTGAAGATTGAATCAATTAAAAGAAATGAGATGAACTTGTATAAATTTCAATTGCATTCTTAAAAGCATATATATAACTTACCAGATATTAAAAGTTCCAATGTTTAATAAGAAAATGTAATGGATATTATACAAGTAATAAACTTGAGGTAATGAAATTACGTAATGAAATTCTTTTATAAATAAGAATTTGATGTTGTAATTGTAGTCAACTTAAGATTATAATTGAAATGTTACTGTAATAAAGGTAATAGGAAGTAAGTATTGCAAGTATAAGATTATAAACTTAAGTAAATAAATAAATGAAATCTGTAAGAAATAAAATGTGAATTAAAAAGATTATAAACGTAAGTTAATGAAATTGCCATGCCAAGTGATTGAATTGAGCATGAATATTATTAATAAATGAATGTAAATAAATGAAATCAAGTAATGAATGAATATATAATACAATAAAAAGAGAATTGACATGATGTGAATAAATTAAATGAACATAAGTATTATATGAAAGAAAAGGAAATCAAACAACAATGGTCATGAAATGAAATTGAAAAATTAACTTGATTTATTGTTTGGAATTGTTGTTTGTTTGGTTTATGGTTGTTTGGGCAAGGATGCTTTAAATTTGCTTAGATGTATGAATAATCTATTGAGTTTGTCTAAGACTGTTAAGTAAGTGGAATACTTCATAGTTATTTGTCATTGTATGTGATTTAAAGTGTCTTAACCCAAACAAACCAATGGTTTATCTTGCTTGGATGGTTGATTTGTATTTGACGTGTATGCTGTTGGTTACAATTGATTTTTGTTATATTGATTTGATTGCTACTGATTGAAACAACTTCAAATATTTCATTTTACATAATTATTAACTCTTCTGGATTATACAAGTGGAATACAGGTAATGGAAGCAATTGCTACTGCTTTTGGTTTCATAATTAAGCGTTAATTGCCCGACAAATAGGTACATTTTCGGATTACGGTTTATAATGTTATTATATAATTTTTCCCGTGTTGGGATATATATTATTTTGGAAAATATATGTTATATATTGTTATATTTGATATTATATTTTCTTCCGAGCCTCTCCGTAAAAAGAAGACTCTAACGAAATTTTTCGTAAATTTTGGACTTAGAATTTTTTGAAAATGTTTTCCAAACTTTATTAATTTGAGTATAAAAAGACTTAATAGTTATATATAGATATATTTTATTTGAATTATTAAGTTTTGTAAACTTATTTGTTTATAAAATTAATACTTTGAATAAGATGTATTGACTACTCAATTTCTTCTTTTCCCTTCTTTTCCCTTTTCGGGGACAAAAAGTTTTGAGTGAGGGAGAGTGTAACGACCCATAATTTTCGAAGTTTAAAATTTGTTAATTAAATAAGATTTTGGTAATTAAATCTGGAATAAAAAAGAATTTGTAATTTGTTACTGAATTTATAACGGGAATGAAATGTAAGAATATTAATGCAAGTTAATAAATAACTAATTTAGCGCAATCCCAATAAATTGAACAATTGTAAGGTATAATAGATGGTAATCAGTAAATTGGAAATAATGTAGATGTTATACTTAGCTACAAATTGAATATAAAAAACAAATGTAAGCATTGAATCAATTAATGAATTTAAATTACAATATACGGTAATAAATAAAATCAATGTTCTGGAAGTAATTATAATATTTGTTTTGAAAGTAATAAACTTAAAGGTAATTTAAGTTTAATGGTAACAATTGTTATAAGTTACCTATTTGTTTAGTTCATAAAATTTAATTTGAAATCAATTGCAGTTAATTGACTTAATTAGTTCAGTTAGGGTAGATTTAATTTGTCATTGAAGATTGTTAATTCAACAAGAAGTAACTAATGTAAACTCTATCCATAATATGGCAATTGATTGAATGAAAACAATTGAAATTCATGTTTGATTAATTTATTGGATTTTGAGATGTAATAAATTATTACTGAAATTAAATGAAATAAAATATTACGCTAATGGGAATTAATATGAAATGAAACATACATTAATGAAATGTAATATAAATCAATGTTAATTATACCCATAAGATGTCGATTTATTGAATAGCAAGATTTTAAATCAAATAAATGGATTTATTGAGATTTCAATTGATAATTAATAAATTTATTAAAATTGAAACTAAATACGGTAATGGGTAAATTTATTAACTTTAAATTGATATCTGAATTGTTTAAAGGATTGTAATGGTGTAAGAAATCAAAAATGATAAAATTTGTAAAATTTGGATTTGGAATTTAAGATTTGATTTTATTATTTTAATATTTATTCAATTAATTAACTGGAAAATAGCCATTTTGGCAACTGACTCGGATTTCGATGAAACTAGTTTCATTGGGTCCGTAATGGTGAATTATTATAGGATTTCAAGTTTCATAGAGATTGGGCTTAGCGTTTGATCGTATGGGCTTGAAATGCCTTGAAATTGGTTAAATTGAAATCAATTGAAATCAATCTGAAATAACTTTATTTTAGCATAACTTCTTCATACGATGGATTTCGGACTTGAAACCTGTTCCATCGATTTTTAAATATTTTAAAACATCTATTTTGATATATGGGTTGACTTAATTTTGTTCCGGAGTCAAAACGGGCTTTGTGGGCCATTTATCGTTCAACGTGTAATTCAATCTTGCCCGTCTATTCTAATTTCAGCCTTGCATATATATACCCTGTTATAAACTCTAGCCTTTCTATTTCTCATTTTTTTTGTACGTACAATTCAGTTATTCCTCCTCTTCAATGGCAGACAAACAAATTCTCACTTCCAAATCCAATTGCAATTCAAAATCAAATCAAAATTTCAAACTCCACAAAATATATCATATTTTATATCGTTGGAAATCTTTCGAAGAGCGCATCTCAATTGTATGGTTCGTCTTTCAATTTGAATTATCGTTTGACCGCAAATTGATGGAGAAGTGTCGATCGTTCATTGGATAGCTTCTCGTTCAACGGTGGATTCTCATTGATGGTTCTATCGGGAAGTGCAGTGTCGTAGGGTTCGACGAGTGGAGCACATCGGTACGGTCAGTTCGTCGAGATGGGCATCATAATCGGCCGAGCTTGGATGTGTTTGGAACGGCGGCGGAGGAGGCTTCGGCCTTGGAAATCGTGCGTGTGGTGGTGGAGGCTTTGGTCGGCCGAGGCGGGGATGGCCAGTGGCGCCTTTAATCGGCGTGGATTTCATTGAGAGGTGACGGTTATTGTTGATGCAGGCAGCGGCTTCAGTTGTTCGAGAGTCTGCAAGTTAGGGTTTGCTGGGAAGAACGCATGTGCAAAGTGGTAAAAGTTTATATTATTTTATTTTATTTAAATTTGAAGCCTACATCTTCTAATCATTATAACTTTCGCATACGAGGTAGAAATTACGCATGGGTATTTGCATTGGGATCGTATCAGAATTTCGAACATTTTAGCGCTTGTTTGGATGAATTCTGAGACCGTTCAAATTTAGGTTTAAATTGGATTTAAATTCAAAAGGTGAGTGTTTAAACCACTCACAACTTCTAAAATTTCTTATGTTTGTTAAATTGATTTATGATGTGATTAGGAATTTATATGTGACTGTTTGACATATTTTTAATCATCATCTCATTTAAATTGAATTTATTTGAATTAAATGGATATCTAATTTATTTTTGCATATAAACTCCTAGTTAAATTGTTATTTAATTTATTATTGAATGTAAACTGCCAGTGAATACCTGTTATCTGTTATCTGTTCTATATTGATGTTATTGTTGAATTGGATGATGATTCTGATAAATGGTTGATGGTTGATATTGGATGAACGGATGTTGTATTTTATATTGTTATAAACTGCAAGTTTTTATGGATTTTATTTCATTCGGGGTTACAGTTGAAATGATATATAACCGTATTTATGTTTTAAATTACGAATCGAAATGATAAATATCTTTATCACTTGATCATATGATAGAAAATTAAATACAGACACCGTGGTCTATATATATAAAAATATTTTGATGTGATTTCTATGATTTTGTAAAGAAATATGTGGGTTATATAAATATTGATTTCAGATGTTATACAAATGTTATTTTCTCATTGATTTTTAGCTATAAATTTGTTTTGAAATATAAAATAAGTTAAATAATAAAGTATGATTGTTTTTACATAATATGTTAGTATATGTTTAAATTATATTGTATATAGAGTTTATAATGATTTAAATAAAACTAAGGTTGGAAGATAAATATGAAATTGATTTGAATCAAATTATTTAAGAAGTATACTTGAATAAATTTGATTTGAAATTTAAATAAAATTAAGATTTTAAAGGATGTGATTTTATAATTTGATTTTGGTTCAGAGTGATTTAAATGAATATCGAGTTGTTTAAACGAATATATCAAGTTCAATAAATTGAAAGAATATCCAGTTATTTGAAGTTTAAAAGTTTTACTCAAATTATATTGGATTTATTAAGTATACATTTCAAATCTAAATAATAGTAATTGAATTTGATATATATGGAATTATCAAAGAATTAGTTTTGAAATGGTGGAATATTTAAAGCTTTGAAATATATGGAAATTGAAATGGTTTATTTGGGGATTCAAATCTGTATTTGGAATTGATTTGTGAAATTAAAGAAGCTATTTTTTATATAAAGTAATTTAATATTTAAACCATCTAAGTCATGTTTCAATGTTATGGGTTTCAAGGTATTATGATTTGAAAGTGCTATGATTTTGGAAAAATGATATATTTGAAATAAAAATGGTATTATATTGATTTGGGTCTTTAAAAAAATGATATCATGTTGATTTGGGTTTTAAAACAGAAATGATATCGTAATTATATGGTTTTGAAATGGATATTATATTTTGGTTTTGAAGTATAAACTATTTTGAAAAGACCGCAGTGTTATAATAACGTTTGGTGGTTAAAGAGACCGGGATCGGAAGTTGTTATACTCTCTGTCAACTCCTAAAACCACTTTAACAACCATGTACGCGGTGGAGATTCTAGAATGAAGTAGGATGGTGGCGGTGTTTCCTTTAAGGTAAATACGTGGACCTGACTCCCGTGAGTTGGCATAAGGTGGCTAAAACAGGAGCGATTGACGGACTAAGAAGGTAGCACCGTTTATCGGACACACTCCTTCAATACCATTCTACTACATTGTGATTGATTTAGGGCCCTTTTTGATTTCGGGGGTGTGGCTCGAGGTGGGCGGTAGTAGCTGCTACGCGCTACCACTAGTCCGGGAGCGTAATTGGTATATGTACCCTGGCATTGCCTAGTTGTGCCGTGTCACCTACCCTAGCGCGCCTTGTACGAGTTTGGTTTTCTCCCGTAGCCCGTGGAGTATTTAGGGTAGTCTCCCGATCTGGAGATGCGCTGATACTGGATGGACTACTGGGACTATTATTGTGTTAAGGGGGAGATTGGGTAACTCCTTAACGCTATTTTAAAGTAAGTTTATTTTACTATAGACATTATTATAATAGCGAAATATTACTACATAGTAAATAGTTTAACGGATCCTTAGGAGATGTGAATCCCGAGCATCTCCTAAGTTACTGCACTCACGTTTGACACTAGATAGGAGATGTTAAACCCCGTAAATATCTCTGACGCCGTTCCACTCACATTATTTACCATTGATTTAACTTACATAAGATCTTTTAGTTCTGACTCGAGTGTTTTGTCTTTTTAATTCGCTCGGATCAGCCTGAGCATTTCAGGATTTGAAGACTTTATTTCTGGAGGATGAAGACGAAGATTGTATTACTATTATTTATTATATTATTCCACTACATTCATATTATTCCGCTGCATTGTAGTTATTATTCTCTGTTATATGTAACTCTGATTCTATATTGTACTAGTATAATCAAATGTTTTGTAAACAGCTTCATAAACTGTATTTGATTATTATATTTTGTCATTCCGCTGCAAGATTCTGTTTTGTTTCCTTTCTTTCTCTGCTTTTTCTTATTTACTCCGATAACAATTCGCCTTTTTGTATGCTTTAAGTCTGACATGTGTGGTTTTCGTCGGTTTAAAACGTACAAAAAGGTGGGATGTTGCAAAATATGGTGCTAAAAAATTAACTAACAATACTGGTGTATTTATTAAAGGCAATGATGATCCAAATGATCATATAAATGATTTTTATGGCGTGTTAACCTAGGTTTTGCAATTGACTTATTTCACTAGACCCGCAGAGGAAGTTTTTTGTTTAGATGCAATTGGTTCAACAATGTTCCAAGTTCTTGAGTTATCGTGCATCCAAATGATAATCTTATAGAAATAAAACATACCTTGCGTTTTCAAAAGTACGATCCTTTTGTACTAGTCAAACAAGCCCTACAAGTTTATTATACCCCTTACCCATCTCTAAAAAAGAGATAAAGCAGATCGATCGACAGTTTTTAAAACGAAGGCAAGATTTACGTTTGATGGAAAGAATATTCCAAATGAACAAGCCTATCAAGCAGATACCGAGGAAAATGTTGAAATAACAATAATGGACGATCACATGGATTTTTGACCTCTGAATGATGAATCAAATGTACTTGTAAAAGCATTTGAAACTATAGAGGAAAATGATATAGAGTACAAAACCGAGTCCGGATCTGAAAACAACGAGGACTGATTGCTAATATAAGGTAATTTATGCGATTATTCATGTTACATTTTTCTCATCAATTGTGATATCTTTCCTCATAATTATTATGAATTATATATTCTAACATAATAAATTGATATGTACATGACATGTATTATGTCTTTTTTCTGAAGGCGTAGCTCTTCCCACTCCGGTTCCCCCTCTTCTTCTCAAAGAGGGAATAGAGGTGATGATAGTGGCCCTTCAAAACCAGCAGCATGACCAGTAGTATATTTACAGCCCAAAGCCGATGGATCGTAAGTACTAAAATTAGTATCATAGCATTGGAAATATTTTTTGTATGATATATATAATAGTCTAAAGCTATGTTTCAAATTTAACACAAGGGATTTGAGCTAGAGCCATCGGGAGTGGTTCTTAGTATTTCCAAGCAGGCATATATGAGTAGGATGACTGGTTGTTGGCCTCGTTGGAGTAAGATTCCTGACCTGATTAGAGACAGCATCTGGTAAGACTTTTTGGTGGGTTTAAATTTACATATTTATAAATTACCGTTTTACAATTTGTTGACTACCTAAAAACGTATAACTTATATTTAATTTTCTCAATATGCAGGGTTCCGTAGATCTGTAGGAAGCGGACATTTCCCTTGTGCAGCGCTACTGGAATTCTAAGATAGCGAAGAATAATTAGGGCACAATGTCAGGCCTTAGGAGAGCGGGGAAGAAATCGAGCTGTATGGGTGTCAGTGTATGGGATGCTTGGGTTGCCTGGTGGAATAACAATGAGTTCAAGGTAATTAATCTATCATATATATCTCATTACTTTGTTTTATAGCTATTAAATATATTGTTCAATTATTTAAATTTGTAGGAAGAGTCAGAGAGGAACTTTGAGAATAGAAATAAGAACCCAGTAACACATCGTGGTGGTTCCAAGTTATTCCAGCATCATCATGAGGATTTGTAAATTTATCAATTGTTATTATAAACAGTTATTACATTTATATAGTTTAAGTTATAAGTTATTAATAAATATTAATATATATACGTAATTTATTGCAGGAAAGAGCGCGTCGACATTCGGTCTCATACATGGAAGTATTTGCTCATATCCATGCCATAAAGCAAATGGACAAAGCTAGCAACCTCACATATACATGGGAAGATAAGGATAAGGCAACGGCTGCATATGCATGCATATTTTGAACTTTAAGTTGTTAATATCGATTAGTTTAAGTAATTAGCTTTGAAGAATTAAAATAATGTTGTGTTAATTTCAACTGTAATTTTTTGGCATTGAAGGAAAAGTTTCAAGAGACACGAGCACAGATGCTAATGGGATCGGATTGCGATGAGTTGACCCACGAGGAGGAAGACGCTATTTTTGACTCCATCATGGATCTGATACAACGAAATCAGTGTTTTCGTTATGGAAACCAAGCGGTAATTTATAAATAAATGGTTAACCATAAAATATGAATAAGGATAAAGAAGACCTTTCAGGAGGCTTCCGCATGAATAAAGAGTAGCAGATGGAGCCACGTTTCGACGGTGTTGAAAGGTTTGTTTAATGCTAGTAAAGAAAAGTACATAAGGACTTCAGGACAAGACTCCCGCAAGCATAAAGGAAAGCTAGTTCTGGGACGGTATGTCCATCCCACGAAAGCCAAAGGAAAGAATTGCTAAAGCACAACGAAGCGGCTAGGTACAGGGCTGCTAGGAGCATTCCGGCTAGGACGGAAGGTTATTTTCGTAGTCATTCATCATAAAGTGTCAAGGTCCTTTTACGATCCTACTTCGAGACCTTTCGCCTAAGACAAAAGGGGTAGTTTTGCGTGAGAAGGTTCACAAGAAATAGTTCTGCTCTCAAAAGACTTCCGCAGGAAAGAAAGACCATTGTATTTGACTTGATAAGAGAAGGCTCCGCAGGAGAGATGCGATAGCCAATATAAATCATTCCACAACTATTTGCATAAGGACCTTCCGCGATAGATAATTCCACATTGAAAACCTTCCGCAAGAGACAACAAAAACACATGTAAATATTACCTTTCGCACCTACGGAACCTACCCAGGCATGCCTCCGAAGGTCAACCCTCTTCTTCAGAGACACCTTTTTGTAAGGCTGGAAGGAAGCTTCCGCATAGAACAGATCACTCAACACAAAACAGAGCTGCCCAAGCACTTCAAGTGACCACTTAAACCTTTTAACGGAGTCGAAAGGTCTCCTTTCGCATCAAGAAAGCTATCATTTTGAGCTAAGGTGTTAATGGATCAAAGTTATGGGTGCCGCATTCCTACCTTCCGACGAAGACGAAAGCATTCAGACATGTTCAAATAGCTATAAGCCAACCATTCGGCATGGTTGAAAAGTCACCCTTTCGCGCCAAGCTGGAAGGATGCATGTGAAACTAGCCTTCAGTCGTGATCAGAATGGCTTCTGCGAAAGGGATCCAACCATCACCTCTAAATAAGACCCCAGAGGTCCCATTTTGGGATCCGATTTTCCTATTCTGCTTTCATTCTACGACTTCTGCACCGCTCACTACATTTGTAATCCTAAATTAGACATCAAATTCGGATTTGCTTCTTAAACTTTGTATCAAACATCATCATGACAAAATAAAGACGATTATAGCTCGCAATCAACTTTGAACTCGGGGATGATCATGGTCAGGTGTTAACTCAACATTAACGGTTGATCATACATGATTTATTTCTTATCTTCTTTGTTCATTCTGAGTATATGTCATGGAACCATCACGGGATATTTCCACGAGTTTTATTTCGTTATATGTCAAATTCATGGTTTCAGCCACGTAAGGGAAATACAACTTATGACTCAATAAATATACGATGTCAAAACCCTCATACGGTTCTGGGACATGTCATGTCAACTCTTATTTTTATCTAAACATGCATGAATGATGCATACCTTTCGAAAGGGATTCAAATTGCCAAATAACCATCAAGAAGTCTACTCTTTCGGAAGGGGTACCTTTCAAAGATGTCCACCATTAAACGGTAGATCGAGTACCATCCGGAAGGAAGAATTTGATCATGAATATCATGTTGCGATCTTGACGGAACCTAATAAAAAGGCAAATTAAGGAGGTTTCGATGAGGTCAAGAGGGGTTTCGACTCTCGCACCTTTCTACCCATCAAATCCAGAAAATTCATCAAAGGCGAAGGGGGGGTTTCGTCACTCATTCCTTTCGGCTATTATGAATTAGTGAGATACATGGGTTTCACTGGAGACGAAAGCGGTTTCGATGGAGATATTAAAGTCCACGATGGAATTCAAACTCAATATTCTCCGAGTCATTTCATTAATAATTCTTGTTTTGTCTTCTTTCGCATGCTTTATTCATTGATCATACCAAGGGTTGAAATACCTAAACATGATCAATGATCCAAAGCACTAGTAGGTGCGTTAATGAAATTTATCATTGACATAAATTATTTTATAAAAGTTACATAATTGTTATAAAGTCTTCGAAAATTTCTATAACAGTTTTTTCTATTCGTAGGCTAGGGCATCTCAACAAGCATACCAAAAAGAGCAGGACAAAGCCGAGATAAAAGAGCTGAGAGCCATGGTTGAGAAGTTGCAGGAGCAGGACCGTCTTCGCGCTATACAGATAGAAAAGTTGAATCAACGCTTGGCGGAGTACGTGCAGCAACATGGTTTATTTCCTTCGTCGTTTGGTGCTTTCGGAGGCGAGGACGACTCTCGGTAGGTACGCTTTTCTGTGTTTGTGCTTGGATGTTGTATATGTTGACTTGGAGTTGGTGTGGATGGTTTGTTTTGGTTTGTTTGATACACTTTGATTAGAGATTGGATGAGTTGTATTGGTTTGGTACATTTCGTGGAGTTGTCTGATGCTTGAAGTTGATTGGCTAGTGTTTGGTTGGATGTTTGAGGACGTTGGATGGTTGATTTTGTATATATTGGAGTTTATGATCTTGAATTTGTATATATTGGAGTTTATGATCTTGTATATATTGGAGATTATGGTTAATATTGTTGTTGGTATAATATGTGATGTTGGTTGGTTTATATATATATATAATCTGAATTGTCTGTGTGGAATGGAGTTGAGAAGTATATTGATATATATATATATGTAGATTTGGTGGAAGTCGAATAGGCATAGAAATAAAAAAAAATAAACCCAGATTTTCGACGGTTACCGATGGATTATTGGTTATGAGTGGTTCCATGTGTACCTCTTTGATCGTCGAAGACCGTTGCTATTTTTCATTAGAAGTCGTCGAAGACGTCGAAAGATTGTCGTTGCCACCGTCGAAAGTTGACAAAAACCGTGTACGCTATTCGGATGGCTATGCCATCGGCTTCTGACGGCCACCGATGGCTATTTGCCAGCGAAATAGCCCTGTGTTCTTGTAGTGTCTATTATAAAGAGATTATATTAAGTGTATTATATGTGCACAAGTTTATATGTTTCAAAAAGTTGATTTGACTTTCTCTATTCATTAAAAGTTCGTATACTCGAGTTAAGTACAAACTGTGCACGTTTGTTAAATAAAACAACTATATCTTAATGCAAATCATCCATTGAACCATATCATAGAAAATGAGAAAATATTGTTTGGGCATGGTTTTTTGCTATAATCCTAGTTCCTTTTATTTCAAAAATAACAATTTTTGCTTAAGTATTGCTTAGATTTAAGCAAAGCGCCTATTAAGCATTCTTAAGTGCTCATCACTTAATTGTTGCTTTTTCAAAAATAATAATAACTAAGCATTGTGCATGCATTTAGTGCTTAAGCGTTAGTGCACTTTTCATAACATAGATTCAATTTACAAAGAAAAAAATACACCTAAATTGAGTATTTTTAATTAACAAAAAAGATTTGTTCAGCATGTGTGTATGAAAGGAGAAGGAACCGAGGCACATTGTGTTAAATGGATGAATTATTTTTTTCCATTTTTAGATCTTTCTTAGGTTTATGAAATCTACTTAATTTTAGAACCAATATAAAATATTTCACATAAAATCTTTATTTTATTTAGTTTGTTTACAAAAGATTTTATTTAATTTGTATAAATACTATTTTATAAGTGTATCAAATACACTCATATGTGTATAGTGTACGTGCAACATATAAATAGTGTACATTGTTAATGTGTGCGCAACACACATTTATCCCTTTATATATGCTTGTGTTGTCCATATTTTTCAATCTAAAACTTTTATGTATGTTGGAAATAGGACAGCCTGCAGCGGAAATTACGGGTAAATTTCAAAAAAAATTCCTTCATTGGAACTTTATTGGACCTATGGAGTCTGATTTATTATAAACATTTCAAATTTAATTTAAATATGTAAAATCTTTTATTTTATTTAAATTAATAAAATGATATTGTATTATTTAATTTTATGTTATATTAAATATATATGTGTATCACACACACACGCATATATCATATACACATATATAAGTATATGCATGTGTAACATATCAATCCATGCAAGGTATAACATGCATGTATATAGTTGTTGAGATTCACATCTCAACGGACATGTTAGCTCATCTAATATGTAAATGTATTGTCCATATGTGTATATATACACATAGTTTTTCTTTTACAATAATATATATATATATATATGAGTATAAATTAAAATTTATTTATTTCTAATTTTGTGTAAACATATAAGTATTTATATATGGAATCTGAAAGGCTCATATGAGATATATTTTGACAAGATTAATTACTACTTTAGATTCTCCAATGAAGAAGACAAGCTGACAATCCTGAAGAAAGACCCTCTCTTTATTCGTGGTCAAATGTTTATCATATCGAAATGGAATCCTACCTTTGCTTCTGCTCATGCTGCGGTTAGAACTGTTCCTGTTTGGGTTCATCTTCATAGAATCCCAATTTTAACCTGGACTCTTCTTGGTATCAATTGATTGGCGTGCCATATCGGAAGATTAATATGCTTTGATGAAAATACGGAGAAACTGAAAAGATTTGAGTATGCGAAATGTCTGATTGAAATTACTCCAGATAGAGAGCTTCCTGATAGTTTATCTGTTGGTGATGGTTCCTATCCTGATATACTTCTTGATTATGCATGGAAGCCACTTATTTGTTCTCATTGTAAAATATTTGGACATGCAACAATGGACTGTGAAAACCTTATTGCCAATGGTAATGCCGAAGAAAAGGCCAGTAAGGGATCATTTGAGCAAGTTGAGAATGGTGACAAGAATATAGTCAAGTCTGGACCAGCAATATTAAAAAAAAAGATTGCAGTTAAAGGGTAAATGGAAATTAAAACCCTTTCAGAAAATGTGGAAAAGAGTAAATAAAGATGTTGCTGTGAATACTTCAAGTCATTCTGTTAATTTGGTGCAACAGGCTGGTGTGGATCCTGTTGTTACCTCCCACATGTTGAAGACAGTGGAAGTAGATATTGATATAGCCAATTCTGTTGATCCAAATTCAACACAACCTGAATTGATACGGGTTGATACTTCCCACCAGTCCATTCCTGGTGATATTGCACATAATGTTGAAACAATTGCTGTTGCCAATGGAATTCTTCCTTTACCTAGTCCTATTTCTTCCCTTCTTTCTGTTTCAAGGCCTGTAGTGGATCAACTTCAATCTTCTGATGGTGTCTCTACTCATAACAACTTTTCTATTCTTCAAACCTTATCTGAAGAGTGTGAAGAGGATAATGATGACTTAGTAACTCTTTCTGATCATAATATCATATCAAAAAGCAATCAAATACATACATCTAATATTACTTCCAACAAAAGCAACTTGAACGTGCACAATGATATGCATAGTGCTGTACACTCTACTGCACACCTTCCTGTCCAACCTCAAATCACTCTTAATCAATCCCATTCCAATTCTTCTTATTCATCTCTATCGCTTCCGAATCAAGTATTTTCCAACATCATCTCTATCCAAACCAGCAATTCAACTCTATCTCCTTCCTCCTTACATTCTCTACCTGATTGCTCAATCTCTACCTCTCTAAGTAAAAGGGGCAGGCCTAGGAAATCTTTCAAAAAAACTAATGACCTTGACGAAGGAATTCAATACTCCATTGACCAAATATCCCTTTCAATTCCAATCTCAACTGACCTTAACACTTCTTCCTTTGGTGTTAAAACCAAAGCCAACTCCCAATCTGTTTTATGATTGATAGAATTGCATTCTGGAACATAAGGGGGGCTCACTCCTTATCAAAACAACTGGAAATTAAAAACTTCATATCTTCCTTTAAAATTCAAATAATGGCTATTGCAGAAACAAAATTAAATCATATAAAAACCCTCAAAGCCTCTCAACTCATTAATAGTAACTGGAATTCTATTCACAATCTTTCTCAAGCACCTTATGACAGATTGTTAATTCTCTGGAATCCTGCCATTTTCTCTATTACTCCCATATGTGTTCATAGACAATACATCCACACTGTGATATCCCACATCCTTTCTTCCACCATCTTCCACTTGACCTTTATATATGCAGAAAACAATTGTATTCATCGACAATCATTTCTTGACTCTCTTCCCTCTCTTCAGTCTTCTACTATTCCTTGGTTATGTGTTGGAGATTGGAATTGTATGCAATCTTCTGCTGACAAGTTTGGGGGTTCTCCTCTTACTTATCAACAGACTAGACCCCTCAACAAGGCTATTTTTGATTCTAATCTCCTTCCTATTGCTGCCAGTGGATGTCCCTACACTTGGAATAACTCCAGCAAAACTGGCAAGCTCACTTTTTGTAATCTAGATAGATCATATCAAAACTTTTCATCTGTTCTACTTTGGCCTAAACTTAACTGCATCATTCCTCCACCCTCTCTCTCTGACCACTCTCCTCGTATCTTAGACTGGGGAAAAGCCTATGAGAGAAGACTTCCCTCATTTTCATTTTTTAATAACTGGACTACGCACCAGGATTTTATGAAAATTGTTACTAAATGTTGGTCTATTAAAGTCTATGGTAATCCTATGTACATTTTGCAGGCTAAGCTCAGGCATTTGAGAGATTCTCTCAAACCTTGGGCTAAAGACAATTTTGGAAATGGTAATAGTCTATCTCATGTTGTTAGAGTTAATTTACTTAAAGTGCAACAAGATATTCAGGTATGTTTGGATCAGTCTCTACTAGCTAACCTTATGACTCAGGAGCAATCTTTAAACAATCACCTTGCTAAAAATCTTGTGGAAGAAAATAAAATGGCTTACCAAAAGGCAAAAATCAAGTGGACCATCAACGGTGACAAAAACACTGCTGTTTTTCATGAATCTTTAAGAAGCAAACGTACTGCAGAGAACTTTTCCAACCTCCTTGATAAAAATGATGTTCTATGTTCTTCTCCTGATGATGTTCATGATGGTTTTTTGGATTATTTCACTGATCTGCTAGCTCCCCCTATCAACCCTCATTTTAACAGTCATTTATTCAATAACATCTCTCTTCTTGCCTTATCTCATCAGGCCTCCAATTTTCTTATTCACGAAATTACAGCTGAAGAAATTAAAGATAATATATTTGCTATGAATGCTACTAGTTCCCCTGGACCAGATGGATTCAATGCCCACTTTTACAAATTTGCTTGGTCTGTTATTGGCTCTGATGTGATTAAAGCAATTAAGAACTTTTTCATGCACAGTAAAATGATTTCAGGGATTAATTCCACCAAGATTGCTCTTATTCCAAAAATGAAACAACCTTCTTCTGTTACTCAATTCAGACCCATTGCATGCTGCAACGTTATTTATAAGTGCATCTCAAATATTATGGCCACTAGAATGATGACTGTTATCCCTGAAATAATATCTTCCAATCAGAGTGCTTTTCTTCATTCCAGAGACATTGCTGATAACATTCTCCTCGCTGTTGAATTGCTGAAAGGATATGATAGGCTAAATATTTCAAAAAGATGTGTGCTCAAGCTTGACATTCAAAAAGCCTATGATAACCTCTAATGGAAGTCTATTATTTACATCCTACACAGGATGAACTTCCCAATCCCATTCCTTTCATGGATATACACATGTGTTTCCACAGCTAAATACTCTTTGAGTTTTAATGGCGAGCTATTTGGCTGCTTCCAAGGTACTAGGGGTATTAGACAAGGTGACCCGTTGTCTCCTTACATATTTGTTTGTGTCATGCAATTGTTCATGTCTCTCACGAATAAGTTCTTGGCTATGAAGCTTATTGAATATCACCCCTTATGCAAGAATTCTGGAATCTCCTCATTACAATTTGCTGATGACTTTCTTCTATTCACCAAACCTACCTTCAGATCTATTCAGGGAGTTCTTCTCATTTTGGATGAATTCAAGTCTCTTACTAGTCTCAGCATTAACTACAACAAATCCAAGATTAGGATAGCTGACATCTCTGAATCTGAAAAATGTCATATATACAGTTTGTCTGGTCCCAAACCAATTCATCACAATGATGACTACTTAGGAGCTCCTATGTTTTCAACTAAAGTCAAGACCTGCCACTGTCTCAAACTTTATGAAAAAATTACAGCCAAAATTTCTTCATGGCCAATCTCTAAATGTTCAATGGCTGGTAGGCTTGTGATTGTCAAATCTATAACCACTTCAATGTGCCTTTACTATGCTAGAATCTTCATTATGCCTGCAAAATTAATCTCCATGATTAACTCTACCCTTAACCGCTTTCTTTGGCATGGCAATCCATTTTCCAAGAAGCCTATTCCTATTGCATTCAAAAAGATTTTCTCTCCTTTTAAGTTTGGAGGTCTTGGTATCATGAACATTAAGCAATGGAATAGGGCTGCTATATCGAGGCGTATTGATACGATTTACAAATTTGATAATAATTTATGGGCTTCATGGGTGAGGAGCAATTTAATCAAGAACAAACATTTTTGGACTATGCCTACTCCTATGGATTGTAGTTGGTCTTGAAGAAACATTTTAAGGTTAAGAGGGGTTTTTATTCATATTTTTCAGGTTGGTTTACTTCATATGAATAAAATATCCTTCTGGTTTGATCCCTGGTTCGATCAGGGAATCATTCTTGCTGATTTGATTGGTTACAACATCAGAGTCATGACTGGTATCACTGAGCAAGCTAGTGTTTCTTCTGTTTGGTCTGCAGGTAAGTTGCTCTTACCTTCATCTAGCTCTACCACTGTCCGTGCCTGCTAGGAGAACATCCATGCTAATTCCTTTTCTTGTATTGATATTCATGCTGCTTGGTGTCATAAACCTCATCAAATAAGTGTTGTCTACTTCAATATGCAACCCCCATCTCAACTTGCTTTGTTTCCTTGGCACTCTAGAGTGTGGAATCATGGCTCTATTCCTAAAGAGAATCTTCTGCTTTGGAAGATTATTAACAATGGGTTACACACGCTTGATAAAGTTAAAATGATGGGTACTATTCTGGATGATACCTGCCTTCTCTGCAATAATTCAACGGAAACTATTCACCACCTATTTTTTGAATGTGATTATACCTACTTCATTTGGGGTTACTGTATGTAGATGATAAATCTACAAAACCCGATCAGAGACTCTGCCATGGAATGGTTTAGCATCTTCAAGGCTACCAAATGGAAATCTCGAAAAAGTTCAATGCTGCTGCGTGTTTTGAAAAAGTGTTTGACTGTTATTTGGATGGAAAGGAATAGTAGGGTGTTTTCTAGTGTTTCTACTCTGAACTATATACTTGTCAACTCCATCCGTAGTTAATTTAGTCAATAGTGTCTTTGTTGTTGTATTTTCTTTCTTTTGATCTATTGGTTTGCCATGGATCGATGATATTCTTTTTTCTAATATATGGTAGGGGCCATTTAACCCCGCTGGCTTTGCCAAAAAAATATTTGTATATGTAAACAAAATATGTGTGCGTATATATATTAATTACTATATAAATATGCTTATATTATTCAAAATGTAATAAATAAATTTGTTTTGCTGTAATGTCGAAAATAATACTTATACCAAAACATATTTTATTTAATATATATTCATACACATATAAATGAATATGTTAAACAGTTATACATAAAATGTATAATATATAACATATATTAATATAAGTAAAATTACAACATAATTTTTTTATTTTAATATATTTATTGAGTTAGTCTTGTGCATAGATTAGGTTTTTTATTTCAAAGTTATGAATGAATAAATAAATATTAATAATACCATGTAAAACTATTTAAAATGAAAAGAAGTACTTTGAAATTAAATTTAAATTAAAAATTTCTAGCAGATTTTTCATGAAATTTTACAATTTGAAATCATAATATATAATTTTATAATTTAAAATGATTTGAAATTCAATTTTAAATTATTGGTTTTTAATTTAAATATCTAAAAAAATAAAAAAAATTCTATTATTAGCTTTATATGCATCGATAAATTTTTATGAAACACGGAATATATTTTGGAATAGATATATGAATTTATATGATAAATTGGTCTAAATATTATTTAAAAACAATATATAAATAAAAAAAATTAGTTTCTTTCTGTCAAAGATATTATATTTATTAAACATCATATATGAAATTTTATTTTCATATTTTACACATGTATAACATAGTATTTAAATTATAAACTATACAAAGATATGCATATATTATATATTAAGTTAATTTAATAATAATTATTATTATTCTAAGACGTGTTATACATAGATGAATAATCACAACAAAAAATTTATAGTTATATATACATACACATACAACCAACTGATTTTGTGACAATTATGTACATATTTGAATCGTTACCTAATTGACAATATTATATGCAGGTAAATGAACATTAAAATTATAAATTAACATTTGTAATTAAAGTCGAAATGTGCCTTGCAGCCAAAGCCCTAAAGAACACCTAGATAAGTTGTCACATGCTTTTAGAAACGATTTTCAATCTAATAGAGTGCTAGTCTTTGAACCGTCAACCACTAACTATCGGAGTTTGATTTGAACTTGAAAGACTACAGAGATGGAGGACGAAAGACCCCCAGTAAAAGAACGAGATGGAGGCTCTAAAAGATCTAATCATATAAGGGTAGAGATGCTTATATAGTGGATGGAAAGGAGAGAAGTATGGATTACATCTCTTACCCATTCTCCTTCAATCTCAACCATCCAAAATCAAACCCCTTTTATTGAAATTTGAGCCGCCTCTTGCCTATGTTTGCAACCGAAATTACCATCCCGCATGATGAGCCTTAAACCTATTTTAGCAGAAAAAATATCGTGCAATTAAATCCAATTTAATTACTTATCGGGGTCATATATCAATTGATATATTTATAAATATAGTCAATAATATTTATTCATCAAATCAAAATCAAAATTTATAAATAATATTTCATAAATATATTTAATTTAATTAATTAATAATAATTATAAATTAATTAAATCATTTGATCAATGGAGAATTTATTGTTTTCGGTTATGTGACTCGCCAAGTGTAAATTTAGTCAACGATTAATGTCAAACTATTCGAATATTAACGATCATACTCCACGTAGTAGGTAGCGTGACATTCTGGCCAAATTTATTACTTACTCCATTTCGGTAAAATTCAATTTTACTTTATTAAGCATTACCGGGCTGTGACTATTGTTTACATCAATTCTCTTCGTCAAAACTATATCACTTTGGACTTATGGAATTCGGTAATGGTCAAAATTCCAATATCGTCCACATTTAACTCTATAGTCCAAACACAAAGTCCTTAGTTCAATAATAATAATAATAACTAACCGAACTAATCCGCTAGATATTTTTACTTTGAGTTGACTCAAATTGACCGTGATACTAACTCTATATAACCGAGGAGGCGAATCCTCTCTTGAATAGTGCTTCACTTCCAATACTGTCACTTGACCCAACTATAGTCACTCGATGGATGTCGTGCCATAATTTAACTATAATCAAATGGACCTTCCATATTGAAGATCGACGGTACTGTCAAGTCGAGAGAACTATGTAAATCAGTCATATCGATATTTTCTGTTTGACCTTAGTTATACTAACCAATAGAAAACTATCGAGTTTCCCAACATTCGGAGAAAATTATGTAATATAGTCTCTATGGATACATCAATATCCAGTCTCGATCCATCTTGATGTGGAATTTAAAATGATGTGTTTCATAATGTTGTGATACAACATTCATGATTATAACTATTTTTAATTACTATCACAAACACACCATTTATGGATTTTCTGTTAAATATATTTTAATAGTGCATTTAATTTTTAACAACACGTTATAGCAAATATATAATAGAAAGAAAAATACCTTTATTGCGAATAAGAATTGATACATGGTCAATTAATTTTCAATAAATTACAGAATTGTCCCTAGGGCATACCTTTAACTCCATCAATATCCCACTTGCACTTGGGGCCAATCATGGAATCTTAATTTCTCCCTTCAATCAACTTCTCGAGAACCGACAAAGATAGACCCTTAGTGAATGGATTTCACTATGTTGTCCTTGGGGTCTACCCTTTGTATCATGATCTCTTCCTTCTCAACGAATTCTCCAATCATGTGAAAGTTTCAAAGAATATTATACGACTTCTTGTGTACTCTGGACTCCTTTGCAATCTACATCGCCATATTATTATCATAGAAAAATACCATAGGATTCTCAATATCGGGAATCACTCTGAGCTCACTCAAAAACTTGAGCATCCAGACCGCCTCTTTAGCTGCTTCATTAAGGGTGGTGTACTCAACCTCCATCGTGGAATTGACAACCATTTCTTGCTTGCAACTTTTCCAACTAACGGCTCGCCGTTAAGTGTGAAGACATAATTTGTAATGACCCTAATTTTGACTAACATTACTTGGAATATTTAATTGGATAAATAAAATAAAATAATGTAGATAGTTAATAGATTGAGATATGTTATTAAGAAGTAGCCATGCCTTAATGAATGTATTAGCAAAAGAGAACTAAAAATAAGTATGAGGAATATGGTAAGGGTAAAAGGGGATGCCTTTATTCAAATACCCTAAACCCTTCTATTCTTCATTCCTCATTCATTTTAACCATCACAAAAAAACCTATAGGAACTAGGTCGACCACCATTAAAAAGATCCAAAGGGAAGATAAGCTAGGATTCAAGTAGAAAGCTTGAAGAAATCAATTTAAGGGCAAATCTTTACTTTCTTAACACAAAGCCAATGCGAATAATAAATTTACATCTCACTTCTGATCATGATTTCGATTTCAAGTTAGATCCGAACTATGTTTGCAAATAATATGCCATGTTATGTTTGTTAAAATGGATATACACACACTTGTTGATGATTTATATGGTTCAATATAGATTTTATGATATGTTTGGATTAGAAAACCTATCAAATGACACCCAATTGCGTTTTTTATATATGGTCAAAAACATTATTTTAGAAGTGGGTTTCAAGTTTCATTATTTTAGAAGGGATTCTTTCAATGATGTTGAAAGGGTTTTAAACAATGGTTTCGATGGTGTTGTTTTGGCTTTATAGCCTAAAATTTTCTAATTTAAAAGGGGCTTTAACTTATTTTGAAGGGATAGATTATCCCATTGGTTTAGATTTCATCAACATTGTTTTGTATAAAGCATATACCATGGCATAAATATTATGAGTAAAGCAAAGAACATATTTTCCTTGTTAAAGTATGATTTAAAATGAGTTAAATCAATTTGAAAAAAATGTTTTCAAGAAAAATTGAATAGGGTAGTTAACCCTAAGTTTATGAATCAGATACTAGAAGACCAGATGAGACAGGTGTAGGGTTGCACCCTATACATTAGCTAGTAGCCCCTAGCTAATACAAGTCTAAAATTCCGGTGTGTAGGGCTTCGTCACAGGTAAGGCTAAAATGATGTTACGCAAAGAAAGGAATACACAAAGTAGAGGTAGGTTATTGGTGAGCCAGTAAAAGCTTTAGGATTAGTTGACCCTAAAAGAATAAAGTGAAGGACAGTTCGTCCAACATTGTGTCTAACAAAAGTTAGAATATTTATTATGTCTGAAAGGCCCGAATCAGCCAATGGTTAATAGTTAGCCAGATATAACTATAATCTTCGGACAGATAGTTCATCGATTACATGATTTATATGCGTATATATTTTTTCTATTGTTGTTATAATCAGTTCGATTGTAGGATTTTGATCTGCAAAAGATATGCTTTTAAAAGGATATTAGTAAGGGGTAACCTGTTCCGCTAAGCGACGTTTTCTCACTTAATATCAATAAACCGAGATGTAATATAATTATTTACACCAGGCTTTATATTTGACCCAAAGTTTATGTTTTCACCTTAAACTCTCGGGGGCTCAAAATTAAATTTGGGTAGATTGAGAGTTAAGGACTTTTCAGGTTTAGTAGGTTGGACGAACAAGCTTTCGAAGACGTGCAGGAGGCAAAGCTAGCTATGTAGGAATTATTCAGTATTACTTCCACTGTGATGTATTTATGACTGATATGTCTAACTAGCTAGTTCTCTGATCATCCAAGTGGTCATCTTTATATGTCGCTCTTGGCGTAATTTATGATAATTATATTTGAGCAAAACCTAGGAATCGATTTGGGATTATGTAACTGAATATGAAATATTGATTTGAAATGTAATAAGAAAGCTGTTTTTGAAGTCTGTGTTGATTTTATTTCATATTCATGTGCTTATGGTATTATGGATTCCATTAATTTTACCATATTTTGTCACCGAAAGTTAATACTATAGATGACTACAACATCTGTAGCGCTTAGCTTCGAGCCTCAAAATAAGGGATGTTACAACTTGGTATCAGAGCATAGGTTTATGAAAACTTAAAAGAAATTTTAAACTTAAAATGATTTTGAAAAACATAATCATAAGGAATTAGAGAAAAGATTGGGGCACGGGATAACGTTATATAACATATGTGTATTTGCTATATATAAGTACACGCTTTATCTCTATTCCCTCATCTCTCTTAGGCTATTCTTCTGTATCTTACAAAAACTCGAATGCATATTAAAAGGAAGTAAGATATGGATACTAGGAATGGAAGAGTTAACCTTAATGGAGGAAGCACCACAATTAACGGAAATGACAGACCAAATGCTGGAAGGAATACTGGTCGGGCACAACTGCTAATGTGAGTGCTGGAGCACCGCAAGTTGATATAGGAGCTATATATCAGTTCTTCATCAACATGATGTAAGCTAGAGCTACTGTGGGATTAGTCTAAGGAAATGTTGGGGAAAAAAATCAGGAAGCTCTGGTGGTTAATAACCATACAGTACTGAGCAAAGATTATGCTAGGCTTAGAGGAAAGCTGTTTATCAACATTGAGGACCCAATTGAAGTGGAAAATTGGTTGCTTCATTGCGAAAGGATTTTCTCTAATTTGGGACTCAACGATGAGCAGAAAAGGAGATTGGCATCCAGACAGTTGCAAGGAGCAGCACTATATTGGTGAAACAGTGTTACCGTAGCAGTAGTTGAGAGGCTGTGACCTAGGTAGAATTCAAACGGAGGTTTGAGGAAAGATTCATGTCGAAGATCACCTAGTCAATTCTGCTTAGGAAGTTTGCTGAGTTGGTGCAGGAAGACATGACATTGCTTGAGTATGCTACCAGATTTGAGGAATTATTGAGATACGGATATGCTATGATTGATATGGTTATCAAAAGGAATGAGAAGTTCATTCGTGGATTAAAACCCAAGCTTGCTAAAGCAACTTTACCATATATTAGGGATCCGTCAAATGTAGTTTTTGAGATGGATTTGAGGAATGAAGAGATGCTCGCTTTCTTTAATGGTCACAAAGAAATGGAAACTCAAGGTAGGAAGAACTAGAAGAGAAATATTTATCACAAGAAAGGAGCTCAAAAAGAAGGAGCAGCCAAGAATGGGAAGGTCGATGTAGCTTGCTTCAAGTACGAAAAGAAGGGACATTTTTCTCACAAGTGTCGGACGGGCAAACTAAAGAAGGTTTCTGGCAAGAAAGAAGTGAAATGCTTCAATTACGATCAGATTGGACATTATGAGAACCAGTGCAAAGAACCAGCCAAGGATGGAAAGGGAGAAGTGTTTGCATTGGAACCAGCTACCTTAAGACCAATAGCAGAGGAGAAAGGAAAAGCTGTGTTGGGAGGTATGCTTTTGATTCAGGGTGTGTCAGTTAGAGTTCTATTTGATATTGGTGCATCGCATTCTTTTATATCTCATTATTTGGAAATGAGCTTAACCTAGAACCTTTATACATAGTTGCATCCTTAAGGGTTGCGAACCTGATAGGAGGGTATCCAATTCTTGGGATGAGATGTGACCAGTTAGAGCTTGAATTGTTAGGTTATATATATGCTTGCAGTTTGTATGTATATGATTTCATAGGTTTCAGAATTAGTTTGGGTATGGATTGGTTAAGTAAGTAAATTCTATGATATTTTGTCATGATAGGAAAATATCACTTAGACATCCTAGTTGTAGTGATGGGATTATATACACTGTTGAAAACCCGAAATTCGATTCTCATGCTCTGTTGGGTGTTATGAACGAAGAAGACGTGTTGAATTGAGTTTACGTTGGTAGAGAATTCGCAGATATCTTTAAGCCCGCGATAGGACTACCGTCGAAACGAGCTATTGAGTTTCGGATCGATTTAGTACTAGGGGCTGACCAATGAGTAGATTGCCAAGTAGAATGAAACCTATCGAGATGAAGGAGCTAAAGGTATAGTTGGTGGATTTAGAAGGTAAGAATCCTATCAGACCAAGCAGTTCGCCTTGAGGAGCAGCCATTGTATTTGTTAAGAAACTGGACGGATCGTTGAGGTTATGTATCGATTATCGTAAGATGAATGAGAAGTCGATAAATAATCGATATCCACTTCCTAGAATTGACGATTTGTTCGACCAGTTGAGTGGAGTCAAAGTATTATCTCAATTGGATTTGGCTATATGGTTCCATCAACTTAGAGTAGCAGAGGATACTATTCCTTTGACGGCGTTTAGGACCAGATATGGATCATACAAATGGTTAATGATGCCGTTTGGTCTAACTATTGCGCCAGCATTCTTCGTGGACCTGATGAACAAAATCTTTCGGGAGCATCTGGACAGATTTGTATTAGTATTCTAGACGACATATTGGTATATTCCAAGGATGAAAGAGATCATGAAGTTCATCTTAGGGTAGTGCTTGAGATACCGAGATAGAATCAATTGAAGGCAAAGTTTTTCAAGTGTCACTTTTGAAAAAAGGAAGTGAAGTTTCTTGGTCATGTAGTCTTAGAGAATGGACTGTTGGTAGATTTGACTAAGTTCGAGGCAGTGTATAATTGGAAGAGACCCAAGACAGTAACTAAAATAAGGAGTTTTCTTGGATTAGCTGGCTACTACCGAAGATTCATTAAGGATTTCTCATGGATAGCCGCACCGATGACTAAGTTAACTCGCAAAGATGCGAAGTTTTTTTGGACTAATAAGTGTGAGGAGGCATTCCAGGAACTTAAACATTTATTGACTAATGCACCTATGTTATTTGTTACAGAGGGGAATCAAGACTTTGTGGTATACCCAGATGCATATGGAACAGGATTAAGAGCTGTGTTAATGCAGAGATGTAAAGTGATTTCCTATGCTTCTCGACAGCTCAGACCACATGAAGTTAGGTATCCAGCTCATGATTTGAAATTAGTTGCCATAATTTTTGCATTGAAGGTGTGGAGACATTAACTTTTTGGAGAAAGATTCGAGTTGTATACGAATCATAAGTCACGAATATATTTATTCTTTCAGAAGGAGTTGAATATGAGACAGCAGAGATGGTTAGAGTTTATAGCTGCATATGACTTTGGTATTGAGTACACATTAGGAAAAAGAAATAAGGTTGCAGATGCACAGAAAACATCAGAATGTAGTACTGGTAATAATAACTGAGCGGAAAGATTTAAAAGCATTGACTACATGCGGAGTACAATGGAGATCTAGGCTAGTTCTTGTCGAGAATCCGCTATGTTATCATGTTTTGAAGTTTGGTCGATGATGATCGAAAGTACTGAATCTAAACAAGGAAAAGATCCATTATTAGCTGGGAGGATCAGAAGGTTAAGGAATGGAACAAAAAGCAATGACTTGATAGATTTCAGTTTTGACCAGAATGGGTGGTTAAGGAAGAAAGGACGACTATGCATTCCAAGTGTGGAAAACATTAGAAAGGACGTTCTTAGAGAATGTCATCGTTTGAAGTTCACTATTCATCCGGAATGAACTAAGATGTACCAAGATATGAAAAGGAGTTTCTTTTCATATGGTATGAAGAGAGATGTAGACCCATGGGTGAAGCAATGTTTGAAATATCAACAGGAAATGGCCGAGCATCAAAAACCAAGTGGACTACTTCAGCCTTTAGATGCTCCAGTATGGAAATTGGATTCTATCTCAATGGATTTCATAGATGAGTTGCCAAGGTCGAATAAAGGAAATGAAAGTATCTAGGTTATAGTGGACATACTGACTAAGAGTGCATACTTTATACCCATTAAGTCGACCAGAACAGTACCAGATTTAGCTAAGTTATTCATGAAGAATATTGTTAAACTACATGGAATTCCTAATAGTAAAGTAAGTAACAGAAATCCCTTATTTACTAGTGAGTTCTAAAAGAGTCTACAAGAGACTTTAGGGACCAAGCTCAAGATGAGTACTACTTACCATCCACAGACAAATTAGAAGACGGAGAGAGTTAACAAAGTCTTAGAGAATTTGTTAAGAGCTTATGTACAAGATTTCAGAGGATCATGGGTAGACCTTTTTCACGGAGTCGAGTTTTCGTATAACAACAGTTATCAGACTAGCATAGGGATGACATCGTTTGAAGCTTTATATGGAAGCCTACGCAACTCTCACTTTTGTTGGTTAGAGAATGGGGATAGATTAATTTTTGATCTGGATTTGATAAAAGAAGCCGCATAAAAAATTGAGTTAATTCGGGCTAGAATAAAGGAAGCTCAGTCTAGCAGAAGAGTTATGCTAATAAGAGGAGGAAAGACTTAGAGTTCTCAGTGGGAAATCATGTTTTCGTCAAAGCATCACCAATGAAGGTGGTGACCAGATTAGGAAAATCAGGAAAATTGGCACCAAAATTCGTTGGACCATTTCGTATTATAGAAAGGATCGGGAAACTCACATATAGGGTAGAGTAACCAAATAGTTTTGCAGGAGTCCATAACGTTTTTCATATTTCTCATCCAGGGAAATGCATTCGAGATCCATAGACTAATATTACACCGATTGTGTTAGAGGATCTAGTAGTGGAACTAGATATGAGTTAGAAAAACAGTTCGTATAGTTGCGAGAGATGAAAAGAGAGTAAGGAACAAAACCGTCAGATTAGTCAAAGTCCAGTGGAGTGATGACGAGAGAGACTATACTTGGAAAACGAAGAGCAGGATTAGAGACACTGATCCTGACATATTTGATGGTATGTTTTTCCTGTATGTTTGATTGTTGTGAGTACCTTATCATAATTTTGAGGACAAAATGCTTTAAAGAGGGAAGCCTGTAATGACCTTAATTTTGACTAACATTATTAGAATATTTAAGTGGATAAATAAAATAAAATAATGTAGATAGTTAAGAGATTGGGATTTGTTAATTAAGAAGTAGTCGTGCCTTAATGAATGTATTAACAAAAGAGAACTAAAAATAAGTAAGTAGATGGAATATGGTAAGGGTAAAATGGGGATAGACTTTATTCCAATACCTTAGATCCCTTTATTCTTCATTCATCATTCATTCTAACTATCACAAACAAAACTAAAGGAACTCGGCCAGCCACCATTAAGAAGATCTAAAGGGAAGATAAACTAGGATTCAAGTAGAAAGCTTGAAGAAATCAAACTAAGGGAAAATCTCAGCCTTCTTAACACAAAGCCAAGGTGAATAATTAATTTACATCCTACTTTTGATAATGATCTCGGTTTCAAGTTAGATCCGAACTATGTTTGCAAATAATATGTCATGTTATGTTTGTTAAAATGGACGTATATACTTGTTGATGATTTATATGGTTTAATATAGATTTTATGATATATTTAGATTAGAAAACCTATCAAATGACATCCAAATGAGTTTCGTTTCTAATATATGGTCGAAAGTATTATTTTAGAAGTGGGCTTCAACTTTCATAATTTTCCTAGTGATTGTGGATTTATTATGAATTTTTTATGAGAGAAAATTATTAATTTTGGGTTTAAATTATTTAAGATTATTAAATAATGTTTTCGGGTCTAAAATTTACATATCTTAGAAAACACATTTAAAGCGAAATATTGTGATTTTTTAAGGATTTTTCCCAAGTGTTTTGTTATGGTTATTAAATTATTTAAGTTAGAGAACTCAAATGTTTTATTAAGAAGAAGAGCTTATTTGCTTAAAACGTTTCAATTTGTTAAATGCTGAATTCGGCAGCTCTTTTTTAGAGAAAATAAATTTGGTAAAGAAATGGCAACCAATTATATTTTGGCAAATTATGCAAGTTAGGTGAAAAGGAATTATTTTAAAAAGCATAAAATCAGTTTTATTTTGAATTACAACTTCGCAACTCTATTGCTTGCTTCCGTCACCATACCTAGTGAACCTTTCACACCCATTTGAAACCAAATGCACATGATAACAAGCAATTGGTATGTAGCATATTGGAGAAAGGCGAAAAGAAAGGACGGTTTCGAAAATATGCCTTCGAAAGGGTTGAAGCCACTTTTATTAGCTTTCGAATCCATTAACTTGCCTTTGTTTTAAAATAAGCTTTCGAAAGGGTTGCCGCTTTTGAACCCCTTCAATACCCTATCTGCCGTATTTATACCTTTCACATTAGTTAGATGTCGTTTTTCTTTATAACCTTAAAACAATGATATTTGGAAGGAAGACTTTCATCTTCTTAATATTGAAGCCACCTTCCTAATGCTTTCGAAAGGGGTATCTTAGCTGCTTTTACTAATAGTTTCAGAGGCAATGGTTTCGAAGTTTCAATGTTGCTCTCTTCCCCGATCCTTTTACTTGAGATCAATACTTTTGAAAGTGATGCTTTTTGATCCTATAGTTATATTAAATGTTGAACCCAATGATTTAAAAATAAATGCTTTTAAATGGTTTCGAAACTATGTTTCCACTAGTTCTTACTTGAACCCAATGCATTAGAAAGTTATGTTTTTTAGGGTTTCTAAAGGAATGTTTCAGTGCTTTCGAAAGATATGTTTAATGGTTTCGTGTCTAAGTTTTTAAGCAATGATTTCAAAAGGGATGCTTTCAACGATGTTGAAAAGGCTTAAAACAATGGTTTAATTGGTGTTTTGGCTTTATAGCTTAGTTTTCTAAGTTAAAAAGGGGCTTTAACCCATTTTGAAGGGATGGATAATCCTATTGATTTAGATTTCATCAACATTGTTTTATGTAAAGCATATATCATGGCATGGATAGTATAAGTAAAGTAAAGAGCATATTTTCCTTGCTAAAATATGATTTAAAAGGGGTAAGTCAATTTGAAAGAAATGTTTTCAAGGAAAATTGAATATGGCAGTTAACCCTAGGTGTATGACCAGTATATTAGAAGACCAGATGAGACTGGTGTAGGATCGCGCCCTATACTTTTGCTAGTAGCCCCTAGCTAATACACATCCAAAACTTCAGTGTGTAAGACTTTATCACAGGTAAGACTAAAATGATGTTACACACAGAAAGGAATACGTAGAGTAGAGATAGGTTATTGGTGAGCCCGCAAAACCATTAGGATCAGCTGACCCTGGAAGAATAAAGTTAAGGACAGATCGTCTAGTATTGTGTCTAATAGGAGTTAGAATATTTATTATGTCTGGTAGGCTCGAGTCATCCAATGGATAATGTTAGCCACATAAAACTATAATGTTCGGACATATAGTCCATCGATTACCTAATTTATATGCATGTATGTTTTTGCAATTGTTGTTATAATCAGTTTGGTTGCAGGATTTTGATTTATAAAAGATATGCTTTTAAAACGATATTAGTGAGGGAAAATCCATTTCCCTAAGCGGTATGGTCTCACTTAATATCAGTAAACCGAGATGTAATAAAATTATTCGCACCAGGTTTTATGTCTGACTCGAAGTTTATGTTTTTCCCTTAAACTCTCGGGCGCTCAAAATTAAATTTGAGTAGATTGACTGATATGTCTATCTATCTAATACGCTGATCATCCAAGAGGACATCTTCATATGTCGCTCTTGGCATAATTCATAATGATTATATTTGATCAAAACCTGAGAATCGTTTTGGGATTATGTAATTGAATATGAAGTATTGGTTTGAAATGTAATCAGAAAAGCTATTTTTGAAGTTTGTGTTTATTTTATTTCATATTCAAGTGCTTTTGATATTACGGATCCCGTTAACATTACCATATTCTGTTAGAACATTTCCATGATTGGAATTCTCCATACTGAACCTTTTTAACATGGTATCTACGTATAGGGATTTGGATAATCCCAAAAACCTCTTAGATTTGTCTCTATGTATCTTTATACCAAGTATATAGACTGCTTCTCCCAAATCCATCGTCAAGAAGTTCTTAGAAATCCAACCTTTCACCTATTGCAAGAACAAGTGTCATTGAAAATCAATAATAGATCATCGACATAGGGCACTAAGGATATGATAACATTGCCCTGTTCTTTCTATATACACGCTTCCTTTATGTTCTATTAAAAACCAAATTGTTTGATCACTTTATCAAAACACTTTGTTCCAACTCCTTGAAGCTTGTTTAAGTCCGCAAATGGACTTTAACAACTTGCAAGCCTTACCCTCACTCCCACTGACTACAAAACCCTAGGGCTGCGACATATAAACGGTTTCTTCCAAATCACCATTTAGAAAAGCCATCTTTACGTCCATTTGTTATATTTCATAGTCATAGAATGCAGCGATGGCTAGCATAATTTGAATGGACTTAAGCATGGCTACGGATGAAAATGTCTCATAATCAACACTTTAAATCTAATGAAATCATTTTGCAATTAACCTTGCCTTATAAGCCTCCACTTTCACATCTACATTTAGCTTTTTCTTAGAATTGCAACCAATGAGTTTTATCCCTTTAGGTAGACAAAATCCAAACTTTTTTTCGTACATAAAATCCATCTTGGAAATATTTCATAGCTCCAAGCAAGAATACAAATTCTATACCTTTAGTGCTTGTTGGAAGGATGGAGAAGTGTCATCATCTAAGACATAGTCCTCCTTCTCGCCCTCAATGAAAAAACATAGTATCTCTCTAGTGTGCCAGAATCCCTATTAGACCTTTTAATAGGTTCAGTGTTTTCGTATACGGGTGAAAGTTCTCCCGCTGGTTCGGCCTAATTGTCAATTTCTTGGATCTCATCCAAGTTTGCAACCTCATGGTTAATTTTCTTTGACGGAAACTCCTTTTCTAAGAAGAGCACATGGGAGAAACAATGACCCTTTTTGCTTGGTATTGTAGAATATATATCCCATCGATTTTTTAGAATATCTTATAAATTTACACAGTATTGATCTTGCCTTTACTTTATTCGGACTAACATTCTCAACATGTAACAGCCCTAGTTTTTAGCTATTTATTTCTTTTAATTTTTTTTTGTTTTAGGAATATAATTTATATAAATTGTGTTTACCAATATTGTTTAAATATTTAATTTAGAGAATTAAACTCGTTAATTTAATATGATTTTTGTAACTAAATTTAAGAAGAAGAAAAAAAAAGGAAATTTTTATAATGTATAATGAAGTGTGTGGTAACTAAATGTTTTGGATATTATCATAATATCTGTTGTTATACCCATTCCCTAAAAATAATGAAAAGGATAAAATTTGTAACATATTAAAGTAGTTAATTAATTATGTTAATTTGGTAGGTTATGACATGCAAATCATGTTGGTGGAATATTCTCAATTTTGACATATTAATTATGTTAGCAGTGAACATTGTTAAGCAATTTAAAACAATGAAACTTACAATCAATTTATTTGATAAATCTACCTTATTCCTAGTTAGCAATTCAAAACTTGAATAAAGGCACATACGGATATTTTAAAATGGAGTTAATGACAATTAATAGATATTTCAAAAAGAAATTTATGACAATTAATAGAGAAATTAATTGTAAAATTTCAGTAGTTGACCAGAATTAATTTATTGAATAATTAATGCAAATTAATAAAATTGATGAAAGATAAATAAGTTAATTCTTTTGGTTAATGGCATGAGGACACGAGGTTAATCCCCATTTTGTAGGAGAAATCTGCCCGTGTAACCAGTCCGGCTACCAGTGCCTACAAAGCGGACGGATTAATGTGAGACGTCGCAAGATTGATAATTAACAAAAAGGGTTAATTAACTAATTAAGTTAGTAACCAAATTTGAGTATGTAATTAAAGGAGGATAATTAATTGGTAATATGGTAATTAATTGAAATCAATTAAGGAGGGTAATTAAAAGGGATAAGGTAATCAATTGAAATCAATTAAAGGCAATTAAAGGGGAATTAATTGATTAGAAGAATATGGAAATCAAATTTTGCCTTCCTTTGCGCGTGACACAAAATTTTATTCTTTTAACATTTTGACATTTGCCTCTTACCATTTGTTTCTTGAGCATGTCACTGTATTCATTTATTCACGCAGCCTTATCCACAAAAATATCAACTCTTCCAATTGCCATTTTTCCTCTCACCTAAATTAAATGCATTCAAAATTTAATCTTGCCTATCTTTGCAAATTTTCGCATACCCATTATATCTCTCTGTTTCCACTGCGTTTGTTTTGCAATAAATAAATTTTTCGAACCATTGATCAAGTAAATATTTATGTAAGCATTTATTACTTTTGCCTTTTCAGTTAAAAGCTTTTTCATTGCTTACCATAAATCACGCAAGAGCTCAAGTTTTGCTTCCTCAATCAAATCTGTTCAAATTTGCAGTAACGCATGCTTTAAATTTAGATTATAACTGGCATAAATCACGCAAGCTATCTAAAAAAAAAAAAAAAAAAAAAAATCCAAAAGAGTGATATCGTTCAAACATAAAACTGGAAAGAGAAATCAACGCATGCATTTATCACAATTTTCGTGTAGCGTTCAAACAAGAAGAACTGGAAATAAATCTCTTGCCTAAACGCATGCACTCAAAAATCAACGCTTGCATTTATTTCTTACGTTTTCAAACCTGCCTATTTATCTCCCCTTTTTATTTCGCAAGTTTATCTATAAATACTTTGCCTCATTCACATAAGTTTTCATATCTCCTTGTTTGTCCCTCTCTGGTACAAGCTTCTATCAGGTAAATAATTTGCATTGTTTATTTCTTTGCTTCTTCCAATTTTCCTTCCTCCTTCTTGTGTTCTCTGATTTCCTTGCTCGGCTACTTCCCCATCATGCCGTGCCATTTATAAATACATATAGAACTTTGTTAGTAGTAGGCTGGAAGAAATGATATAAATTGATTGTAGGAAGCTAGACTATGGAATTAGTGTAGTTATGATGTAGTTAGTGGTATTGTGGATTTGGATAAGTGCAGTTTGAAGAGGAAGGCATAGAAAGAAAAAAAAAGGAATTACAATTTAATAATGGAGAAGATAAATTGATAAGGAGAAAATGATATGAAATGTTGTTTAGTTCAAATAAACAATATTGTATGAATAAATCTTGGGTGAATATAATAAAATGACATTTATTTCAATTTTTAATGGTTGAAATAAATTTAAGATGGTTAAAAATAAATTTAACTACTTATTTGAGAATTTGGGTGGATAAATATCAATGGATTGTATTTATTATGGTTAATAAAAGGATATTGGTGATGTATACCAATAATCACCTTTTAATGTTTAATAATAAAAGTAAAAGAAGAAATAATTTGCCTAAACATGATGAACATGTATGTGAAATAAAGTATTATTTAATGAATTCGAATGTAGTTAGTGGCTACATTTGATTAAATCGAATAATTTGAACAGTATTGTGTTTGTTGCCAATATTGTCATTTTATTTAAATAAATATATATGAGAATGAAAATAATTGATCATGATAAATATGATTAAAAATGTGAGAAATAATTTAATAATGTCTAAACATGTATTTGTTTTGTTTGGGTGCATAACATCTTTTTATTCAATCAATTGTATTAAATTTGCAATTTATTTTGCAATTTATTCAATTTATTTTATGCATGCGTACGGTTGAAGTATGGGCCTAGGATATGTTGAGACGGTTAGCGGGTTGTAGTAGTCGAGCAAGTTGAACTAAATTTCTTTTATTCTATTCGTTCCAGTTGTTCTGAAATTTTGCTTTGACCGTAATTTTTAAATTCGCATACTTGGTATTTGGATCTTATAGATTTAAGTCAAGGCTTTGCATCCGCCGAAGTTTGATCGTGCTTTCCGTTTTTTTTTTTCCGAAGTAGATACCGTGTTTGATTTAGATCCACTGCAGCGTTTAAGGTGAGTATTTCTCACCAGACATATGTACATATATTTTGTGAATTATCGCAAGTGTATGTGTAAAAATTTTATTTAAATATTATCTGTCTGTAGTATAACGTAGAATGATGAATCCCATTTAAAATTGACACCTCATCAGTTATTTATCTGTTGTACCATATTCTGCAGTTATATTATATTATTGTTTATTTACTGCTTAAATCACCACTGCAAGTTCCCTGTAATTTAGATTGTACGGGCTGAAATGATAGGCCTAAATGATGATTATTGTTAAACTATTCTGTTAACTGCTTAACTGTTAACTTGGGATTGCGGGTTTGAAATGATAGAACCCGGGGTTTTATAATTTACGGATTGAAATGATATAAATCCGTATCACTTGACCTAGGCTAGAAAACTATATACAGGCCCGTGGTTCCTATAATATTTTCTGAAATATTTAAAATTATTTTGGAAGTTAAATATTTGATTTAATATCTTTAAAGGATTTTATATTGATTTTGGATGAGTTATAAATATTAATAAAGAAATAAATAAACATTTGAATAAAATTGTGGAATATAACTTATTTTGGTAAATCGGAATTTTTGAAAGGACAAGATTTCATTTAAGAAATATATATAAATAAATAAGTTATATTTGGAAATATTTATTAAGTTAAACAATCTACTACAGCATTTAAATGCTGTCTTTTGAAATTGGACTAGTTTTACCCGTAACTTTAGGTAGCATTTTCCTAAGTGCTACAGAGTCTAGAATTTGATTGTTTTAAATATTAAGCAAATTTTGAAAATATTAATGGCTAAAATTTGGAGTTTTATATATGGAATTTATGGGAATATTCAAGACTAAATAGTAAAACATTGATTTGTTGAAGGAATAAAATCCAACCTTAGTTTCGAATATTAATACTCCAATTGGATATATATATATATATAGGAATTGAAATGGTTTTGGGAACAAGAAGTGATATTTAAATTATGGTTTAAAACTTAAAATAAAGAAATATATTTGTAAAGCTATATAAATTTTCTTCTTTACAAAGTAACCATAAAGTTAACCCATTTATTCTATATACCGTTGAATATCCAAACCATTGTGTTTGGGAGTTATGGTTTTAAAGTAAAATTTCCAAAATATTATGTTTTGAGGATATAAGTCAAATATTTGGTTTCCAGATATTATAAATTTTAAGCAGTATGGTTTAGGAAAAGAATTATATTTGAATATAACGATATCATATTGTTTTGGGTTTTAAAATGATATCGTATTTATAGTTTGAAATGGAAATGTTTATTCGGGTTTTAAAAGTATAAACTGTTTTTAAATAACCACGGGTTATAATAACGATGGGTCGGCAAAGAGACCGGGATCGGATATGGACATACTCTCTGTCGATACCGAAAACCACTTTGACCAACCGTGTACGCGGTGGAGATTCCAGAATGAAGTAGGTCGGTGGTGGCGTTTCCTGTAAGGTAAATACGTGGACCCGACTCCCGTGAGTTGGCATAAGGTGGCTAAAACAGGAGCAATTCCAGGCCAATGAGGTCATTCCTCTGATCGGACGCTCCTCTTCGATATTATACTTTGACTCGGATTGATTCAGTGGCCACTTCTATATTTTGATTTTGGGGGGTTAGTCCGAGGTGGGCGGTAACTGCGGCTACGCGTTACCATCAGCCTGGATAGCAATTGGTATATCTACCCTGGCATTGCCTAGTTGTGCCGTGTCACCTACCCTATCGCGCCTTGTACGAGTTTGGTTTTCTCCCGTAGCCCGTGTGGTATCCTCTAGTGGCTTCCCGATCAGGAGGGACTATGATATTGGATGGACTACTGGGACTATTACGTGTTAAGGGCTATATGGGTAACCCCTTAACGCTATTAAAAAGTAAGTTTATTTTATAAATAGACACTAGTTGTAACGACCCGCTATTTTGGACTATTCGCATCCGCACATGTCGGACTTGAATAATTCAAAATACCGAATTGTTAATTTTAAAATTTGGCAAAACTCAGATATACAGTAAATAAATAATCACAGAATCACAGACACAGAGTAATAATATGCAGCGGAAGTAAAAGAGAAATAGTAGTTCATGAAGCTACTATATAAATATATAAGATACATCAGAGTTTACAACAGAAGAGTAATACGATACATCAGGTACAAATCAGAATACATCACTGGAATCAACTGGATATCTGAAAGATGAATAGATGGCTGGATCTTCAAGCAAAGCTCCAACTCCAAAGGTGAGTCTCGAATACTGGTACACTCAGTCTGACCCGAGCGTAAAGCAAAACACAAAACACTCGAGTCAGGATTAATATTCTCATATCAATAAATCCAACTCAAGTGAAATATCAATCGAAATACAAGTAACTCAAAGGATGTTGGAATCACCATCCTCTAAGGATCCGTTAAACTATCTACTATGTAGTAGTGTACGCTAAATAGATAATGTCTATCAGTAATATAAAGTATCAAAATAGTGTTAAGGCGTTACCATTATCCCCCTTAACACATTTTATAAGCATCATAGTCTATACAGCACTGTAAACTCCACCGTAAACTAGTGGGATATCAGGGAGTACTCCATAGGTATAACACAAAACAAATTCGTAGTGGTCGCGTATATAGGGATACAAGTATGACAAGGCACATGAGGCAATACCCAAGGTAGTGAAACTACCGTTCGCCTGATCCGGACTGGTGAGAACGCATCGCCGCAGCGATCGCAACACCGCGAAACAACACTCCTAAAATTCCGAGGGTGCACCAATCAATCACCAGTAATGAGTAGTAGTTACGAAGAAGTGTGTCCGCTCGAGGTGGCTAACCCCATTTGGCCCGGCACGGCTCCTGATTTTAGTCATTTCCAATTTGACACAAGTGTCAAGGCTATCCATTATCGTTCTCTTTCTTCAGTCACCACGTACATCATTTCAACCACTTCATTCTGGATCATCACTCCGCGTATAGTTATTAAAGTGGTTTTCGGTTTAGATAGAGAGTATATCCATAACCGATTCCGGTCTCTTTAATAACTTTCGTAATTATTACACCGATTGGTCATTTTATATATTTCAAAACGAATCAATTTCAATTTCAACTAGAATTTAGATTCAACATTTCATTAGTCTTTCACTATCAATTTCCAAAATTTACGTTTCAAAACTTCCAAATGACTATTTCAAAGTCTTACAATTCAATTTCAATTTTTATTTAGAACAATTCAAACATCGATTCAAGTTCGTATATAAGTTTCATTCCGAAATCATTTAGATTAACTTAATATAACATTCAAATCAATTTAAATACGTTGATCGATTTCATTAAATGTTCGTTAAGTTAATTTATCATTCAAACAACTTCTATTTAAATTCCCATTCATTTAAATCAATTACTTACGTTCAACTTCATTATATCAAAACTTCAAATTGAAATAAATTAAATTCGTCAAATCAATTCTTTAAATTACAAGTCTTACGTTAATTTCAATAAATCCCATTCATTTCAATAAATCACAATTTATTTATTGTTAAAGAAATTCACTCAATTAATAAAGAACTAAATTTCATATATTCGAGAAGTTTCAATTTCACTTATTAACTTACTTAAATAATTTTCCCAAAACTTTAATAAATAAAGAAACTCAATTTCATTTATTAACGAAGTTCAAATCCACTTATTCAAAAGTTCAATTTCTCTTATCAAAGAACTTATTTTTTTTATTCAATTATCAAATAATTAAATCTCATTCAATTATTAAATAATTTCAATCTTAATTATCAATAATTACAAAATTTAATAATTACAAACTTGATTATAAATTCAAAACATAATTATTCAATCATTTCCAATTACTTATGAATTCAAACTTAATTATCAAATCATTTCAACTTAATTATAAATTCAACTTAATAACTTCAAATTTAATTATAATTCCAAACTTAATTATAATTTCAAATTTAATTATTAAATGATTTCAAACTTAATAATTTCAAAACTCAATTATTACTAATTCCAAATTATTTATTAATAATTCCAAATTTAATTATTAAATAATTAAATTTCAAACAACGTTCTTTCATCAATTACTACGTTAATATTTGTTTCAGATTTCAATCTTTACATTTTCATTTCATAAAATTTTCAAATTTCAACTTCATTTCAAAACTTATTCTTTATTCGAATAAAATTCATTATTTTCTTTTTAAATCAAATTATTGACCAATCGGGTTTTTATTTAATTCTCTATCCTAAGTCAAATTTATATGGGTATTTATCATTTCAACCCGATTCCATTCCAATTCAAAAATCAAATCATAGTAAAAGGGAACTTGCAGTGTGATAACAGGTATGGTGTCAAAGTAAATAAACAAGCAATAACAACAATCAATAACAATACAATAATCAATTCAAATAATCCCGAAATAATCGTATTAATTCGCATTGTTGTTTGTGCGGATAAATATAATTATCTCTAGAATCTACACTATCATTTCATGTAGACTAAAGATCATTACATTTCGGTTATTCCACTTGTCGTTCCATTTCAATTTCAAATTTAATACTACAACAATTAACCCAATATAAGTTCAAAGGTTCAAAGTATAATTTGTCAAATTCTACGTGTCAATTAACTTAACAATTAAATGGGGTCATATTATTCAAATTAACTAATCAAAGTCAACACATATGTCAATTCACAATTTTTAAACTATCCTACGTCAAATTCAATTGCATAATATTTATCACTTTATACATTACAATTTACATCCAATATTAACAGCAAACAATCAATCAATTATCAACCAAACTGGATTATTATTGCATACATAACAGATAACGGTGTCAGATGTCAAAGGTGAACTGATACATAAATAACAGTGCAATAAATAACAGCAGTATATTTCAATTGTCGTTCCAATTGAAATCAAATTTAATAAATAAGAGAATATTAATCGTGAGTGATTGCTCACCTTTTGAGGCTAGAGAATACAGAAGATGATACAGATATGCACACTGATACAGACACTGAAATTTGAATGACGAATCGAAGCAAAGCAACATCGACCCGAATTCAACGATCAAAGCTGATAAATTGGGGTAGACGAATTCAAATCAGAACAAAATCGGTAAAGGTAAATTGGAGTATCTGAATTCATATACAACTATACATGTAAAATCCAATTTTAGCCTCAAACATGTACTAAATTAAATATATATCTTCGTTTCAAAATCCATTGTTTCAAATTAAACTCAATATTAAAATCAAACATAATTTTAGATTAATAACCCTTATACATTAACTTATAAAATGCAAAACATTTGCCCATTTAAATCTATATATACATATAATCAAAAATCCATATCCAAATATAATAAAATCAATAATAAAATACATAACATAAAAATCCATGTATTATATTTCATTTAAAACAAATATTACAACCCAATATAATGCCAGTCTCTAACTTATGTATTATATGAACCTTATACATAAAGCCCTAAAAACAAATATATATAAAGTCAAACCGTATATATATCAAACGTATTTTTATTATTTTATAGACTAACTTTTAAAACTAAATTTATATAAAGCCTGCTCATATTATAGACTACCGTACAAATATACAACTTCCCTTTATAAACACAGCCGGCTCAAGTTTAAAATAGGCTAACTTTTAAAACTAAATTTATATAAAGCTAGATGGATGAGTATTTTTTTTATACTGTAACCAAGATCAACTAAAATGTCAAATGCGAAACCAAGCTCAAATATAACCCACACGTTTAAAACACATACAGTGCAAAACGTATATAAACATATATTTTATAATAGAACCGAGCAACAACAGAAACAAAACTCAGAAGAAAAAAAAACTTATTTTGTAATTTTATAATATCACAGGTGAATATATATATAAAATAAAAATACCATATATATATATATATATATATATCACGAAGGGAAGGGATGCTTGCTGTATAATAATATACCGTATATAAAATACTATGTTATAAACTATTTTTATAAACACCTATAGATGCATCTCAACTAAAAACCTGAATTTATCCTTATCAACTAACCCATAGCGTACTGCAATATGTATTTAACTTTACGTAATATAATATATATACCTATGAATGCAAGCATGGAGGCACGACTATGAAAACTGTTGCGGAAGAGAGGATGGCCACACGGCAAGGCGGAGGTGGTGATGAGGACAGCTCCGCGTGAGAGGAGCGGGAGACGTGGCTACAGGGAGGGCGAGGCTTACGTTCACGGTCGACAATGAAATGAAGACCCGACTACTCCTGCTCGGAGCTACGGTGCTCGCCCTAAGGTGGTTCAAGTGGCAAGCAAAAATGGGCCGTTGGTGGTCGGGCTGCTGCCGTGTTGTGGTGGGTAGGGTCGACTGTAGGAGGGAGAGAAGGCGGCGTTCGGAATAGTGGAGGATTGCTGTGCTCGGTTGTTGATGAGATTTTGAAAGTAGAGGAGAGAAGCACAGTTTCAAGAAAGGAAAGAAAATGAAACATTAAATAATATGCAAAGTTCTTTCACAATGCAAGTAGGTATTACATTGAAACTGAGGAATTGCAAACGTGAACAGTTGGGAATAGAGAATGTCTAAAGTTGGGTTTCATCAATTAGTAATTGCTACTGACCATTGGGTTTAAACGGTGGTAAATCGAATAGACACTTGAATTCCAAAAGTTCAAAGGCGGTACCGATACATATAACCATTATGCAGATTCCGCGGTGTACTGATCATCAAAACACAGAATCGAATATACCGTAGTGATCAGCCTGATGAGACGATCATAAGGTATATAGATATCGGTGGTATGGTTGAATTATAAAAATTCAAAATTTTATAATAGCGGAAAATGCATAAAAATCGCAGAAAAATAAGATCGACGGAGCCAAAGATGTCCGAATTTGGAAAAACGACAAACTGACAACTTACTCAAAAGATGGTTTAGAATTTTTCTATGTAAAAATATTTTGGTTTTGAAAATGTTTTATTTTCATCGCTTTTTAACTGATTAAATTGAAGTAAATTTACGCGCGAAATAAACTTTCATATTTTAGGACGAAAATTTACCAGTTGCTATGTTTAACTAGACGCATTCCAAATATCAAAATTATATTTCAAAATTTTATCGTTTAAATTTCCACAAAATTTCAATTAATAACGTTATTAAAACCGGTTAAATCTACGGGTTGTTACACTCTCCCCCACTCAAAACTTTTCGTCCTCGAAAAGGAAGGAAATAGGAGAATAGAAACAATCAAAGGAAAATAGACTTGAATTAAATTATAAACAATTAATTTAAACCATATAAATTTCAATTTACTATTTTATATTCAACAATTGACTATTTGAACTTAAGGAATTTCATTAAATTGGTTTATTTTCAATTTATCATTATTCATTTCAAAATTTATTTCAAACAACAATTTTATTTTATTAATCCATTTATTATTCAACTAACATAGTATTCTTTTTATCTCTATTAATCATTAATAATCAGCTTTAAGTGTATACATTTATTTTAAACACTCAAATTTATTTATATAGACATTTTATATTGTATACTATCCAATTACATAGTTAACTTTTGAGCGATTTAGTTGAGTTATATTGAATGCAATTGAGTATTATACAAGTAAAATTTCTAATTTTATTATCCAGATTTCGATTTCATTATATAATTGAAATTATTCCTTAACATAAATTTAAGAATTAACTTTTCGAGTAACTTCAAATTTATTTAGAAATAAATAAATAAATATATATATATAATATATCAAATCAGATTTAAATCATATATCAATATATATATTACAAATCAAATCATACTTTAAGAAATTCAAATCAATTTATTTTTCAAAATAAACCGTAGCAAAGCTACAGAATAGTTTCTCCAATTCGAAACCCGAAAATGAATATCGATGATGCGGCCGTCATCACCGAAATTATTTTCCAGCGACAGAAGAGAAGAGCTCTAATTTAATCATTTAAAATTCTTTGAACACCATTGCTATTCGAAAATATTTTAAATATTATACATTTTAAAACTTTAAAACCATAGTTCGAAATTATCGGAAATTAAATTCTCAAAGTCTTGATTTAAATATATTTTAAATTCCAAATCAAATTATAACAAATTTTATAAATTCGTTCATTTATTTTATGGAACAGTCAATGATTTATAAAACAATAAATGAAAATTTAATTTTTCACATTTTGAACAGATTCATTAACATTTTAATTTCAGAAAATTTTTATTTATATATAATATAATCATACAAAATTTATTTTATTCACCCAATTTGAAAACAATATAGTGTCAATTTGTTCTGCTCAAGTGTTTTGGAAATCCTATCGATAGCGTTGATCAGACGAATCGATCGAAAACCCAAATCAACATCAACAACTCAAACAACACAATATATATTAAAACATTTTAACATTAATTTACAAATACACTTCTCGCTCGACGATACAAGAATGGATTTCAAAATAAGTATAGCGATTCAAATTTGATGGAAATCAAATTAAAGAGAATTTTGATTTGATAATAAGTTCGAGACAGAAGATACGATAATTCAATTAACAGAACCGGGAGATGGACAACTTATTTAATTCACGGGCAACCTTAACCGGATCGACCGTAACTTCAAGAATAAGATCGATGCAGAATTCCGAGGTAAATCAACATTCGATCTCAAGAGATGGAATTTAGGTATGGCAGGAGATGGATAGCATCGTAAACCAAGGATACAGAAATCTCCGGTAAATCGATGCCTATTGTAAAGGAGTTTCACCCCTTTATAAATTAATTTGGGATTGGCGAGACCGCCGACTCACTATAAAGATCAATCGAAGTGGAGTTTTTGGGGTACTCCGGAATCAAAAGAAGATAAATAGTGAGATATGAATGAATTTTGAGACCGCGGAGAACGTTCCAAAATTCAAAGGAATTGAGTTAAAAGGAAGAGATTGAAACTCGAGTGGGAGTGATTCTGCAAATACATTTACCATATATGCTAAGTTTTGCCTAGAGCTACCAAAAGCTCTGATACCAACTGTAACGACCCGCTATTTTGGACTATTCGCATCCGCACATGTCGGACTTGAATAATTCAAAATACCGAATTGTTAATTTTAAAATTTGGCAAAACTCAGATATACAGTAAATAAATAATCACAGAATCACAGACACAGAGTAATAATATGCAGCGGAAGTAAAAGAGAAATAGTAGTTCATGAAGCTACTATATAAATATATAAGATACATCAGAGTTTACAACAGAAGAGTAATACGATACATCAGGTACAAATCAGAATACATCACTGGAATCAACTGGATATCTGAAAGATGAATAGATGGCTGGATCTTCAAGCAAAGCTCCAACTCCAAAGGTGAGTCTCGAATACTGGTACACTCAGTCTGACCCGAGCGTAAAGCAAAACACAAAACACTCGAGTCAGGATTAATATTCTCATATCAATAAATCCAACTCAAGTGAAATATCAATCGAAATACAAGTAACTCAAAGGATGTTGGAATCACCATCCTCTAAGGATCCGTTAAACTATCTACTATGTAGTAGTGTACGCTAAATAGATAATGTCTATCAGTAATATAAAGTATCAAAATAGTGTTAAGGCGTTACCATTATCCCCCTTAACACATTTTATAAGCATCATAGTCTATACAGCACTGTAAACTCCACCGTAAACTAGTGGGATATCAGGGAGTACTCCATAGGTATAACACAAAACAAATTCGTAGTGGTCGCGTATATAGGGATACAAGTATGACAAGGCACATGAGGCAATACCCAAGGTAGTGAAACTACCGTTCGCCTGATCCGGACTGGTGAGAACGCATCGCCGCAGCGATCGCAACACCGCGAAACAACACTCCTAAAATTCCGAGGGTGCACCAATCAATCACCAGTAATGAGTAGTAGTTACGAAGAAGTGTGTCCGCTCGAGGTGGCTAACCCCATTTGGCCCGGCACGGCTCCTGATTTTAGTCATTTCCAATTTGACACAAGTGTCAAGGCTATCCATTATCGTTCTCTTTCTTCAGTCACCACGTACATCATTTCAACCACTTCATTCTGGATCATCACTCCGCGTATAGTTATTAAAGTGGTTTTCGGTTTAGATAGAGAGTATATCCATAACCGATTCCGGTCTCTTTAATAACTTTCGTAATTATTACACCGATTGGTCATTTTATATATTTCAAAACGAATCAATTTCAATTTCAACTAGAATTTAGATTCAACATTTCATTAGTCTTTCACTATCAATTTCCAAAATTTACGTTTCAAAACTTCCAAATGACTATTTCAAAGTCTTACAATTCAATTTCAATTTTTATTTAGAACAATTCAAACATCGATTCAAGTTCGTATATAAGTTTCATTCCGAAATCATTTAGATTAACTTAATATAACATTCAAATCAATTTAAATACGTTGATCGATTTCATTAAATGTTCGTTAAGTTAATTTATCATTCAAACAACTTCTATTTAAATTCCCATTCATTTAAATCAATTACTTACGTTCAACTTCATTATATCAAAACTTCAAATTGAAATAAATTAAATTCGTCAAATCAATTCTTTAAATTACAAGTCTTACGTTAATTTCAATAAATCCCATTCATTTCAATAAATCACAATTTATTTATTGTTAAAGAAATTCACTCAATTAATAAAGAACTAAATTTCATATATTCGAGAAGTTTCAATTTCACTTATTAACTTACTTAAATAATTTTCCCAAAACTTTAATAAATAAAGAAACTCAATTTCATTTATTAACGAAGTTCAAATCCACTTATTCAAAAGTTCAATTTCTCTTATCAAAGAACTTATTTTTTTTATTCAATTATCAAATAATTAAATCTCATTCAATTATTAAATAATTTCAATCTTAATTATCAATAATTACAAAATTTAATAATTACAAACTTGATTATAAATTCAAAACATAATTATTCAATCATTTCCAATTACTTATGAATTCAAACTTAATTATCAAATCATTTCAACTTAATTATAAATTCAACTTAATAACTTCAAATTTAATTATAATTCCAAACTTAATTATAATTTCAAATTTAATTATTAAATGATTTCAAACTTAATAATTTCAAAACTCAATTATTACTAATTCCAAATTATTTATTAATAATTCCAAATTTAATTATTAAATAATTAAATTTCAAACAACGTTCTTTCATCAATTACTACGTTAATATTTGTTTCAGATTTCAATCTTTACATTTTCATTTCATAAAATTTTCAAATTTCAACTTCATTTCAAAACTTATTCTTTATTCGAATAAAATTCATTATTTTCTTTTTAAATCAAATTATTGACCAATCGGGTTTTTATTTAATTCTCTATCCTAAGTCAAATTTATATGGGTATTTATCATTTCAACCCGATTCCATTCCAATTCAAAAATCAAATCATAGTAAAAGGGAACTTGCAGTGTGATAACAGGTATGGTGTCAAAGTAAATAAACAAGCAATAACAACAATCAATAACAATACAATAATCAATTCAAATAATCCCGAAATAATCGTATTAATTCGCATTGTTGTTTGTGCGGATAAATATAATTATCTCTAGAATCTACACTATCATTTCATGTAGACTAAAGATCATTACATTTCGGTTATTCCACTTGTCGTTCCATTTCAATTTCAAATTTAATACTACAACAATTAACCCAATATAAGTTCAAAGGTTCAAAGTATAATTTGTCAAATTCTACGTGTCAATTAACTTAACAATTAAATGGGGTCATATTATTCAAATTAACTAATCAAAGTCAACACATATGTCAATTCACAATTTTTAAACTATCCTACGTCAAATTCAATTGCATAATATTTATCACTTTATACATTACAATTTACATCCAATATTAACAGCAAACAATCAATCAATTATCAACCAAACTGGATTATTATTGCATACATAACAGATAACGGTGTCAGATGTCAAAGGTGAACTGATACATAAATAACAGTGCAATAAATAACAGCAGTATATTTCAATTGTCGTTCCAATTGAAATCAAATTTAATAAATAAGAGAATATTAATCGTGAGTGATTGCTCACCTTTTGAGGCTAGAGAATACAGAAGATGATACAGATATGCACACTGATACAGACACTGAAATTTGAATGACGAATCGAAGCAAAGCAACATCGACCCGAATTCAACGATCAAAGCTGATAAATTGGGGTAGACGAATTCAAATCAGAACAAAATCGGTAAAGGTAAATTGGAGTATCTGAATTCATATACAACTATACATGTAAAATCCAATTTTAGCCTCAAACATGTACTAAATTAAATATATATCTTCGTTTCAAAATCCATTGTTTCAAATTAAACTCAATATTAAAATCAAACATAATTTTAGATTAATAACCCTTATACATTAACTTATAAAATGCAAAACATTTGCCCATTTAAATCTATATATACATATAATCAAAAATCCATATCCAAATATAATAAAATCAATAATAAAATACATAACATAAAAATCCATGTATTATATTTCATTTAAAACAAATATTACAACCCAATATAATGCCAGTCTCTAACTTATGTATTATATGAACCTTATACATAAAGCCCTAAAAACAAATATATATAAAGTCAAACCGTATATATATCAAACGTATTTTTATTATTTTATAGACTAACTTTTAAAACTAAATTTATATAAAGCCTGCTCATATTATAGACTACCGTACAAATATACAACTTCCCTTTATAAACACAGCCGGCTCAAGTTTAAAATAGGCTAACTTTTAAAACTAAATTTATATAAAGCTAGATGGATGAGTATTTTTTTTATACTGTAACCAAGATCAACTAAAATGTCAAATGCGAAACCAAGCTCAAATATAACCCACACGTTTAAAACACATACAGTGCAAAACGTATATAAACATATATTTTATAATAGAACCGAGCAACAACAGAAACAAAACTCAGAAGAAAAAAAAACTTATTTTGTAATTTTATAATATCACAGGTGAATATATATATAAAATAAAAATACCATATATATATATATATATATATATATCACGAAGGGAAGGGATGCTTGCTGTATAATAATATACCGTATATAAAATACTATGTTATAAACTATTTTTATAAACACCTATAGATGCATCTCAACTAAAAACCTGAATTTATCCTTATCAACTAACCCATAGCGTACTGCAATATGTATTTAACTTTACGTAATATAATATATATACCTATGAATGCAAGCATGGAGGCACGACTATGAAAACTGTTGCGGAAGAGAGGATGGCCACACGGCAAGGCGGAGGTGGTGATGAGGACAGCTCCGCGTGAGAGGAGCGGGAGACGTGGCTACAGGGAGGGCGAGGCTTACGTTCACGGTCGACAATGAAATGAAGACCCGACTACTCCTGCTCGGAGCTACGGTGCTCGCCCTAAGGTGGTTCAAGTGGCAAGCAAAAATGGGCCGTTGGTGGTCGGGCTGCTGCCGTGTTGTGGTGGGTAGGGTCGACTGTAGGAGGGAGAGAAGGCGGCGTTCGGAATAGTGGAGGATTGCTGTGCTCGGTTGTTGATGAGATTTTGAAAGTAGAGGAGAGAAGCACAGTTTCAAGAAAGGAAAGAAAATGAAACATTAAATAATATGCAAAGTTCTTTCACAATGCAAGTAGGTATTACATTGAAACTGAGGAATTGCAAACGTGAACAGTTGGGAATAGAGAATGTCTAAAGTTGGGTTTCATCAATTAGTAATTGCTACTGACCATTGGGTTTAAACGGTGGTAAATCGAATAGACACTTGAATTCCAAAAGTTCAAAGGCGGTACCGATACATATAACCATTATGCAGATTCCGCGGTGTACTGATCATCAAAACACAGAATCGAATATACCGTAGTGATCAGCCTGATGAGACGATCATAAGGTATATAGATATCGGTGGTATGGTTGAATTATAAAAATTCAAAATTTTATAATAGCGGAAAATGCATAAAAATCGCAGAAAAATAAGATCGACGGAGCCAAAGATGTCCGAATTTGGAAAAACGACAAACTGACAACTTACTCAAAAGATGGTTTAGAATTTTTCTATGTAAAAATATTTTGGTTTTGAAAATGTTTTATTTTCATCGCTTTTTAACTGATTAAATTGAAGTAAATTTACGCGCGAAATAAACTTTCATATTTTAGGACGAAAATTTACCAGTTGCTATGTTTAACTAGACGCATTCCAAATATCAAAATTATATTTCAAAATTTTATCGTTTAAATTTCCACAAAATTTCAATTAATAACGTTATTAAAACCGGTTAAATCTACGGGTTGTTACACTAGTATAATAGCGCAATATACTACATAGTAAATAGTTTGACGGATCCTTAGAGGATGGGCGGTCCCAAGCATCCTTTAAGTTACTTGCTCTATATTACAGTACACTTGAATTAGCTTACATTATATAAGTATGTATGTCCTGACTCGAGTGTTATGTTTTATTTTTACGCTCGGGTCAGCCTGAGTTGCAGCTTCAATTTCTTCTCCGTAGCTAGGACACTCAGTAGATCATTCGCGCTGCTGGAAGTTGTTTCAGCCTTTATCTTTTCTGGAATTCAAGACTTTGAAGACTCTATCTCTATTTATGTCTTAAAATTTGTATTGAGGATTATAGACAATGTAAGTTCTGTTTTGTTGAAGTTATATCAGTGGCTTCATGAACCACTAAATTTTTAATTTCCGCTGCGAGATTCTGATATCTGTGTATGTGATTCTGTGATCTATTTATTGTATATTCTGAGTTTTGCCAAATTTATTCTACAACGCAGTATTTTGAACAATTCAAGTCCGACAATGTGCGGATGCGAAGGGTTGAAAATACTGGGTCGTTACATTTGGTATCAGAGCTTTGGTTCTAGGCAAAACTTAGAATGTATGGTAAATTTGATTTACAGAATCACGTTCATTCGAGGTTGAACCACTCTCTTTTCGAATTTTGGAACATTCCCTACGGTTCCCAAAGCTCATTCGTATCCCTCACTTTTTCATCTGCTTTAGATTCTGGAGTATCTCATAACTCCACTTCGGATGATCTTTATTGTAAATTGGCGGTCTCGCCATTATTCTAATAAAGGGGTGAAACTCCTTTACCATTAGCATTGATTCACCGGAGATTTATATTTATCCTCGGTTTATATGCTAGTATCTTTGGTTATTCCAAATTCTATCTCTTCGGATCAAATGTAGATTTACCCCAACCACATCGATATGGCTCTTTAAGTCACGGATGACTAGGTCAAGGTTGTCCGCGACTTATATAGACTTACCCGGTTTCCTTATTCTGATCTTCTGATTTCAATTTATCTTGAATTCTATTTGATTTGAGTTCATCAAATTTGAGTCTCTATCCTGGTTTGAGAAGTTTATTCCTATATTTGAAATTAAAATCTAATATTATATATATGAGTATAATTTTCAAAATTTTATAATTAATTTAACTAGTTGTCAAGAGATAATAGTTTTGATTTTATTTATGGTGTTGTAAGCCATGTGTTTGTCTAATAAATAAGTGAATATAAAACAATGGTTATAAATTAATTTGGAAACAGAAATGAATTTAAAACTAAAACTTGAGAATTAAATTTCTGATGATTTCAAACCTTGTGTTTAAATTTTAAAAGGATGTAATAAGTATTTTTGTATAGAAATTTGTTTCCAAAGAAATTTTAAAATTAGTGCTTTTCTCTTTGTCGCTGGAAAATAATTTCGGTGATGACTGCAGCATCATTGACATTCATTTTCGAGTTTCGAAGTGAAAAGACCATTATGTAGTCTGGCTACAGTGTTTCCTTGAGATTTTAATTGATTTGAATTTCTAAAGTATGACTTAATATATATAGATATATAATTTAAATTTGATTTGACATATTAGGTATATATATTTAGTTATCTCTAAATGGTTTGAAGGGAATCAGGAATTTAATTCTTAAAGTTATCTTGAGGAAGGAAAATAAATATAATAACAAATATTTGAATAAAAAGGTTCCAATTGGAGATAATTAAATTGAAAGTTTTATTTGTATAACACCCAATTTCGTTTAATATAACTTACCTTGATTTTCAAAAGTTAACATGTAATTGGATAATATACAATATAAAAGGATTTTATGAGTGGTTATAATAAATATTATACACTTAAATTTTAGTTATAAAAGATTAATGGGGATAAATAAGGAAAAGGAATTTAAGGAATTTTATTCAAATGTCTTAATAAGCAAATTAATTTAATATGGAGCCGTAAATCTAACCAAGAGATTTTAATAAAAGGTTATTTCCTGAAATGAATATGTTTGTGTAATAAACAAGGTATCTTTGAATAAGGAAAATATATTTGAAAGGGATATTTTTGGAGTAAGGATTATATATCTTCAAATCATAGTTTAATTGATGTCTAAATAAATAGTTAAGACGTATTCTAATATCACTAAATTTTGATAATTGAGAATTGGTTTTCAAATGGAAATTCAAGGGTAACTTATTGAAGGAATATCTTATTTATAAGATAAGTATTTTTAATAAAGTGTTAGGTTATTTGTTAAAATTCAGAGTTAAGTACATAATAAACTGATTAGGAATACTATTATATCTACTATAGCATATTATGAGTGCTGCTGTTTCTAAAAATAAAATGTTTTGGAATTTTTTTTTTATAAATGAACTTAGGAATATTTCAACCTTGAAATGAATATTGTTTGGCATTGAATTTAAAAGGTATAAATGAAGATTATTTTAAAGGTATTATGATTTTAGTAGCATGATTTCCAAATTTATAAATTTAATGATTTCAAAGCATTATGATTGCAAATTTATTATCTTATTTGTTTTCAAACTATCTTTAAGTGTCCTTGGTTTCCCTATCTGCTACAGAATGAGGAGGCTATTGCTTATACCAGTCTATTTAGAAATCTTTTCTATAATCTTTAAAAATCTTTGTTACTCATCGGGGCCTGAGCACCGCTTACCACCCATAGACCGACGGTCGAACTGAAAAGAGTAAAACCGATTCTAGAAGATCTTCTTCGTGCTTCAAATCCGGAACTATTCGTTTAAAGTTCTTGTTTATCTAGCTTATCTTCCTTTGTTTCTTTTCTTTTGTTCCTTTTCGAGGACGAAAAGTTCTTAAGTGGGGGAGAGTGTAACAGCCCTAGTTTTTAGCTATTTATTTCTTTTAATTTTTTTTTGTTTTAGGAATATAATTTATATAAATTGTGTTTACCAATATTGTTTAAATATTTAATTTAGAGAATTAAACTCGTTAATTTAATATGATTTTTGTAACTAAATTTAAGAAGAAGAAAAAAAAAAGGAAATTTTTATAATGTATAATGAAGTGTGTGGTAACTAAATGTTTTGGATATTATCATAATATCTGTTGTTATACCCATTCCCTAAAAATAATGAAAAGGAGAAAATTTGTAACATATTAAAGTAGTTAATTAATTATGTTAATTTGGTAGGTTATGACATGCAAATCATGTTGGTGGAATATTCTCAATTTTGACATATTAATTATGTTAGCAGTGAACATTGTTAAGCAATTTAAAACAATGAAACTTACAATCAATTTATTTGATAAATCTACCTTATTCCTAGTTAGCAATTCAAAACTTGAATAAAGGCACATACGGATATTTTAAAATGGAGTTAATGACAATTAATAGATATTTCAAAAAGAAATTTATGACAATTAATAGAGAAATTAATTGTAAAATTTCAGTAGTTGACCAGAATTAATTTATTGAATAATTAATGCAAATTAATAAAATTGATGAAAGATAAATAAGTTAATTCTTTTGGTTAATGGCATGAGGACACGAGGTTAATCCCCATTTTGTAGGAGAAATCTGCCCGTGTAACCAGTCCGGCTACCAGTGCCTACAAAGCGGACGGATTAATGTGAGACGTCGCAAGATTGATAATTAACAAAAAGGGTTAATTAACTAATTAAGTTAGTAACCAAATTTGAGTATGTAATTAAAGGAGGATAATTAATTGGTAATATGGTAATTAATTGAAATCAATTAAGGAGGGTAATTAAAAGGGATAAGGTAATCAATTGAAATCAATTAAAGGCAATTAAAGGGGAATTAATTGATTAGAAGAATATGGAAATCAAATTTGCCTTCCTTTGCGCGTGACACAAAATTTTATTCTTTTAACATTTTGACATTTGCCTCTTACCATTTGTTTCTTGAGCATGTCACTGTATTCATTTATTCACGCAGCCTTATCCACAAAAATATCAACTCTTCCAATTGCCATTTTTCCTCTCACCTAAATTAAATGCATTCAAAATTTAATCTTGCCTATCTTTGCAAATTTTCGCATACCCATTATATCTCTCTGTTTCCACTGCGTTTGTTTTGCAATAAATAAATTTTTCGAACCATTGATCAAGTAAATATTTATGTAAGCATTTATTACTTTTGCCTTTTCAGTTAAAAGCTTTTTCATTGCTTACCATAAATCACGCAAGAGCTCAAGTTTTGCTTCCTCAATCAAATCTGTTCAAATTTGCAGTAACGCATGCTTTAAATTTAGATTATAACTGGCATAAATCACGCAAGCTATCTAAAAAAAAAAAAAAAAAATCCAAAAGAGTGATATCGTTCAAACATAAAACTGGAAAGAGAAATCAACGCATGCATTTATCACAATTTTCGTGTAGCGTTCAAACAAGAAGAACTGGAAATAAATCTCTTGCCTAAACGCATGCACTCAAAAATCAACGCTTGCATTTATTTCTTACGTTTTCAAACCTGCCTATTTATCTCCCCTTTTTATTTCGCAAGTTTATCTATAAATACTTTGCCTCATTCACATAAGTTTTCATATCTCCTTGTTTGTCCCTCTCTGGTACAAGCTTCTATCAGGTAAATAATTTGCATTGTTTATTTCTTTGCTTCTTCCAATTTTCCTTCCTCCTTCTTGTGTTCTCTGATTTCCTTGCTCGGCTACTTCCCCATCATGCCGTGCCATTTATAAATACATATAGAACTTTGTTAGTAGTAGGCTGGAAGAAATGATATAAATTGATTGTAGGAAGCTAGACTATGGAATTAGTGTAGTTATGATGTAGTTAGTGGTATTGTGGATTTGGATAAGTGCAGTTTGAAGAGGAAGGCATAGAAAGAAAAAAAAAGGAATTACAATTTAATAATGGAGAAGATAAATTGATAAGGAGAAAATGATATGAAATGTTGTTTAGTTCAAATAAACAATATTGTATGAATAAATCTTGGGTGAATATAATAAAATGACATTTATTTCAATTTTTAATGGTTGAAATAAATTTAAGATGGTTAAAAATAAATTTAACTACTTATTTGAGAATTTGGGTGGATAAATATCAATGGATTGTATTTATTATGGTTAATAAAAGGATATTGGTGATGTATACCAATAATCACCTTTTAATGTTTAATAATAAAAGTAAAAGAAGAAATAATTTGCCTAAACATGATGAACATGTATGTGAAATAAAGTATTATTTAATGAATTCGAATGTAGTTAGTGGCTACATTTGATTAAATCGAATAATTTGAACAGTATTGTGTTTGTTGCCAATATTGTCATTTTATTTAAATAAATATATATGAGAATGAAAATAATTGATCATGATAAATATGATTAAAAATGTGAGAAATAATTTAATAATGTCTAAACATGTATTTGTTTTGTTTGGGTGCATAACATCTTTTTATTCAATCAATTGTATTAAATTTGCAATTTATTTTGCAATTTATTCAATTTATTTTATGCATGCGTACGGTTGAAGTATGGGCCTAGGATATGTTGAGACGGTTAGCGGGTTGTAGTAGTCGAGCAAGTTGAACTAAATTTCTTTTATTCTATTCGTTCCAGTTGTTCTGAAATTTTGCTTTGACCGTAATTTTTAAATTCGCATACTTGGTATTTGGATCTTATAGATTTAAGTCAAGGCTTTGCATCCGCCGAAGTTTGATCGTGCTTTCCGTTTTTTTTTTTCCGAAGTAGATACCGTGTTTGATTTAGATCCACTGCAGCGTTTAAGGTGAGTATTTCTCACCAGACATATGTACATATATTTTGTGAATTATCGCAAGTGTATGTGTAAAAATTTTATTTAAATATTATCTGTCTGTAGTATAACGTAGAATGATGAATCCCATTTAAAATTGACACCTCATCAGTTATTTATCTGTTGTACCATATTCTGCAGTTATATTATATTATTGTTTATTTACTGCTTAAATCACCACTGCAAGTTCCCTGTAATTTAGATTGTACGGGCTGAAATGATAGGCCTAAATGATGATTATTGTTAAACTATTCTGTTAACTGCTTAACTGTTAACTTGGGATTGCGGGTTTGAAATGATAGAACCCGGGGTTTTATAATTTACGGATTGAAATGATATAAATCCGTATCACTTGACCTAGGCTAGAAAACTATATACAGGCCCGTGGTTCCTATAATATTTTCTGAAATATTTAAAATTATTTTGGAAGTTAAATATTTGATTTAATATCTTTAAAGGATTTTATATTGATTTTGGATGAGTTATAAATATTAATAAAGAAATAAATAAACATTTGAATAAAATTGTGGAATATAACTTATTTTGGTAAATCGGAATTTTTGAAAGGACAAGATTTCATTTAAGAAATATATATAAATAAATAAGTTATATTTGGAAATATTTATTAAGTTAAACAATCTACTACAGCATTTAAATGCTGTCTTTTGAAATTGGACTAGTTTTACCCGTAACTTTAGGTAGCATTTTCCTAAGTGCTACAGAGTCTAGAATTTGATTGTTTTAAATATTAAGCAAATTTTGAAAATATTAATGGCTAAAATTTGGAGTTTTATATATGGAATTTATGGGAATATTCAAGACTAAATAGTAAAACATTGATTTGTTGAAGGAATAAAATCCAACCTTAGTTTCGAATATTAATACTCCAATTGGATATATATATATATAGGAATTGAAATGGTTTTGGGAACAAGAAGTGATATTTAAATTATGGTTTAAAACTTAAAATAAAGAAATATATTTGTAAAGCTATATAAATTTTCTTCTTTACAAAGTAACCATAAAGTTAACCCATTTATTCTATATACCGTTGAATATCCAAACCATTGTGTTTGGGAGTTATGGTTTTAAAGTAAAATTTCCAAAATATTATGTTTTGAGGATATAAGTCAAATATTTGGTTTCCAGATATTATAAATTTTAAGCAGTATGGTTTAGGAAAAGAATTATATTTGAATATAACGATATCATATTGTTTTGGGTTTTAAAATGATATCGTATTTATAGTTTGAAATGGAAATGTTTATTCGGGTTTTAAAAGTATAAACTGTTTTTAAATAACCACGGGTTATAATAACGATGGGTCGGCAAAGAGACCGGGATCGGATATGGACATACTCTCTGTCGATACCGAAAACCACTTTGACCAACCGTGTACGCGGTGGAGATTCCAGAATGAAGTAGGTCGGTGGTGGCGTTTCCTGTAAGGTAAATACGTGGACCCGACTCCCGTGAGTTGGCATAAGGTGGCTAAAACAGGAGCAATTCCAGGCCAATGAGGTCATTCCTCTGATCGGACGCTCCTCTTCGATATTATACTTTGACTCGGATTGATTCAGTGGCCACTTCTATATTTTGATTTTGGGGGGTTAGTCCGAGGTGGGCGGTAACTGCGGCTACGCGTTACCATCAGCCTGGATAGCAATTGGTATATCTACCCTGGCATTGCCTAGTTGTGCCGTGTCACCTACCCTATCGCGCCTTGTACGAGTTTGGTTTTCTCCCGTAGCCCGTGTGGTATCCTCTAGTGGCTTCCCGATCAGGAGGGACTATGATATTGGATGGACTACTGGGACTATTACGTGTTAAGGGCTATATGGGTAACCCCTTAACGCTATTAAAAAGTAAGTTTATTTTATAAATAGACACTAGTATAATAGCGCAATATACTACATAGTAAATAGTTTGACGGATCCTTAGAGGATGGGCGGTCCCAAGCATCCTTTAAGTTACTTGCTCTATATTACAGTACACTTGAATTAGCTTACATTATATAAGTATGTATGTCCTGACTCGAGTGTTATGTTTTATTTTTACGCTCGGGTCAGCCTGAGTTGCAGCTTCAATTTCTTCTCCGTAGCTAGGACACTCAGTAGATCATTCGCGCTGCTGGAAGTTGTTTCAGCCTTTATCTTTTCTGGAATTCAAGACTTTGAAGACTCTATCTCTATTTATGTCTTAAAATTTGTATTGAGGATTATAGACAATGTAAGTTCTGTTTTGTTGAAGTTATATCAGTGGCTTCATGAACCACTAAATTTTTAATTTCCGCTGCGAGATTCTGATATCTGTGTATGTGATTCTGTGATCTATTTATTGTATATTCTGAGTTTTGCCAAATTTATTCTACAACGCAGTATTTTGAACAATTCAAGTCCGACAATGTGCGGATGCGAAGGGTTGAAAATACTGGGTCGTTACACAACATATGCTGGACAACCCCACACCTTCAAATATTTGAGTTGGGGTTTCTTACCACATCTCATATAGTGTTTTAGGCATAAATTTCATGGGTAACAAGTTCAACATATGCACTACGATTTCTAGCGCATATTTCCAATAGGACAAAGGTAACCCAGCTCATGGAATGACCATATATAATACGGTTTGGTTCCTTCGCTCAAACACACTGTTATATTGTTAAGTTTAGGGTGGAGTGATATTAGAGATAATCCTATTATCTTTTAGGTATTGTTGGAAATCCTATCTAGCATACTAACCTCCTCGATCTGTTCAAAGGTTCTTAATCTTACGGCCAATTTGGTTTTTCTACAACATTTTTGTACTCGATAAATTTCTCATAGACATCAGATTTATGCTTCATAAGATATTCATATCCTAATTTGTAGAAAGCATCGGTGAAGGTAATAAGTATGAACTATTATCTTTGGTTATTACATGCATCGGGCCACATACAACACTATGTACTGACCCTAAGAGTTTATCAACTCTTTTAGATTGCTCCTACTGAAGAGGTGCTTTGCCATTTTACCTTTGAGATATGACTCGCACGTGTCAAATGATTCTGAATCAATTGATAGTAGAAAACCTTCGATTTTCAATTTGTGTAGTCATTTCTCTCTAATATGACATAGCCTACAATGCCAAAGATAACTATCATTTATATTGTTAGAAGAATTATTCACAGAACACACATAATTTGTACCAATCACATAAATTTAAATTATTAAATATCATTATAGACTTTATTTTCATCCAAACTAATGTTCATAACATTATTTGCACAAGGAAATATATATATATATATATATATATATATATCTGTGTGTGTGTGTGTATGTATGCATATATCCAGTCTAAGACAATTTGGAAATAGAATTAATCTCCCAAATAAAGTCTTTTACAAAATAAAAATTATTTAATATTAATACAACTCCACTACGCAAAACTAAATAATAGACTCCTCCCACCGTTGCTTCCACAATAGATCCATTAGCAACTTGGAGTCTCATCTCTCCTATGTTATGCGATGCCAATCCTTAAGACTCTATAACGAATTACAAATATGAGTACCAGATCTAGTATCAAACACCCAAGATATCTTTTTCATTAAAAAATAATTTTGAATCATAAATGCACCTGATGGAGCCATAAAACTATTCTGCTTCTTTTCTCTAACAATCTTCAAGTAATCAGGAAAACTCTTTTTCCAATGACCTTTCTTGTTGTAGTTGTGACATTCACCCTTACCATCGGCCTTTTTACCTTTCTTTTTCTTACCTTCTCACAATGGAACACTAAAGTATGATAAACGTATAGTTACTGACCAAGTTGATACTTCCAATATTTAGTATCTTTATCAGTGTCGAGCATGTATTAGGAAACCTTCTAACCATCGTTCCTGCCTCGCACAAGTACTTGTCCATCTAAAGCTATCGTGTGGGTTTTGTACATAACACAAATTTCTGCCGATTGTCTTATATTACATGTTATATCATTTAATTTTTACTTAGTCAACTTGACTTTCGTACGATATGCCCCATCCACCCGAAGTAGACTATAACTACTCACATATACATACATATATACATACGTACATATACATGTACACACACACACATATATATGTATATATGTGTGTATATATATAAGTACTACAGTCCCCTATTGGACCTAGATACTATCCCCACTAGTATCTCTCTGTCAGCACTCCGTTTTGATCCATCGCTTTCGTCCGGTCACGATCTCACTTTCATGCATATCGAGGGACTCTTATAACGCCTAATGATGGATTTTCAAATATTTTGCCGTACTCGATCTTGGTTTGGGGATTCGCTACTTATCTGCTTCCTATTGTGGAATTAGCTCCATGGATCATCCCATTCATTTTAAAATATCTCTTTATGGGTTGACTAGCATTCTCCTAACAAACAGACTAGCAAACAACTGTGGCGGTGCATTGACCAACTTAGCCTACCCTGATGGGAGGTTTAGCACAGTAGGTGTAATCCTGTCTTTCCCGTTAACCGTGAAGGACCAGTGACGTTCTCACTCTATAACCACCCTACATCTGATTTGGTACCAACACATGTCGTCATAGTGCCTGATCCTGCTCGCCACCCAATTTAGATGCCTATTGCAATTAAGGCAATACTCCCCTCTTCTCTATTTTTGACGCAAATTCCTCTATCTATTAGAGACATTCCTTCCTTTATATGCAAATGTATACTCTCCGTGAGTCCTATAGTTGGATATATCTCACATCGGTATAATGTATACACAACTTCTGGTAGCCCCTTGAGGTAGGCGGGCTTCTGTTGTATAACACTACCCGCCTCGCATTCCAACCCAATTTAATGCTATGCCATTTTTATTTACTAAGTTATTTACATGCTTATATACTTCATGCTCGTCATAACGTATATTTGAATTTGTATACATTTAAATATTACTTTTCTTTGCTTTCAATCATTAACGTTCAATAAGTCTTACATAACTTACCTTTGATTACTTTTGTCCACGGTCGTTCGTTACCATTTCTAATTTACCGACTAAGATGGTTCTTGTTATTATATTAAGCGTACTTAACTCTTTGGGATGTATTCTACTGTTTATTCATCACTAGTTATCTTTAGTTGCCTAATGGGCATTTAGTCTCCTTTTTGTTTAATTTTCTCTTCTTCCTCTATTGTTTATTTTTTATTCTGTCAAAATTTGTATTTTAAATTACATTTTTAAATATTGCTCTTAGTCCTATTTACTTCACTTTTTAGTATACTTAAATATTTTAATGCATTAGAACCGCTTTTCCCTTCAAAATTGTTAATTTAATGACCCACACTTTCGACCCTCAGAATTCTACACTAATACATCTAAGATATTCACGTGCCGAATATCAAAGTGCCGGTAAGACAAATTGCTAGGGAAAAGAAATAAAAAGACAAAGAAGAATCTCACATCATGACGAGTAATATATAATATAGAACAGATCTTTACACAAAGAAAACTATAATATACATACATCAATTAGAATAATCTAAACAAATTATCAACATAAATAATTATAGCAACCTGTCCTCACAAATGATGTTACATAAATACAACTAATGCAGTGGAAATTAAATATATGGGAATATGACTTAGAGGTCTCCAGCTTGTCTCTTTTAGTTGCAAAGCATGCAAACTATATTTGAAAATATGCTCGGTTTGACCTGAGCATTATAATAAATAATATTTGGATCAGTCTGGTAAACCAGCATGATAGACACACCTTAAATGGATTTTTGATGTCATAAAAACCTTTCTAAACAAAAGTATCTCGTAAAACATCATCACACATAAACACGGGCAGGTTTTTACCTTAAGATAACCAAACCATTTATATTAGAAAATCCAGTGTCTTATAATAATTTCTAAGGGTGAAAATACCAATAATCGAGTCGTTGTGATGCTCATTAGTGTACATCACAACAATAATAAGTATATAACAAAAAATGCTGAAACATGTCTGCTAATTTTGTCTAATTCCAAGGGGTTTCCATGAGTACTTTAAGAACGGCCCTTCTGCACAAGGATCATAGTTATACTTTTGAAGCAGCAACACATCTGTAGTGATGTACAATAGGAAATACATAGCTAGCCATGCAAGGGTACATGGAGCACTCCCTGCATGCATAACAACTATAGGTAACTCCAGGAAGGAGATGACTGCACCCTCATGGATTAGCTAAACACATGGCTATGGATCATATCTTTGGTTTAAGTCATTACCACTGGTGAGGCTCCGTCCAGCATTCTAACTCATGCATCGTCACCTAAATAGATCTCGGAACAACACATAGATTAACATAGCTCAAAAGGTGTCAGAACCACACATGGCTTCCCATATCTCAACAAAGATCTTGGAATCACACATGGATTCCCGTACCCCAATGGGTCTTAGAGTCATACCTGGATTGCAACATCTAAAATAGATCTCAAATCTCTTCCAATCATAGAATCAGTATATGGTTTGGGAATGGTTACGGCTTCGTGTCATCTCTTATAAGTACACTCACCCACTTACCGGATGTTTCCAAACCAATCGATCGATTTTGGAATGCTTAATATAGGTTGTTTTGGAAATAATCAGACAATACATAAGAGTGGGGATCAACCCCTAACAGTTTATGTGGACAGATCTCTATATCAATTTTCCTACAAGAACAAAACGAGTTCATACGTACGATATAGCACCACTGACGGTAATTGTACTATATAATCCATGTGTTTCTCCTAGATATTTTCAGAGCTAAAATACTTCGGTGTTAAGTGGGGAATATTTATGTATCACCAAAATTAAGAAGGATTACATATTTAGGCCAAGATCTAATGGTTGGTTATTTAACTATCAAATAAGCAAACGTTCAAACAGAGATTACATTTTCCATGTAAACCACCAATCCTCTTAGATTAATATTTCATCAATTTTCTTTCCAAAATATTTAATAAAATATTCATATACTTATCTCATCAGAATAAGTATATTCACAAACCATTCCTTTCAAGCTTGGAAGACCTTTTTCATATATGTGTAAAATGGTATATGTATATTCACCAAACACTTAGAAAAATTTTCTATTTTAAAATCATATTAAATAATCAAACTCAAATGCCATTAAACGGAGATACAAATAACCCAAAACACCATTCCTTTCCATAAATCTCTTTTATTTTATAAATATATATTCTATAAATCTCCAAATATATTTATAATGGTTCTTTATAAATATCCAATCTATTTATAAAACTTCTTTATTAATCTCAAATCTATTTATAAATCTTTTCTTTTATAAATCTCAAGTAACTCATTTATAAACTTCCTTTTCAATCGCTAAACCATTTTTAAATCTCTTTTCTAAAATCATTCAAACCCAAACTTTTTTTCAAATTCCAAACCTCTTTCAAATTTATAAACTCCTTTAAATAAATCCTTTTTATAAAAGAAATCCTTTTATGAACAATTTATTATTTAATTATAATAAATAAAAACTTTAACGTCATAAAGATTAATTTTAATCAATTTTAAATAATATAATAATAGGCTTTAAAAACATTTTAAATAATATAAAATAAATATAATAAAATAACATTAAACTACATTCAAAATATAATTAATTGACTTTCAAACAACATTACTAATAAAATAATTAATTAGCTTTAATAATCAATAATAAAATAGTTTATTATCCTTAAACAATCTCAATAAGAAATTAATTATCTTTAAACAACATTAACAAGATAATTGATTTTTAAACATTATAAATGTAATGATTACTTTACTAAAGAAATAATTTTATAGTAAATAAAACAATTTACTTCAAATTATAAAATTGAAGTTAGTTTAACTCCATAACTTTCTAAACTCAGAAAGAGTTTAGTGACCACAATGTTAACAAGCTACCATTAAATTCAATTTAACTTCCTAAGTTAAATTGTATGTATTTACATAAGCATGCATATATGTAAACCAAATCCATAATTAATATATGTAATCCAAATCCATAATTAACAATTAATTATTAACACATCATTTATCCAGTATCTATCAACTGACACTTAAATATATATCAAAATTTATATAATAGCAGAATGTGAATTTATTCTGCCAAACAAATGTCATTTAAAATAAACTCTTCCATTAATTATAAAATGATGTTTATTTGGCAAAATAGATAACACAAAAGAAGTATACCTAGATTAACTATGTTATTATTAAAACAACTTAATTATATTAAATTAGTATTATTTTATCACTTTATACATTATCCATTTTCAAAAATGATAATTCATCCAAACCAAAAACCAGGCAAATACAATATCCAAGTGGGCAATAGATAATTTTTACCTACTATATATCATACCAATTGACCAAAAAGGCGAGTTTAAATCACCTGAATTCCAGTTATCACCGAAGCATCCTGGTTCCATTTATAATCGAACAACGTTCGATTCAAGCTTGAAATCCTACAAGCTCCAACCTTAGCCAAACCAATTCGAAGATGTAGATAATGTTCCTATGAGTTCAACGTGACAGACCGCATTCAATTTGGGCCTTGTATGCAAAAGTTATTGATTTTATAATAAGGCTTATGAATTAAATAATACAACTAACTCCTAATTACATCATTAATTAATTTAGTACCCCATGCTAATCTTCTCGATTCTTATGAAGCTCCAGGCCCCTTGATAGAAGTTTAGGATTTTGAATTATGTTATACGAGATATTCTGAATATAAAATTAATAATAAAACATCAAACATTAGAGCCGACCTAACCCGTCACCTCAGCGCCACCCTATATCTTAACATAGTCGCCCTCTTTCTTTTTTAAATCGCGTCTGTCCTTTCTTTTCTTTAGTTCGAAATCAATTCGAAACTGAAAAATCATAAAAGAAAAAAAATATAAACTCACGATCAATTCAAAGTCACGACGCAGGTGGTATGCTTGACAGGTCGAGTGATGAAGAGATGTCATGAGGAGGGGCACGACTTCAGTTTGGGTGAGTGGTGATTCAGGAGTAGATGAGTTTCGATTTAAGAGCGCAGGAAAGGAAGGCGTAGCGGCATCGATGGGCGTGACCTGGATTGACATCGTGATGATTGCCGAGCTTGACTGGATGAGCTCGCCTGAGTTCGTGCTGTCGTCAAAGGCAATGAGAGAGAGGGTCGGTGGAGATGGAGTTGGTTAGTTGTTTGGCTAGCAGGCTCGCTTTAAGGAAGTCCATAGTAGGCTGAGCATGGGGCTGTGGTCGTGTTGAGTTCGACCTGATAGTTGACGGTGTTGCATTTAGAAGTTGAGTGTGATGGTGGCGACTGAAGATCAAAGTTTTGTGGATGGCAGGCGATAGAAGATGGTTAGCTCTTAAGCGAGATTAGTAAAGATAATTAATATTTTTCCATTAAAGGTTAATTAATTTTTTTAATAAGTAATTAGTTGATTGATTATAATTAAAATTGTAATTGTTAATTTATATTATTAGAAATTTATTTATACGAGGTTCAATCGAACGAAATCAGTCGTATGGAATTCAGAGCTACGGAATCTGAGCAAAAGAATTTAAATTAGTGCACTTAGCAAATTTAGAAATCAAAGTGAGTAAATCTTACTCTTTTTGGATTGTTGGAGTTGATTTAAAATAATTAAAATTAATTATTGGATGCTGTTTGAATTTATAAATTATTATATGTTGAATGCTATATTATATATAGTAGTTTATATATTAGTAGTTGGATATATACCCGCCATTGGAGTAGATGAGACTCTATGCGTCCCGCATAATAGCAAATGACCCTATATACCGCGATATCCCCCTCGATGTAGGATTGGTATTTTTATGTTGTATTAACATCTGTGGATGCAGGGAAATAAGTTAGAGAGATACTACCAGATTCTTCAAATTTATATTGATTTTTTTTTCATATATAATAATATATGATGTGTTAGAATAATCAGTTGTGAATTATTGTTGTGATGTGAATTATTGGATGATGTAGTAGCACTAGCCTAACTTTCGGTATTTTAAATATCATAAATATTATGTTTGGAATTTGAAAGGATTTAAAAGGAGATTTTGAATATAAAAATATTTATATCAAAATTTGGATTATTTTTAAGAAATTGATTTGGACAAAAACAATAATCGATTTTGGTTTGTATTTAACTATTCGTAAAAATATTTTAAATAGAGATTTTAAAATAATTTATATAAAGGATTTTTAAATAATGGATTTTTAAGCAATATTTCTGGAAAATATGAAAAGGAGTTGATAACGATATTTTAAATAGATTTGTGAAATATATAGAACTTACTAAGAAATGGACTTATAAAATGAGATTTTATAAATGTGATTAGTTTTATAAACAAGTGAGACACAAAGGAGTTATAAATTTATGAACGATGTTTATAAACAAGGGAAAATGAAATTAATTGATAAATTGGAATATAGTTTCACGAGGTGCATTTATACCGAGATAAAAAATAGATTTTTAGGAAAAATAGTGAATTCTATTTTGAAAAGTGAGGATGGTTAGAAAATCGAAATGGGATCGATGTGTTGTAAGTCGAGAGGGATTTATAAATTGAATGGTCATTGGGATTTTAAAAATATATTTTATTAAGAAGTTATGTTGTGAATTAAACGGGGAACTTTTATTTATTTAACTATATAATTTTAAACTAGTTAGTATTGAAATACTTTGGAAGTGAATTTTTCAAAATATCTAATATTAATTGAAATTAAATTCTAATTTTTATAATCAGCTTTGTAAATCGATTTGTTTATCTAAAAATGAGTTATTGATGTTTATAAAAAGCGTTCCGATATTTTAAATAATTACTTGAACATGTTTTTAAAAATAAATTATTATTCTTTTAAAATACTTATTATCTATATATATTGTGTTTTGGAATGATTTAAATTTATTTATAAATCTTCTTAAGGTTTGGAAATGGGGTTTATTCAGTAGATGAGATTTATAAGAGAAATTCTTAACTGGAATTTGGGAAAATGAAAGGAAAATTTCCAAAGTATTTAAATAATAGTGAACGTCGAAAAATGAATTAGGTTTCATAGAAGAAGTTTGAAATGGATATTTGGAATTTTAGACAAGTGTTTTGACTTTGGAAATATTAAAGGAAATAAATTGAGGAACCTTAGAACTTATAGAATTCGTTATAAATGAGTTAAGGAATTACAATATAAATTGTGAAGGATTTTGAGAAAAAAGAAATAAATGGAACTTTCCTAAATGTTGAGAAGTAAGGGATTTAGAAAATTGTGTTTTTAAATATTTTTCTAAGTGTTAAAATAAGAGATGGTTTGAAATATCATGATATTGAGTTGTCTCAAATATTGAAAATTTGAAATGGTTTTGAATATATATCTTATAAAGATATTTTGAAAACAAATTTTGAAAAATTATAATATGGGCCTAATGACGGCTTATGGATGTTATATTGATAGTTAAATAACTGATTATCAAATATTGGCCAATTTCGTTGATCGTTTCGAAGAGACCGGGATCAGATTCAATTATCCAAAAACCACTTCAATCCGATTTCATCGTTACGAATGGATATAGTGAAGATAGTAAAGACGGTGATTCGGTTTGTCCAGACCCAGGACAAATTGTATGGACGAATGCTATCAGAACATGGTCATTGGAGGACGATGAGCATTCTAAGTGAAATTGTTCTTGAAAGGTAAACATAGCATCAAGCCTCATCAATTGAGAATGACTAAAACAGAGGAGATGCAGCAAGGCTAAGTGGGTCCCACCCAATTAGGGCATGTTATTACTTTTTTAAATACCCTTAGATATATTATAATCATGGATATGGTTGTGCGTGGAAAAGTGAGCACTCAATTAAAGGGTGGGAACACCTGAGGTGATAACATATTCGATACGTCCAGGTTAGGGGTAGGCCGGTCTTGTGTTGGTAGGAGATTCCGACGAGGTCCTCGATACATTTTTCTAGAGGTGTACTGTGAGGGGTGATACCCCAGTAGCCCAGCCATTGTATGGAATCCATTCTCCACTACGAGCCTTACGGGTTTGATTGTACAACCTAGTATGTTGGAATTTAATTAATGTAACAATTACGGTTATTTGAACAAGTATTCGTACTTAGACACTATTATAATATCAATGGATTTTCTATATAACGTTTTTGGTTATCGTAAGGGGAAAACCAGTCGTGTTTATGTGTGACGCGGTCTTATGAGATACCTTTGTTTTTCAAAGGATTTTTATAGCTTTAATAATCCAATTTGAATGTGTTTTCTCACGCTAGTTTTCTTGACTGACTCGGGTGTTATTTTATTATAATGCTAGGGTCAGATTGAGTATTACAGATTCAAGTTAGGATACTATAGAGCTCAGGAGACGAGCTGTATGACAGAGACACCCATACTAGATTATATTCCGCTGTGTGTGTAGACTGTATAGTCAGCACTGGCGAGGACAATTTATAATAACCGTCCATATTGATGTATTGATTGTTGTACTTTGATGATTGTATACATATTTACAACTATAGATTCTTTTGTATATAAATCTGTTATTATATATTATATATTGTTCCACTGCGTTTATGAGATTCTATGTTATTATTCCATTTTCTTCTGCCGCTTTCTTCTTTTCCCCTAGCAATCGATATTTTCGACACTTGAATATTCGACATATTATATAGTGAACGTATTGATGTCGATTTTCGAGGGTCGAAAATCCCAGGTCACTACACTTGGTCTCAAATCTGAAGGTTAAGCGAGAACCTTGGCTTTAGTGGGAACTACTCATTAGAGATAGGGTCAGTAGTACCCTAGAATGTGTTTGAGTATACTAATAGATATGAACGCGTATTTGTAGTGAATATAAAGTATGTTGTATTGTTTTGATTTATCAGTTGAGTGGCATATAAATTATGGTCGAGTAGTGGGACGTCACTAAATCGATAAGAGTTTCAAACACTTAAACACGATAAACCGACACAGTATTGTTTTGGAGCGGGCAAATTAAATAATTTTACCCAAATTATATTTTGATTCAGAGGAAATAATTTTTTGAAATTATTATACTATATTGGTATGTTTGTTTGTTATCAATATAATCAAAAATAATACCAGACAATAAAATTTGAAATGGTTATACATAACCAAATAGAGATTGTATAAGAAGGATTTATACAAATAAGTTAAAACTAAAAAGTGGATTCAAACCAGAATTTGAAAATTTAAATCGCGAAAATTTTGGAAATTGTTTTGAATTTGAACCAAGTATTCGGTGATTTTTGAATCTCATAGATTTTGGAAATGTTTTCCAAAGTGTTCGGAAAGAGTGATGGTAATAATGTTTGGAATATTTTTGAATAGAAATATTTTAAAAATGGATTTTTGAATGTGATAAAGCACTTAACTCATTTTAGTCGCTGGAAAAAAATCCCGGTGATGACTGCGCAACGTCATTAGTTTTCATTTTCGAGTTTTTAGGCGACGAATTTGCTACCGTAGTAATTTTATATGGGAATTTTGTTTAAAAACAAGGGTTGTTTTGGAAATTCTGAAGGGAATTTGTTTTGGATAAAAACAAAGTTTGGTTTAAATTTAAAAAGTATGATTTGGGATATTTGTGATTTCTTGAAATAAATACGGGTGTTTGAATTCTAGAATTTCTAACTAAATGAAAATGAAAAAGCAATTAAATGGGTTAATTGATTTGTTAAAGGAATGGAAATTAGATTTTGAATTATAATGGAGTTGAACTCAAGTCAAACCAATTTAAGTGATTTTTGAAATAAAAATCAGATATTGAATTGTAAAATGGAAGTGAACTAATTAGATAAATAAATTAGCAATTGAATTTAGAAAAGGAACTTAACTTGGTTAAGTAAAATGGATTGTGGATAAAAATTAAAACTGAATATGGAACTTGAGTTATAAATGAAATTAGACTTAATATAAGCGAATTAAATATATTTTGAAATGTTGTCGGATCAAATAAAAATGGATTGAAATGGTGGTGACTTAAGTTATAAATTAAGTTAACTTAAGTGTAAATAGATTGAATACGGTATTGGCATATTATTTAAATGAATTCAAGTATGAAATTAAGATTTGAAGGGGAAATGAATATATGTGTTGTATAAAAGGTTATAATAGACCTTAATATTAATTTTATGAAATGATTCTCAAGTAATATAGTGTAAATTGAGATATATGAAATAAATGGAAATGCGAACAAATCAAAGGTGAATAAATTGAATACCAATCAATTCAAAATGAAATAGAACTTGACTGCAATGGAAATGAAAAGTATATCATCGAATTTGCATGAAAAAAGTTGTTGGACATAAACGGAAGTAGAGAAAAATTTGGAATGGATATAAATATAATGTTTGTGTTTATGAAGTGAATGACAACAAATTACGATGTAAATCATTCAAATTGAATGAAATGGTATATAAATCGATGGAAACAAATAATCAAATGTTAGAGCCTTGTGATTATTGCTAAATTCATGTTATAGCTTGTTTAGTTGTGGAATCTATGTGTTTACGCTAGTTAAAAGATTGAAACGTTGTTAAATTTCATGTTTTTGGCACTTACATGTTTATATTAAGTAAGTACAGGTACAAGGAGGCTATTGGGCCAGATTTGGGTTGCGAAATTGCATATGAAGTAAACTCGCTTGTTTAATAACGCTTAAAAATGCTAAATAAAGGAACATTTTTGGATAGAATACCACAATGACTGAAATATTGATATTATTGTGTTTTCCGACCATGTGGGTCGATGCATATATTTTTATCACTTTTTTGATATTGCAAAAGGCTCTTCGTACAAGTGAGACTCTGCTAAGTTTTTTTAAAAATTTAGGGTGTTAGAAAATTTTAAAATCTTTTGGAAAATTTATGTTAGCTAAAAAGTTGATTTTTGGATTTGAATCGAAATCAAGGGTTTTGAAAAGTGACATGAAAGAAAATTGTTTTGGTTGGAACTAAAGGATTAGAAGGTGAAATGTCAATTTTTAACAAAGCGGGATTTTGATAAGTAATGGATTTGGAGTATTTTTCCTACCTTAGCAATTTCGAAGATGAGATTCTTTTAAGGAGGGAGGATGTAACGACCCGGATTTTTCGACATTTAATTTTGAATATTTAAATGGTTTTAAATATTGAATTTGGAATACAAATTGATTTATGAATATGAAGATTTGGTTGAAATTATAAAATGAATTTAGATTCCAAATATAGCAATTTATCGTCATACAGAAATAGTACAAACAATTGAATTTAAATTGATATGAATCAAAACAATTTCTAACGTTGGTATAAATTCTGTTTGAATTAGAATTTAGTAAGTTTTTAAAACTAGATTTTCAAGTAATTTCATTAATTTTTGAAATCGTCGATTTAATCGACGCGTTAAAATAGCGATCCGGGGCACAGTCTCGGAATTCAATGAAACTAATTCCATTTGATCTGTAATAGTGTATTATTATCAGATTTCAAATTTCATATCAGTTGGATTTACGTTTGATCATACAATCTGAAAACGCCTAGATATAATTTAAATAATCGATTTAAAAAGCTATCTTCTCCATACGATCGAATTAAGTCCCATAACTTGTTCCATTGCATTCGGAATAGAAGTATAACATTAGGAATGTTAGCAGGCATGCCTCGATAGAAGTTTGGGATTTCGAGTTATGTCATACGAGATATTTTGAATATAAAATTAACAATAAAAAATCAAACATCAGAGCCGACCTAACCCTTCACCTCAGTGCCACCCTATATCTGAACGTAGCCGTGCTCTTTCTTTTTTAAATCGCATCTATCCTTTCTTTCCTTTAGTTCGAAATTAATTCGAAACCAAAATATCATAAAAGAAAAAAATATAAACTCGCGATCAATTCAAAGTTGCAACGCAGGCGGTATGCTTGGCAGGTCGAGCGATGAATGGATGTCGTGAGGAGGAGCGCAACTTCAATTTGAGAGAGCAGCTATTCAGGGGTAGGTGAGTTTCGATTCAGGAGCGCGGGAAGGGAAGGCATGGCGGCGTCGATGGGTGTGACCTAGATTGTCATCGCGATGATTGTCGAGCTTGATTAGATAAGCTCTCCTGAGTGCGTGTTCTCGTCGAAGGCAACGAGAGAGAGGGCGGTTGAGAGGGAGTTGGTTAGTCATTCGGCTAGCAGGATCGTTTTAAGGAAGTCGGCGGCAGGCGGAGCATCGGGCTACGGTCATATTGAGTTCGACCTGATAGTTGACAGTGTTGCATTTAGGAGTTGAGTGTGATGATTGCAGAAGACCAATGTTTTGTGGATGGCAGGCGATAGAAGATGGTTAGCGCTTATGCGAGATTAGTAAGGGTAATTAATATTTTGCATTTAAAGGTTAATTAAATTTGTTAATAAGTAATTAGTTGATTGATTATAATTAAAATTGTAATCGCTAATTTATATTATTCGAAATTTATTTATACGAGGTTTAGTCGAACAGAATCAGTCATGGGGAATTCAGATCAGCAGAATCTGAGCAAAAGAATTTAAATTGGTGCGATTAGCAAATTTAAAAATCAAAATGAGTAAATCTCACTCCTTTTGGATTGCTGGAGTTAATTTAAAATAATTAAAATTAATTATTGGATGCTCTTTGAATTAATAAATTATTATCTATTGGAAGCTATATTATATATAGTAGTAGTTAGATATATACTCGCCGTTGGAGCAGATGAGACCCTATGCGCTCGACATATTAGCGGATGATCCTATATACCGCGATATCCCCTTCGAAGTGGGTTTGGTATTTTATGTTGTATTAACATCTGTTGATGCATGGAAACATGTTGGAGGGATCCAACTGGATTCCTTAAATTTATATTGATTGTTTTTCATATATAATAATATATGATATGTTAGAATAACCTGTTATGCATTATTGTTGTGATGTGAATTATTGGATGGTATAGTAGCACTGGCCTAACTTTTGGTATTTTAAATACCATCAATATTATTTTTGGAATTTGAAAGAATTTAAAGGGAGATTTTGAGTATAAAAATATTTATATCGAAATTTGGATTATTTTTTAAAAATTGATTTGGATAAAAGCAATAATTGATTTCGGTTTCTATTTAACTATTCGCAAAAAATATTTTAAATAGAGATTTTAAAATAATTTATATAAAGGATTTTTAAACAATGGATTTTTAAACGATATTTCTACAAAATATGAAAAAGAGTTGAAATCGATATTTTAAATAGATTTGTGAAATATATGGAACTTATTAAGAAATGGATTATAAAATGAGATTTTATAAATGGGATTAGTTTTATAAATAAGTGAAACTCAAAGGAGTTATAATTTATAAACGATGTTTATAAATAATGGAAAATGAAATTAATTTATAAATTGGAATATAATTTCACATGGTGAATTTATACTGAGATATGAAAAGTAGATTTTTGGGAAAAATAGTGAATTCTACATTTGAAAAGTAAGGATGGTTAGAGAATCGAAATGGGATCGATGTGTTGTAAATCGAGAGGGATTTATAAATTGAATTGGTTATTGGAATTTTAAAATTTTATTTTATTAAGAAGTTAAGTTTGGATTTAAAAGGGGAAATTTTATTTATTTAACTATGTAATTTTGAACTAGTAAGTATTGAAATACTTCGGAAGCGAGTTTTTCAAATATCTAATATTAATCGAAACTAGATAGCACCAAAGATGCATGCTTAAATTAACTACGTTGTTATTTAAGAAGCATAATTATGTTAGATCAGTATTATTTTATTATTTTATACATTGTCTGTTTCCAAAAATGATAATTTATCCAAACCAAACAACCAGCAAATGCAACATCCAAGCAGGCAATAGATAATTTTTATCTACTATATATCATACCATTTAATTGAAAAGGTGTGTTTAATTCACCTGAATTCCAGTTAGAGCTAAAGCATTCATGTTTGGTCTAAAATTGAACACTATTCGATTCTAGCTTGAAATTCTACAAGCTCCGACCTTAGCCAAATATCTAATTCTATGAGGTAGATAACGTCCCTACGAGTTCAATGCGACATACCGCGTTTGATTTGGACCTGGTATGCAAAAATTATCGATTTTATACAGTTTATAAATTAACTAATATAATTAACTCCTAATTACATCATTAATTAATTTATGACCCTAGGCTAATCATCTCGATTCGTATGAAACCCCAGGCCGCACAATTTCAACTCGACGCCGCTACTTACTTCGCTTGCCAACGCCTCCACCGACTGCATGCCGCCACCGCTTCGCCATTATAGGACCGCCTGCCTCCGCCACATCTATAGACCCTAGCCTCGCCTCCTAAGACGCCGCCATTTCTCTAAATGAACGAAAAACGTCAATGACATTCTAACCCAAATCTATGCCGCTATGATGATGTTTCGACCAATACAATCATCCAACTTCTCAAACATGCCTTGCCGAACGACTTCCATGTTGGGGTCGAGGCCTGAAAATGCCTCGGGTGGCTGAAGTGAACTACGGCCGTTGGATCGAGCTTGATTATAATGGCGGCTATGGTTAAATTTTCGGGTTTGGAAAAAAGGAACGGGTTCGGAGGTCCTACATAGATAACCCTATCCAACACTATTCACGCGCTAAATACACGAAATCCAAACGAGGCATGCTCAATGGCATTTATAGCCGAATACCCCTATTCTGAAACTCAATGAAACAATTATCAAGACATAGTTCTATCATATGTAGAAGTTAGCTTTTTAAAATCTAATTATACTGTTTTAATGTTTTAAAATTAACCGTTACACGTTTCGAGCTCGCATGATCAGAAGGTACGTCCAATCGTCACGAAACTCGTTAGCATACAACAATTCATTACTCTAGAGCCAATGATATTAGTTTCATCTAAATACAAGACAAAGCCTTGGGATGATAATTTTACACGTTTATTAAAATGGATTATTATTAAAACGAATTCGATCACTTCATTTATAAATTAAAGCTTACACTAACCATTTATTATTTAAAAAGAATTTAAATAAGCTTCCGAAATCACTTTATTCAAATTAAATTCAAGATTCGATTATTTAAATAATTCTTATATTTAAATCACCACTCCAAAATATTATTTCACAATTCACATATTCAGATATATTAAATAATTCTTATATTTGGAATTCAAGTTATTTAACCTTTTAAAAACCAATACTTTAATATTAAGATTAATTCAATATTCAAATATTAAAATTCCGGGTCATTATAGTTAATGCTATAATTCTCTGTGAATTACTTAAAAGAGGATTTGTGTTTTGTGTGAAACTACAAGAAATTATTTTTATTTCTTTATTGAAATAGATATTGCAAAATACAGGATTTTCCTCATTTCGTACATCTCTTACTTTATATTTACATTCCTTGTTATTCAAAGGATACACCTTTATTTGTAACTTGGATGATTCATAGAAACTTATATTGTTATCCTTTTTCATTCCAATGAATTAAAATATATCAAATCCCAACCTAATTATAATCAATCCCAATTATACATGAATCAAATTTGGACTATCTCCAATATATTCCATAACCAATTTCATTAAATCTATTCCATAATCAATTTCATTAAATCTATTCCATAATCATTATGCGTATACAATTTTTTGTCCAACCCATTATTTATCATTCTAATCGATACGCGTATTTAATTAAAAATTCCAAACTGAGATTTATATCCATTCCTTTCGCATTTACAATAAAATATCCAAAATGATTTTAGACACAAATGAAATAGATTTCAATGATATAAATCTAATCTTGTTACAAAACATGTTTCCCACTCATCTTTTAATTAACTCCAGTTCTCTAGATCTTGATTCATTTACTTTTATTTGACTCCCTCTTATTTCATATCTAAAATAATAAAAAGGGTATACATCTATTAAAACTACAGATCTAGAGAAAGGATTGAATCAATTTAAATTAAAGTTTCACATTTATGAATTTTCCTTTGTTTTCGTTCTGAATTTATGAATTTTAAATTAAAGTTTCAAATCTGGAGAAAAGATTTGAAAACATTCTATATGAAAATTGATCAAAAAAGCGTCATGAACACAATGGTATAAGTTTCGCAGCTAAATTTTACACCTGCATCAAATTACATGCATCTTCAATCACATTTGTTTTCATCATCTATACATGATACATAGAAATAACAGGCCTACTATTCAACTTAAGGTACAATTTGAACACCGAGGAGGAAACAAATAGTAAGTTAATCATTCTGTATTATTAGAGTGAAGGAAGATTATGCAGTTGCATACACATCAACTGACAACTATTTGGACCGCATCAAGTGCTGATATGAATAATCTCAGTTTCTAATACATGATCATATTTCTTACAGGAACCAGAATTGCTTGCTGCTTTGTTCGACTTAGGTACTCATAAGTAACTCTCTGTTTTTGCAAACAAATCTCCTACATAACCAAAGTTGTTTTACCTGTCTGCCTATTTAGTTTGATTAAATATTAAAGTTATTTGGTCCACTTTTTAAATTTTAATACTTTTCAATCTTAACCTTTTTCTATGGAACAAATTACAAGAGATTTTGATCATTTGTCAGCCTGTGTTAGCCTCACTACACATTTGTGGACATCTGAACATCAAAACATAAGGTATTGTTGCGTAACTTGTGATTTTATCAATGATGATTGGAAACTTCAAAAAATGTCATTGCTTATTACGACTTGTTCCCACCACACACCGGATCTGCACTTAGTGCTTCTATTAAATCAAAAGTATTGCATTGGAATATTGATAAGAAGTTATTTGCATTTACGGTTGATAATGCTTCAAATAATGATGTCATAATAAGAGATTTAAAAGAATGGTTAGTTGGTGAAAATGCGTTGCCTCTTAGTGGTGAATTATTTTATATGCATCGTTGCACGCATATACTAAATTTGATTGTTCAAGATGGATTAAAAATAGTGCAAGGTCTTATTGAAAAAATTGGAGACAGCGCCAATTATACAAAATCATCACAAATGAGAAAACAAAATTGGGAAAATACATTGGCTCAAACTCGATTAATTGGGAAAGGAGTGTCTTATGATGTTCCAAGACGTTGGAGTTCAACATATCTAATGCTTAAAGTTCTCTTGAAGTACGTCCTGCATTTGAGCGATTGGTTGATTTAACCCACGATTACAAATGCTTGCCATCAAAAGAAGAATGGGAAATAGGAAAAGAAATATGTGAATTTTTGAAAATATTTTACGAAGTTACACTTAAATTTTCGAGTGTTAAATATCCTACAGTTAATTTATATTTTAAAAGCGTGTGCAATGTCTATGAAAGTATTTTAACTTGGGAGCTAAATGAACACGAGTATATTCAACGTATGGCCCAAAAGATGAGAATTAACTTTGACAAGTATTGGAACACTTGCAATCTAATGATGAGTATTGGTATGGCTTTAGATCCCCATTATAGAGTAGATCTTCATTAAATTCGGATATTGTAGAAGCTTTGAGTTGTATAAAGGATTGGTTGCCATCCGATATTTGTAAAACTATTATATTTTTCTACATGTTTTCAACACAATAATTATCCCATATATGCTATAATTGCTTTGTTTTCCTTCTTTTAATAGGTCATAATGTCGAGTTTGTAGATGATGCTTCGATTTCATTATAAACCTGCTTCGCATTAGAGGGTAATGGTAAGTGTTCATAAACATACAAAATGTCCATAAACGTACAGTGTTCGTGCTTACAATATAAAATTGTATATTAGATACTTAGTAAAAGTTCATGCTTAGCATTTTATGTACTCAGTAAAAATTCATGTTAAGCATTAGATAACCGGCCCTGTTCATGTTTAATTGGAGTTTTTCTTACTTGCCCTGTTCATGCTTTGCATTTTATGTACTCGGTAAAAATTCATAGGGATTATCATTAGATAACTAGCATGTTTCAGAATATAAAACTGAGAATAAATTACATATCTTCATCTCTTTATGTAGGTGATAGGAGACTTTCTCCATGGAAGGGGTCAGTTTAGATTCAGTTATTGGATTTTTTCTTACTCAGAATAGTTCACATCATCTTTCTAGGTAAGAGTGGGCCATGAGAAATTAAATAACAGTTTCAAAGATCAAGCCTTGATCTTGCTGTTTCAAACAACAAGCTAGCTCATTTTGGAGCTTGCATAGGGAATTTTTTTATTAATATACAACTTTTTATTTTGCAGGGTAATCTTTTGAACCATTGACCACTCTATGGAAAAAGAATGCAATATTTTAGGCTATATGTATGTTATGAAGCTGATTTTTATTTTTTGGTATTTGTTACAATTAAGAAGATGTGTGATGCATATTAGCTTTTATGATTTGTTGTAATGGAATTAGCCTATGGATTTTTTGTATGAAATATATTTATATATGCAATATTATCGATTGGACTTTGTATGATTGAATTAACTTTAATTAATTTGATGTAATTTATGTATTACAAGGTTTTTCCATCTTTTTTTCAATAAAAAAAATGAAATATGTATTATATTTTCAAATTATCAGATATTTTTGGATACATTTTGAGGTTCGGATATAGATATTTTCGGATATTTGAAATATCCATATTCGCTAAGCCGAATATGGATATTTTCGAATATCCGAAAATATTCACAGATACGGATACAGATAATATTCAATAGGTATTCATGGATATCAGATACGAATTCAGATATAGATTTTCATTTTCGAATATGGATACGGATACAGCACTATCCATATCCGATTATATCCGATTACAGGCCTACAACAGATAGTTAGGGACATACCGTCTAGAAGAGGAGTATTTAATAGATAGTTAGGGACCGACCATCCAGAAGAGGAGTGTCTAATAGGTGTTAGATTATTTTGATTATATTGTTTGGTAGGCCCGAGTCAGCTAAAGGTTAGTAGTTAGCCAAAAAAACTAAGTGTTCGAACAGATAGTTTATTTATTACCTGATACGTATGTTTACGTAATAATGCTTTACAGTTTTAACCAGTTTTGGTTGTAGGATAAAGGTTTGCAAAAGATATGTTTTAAAAGGATATTAGTAAGAAGAAACTCGTTCCTCTAAGCAGCATGGTCTCCATAATATCAAATAATCGAGATGTATAGTATTATTCACGCCAGGCTTTATGCCTGACTCGAAGTTTATGTTTTCCCCTTAAACCCTTGGGTGCTCAAAATTGATTTGAGTAGGCTGAGGGTTGAGGTTTTACAGGTTTTAGTAGGTTGACGAATAAAGCTTCCGGAGACGAGCAGGTGGCTGACGGATAGCTACTTAGGAGTTGCTGTTTTGTTTTGTTTGTTTTATTCCGATGTAATGTATTTATGACAGTTATGTCTACATAGTACTCTGGTCAACCAAGTAGGCATCATCATATGTCGCTCATGGCGTATTTATGTAATAATTATATTTTATCTAAACCTGGAAAATGATTATGAGATTATGTAATTAGAGTGTGAAACATGTGTTTTGAAATACAATCAGTAAAATGTTGTTTTTCGAAATCTGTTATTTTATTTTATGTTCAAGTGCTTCTGATATTATGGATACCATTAACATAGCCGTATTTAGTCGTCAGAAGTTAATACCATGGACGACTGCAACGTCTATAGCATTTGGCTTTGGGCCTCTTGATAAGAGATATTACAACTTGGTATTAGAGCATAGGTTTATGAATTTTTTAAACTAAAAATGATTTTTGAAAAACACAGTCATAACGAATTAGAGTAAGATTAGGGTATGGGATAACGCTATAGTAACGTACTTATATTTTCTATATATAAGTGTATGTTATATCTTTAGTTTTCTATCTCTTTTAGGCCATTCTGCTGTATCTCATGAGGCTTGAATATAGATATGGATGCCAGAAGTGGAAGAGTGAGTCTTGGAGGAAGCATCACTACAAATGGAAATGCCAGACCGAATACACGAAGAAATCAAGGTCGGGCGCAAACAAGGAATGTTGGTGATGGGGTCCCACAAGTGGATATGAGAGCTATGTATCAGTTTTTCATGAATATGATGCAAGCGGGTGTTGCTGCTGGAATGGTTGGAGGAAATGCTGGAGTAGGAGTTCAGGAAGCTTCGGTGGTCAATCATTATGCTATCTTGAGCAGAGATTATGCTAGGCTTGAAGGGAAGCCCTTTATTGGAACTGAGGATGCTATAGAAGTGGAGAACTAGTTGCTGCATTGTAAGAGGAACTTTACACACGTGAGGCTCAATGATGAGCAAAAGGGAAGGCCTTCTTCGAGACAGCTTCATGGAGCAGCTTTATTTGGTGGAATAGTGTGATGGCTGGAGTAAATGAAGAGGAGATGACATGGGCCGAGTTTAGGAGAAGGTTTCGGGAGAGGTTCATGTCTGTGAGGTGCAGTCTGCTTTGCATAAGAAGTTTGCTGAGTTGGAGCATGGGGTGATGTCCGTTTTGGAGTATGCTAGAAGATTTGAGGAGTTGGCTACGTGTGGGTATGCTACTATGGATACCGTGTTGAAAAGGAATGAGGAGTTTATAAGGGGGTTGAAGCCTGAGTTGACGATGGCTACATTACCTCATATTTGAGACCCTTGTGATTTGGTTGTAGAGATGGCCTTGAGACGCGAAGAGATGCTTGCTTGTCTGGAGAAGAGTAAGGTGAAGGAGATCCAGCTCGACAAGGTTAGAAGAGGAAGTTTTTTCATAAGAAAGGCGCTCATAAAGGTGGAGCAGTAAAGAAAGGAAAGTTTATGGTTGTGTGCTTTAAGTGCGACAAGAAGGGGTATTTCGCAAATGAGTATTGTACTAGAAAGGCGAAGGAAGTGATCGAGAAGAAGAACATCAGATGTTTTAACTACGATCAGATTGGCCACTATGAGAATTAATGTAAAGAGCCCGCTAAGGATGGAAGAGGCAAGGTATTTGTATTGGAACCTGCTACATCAGGACCAATAGCGTAGGAGAAAGGAAAGGTAGTGTTGGGAGGTATGCTTTAGATTCATGATATGTCTGTTAGCATTCTGTTTGATACTGGTGCATCGCATTCTTTTATATCTCATTGTCGGTAGATAAGCTTAACCTAGAACCCAAATACTTAGTTACTTCCTTAAGAGTTGCAAATCCGATAGGAGGGCATACAACACATGGGATGAAGTGTGACCACTTAGAGTTGAATTTGTTAGGTCATACCTTTGTTTGTAGTTTGCACATGTTTGGCTTTGTAGGGTTCTGAATTATATTGGGTATAGATTGGTTAAGTAAGTACGATGCTAGGATATTTTTTCATGATACGAAGATATTGCTTAGACACCCTGACTGTAGTGATCGGATTGTATATACCATAGAAAGCCCTAATTGTGAGGTGAATGCTTTGTTAGGTGTAGTGGAGTTGGAAGATGAGTTGAATCGCATTTTCATGGTTAGAGAATTTGCAGATGCCTTCGAGCTGTAGTAGGATTGCCATCAAAATGAACCATTTAGTTTCAGATAGTTCGGTGTCTGGAGCAGAATCGGTGAGTAAACCGCCAAGTAGGGTGACACCTACAGAGACGAGGGAGCTGAAGGAGCAGTTGGTAGATCTGGAAAGCAAGAGTTTTATCAGGCCAAGTAGTTCACCTTGGAGAACAGCCGCAGTGTATGCTAAGAAGCCAGATGGATCGTTGAGGTTATGTATCGTTTATCGTAAGTTGAATGGGAAGACAATAAAGAATCGATATCCATTGCCTAGAATTAATGATTATTCAATCAGTTGAGTGGAGCCAAAGTATTTCTCAGAGTAGCATAGGATAGCATTCCTTTGATGGCATTTAGAACTAGATATGGATCATACGAATGGTTAGTAATGCCATTCGGACTAACTAATGTGCCAGCTTTCTTCGTAGATTTGATGAATCGAATTTTTCAAGAGCATTTGGATAGGTTTGTGTTGATTTTTATAGATGACATTTTATTATACTCTAAGGATGAGAGAGAGCATGAAGTTCATCTTAGAGTTGTGCTTGAGATGCTGAGATAGAATCAGCTGAAGGCGAAGTTTTCATAATGTCATATCTGGAAGAATGAAGTGAAGTTTCTTGGTCATGTTTTTTCAGAGAAGGATTTTCCAGTCGACCCAGATAAGATCAAAGCTGTTAATAATTGGAAGAGACTAGAGACAGTGGCCAAGATTAGAAGTATTCTTAGATTGGCTGGATATTATTAGAGGTTCATTAAGTATTTTTCACGGATAGTAGCACCGATGACCAAGCTAACGCGAATGGATGTGAAGTTTGTGTGGACCGATAAGTGTGAGGAAGCATTCCAGAGCTTGAAATACTTATTGACCATGCACATGTATTAATTGTTCCGGAGGGGAATCAAGATTTCGTAATTTATACCGATGCGTGTGGAACTGGATTGGGAGCTGTGTTGATGCAAAGAGGTAAAGTGATTACCTATGCTTCTCGACAGCTTAGACCGCATGAGGATAGATATTTGACGCATGATTTAGAGTTAGCCAGAGTGATTTTTGCCTTGAAGGTGTGGAGACATTACCTTTTGGGAGAGAGGTTTAAGCTTTATACGGATCATAAGTCGTTGAAGTATTTGTTCTCTCGAAAGGAGCTGAATATGAGACAATGGAGGTGGTTAATGTTTTTAATCGCTTGTGATTTTGGTATTGAGTACACACCATGAAAAGGCAACAAAGTTGTAGACGCACTTAGCAGAAAGCATCAGAATGCAGTGTTGGCAATGATAGCAGAGTGGAAACATTTAGAAGCGTTGTCGACTTGCAGAGTGCAGTGGAGATCTGTGGCCAGAACCAGTGAAGGATCTGTTATGTTGTCTTGTTTAGAAGTTTGACCAGTAATGATTGAAAAGATTGCTTCTAAATAGGAGAAGGATCTAGTGTTGGCTAAATGGATCAAGAAGTTGAAGGAAGGAACGGAGAGCGATGACTTGAAGGATTTTAGCCTTGACTAGAATGGATGGTTGAGAAAGAAAGAAAGGTTGTGTGTTCCGAATGTGGAAGACATTGGGAAGCAAATTTTAGACGAATGTCAAAGTTCGAAGTTCACTATTCATTCAGGAGGAACTAAGATGCATCGGGAGATGAAGAGAAGTTTTTTCTGGGAAGGTATGAAGAGGGATGTAGGCTTATGGGTGAAGCAGTGTTTGAACTGTCAATAGGTAAAAGCAGAACATTAGAAGCCAAGTGAGTTGCTACAGTCATTGGATATTCCGGTGTGGAAGTGGGATTCTATTTCAATGGATTTTATTGATGGGTTGCCAAGATCTAGCAGAGGAAATGAAAGCATATGGGTCGAGAGAATGACCAAGAGTGCCCGTTTCATTCCAGTTACGTCAACTAGGACGGCACATGTTTTAGCGAAGTTATTTATAAAGAATATAGTTAGACTTCATGGACTTCCTAGTAGTATAATACGTGATAGAGATTCTTTGTTCACTAGTGAGTTCTGGAAGAGTCTACAGTAGATTTTAGGAACCAAGCTCAAGGTGAGTACCGCTTACTATCCACATACCATGGGAAAATAGAAAGAGTTAACAAAGTCTTGAAGGATTTGTTAAGAGCTTGTGTGTTAGATATTGGAGGATCATGGAAAGACCATCTACACTTAATCGAGTTTTCATATGACAATAGTTATTAGACTAGTATAGGGATGACACTGTTTGAAGCTTTGTATGGAAAGCCATGCAAATCACCAGTTTGTTGGTTAGAGGCCGGGGATAGGTTGGTTCTTGGTTTGGAATTGGTTAGAGAAGCTGCAGAGAAGATTGAGTTGATTCGAGCTAGGATGAAGGAAGCTTAGTCTAAGCAGAAGATTTATGCAGACAGAAGACGAAAAGACTTAGAGTTCTCTATTGGAGATCATGTTTTTATTAAAGTATCACCGATGAAGGATGTGATTAAATTTGGGAAATCAGGGAAGTTGGCACCAAGATTCGTAGGACCATTTCCTATTGTAGAGAGGATCGGAAAACTTGCATATATAGTAGAGTTGCCGAGCAATTTGGCAGGAGCCCACGATATTTTTCATGTTTCTTAGCTAAGGAAGTGTGTTGGAGATCCGAATTCTACTATAGTAACGACCGTGTTAGAGGACTTAGTAGTAGAACCAGACTGGACTATAGTTAGGAAGCTGATTCGTATAGTCGCGATAGATAAGAAGAGGTTAAGGAATAAGACAGTCAGAGTAGTGAAAGTCCAGTGGAGCGACGATGAGAGAGACTATACTTGGGATACTGAGAGCAAGATTAGAGATGCTTGTCCTGATTTGTTTGATGGTATGTTTTACTTTTACGTTTGATTTGTTGTGTGCCTTATCGTAATTTTGGAACACGAAATTCTTTAAGGTGGGAAGATTGTAACACCCCATATTTTTAGTAACATTATTTAGGATATCTAATTAGCTAAACAAAATAAAATAATGTAATATGATAATTAGGGATTGAGATTTGTGATTAATAGGGGTAGGCGTGCCATGTTAATGAGTAAATCAAAACGACATAACATGAAATAACATAGACAAAGGGAATAAACAAGGGCAAAGTTGGAATAAGAATATTCTTATACCCTAAACCCTTAGAAATTCATTCATACGCTCATTTCATTATCAAAAATTAAACTAAGAGGTCGGCCACCATTAGAAGCAACTAGTGGAAGATAAGAGAATCCAGGGGAAGCTTAATCAACTTAGGTCCATTCCAATCTCAAATCCTTAATCTCAAAAGTTAAGGTGAATGATGACTACATCTCATTTTTCTAATTATTTTCGGTCTAAAGATGAATCCTAAATAATTTACATGAATATGCCATATTTTTTAATGATTAACTGTTTATATATACTTATTGATGATTTATGCTTAATCATATAGGTTTTATGATAGGTTTTAATGTGAAAACCCTATTTATTGACATCCAAATTCCTTGCGATTTTAGATATAGATCATAAACGATATTTTAGAGATGGATTTCAACTTTCATAATTTTCTGAATTAATATTGATTTTGTATAAATTTTCTTGTGTAGAAAATGATTATTTTGGTTTTAAATTATTTACAGCTACATAATTAATATTTTGGGTCTGGAACTAATATATGTTAGAAAACATGTTAAAAAAGATTTTCTGAAATTTTTGTATAATTTTCCTAAGTGTTTTAATGAATATATAAAATTATTTAAGGTATAGGACTTAAACGTTTTATATATTTATAAAAGGAGAAGGGTTATTTTATAAATAAATTAAATTGTTTATTTCTGAAATATTGGCATCACTTTTAAAAAAGAAAATTAGCAACCAATAATACTTTGAAAAACAAGGCATGTTAGTTGAAAAGAAATTTTTTTAAAGTAAAAATCAGTTTTTACATGCTTTTAGCATGTTTCGTCACTCTCGGCACAGGGATTCCGACCAAGAACTACCGCTTCCATGCAATCGAAACCAATGCACGTAGTATCATTAACTTGGTACAGAATGAATTGGACTAAGGCGGAAGGCACTAGGTCGAGACCAAAGGTTCCGAAGGGGTCGAAGCGTGGTCTTTGTTTTAAATAAAAAATGACTTGCTTTGCTTTTGACGGTATAGCTTTCGACTTGGTTTGCTTTCGACTAGGTCAATGATTTTAAAAGAATGGTTTTAAAAAGGTTGCGCCTTTGTTTTTAAGTATACGCTTTCGACTAGGTCGAAGCCCTTAGCTTCCGCTTTTTTTTTCTTCCGAAGCTAATGGTTTTCGAAGGTATACTTTTCTTTTAAAACTTAGCCGCTTCTCCAATGCTTTCGGAAGGTTGGTTTCGGCACCATCACTTTTTTTGCTTAGGAAATTCTTTCGAAAGGGTGCTTTCGGCTTAAATGTTTTACGTCCATTTTTCTCTATTGAAGGTAGAACCCAAATGGTTTCGAAGAAGTTAATTTTTAATTGTTTCAAAAGGTGCTTCCACATGTTTTACTTGAACCCAAAGGCTTTCGAAAGGTTTGATGTTTTATTGCTTTCGAAAGGTTTTAAAGAATGGTTTCGAAGGGGAGGTTCCCCAATGGTTTCGAAAGGTTGGAAAGGAAAGGTCTTCCAATGTAGTCGAAAGGTAATGTTTAAAGGTTTTGAAGAAGGATGCCTAAGGTTTTAATGCTTTCGAAGGAATGGTTCTTCAACGTTTTCAAAAGGAAGATTATGAATGGTTCCGAAAGAACTGTTTTGGCCTTTCGGCCTAGGTGAGAGGAGGATTTACTTGGTTTCAGTAGGGGTACTTTCAATGGATTCGAAAGGGATACTTTCAAAGGTTTAAATGTTTTTATCAACAAAGGTTTCAGTAAAGTATATATAACGTGGCAATGTGATTTTGAATAGAGCATAGAGTATATATTTTCCTTGTTTAAGTTTGGTTTAAAGAATTTGAATCAATTTGAGATGAAAAGAGTTTCAAGGAAAATTTAAGGGAAGATCAATGTAAGTAAAATGACTCAGATATTAGAATATCAGATGAATATAGGTTCGCGCCCTATACATTAGCTATTAGCCCCAGCTAATAGCGTCCAAATTCCAGTGTGAAGGGCTTTGTCATAGGTAAGACTAAAATTATGATTACACATAGAAGGGAACATATATTTATATACAGATAGGTTATTGGTGAGCTCGCAAAACCATTAGGATCAGGTGACCCATGAGATGTTAAGTTAGGGACAGACCGTCCAGAAGAGGAGTATTAAACAGATAGTTAGGGACAAACCATCCAAAAGAGGAGTATTTAATAAATAGTTAGGGACAGACCATCTAAAAGAGGAGCGTAATGTTTGATTATTTTGATTATATTGTCTTGTAGGCCGAGTCAGCCAAAGGTTAGTAGTTAGCCAAACAGAACTATAGTGTTCGGACAGATAGTTCATTTATTACCTGATACGTATGTTTACATAATAATGCTTTACGTTTTTAACCAGTTTTGGTTGCAGGATAAAGGTTTGCAAAAGATATGTTTTAAAAGGATATTAGTGAGGAGAAACCCATTCTGCTAAGCGGCGTGGTCTCACTTAATATCAAATAACCGAGATGTATAGTATTATTCACACCAGACTTTACATTTGACTCGAAGTTTATGTTTTTCCCCCTAAATCTCGGATGTTAAAAATTGATTTGAGTAGGCCGAGGGTTGAGGTTTTACAGGTTTTAGTAGCTTGATGAATAAAGCTTTCAGAGACGAGTAGGTGGCTGACGGATAGCTATTTAGGAGTTGTTGTTTTGTTTTATTCTGCTATGTTGAATTTAAGATAGTTATGTCTATATAGTACTCTGGTCAATCAAGGGGACATCATCATATGTCGCTCATGGAGTATTTATGTAATATTTATATTTTATCTAAACCTGGGAAACGATTAGGGGATTATATTATTGGAATGTGAAACATATGTTTTGAAATGTAACCAGTAAAATGTTGTTTTTTGAAATCTGTGATTTTGTTTCATATTCAAGTGCTTCTGATATTATGGATACCATCAACACGACTATATTTAGTCGTCGGAAGTTAAAACTACGGATGACTGCAGCATCTGTAGCGCCTATCTTTGGGCCTCTAGACGGGGGATGTTACAGCTATATACTTAACCAGATGTGGTTTATGCATTATGATGCACAAGGTGATACCATCCTCCTGTAGAAAAACATTGTATTGCGGAAAAATATATACTTAACTATTTAAGAAATACTAGGTACTCATTCATTATATATGTAACGACCCGCCTTTTTGGACAGTTTAAACCGACGATCAAATACACATGCCGGTTCCAAACCATTCAAAAGGGCAGATGGTTATTGGCGTAATTAAGAAAAGAAAGGGAAGGAAAATAAAGGAAATGAAACAACACAGAATCTCGCAGCGGAACGATAAAATATAATAGTCAAATAAACAGTTCATGAAGCTGTTTACTATACTTTGACAATTATTTATACAACATTTATCAGAGTTATACATATACAACAGAACAAATAAAATAATGCAGCAGACAGCATGATGCACAGATAATAATAGTAATAGTGTACCAAATCTTTGTCTTCGTCCTCCATAATAGATCTTCAAAAATCTGAAAACTCAGGATTGACCCGAGCGTAATGAAAAGACAAAACACTCGAGTCAGGACTAAAATATCCTTATGAAAGTTAAATCAATCGTAAATAAATATGAGTGTAACGGCGTCAGAGATGTTTACGGGGTTTGACATCTCATATCCAGTGCCAACGTGCGTGCAATAACTTAAGAGATGTTACGGGATTTTCCATCTCTCAAGGATCCGTTAAACTATCTACTATGTAGTAATGTACGCTAAGTAGATAATGCCTATCAGTAATATAAAGTATCAAAATAGCATTAAGGCGTTGCCATAATCCCTTAACACATTTTTATAATTCCATAGTCTATACAGCACCGTAAGCCCCACCGTAAACTGGTGGTTATCAGAGGGTACCCCATAGGTATAACACAAAACAAAAGGTAGTGGTCGCGAATAGGATAATCAGTATGACAAGGTACATGAGGCGATACCAACTAGGATACTAGTAGTTGCGTGATCCGGACTGATGTTGAGCATAGCCAGCAGCTACCCCAACACCGCGAAACAACACTCCCAAATCAAGGGGTGCACCCAAATCGAATCACAAATGTAATAGACATGGTATCGAAGAAGTGTGTCCGCTAGAGATGGCGAACCTCGATGGCGCGGCGCGGCTCCTGTTTTAGTCATGTCAGGGGTCATCCAATATCGTTCTCTTTCTTCAGTCAACGCGTTCACCAAACCATCCACTTCATTCTGGATCAACACTCCGCGTATAATAGTTATTAAAGTGGTTTTCGGTATCGACAGAGAGTATGTCCATATCCGATCCCGGTCTCTTTAATAACTACGTATTATTACACCGATGACTCTTTTACATTTCAAATCGATTCATAATTGATATCAAAATATCATATTCGCTTCATAAATCAAATCCATTTCAAATATCATCGTATCTATTCAAAATGTAAGATTCCGTTTCAAAATCATTTTCCGCCTCAATATCTCATTTCGATTTCAAAATCATTTCGAATTTCAATTTAGGTTGCAACTTCATTTAACCCAATTTGTATTTAAATTCAAGATTTAAACATAAACATTTCACCTCATTAACCAGCTTGAAATTTTTAGAAAATAGTTTTAAGTAGTTTAAAAGTAGTTTAAATAATTAAAATAGTTAAAAATACTTAAAATCTTTAAACGGATTTCAAATAGATAAATTAGTTTAAAATAATTTAAATTGGGTTAGGTAGATTAAAAATAGATTGAAATAGTTTAAGTATTCAAAAGTGGTTTATATAACTGAGTAATTTGGAAAACAAAATAAAACAGCTTCAAAACCAAATCATTTCAATTATAACTTCCCAATTCAAATCAATTTCAATTTCCATTCTACCGATTCAATTTCGATTTCAATTCAAAACAATGTCAACTTTGACTTCAAATCAATTCAATTCTACATTCACCTTCAAATAATTCAATTTCAATTTATATCGATTCGGAGCTTGATTTTTCAAAATATCAATTTATAATACTTAACAAAATTATCTTTCAATATTCAAATTTAAAACCCAATTACAAATATGATTCAATTTCAAGCTCAATTTCAAAATATCTTTTTATATCACTTTTACTTAGTAATACTCAAAGCTCGAAATAATGTTCAATCTTTAAAACAAATAAATTTTCGAAATTCAATCATATCCAAATTTTAAATTTCAAAGTCTCAACTTAAATTATTTACCAATTTCTTTTAACCAAAATTTATTTCAACATTCCAAACTCAATTTTTCGATAAATTCGATTTCTATAAATTGATTTCTATTTATAACTTTTAAATCCAAACATTTAAATAAATTTCAAATCGACGATTTCAAAAATTATTAATTTAGCCAATTCGGTGTCCGTATATAATTTTCTATCCTATGGCCAAGTGATTATTTATTTCAATTAAATGTCAGGGATGAATATATATCACTTAAATCAAATCACAGTTTCATATGTATGCATAACAGGATATATATAAGCAAATAAACATCCAAACATTTAAATATCAACCAATAGCATCCATCGAAATACATCATCCAATAGACAATACGATTCATGGCAATTTCATAGTTATCAATGTCAGGTAATTTAATCGCAATTCAATTTTAATTTCAATTTAACTGTTCAATTAAATTTTCAACGGTTAATTCAAATGACAATCTATATGACAATTAAATTTATCAAACAACGACAAATAAAATCATAACACTTCATAATGTCAAATTTAACTAGCATAAAGATATTTAATACGTTGTGAGCGTTATAAAACACTCACCTTGATTTCAATGTAGTTCCAGCGTTTTATTTCGAATAAAATTAAACGAGCGCTTAATTTTACCCGAAATTTTCACTAGCTCCAAACGATTCCGATCCAGCTCCATTGCGTAGTGCTCGATAAAACAAACCCGTCGCAATTCGTTTCGTCACAATCCGACCTCGTATGAAAGAGTTATGCATTTTAGAAGTTTACACAAATTATAAAATAATTAAATTTACAATTTTTATTATTTCAATTTTCTAACCATAATACTATCAGGGCCGCACATTTCGAATTTGCAGATCAGGGCCGTTGCCCCCCCCCCCCCCCTTTCTTCCTCAACGTGAATACAGGTCACGAACGCACCCAAGAACCCACGGTCGCCCCCCCTTTGCCAATTTTCGCAACCCATACATCGACTTCCAGGACGATCGGGGTACACCATATCGAAGAGCATCTCCTACTCCATCATCGGCCTAAGCATGGAAGAGCTCGGCCTCCCCCTTGTCTTGACTTCCGTGCATGAAACGGCGATGAACGCGCAACCCTAGCAACCACCCCGCTGCTCCTAATCCGATCACAACCGTTGATCTCGTAGTTCATGATGTGCTCCACAAATTTCCAGTTGAAAGTTTTTGGAATTAACTTGTGGATTGGAAGAAAAATGAAGTAGAACATGGCACAATTTCGGCCATTGGAAGATAAGTGGCGGCCGGCCATTTATTTCTAGGGTTAGGGTTTTATTTTGAAAAAAAGAAAACAATGAAGTGCTTTTATAGAAAAACGACGAACACTATTCATTCCAGATTTTCCGAACTCCGATTTACGCGCGGTGATCGGCGTTTCTAGGGTTTATCCCGCATTCTGGACATAATGGAACAGGTTTCGGAAGCTAATTCGATCGTATGTGCGAGTTACGGAAATAAACGATCGATTTTAAATTAAATCGATTAAACCGATTTCTATGCGTTTTGACTTGCCCCGGATAAACGGTAAATCCGATTGACTTGAAATTCGAAACCTTACAATAATATCACGTTACGGATCCGATGAATGGTTTCGTCGAAATCCGAGACTGTTTGAAAAATGGCTATTTTAACTCGTCAATTAAATATTAAAATATTCAATTTTCACAAATTTACTTTTAATTCGATTTTAAATGTTCTACAACATCATTCTAACTTTAATAAGATAAAATAAAATTTTACAAATCATTTTTAATCAATATTCAATTATCCAATAAATTCCAATTTTAAAATCTCATTAACTCTATTATAATCCCGATATAACTTACATTCACTTTGGAAACCAATTTGAATCATATTAAATCAAATTTCAATTATTCACTCTATTTTCATATATTAAATTTCAATATCAAATTAATCATATAAAATTCGGAATTTAATTATTCAAACATTTGTAATATTAAATTTAAACAAATTTGATTATTCTTAAATCAATGTCTTTTGAAGTTCAAAACGAACTTATAAAATTTAACAAGTTCAAATTATAGAACAACCATTTTCATTAAAACAGTTATTCAATTCCCGCTATTCAATTATTCAATAAATTCCAAATATTAAATTTAAACAATTTAATTGTTCAATATTTGACGGATTTCAATATTGATTTTTAAATACAAAAATTCATTATCAGTCGATTTACTATATTACATCAAATGAATTCACATTATTATTTAACTACAGTTAGAGATAATGCACTCAACTAATATATAAACTTTCATTTCAATTGTAATTGGTTCACAAATTCAATTTGACTAACTAAATGAATAGGTAACTTAAATAATTATCACCGTTAACTTTTAATTACTTATAAGTTTATTATTTACAAACAAGTGTCACAATTACCTATTCAATACAAATTCATTCAATTACCTTTGACTACATATTATTTCAATTGATTTGGGATTCCATTCAATTCATAAATAATTAACTTAGATAAAATTTGTTGCATTTCATTCTAGTTATTATTACCATACATAAATTATAATTTTTTTTATTCTTCCAACATTAAACCATGAAATCTTATTAAATTAGCTATTTTAATTATCGAAAATTTACGGGTCGTTACACTCTCCCCCACTCAAAACTTTTCGTCCCCGAAAAGGAAAAAGAAGGGAAAAGAAACTAAGTAAAGAATTCAACATTTGATATATTTTATTCAAAATTATCCACTTATAAAACAATGAAATTCTATTTATAAAGTCATAACTACGCTTCCACTAAGTTACTCCGAACGGCTTTCAAACTTTAAAAGTTAGTTATCAAAACAAGTAAAAAAAAAAAACTTGAAAATTTTTCCCACACCCGGATTTACAGAAAATTTCGGCAGAGTCTCCTTTGCGCGGCTCGATCGGAAAAAAAAATGACAGTATATATATCACAAATATACATCTCATCAAGTGATGAGGCATCCTGCAGGGAAAAAGTGTAAAAGTACGGTATGTAATCCGAGATATGTACCTTATATATTATTAGCGAGCATATACGGCTAATATAACGCGAAAGCGAGCTCCAAATGTGAAGAAAGCGCAATCCGCACCTACTAAACACTCAACAAACCATAAGAAACATGCATATATGAAAATAATATCAATATACATCATATAGCAAGATAACAACTACATACGCCAATATAGCAAATGCAACAAAACAACCAATGTAACCATCAATCAACTATCATCCAACTATCATCCAGCAAATCCATAACCAATCAATATAAATTTCACTTCTCATTAATATTTATTGACTTGGTTTTCAATTTTAATCACAGTTGATTCATTAACGTTGGATTTTACTAACATTCATTCTCAATTCAGTTAGTTTACATTCACTAATTTATATTTACATTAGTTCACTTCCAATTTGAATCAAATTAAATTCTATTTAAATTCATTTAACTTCCAATTTGATTTCAATGATTTATAGCTTTCAATTTCATTAACACTTAATGAATTATATACAATCAAATAACAATCATATAACAACCAAATCATACCCAACATAACCAAATTATTAATTTTACATTCAATTTGGTTTATCTCTTATATATATATATATATATATATCCTGTTATATAATTTTAAAAGAATCATTTTATATTTGGCATCTTAAATTTCCAATATTAACTTTAATTAAGTCCGTAAGCCGTACATATATCATCCGTGAGCAATATCAATCTAATCGCTTATTCGATCACACAATTTCACTTCCAACTAGTATCTTCACCCGACTCTCTAGTGCGGACTCAGATTTGGTTCCTTGATTGGAAACTGTTACTCTCCTTGCATAGCCATATTCTATGATAGAGAATTCCAGAATCAAATTAAAAATCCATATTCAGGGTTCGCCGTCGAAAATCGAGTGAAAAATCCTAACATGGATCGATATAAATCATCTCGAAATTTTGTGCTCGAATTTGGATCAAATCGTTATGCGAATAAAATAATATACGTACAACTTATGTATCACCTTTCAATAGATTTCTATACAATTTATCTATATTAAATTATTTTATTGACTTTCATTTTATTTACAATTAGTTATTCACAATCCATTATTCAGTTAATATATCCATTTCTTTACATAGCATATTCTTCAACATTATCTTTTCTTAAACATCATATCATAGAATTTGCCTACTCAAGTTCATTTTAAACATTCTATATAATTTAATTAAATTCAATTTCATTTTCCAATTGATTCTTAGCTATAAGAAATTCCTTTGTTTACATTTATTGCATTTTCATAATTTCAATTAATAACGAATTCATTTGTGGAACATTTATTAACCGACACTTTAGTTTATTAATCATCCTATAAAAGTCTAACCTCTCATAAATGACTTTTCTTAGTTTACAGTTACCTTAATGGTTACAAATTCAGAAAATTTTTACAACCCCTTTGCAATTTATATTTATTTTCTATAACCAATTTACAAAGATATAATACGATTCATTTATCTTCTTTCTTAAGTTCACTTACTTGTTCCTTTTATCCATTCATCATTTCATGTTATATTTAAGTATATAACATTTTTATCACAACCAAATTTTCATTTATATACATTTTAATTCCTTTTTGAGTTTTCCTTACTTGTGTACTTCAATTATTTTCAGGTTCTGTTTATTTGTACAACATCTCATTACATATCCAAAACATCATTTCAACTTCTTAATATTTGGTAAGTCATATTATATTTTATTAGAATGCAAATTTGGTATAATACAAATTTATAGAATTTCATTTTACTTATTTAGAATGTTCACAAATTTGATTTATTTAAATCCACTTTACCTTTCAACTTTAAAGGTACACTACAGCTCTAAAGTTTTCCCAAAACATAAGATTAGATATCTTAATCCTCTTATTTTATAAATTTTGGTTATTCATAATTCATTCAAATAATTTGAAAATTACTAATTAACATAATTTAGAAATTTAAATGCCCGGTTCTTTTCAAATCGTTTGAAATAAACATATACACTTATATCTTTAATATATCAAATCATACCTTTGGAGTTTAAACCAAAACCCATTTACCCAAAATAATTTTGAATAAAAGCAAAGCTTCTTAAAAGTCTCCCCTACTTTGAGACTCGAAAATGAACGTCGATGATGCTGCGCAGTCATCACCGAAATTATTTTCCAGCGACATAAGAGAGGAGTACTTAATTCATTCCTTCTTAAAAATCCTTTCAAAATATTTCCTATAAATATTTTCCAACTAACATTTATTTTCTTCAAAGCTTTGAAAACCATTTTAAAAGTACCCGGGTCTTGAATTCAATATTTTCCAATTTAAATTTGTATTAATTTATAAGTCACCTTTATAAAATATTCTTATAGGATTTTCTTTCTTAAACATTCCACAAGTTGTTTTATTACTGTTCATTTTTGTAATTCACCTTATTTATTAAATTACAATATCCAATTAATGATAATAACCAATATATCATTTCTAACAACCAGGTAAGCTAGATAAGTCATAATAATTTCTGAAAATTTTCTTTATATACAAAATATAATTAGAGAAAAATTATTTTATTTACCCAATTTAAAACAATATTGTAACGACCCCACTTCCTAGGCCCATGAAGAAGTATCGTTTTAAAGAAAGAAAAGGGTGAGAAAATAGAAAAGATAGAGAAGAAAGAACAACAACATCAGAATCTCACAGCGGAACGAATGAAATATAATAATCACATAAGTATTTATATAACATCGATCAGAGTGATACATATAGTACATCACATACTAGACAGTTATAAACATCTGTCTAGTTAATACAACACAACACAATATGATACAACTCAAACAATAAGACTCAGAGATACCAACACAGCGGAACTATATATATATATCTATAACGCTGAAGCCTCCTGCTCCATTGCTCCTCCAGAATTCGTCAAAGCTAACCTGAATCCCTTGGCTACCCGTAAAAATTGGGGTACCCGAGAGTTTATGAAAAACAAAAATAAACTTCGGGTCAGACATGGGTCTGGTATGAGTAACAGGTTAAAGTTGCTTAATTTTGAAAAATCCTTTGAAAACAAAAGGTATCACGTAAGACTACCCACACATAAATATGGAAAAAAAATTACCTTACACTAACCAAAACATTTGATAGGAAATCCAGTGATATTATAATAGGTCTAGGGTTTTCAAGTAAATAGAAAATAGCCGAAATTGTTACATTCATTAAATTCCAGCTACTAGCCACAAAAGTGGGTAATACAATCAAAACGGTAGGCACTTATTGGATTGTGGATTCCATACAATGGCAGGGCTACTGGGGTACCGCCTGTCACAGTACGTGGCCTAGATCAACGTACCGAGGATCACTCCCGACCCCCTGCAACACAAGGCCGGAACCATTCCTTACTGAACAGTCCCGAACAAGATAAACCCCGCAGTTGGCTGCAGACCAACTGCCCACACAGCCGAATAAAAGGGACATCTAGACAGGGGAATATCCTTGTCCTGCTTGGGCATGACCCACCTAACCTTGCTGCACCTCCCCTGTTTTAGCCATTCCCGGTTGATGAGGCTTGAGGTTACGATTACCTTTATAGAACATATCTCTTAGAATGCTCATCGTCCGCCTGACGATGTGTTGAAAACATTCAATCCATACAAGTTCGTTCCGGGTTCGAACGAAACCGAAGGCATCATCTCGTTACACTCGTTTTGGAATCACCCTCAGAGTTAACGACGATAACCCTTGCATTCTGAATCTTCATCTTCACTTCAGATTCACGACCTATCGTTAATTTGGAAACGATGTGGTTTTCGGATATTCCAAATAAGGAAAACCGATCCCGGTCTCATCGAAATCCAAAACGTGTCTTTTGAGGCCAAGTTGTCTATTTAGTCTTAACAATGAATTCAATATTAATATGCACAGATAGATAATTCACATCTCATAATAGATAATCACATCATCATCATAAACAGATGGCTAATATCATCATCCAAACAGATAATTAAATATTATCATACTTAAAACATACATCCATATCACATAGATATTAGCCATCTCATATCTGAGATCACAATCAATCAATGAAATATCAATATCATCCATCAGCAATGATTTATGAATCACAATCTATAATTAATTTAAAATGGATTAGATTAACTACTTCCATCTTTAATAAATTAAATTAATTACTCATTCCATAAATCCTGCTCTCACAATCATTAATTAATTATAAATCAAATTAATTAACCATTCTCTAATTACAAGAAGTAATTTAGTCTTTTAATTAATTTCTCAAATGAATTATTCTAAATCATTTATAGTAGGTTAACATTTAATTACTCCCTTAATTAATTATTCCTTAATTCACAATTCTTAATTACATCATTAATTATATTAATTAATGATCTTCAATTTATATTAAATTACTTATTTAAATTAATTAAGTGATTAATCTTTACTTAAACACAATTATTAATCACCCTTGATTAATAATAAACCAGTAATTAACTACCCTTAATTACTTATTAATCAATCCATGATTAATTATTCCTATAAATTAATCCCTTGATTAATTACAAAAGAAATTACTCAAATTACTCTACTTACAAATTATCTTGTATGAATTTCATCAAGCAATTATCATCCAATTACTTTCCTAAGTAATTATACTTCATTAATTACACTAAGTAATTACACATACCAAATCATCAAATGATTTCTTAAATTAATTAATTAGCTTAATTTATATCTTATCATCAATTACTTATATATATACAAATTAATCATCTTTGATTTAAATACACTTGATTGCATTCCAGTAGTTTTCCTTAATTTATTTACAAAAATAAATCTTGAATAAATCCATTAATTAATTACATTTATATCGATTTATTACCATTTAATTATCTTGTTGATTTATCATTCTCAAATAAATCAATCTCTAATCCCATCATTAATTATTAATTAATGATTCCTAATTACATTTTCATTTGTTAATTACATTAAGAATACAAATCTTCAAATTACAAATATTAATCCTCTTGATTAATAACAAACAGTAATTAATCATTCATAATTAATTACTTCTCAATAACAAGCTTAATTAATCCCTTGATTAATTTCAAGTAATTATACTCCAATTACTTCCATTAACAACATCATCCAGTAATTTACTTCCAGTAATTAACCATCAATTACTTCTCTAAGTAATTTAATTCCAAATTATTAGTTAATTAAACTAAATTAATTAACTCAAGTCAATCTACACAATTAATAAGTAATTAATTTCTAATTACTTTTCAAATAAATAATTTACATTTAAACTATTACAATGATTATTATTGTATTAATTAATCCAATTAATTTATTAAAAATCAATTACATTAATTAATTATAAATAATCTTGTTAATGATCTTCATTAACACTTATTTAATTATTCCTTCTAAAATAATTAACTTGTATTAATTATAAGTTTGATTAACCATTAAAATTTATTAATTCAAATCAAAATCTAATCTATGGTTCTTAATCACATATTAGTTAATTAATTAATTAATTAACTTTAATTACTACTTTTAAACTTATAATTACTAAATTAATTAATATCCATCATTAATTATTCTTACTTAATTATAAATTCTAAGTCTTCATTACTTAAAGTAAATTGTTCTTATAATTGATTAAATTCTCACTTCCAATATGTTTAAAACATTTATTTCAATTTACTTCGTAAATAAATTCAAATTTTATCGTTAATAAAGTTTAAAACAAAATTTTCAAAATCCTTTTAAACTCACGTATTTGATGGCACTTAAAACCTATTTGAATCAATTTATATTATAAAACTTATTTTTGTTCCAAATCTAGAAGTTCAAATCTAAGTTCTGGTTTAATTTGTGGAGTTAACTTGTCTAAATCCTTTCTTAACAATTTATATTTCATTTTTGAATTCAACTCCTTTTTGGAAACACTTAAACATTAAGCACTTTTAAATTATTAAAATAATTTAAATTTTGGAACTTTATTATTCCCAATTTTATTTTCAAAACTGACCTAAAGTCACCATTTAAACTTTTTTTAAAACTAGGTTTAATCCTTGATTTTAAATTTTAAAACAAAAGTTAAAAACTGTTACAGGTTTTTACAAACCTAAAAACTAATAACCCGAGCACCCCCTCTGTTACTTCGAGTAACATACCAGTTTCCCCCGAGAAAACGACTGCAATGCTTCGAGTCATCCCTCATGCGCGCGCGAATGAAAAAAAACAAAACCTGGAAAACACTACCCTCTTCTCCCCTCCATGCCTGTCACTGCCACATGCGCACAGCTCTGACCACCAGAGGCCACCAAACTCCGGCTACTACACCGACCATCTTCCCTCTACCTAAACCCAAAGACGCGTGGCACTCGAACACTTGTAGTGGCCGCGGTGCTCGAAATTTCAAAGCACAGTGAAACTTAGGTTTAAAAACATGGAACCCCCGCCGACGCTTCCACCACCCATTGCGCCGCCATCCCCTATTTTTCCTAGCTCCACGGCAGCCTCCTCTACCACCAGTCAGAGGCTCGACCTTCCAAATCCACTTGATCGTCAACGGCAACTTAAAATTCCCAAAATGGATGATCTCGAACTGCACCTTACCCCCTTCACTAAAAGTCACCATATTCTTTTTAAAAATCATAATTTGATTTAACTATTTGATTTATGTACCTGAATTGATAAAATAAGATATTCAAATTTTTGATGTTATTGAGATGCTCAGTTCTATTTTTCCTTTTTCTGTTTCTAGAGTCATATAATTATCACTTTGGTTTAAGTGAAATCTTAAACTAATATAGAAATGCAACTTACAGATTTCCTTTAAATCTTAAAGCTAAACAAGGATTTATTTAAAGAATTTGAATTTAAATGGGCATTACTGGAAACAGAGAAATTGCAAGTTTAAATACCTGCACACAATCATACTTCAGGAATTCAGAAATATAAACACACAACCATACTCTATAATACAATATTTATCACTACAATAACTTCAACTAATTTATATTTTTAATTCCTTAAAAAAAATGAGTTACTCACAGCATATAGAAAACACAGCATGTTTATAAGGAAACAGTTTGGATTTGCAGGCTTGAGATATGCAGAATTTCATCTCACAAATATCCAGAGAAAAATGAATATATAAATATTCACAAATTTATTTAAGCATTCAAATATTGGCATGCATCAGAATTTAAAACTTAAGTAAATCTTAAAAGTGTTACTCACTTGAATTTGCAGAGAAGAACATGTGCTCCTTTATTAAGCAACAGGCTTGAAATTTACAGGTTGAACTCTCTTCTTTGATTCTCAGGTTGAATTGAATTTTGGTTGTTGTTTTGTTTGAAGTTTGTTTGAATATAAAATAGTGTTTACTCAGTTCTTAGAATGGTCGAACTGATGCAGATTGATATATACAAGAAGCTTGATATTTATAAAATAAGTTACAGGGTACATTATTATTATGTTTCATAAAACTGTAACAATATAGCATACAATCTTGTTTGTACAGATTTTATCAAAGATATTTGTTTAGATGGAGGCTGATATGCAGTGCTAGAAAGATTCACATTAATTAGTTTTGTTTGTTTGTTTAAGAATACTTAACAATGTCTTCCTTAACAGGCTTCTTACATATATATTTTATTTTGTTTTTATCTTGCTTTCCAGATACATTCAACTGATATGAAGATAAGTTAATATATACTTGCATCTACAGGTTATAGTATTATGATGTTTGTACAACAAAACAAAGATATTTTATCTTGATGCTTTAAACATATACATATATGCTGCAGTTCATTTTTATGTTGGTTTACAACTTTGAAAAAAATTCTTTGTTACTGTCATTTGCTTCATCTTGTATTCTCTAATTATACTTTGCTTTGTCATTTCTTACAGGTTGACTTGTGTCTAGTTTTATTATTGACTTGTTATTACATTTTGAAATGTATGTGACTTGTTATCGTTTTATTTTGTTGTTTGAAAACTAATTGAACTTTATAGTTGTTACATTATTGTAATTTAACTAATGTACTAACTTATATCTCTTTTCCAATTTATCTTGTATCTTGTATTTTTATTTATTAATATTATTTAAAAGTAACTCATTTATCAATTTGAAACAATAAATAAATTAAATCATCTTTTTATTATAAGCTACATATTTATTAATGTATGTTAATGTATTGATTGACAAAATTATATATAAAACTCATATATATTTTTAGATTCATATTTTAAATCAAGCTATACTAAAAAGAAAAGAAAACAAATCATTTTGTTAATAACTTAAAATTTAAACTTAAGTTAAAATAAGTATCAAACTATTTAAACATTATCTTATGTATTTAAAACCCTATATTTATTTATTTATTTAACTTTGAAAAGTTTATATTAAATAAATCATAATTTCTAATTCACTAAAATGTATATTAGAATCTGAAACATAGTTTATTAGTTAAACTTTAAAACAAAATCTCATCTATTTGCAATGTATACAAATATATACATTTATAAATAGAAAACAAACAATTAATTTTAATAGATATCATTTACCAATTAGATATTTATTAAAAGAAAAGTATCAATTCAAGTCTAATTAATAAAGATATATCAAATCAATTTAATATTTAATGCAGATTATTAAATTGATATTGCTAGAAAATTCCGGGTTGTCACAAATATTATGTCGAATTGTTCTGTTTAAGTGTTTAGAGATCCCTATCGATGACGTTAATTACTCATATTGACCAGAATCCACAATCCACTCAACGAATCAACCGACACAATATAAAACATTTTATATCACTAACAAATACGCTCTCTCATATGTATACACTCAGCGACTCGTCATAGGGTATAACTACCCTATTTATAAAGAGTCAGACCCCACAAAGCTAAGGTTATCGCTAAACCAAAGCTCTGATACCAACTGTAACGACCCGCCTTTTTGGACAGCTTAAACCGACGATCAAATACACATGACGGTTCTAAACCATTCAAAAGGGCAGATGGTTATTGGGGTAATTAAGAAAAGATAGGGAAGGAAAATAAAGGAAATGAAACAATACAGAATCTCGCAGCGGAACAATAAAATATAATAGTCAAATAAACAGTTCATGAAGCTGTTTACTATACTTTGACAATTATTTATACAACATTTATCAGAGTTATACATATACAAAAGAACAAATAAAATAATGCAGCAGACAGCATGATGCACAGATAATAATAGTAATAGTGTACCAAATCTTCGTCTTCGTCCTCCAGAATAGATCTTCAAAAATCTGAAAACTCAGGACTGACCCGAGCGTAATGAAAAGACAAAACACTCGAGTCAGGACTAAAATATCCTTATGAAAGTTAAATCAATCGTAAATAAATATGAGTGTAACGGCGTCAGAGATGTTTACGGGGTTTGACATCTCATATCCAGTGTCAACGTGCGTGCAATAACTTAAGAGATGTTACGGGATTTTCCATCTCTCAAGGATCCGTTAAACTATCTACTATGTAGTAATGTATGCTAAGTAGATAATGCCTATCAGTAATATAAAGTATCAAAATAGCGTTAAGGCGTTACCATAATCCCCCTTAACACATTTTTATAATGCCATAGTCTATACAGCACTGTAAGCCCTACCATAAACTGGTGGTTACCAGAGGGTACCTCATATGTATAACACAAAACAAAAGGTAGTGGTCGCAAATAAGATAATCAGTATGACAAGGTACATGAGGAGATACCAACTAGGATACTAGTAGTTGCGTGATCCGGACTGATGTTCAGCATAGCCAGCAGCTACCCCAACACCGCGAAACAACACTCCCAAATCAAGGGGTGCACCCAAATCGAATCACAAATGTAATAGATATGGTATCGAAGAAGTGTGTCCGCTAGAGATGGCGAACCTCAATGGCCCGGCGCGGCTCCTGTTTTAGTCATGTCAGGGGTCATCCAATATCGTTCTCTTTCTTCAGTCAACGCGTTCACCAAACCATCCACTTCATTCTGGATCAACACTCCGCGTATAATAGTTATTAAAGTGGTTTTCGGTGTCGACAGAGAGTATGTCAATATCTGATCCCGGTCTCTTTAATAACTACGTATTATTACACCGATGGCTCTTTTACATTTCAAATCGATTCATAATTGATATCAAAATATCATATTCGCTTCATAAATCAAATCCATTTCAAATATCATCGTATCTATTCAAAATGTAAGATTCCGTTTCAAAATCATTTTCCGCCTCAATATCTCATTTCGATTTCAAAATCATTTCGAGTTTCAATTTAGGTTGCAACTTCATTTAACCCAATTCATATTTAAATTCAAGATTTAAAAATAAACATTTCACCTCATTAACCAGCTTGAAATTTTTAGAAAATAGTTTTAAGTAGTTTAAAAGTAGTTTAAATAATTAAAATAGTTAAAAATACTTAAAATCTTTAAACGGATTTCAAATAGATAAATTAGTTTAAAATAATTTAAATTGGGTTATGTATATTAAAAATAGATTAAAATAGTTTAAGTATTCAAAAGTGGTTTATATAACTGAGTAATTTGGAAAACAAAATAAAACAGCTTCAAAACCAAACCATTTCAATTATAACTTCCCAATTCAAATCAATTTCAATTTCCATTCTACCTATTCAATTTCGATTTCAATTCAAAACAATGTCAACTTTGACTTCAAATCAATTCAATTCTACATTCACCTTCAATTAATTCAATTTCAATTTATATCGATTCAGAGCTTGATTTTTCAAAATATCAATTTATAATACTTAACAAAATTATCTTTCAATATTCAAATTTAAAACCCAATTACAAATATGATTCAATTTCAAGCTCAATTTCAAAATATCTTTTTATATCGCTTTTACTTAGTAATACTCAAAGCTCGAAATAATGTTCAATCTTTAAAACAAATAAATTTTCGAAATTCAATCATATCCAAATTTTAAATTTCAAAGTCTCAACTTAAATTATGTACCAATTTCTTTTAACCAAAATTTATTTCAACATTCCAAACTCAATTTTTCGACAAATTCGATTTCTATAAATTGATTTCTATTTATAACTTTTAAATCCAAACATTTAAATAAATTTCAAATCGACGATTTCAAAAATTATTAATTTAGCCAATCCGGTGTCCGTATATAATTTTCTATCCTATGGCCAAGTGATTATTTATTTCAATTAAATGTCAGGGATGAATATATATCACTTATATCAAATCACAGTTTCATATGTATGCATAACAGGATATATATAAGCAAATAAACATCCAAACATTTAAATATCAACTAATAGCATCCATCGAAATACATCATCCAATAGACAATACAATTCGTGGCAATTTCATAGTTATCAATGTCAGGTAATTTAATCGCAATTCAATTTTAATTTCAATTTAACTGTTCAATTAAATTTTCAACGGTTAATTCAAATGACAATCTATATGACAATTAAATTTATCAAACAACGACAAATAAAATCATAACACTTCATAATGCCAAATTTAACTGGCATAAAGATATTTAGTACGTTGTGAGCGTTATAAAACACTCACCTTGATTTCAATGTAGTTTCAGCGTTTTATTTCGAATAAAATTAAAAGAGCGTTTAATTTTACCCAAAATTTTCACTAGCTCCAAACGATTCCAATCTAGCTCCATTGCGTAGTGCTCGACGAAATGAACCCGTCGCAATTCGTTTCGTCACAATCCGACCTCGTATGAAAGAGTTATGCATTTTAGAAGTTTACACAAATTATAAAATAATTAAATTTACAATTTTTTTTTTATTTCAATTTTCTAACCCTAATACTATCAGGGCCACACATTTCGAATTTGCAGATCAGGGCCGTTGCCCCCCCTTTCTTCCTCAACCTGAATACAGGTCTCGAACGCACCCAAGAACCCACGGCCGCCCCCCCCCCCCCCCCCCGGCCAATTTTCCCAACCCGTACATCGACTTCCAGGACGATCGGGGTACACCATATCGAAGAGCATCTCCTACTCCATCATCGGCTTAAGCATGGAAGAGCTCGGCCTCCCCCTTGTCTTGACTTCCGTGCATGAAGCGGCGATGAACGCGCAACCCTAGCAACCACCCCGATGCTCCAAATCCGATCACAACCGTTGATCTCGTAGTTCGTGATGTACTCTACAAATTTCCAGTTGAAAGTTTTTGGAATTAACTTGTGGATTGGAAGAAAAATGAAGAAGAACATGGCATAATTTCGGCCATTGGAAGACAAGTGGCGGCTGGCCATTTATTTCTAGGGTTAGGGTTTTATTTTGAAAAAAAGAAAACAATGAAGTGGTTTTATAGAAAAACGACGAACACTATTCATTCCGGATTTTCCGAACTCCGATTTACGCGCGGTGATTGGCGTTTCTAGGGTTTATCCCTCATTCCGGACACAATGGAACAGGTTTCGAAAGCTAATTCGATCGTATGTGCGAGTTACGGAAATAAACGATCGATTTTAAATTAAATCGATTAAACCGATTTCTATGCGTTTTGACTTGCGCCGGACAAACGGTAAATCCGATTGACTTGAAATTTGAAATCTTACAATAATATCATGTTACAAATCCGATGAAACTGGTTTCGTCGAAATCGAGACTGTTTGAAAATTGGCTATTTAACTCGTCAATTAAATATTATAACATTCAATTTTCACAAATTTACTTTTAATTCGATTTTAAAAGTTCTACAATATCATTCTAACTTTAATAAGATAAAATAAAATTTTACAAATCATTTTTAATCATATTTAACCCGTTATTCAATTATCCAATAAATTCCAATTTTAAAATCTCATTAACTCTATTATAATCCCGATATAACTTACATTCACTTTGGAAACCAATTTGAATCATATTAAATCAAATTTCAATTATTCACTCTATTTTCATATATTAAATTTCAATATCAAATTAATCATATCAAATTCGGAATTTAATTATTCAAACATTTGTAATATTAAATTTAAACAAATTTGATTATTCTTAAATCATTGTCTTTTGAAATATTCAAAACGAACTTATAAAATTTAACAAATTCAAATTATAGAACAACCATTTTCATTAAAACAGTTATTCAATTCCCGCTATTCAATTATTCAATAAATTCCAAATATTAAATTTAAACAATTTAATTGTTCAATATTTGACTGATTTCAATATTGGATTTTTAAATATAAAAAATTTCATTATCAGTCGATTTACTATATTACAGCAAATGAATTCACATTATTATTTAACTACAGCTAGAGATAATGCACTCAACTAATATATAAACTTACATTTTCATTTCAATTGCAATTGGTTCACAAATTCAATTCGACTAACTAAATGAATAGGTAACTTAAATAATTATCACCGTTAACTTTTAATTACTTATAAGTTTATTATTTACAAACAAGTGTCACAATTACCTATTCAATACAAATTCATTCAATTACCTTTGAATACATATTATTTCAATTGATTTGGGATTCCATTCAATTCATAAATAATTAACTTACATAAAATTGGTTGCATTTCATTTTAGTTATTATTACCATACATAAATTACAATTTTTTTTATTCTTCCAACATTAAACCATGAAATCTTATTAAATTAGCTATTTTAATTATCGAAAATTTACGGGTCGTTACAATATATGTGAATGAAGACCTGCTTATAAAGGTGTATACTGACTCTAGCTTTCAAAGTGATATCGATGATAGTAAGTCAGTGAATTAAATGATGGGACCATTCGTTGGATAAGTTCTAAATAGGAAACAACGGTTGATTCCGTGATGTAGGCCTGGTATATCACCCTCAAAAAAGCGGCGTAGGAAGCGGCCTGGGTGTGAAAATTTATGATCATTGACCTAGAACGGATTGCCGATAGGGGAGAATCCAATAATATTGTCTTCTGATAACAATGCGACGATGCAGATCGCAAATGAGCCTAGTGCACATAAGAACTCGAACACATTTGTAATGATATTCCTTTCTTACTCCTAAGACGACACTTAATTCATATGTCGATCATCTAGGTGTCCGAAAGACAGGCCGTGGGGGTAAAAAAAGACAAAAAGAAAGGAACACAGAATCTTACAATGCAAGAAAATCATATATAATAGAACATAAGACATTACATATGGTTACTTTTAAAATGAAACATCAGAGTCACAATAGGTACTAACTTCAGTCAGGGACAGTTATAAGTGCCTGCCCCCTACAATGCTGATACACAAAAAACACATACAGTGGAAATAAAATAGATAACCAGAAAATGTCGAAGCCGCCTACTCCATGATTCTCCAATATGCGAACCTAGGCTACTTGTAACTCATACAAATTTGTGGACCAAGAGTTTTAGCGAATGAAAGAAAAACTCTGGGTCAGACATTGATCTAGTGTGAGTAAACACTAAACAACTGAACTATTACACTTATAAAACCATTTAAAAATAAAGGTATTTCACAAGACCCGCTATACATAAACACAGACGGGTTTTACCTTACGATAACCAAACCCTTTCAATAGGAAATTCAGTGATATTTTAAGAATGTCTAGTGTTTAAAATAAATATTTAATCATAGCCGAAAATGTTAAATTAATTACATTCCTGTATAATAGGTATACAACTACGTCCGTAAAGGCACGTATTGAAAAATGAATCATATACAATGACAAGGCTACTGGTGTACCACCTATCATAGTACTTCTTTCAAAAAATGTACCGAGGGCCAACCTATGAACCCTACCAACACAAGACAGGCCTACCTCTTATTGGATAGTACTGAATATGTCAACACCCGGGTTGCAATCAACAATCGTACCAGTGCCACTAGCATACATAAATCCATAAATATTGATCTAGATCGGGAGATGACCATACCTTAATGGGTGCGAACCCACATAGCCCTACTGCATATCCCATGTTTCAGCCATTTTCGGTTATGAGGTTTGAGGCAACGATTACCTTTCATTAGCAAATCCCATTTGGAATGCTAACAACGCCCTCCAAGCAACAATGCAATGCCAACATTCGTCCATAAGAGTTGTTCAGGATATGAATAATCCAAAAGCACTACTTCTACTACATCCTTTTTGGAATCACCCTCGGGATTAGTAGCAAGTAGCCATTGTACTATCTTCATCCTCGATTATATCACCTTCAAGGTGTTTCCAATTCGAAAGCTTATGTTGGTTCGAAGTGGTTTTCAAATAATTCATGCTTATCTGATTTTGATCTCTTCAAACCAACATTCGGTAATTTTAAAACCGGCCAAGTTATTGATAGTGGACAAATCCACTATCTGGATGTAAGTATAGTTTGCATATGGAAAGTAAGACGTCCTATACTTATCCCTAATTTTCGATTTCAAAAAGCATTATCTCTTGATTAACAATGAAGTCAGACAAGTTAGAAAACTATCGTTGCCTCGACGTACATTTTTACTTCTTAGGATAGAGATGAGTTTCCATATCTCAGTATTTAGTGTTAAGTATACAATGAAGTATCTTCTATATACTTAATTAATCATGACCCATTTTAACGAAATTAACTATCTTATACTTATCACGATTCCGAAATTTTGACTTCCATATTCCTCAACTAAAAGTTTTAGTTCTAGATCTCATAGATATAGAAAAGTCTACTCATCGGCTTTTAGTGCTAAATAAAAGATGACTTACTTTTAATAAAATGTGTCAACGTTTTAGCACTACTTATCATATTTGTTTGGCTACTTAACGACACAAACAAAGATATCCCTGCCTTTTAAAACATCCTTATTAAAAATAGTTCCTTTTAAACAAAACCCGATCCTTGAAAATAAAGGGATGTAAAAAGTTAAAAACTTTTTATTTAAATAGTTAAATAATAATTTTTAACCTTTTATTTAAATAATTAAATAATAATTTTAAACCTTCTATTTAAATAATTAAATAATAATTTTTGAAAATATTTTTAATATATAAAGATTCCATTTTAACACTTATTTTAAAAGACTTTTCAAAAATATCTAAGTAGAAACTTCTTTTCTTTTACGCAAAATTATCGATTTACAAACTGCATCCACAGCGATTATTACCGTATAGACCATAACTTTTAAACTTGTTTTATAAATCAGCTTTTTAAATCCTTTCCTTCTATATTTAAATTACTTAAATAACTTTATATAAAGGTTTTGAAAACAAAAGTAATGTTCGGAAATTTTTTTAGAAACATTCATAGAAAATAAGGAAGTAAACTTTGTTTTAAAAGGACACGGATCTCGATGTCGAAACTTAAACCAATTCATGTGTTAACTTTCCAATGAACATACAATCACCTATACATAAGCATATCAATACACAAAAAAAAAATGTAAATGACATCCATAAAGCAAGGAAAAACTACCACTTGTAAATTTTACTTAAGTGCTTTGACTACATTTCGAGTTATCAACAAATCATCACATATACCATCAGTTTCAAGCGGAAACTAAACCAAACAACTATCGTTCCGAACTTATAATATAAGTAATCTACTAACTAATATTATTATCACAAATAATAAAGTTTAAATCAATTTAAAAGTGAGATTTACTCACCAAAATCAACACGAATACAAATTAAAGCTACTGCAACTTTGCATCAACACATGGACTTAGTTTTCCTTTTTAAAAACTTGCTTTTTAGAACTTCGGAAGTGGAGATAGGCTCGACCTAGGTGTGCATGGGCTCATCCATGGCTTTGAGGGGATATGGCCTAGGTTTGGAAATGTGTTTTTGGACTTGTTTTGAAAGATAAGAGAAGTAGAGAGGAAATGAGATGTTTTTAATTAAGTTTAAGTTTTAAAAGGTGAAAAAGAAAAGATTTTTAACCTGAGAATTTTAAAGAAGCCATGAAAAGGAAAATAAAAGCTTGGAAAAGAAGGAGTCAAAAGTTTAAAAATGAAGAAAAAGAGAAAAAATGAAATTATTTTTATATAACGTGAGTAAGAAAAATTACCAAAATGCCACTGGCCATTACCCTCCAATGAGTCACACAACCATAAAATGTATGGATTAAAGTAACCACGGATTAAAAAGTTACCAAATCTTGTCTTGTAGCACAAGCACCACCTGACCAGTATCTAGAGTTGTTATTAACGTGTATATATAAGAGAAATATAGATACGTAAACGACCCAACCGAGCCTACTTAACGGAAAATATATATTTTTAATTCATAAGCACCACAAAAATTGCGGTCGCCCTGAATGAACTTTTTTGAACTTTTTTAACAGTTTGCATATGTAAGCTCCAAAGAATCAAAACAGAGTAGGCACATGGCACATGAATCAAAATATAGCTTGGAAAAAATCTGGAGAATTTTCAAAGTTGAAATATTTTTTTTTTTAAAAATACATTGATTTTGGAAATAATTATTTAATATAAAATAATATATATTAAAAATTCAAATTTTAGAAATTCTAGGATCATGGATGAAAGGTTACAAAAATTGTTGAAGAATTTTTCAATTAAATTATTATTTTTAATAAATCATAAACAGTTTTTTCGAAATATATTAATTATTAAAATAATAAACTTTATTGAAAAATTCCTTTATTTTATTATGTGTTTCTGAAATGATATAATATTTTTAAAAATATTTAATTGAATTTCTACTGCAATAATTATTTTACATATAATAAACAATTCAAAAATGCAATAAATGTTAATTTAAAAATATGAGTATATGTATGATAATTAACTTTTGAATTTTTAAATTCATATTATATATAAATATGTGTACTAATATTTTTAAATCATATATATATATATATATATATCTTATATATGCATATATGCTATTATGAGAGAGAAATATACACTAATATATATATATGAATTTATTAATAAATATATAAAAAACAATTATTAATGATAAAAATTGATTTTGTACAATGAAAAACATTTGTCTATACATAAATCAAATAGTATAATAAACAAATTATGCACATAACCAAACCGATTTGTGACAACCGTATCTACTTACAAAAATCATGCATAACTAAACATATAGTAGCAATATATTTAAACAGATATGAAATTTCTTATTATAGGATCATAGAATATAATTTAATTACTGCAATATGAATTAAAATTACCAATTCAATGATGCATTTGAATCCACGTTGAAGCAATGACTTCCCTTTCTTTTACTGTTCTTGATTCGTCAGATTGTAAGTTCGGAACCACCGACCTCTGACTATCGAATAATATTATTTTAATTTGAAATATATTTGAGAATTTTGAAGTGCATTGAGAGCTATGTTTTAATCAGCAATGCAGAAGGTAATGGCGGCCAAAAAAAAGTTCTTTTAAAATTATTTTTAGAGATTTCATATTGAAGATCCACAGTATTCTCAAGTCGAGAGAACTGTGTACATCGGTCATATCGATATTTTCTGTTTGACCTTGGTTATATTAACCAACAAACTATCGAGCGAGTCGTTCTATAGTTTTCCAATAGTCGTTCTATAGTTTTCCAATAATTATTAGTACGTAACCCCCAGGTGCCCCCAGCAATCATGAGTGATACGCTGTCCAACATTTGGAGAACGTTGCGTACTCCAGTCTCAACGGATACATCGATATTCAGTCTCGATGCATCTTGACTAGGAACATTTAAAATGGTATATTTGTTTCATTGTGATAAATTACTCACGGTTACAACACTTTGCAACTACAATCACAAAATATACCATTATGGATTTTTCTATTAAATACACTTTTAATTAAGTTAATTAATTAATATATTCACATTATATCAAATATATAATATGAAGAAAATACCTTTTATTTCGAACAAGATTGGTCAACGAGTTAGATATATGTAACAAATTACATAATTGCCCCTAGGGCGTACCCCTAACTCTATCAGTGGTATCATGGAAATTTACTAAACAAATATGCATAGTTCGATCCACTATGAAATCCGAGTTCATTGCATTAGATGAAGCGAGTGAAGAAATAGAATGGTTTCATCAATTTTTAGAAGATATTCTATTTTGGCACAAACTCGTAATGGTCATGTGTATTCACTGTGATAATCAAGCAGCGTTAAGTAGAGCGCAAAACTTTATGTATAATGGAAAATCACGACACATTCATCAACACCATAACACGGTTAGGTAGTTGATGTCAAATGGAACTATTTCCATTGATTATATAAGAACTAATGGTAACCTACTAGATCCATTTACTAAAAATTTTATCAAGAAATAAAATTGACCGTGCATCGAGGGGAATGGGTTTAAAAGCTTAAACCAAAAAAGAATTACCTTTTACGAAAACCTATCCTAGCGACTGGACGTCCCATGGACTAGAATCAATAAGCAAATCAGTTCTGAGTAACTCAAGAAATAATGCATTTTTTTTGACTTAGTCCTACTCCATCCTATGGTGCACAATATAACGCATGCCTACAGAAGTATTAAAAAAGTTAAGCATGCTTTTAACGATGTCCATATTTTGAAACGTCAAGTGGAGTATACGTACGATACTCTTTATGGATGTGAACACCTATTTTAGTATGAGCTGGATTGACTCTATGAGAATATTAAGGCTTAAATTCTCTAAATACACTCGCCGAACCAAATTTGTTCAGGACCAAAATGAACACAACCAAGAGATTGGACGTGAAGGTAAACCATGTTTTGTAAAGCTTATTGTCTAGTTATACACTAATGGCTGACGGTTCAAGGTGAAATAATTCACCGATTAGCCAAGTATATCTAATAAATTTTAAATATGGAAAGTTCAAAGCGAAATATCAACTTATCCTCGATATACTATTTTTTTCATATGTACTATGTGATATTCCCATTTGTGTGGGGATGACATATATCGTCATTCATGTGGGAGATTGTTAAGGATCCTTGCATAGGTGAATGAAGATATAGTCCCACATCGTCAAAAGCAAAGAAGTTTTTAGTGTTTATATACTCATTCCCATCAACCTATATCGGCCCTTAGGATCAGGAAATTTTGTACGAGTTGGAGGACCTATATGACCATGGTTTAAACACACATACACACACGCCGCCCACCCATTCGATCGACCGACCGAGTTAGAGTCCAATGTGTTATTATCTTTTTGCTAGAAAAAACAAAGCCTGTTTTGAACAGCATTTTTTCAAACAGACGCAAATAATGATGAACAGACACGACCGTTTCAAATAATGCAACTGTTGGTGAAGGACGGATGCGACCTTGGCTCAAAATAGAAACGACTGCTGGGCGTTACAAATGACTAGCAAGCAGAAAAGACTGTTGGACGTTGCAGATGACTCTTTGATTCAAAAGGACAGACACAACCTTGTGAGCGGACACAAGCGTTGAAGACTATAAAAGGAGAGGAATACCGATCACATTTCTCATACCATTTTCTTCTTCTTCGTCTTCATTCTGCTCTCAAATCAAAGTATTGTCAAATCACAGAGTATACATACACATCACAATCTCGTACAGATTGTTATGTTGTATCTCGAAAAACTTTGCAAATAAAGTTTTAAGGAGATTGCTAAAGTAAGGCTAAAAATTCTTTACTGTTTTATATCAGTATCCTATTATTGTGCATCCGTGTGCACGTTTTCATACAGTTCTTACACTATGATTTTGCTATTACTTACTATTTTGGTAATACGACCATCTAAACTTAAGTTTAGAGCTTGATCTATGATTAACACTAACAAAATATGCACTTAGTTCTGGGTTTCAAATTTGGATGTTACTCGTTCAGTCTATCAACATTTATTGTCTATGCATATTGCCTTAGCCAAGGGTTATGTGTCTTTGGGTCAAGACCAAGAAAGGTTTTTCATCCGCAAACATGTTTCTTAATTTTTTAACTTTCTCTTTAGACATTTTTTCTTAGATACCTGTCTAATTGGACTTTTCAACATATTATCTTATGTGTTGGTCAATTGTTCATGTTGACACAATAAAACTTTGATACCATTGTTGGATTTGACACATTAACAACGGGGAAATTGGGCAAATTTCAAAAACATTCTTCTACTAATTGGTGCCCGAGATCATTAATTTGTATTATTATGAAAAATTTACTTACATAAAATCATATTTAATGTTAGTTTGAGATGATGGACATTTTATGGTTTAAAATTTAATCATTATTTTTTATTATATTTATTTATGTTACAACTAACATTTAACATCATATATTCACATGTAGGATATATAATAAGGATTTCAAAATATATATAACATTCAATATCCTAGATAATTTATATGCTATTGTAGATATGTATAAATGTAAACATATATGTGATTAATGTGATTTATAACCACATAAAATGCAGGTATATTGACATTATTGAGAATGTAAGATCTATATGTGTACATATAGAAATAATTCTAATCGACTGTTGTTGAATTGGCCAACCAAATTGTACTGGCTTTAATGTGGGAAAACAGGTCCTTAAAACTCACGTCTGGATGATAGAAGTCCCACATACAGATCATCACAGCCCGTGCATAATTACTGGCTAAAAGCCAGTTATTGTAATACAAGATGAGTCAAATACAGTTCCACTGATTAATCATAATCATACATCCGAAATTAAATAGAGAATAACAGAAAGAGGAAAATTGAAATAAACCGAACCAAAGCGTTTAACAAACTGCTTCTGTAACAATAACAGAAGGGGTATTGGCATGTACTTCAATGATGCAGCCAATTGCATGCTACAAAACTCAATATATTATCGCTATTGACTACCATTATACAACAAACAAAATTTTTGAATACCTACACTGACCACTGACATGGCATCGATAGGCTCTTACTTTATACAAAATGATTGAATGTCTATACCATGTACAGAGTAACAAAAAAAATATGGCAGCTTAGCTTGTCTTGGGAACTCTATTAGTCCAAGGGCAGGTGATACTGTGCATTTGGAGAGAAACACGCATTGTAGAAGAATATCATGCCCATCACTTATGTAACTTTTGTCTTTGAGTTATCAAAAAGATTGCTAATATTGGTGGATATGGCAATGGTGCTTGTTATCAGCGCCAATACTATCATGCTCCCTGCTATTAACTTGTCTTTTCTCTTCGATATTCCATATATATCCCTTACAACTATGGCTCCAGGGAAAATCAAGGACATGCTTACCGAAGCCGTTGATCCAACAAACTGGAACAGAACCCAAATATTTGGAATCGCAATTGTTGCCAAGTACACAAGTGCCATCAAGATCAGAGAAACCGTGACAAATCGCACGTTATCAGTCACCAATGCTTTCTTCTTGGGAAATAGCATTTCATCCACATTAAGTCTCAAAGAGAAATTGAGAAGAGGGAACACCAATATCAAATGCAAAGCGTAGCTCAGTCTAACTATGTCGTTTAACATCGGTCCATAGTTTGAAATAGAGCTTTCGTGATCGAAGTTGGAAAGTATATCACACATCGTTGATTCCCCAAATAAAAGATACCCGGAAAATCCAACCGTTGAGTAAATGATGGAGCAGAGTACGAGGGAGATTCGAACTGCGACTTTCATGTCAGAAGCAAATGCTAATTCTGCACGAACCGGGTGAATGTTGTAATGAAAGGCGAATGCAACCACAATCACAGGTACTGCAGTGAAGAGCTCGAAAAAAGATTGCTTGCTAAAGTCTGGGAACAACCTCGGTGGCTTTGCAGTGCCATGGTATAATGCATAGACAGCGAGTCCTGAGGTTATGATCACGAAAACTACAGCAAGAAGAACAGATATTGCCGATGTGTACTTCAGTGAATCGATTCTCTTAAAGAACACAAGGGGCAACAATACCACAACTAGCATCACAAAGAGAGCAATGGCGCGTGCGTTCCACCACTCTTCTCCAAACCACTCCGCTAACATACCAATGGATCCTCCTTCAGATCCATTGCCCGATATCACATCACCAATGATCATCAGATACATGACAAGGCCTCCAAAATTGCTAAACATGATGCACAGCTGTGGCATTTTGGATCCGACATTGCCAAAGGACTCGCCCATGAGTTCGGCGTACGTAGAAGATGCTCCATATGATGTGTACTTCAACATGAACCCGGCTGACTTATCACATAAGAAGGCCATGAAAGCAATCAAGAAAAAAGCAGGACCAACACCAAGTATTCTTAATGTGGCAGGAAGTGACATGATTCCACAGCCAATTATGGTTGTTGATAGGTTGAAAACTGCACTGGTTACTGAGGAACCGCCTTCAATGTGAGCACTCAGATCACTTGCTTTTGAAGAGGGCAGTAAAGGAGTCTTCATTTTCTTCTTCCTTTTCTACTTTTCTTTTCTTTTCTTTTCTTCTCTTTTCTCCTTTTCCCTCCTTTTCTTGTTCTGGTTGGGAATAATGAGCAAAGTTCAGGGATTAAATACCAGTCCGACATTTATCACTAGGGGCAATGGTGGTATTCTGCATTTTGAAATATAAAATGAGACAATGATTCTATATTGCCAATAATGCAAATGCTTTAGGTTCTTGGAACGTAGTGTTGCAGATAAATGCAATATAAAACATGCATTTGCAAACGTGATTTTAGTGACCAAATGAACCTGCCTTCAATCATGAAAAAAATAACATATTTATCCTTTCCAAGGTGTCCCATATATCCGCAGTCATCCTAGAGTAGTTTTTGTAGTATACTGGAAAATGATGAGATCAAATATGGTGTCGGTAGTAGATGAACACATCAGCGATTTTCCTTTTTGGCTGCTCATTTTTCAGTGAATGCTGGGTTCATATATAAATTATACAATAATCTACAACACAAATACAAACTATGTTTGATGATATTATAGTAATAAGAGTTGATTGTTTGTGTTAGCTATTTGATATGTAGTACTGTATAAAGTAGTATATAAACTGATCAATTAACAAGAAAAAAGGTATCTAACTTAGTATTAAAAAAGTTGAAAATTCAGTCTTCTGTGCTCAAGCATTTTGATATTCAATTTCCAGACACATAACAAGTTCTTATGCATTTGAAAGTATAGGTGGATTGTGTATGTTTCCCTAAAAAATCAAAAGAAAACAGACAACTTGGCAGATATTTACTCTAAATTGGTAGTATCTACTCAACATGCATCATATTCTCCCCCCACTATTTAATATTTACCATGATCTCGTCTTTTTTAGACGCATGTGTTTAAATTGTACTCAAATCAATGTTTTTGCTAAACTATACCGAAAGTTGTAGTAAGAGTTGGTTGCTTTTGCTAAATTATTGTTTATATAACATCTTTGTTGTTAGCTAATTGATATGCATTGCTGCAAAAAGTAGAACCAATCAATTACAAGAAAATTCTCACCTCTACAATAAAAAAAATGAAGATGCATTCTTATGCATTGATATTTAATTTCTAGACATGTCACATGTTTTTGAATATGTTTTTTAATACTGACAAGTTGTATCAGAAAGTAGGAGAACACACTTGTACATGTTTGACTTAAAACAAGACAAATTTGAATTGCAAATTTCTGCTCAACAGAATCCATCCTGTAATTTTTAATATTACTACAACCTCATATTAATAATTTATAAACGCACATGTTTGCACCGTATTGTATTCATTACAGTTGAGGACCTTGGGTTTGGGGTAGGTTTGTTGGTCAATTGGAAGAAACGAAGCAAGCCATCACTTTAATATCCAAACTAAAAGCTTCTTTTGTTATTTATTCGGTCCTTTTTTTATATTTTGCATACACCATACAATTTACAAAACTACTCATCCCCACTAACATTGCATTTTTTCACTGTTAATTTTATTGCCATCGTCGGGATTCCTAGGAGAGTAACTAAGAGTTGATAATATAAACCTTAAGAGTTGATAATATAAACCTAGCAGAGCAATTACGAAATAATAAAACAAATCTAGGGAAGGTACATGCGACACACAATAATCCTAGTAGAGGTACCGTGCAATAATTTTCTTTCCAGTGTAATTCCTTTGTGTGATGCGTGAATAAAACATACTTCTTCACAATAATAGAGAAGAGGGGAAAAAATATGACAAATTTATCTATGCTGCTCCAAAATCATAATTCTCCTCTATTCTGCTCCAAAATCGTAATAATCCTCCATTTATACTTCAAAATCATTATCTTTTTTTAAACCCTAAATCGCACTCCTCATTTCAATTTTCATGATTAGATAATAAAAAAAATGTAATGTTTATCATTTACTGTTTAACTAGTGGTTATCTTTTACTATTTAACTAGGATCCAAATAGAATTAGCCTTTTAAATTTGGCCAATATTGAAAAGGAGATATAAATTTGATAAACAAGCCGGATATGCTTTATAGAGTTTAAACTTAAAATAAAAGCGAGACAACCTTATACTAACTTAAATTATAAACATTACCAATAAATTATAAACATTTGCATGTACTTTCACTGTCAAGCACAGCATGCGCTTAGCCACCAACTTCTCTTTGCCTAGAATGTACTTCACTTCAACTAATTTGGTCTTTGCTACACTTTTTTTTAGTGTCCATTCTTCTTCATTTGACTATCTGAGTTTGATTTCAGTTAATCTCTAACTGAAGATTACGTCACTATGTTACATTCATAAGAAACTGGATTTGAAACTCGAGCTACATTTTTAGTTGTTCTCATCTCGGTGCTGTTATTGTTTGATTCTTTTATTATTTGTTGAATTTAAACATAAAAGTAGAACACTCCTTTCATCCTGAAACATTTTATTGTAAGCAACTGTATATTACAGAAGTGGTCTGTAATTTGGTTTGCTTGTTATTGGGTATGGTCTTTCTACAAAAGTTTCCAATTTCCAACATCTTATTGGTTATTTTATTCTTCTACAGTTATTTAATTTTCTTTTGGATAATAGTGTCATTTTGAAATTAATAAAGTTTTAAGAAATTATGTTAATATAACCTTTTGAACTAAATACATAGTCTATAACCGTTTTTCTTCATGCTCCGACAATAGGCAATCACCTATATTTAAAGTAACATTTAAGAGATACAGAAGTTAAAAAACTCAAAATTGCAAGAACTGTACAAAAGTATTGTTTTCACTTAGCACTGAATTTTACAATAGCTAACAAGAATGTCTTAGCCACTCTAGTAGTCATCACAAGGATTATAACCCACTGTCAAACACTAATGGTTATAGTTACTGATCACCATTGCATTTAGTAGATGCATCTGCACTGATTAAGTTTAAACTAAGTCATAGACAACCGTCAAATAAGGCATAAGGTAATTTAATTTGTTAACACTAAATCTTAATGACTTGATACTATATAACTACAGATACTGTGCTCATTATATAATACCAGCAAATGGTGCAAAGCAAAATATATGTACCCCATATATTCCACAATCACTATGATTAACAAGAAGCCTTCAGAAAATCTGCAAAAACATCCCTAAAACTGCTAGGAGTTCCTCCAGTTTTCACTTGTGTGTAAATTAAGATTGTAAGCCAAATATTATAATTTAACTCTTTAAGTAGAATAAAATCGTGATTCCTGTTAATTTCTTCTCTTTTGTACAGCAAACTAACTCAAACTTCGACATGCAGTCAAATTTTCGGACATATTGACAAGCACTTAAAAAGGCAAAGTTGAAAACACAAAATTGAACAGATGGTATAAAAACAATGTACCGTAAACGCATGGGACAAGTGAGAAGAGATGGTTCGAAAGCACAATACCAGCGCGAGTGAGGGCCATTAAGGTGGGGATGGTGCAACAAGAAGAAGAAGCAGCAACTTAGATTGTGTTGGTTGGAACTGGAGATAATAAGGTAGTTGGTGTGCGGAGATAGCAATGGAATTCGCCGGAGACATGGTTTCAGTATTTTTGTTTTGGGGATTACATTAAAAGAACAAACTTTGTACTCCAATTAGTTTCTAAGACACACATTCACAGAAATTAATTTCAAGTACAAAGTCAGCAAAATAATTACTTTTAAGGACAAAGTCAGCAGACCAATTATTTTCAAGGACATTTTCATAGGTTTATAGACATTAGAAACTAATTATTTTGCATTTTGTCCTTAAAAGTAATTATTTCAGTTGTGTGTCCTAGAAACTGATTGCACTTGCTAAAAAAGACCCTTGTAGCTAATTTCCACTTTTGTTTTTGTCTTGTGTGAATGATAAAAAGGAAAAAATATTGGAACTATCTTAATGATTTATGGGGTTACTTTTTCGGTTAATTCCGGACTTATTCGATTGAGGTCATACACGAAAGTGAAATTAACTATCTTATAGTAAACGGTTAAGTGAGAACATGTGTTATGAGACATGCGTTTACCAAATTGTTTTAAGTCTTTTCCTCGTTCGCTCGAAGAGTGCAAGAAAAACAACAATTTAAACTGCACAAAACTTAGCAATAGAACTCAAGACTGCGACTTATTTAGCCGATTCGTCCCTTGAAAACCCAAAATCTGATAAAACATAACACATAAAAGTTGAAGATGATTGGCATAGCTCGAAGTCAAAAAATGAATCACCTTATTCGGATTTACGAATCAAAAGTTATGGCAATGTCATTTTCATGTCATAAAATCACAAAACTTAGAAAAATTAACAAATTGACAGGGATACGGCTTAAAAAGCCAATTAGACCCTTTAAACACGGAATTTGATGAAACCCAAAATATACAAGTTGAAGGTGATTTCCTTAGCTTGAAGTCAGAAAAATAATCAACAAAATTGGACTTAAGGATCAAAAGATATGTCCAAAACAATCTCTCATTCCATCTTCCTTCTCAAAGAAACCAGAAACATCAAAAATGGGCTTCTCCTCTCAATAATCAAATTCCTCCGAAATGAAAGGCTAGAAGAGGTTTGTTAATGTAAACTTCAAATTTATTTCTCGGTTTACAGTAACTCCAAAATCATACAGAAACACCAAATTTTGACAAGCAAACATGAAATAAACTAGAAAATTGAGTTTTAAAACTTACCTTAGGTTTTATTTGCAGTAATTTAGCGAATTTAGCAAGCAAGATTGAGACTTTAGGCCTTAGATTGAAGCTAGAAATCTGTTAGAGTAAGAAGAACAGACATGCAAAGTAAAAACATGAAATTACAGTATATTTGTTGTTGTATTTTGTTCTGAATAAATCCATTAGTCATGGTAGTTCTGTGTTAAACATTTATTGAGTAAGTCGATCCACAAGAGAAAGGTAAAGAGAGAGAAAATTAGTGCACCCAATCGACATATTCAATATTTGTTTAAGACAAAGCTCACAGATGGTCGCTCCTAAACAGCCATATTCTCTGCACTAGCAGATAGTATTACTCTGTAATACCTTTTGTTAGTGTGGGTCTCGGAGTGGAGCGTCACAGTTTGGTACTCAACTAAAAGAAGAAAACAACAATAATTGTGGTTTTAGTGGGGTTGCCCAATGATTTTTAAGTTTGAATAGAATTCGCTTTTTTATTATTTCGCTGATATGAAAATTAACATCCAGTCGCAGATCACCATACAATGATTCATGTTAGTATGGTTTCACGGTAAACAGCAAAACCACTAATCGGTAATAAATTGTTGCAGGCATCTATATGGAAGCCATTTGAATTTTGTTATTAAGATATGGGATATTGGATTTTCATGGTATTAATAAGAAAATTATATTAAAAAAAGAAAACTATGATACTCTTAACAACACTCTTTGTTTTTTATTAGAAGTAAATGTATTGGTTAATCATCACACTCAATCTGTGAATGTTGTCCAAATACTTGAAGTCATAGAACAAAAAATGTCAAATCCACGATCTTTCTTTAGAACATAAATTAAGATAAAAATATATGCACAAATTATATCCCTTCATTTGTTCAATCATTTTTCTACTATTCATTCTTTGTTTAGTTTGTAAAAAAAATCTGAACTCAAATCTAATTTATTATATAGCAAAAGTCAAATACATGCATCCAGCTTGGTTCAACCGATTTACATCTCTATTCAAGTTTGGGATTCTATGGTAATGTTTAAACTATCGATTTTGAAGGTACTTAAAATGATTGTTTTGATCGTTACCGACAACATCTATAAGACCTTTTGTTGGAAATTCGTATGAAAAAAATCAATAGGTGAATGGTCCACCCATTTATTATACTATAAATCAAGTTCTTCATTTTACAAAGAACAAAATACAGCTAATTAGGTATTTTTAATTAACAAAAAAGATTTGTTCAATATATTTGTGCGCGTGAAAGGTGAAGGAACTAGGGCATATTGTAGCGAGTTAAATGGATGAATTTTAATTTTTTTTCCACTTTTAGATCTTTTTTAAACCTATGAAGTCTAATTAAATTCAGAACCAATCTTAAAATATTTTAAATAAAATCTTTATTTTATTTAATTTGTTTATAAAAGATTTTATTTAATTTATATAAGTATTATTTTATAAGTGTATCAAATACACTCATATGTGTATAGTGCACGTGTAATGTATAAATAGTGTACTTCATGTCAATGTGTACGTTGAGATTTATACCGCATCAGACATATTTGTCCATTTATATGCATTTTTTGTCCATATTTTTTATCTAAAATTTTTATACACACACATACACATCTATAAATTCAATTTTGAAATTTTAATAAATAATAAAATTCAAATATATTTAAAAATCGGTTTTGACTAATTCAATATATTTGAAGATAAAAAGAGATATTTTAAATCAAGATTTGACTTAGAAATTCATATCTATAAATTTTAAATAAAATATATATTTATAAATTTTGAATTTAAAATATAAAAATATATATACTTATTTTATGTTAGAAAGTTATATATATACACACACACACACACACATAAATATACTATATTTCATTTATAAAATTTAATCTATTTATAAATTTAGTAATATAAATATTAAAATATATAATATATATGTGTGTATTCGGCCATAGGATTTAATTCTTTAAGTCATATCCATTGTTGAAACTTTGCACCATTAAATCATAAAATTTAATATGTAATCAGATTTAAGAATCGTTTTAATCATTAAATCACAAATTGAATAAACCTTTCAACGATATTCATTGCTGATACCTAAAAATAAATTTTCGAAAATCATAATTTTACATGGTAGTTTTAAATACATTAAGAAAATGCAGTTATAGCTAAAACTTACATTAAACTAATTTATTTATTTCGTTGAAAAAGAAAAATAACGACGAACACTGCTTCTTCTTTCTCGACTCCATTTTTTTCATTTTCACATCCCCGCTTCTCCAATCCTTCCAATTCAAATCCCTTCTTTGATTTCAATACATCGTATAATCATTCTTATGCTCAAGTTGTCAATGAGTCAATGTTTCCTTCTTCTCAATCTTTCAAACGTAAACCTCAATCCAAGAAATGGTTCGATTCCAGAAGAGGGAAGATAGTCTGCTTTCTATGCGGGGACTTATCTCATATGGCTAAAGATTGTCGTGATCCTATTAAGTGTTTCGGTTGCGGTTTCTTTGGGCATAAAAAAACAATTGTTCGATGAAATCCAATCCTTCTTTCGGTGATTGGAAAAAGCTCTCTATTACTGACCATTGTTTTTTATTTGTATTAAAGTGTGAAGCTTAAGAGAATTTTATTGGATCATCTTTGAATTCAGAGAAATGAAGAGATTGATTTCTTGGAAGATTTGTTCAAACATTTTGATGTGATCAACACGGTCAATATTGGAAGAAATTATAGAGAGAAATTTGGAGATCATGTAGATTATTTTGGGGTTTCTGATTCTTCTTTGGATGGAAATGCTTCAGTTGTTGATGACAAGTTAGTTTCAAATGGATATAATGGGTGTTTTAATGGTATGGTTAATGATAATTTGGTGTTATCAAGAGATACTCCAGTTGATCTTTTTTATTCAGATCCACTGTTACATGGTCTAGAGATTATGATGCCCAATTCGAATTCTAACATTCAAGAAGTGAATTTGAATCTTAAGTCTGTTGGTGCTAATCTTTTTCAGGAGAAAGTTCATTGTTTTGTTCAACCTAAGAACAAAAAATATAAGGCTAAATCTTGTAAAAAAAAGGAATCATGAGATCGTTACTCATAATTGTTTTGATGGCATAAATGAATTGAATGACTTTGTTTTTTGCTCTGGTCAAATTCGAGAAACAGTTTGTGCCATCTCTGATCAGAGTTTGATTAAAGAAGTGAATGGAGTTATTAATGATAATTTGGTTCGACTTTCTGATGAAGGTGTTGTTTTTGCAAACTGGGATATGGTATACAAGAACAGTGTCATGAACGTGCACATTGATACATTGTTGGGTAATGTGGTGAATAACACTGTTATGACCAAATGCTTGGATGGAGATGTGGATATGCACAGTGACACGATCAGACCTGAAGTGAGATTGAGATCCATGAATGACTTTGCTATTTTGGTTGTTCCCAGTTTGGAATGGTCCTTGGGTAATCAAATGTCTGGTGAGATTAGGCTACTTTTGGTCAGATATGTGATACCGTAATATACATTTACCGATACTGTCTGTATTATACAATATGACGGGCTTAACTGTTTCATGTTGAGTTCAGTTTTTGATAGGGAAGTGAACAGTGTGAATTCGGTTGCTCTATCTTCAATAGGGATTGTTGATGGTAAATCAAGGCGTGGCTTGTTTCAGCAGTTAAATGTTGATGTTGTTAATTGGATGGATGTTGTTGTAAAGGATGGTAAGGTTGGAAATGTGGTGATGTCAGGGTGTTTAGATGGAGATAAGGATTGTATTATTGTTGTTGAGGGATCAGTTTTGCACGATGTGGGAAATGAAGTTGAAAATGTGGTGAAGTAATGGTATTTGGATGGAGATAAAAATCACTTTATTGTTGCTGAGGGATCAGTCTTGCATGATGTTGGAAATGAGGTTGAAAACATGGTGAAGTCAGGGTGTGTGTGGATGCCGATAAGAATCGTTTTACTGTTGCCGAGGGATCAGTTTTGCATGATGTGGAAATGAAGTTGATAACGTGGTGAAGTCAAGGTGATTGGATGGAGTTATTGGAAACGTAGTGAATTCAGGATGTTTGGATAGTGATAAGGTGTGCATTGTTGTTGCTGAGAGGTCCATGGGATCAGTATGCACGAAAAGGATTTTGCTGTGGATTCATTAGTGTGCATGCTTGCTAAAGATTCTATGGATGTGGAAAGAACTTCACATTTTTCTTCATCGACAAAGAGAGGTAGGCGTAGGAAATCAGTTGCTGGCATTGGTGTTGTTCGCCGTAGTGCCAGGGTCCGTAGCAGTCACTCTAGTCTTCGTTTATGGGTGAGCCACCTGATTCAAGTGCTACGAGTGGCACTACGAATTCAGGCTCAGGTATGACTTCTGTTTTAGATAGTACTTATTTTTCATATGTTCTAGGTAGTTTAGCCACCAGTGAGTTATGTCAGTTTTCTAGGGATACCTTTTTTGTTTTTACTAATGATGAATTAGATACTACTTACATTAGGTGTAGGGAAATAGAGAGGGTTAGATCGTCTGTTTTATGAGGACTATTAGTTGGAATATTATGGTCTTTATGAGTTAAATTAATGTGACAAAATTAGAGCATTTTTTAAAGATTATTTTATTGATATCGTTTTTTTACAGGAAACAAAAATAGATTATCTTCGTTTTTATAGATGATTAGGTGATTATCATTTTAGACGTTGAACATGTTTACCTTCAATTGGAGCTTCTGGGGGTTTAATTATAGGGTGACATGATAATTCTTTTAAACTTCTTCAAACTATTACTAAGTAACACTCTTTACATATTATTCTCAATAACCTTAACGAGAACTCTTTATTAAATATATCTAAAGTTTATGGACCAAACTGGAAAATTGGTCATCGAGTTTTATAGAGTGAATGTTTAGAATTAAGATCGTTTGCTCCTGTATCTTGGATTATGAATGGTGACTTCAATGTTATGCGTTTTTTTGGAGAACGATCACCCCGGGAAGGCAATTTCTCTTTCACGGAAGAATTTGAACAATTCATTATCAGTAGTAGTTTGATAGAATTGCTACTAACTAATAGAGAATTCACTTGGAGTAATACTAGAGAATTCCCTTCAATAGCTCTTTTAGATAGATTTTTCATCAGTGACGAAATCAAAGATAAATTCCCTATTTGTAGAGTCACTAGTTTACCTTATACATATTTTGACCGTTGTCATATCATTCTTACGTGTGGTCATCATAAAATTGTTAATAAAAAATTTTAATTCGAAACAATATGGCTATTAGAATCTATCTTCTCTAATCTAATCATTAATAAATGGATATCAATGAATTTTTATAATACCAGAAACACGGATAACTCAGCAAAAAATTATGTTTTAAAAGTGTTACCTGAAGGTTTGACCAAATAACTAGAGGCACGGCATAAACACTGTTCGGCATTGGGGGTACCGTTCGACATTCCGGCCTCGCTCGGCATTCCAGCCTCGATCGGCATTCCAGCCCCGTTCGGCATCCAGGCCCAGCTCGGCATCCAGGTCTCGCTCGGCATCCAGTCCTCGCTCGGCATTCCAGCTCCGTTCGGTATCCAACCTCGGTCGGCACAAGCATCGTTCGGCATTGGGAGTATTGTTCGGCATTTCAGCCTCGGTCGGCATAGAGCCTTGGTCGGCATAGCAGGGTCGTTCGGCATGAACTTCGCTCGGCATTCGGCCTCGTTCGACAGAAGCCTCGACCGGCATTCAGTCTCGACCGGCATGAAGCCTTGTTCGACAGAAGTCTCGACTGGCATTCAGACTCGTTCGGCAAGAGTCTCGCTCGGCACTCATACCCCTTCCGGCATTCAGCCTTGTACGGCCTGCACCCTTCACTCAATACATTACCTCGTTCGACATAGAGGTATCGTTCGGCATTTGCTGTTCGACATTTACGGCTCGACAAACAGAATTCACTCATCACGAGCCGAGGTATCTTGCTCCTAGGCCCATTAGGGAAGTCAAACCCATCTTCGTATATAAATAGAGAGGCATGAACACAATGAAATAGACCTTTTTTGGAGAACACTGGGGAGACTCTACCGCTTTCAAGACTCGCTCTATTTTACTTAGCATTTGTATTCAAGTCATTATAGTACGAATTGTATCTGTATTCAGTCACTTGTGAAAGCAATAAAGATCGAAACTTAAAGTGAACGTAGGCAATTACGCTGAACCACTATAAATCCGGTGTTCTTGTTTTTGCATTTAATTTAGTATACAGCTCTTTATTTTAATTTACTTACTTAATTAATCTCTTTACACAATCTTTCTCAAAGGTGTTAGTGACTAATTCTGGTGCTAACATTTTCGTGATTTCACTGAGAATCAAATTCTCAGGACGCTATGACCTGCTTTGTAGCTACTGGATTGAATAAATCCCTCTAAGTAGATTCAAATCATTCATCAGACGTCAGTTGATTCTACTCAGAGTTCCTATCAATAACTCTACTATGGGGAGACCACGTACTAGATCGGCCTCTCATAACGCGAACGTCAATGAGACTGCTAACGTACAACAACTAGGACCTGGCAATCAACAAGCAAATCAAGGTGCAGGAATCTCCATCCAAAATCAAACGGAAGTCATCACCAGGATAGAGTTCAATCACTTGATGAGAGAACTCATAGAAAATAGAAGGCAATTTGCTGAGCAGATTCAAGCCAATGCTAATCTCATGACTCAGCTTACTCAACAGCAGCAGCAGCATCAGAATGCTAGAGGTAGCCCTGCTCCTTATTCTTCATCTGATAGCTCAACTTCATCTGATGAACCTCCCAAACGTAGACGCCGTAAAACTGAAACTGCACAAGCAGGTGCTACAGATCGAACAACTAAGGATCACTCACATCTTGGAGACCACACCCAAGCCGGAACAGGAAATTTAAAAGCCGGAACATGTGTGGAGACCGGACGCCCGGCCCACCAAGATCTTAATGAAGTTGGCCTTCAAGATACACGTTTGGCAGATCGCCAACAGAGGGCACATCAAACCGAGCGATCCAGTAGAACACAGGCTAACCTTCCATCTTCCATACCTACCCCAGACTTATCAGCAATGGTTAGACAGTTGATGAGAGAGAACCAAGGCTTGACCAATAAAGACTGGGGAGTGTCCAGAAGTCATACTCCGCTCACAGATATTATTCTACAAACTGAGTATCCAACGAAGTTTAGCATGCCAACTATCCCGGCCTACAAAGGGAAGACTGATCGCAGACAACACGTAATGAGGTATGAATGGATGATGGATTTTGCCAGAGCGAATGATGCGACCAAGTGTAGGTGTTTCCCAATCACTTTATCTGGAATCGTCATTATGTGGTTTACTCGACTTCCCTCGCGATCTATATCCAGCTTTGATGAATTGGCAATGAAATTTGTAGAACAATTCAGGATACATGCTACTCGTCCAAAGGATGTGATGTCCTTATCAAGTGTAATACATGCTCTGAGAGAATCATTGAAAGAGTATTTGTAAAGATTTCACGTTGAAGCTACTGAAGTTAGCAACCCTAACGATCACGCAATTCTGATGGCAGTAATGCGAGGAGTGGACCCGGACTCAGAGTTTGGAGATTGGTTGGCAGAAAAGCCTCCAACAACGCTGGAGCGTTACAATTCAAAGGCTCATCAATTCATAAGGAAAGAAGAAGCCAGGTGGACGATGCGAGATAAGGCACCAGGGACTGTTCAGGAGACTGTGAAAAGCAACATCGCCGTAAAACAATCCGGCGATAACTCGGGAAAGATTCAAGTCAACATCCAGAACAAGCCTGGGCAATGTAAAAGGTCCGGAGGAGGAAATCTTGGAAAGAAAAGAGAAGCGTGGATATGGAAGCCAAGGATTCCAACCTACAACGAATACATCCCACTGAATGCATCTCTCAAGAACATTTATCTGTCAATTTGTGACACTTTTCAATATAGAAAGCCACGTCCAAATGAGTCAACCGAGGAACAGAAGCGGACTGGAAAGTATTTCCACTTCCATGAGACATATGGACACAATATAGAGGAGTGTGACACCTCCACGACGCCATAGAAAAGTTGATCAGACAGAAAAAGCTGCTAGAATCTATTAAGAACCCACAATAAGGCAGGCAAGGAACTTCGGACCCCGGACGCGGGCTGGCTCCATGCCAACCAGCTGCTTGAACCATGCGTAGATTGGTCATAAATACGATAGTCGGTGGACTCCATCCTGCAGATAAGAATTGTCAGGAGATGGAGCGATATGCTAACTCCTTGAGACATGCGAACTATGAGTGTTGTTCGAATGTGGAGGATGGGACCCCCGCAAAGCAGCAACGCATGATGACGGACGATATTGTATTTAGAAGCAGAGATGCGGACAAGGTGGAGGCTTCTACCGTCGACCCGATGGTCATATCTGCGACGATCGGGCCGGCATATGTGAAAAGAATTTTAATTGATTGTGGAAGTTTCGTTAACATCATCTTCAAAAAGACATACGACCAAATGAAGATGGAAACAAAGGATTGAAACCATTTAAAGCCCGAATCCATGGCTTTAATGGTGCAGCGACTGATGAAGTAAGGTATGTTGAGTTGCCAGTTGAACTGGAAGAAGGTGGGTGTAGGAGGGTGCGAATCCTACCGTTCATAGTGTTGGATGTTGATTCGCATATAATGTGTTTCTGGATCGTCCGGCCCTGGCGGAGTTTAGGGCAGCTTTGGCCCCATGATGTTTGACGTTAAAATTTCCAACAGACAAAGGAGTCGGTGTGGTGCATGGCGATCAGACGACCGGTCGCGCATGTTATGTGGCTGAGCTGGGAGAGGCTCAGCGAAGAGAGAAAGAAAAGGTTGCGGACAACTTCGTTCGCATCCGAAATACTGACAATTGACAAGTAGTGCCCGAGCCCTGCCTCGGGCGACATCCTCGGATCTATAGAGACATAGATCCGAAAAATGATGATGGAGGACCCAGGAAAGCTAATGCAACACTTGCTGAGCTGACGATTGACATTCCAGTCAGCCGGGATGACCCGTCACGAGTTCTTAAAATTGGATCGCAACTCGATCCGTCGAGGATCTTACTGATTTTCTTCGAGCGAACCTGGACGTTTTCTCTTGGACACATTCTGATATGTGCGGGATTTCTCCCGCTATTGCGAGTCATATATTGAACATAGACCCGAAGTACGTCCATGTAAAACAGAAACGGAGAGGCATGGACCCGGAGAGGTCCGCTGCTCTCAGAGAGGAGGTGGACAAACTCAAAACCAATGGGTTCGTCCGGGACGCCCTCTACCCTGAATGGGTATCTAACCCTGTGCTAGTGAGGAAAGCAAATGGAAAGTGGAGAACTTGCGTTGATTATTTTGATTTAAACAAAGCATGCCCGAACGATAGTTTTCCTTTACTTAGAATCGACCAGCTGGTTGATTTAACGGCCGGACACGAGTTACTGTCATTTATGGATGCGTACTCGGGATACAATCAAACCCGATGCACATTCCAGATCAAGAACACACCAGTTTTGTCACAGACGTTGGGTTATATTGCTATGTAGTGATGCCCTTCGGATTGAAAAATACGGGAGCAACTTATCAGCGTCTGGTGAACCGAATGTTTAAAGATCAGATAAGTAGAACGATGGAAGTCTATGTGGATGACATGCTCGTGAAATCACGACAGTCAAACGACCACATCCAAGACTTAGCAGAGATGTTTGATATACTCGGGCATTATGGGATGAAAAGAAATCCTTTGAAGTGTTCCTTTGGCGTTGCGTCGGGGAAGTTTTTGGCTTTCATTGTGAATGCGCGGGGAATCGAAGCTAACCCGGAGAAGATTCAAGCTATTCGGGACATACAAGTGCCCAGAACTATAAAGCAAGTACAGAGCTTGAAAGGAAAGGTGGTCGCGCTGAGTCGATTCATATCTAGAGCTACGGATAAGTGCATTCCCTTCTTCAATGTGATAAAGAAAGGAAAGAGAAATTTCGAGTGGACAACTGGCTGTGAGGAAGCATTCCGAGCTCTGGTAAGGCATTTAGAAAGTCCCCCGATGCTATCAAAACCAATTGACCGTGAAATGTTGTACGTGTACCTGGCTGTATCCCAGCATGCTATCAGTACGGCTTTGGTCTGCGAGGTGGACCGAGTTTAAAAGCCGGTGTATTATGTCAGTAAACGTTTGACGGGGGCAGAAAGAAATTATCCTAAGATCGAGAAACTAGCTTATTGCTTGGTGACTGCATCACGCAAGCTCCGGCCGTACTTTCAGGCGCATTCAATCGGTGTTTATACTGATCAGCCCTTGCGACAGGTACTCCAACGATCGAAAACTTCTGGAAGGATGTTAAAATGGAATATCGAGTTGAGTCAGTTCGATATTACCTACCTTCCACAAAGGGTCATACAACGGAAAGCGCTAGCAGACTTCATTGCTGAATTCACCGTATCAAACGAATCAAGCGATCACAATGTCATACCTCCCGTTCGATGGAAGATGTACACCGACGGAGCATCTAACGACCGTTGTTCGGGGGCTGGCATAGTTCTAGTGACTCCTGAAAACCGATCAGTTTCTTATGCTTTGAAGCTCGAATTCTCATCAACAAATAACGAAGCCGAGTATGAAGCATTGATTGCTGGCTTGAGACTTATCAGAGAATTGGGGGTAAGATCGGTTGAAATCTTTTGTGACTCACAATTGGTGGTGTATCAAGTGCGGAGAGACTATCAAGCGAAGGGACAGAGACTTGCCCCATACCTTGCGCGGGTTCAGGAGCTGCTAGCAAATCTAAAATATTATGATATCTCGCATGTCCCGCGTGAACAAAACAGAACAGCCGATTCATTGGCAAAATTTGCAAGCACTGGCGATGTACAGCAAATGAGATTGGTTCACGTTGAAACCTTACATGCTCTGAGTATAAATATGATGGAGGTAGATTTCGTGTTAGAAACAGAAATCGAGAAGGAATCATGGATGACCCCATTCAAGCAATACTTGCTACACGTGGTCGTGCCCGAAAGGAGCGAAAGACGACAAATCATTCATAAGGCTTCGCGATATGTAATGCAGGACGGCATAATGTATCGGAGGGGATTCTCGACCCCCTTACTCCGGTGCATAGCCCGCGATGAGATAAAACGAGTCCTGAAGGAAGTTCATGAAGGAGAGTGTGGTGACCATACTGGGGAGCAGACATTAGCAAAGAAAATCCTCCGCTACGGATACTATTGGCCAACTGTAAATCGGAAAGCCGCAAACTATGTAAGAAGATGTGACAAATGCCAGAAATATGCCAAAATCCCGAGAGCTCCGCCGATGGAACTCGCATAAATGGTTAGTCCTTGATCGTTTGCAATGTGGGGGATCGACATGGTCGGTTCTCTACCCATATCCAAAGGTGGTGCAGAATACGCGATAGTTGCGGTCGATTACTTTATCAAGTAGGCAGAAGCAAAGCCTTCGGCCACTATCACCACCAAAAAGGTCATCAATTTCATTGTACGAAATATTATATGCCGTTATGGCCTTCCACGAACTATCATTACAGACAATGGAACTCAATTCGAAAGCAAAAAGTTCAAAGAATTTTTCCAAAAAAATGGCATTGAAAAAAGTTTGCAGCCGTTGCTCATCCAAAAGCCAATGGACAAGTGGAAGCCGTAAACAAAATAATTAAGTCCATATTGGAAAAGCGTTTGGAAAAGGCTAGAGCCAAGTGGGTGGATGAACTTCCAACGGCGCTTTGGGCTTATAGAACCACTCACAAGTCCACGACTGGTCACACTCCATTCGAATTGGCATATGCAATGGAATCTGTTATACCCGTTGAACTTGAAGTTCCGTCACATCGGGTAACTTATTGCGACCCTACGTCGAATCGGGATCTTTTACTGGAATCATTGGACTTCATTGATGAAAAACGTGAAGAAGCTGATTTAAGAGCGGCAACATACAGACACCGAGTCGCTTGATATTATAATGAAAAGGTCCGACCGAGAATCTTTGATGTGGGTGACCTCGTTTTGAAACGAGTTTTCTCAGTCCCATCACATATGAATCCCGCATGGGAATGTCCATACGTCATTGAACGAAAGCTTGGAGAGGGAACTTTCAAGCTAGCGACCGTTGATGGTGCGACACTCCCCCAAACATGTAATAGCGAGCATTTGCGGCATTATTATACTTAGTTTCTCTCTTTCGAATTTTAGTTGCAATTATTTCCAACATATTTTTATTTCGTTGATTCTTAGTTTACGACATGTAAAAAGACAATTTAGCTTGTTTTCATTAATAAAGGTTTGAAGCCATTTTTTCCATGAATTATTGATGTTTCTATGTATGATAATTCTGTGGCAAACAACTAAGAGTTACATTATTCTGTTTGACGTACGAAGACGCACGAGCACTTAAATCTACAAGTCCCCTGAGTGCGGACCGGAGTACTCTGAGTCCCCTGAGTGCGGACCATAGCATAAACGACTTAAGCCTCCAAGTCTCCTGAGTGCGGACTGGAGTACTCCGAGTCCCCTGAGTACGGACCAGAGTATAAACGACTTAAGCCTCCAAGTCCACTGAGTGCGGACTGGAGTACTCTGGTCCCCTGAGTGCAGACCAGAGTATAAACGACTCAAAATTTTCAAGTTTCCTGAGTGCGAACTGGAGTACTCTGAGTCCCCTGAGTGCGGATCAGAGTATAAACAACTTAAAAAACCTCTAAGTCCCCAGAGTGCGGACTGGAGTCTTCTAGGTCCCCTGAGTGCGGACCAGAGTACAAACAACTCAAAATTTCAAAGTCCCCTGAGTGTGGACTAGAGTACTCTGAATCCCCGGAGTGCGGATTGAAGTATAAATTGTTTAAAAATTCTCTAAGTCCCCTGAGTGCGGACTAGGATACAAATGACTTGAAGTCATCAAGTCCCCGGCATACGGACTGAAAATTAGTCCAAGTACCCGATGCGTGGAATAAATGATGTACAATTCCAAAGAATTTCCAACTTAATAAAGATGAATTGAGAAGTTTATGTAACTCACAATAGCTTGGGTTTCGACCACGATGAAAGACAAAAGAACTAAGCTTTATTTATCCAAAATAAGGTTCTACTACAACTCCTCCAAAACTCGGAGTCAAAAGTCTATTTACATGGACAACGAAAGTAATAAAAAATAATTACATAATCTAAACTAACTCTCGTTGAACGAGAGTAATAATTACTTCTTTGACTTCCTCAGTTTCTTGTCCTCTTTCGTCTTCTCTGACGACTTCTCCTACATGTGTTTTTTCTTGGAAGTTTTGCTTGGTGGGGAGGCGACAATCGAGAAAGAGCGAGGAACCTCTAATGGGACGGACCCACCAGGAAGGATGACCTTCAACGGCTTGTTCAGAGGATCATCTAGGTCCACGACTCGAGGCTCGACTTTGATTTCGGCCATCTTTTTCTTTTCCTTCTCGAGCTGTTCCTTCATGCTCATTTTAGAAGTATGTTCAGAGGCGCTTGTGATCTCGATTTCATAACTTCCCTCGATGGGAGATGAAGTCTCGGACTTATCCTCATCAAGCGCCCCCAATCACCTGAACATCTGGACCGGGAGTCTCTCCTGCGTGAGTAGCCTCACTTGTTTTCCCCTTCACCTCCTTGACGTCATCGCTCCTCGAAGTGGGCTCGGGATCAGAACGGCCTGCGAAAAATCACAGAAAACAAACATTAGAATACAACGGCCTCTCGTCAAAAATGACGACTCTTGGAATTTTAGAATAAAGGGTTATATACTGGCTTCTGGCTGACTCTCAGCCGTCCGAGGGGTCTCACCCTCTGGAATGGGAGATAGAACGTGAACGCCGAGGCCAGGGTCCTCCGGGTCACAACCAACATGTTGCTCAAATGGATCAAGTACCAGCCGATCAGCCGACTGAGTGAGACTCGGTTCCGGATGAACCGGCAATAACATCTTTCCCTTTCGATGAGGAGGAACCTTTGCAGTAAAGAGCCTTCGCCGCAGACAGGTCTGAAAGCTCGTTCCCTTTAAGAAATTCTTTTATTAAAGCATCTTCATCGCCCTCCTCGGTACCAAGTTCGACCTTCCTGATTTTTATTAAAGTCTCCCACGCCTCAGCTAGGGATTCGAGATAGCCCTCGCCCAGAAAAGTTAAGTCCCGATGCATGAGGACACGGGCGTTGAATTCTGCAATCAACGGGTCGAACATGCATTTGACCTCCTCCCTGCCAGCCTCTTTAGCCGTCTCAAGGCGAGAGTCAATCTCCGCAGATGCTCTTTTCTTGCCCTCTTCATGGGCTTCATCCTTCAGCATCCCGACTTTAGAAAGCTCGTCGTCGAGCTTCGTCTTCAGAAGTCTCGTAGCAACGATCTCGTCGCAATATCGTTGCGACTCTTCTTGGGCAGCAGTTTTCTCCTCTCTTTCTTTGCGGAGTTGATCCTCCAGCTCTTTAACTCGGAGGGCAAATGTATCCTTTTCCTTTTGCACCGAGCCCTTCTCTAAAGTCAAGGCCCCACAGCGTTGGACTGCCTCATCAATTTCTTTTTTATGAGTTGTCTCCAGACGATTGACGGCTTCCGCTATATCTTTAGCGCTTTGTTAGGCGACTTCAAGCTGAGACTTGTAGGAAGCAAGCTCTTCGTCCCAAGCTTTAATAATATCTTTATCATGGATAGCCTCAAGCTTCAGGCGATCAATTTCATGCTAACGCTCAATGGAGACATCTGAAACTTTTTCGGCTAAGTGCACGAATGCATCATGCTGGACATAGACGTCATTAGTACAAACAATAGCGCTTTGCTTGACATGTCCTGAAATCTGGTGAATTGCCGGGAGAAATTTTAAGCCATCGAAGCATATCTTTGGAAACGAGGCTTTAAGCTCAGCAAGTCGCTCTGCTACCGATGGATCAGATACAGGAGCGAAAGGAGTCTGCTTGGAGACTGTAGGTGTTATGTGGGGATCTCGAGATTGCCTGTTCCTTGATGAACCGGAGTGTTGATCCCGATGGGCCCTAGGCTGGGACCCCTTATGTGCGAGTTTCTCTTTGTTGTGCTCCGGTTGAGAAGGAGGATCGCGAGGATATGAGGATTGGTTATAGGTCTTTCTTCGGTAGGATGATTCTCGACGGTGGTAGTCTCGATCGTCGGAATCATCTCGATCTCGACGTTTGCTGGAACCTGAATCCCGGCCGGATTGGTGAAAAATCGATGAACCACGCAGGCAGTCGAGTCCATGTGTACGCCCCATGTCACCTACACAGAATTTAAATAACGACAAGTTAGCAAGAAGTAGAGTGATGACAGAAATTTAAGTGCAATGTGAAGTGCATGTGTTTGTGTGTGTCCTAGTGTTTCCCCTCGACGGATCAGTTTCTTTACTAATAGGAGTTTTTTCTTCCTGGTTTTGGGCTTGAGCACTTGTATCGCCTCTCACGGACGAATGAAGCTTAACGGCCTCTGGATCGTCGAAACCATAGTTGAGCAGATCATTAAGTATGGTAAGGTTCGACAGGCCTTTCACAGAACTTTCTAAGTGCCGCGAGGAAGCTTCTTTCTCCACTGGATAAGGGTAACCTTATAAGTTCCGCCCACTGTTTTCTTCCTCAGCTTGTATGTCAATTTCTTCTTCCCCTTCGACGCGGAAGGCGTCGTTTCAATGTCATGAACTTCGACTATCGGGTCCCGAGATGGACTAGCATTTTCGCCATGTACTTCGGACGTTTCCACTTCTTTAATCTCTACATCCTCTGGTGTATCAGCGGCGTTACGTGCTTAGGACCCAGCCTGCTTTTTTCCTTTCCTCGAAGCCGGCCTGGTTAGGGAGACACCTTGGGTGAGGCTTATTCGGCGACCTTCCGCCAACAGTCCAAATTTCATAAGGAACTCATTCGAAATGAGAGATCTGATGTCCCGGTTTTCGATGGGAATAGCTCGGATAGCTTCGACAGCTTCAGAATATCCGAAGCCCTCGGGACGTGGGTTAATACCTGAAAAAATAAAGAAAGAGTTAGAAAAGGTACAGCTTCAGCCAAACATGAGTATTGGTCCAGGAAAAAGACTTACTTCATTCCCCTCATCTCCTCACAAAGCCGGAAGGACAGTGCACATAGAACCACTCATGTTTATACTGGGCAAACTTGCTCCATGCCCCAGTTAAGATTTGACACTTGTTGTGCTTCTCGAGAAACACGAAAGATGGGCTATCTGACCGTCTCTTGATACAATAGATATAGCGGATATCGCCCGGGGTCGGAAGCCTGAAGAGGACACTCATGAAGAGAATGCAAGTGCCGTATATGAATGTGTGGCTGTTCGGATGCAATTGCGATGAGGCGATCTCGATATACTGCAATACGTCTCGAAGAAAGGAGTTGAATGGTGGCACGCTGCCGACCCAACACATGAATCTGTTGCAGGCTGTATATCCGACTGGGGGCAAGTGAGGACAATCCTGCCCCGATGGAACTAACACATCGTCGAAGGGAATTCCGTGGACTGAGCATATACGACGGAGCGTACTTTCGTTAATCTTCGAGGCTTGGGAATCGATCGGATCATTTAAGAAGATCGATCCCCCCAGGGCGTTGGGAGCCAAGTCGACATATGCGGTCGCAGGGCTCGGCAAATCTTGTGCAGGAGTAGTTGATGGATTTGAAGTTCCTACTACTTCTTGTTGAGAGGATGGCCCGGGTCTGTCCGAGATCGTAGCAGAGCTAGATTTCCTAAACATCTTTAATGAAGATTGAATCTGACAAAACACGTGTTTGAACTATACTTGAAAAACAATCGACATTAGACTTAACAATATAAATATTCCCCATGTGGTGTGTGAACTAGTGCGATCATTCAAATGTAAGTGCCAAGAAATTAAAAGTCACTGGATTGGTGGAATAAAGTTAGGCTTCGAATTAGCATCTTCGAAGACCGTCATCGCTGACCGTCTACGAGAGCTTATCGTAAGATGGTTTATGTTTTGAACTCGACATCGACACTGCATATAAAAGGTTATTAACTGTTAAGCAAGTTAAATTAAAGTTTTCAGTTGTCTAAACACAGGAGTTATCAATCTGGATTGTCCAATATGCTTGGTTGTTTAAGTCCATCCTTATTCACTGTCACATATTCAGGCATGAAAAGATGTTAAGTCAACAATGTTCTAAGTCCAAGTTGAGATAGGTTTAACTGTCATGTGTACACCACTCTCCTACCATCCATCATTACCGCTCGGCATGCGGCAAGACATGCCGAACCGCAATCATGTCGAGCCGCATCGTTCGACGCACCACTCTCTCAATTGTCCTCTACACTGTTCGGCATAAATGAGTCATGCCAAACCACACTCACGCTGAGCCGCATCGCTCGGCATTCTACCCAGCTCCTACTTCTCTTATGCTTTCCCTCCTACATCGTTTGGCATAAGGAAATCATGCCGAGCCGTGGCCGTGCCCAGCCGCATCGCTCGGCACACTAAACTTTAACTCCAATTTCACTACCGTACTTCCCCTCCATCGCTCGGCATAAGGAAGTCATGTCGAGCCACATCAGTACGTCTTCCACCAACTCCCTCCTTCAAACACCTCTGACATCCTCTTCTCCGCCTCCGCCTAGCCTAAAACTCCTTTAAAACACCCACACTTCGCTCTTAACTCCTCCTTCTCCACGCGATTCCTACTGACCTCGATTTTGCAGAGATTCACGAGTTCGAATCTCATGCTAGGTTTCCTAAGGTGAAGTGTTCAAGGGAAAAGTCATTACCTAAGAAACGAGTTGAAGCTCGGGGAGATTCTGGAGTAGGGAATGCGGTTCTGTTTAGATTTGATTGAGTGGGAAAGGAGGTGAGGTAACGTATGGAGTTTGAGAAGGGAAGGGAAGAGTAGATAATTCTCTGAAGTCTGCTGGGAGGTGAGTTCGTAAGTTCTAGAGAGTGGAAGTAAAAAGGAAAAAGAAGTATCGCCTTATATAGAGAAGAGAAGTCGAAGGGACAACGACCGGTAGAACCGATCAAAGCACCTCGCTCGGCATTAATGTCGTTTGGCATTTGTATGTCGATCGGCGGTAGTATGTCGTTCAGCATACAATGCCTCGTTCGGCATTCAAAATAAGGACTCGAAGCAACGGAGAACTCGTGATTCAAAGCGCATCATGTTCATCCACATGATGCACTTTGGGGGCAAGTGTTACCTGGAGGTTTGACCAGGTAACTAGAGGCACGGCATAAGCACCGTTCGGCATTGGGGATACCGTTCGGCATCCAGGCCTCGCTCGGCATTCCAGCCCCGTTCGGCATCCAGGCCTCGCTCGGCATCCAGGCCTCGCTCGGCATTCCAGCCTCGCTCGGCATTCAGGCCCCGTTTGGCATCCAGGCCTCGCTTGGCATTCCAGCCCCGTTCGGCATCCGGGCCTCGTTCGGCATTCCAGCCCCGTTCGGCATCCAGCCTCGCTCGGCACAAGCACCGTTCGGCATTTCAGCCTCGCTCAGCATAGAGCCTCGGTCGGCATAGCAGGGTCGTTCGGCATGAACTTCGCTCGGCATTCGGCCTCGTTCAGCAGAAGCCTCGACCGACATTCAGTTTCGACTGGCATGAAGCCTCGTTCGGCAGAAGTCTCGACCGGCATTCAGCCTCGTTCAGCAAGAGTCTTGCTCGGCACTTATACCCCGTTAGGCATTCCTGCCGTGTTCGACATGCACCCTTCACTCAACACATTACCTCGTTCGACATAGGTATCGTTCGGCATTTGTCGTTCGGCATTTACGGCTCGGCAAACAAAAGTCACTCATCACGGGCCGGGGTATCTTGCTCCTAGGCCCATTAGGGAAGTCCAACCCATCTTCGTCTATAAATAGAGGGGCAGGGGCATAGTGAAATGGAACTTTTTTGGAGAACACTGGGAAGACTCTGCCGCTTTCAAGACTCGCTCTATTTTACTTAGCATTTGTATTCAAGTCTTTATAGTACGGATTGTATCTGTATTCAGTCACTTGTGAAAGCAATAAAGATCGAAACTTAAAGTGGACGTAGGCAATTACGCTGAACCACTATAAATCCGGTGTTCTTGTTTTTGCATTTAATTTAGTATACAGCTCTCTATTTTAATTTATTTTCTTCATTAATCTCTTTACACAATCTTTCTCAAATGGTGTTAGTGACCAATTCTGGTGCGAACAGAAACTTAGAGATCTTAGGAATTTTCTAAAAAATTGGAATAAGAATGTATTTGGCAGTATTAAGGTTAAAAAAGGTAATTTACTTTCTGAAATGCTTAAAATTAATAAAAAAAAAAAACTAGACAATTAAATCTTGGAGAGCTTAATGTATTCGCTAATTTAAAAGAGCAACTTAATTCAATTTTAGAAAAAGAAGAGGTTATGTGAAAATAGAGATCTAGAATTCAATGGATTAACGAAGAATTCAATGGATTGACGAAGGTGATATAATACAATTTTTTTTCATGATATGGCTAATGTTAGAAAACGTAGCAACACAATAAATTCTATTTTTGTGAATAATGTTGAATTGGTTGATCAAACGGATCTAAATAAGGCCTTTATCGATTACTATAGGGATATTTTTGGTAATAAGAACAAGCATAGAATAAACATTAAATGGAATGAACTATATCCTATTGAGTCTAGAATTAATCTTGATGACTTTGATAACCCTTTTTTTGAAGAAGAGATTTTGAAGGCTATTAACGATATGCCTAGTAATAAAGCCCCGGGTTCATATGGTTTTCTTATTTTATTTTACAAGCTATTTTGGGATGTAATAAAATTTGATTTAATTAGCATGTTTAATGAGTTTTATAATGGTAAACTACAATTAGGAAGATATAATTTTGTGAACGTCATTTTGTTACATAAAAAAATCGGTGCTTATAATTTGAAAGATTTTAGACCAATTTCTTTAATTAATTGTTATGTTAAAATTATTTCAAAAGTTTTAACCAATAGAATTAGTATATAAATGAATGAATTAATCGATTGTTCACAAACCGCTTTCATTAAGTGTAGAAATATCATGGATGGAGTTGTTGTTGTTCAAGAGTACATTAATCACTGTTGTTGCGATTCTAAAACTTGACTTTGAAAAAGCTTTTGACTCGGTAGATTGAGATTTTCTAATTGATAAATTACCGGCTAGAGTTATTAGTCATAAATGGATTGGTTGGATTATGACTTTGCTTAAAACTGAAAATTCTAGTATTATGGTTAACGGGATTTTAGGGAATAAAATACAATCAAAACATGGCTTACGATAGAGTGATCCTTTATCGTCTATCTTGTTTAATTTAGCTTAAGATGTTTTCGTTATACTAATTAAAAAAGTTGTCGAAAATGGATCTTTAGGGTGCGTTGATAGCAAAATCTCTCGTAATGGACTCTGTCCTTCAATTTGCGGACGATACCACATTATTTACTTCTCATTTGCATAATCACGTCATTACCCTTAAATTTATTTTATATAGCTTTGAACTACTTTCGGGACTAAAAATAAATTTCGATAAAAGTTCGGTTTTAGTTTTAAATGACGTTGATATGGTTGAAGGTTTAGTAGCTAATATGCTTTTTTTTGAAAACCCAAGAGAACCCCGCGGGTCGGTAAACTCCTGATGAGTGTATAGTAAAGCTGTCCGCTGATCCAAGCTCCAGTAGCTAATATGCTTAATTGTAAAACCATGAACTTCCATATTGATTATCTTGGATTTTTGATTAGACTAACTAAACTTAGCTAGTTAATAATGGATAAAATTAAAAATAGAAATGGGAGGTTTTTATCGAGAGCGGATAGATTAGTTCTTATCAATTTTGTTTTATCCGCATTTCCAATTTATTGGATGTCTACGCATCTTTTTTCAAAATCGGTGATTGATAAAATTGATAAAATAAGAAGGGATTTCTTATGGAGCAACGATAATCCTAACAGTAGTCTAAAATGTTTAGTCAACTGGAAAACCGTTTGTAAATCGAAAAAGGAGGAATGACTAGGTGTTATTGATTTGCGTAACGTGAATTTGTCTTTATTAGGGAAGTGGTTGTGAAAATTTAAGGATACAAATGATAATTCTATTTGGAAAGAAATTATATCTAAACACTATTATAATGGTAATAATAATTTATACCAAATTACACCTTCGGTTAAGAATAAATTGTCTAATTTTTGAAAATCAATTTTAAAATGTCATGATATTTATAACATTGGTACTCATACGGTTGTTCATTCAAGAAATAATATAACTTTTGGCATGATCGTTGGATATCAGTCAATCCTCTTAGGGTTGAATTTAAAGAGCTTTTCAAAATTTGTAACTTTAAAAATGCTTTAATTAAAGATGTTTTCTCTCCGGATAATGATTCCCTTGGAACTTCAGTTTTAATAGAATCTTAGAAGTACAACTCTCAAACAATTCTCTTTATTATGTGCAAGATTGAATGATATTATTAACTGGGAATGAGATAAAAGTAAGAAATTCACTTCTAATTCTTTGTATAAATTTCTTAATTTCTCAGGAGTTACTAATAACACTTTTAATCTTATTCGGAAAACAAATGCACCACCAAAAAGTTCGATTCATATGTGGTTAATCATGCATGGAAAGCTAAATACCATTGAATTTTTAAAAAGAAAGAATTTGCCAGTTGATAATAAATGTACTTTTTGTAACTTGTATTTTGAAAATATTAATCATATATATTATAATTGTATGAGTACTTGCTACATTCTTAATAATACTCTTAAAATTTTTAACTTTGTTCTTACAAGTAAAGTTACTGATTGTGATTTTTACTGGAATAACTTAAGATTTAAGTTTAAAAGAAAATTAGATTTTTACTAGATACTTTGTTCACTATAATATGTGGGTATATTTGGTTTGAGGAAAACCAGAGATTATTTAATAATAATAACAGTTATATTAATAGATTGGTAATTGCAGTTGCTTCATTTTGTTTCAGTTGGATCTCAAATCCAAATTATAGATTGGTTAAAAATAATCATTTTAATAAATATCTTAATAAGGTTAGAAAAAACATGAAATTATTTAAACAAAAAAAATAATAACTTTAACATTAATAATTACAGCATTAGTATTTATTCGAATTTGAATGAAGATTTTGATTATCATAATGTTCTTTTGATCAGAAGAGCATAATGTTTTTAAAATTTTACAAGTACATAATTACATATTTGTTAATATCTATGCCTTTTGATTTTGTGTTCATTATCTCATAATTCACACACACACATATATATATATATATGCCTATTATTAGTCTATCGCTTATTATTGTTTCTTTGCTATCTTATAGTTTTAACTCTAGTTTTTTACTTTTATTTCATTAATGCATATATATGTATATAACTTTATTTATATACATATATATGTGAATTATTCTCATATTTTTGCTTAGTTTCATCTGCAGGTACGAGGTTAAAAATGGTGCTAGAATGCAATTTGCTGGGTTTCAGGATTGTTATTGCCAAGATGCTGGACTGCTGTTTGTGTGGCCGTTGTTAAGAGAGATTTCATATTTTTGATCTGGATCATCCCCGCCAGTTGTGAGGCGTTTCCTTCTATAGTGGAGCTGCTTGTGGATCTCATATGTTGTTTTGGATGCATCATGGTTTATAATGGATACTTCTAACACTTCATTATTGGACGCTGGCCTTGCCGGAGTTCGATACCGATGTGTGGTGGCCTTACCGGACCTCATTCAAAAAGTTATCTGATGTTGTTATCTTAGATTTTTCGGTGTTATGATTTATCACCTGCCAGGCATGTTGGTATCTCCTTTTCTATCGGTGTTATACATGTGTACATGTGTGCTCTCATCTACTCTAGAAGATCACACATTTCTCTCAAAAAAACTATTTTATTTATTTCGTTTTAACTGCATTATGAAAATGCACTTACACCAAAAAGGTCAAAAATATGAATTGTGCATTACATCGTTACAGTGCAGTTTTTAACTGCATCATGGTGATGCAGTTAGAATTACGTCTTATTGGTGCTTGTCCAACTGCATTAATAAGAGGTAGTTATGCAACTTCGTATCAACGCATTTTTTACCTGCATATTAATGATGTGATTGTTAACCGCATCATAGTGATGCAGTTAAACCTGTGTCATGTTAGTGCAAATTCAAATGCTTTAAAAAGATGTAATGCAATATCATATAGCTGTATCTAACTACTTTTGAAAGTCATAAATACTTTAAGAGTTGCAGGAATTAACTTCATAACTATATGTAGTCGGGTTTTTTAATACTTAAATAAATATAGATTTGAAATATACTTGTGATATAGTTAAATATTGTTTCTTGGTAGTTTTTACATTTTTAATGCTTTAAAGATGAATTTTGAAAACGTAGTTTTCTAACTGCTTGACTATTATGGAGTTGATTTTTTAAAATAAATTGATGTAGATTTAAAATAGATCTATTTTACCAAAGTTGAAATGTGTCGTTTTAAGCAGTTTATTATTGTTTTAGTACTTAAATTGAGCATTCAAGCCTTAAAAGTACGTTTTAAAATTTTAGTAATTAACCGCATGCACTTAATTTATGCTATACTTCGAATCATTTCTAAGTAGATCTGTTTCGTTATGTTTGAAAGATGCAATTTTGAGTAGTTAAACATTATTTAAGGTAGATTTTAGAAATTTTAAAGTTTCAAAAGTGCATTGAAAAAAAATGAAGCAATTAACTTCCTAACTGTTATGCAGTTAAACTTTTTAAATTTGGAATCAGTTTTTAAAATAAATTTATTTTATACGATTTAAAAAATGCAGTTTTAAGTAAATGAAGTAATTAGTTGCATATCAGTTATGCAGTTTTTTATATGTTTTGAATCGGTTCTAAAATAGATCCAATGCATTTTACAAATTTAAAACATATATATAATGTTCATTATTAGAAAGATAATAAATTTGCGATTCAATGGCGAAAATGATTTGTTAATTCGACGTTTTTACAAAAAGTTATTGAATTTCAAAGATTCAAATTAAATGTATTAAAAAATGGGTGAGAATAACAGGCGACAAAGTAGAAGATGTCGTAGCAGGGACTTGGATTACAAAAATTTAGTTGCAGGGACTTTTTGTCCATTTTAATTATTAATTAATAGGGATTTATCATCCAAATTCCCAGACGAAAGTGGTAAGTCTGTAATTTGGTTTGCTTGTGAACGGGTACAGTCTTCCTATAAAAGTTTTCAATTTGAAGTTATAATTTTGTTTGCTTGCTTATAATTTTGTTTGCTTGCAATTAGGTGTGGTCTTTTTGCAAAAGTTTCCAATTTGCAACACTTTATTGGTTTTATTTTATTTTTCTAGAGTTATTTAATTCTTTTTTTGGATAATAGTGTTGGTTTGAAATCAATAACGTTTCAAGATATTATGCTAAAATAACCATTTGAACTAAATAAATAGTTACATTTTTCTTCTTGCATTTACTTTATGCATATAAAATGTCTGACAGTAGGCAATCGCGTATATATTTTAAAGTAGCAATTAAGTGATAAAGAAGTCAAAAAACAAAAAATTGCAGGAACTGTACAAAAGTATAGTTTTAACTTAATACCAAATTTTACAAACATGTCTTAGCCACTCTATTATACCATTAAAATATACGTAATTGTGAGTAGTCATTTTATTTACAAGGTTAATAACCCACTGTCAAACACTAATAGTTATAGTTAGTGATAACCTTTGCATTTAGTAGATGCATCTGCACTAATTAAGTTTGAAGTTTAAACTAACTAAATCATAGAGAACCGTCAGATATGGCATAAGGTAATTTAATTTGGTAGCACTAAATCTTAATGATTTGATATATTATAACTACGGATACTGTGCTCATTATATAATACGGGCAAATGGTGCAACCTACATTCCACAATCACTATAGGTAACAAGAACCCTTCAGAAAATTTGCAAAAACCCCCTTAAAACTGCTAGGATTTCCTCCAACTTTCACTTGTAAACTATGGCTGTCAGCTAAAAATCACAATTCAACTCTTTAAGTAGAATAAAATTATAATTAATGCCCATTTCATCTCCTTTGTACAATGAACTAACTCAAACTTCGATATACAGTCAAACTCTCAGACAAATTGACAAACACTTAAAAGGCAAAGTTGAAAACACAAAATTGAACAGATGGCATAAAAACAATGTACCGTAAACGCATGGGACAAGTGAGAAGAGATGGTTCGAACGCACAATACCAACGCGAGTGGGGGCCATTAAGGTGGGGATGGTGCAGCAAGAAGAAGAAGCAGCAACATAAATTGTGTTGGTTGGAACTGGAGATAATAAGGTAGTTGGTGTGCGGAGATGGCTGTGGAATTCGCCGGAGACACCGGAGACATGGGTGACTAGTTGGAAAATAGAGATGACTCTCGAGTGACGATGGAGGTAGTATAGGTTTGGCTGGGCGTAGCAGGGATAGAGAGTGACTTGGTTATATTGTAGGGCGTTTTGGCTAATTCCTTTAGTTATTTGTTACCGAGGAAAGATCCAATTTTCCTTTTCTTCTAACCCTAACACCCCAAGCTAATTAAAAAAAATTAGTTGGATAAAAATATCTTATTTTGCCCTCTTCCTATGTCACGGTACCTACATGGAACATCTTCTGCTCTACGTCACTTATTTTTACAAAATATAGTCGGATTAATTCAATTTTCTTTTCAAATTAATGGATTTTGATTAAGATGATGAACTGCTTTAGCAATCAGAGGAGATTGAATAGTTTTTATTTTTAGTTTTTCATTTTAGTTCAATTGAAAATTTTGATATATCGTAGAAGCCGTATTGCGTGAATTATGTTTTTACCCCATAGTCCAATTATGGGATAAAAATCCTAATCATACGCAATCCAACCACGAGATAGAAATGCTAGTTACACGGTTACTCTACATTATAGTTATTCTATAGAAAAAGAAAATTTCCAGCTTAGAAGGTATCAGATTAATTTCAATCGGATGTAATTTGAGTAGATTCGATTCGAGTTTCATATTTTCATTCAAGTAGATTCAATTAAGGTTTCGAATTTAATAAAAATTGTACTGCAGTTTTGGTATTTTTTTTTGTTTTGTGTGAATGAATCAATGATAAAGAGAGAGAAATTGAAACTATTTTAGTGATTTATGAGGTTATTCAACCAAATGATTATGACGATTAAAGATTTTTTTTTTTAGAACTAAATGTATTGGTTAATCGTCACACTTAATATGTAAATTTTGTCCAAATGTTTGAAGTCATACAACAAAAAATGTCAAATCCATGTTCTTTCTTTAGAATATAAACTAAGATAAAAATATGTGTACAAGTTATATCCCTTCAATTGTTCAATCATTTTTCTACTATTCATGCTTCGTATAGTTCGTAAAAAAGTCTGGACTCAAATCTCATCCGATCAATGTTCATCTAAATTTCTTGCACTTTGAAAATCAAATACATGTGTCCAGCCTGGTTCAATCGATATATACCTCTATCAAAGTTTGGAATTCTATTGGTAATGTTTAAATTATTGATTTTGAAGGTATGTAAAATGATTGTTTTGATCGTCACGGACGACATCTATAAGACCATTTTTGGGAAATCCTTATGAAACTATTAATAGTTGAAAGGTCAGTCCATTTATTATACTATAAATTCTTCATTTCTATGTTATAATTAGCACTAAGCGAGACGAAGCAATAGAAATCTTGCTTCGCTTGATGTCGTTTAAGTGCCGCTTAAGCATCGCTTAAGAGTTGTTTAATTTTTTTAGCATACTTTCTTTGTACCTACATAAATCTCACCATAAGAATAATAGTATATAGTGACAACACACTTCCAGCGGCCGCGAACGGAATTTCCAACGGTCAATGACGGCCAGTCATCTTCATGTCATTTCTGTAATCTATTAAATAATAGTAAAGCAGAAGAAATTCTAGCTCTCACATTAATTCTAGCATTTCTCTCACCTTTCCTTAATTTACTCTAGATATTTATTTAAATTTTATTTTAAAGACCTAATACAATGCATTAGTTTTGAACTGTTTATAAGATTTTATTAATTTTACACTATTGTTTTACATTCAAAAATCTACACTTAAGTCCACAATTTTCATGTATAATTTACATTTAAATCTGTATATTTAAATTAATTAAATAATTTCATTATAAATTATTTAAAAAAATTAATTAACTATTATTTATTAGTTTGTCTAATAAATAATATAGATAATCATGCCAATAAAATATCACGCTCATTGCAACAAAACAATATAAATATGGATCACATAAAAACAATACGAACAACTTTAATGTATAATTATTTATTTTAATAAATTATTAGTTAAATGATTGAAGTTTAAAGATCACAAATAATTATAATAATTATAAAATTTTCACCCCTACTCATTAATTCTCTTCGGTTTTTTTGAATCCATATAAATTATCATTTTATAGTTATCCAAAATATTATGTTAATTTTTTCCATGATTTTATATTCATATATACCAAGATTTTATAATTTCTACAGTCATTTACAAAGTTTTCATCAATTTTCTTTTATTATTTTACATTCAAATCTATGTATTTAAATTACCAAACACTATAAATCTATACTATATAAATAAATTCAACTAATTAATACTCATTAATTTTTTTGATAATTTATAAACAAAATGACAATTTCAATTTATATACCGCATCAGTAGTAACACATGGTAGATATTTCTTTAAAATATAAAAATATCTGAATCACTTAACAAAAATTATAGGCATAAACAATAATAAAACGTTTAATTTATGATTGATATATCGAACACTGCAAGACAAAATTTTATTTTAACAACATTTAAAGTATGAGTACCATGTTTTTACAAAATTAGCGTGTGCAATGCATGAGATACATTCTATTACTTTATTATTATTATTATCCACAATTTTAGTAAATTAAAAAAAATAGTTTTTTCCTCAATATCTCATGTTACATTTAAAATTCCTATCAATACAGATTTACAATTTGACATCTACAACTCATCATCATGCACATGTGCGGGTGCACATGCGCATCAAAACACACAGGATCATGAATTTGCTAAATATTACTTCAAAAAGGAACATATCACATCTACATTTTTCTTTCAAATTTATCGTATACATAAACACTAAGAATTATTTCACATGCATAGGTATATCGGTCATATTTAACGTATAATTTCTTAATTTCAAAATATAAATTACATTTATTTTAAAATTACATAAAATATTTTAAGATATAAAATTTTGGGAATAACAATAGTATATATATACACATACATTTTCTACACGTATAAATCAATCAAATAATATGTTTAACATATAATTTTCTTAAACTTTAGAAATATTATCGTAAAACTAATTTGAAACAAAATCTATCATTTTAAATAGTTAGAATATGAGAATAATGAATATATGATTATTTTTAACTATTCAAAAATAATTTTTGAATATATTTTACTATGAAAAATAACATTTTAACATGCTAAAATCAAAAAATATGTTTAACATTAGCATATTACATTATACATCGACTGTTTAACTATGTATATTTGATAGTTTCTTTTACAACATTACCGTGTGCAACGCACGGGTTACACACTAGTTAAAATATAATTACCGTTACAAGCCGTCGAAAACCGATGCAAATTCAGCCACAAGCGGCCGTCGACAGCCGTCAGAAATAAATGTGTTTGCAGGCCAAATTGGCCGAGATCTAGTTCATCATCTCCCTTTCACCCAAATCAATCAAAATCCCCAACTCCCCACCACCTCCCGCGATAGCCAGCCCCCACGTCTTCTGGAGCATCTCCAACATCATCAATCATCACACTCAACAACTGTAGCCTCTCCATTCATCTCCAAATCAGGTTTTTTTCCTAAACCTTAATTGATTTTGATTTGTTAATTTAGGGTTAAATTGTAATTCTAGTTGTTTATAATAGCTGATTGCATGTTTATTTACATTACTAATTAGTAATTTGATTAGTTTATTTACATAAACCCTAAACCCTAATTAATAATTTCGTAAACCTAAACCTTAATTAATAATTTGATTAGTTTATTTACATTAACCAATTAGGGTATATATATGTTGATTATTTAGTGTATATGCGCATTTAAGCAAGCATTTGGTTAGTTAGGATTGATATGAATGATTGTGTTTATGGTTTGTAAAATTTCAAAAACGATAATTAAAATATATTAATCATAGTTAAACCCTTAATCGTTTATATAAAATCAAGTTTGATATAATATTGTGTGGCATGATATAAACTAGTGTATACTATAGTTTAATATTATTTTAAATAAAGTATAATACTATATACATAATTCGTTAAATTTGAAGACATGAATAATATATATTTTTGAAATAGTAAAAATCATATAATATAGTATATATTTAATAAAACGGTAAAATGCAAATAAACTATTGTACAAATGCTAATATATGTTATATAATTAACTAATCGTGCATAATGATATATAATGCTAATATTGATAATATATAAACAAATTAGATGTGCATAATGTGTTTTATTTTTTATAAATCCCTCCCCGTTTGACAAGTATTGTATATGATCGTTATATGAATATTCGTTTTATTACAAAATGGATATTCATATTCATCTTGTGTAGTTAATGCCCCGCTATCACCCCGCTACAACTCTGTTATAGCTCATAGCGGATTTCAACTACTACGATTTTTCCATATAGCCCCAAACATAGCATTTCCACTTTAAGTCCCGCTATTTCCGCTATATCTCATTATTCATGTTATATTCCGCTATTTCCGCTATATATTATTTAAAAGAAATGAATTAAAAAATGACATTTATACATTATAAAACTTATGAAATTAATTTATTTAATTGAATTTTTAATACATTTTTATAAATGAAAATACTCTAATATTCTACTAAATTCAATTATGTTATATAATAGTTTTACGTTTATTTACAGTATATTCGCACATGTTTTTATTTAAAATTATTTATGTATTAATTATAATTCAATTGAATGTTAAATTTTCATTTAATTACTATTTATGTATTTTAAAAAAATTAAGTACGAATTTTGTATGTTATTTTAGAGTCATTTGTTATATCCCACTATATCCTCGACGTATCCCCGCTATGACTTTTTGAACCTCCACCGCATTGAATCTACCGAGTGCTTTAACTATACAGTATTCATTTGATATAATATTTGTTGGATTTGTCCCTGTGTTGGACGAGTTACAGACACTATAAAGTAATTATATTTCGTAAATAATTTCATTTTAAACTTTTCACAAAATTTCGACAGCACTTCCTTTTTGTTCCTTGTGTACACGCAATTGTGTATGATACAGAGAACACGGGGGAAATGCTACCGAAATTTTGTGAAATCATTTAAAATGAATTGATTTATGAAATATAATTGCTACTGTATTTGTAATGGGAAGTAAGATGACCGACCATCAAAGCAAAAAATAATGCAGAAGCTAAAAATTTAATATTATAACATTTCAAGGCGTAAAACCAATTCAAGGCGCAAAAAAGCACGGCGCAAAAGCAATTTTAATGCGCAAAAAGGTGCAAGAAGACGCAAAAAGGCGCAAATTAGCAAATTCAATAACATTATAAATAAATATTTTTTAATTAAAAAATAAAATGTCAATCCATAAAATCAAATGAATAATTCTAATTTTATTTTCTATCATAGGTTTTAAAGTAGTAAGAATGATCAATTATTTTACTGATTGGAGCTGGATGCATGAATAATGAAGGGAAGTAGGAGGTTCAATAAGTGAACATTTTTGTAATGGGGTACATGTGTTTATTAAATTTGCTTTAAGTAATAATCGAAACGACAAATAAATTCGCTGTCCATGTAGTAGGTGCAAACTGTTGAAGCATTTGATAGTGGATATGGTTAGAGTTCATTTGCGCCAATACGGTTTCGTGCCAAATTATTTGGTGTGGGATCGTCATGGAGAAATTGTAGCACCTAATCAAGAACAGTATGAGAAGGAGGTTGATGATGAAATTAGTACGACGAATTTCATAGAACATATGATTCAAGATGCAGCACGATCAATGTTCCTTACCGTTGAAGTTGGTAATGACGATATTAATATGGAAGAGGAACCAACTGTTGGAGCGAAAAAAATATATTCTTTATTGGATACTGCTAAGAAACCCTTATGGAATGCCTATACAAGCTGCACTCAATTATTAGAAACTGCAGAGTACATTGTGATGAAATTGAAATACAACCTTACAGAAGCCGAATTTGTAGTTGCTGTACAAGCTGCTAAATGGCATATGCCACCTGATAATTTAATGTGCGAAAGTCATTATGAAGTAAAAAAACTTATGTCTGCTTTAGGTTTGCCGTATCAAAAAATAGATAGTTGTTTAAATGGTTGCATGTTGTTTTAGAAAGAAGACATCAATCTTAGGAATTGCAGAATATGTAACCAGGAAAGATACAAATCAAGAAAAAAGAAGGGAAAATAAGTACCATAAAAGTGTATGCATTACATACCTATCACTCTTAGACTTCAAATGTTATATGCATCATCTATAACAGCGCATCATATGAGATGACACAATGTGAGAACACAGGAAGAAGGTGCGTTAACACACCCAGCTGATGGAGAAGCATGAAATCATTTTGATAAGAAATATCCAGCTTTCGTAGAGGAGAACCGTAACGTTAGGCTGGGTTTATATGTGAATGGATTTTCACCGTTTTCCCAGTTTGGTTCTAAACATTCATCTTGGCCTATAATCGTTACACCTTACAATCTACCTCCGGGATGTGTATGAAAACTCCATATATGTTTCTCACAATTGTCGTCCTTGGCCCAGAGGATTCGACATAGGGAATCGATGTTTACCTACAACCGTTAATCGAAGAGTTGAAAACATTTTGGTACGAAGGAGTTGACGTAAAAAAAGTTCGGATGTTTGCTTCTTTGTTATGGATTGTTAGCGATTTCCTGCATATGCAATGTTTTCGTATTGGAGTACAGTCAGTCGTTTAGCGTGTCCTTATTGTATGGAACAAACACGAGCATTTTCTTTATCAAATGGGAAGAAAATTTCATGGTTTGATTGTCATCGTTGTTTTCTCCATATAATCGTCCTTTTGAAAGAGATAAAAAAATTCACAACTAATAGCATGAGACTTTGCGACCACCAACAATTTGGTCAAGCGAAGATATATATGAAGTTGTAAAGGATTATCCAAAGATACATAAAACTGGACAACAAATTGAAATTCAAGGTAAATCGACGATTCATAATTGGTGCAAACAAAGTATATTTTGGGAGTTGCCTTATTGGAAAAATCTCCTAATCCGTCATAATATTGTCGTGATGCATAACGAGAAAAACGTATTTGATAATCTGTTTAATATAGTTTTGAATGTTATGGGAAAGACTAGGGACGATTTGAAATCAAGATGTGGTATAGAAGAAATTTGTAGTCGTCCAGAGCTTCATATCAAGCCAAATGACACTAAAAACCCCAAAGCATGCTATGAGCTAGACAACAACCAAGTTAAAGTACTGGTAAAATGAGTGGATGGATTACAATTTCCCGATGAGATTTTATCTAATCTTCATAGATGTGCCGACTGTAAGAAAGAGAGACTAAGTGGGATGGAAAGCCATGATTGTCATATAATGATGGAAAATTTGTTGCATGTCGCTTTCAGAGAACTGTTGCCCGGAAAACTTCGGAAGATTGTAACGGAACCTAGATTGTTTTATAAGGAGCTTTATTCAACTACGTTAAAAGTTGATTGTCTACGATACTTGAGGAAGAAATCCCTATACTGCTCTGCAAATTAGAGAAATTATTTCCTCTAGGTTTCTTTAATGTAATAGAGCATTTACCTGTTCATCTTCTACATGAAGCACGTCTTCGAGGTCCTAAGCAATATGGATGGATGTATCCATTCGAGAGGTAAGATATTAATATCGAGTATGGTAAATATTATTTTAATTACATATATATAAGTTATTTTTGAATTGAATTATTTTCTATTAGGCACTTATATCATTTAAAGAAAAAATTGAGACAAAAAGCTCCAATTGAAGGTTCAATTTGCAAATCATATATCGAAGAAGATGCTTCGTTCTTTTTTCTCATTATTTCAGTGATCATTTGAACTTATCATTTGAAAGTGCTATGCGTAATAATGAAGCCATTGAGATTGTTCTTCTGAGGCAATGTTATCTATTTTTAGATAATATGGTCGACCTGTTGGAAAATGTGTGGAAATATGGTTAAACGATAGAGATTACCATGTAGCACGCACATATATTCTTCTTAATTATACTGAAGTTGCACCATTTATTAGGTAATATTAAATTACAGGTCTGGATATATTTATTTAATTTGATATTATATGTGTACATTAATTATAATGCAATATTTTATCTATGTTTGTAGTGTTTATGAATCACAACATCCAAGAGGCGATATAAGCAAAGATTTCGCTACTTGGTTTTCGAACTACATTTATGATCCGATAAATTGTTTAGTCGATGAAGGATTAAAACATCTAGCGATGGGACCAAAAAGGAAAGTTAAGACATATCCAATATTCTTCGATAATGGATATAAATTCAACACCAAAAAATATGGTGCTGAAAAATTAACTAACAATACTGGTGTATTTATTAAAGGCGATGATGATCCAAATGATTATAAATGATTTTTATGGCATGTTAACCCAGGTTTTGCAATTGACATATTTCACTAGACCCACAGAGGAAGTTTTTTTGTTTAGATGCAACTGGTTCAACAATGTTCCAGGTTTTGGAGTTATCATGCATCTAAATTATAATCTTATAGAAGTAAAGCATACCTCGCGTTATCAAAAATACGATCCTTTTGTACTAGCCAAACAAGCCCTACAAGTTTATTATACCCCTTATCCATCTCTAAAAAAGAGATAAAGCATACTAGTCGACAGTTTTTAAAACGAAGGTAAGATTTACGTTTGATGGAAAGAATATTCCAAACGAACAAGCGTATCAAGCAGATACCAAGGAAAATGTTGAAATAGATCACACGGATTTTTGACATTTGAATGATGAATTAAAAGTATTGGTAGAAGCATTTGAAACTACAAAGGAAAACGATATAGAGTACAAAACCGAGTCTGAATCAGAAAACGACGAGGTCTGATTGCTGATATACAATTTAATATAAGGTAATTTATGCGATTATTCATGTTACATTTTTCTCGTCAATTATGATATCTTTTCCCATAATTATTATGAATTATATATTCTAACATAATAAATTGATATGTATGTGATAGGTATTATGTCTTTTTTCTGAAGGCGTAGCTCTTCCCACTCCGGTTCCCCCTCTTCTTCTCGAAGAGGGAATAGAGGTGATGATAGTGGCCCTTCAGAACCAACAGCATGACGAGTAGTGTATTTACATCCCAAAGCCGATGGATCATAATTATTAAAGTTAGTAGCATAGCATTATAAATATTTTGTGTATGATATATATAATAGTCTAAAGCTATGTTTCAAATTTAACACAAGGGATTTGAGCTAGAGCCATCGGGAGTGGTTCTTAGTATTTCCAAGCAGGCATATATGAGTAGGATGACTGGTTGTTGGCCTCGTTGGAGTAAGATTCCGACCTGATCAGAGAGAGCATCTGGTAAGACTTTTTGGTGAGTTTAAATTTACATATTTATAAATTACCGTTTTACAATTTGTTAACTACTTAAAAGTGTATAACTTATGGTTAATTTTCTCAATGTGCAGGGTTTCGTAGATCTGTAGGAAGCATACATTTCCCTTGTGCAGCGCCACTGGAATTCTAAGATAGTGAAGAATAATTAGGACACGATGTCGGGCCTTAGGAGTGCGGGGAAGAAATCAAACTGTATGGGTGCTGGTGTATGGGATGCTTGGGTTTCCTGGTGGAACAACGATGAGTTCAAGGTAATTAATCTATCATATATATCATATTACTTTGTTTTATAGCTATTAAATATATTTTTCAATTATTTAAATTTGTAGGCGGAGTCAGTGAGGAACTCTAAGAATAGAAATAAGAACCCAATAACACATCGTGGTGGTTCCAAGTCATTCCAGCATCATCATGAGGATTTGATAAATTTATCAATTGTGATTATAAACAGTTATTACATTTACATAATTTAAGTTATAAGTTATTAATAAACAATAATATATACATTATTTATTGCAGGAAAGAGCGCGTCGACGTCCGGTCACATACGTGGAAGTATTTGCTCATATCCATGCCATAAAGCAAATGGACAAAGCTAGCAACTTACCTATGCATGGGAAGATAAGGATAAGGCGACGACTGCATATGTATGCATATTTTGAATTTTAAGTTATTAATATCGATTAGTTTAAGTAATTAGCTTTGAAAATTTAAAATAATATTGTGTTAATTTCAGCTGTATTTTTTTTTGGCATTGTAGGAAAAGTTTTAAGAGGCATGAGCATAGATGCTAAAGGGATCGGATCGCGATGAGTTGATCCGCGAGGAGGAAGATGCTATTTTTGACTCCATCATGGATCCGACGCAGCGAAATCAGTATTTTGGTTATGCAAAACAAAGCGGTAATTTATAAAAATAAATGGTTAACCATAAAATATGAATAAGGATGAAGAAGACCTTTCAGAAGGCTTCCGCAGGAATAAAGAGTTGCAGGTGGAGCCACCTTTCGACGGTGCCGAAAGGGTTGTTTAATGCTAGTAAAGAAAAGTACATAAGGACTTCAAGACAAGACTTCCGCAAGCATAAAGGAAAGCTAGTTCCGACCGGGACGGTATGTCCATCCTACGAAAGCCAAAAGAAAGAATTGCTATAGCAAAACGAAGCGGCCAGGTACAGGGCCACCAGGCACCTTCTGACTAGGACGGAAGGTTAGTTCCACAGTCATTCATCATAAAGTGTCAAGGTCCTTTCACGATCCTACTTCGAGACCTTTCGCCTAAGACAAAAGGGGTAGTTTTGCGTGAGAAGGTTCACAAGAAATTATTCCGCATTCAAAAGACTTCCATAGGAAAGAAAGACCATTGTATTTGACTTGATAAGAGAAGGCTCCACAGGAGAGATGCGACAACCAATAGAAATCATTCCGCAACTATTTGCATAAGGACCTTCCGCGATAAATAATTCCACATGGAAAACCTTCCGCAAGAGGCAACAAAAACACATGCAAATATCACCTTCCGCACCTTCGGAACCTACCCAGGCATGCCTCTGTGGGCCAGCCCTCTTCTTTACAGACACCTTTTTATAAGGCCGGAAGGAAGCTTCCACATAGAAGAACAGATCACTCGACACAAAACATAGCTGACCAAGCACTTCAAGAGACCACTTAAACTTTTCGACGGAGTTGAAAGGTCTCCTTTCGCATTAAGAAAGCTATCATTTTAAGCTAAGAAGTCAATGGATCAAAGTTATGGGTGTCGCATTCCTACCTTCCGATGAAGACAAAAGCATTCAGACATGTTCAAATAGCTATAAGCCAACCTTTCGGCATGGTTGAAAAGTCACCCTTTCGCGCCAAGCTGGAAGGAGGCATGTGAAAATTAGCCTTCTGACGTGATCAGAACGGCTTCTACGAAAGGGATCCAACCCGCACCTCTAAATAAGACCCCAAAGGTCCCATTTTGGGATCCGATTTTCCAATTCCGCTCTCATTGTATGACTTCTGCATCCGCTCACTATGTTTATAATCCTAAATTAGAAATCAAATTGGGATTTGCTTCTTAAACTTTGTATCAAACATCATGACAAAATAAAGATGATTATTGCTTGCAGTCAACTTTGAACTTGGGGATGATCATGATCAGGCGTTAATTCAACATTAACGGTTGATCATACATGGTTTATTTCTTATCTTCTTTGTTCATTCTGAGTATATGTCATGGAGCCATCATGGGATATTTCCACAATTTTTATTTCCTTATATATTAAATTCATAGTTTCGGCCACGTAAGGGAAATACAACTTATGACTCATTAAATATACGATGTCAAAACCTTGATACGGTTCTGTGACATGTCATATCAACTCTTATTTTTATCTAAACATGCGTGAATGATGCATACCTTTCGGTCTCATACATGGGATGTTTGGGTTGCCTAGTGGAACAACGATGAGTTCAAGGTAATTAATCTATCATATATATCTCATTACTTTGTTTTATAACTATTAAATATATTGTTCAATTATTTAAATTTGTAGGATGAGTCAGAGAGCAACTCTGAAAATAGAAATAAGAACCAAGTAACACATCGTGGTGGTTCCAAGTCATTCCAGCATCATCATGAGGATTTGGTAAATTTATCAACTGTGATTATAAACAGTTATTACATTTATATAGTTTAAGTTATAAGTTATTAATAAACAGTAATATATATACATTATTTAATGCAGGAAAGAGCACGTCGACGTTCGGTCTCATACATGGAAGTATTTTCTTATATCCATGCCATAAAGCATACGGACAGCTAGCAACCTTACATATGCATGGGAAGATAAGAATAAGGCAACGGCTGCATATGTATGCATATTTTGAACTTTAAGTTATTAATATTGATTAGTTTATGTAATTAGATTTGAAGAATTAAAATAATGTTGTGTTAATTTCAACTGTAATTTTTTTGGCATTGTAGGAAAAGTTTCAAGAGGCATGAGCATAGATGCTAAAGGGATCAGATCCTAATAAGTTGACCCGCGAGGAGGAAGACGCTATTTTTGACTCCATCATGGATCCGACGCAGCGAAATCAGTGTTTGGGTTATGGAAACCAAGCGGTAATTTACAAAAATAAATGGTTAACCATAAAATATGAATAAGGTAAAGAAGACCTTTCAAAAGGCTTCCGCATGAATAAAGAGTAGCATGTGGAGCCACCTTTCGACGGTGTCGAAAAGGTTGTTTAATGCTAGTAAAGAAAAGTACATAAGAACTTCAGGACAAGACTTTCGCAAGCATAAAGGAAAGCTAGTTCCGATCGGGACGGTATGTCCATCCCACGAAAGCCAAAGGAAAGAATTACTGAAGGACAACGAAGCGGCTAGGTACAAGGCCGCTAGGCGCCTTCCGGCTAGGACGGAAGGTTAGTTCCGCAGTCATTCATTATAAAGTGTCAAGGTCCTTTCACAATCCTACTTCGAGACCTTTCGCCTAAGACAAAAGGGGTAGTTTCGTGTGAGAAGGTTCACAAGAAATAGTTCTGCACTCAAAAGACTTCCGTAGGAAAGAAAGACCATTGTATCTGACTTTATAAGAGAAGGCTCCGCAAGAGAGATGCGACAGCCAATAGAAATCATTCCACAACTATTTGCATATGGACCTTCCGCGATAGATAATTCCACAATGAAAACCTTCCGCAGGAGACAACAAAAATACATGTAAATATTACCTTCCACACCTTCGGAACCTACCCAGGCATGCCTCCGTAGGCCAGCCCTCTTCTTCAGAGACACCTTTTTATAAGGCCGGAAGGAAGCTTCCGCATAGAAGAACATATCACTTGACACAAAACAGAGCTGACCAAGCACTTCAAGAGACCACTTAATCCTTTCGACTCGTCGAAAGGTCTCCTTTCGCATCAAGAAAGCTATCATTTTAAGCTAAGGAGTTAATGGATCAAAGTTATGGGTGTCGTATTCCTACCTTCCGAGGAAGACGAAAGCATTCAGACATGTTCAAATAGCTATAAGCCATCCTTTCGACGTGGTTGAAAAGTCACCCTTTCACGCCAAGCTGGAAGGATGCATGTGAAACTAGCCTTCAGACGTGATCAGAATGGCTTCTGCGAAAGGGATCCAACCCTCACCTCTAAATATGACCCTAGAGTTTGGGATCCAATTTTCCTATTCTGCTTTCATTCTACGACTTTTGCACCCGCTCACTACATTTGTAATCCTAAATTAGAAATCAAATTGGGACTTGCTTCTTAAACTTTATATCAAACATCATCATGATAAAATAAAGATGATTATGGCTTGCAGTCAACTTTGAACTTGGGCATGATCATGGTCAGGCGTTAATTCAACATTAACGGTTGATTGCACATGATCTACTTTTTATCTTCTTTGTTCATTCTGAGTATATGTCATGGAACCATCATGGGATATTTCCATTCATGATTTCGGCCACATAAGGGAAATACAACTTATGACTCAATAAATATACGATGTCAAAATCCTGATACGGTTCCGTGACATGTCATATCAACTCTTATTTTTATCTAAACATGCATGAATGATGCATACCTTTCGAAAGGGATTCAAATTGCCAAATAACCATCAAGAAGTCTACTCTTTCGTAGGGGTTACCTTTCAAAGATGTCCACCTTTAAACGGTAGATTGAATGCCATTCGGAAGGAAGAATTTGATCATGAATATCATGTTGCGATCTTGACGGAACCTAATATAAAGGCAAATTAAGGAGGTTCCGATGAGGTCGAGAGGGGTTTCGACTCTCGCACCTTTCTACCTATCAAATCTAGAAAATTCATCAAAGGCGAAAGTGGGGTTTCGTCACTCATTCCTTTCGGCTATTATGAATTAGTGAAATACATGGGTTTCGCTGGAGACGAAAGGGGTTTCGATGGAGATATTAAAGTCCACGATGGAATTCAAACTCAATATTCTCCAAGTCATTTCATTAGTAATTCTTGTTTTGTCTTCATTCGCATGCTTTATTCATTGATCATACCAAGGGTTGAAATACCTAAACATGATCAATGATTCAAAGCACTAATGGGGGCATTAATGAAATTTATCATTAACATAAATTATCTTATAAAAGTTACACAATTGTTATAAAGCCTTCGAAAATTTCTATAACAATTTTTCTATTCGCAGGCTAGGGCATCTCAACAAGCGTACCAAAAAGAGCAGGACAAAGCCGAGGTAAAAGAGTTGAGAGCCATGGTCAAGAAGCTGGAGGAGCAGGACCGTCTTCGCGCTATATCGATGGAAAAGTTGAATCAGCGCTTGGTGGAGTACGTGCAACAACATGGTTCATTTTCTTCATTGTCTGGTGCTTCCGGAGGCGAGGACGACTCTTGGTAGGTACGCTTTTCTGTGTTTGTGCTTGGATGTTGTATATGTTGACTTGGAGTTAGTGAGGATGGTTTGTTTTGGTATATTTAATACACTTTGATTAGAGATTGGATGTGTTGTATTGATTTGGTACATTTTGTGGAGTTGTTTGATGTTTGACGTTGATTGGCTAGTGTTTCGTTGGATGTTTGAGGATGTTGGATGGTTGATTTTGTATATATTGGAGTTTATGATCTTGAATTTGTATATATTGGAGTTTATGATTTTGTATATATTGGAGATTATCGTTAATATTGTTGTTGGTATAATATGTGATGTTGGTTGGTTTATATATATATATATATATATATATATATATATATATATTAATCTGAATTATCTGTGTGGAATGGAGTTGAGAAGTATATTGATATATATGTAGATTTGGTGGAAGTCGAATAGGCACAGAAATAAAAAATAAACCCAGATTTCCGAAGAGTACCAATGGATTATTGGTTATGAGTGGATCCACGTGTACCTCTTTGATAGTCGAAGACCATCGCTATTTTTCATTAGAAGCCGTCGAAAAGACGTCGAAAGATTGTCGTTGCCACCGTCGAAAGTTGACAAAAACCGTGTACGCTTTTCAGACGGCTATACCATCGGCTTCTGACGGCCGCCGACGGCTATTTACCATCGGAATAGCCCTGTGTTCTTGTAGTGTCTATTGTAAATAGATTATATTAAGTGTGTTATATGTGCACAAGTTTATATGTTTCAAAAAGTTGATTTGACTTTCTCTATTCATTAAAAGTTCGTATACTAAAGTTGAGTACAAACTGTGCACGTTTGTTAAATAAAACAACTATATCTTAATGCAAATCATCCATCAAACCATATCATAGAAAATGAGAAAATGTTGTTAGGGCATGGTTTTTTGCTATAATCCTAGTTCCTTTTATTTCAAAAATAACAATTTTATTGCTTAAGCATTGCTTAACTTTAAGCAAAGCGCCAATTAAGCATGCTTAAGTGCCCATCGCTTAATTGTTGCTTTTTCAAAAAAAACATTGTGCATGCATTTAGCGCTTAAGCATCAGTGCACTTTTCATAACATAGCTTCAATTTAAAGAACAAAATACACCTAAATTGAGTATTTTTAATTAACAAAAAAAGATTTGTTCAACATGTGCGTATGAAAAGAGAAGGAACCGAGGGATGTCGTATTGAGTTAAGTGGATGAATTTTATTTTTTTCCATTTTCATATCTTTCTTAGGTTTATGAAATATAATTGATTTTAGAACCAATCTAAAATATTTCAAATAAAATCTTTATTTTATTTAGTTTGTTTACAAAAGATTTTATTTAATTTGTATAAAAACTATTTTATAAGTGTATCAAATACACTCATATGTGTAGAGTGCACGTGCAACGTATAAATAGTGTACACTGTTAATGTGTACGCAACACACATTTATCCCTTTATATATGCTTGTGTTGTCCATATTTTTTATCTAAAACTTTTATATATGTTGGAAATAGGACAGCCTGCAGCAGAAATTACAGGTAAATTTCAAAAAAATTCCTTCATTGGAACTTTATTGGACCTATGTAGTCTGATTTATTAAAAGCAGTATTAAATTTAATTTAAATATATAAAATCTTTTATTTTATTTAAATTAATAAAATGATGTTGTATTATTTGATTTTATGTTATATTAAATATATACGTGTATCACATACACACACAAATATATATACAATATATATATATATATATATCGTGTACACACACAGATATATATATATATATATATATATATGTGTGTGTGTGTATGTATATATATATATATATATCGTATACACATATATAAGTGTGTGCATGTGTAACATATCAATCCATGCAAGGTATAACATGCATGTATATAGATGTTGGGATTTACATCTCAACGAACATGTTAGCTCGTTTAATATGTAAATGTATTGTCCAAATGTGTATATACACACACAGTTTTTCTTTTATAATAATATACATATATATATATATCTACGAGTATGAATTAAAATTTATTTATTTCTAATTTTATGTAAACATATAAGTATTTATATATGAATATAATTATATATATAAACAAAATGTGTGTGCGTATATATATTAATTACTATATAAATATACTTATATTATTTTACATGTAATAAATAAATTTGTTTTGCTGTAATGTTAAAATAATACTTATACAAAAACATATTTTATTTAATATATATTCATATACATATAAATGAATATGTTAAACAGTTATATATAAAATGTATAATATATAACATATATTAATATAAGTGAAATTACAACATAATTTTTTATTTAAATATATTTATTGAATTAGTCTTGTGCATAGATTAGGTTTTTTATTTCAAAATTATGAATAAATAAATATTAATAAAACTATTTAAAACTATTTAAAATGAAAAGAATTACTTTGAAAATAAATTTAAACTAAAAATTTCTGGCAGATTTTTCATGAAATTTTACAATTTGAAATCATAATATATAATTTTATAATTTGAAATGATATAAAACTCAATTTTAAATTATTGATTTTTAATTTAAATATCTAAAAATAAAAAATAAAAATTTATGTTGTTAGCTTAATATGCATCAATAAAATTTTATGAAACACAGAATATATTTTATAATAGATATGTGAATTTATATAATTATTTATATGATAAATTAGTCTAAATATTACTTAAAAAAATAAATAAATTAAAAAATTAGTTTCTTTCTGTCGAAGATATTATATTTATTAAACATCATATATGAAATTTTATTTTCATATTTTACACATGTATAATATAGTATTTAAATTATAAACTGTACAAAGATATGCATATATTATATATTAAATTAATTAAATAATTATCATTATTATTCTAAGATGTGCTATACATAGATGAATAATCATAAATTTTTTATTTTATTTTTATAGTTATATACACATACACATACGACCAACTGATTTTATGACAATTATGTACATATTTGAATCGTTACCTAACTGACAATATTATATGCACGTAAATGAACATTATAATTATAAATTAACATTTGTAATTAAAGTAGAAATGTGTCTTGCAGCCAAAGCCTTAAAGAACACCTTGATAAGATGTTATATGCTCTTACAAACGATTTTAAATCCAATAGAGTGCTAGTCTTTGAACCGTCGACCACCAACCATCGGATAGTAACTAAATTGATTTGATTTGAACTTGGAAGACTAGAGAGATAGAGGATGAAAGACGCCCAGCAAAAGAATGAGATGGAGGCTCCAAAATATTCTAATCATATAAGGGTAGAGATGCTTATATAGTGGATGGAAAGGAAAGAAGTATGGCTTACATCTCTTACCAATTCTCCTTCAATCTCAACCATCCAAAATCAAACCCTTCTATTGAAATTTGAGCCGCTCTTGCCTATGTTGCTACCGAAATTACTAGCCCCCATGATGGGCCCTAAACCTATTTTAGCAAAAAAATATTGTGCAATTATATCCAATTTAATTGCTTATAGGTATCATATATCAATTGATATATTTATAAATATAATTAATAATATTTATTCATCAAATCAGAGTTAAAATTTATAAATAATATTTCATAAGTATATTTAATTAATTTATAACAATTATAAATTAATTAAATCATTTAATCAAAGGAGAATTTATCGTTTTCGATTATGTGACTCGCCAGGTGTAAATTTAGTCAACGATTAATATCGAACTATTCGAATATTAATGTTTATACTCCACTTAGTAGGTAGTGTGACATTTTGGCCAAATTATTGCTTACTCCATTTTGGTAAAATTCAATTTTACTTTATTAAGCATTACCGGGTTGTGACTATTGTTTACATCAATTCTCTTCGTCAAAACTATATCACGTTGGACTTATGGAATTTGGTAATGGTCAAAATTCCAATATCATCCATATTCAACTTTACAGTCCAAAATACAAAGTCCTTGGTTCAATAATAATAATTATTAACCGAACTAATCTAGCCAGAGATTTTGACTTTGAGTTGACTTAAATTGACTGTGATACTAACTCCATATAACCGAGGAGACGAATCCTCTCTTAAATAGTGCTTCACTTCCAATACAGTCACTTGACCCAACTATAGTCACTCGATGGACGTTGTGCCATAATTTAACTACAATCAAAGTGGACCTTCCATATTGAAGATCGACTGTATTGTCAAGTCGAGAGAACTGTGTAAATCAGTCATATCGACATTTTCTGTTTGACCTTAGTTATATTAACCAATAGAAAACTATCGAGTGAGTTGTTCCAATTTATGCTGTAATAATTAGTATTAGCAAATAAGCCCCTTGGTGCCCTAGCAGTCATGAGTAATACACTTCCCAACATTTGGAGAGAATTATGTAATCTAGTCTCAATGGATATATCGATATCCAGTCTCGATGCATCTTGACGTGGAATTTAAAATGGTGTGTTTCATAATGTTGTAATACAACACTCATGATTATAACTATTTGTAATTACTATCACAAACACCATTTATGGATTTTATGTTAAATATATTTTAATAATGCATTTAATTTTTCATAACACGTTATAGTAAATATATATATATATATAATAGAAAGAAAAATACCTTCATTGCGAACAAGAATTGATACATGGTTAATTAATTTTCAATAAATTACATAATTGTCCCTATGACATACCGTTAACTCCATCAATCTCCCACTTGCACTTGGGGCCAATCGTGGAATCTTAGTTCCTCCCTTCAATCAGCTTCTCGAGAACCGACAAAGCTTGACCCTTAGTGAATGAATTCCGCTATGTTGTCCTTGGTTTCTACCCTTTGTATCATGACCTCTTCCTTCTTAATGAATTCTCCAATGAGGTGGAAGTTTCAAAGAATATTCTACGACTTCTTGTGTACTCTCGACTCCTTTGCAATCTACATCGCTATATTATTATCATAGAACAATGCCATAGGATTCTCAATATCAGGAATCACTCCGAGCTCACTCAAAAACTTGAGCATCCAGACCGCCTCTTTAGCTACTTCAATAAGGGTGATGTACTTTGCCTCCATCGTGGAACCAAAAACCATTTCTTGCTTGCAACTTTTCCAACTAACGACTCGCCGTTAAGTCTGAAGACATAATTTGCAATGACTCTAATTTTGACTAACATTATTTAGAATATTTAATTGAATAAATAAAATAAAATAATGTAGATAGTTAAGAGATTGAGATATGTTATTAAGAAGTAGCCATGCCTTAATGAATGTATTAGCAAAAGAGAAGTAAAAATAAGTATGAGGAATATGGTAAGAGTAAAAGAGGGACGCCTTTATTCAAATACCCTAAACCCCTCTATTCTTCATTCCTCATTCATTTTAATCATCACAAAAAAACTAAAGGAACTCAATCGGCCACCATTAAAAAGATCTAAAGGGAAGATAAGCTAGGATTCAAGTAGAAAGCTTGAAAAAATCCATTTAAGGCCAAATCTCAACTTTCTTAAACACAAAGCCAATTCGAATAATTAATTTACATCTCACTTTTGATAATGATTTCGATTTCAAGTTAGATCTGAACTATGTTTGCAAATAATGTGCCATATTATGTTTGTTAAAATGGATACACACACACACACACACACTGGTTGATGATTTATATGGTTCAATATAGATTTTATGATATGATTGGATTAGAAAACCTATCAAATGACATCCAATTGCATTTTTTATACATGGTCAAAAACATTATTTTAGAAGTGGGTTTCAAGTTTCATAATTTTCTAAGTGGTTGTGGATTTATTACGAATCTTCTATGAGAGAAAATAATTAATTTTGGATTTAAATTATTTTAGGCAATTAAATAATTTTTCGGGTCTAAAATTTACATATGTTAGAGAACGTATTTAAAGCGAATTATTGTGATTTTTGGGATTTTTCCTAAGTGTTTTACTATTGTTGTTAAATTATTTAAGTTAGAGGACTTAAATGTTTTAAATGTTTTATTAAGGAGAAGAGCTTATTTGCTTAAAACGTTTCAATTGTTAAATGCTGAATTCGACAGCTTTTTTTAGAGAAAAGAACTTTGGTAAAGAATTGGTAACCAATTATATTTTGGCACATTATGCAAGTTAGGTGAAAATGAAATACTTTAAAAAGCATAAAATCAGTTTTATTTCGAATTACAACTTACCCACTTCCATTGCTTGCTTCCATCACCATACCAGTAAACCTCTTGCATCCATTTGAAACCAATGCACAGGATAACAAGCAATTGGTATGTAGTATATTGGAGAAAGGCAGAAGGAAAGGACGGTGTCAAAAGTATGCCTTTGAAAGGGTTGAAGCCACTCTTATTTGCTTTTGAATCCATTAAGTTGCCTTTTTTTAAAAGAAGCTTTCGAAAGGGGTGTCGCATTTGGACCCCTTCGATACCCTAGCTACCGCATTTATACCTTTCACATTAGTTAGAAGCCGCTTTTCTTTATAAACTTAAAACAATGTATTTGAAAGTAAGGCTTTTGTCTTCTTAATGTTGAAGCCGCCTTCCCAATGCTTTCAAAAGGGGTGTCTTAGCCGCTTTTACTAATTGTTTCGGAGAGAATGGTTTCGAAAGGGTAGTTTTGAAGTTGCTCTCTTCCCCAATCCTTTTACTTGAGATCAATGCTTTCGAAAACGATGCTTTCGCTTATGTTCTTTTTGACCCTGTAGTTATATTAAATGTTCAACCCGATGATTTCGAAAGAAATACTTTTAAATGGTTTCGAAGCTTTGTTTCCAAAAATTCTAACTAGAAACCAATGCTTTCGAAAGGTATGTTTTTAAGTGTTTCAAAAAGAATGTATTCAATGCTTTCGAAAGATATGTTTAATGGTTTCAAAAGAGGATGTCTAAGCTTTTAAGAAAATTTCGAAAGGGATGCTTTCAGTGATGTTGAAAGGGTTTTAAACAATGGTTTCGATGGTGTTGTTTTGGCTTTATATCCTAAAATTTTCTAATTTAAAAGGGGCTTTAACTTATTTTGAAGGGATAGATAATCCTATTGATTTAGATTTCATCATCATTATTTTGTGTAAAGCATATACCATGGCATAGATATTATGAGTAAAGCAAAGAACATATTTTCCTTGTTAAAACATGATTTAAGATGAGTTAAATCAATTTGAAAAAACCGTTTTCAAGAAAAATTGAATAGGGTAAGTAACGCTAAGTGTATGAATCAGATATTAGAAGACCATATGGGTCTGGTATAGGGTCGAGCCCTATACTTTAGCTAGTAGCCCCTAGCTAATATAAGTCTGAAATTCTAGTGTGTAGGGCTTCGTCACAGGTAAGACTAAAATGATGTTACATACAGAAACGAATACACAAAGTAGAGGTAGGTTATTGGTGAGCTAGTAAAACCATTAGGATCAATTGACTCTGAAAGAATAAAGTTAAGGCAGATCGTCCAGCATTGTGTCTAACAAAAGTTAGAATATTTATTATGTCCGAAAGGCCCGAGTCAGCCAATGGTTAATAGATAGCCAGATAAAACAATAATCTTCGGACATATAGTCCATCGATTACCTGATTTATATGCATATATGTTTTTGCTATTGTTGTTATCAAGGTTTTAAATATCGGATTTCAGTCACGTTTCGTCTCGGAATTTTTACACAAGTTATCTCGTATCGGGGGAGATTTCGGACGAGATGAGCACATAACGGGTGTACATCTCGGATTGACATCTCTGGTTTTATAATGCATCTCGGGAATATCTCGGATGTACTTATGTGTCAAAAATTGATGTGTAAAAAATTTATTTAACGGTTATAACTTATTTAGTAAAAATAAAAATAGTAACATACTTGATTTACATGGAAAAAGGAATATTTTTAGAAGAGTAGTAGCTTGATTAGCTTAATTGGTTTGGTAATGATTGAATAATACCATTTTATTTGAACATAATAAAAAAGTGAAACCTTTCACTATGACTCATTAAGATAAAAAGTAAAGAATATGTTCAAGAAGTTGGTAAATTATAATTGAAATGAGTGGCTTCTTTTGAATCAGTATGAAAATAAAAAATATTATGAAAAATAAGAAAATGTATAGTTTTGGGTGAGATCTCGGATTGAGATTTTGATCCATATTTCGGGTGAGATATGAATATCTCGAACGAGATGAGTGTCACGAAAGATATGGAGGAGATTTGATGTCTCGTCTCATTTATGTGTGAAAAGGAGATCTCGGAGGAGATCTCGGGTGATATGTAGGAGATTTAAAACCATGGTTGTTATAATCAGTTTGATTGTAGGATTTTGATCTGCAAAAGATATGATTTTAAAAGGATATTAGTAAGGGGTAACCTGTTTCGCTAAGCGACATTTTCTCACTTAATATCAGTAAACCGAGATGTAATATAATTATTTACACCAGGCTTCATATTTGATCCAAAGTTTATGTTTTCACCTTACACTCTAGGCTGCTCAAAATTAAATTTGAGTAGATTGAGAGTTAAGGACTTTTCAGGTTTAGTAGGTTGGATGAACAAGCTTTTGAAGACGTGCAGGAGGCAAAGCTGGCTATGTAGGATTTATTCAGTACTACTTCAGCCATGATGTAGGTATGATTGATATGTCTAACTATCTAGTACTCTGATCATCCAAGTGGGCATCTTTATATGTCACTCTTGGCGTAATTTATAATAATTATATTTGATCAAAACCTAGGAATCGTTTTGGGATTATGTAACTGAATATGAAACATTGATTTGAAATGTAATCAGAAAGCTATTTTTGAAATATGTGTTGATTTTATTTCATATTCATGTGCTTCTGATATTATGGATACCATTAACATTACCGTATTTTGTCACCGGAAGTTAATACTATAGATGACTACAACATCTGTAGCTCTTAGCTTCGGGCATCAAAATAGGGGATGTTACAACTAGTTATCAGAGCATAGGTTTATGAAAACTTAAAAGAAATTTTAAACTTAAAATGATTTTGAAAAACATAATCCTAAGGAGTTAGAGAAAAGATTGGGGAATTGGATAACGTTATAGTAACATACGTGTATTTGCTATATATAAGTATACGCTTTATCTCCATTCTCCTATCTCTTAGGCTATTCTTCTGTATCTTACAAAAAATTGAATGCAAATTTAAAGGAAGTAAGATATGGATGCTAGGAATGGAAGAGTTAACCTTAATGGAGGAAGCACCACAACTAACGGAAATGCGAGACCAAACGCTAGAAGGAATACTGGTTGGGCATAAGCTGCTAATTTAAGTGCTGGAGCACCGCAAGTTGATATAGGAGCTATGTATCAGTTCTTCATCAAAATGATGCAAGCTAGTGCTGCTGTGGGATTAGTCGGAGGAAAGGTTGGAGGAGGAAATCAGGAAGCTTCGGTGGTCAATAACTATACAGTATTGAGCAAAGATTATGCTAGGCTTAGAGGAAAGCTGTTTATCAGCACTGAGGACCCAATTGAAGTGGAGAATTGGTTGCTTCATTGCGAAAGGATTTTCAATGATTTGGGACTCAAAGATGAGCAGAAAAGGAGATTGGCATCCAGACAATTACAAGGACCAACACTGTATTGGTGGAACAGTGTTACTATAGGAGTGGTTGAGAGGCTATGACCTAGGCAGAATTCAAAAGGAGGTTTGAGAAAAACTTCATGTTAAAGATCGCCAAGTCAATTCTGCTTAGGAAGTTTGCTGAGTTGGTGCAGGAAGACATGATTGTGCTTGAGTATGATACCAGATTTGAAGAATTATCGAGATATAGATATGCTACGGTTGATATAGTTATCAAAAGGAATGAGAAATTCATTCGCGGATTAAGACCCAAGCTTGCTAAAGCCACTTTACCACATATTAGGGATCCGTTAAATGTAGTTGTTGAGATGGCTTTGAGGAATGAAGAGATGCTCGCTTTCTTTAATGGTAGCAAAGCAATGGAAACTCAAGATGGGTAGAACCAAAAGAGAAAGATTTTCCATAAGAAAGGAGCTCAAAAAGGAGGAGCAGCAAAGAAAGGGAAGGTCGATGTAGTTTTCTTCAAGTACGAAAAGAAGGTTCATTTTGCTCAAAAGTGTCGGACTGGCAAACTAAAAAAGGCCGCTCATAAGAAAGGAATGAAATTCTTCAACTGCGATCAGATTGGACATTATAAGAACTAGTGCAAAGAACCAACCAAGGATGGAAAGGGAGAAGTGTTCGTATTGGAACCAGCTACCTTAAGACCAACAGCAGAAGAGAAAGGAAAAGTTGTGCTGGGAGGTATGCTTTTGATTCAGGGTGTGTTAGTTAAAGTTCTATTTGATACTGGTGCATCGCATTCTTTTATAGCTCATTATTTGAAAATAAGCTTAACCTAGAACCTTCATACCTAATTACATCCATAAGGGTTGCGAATCTGATAGGAGGGTATGCAACTCTTGGGATGAGATGTGACCACTTAGAACTTGAATTGTTAGGTCATATATATGCTTGCACTTTGTATGTGTTTGATTTCATAGGTTTCAGAATTAGTTTGGGTATGGACTGGTTAAGTAAGTAAATTCTATGATATTTTGTCATGATAGGAAAATATCACTTAAACACTCTAGTTGTAGTGATGAGATTATATACACAGTTGAAAACCTGAAATTAGATTCTTGTGCTCTGTTGGGTGTTATGAATGAAGAAAGCATGTTGAATTGAGTTTTCTTTGATAGAGAATTCATAGATATCTTTGAGCCCGTGATAGGATTACCGTCGAAACGGGCCATTGAGTTTCAGATAGATTTAGTACTAGGGGCCGACCTATGAGTAGATTGCCAAGTAGAATGACACCTACCAAGATGAAGGAGCTAAAGGTGTAGTTGGTGGATTTAGAAGGTAAGAATTTTATCAGACCAAGCAGCTTGCCTTGGGGAGCAGGCGTTGTATTTATTAAGAAACTGACGGATCGTTGAGGTTATTTATCGATTATCGTAAGCTGAATGAGAAGTCGATAAATAATCTATATCCACTGCCTAGAATTGACGATTTGTTCGACTAGTTGAGTGGAGCCAAAGTATTATCTCAATTGGATTTGGCTATATGGTTCCATAAACTTAGAGTAGCAGAGGATAGTACTCCTTTGACGGCGTTTAGGACCAGATATGGATCATAAAAATGGTTAGTGATGCCGGTTGGTCTAACTATTGCGTCAGCATTCTTCGTGGACCTGATGAACAGAATCTTTCGGGAGCATCTGGACAGATTTGTATTAGTATTCTAGGCGACATATTGGTATATTCCAAGGATGAAAGAGATCTTGAAGTTCATCTTAGATAGTGCTTGAGACACCGAGACAAAATCAATTGAAGGCAAAGTTTTCGAAGTGTCACTTTTGGAAAAAGGAAGTGTAGTTTCTTGGTCATGTAGTCTTAGAGAAAGGATTGTCGGCAGATCTGACTAAGTTTGAGGTAGTGTATAATTGGAAGAGAACCGAGACAGTAACTAAGATAAGGAGTTTTCTTGGATTAGCTGGCTACTACCGAAGATTCATTAAGGATTTCTCATGGATAGCTGCACCAATGACTAAGCTAACTCGGAAAGATGCGAAGTTTTTTTGGACTGATAAGTGTGAGGAGGCATTCGAGGAACTGAAACATTTATTGACTAATGCACCTGTGTTATTTGTTCCAGAGGGGAATCCCGACTTAGTGGCATACCCGGATGCATGTGGAACATGATTAGGAGCTGTGTTAATGCAGATATGTAAAGTGGTTTTCTATGCTTCTCGACAGCTCAGACCACATGAAGTTAGGTATCCAACTCATGATTTGAAAGTAGCTGCCATGATTTTTGCATAGAAGGTATGTGGATATTACCTTTTGGGAAAAAGATTCGAGTTGTATACGGATCATAAGTCACTAAGATATTTATTCTCTCAGAAGGAGTTGAATATGAGACAGCAGAGATGGTTAGAGTTTATAGCTGCATATGACTTTGGTATTCAGTACACATCAGGAAAAAGAAATAAGGTTGCAAATGCACTTGAAGAAAACATCATAATGCAGTATTGGCAATGATAACTGAGCGGAAAGATTTAAAACATTGATTACATGTGGAATACAATGGCGACCTAGGCTAGTTATAGTCGAGAAACCGCCATGTTATCATGTTTTGAAGTTTGACCGATGATGATCGAAAGTAATGCTTCTAAACAAGGAGAAGATCCATTATTAGCTGGAAGGATCATAAGGTTAAGGAATGGAACAAAAAGCGATGACTAGATAGATTTCAGTTTTGATCAGAATGGGTGGTTAAGAAAGGACGACTATGTATTCCAAGTGTGGGAAACATTAGAAAGGAAGTTCTTAGAGAATGTCATCGTTTGAAGTTCACTATCCATCCAGAAGGAACTAAGATATACCAGGATATGAAAATTAGTTTATTTTGGGAAGATATGAAGAGAGATGTGTTGAATCATGGTTTTGACTCATGACGAAGAACTTCAACAACTATTGACGAACATAGATTACAAGATGGTGTAACGTGGTGACAAAAAGAGAATGGAACTACAAACAAGACAAGATTTCAATTCAGAATATACTATGTATATTTATCATGATTTTGAGTCTTAGCTATGTGAAAATATTGTTATAATTATTCCTCAAGTAGTCACACACACATACACAAATGGTTTTAGTTTCAAATATAAAATTTTTAGTGTGATCTGTGCGATATAGCACAGGACGGTCTACTGACTCAGATCAGCAAGTCGACTAACCTGTGCTAATGCACAGATATTTGCACAAACATGCACATTTTTGAAATTCAGTCGACTGCCACTTCTGAATCAATTGATTGAATGAAAAATAACGGCTATTTGACTGAAAAGACACGATCATTCATGAAGGGTTTTCAATCCAATTTCAAGAGGAACGAATGCAGCTTTTGATTGAGATCTTTCATGAATAATTGCATCTATATATCCTCTATATAAACATGTTTCTGATTCGTTGCACAAACAACTAATTCTTGCTTTATTCTCTAAATATATTCTTTCTCTATATTCTTTTCCAATTCAAAGCAATCACAAACTCTATATCGCTTGAATCACAAACTCATAAATTAACATACCTCAATAGGTCTCAAAACCACACGTGGCTTCCCATATCTCAACAAAGATCTTGAATCACACATGGATTCCCATACCCCAATGGGTCTTGGAATCATACTTGGATTACAACATCTAAAAAAGATCTCAAATCTCCTCCAATCATTGAACCCGTATATGGTTTGGGAATGGTTACGGTTTCTAATCATCTCTTACAAGTACACTCACCCGCTTACCGGATGTTCCCAAACCAATCGATCGATTTTGGAATTCTTAATATAGGTTCTTTTGGAAATAATTAGATAGTATATAAGAGTGGAGATCAACCCCTAACAGTTTATGTGGATGGATCTCTTTATCATTTTTCCTATAAGAACAAAACGAGTTTGTACGTATAATATAGCACTACTGACGGTAACTATGCAATATAATCCATGCGTTTCTCCTAAATATTTTCAGAGCTAATATACTTCGGTGTTAAGTGGGGAATATTTCTGTATCACCAAAATTAAGAAGGATTACATATTTAGACCAAGATCTAATGGTCGATTATTTAACTATCAAATAATCAAACATTCAAATAGAGATTACTTTTTCCATGTAAACCACCAATCCTCTTAGATTAATCTTTCATCAATTCTCTTTCCAAACTATTTAATAAAATATTCATATACTTATCTCATCGGGATTAAGTATATTCATAAACCATTCCTTTCAAGCGTGGAAAACCTTTTTCACATACGTGTAAAATGGTATATGTATATTCACCAAAAACTTAGAAAAAAATTCTATTTCAAAATCATATTAAACGATCAAACTCAAATGCCATTAAACGGAGATACAAGTAACCAAAAACACCATTCCTTTCCATAAATCTCTTTTATTTTATAAATATCTATTTTATAATTCTCTAGATATATTTATAATGATTATTTATAAATATCCAATCTATTTATAGAACTTCTTTATTAATCTCAAATCTATTTATAAAACTTCTCTTTTATAAATCTCAAGGAACTGATTTGTAAACTTCCTTTTCAAATCGCTAAACCATTTTTAAATCTCTTTTCTAAAATCATTCAAAACGAAACTACTTTTCATTCCAAACCTCTTTTAAATTTATAAACTCCTTTAAATAAATCCTTTTTATAATAAAATCCTTTTATAAAGAATTTATTATTTAATTATAATAAATAAAAACTTTAACGTCATAAAGATTAATTTTAAATTTTTTAAAATAATATAATAATAAGCTTTAAAAACATTTTAAATAATATAAAATAAATATAATAAAATAACATTAAACTACATTCAAAATATAATTAATTAACTTTCAGACAACATTACTAATAAAATAATTAACTAGCTTTAAATAATCAATGATAAAATAATTCATTATCCTTAAACAATCTTAACAAGAAATTAATTATCTTTAAACAATATTAATAAGATAATCGATTTTTAAACATTATAAATACAATAATTACTTTACCAAAGAAATAATTTTATAGAACACTTTGTAAAATAAATTTTTAGTAAAACACTTTGTTAAAAATAATAATTAAATAAAACTATTTACGTCAAATTATAAAATTGAAGTTAATTTGACTCCATAACTTTCTAAACTCAGAAAGAGTTTAGCGACCACAATGTTAATAAGCTACCATTAAATTCAATTTAACTTCCTAAGTTAAATTATGGGTATTTACATAAGCAAGCATATATGTAAACCAAATCCTTAATTAATATATGTAACCAAATCCATAATTAACAATTAATTATTAACATATCATTTATCCAGTATTTATCAACTGACACTTAAATAAATATCAAAATTTATATAATAGCAGAATGTGAATTTATTATGCTAAACAAATGTCATTCAAAATAAACTCTTCCATTTATTATAAAATGATGTTTATTTGGCAAAATAGATAACACCAAAGAAGTACACCTAGATTAACTATTTTATTATTAAAATAACATAATTATATTAAATTAGTATTATTTTATCACTTTATACATTATCCATTTTCAAAAATGATAATTTATCCAAACTAAAAAACCAGGCAAATACAACATCCAAGAAGGCAATAGATAATTTTTATCTACTATATATCATGCCGATTAATCAAAAATGTGAGTTTAACTCACCTGAATTCCAGTTATCACCGAAGCATTTTGGTTCCATTTATAATCGAACATCATTCGTTTCAAGCTTAAAATCCTACAAGCTCCAACCTCAGCAAAACCAATTCCAAGACGTAGATAATGTTCCTACGAGTTCAACGTGACAGACCGCGTTCGATTTGGACCTTGTATGCAAAAGTTATTGATTTTATAAGGCTTACGAATTAAATAATAGAACTAACTCCTAATTACATCATTAATTAATTTATTACCCCATGCTAATCATCTCGATTCTTATGAATCTCCAGGACCCTTGATAGAAGTTCAGGATTTCGAGTTATGTTATACGAGATATTTTGAATATAAAACTAATAATAAAACATCAAACATTAGAGCCGACCTAACCCTTCACCTCAGCGCCACCCTATATCTGATCATAGCCGCCCTCTTTCTTTTTTAAATCGCGTCTATCCTTTCTTTCCTTTGGTTCCAAATCAATTCAAAATCGAAAAATCATAAAAGAAAAAAGGAAAAAAAATATAAACTCGCGATTTATTCAAAGTCACGACGCAGGCGGTATGCTCGACAGGTCGAGCGATGAAGGGATGTCATGAGGAGGGGCACGACTTTAATTTGGGCGAGTTGTGATTCAGGGGTAAGTGTCGATTTAGGAGCGTAGGAAGGGAAGGCATAGCGGCATCGATGGGCACGACCTGGATTGACAACGCGATGATTGTTGAGCTTGACTGGATGAGCTTGCCTGAGTTTGTGCTGTCGTCAAAGGCAACGAGGGAGAGGGTCGGTGGAGAGGGAGTTAGTTTGTCGTTTGGCTAGCAGACTTGCTTTAAGGAAGTCGGTAGCAGGTGGAGCATGGGCCTGTGGTCGTATTGAGTTCGACCCGATAGTTGACGGTGTTCCATTTAGAAGTTGAGTGTGATGATGGCGACCGAAGATCAAAGTTTTGTGGATGGCAGGCGATAAAAGATGGTTAGCTCTTAAGCGAGATTAGTAAAGATAATTAATATTTTGCAATTAAAGTTTAATTAATTTTTTTAATAAGTAATTAGTTGATTGATTATAATTAAAATTGTAACCATTAATTTATATTATTCGAAGTTTATTTATACGAGGTTCAATCGAACGGAATCATTCGTGGGGAATTCAGAGGGAAAATTAAATTAATTGATAAATTGGAATATAATTCACAGGGTGAATTTATACGGAGATATAAAAAATAGATTTTTAACAAAAATAATGAATTCTATTTTTGAAAAGTGATGATAGTTAGAGGGTCAAAATGGGATCGATGTGTTGTAAATTGAGAGGGACTTATAAATTGAATGGTTATTGGGATTTTAAAAATATATTTTATTAAGAAGTTAAGTCCTGATTAAACGGGGAAATTTTATTTATTTAACCATGTAATTTTAAATTAGTTAGTATTGAAATACTTCGGAAGTGAATTTTTCAAATATCTAATATTAATTGAAATTAATTTCTAATTTTTATAATCAGCTTTGTAAATCGATTTGTTTATCCAAAAATGAGTTATTGATGTTTATATAAAGTGTTTCGATATTTAAATAATTACTTGAACATGTTTTTAAAAATAAATTATTATTTTTAAAATACTTATTATCTATATATATATTGTGTTTTGGAATGATTTAAATTTATTTATAAATCTTCTCGAGGTTTGGAAATGGGGTTTATTCAGTAGACGGGATTTATAAGAGAAATTCTTAACATGGAATTTGGAAAAATGTAAGGGAAATTTCCGAAGTATTTAAATAAAAGTGAACTTCAAAAAATGAATTAGGATTCATAAAAGAAGTTAGAAATGGATATTTGAAATTTTAGACAAGTGTTTTTACTTTGGAAATATTAAAGGAAATTTAAGGAACCCTGGAACTTTATAGAATTCGTTATAAACGAGTTAAGGAATTTACAATATAAATTGTGAAGGATTTTAAGAAAAAAAGAAATAAATGGAACTTTCCTAAGTGTTGGGAAGTAAGGGATTTAGAAAATGTATTTTTAAATATTTTTCTAAGTGTTGAAATAAGAGATGGTTTGAAATATCCTGATATTGAGTTGTCTCAATTATTGAAAATTTGAAAGGGTTTTGAATATATATCTTATAAAAATATTTTGAAAATAAATGTTGGAAAATTATAATATGGGCCTAGTGACGGCTTATGGATGTTAGATAGATAGTTAAATAACCGAATATCAAATATTGGTCAATTTCGTTGATCGTTTCGAAGAGAACGGGATCTGATTTAATTATCCAAAAACCACTTCGATCCGATTTGATTGTTACGAATGGATATAGTGAAGATAGTGAAGGCGGTGATTCAGTTTGTCTAGATCCAGGACAACTTGTATAGATGAATGCTATCAGAACATAGTCATTAGAGGACGATGGGCATTCTAAGTGAAATTATTCTTGGAAGGTAAACGTAGCCTCAAGCCTCATCAATCGGGAATGGCTAAAAGAAGGGAGATGCAGCAAGGCTAAGTGGGTCCCACCCAATTGGGGTATGCTATCACTTTTCTAGATACCCTCAGATATATCATAATTATGGATATGGTTGTGCATGGAAAAGTGAGTGCTCGATTAAAGGGTGGGAACATTTGAGGTGATAACATATTCGGTACTATCCAGGTTAGGGGTAGGCCGGTCTTGTGTTGGTTGGGGATTCTGACGAGGTCCTCGGTACATTTTTCTAGAGGTGTACTGTGACGGACGGTACCCCAGTAGCCCAGTCATTGTATTGAATCCATTCTCCATTACGAGCCTTTATGGTTTTGATTATAGAGCCTAGTATGTTGGCATTTAATTAATGTAACAATTTCGGCTATTTGAACAAGTATTTGTACTTAGACACTATTATAATATCACTTTTTTTTCTATAAAACGTTTTGGTTATTGTAAGGGGAAAACCCGTCGTGTTTATGTGTGACGCGGTCTTACAAGATACCTTTGTTTTTCAAAGGATTTTTATAACTTGAATAATTCAAGTTGAATGTGTTTTCTCACGTTGGTTTTCCAGAATGACTCGGGTGTTATTTTATTATAATGCTCGGGTCGGACTAAGTATTACAGATTCAGGTTAGGATACTATGGAGCTCAGGAGACGAGCTGTATGACAGAGACATATACCCATACTAGATTATATTTCGCTGTCTGTGTAGATTGTATAGTCAGCACTGGTGAGGACAAATTATAATAAATGTCCATATTGATGTATTGATTGTTGTACTATGATAATTGTATATATATTTATAGCTATAGATTCCTTTTTATAAAAATCTGTTATTATATATTATATATTGTTCCGCTGCGTTTATGTGATTCTATGTTATTATTCTATTTTCTTTTGCCTCTTTCTTCTTTACCCCTAGCAATTGATATTTTCGACACTTGAATATTCGGCATATTATACAGTTAACATATTGATGTCGATTTTCGAGGGTCGAAAATCCCAGGTCACTACACTTGGTCTCAAAGCTGAAGGTTAAGAAAGAACCTTGGCTTTGGTGGGGATTACTCATTAGAGATAGGGTCGGTAGTACTCTAGAATGAGTTTGAGTACACTAATAGATATGAGCGCGTATTTATTAGTGAATATAAAGTATCTTGTATTGTGTTGATTTACCAGTTGAGTGGCATATAAATTTTGGTCGAGTAGTGGGACGCCACTAAATCAATAAGAGCTTTTAAACACTTAAACACGATAAACCGACTTTGTTTTGAAGCGGGCAAATGAAGTAATTTTAACCAAATTATATTTTGATATAAAGGAAATAATTTTCTGATATTATTATACTATATTGGTGTGATTATTTGTTATTAATATAATAAAAAAAATACCACATAATAAATTTTGAAATGGTTATACATAACCATATAGAGATTGCATAAGAAGGATTTATACAAATGAGTAAAAACTAAAAATTGGATTCAAACCAGAATTTGAAAATTTAGATCCTGAAAATTTTGGAAACTGTTTTGAATTTGAACTACGTATTTGGGAATTTTTAATTCTCATGGATTTTGGAAATGTTTTCCAATGTGTTTGGAAAGAGTAATGGTGATAATTTTTGGAATATTTTTGAATAGAAATGTTTTAAAAAGGATTTTTGAAAGTGATAAAGCACTTAACTCACTTTAGTTGCAGGAAAATAATCCTGGTGATGACTACGCAACATCATTAGTTTTCATTTTTGAGTTTTTAGGTGACGGATTTGCTATCGTAGTAATTTGATATGGGATTTTTGTTTAAAAACAAGGGTTGTTTTGGAAATTTCAAAGTGAATTTGTTTTGGATAAAAACCAAGTTTGGTTTAAATTTAAAAAGTGTGATTTGGGACATTTGTGATTTCAAAGTGATTTGAAATTAATACCGGGTGTTTGAATTCTGGAATTTCCAATTAAATGAAAAAGAAAACCCAATTAAATGGGTTAATTGTTTGTTAAAGGAATGAAAATTAGAATTTGAATTATAAATTGGAGTTGAACTCAAGTCAAACCAATTGAAGTGATTTCTTAAATAAAAATCAGATATTGAATTGTAAAATGGAAGTGAACTAATTAGATAAATAAATTAGAAATTGAATATAGAAAAGGAACTTAACTTGGTTTAGTAAAATGGATTGTGGATTGAAATTAAAACTGAATATGGAACTTGAGTTATAAATGAAAGTAGAATTAATATAAGCGAATTAAATATATTCTGAAATGTTGTCGAATGAAATAAAAATGTATTAAAATGGTGGCGACTTAAGTTACAAATAAAGTTAATTTAAGTGTAAGTAGATTGAATACGGTATTGGCATATTATTTAAATGAATTCAAGTATGAAATTAAGATTTGAAGGGGAAATGAATATTGTGTTGTATAAAAGGTTATAATAAACCTTAATATTAATTTTATGAAATGATTCTCAAGTAATATAGTGTAAATTGAGATATACGAAATAAATGGAAATGCAAACAAATCAAAGGTGAATAAATTGAATAACAATCAGTTCAAAATGAAATGGAACTTGACTGCTATGGAAATGAACTTAAGTTATGTAATTGAAATGATTGAAAATAAACGAATTAACTTAAGATAATTATTTGGATGGAAATTTGGTTTGAATGAATTTATGAAATAATTCATAAGTAAATAGCATGGAATAATTCCAAGCTTAATAAAATGGATTTGAATATAATGAACGTGGATATGAATGGAATGCAACTGAATTGATTGAGAATAAATTTAAAATAGAATGAATTGAATATAAATTGATTTGGAATCGTTCTAAAATAACTATAAACTGGAGTGGTTATTCAATCAAAAGTATATCACTGAATTTGCATGGAAAAATTTGTTGTTGGACGTGAATGAAAGTAAACAAAAATTTGGAATAGATATAAATATAATGTGTGTGTTTATGATGTGAATGACAGCAAATTGGGATGTAAATCATTCGAATTGAATGAAATGATATATATATATATATATATATATAACGATGGAAATAAATAATCAAATGTTAGAGCCTTGTGATTATTGCTAAATTCATGTTATAGCTTGTTTAGTTGTGGAATCTATGTGTTTACGCTAGTTAAAAGATTGAAATGTTGTTAAATTTCATATTTTTGGTACTTACGTGTTTAAATTAAGTAAGTACAGGTACAAGGAGGCTATTGGGCTAGATTTGGGTTGCGAAATTGCATATGAAGTAAACTCGCTTACTTAATAATGCTTAAAAACGCTAAATAAAGGTACGTTTTTGGATTAAATACCGTAATGATATAAATATTGATATTATTGTGTTTTTCGACCGTATGGGTCGATGTATATATTTTAATCACTTTTGTCATATTATAAAAGGCTCTCCGTACAAGAGAGACTTTGCTAAAAAAATTCGAAAATTTAGGGTGTTAGAAAATTTTAAAATTTTTTGGAAAATTTTTGTTAGCTAAAAGGTTAATTTTTGGATTGGAATTGAAATAAAGGGTTTTGAAAAGTGAGATGAAAGCAAATTGTTTGGTTGAAACTAAAGGATTAGAAAGGTGAAAGTCGGTTTTTAACAAAGTGGGATTTTGATAAGTAATGGGTTTGGAGCATTTTTCCTACCTTAGCAATTTCGAGGACGAAATTCTTTTAAGGAGGGAGGAATGTAACGATCTGGATTTTACGATACTTAATTTTGAATATTTAAATGTTTTTAAATGTTGAATTTGGAATATAAATTGATTTATGAATATGAAGATTTGGTTGAAATTATCAAATGAATTTAGATTCCAAATATAGCAATTTATCATCATACAGAAATAGTACAAATAATTGAATTTGAATTGAATATGAATCAAAACAATTTCTAACGTTGGTATAAATTCTATTTGAATTAGAATTTAGTAAGTTTTTTGAAACTGGATTTTCAAGTAATTTCGTCTATTTTTGAAATCGTCGATTTAATTGACGCGTTAAAATAGCCATCCGAGGCCCAGTCTTGAAATTCAATGAAACCAATTCCATCTGATCTGTAATAGTGTATTATTATCAGATTTCAAATTTCATATCGATTGGATTTACCGTTTGATCATATAATCTGAAAACGAATAGAAATAATTTAATTGAATTTAGTTTAAATAGTCAATTTAAAAAGCTATCTTCTCCATACGATCGAATTAGGATCCAAAACTTGTTCCATTGCATTCGAAATAGAGGTATAACGCTAGGAATGTCAGGAGGCACGCCTCGATAGAAGTTCAGGATTTCGAGTTATGTTATACGAGATATTTTGAATATAAAATTAATAATAAAAAAATCAAACATCAGAGCCACCTAACCCTTCACCTTAGTGCCACCCTATATCTGAACATAGGTGCCCTTTTCTTTTTAAATCGTGTCTATCCTTTCTTTCCTTCAGTTCGAAATTAATTCGAAACCAAAATATCATAAAAGAAAAAAAATATAAACTCACGATCAATTCAAAGTTGCGACGCAAGCGGTTTGCTCAACAGGTCGAGCGATGAAGGGATGTAGTGAGGAGGAGCACGACTTCAATTTGAGCGAGCGATGATTCTAGGGTAGGTCAGTTTCGATTTAGGAGCACGGGAAGGGAAGGCATGGCGGCGTCGATGGGCGCGACCTAGATTGTCATCGCGATGATTGTCGAGCTTGACTGGATGAGCTCGCCTGAGTGTGTATTGTCGTCGAAGGCAATGAGAGAGAGGGTCGGTAGAGAGGGAGTTGGTTAGTCGTTCGGCTAGCAGGCTCGTTTTAAGGAAGTCGGCGGCAGGCTGAGCATGGGGCTATGGTCATATTGAGTTCGACCTGATAGTTACTGTGTTGCATTTAGGAGTTGAGTGTGATGATGGCAAAAGACAAAATGAGTAAATCTCACTCCTTTTGGATTGCTGGAGTTAATTTAAAATAATTAAAATTAATTATTAGATGCTGTTTGAATTAATAAATTATTATATGTTGGATGCTATATAATACATAGTAGTAGTTGGATTTATACCCGTCGTTGGAGCGGATGAGACACTATACGCCCGACATAATAGTAGATGATCCTATGCACCGCGATATCTCCCTCGAAGTGCGATTGGTATTTTTATGTTGTATTAATATCTGTGGATGCATGGAAACAGGTTGGAGAGATCCAACTGGATTCCTCAAATTTATATTGATTGTTTTTCATATATAATAATATATGATGTGTTAGAATAATCTGTTCTGCATTATTGTTGTTATGTGAATTATTGGATGTTATAGTAGCACTGGCCTGACTTTTGGTATTTTAAATACCATAAATATTATTTTTGGAGTTTGAAAGGATTTAAAAGGAGATTTTGAATATAAAAATATTTATATCAAAATTTGGATTATTTTTAAAAAATTGATTTGGATGAAAACAATAATTGATTTTGGTTTCTATTTAACTATTCTCAAAAATATTTTAAATAGAGATTTTAAAATAATTTATATAAAGGATTTTTAAACGATCGATTTTTAGACGATATTTCTGCAAAATATGAAAAAGAGTTGAAACTGATATGTTAAATAGATTTGTGAAATATATGGAACTTATTAAGATATGGATTTATAAAATGATATTTTATAAATGGGATTAGTTTTATAAACAAGTGAAACTCAAAGGAGTTATAAATTATAGACGATGTTTATAAATAAGGGAAATTAATTGATAAATTGGAATATAATTTCACAGGGTGAATTTATACTGAGATATGAAAAGTAGATTTTTGGGAAAAATAGTGAATTCTTTATTTGAAAAGTGAAGATGGTTAGAGAATCGGAATGGGATCGATGAGTTGCAAATCGAGAGGGATTTATAAATTGAATTGGTTATTGGGATTTTAAAAACATATTTTATTAAGATGTTAAGTTTTGATCTAAATGGGGAAATTTTATTTATTTAACTATGTAATTTAAAACTAGTTAGTATTGAAATACTTCGGAAGTGAATTTTTCAAATATCTAATATTAATTGAAACTAGATAGCACCAAAGATGCATGCTTAAATTAACTATGTTATTATTTAAGCAGCATAATTATGTTAGATCAGTATTATTTTATCATTTTATACATTATCCAATTTAAAAAATGATAATTTATCCAAACCAAATAACCAGCAAATACAACATCCAAGCAGGCAATAGATAATTTTTATCTACTATATATCATATCGTTTAACTGAAAAGGTGAGTTTAATTCACCTGAATTCTAGTTAGAGCTAAAGCATTCTTGTTCGGTCTAAAATCGAACACTATTCGATTCTAGGTTGAAATTCTACAAGCTCCAGCCTTAGCCTAATATATAATTCTATGATGTAGATAATGTCCCTACGAGTTCAATGCGACATACCGCGTTTGATTTGGACCTCATATGCAAAATTTATTGATTTTATACAATTTATATATTAATAAATATAATTAACTCCTAATTACATCATTAATTAATTATTAACCTAGGCTAATTATCTCGATTCGTATGAAACCCCAGGCCGCACAATTTTAACTCGATGCCCCTACTTCCTTCGCTTGCCAGCGCCTCCATCGACTGCCGCCCGCCATCGCATCTCCATCAAAGGACCGCCTGCCTCCACCACATTTATAGACCCCAGCCCTGCCTCCTAAGAGTCCGCCATTTCTCTAAATGAACGAAAAATATCAATGACATTCTAACCCAAATCTGTGCTGCTATGATGATGTTTCGGCCAATCCAACCGTCCAAGTTCTTCAACATGCCTTGCCAAATGACTTCCATGTTGGGGTCGAGGTCTGAAAATGCTTTTGGTGGCTGAAAATAACTACGACCGTTGGATCGAGCTTGATTATAATGGCGGCTAGGGTAAAATTTTCGGGTTTGGGAAAAAGTAATGGGTTCGGGGGTCCTGTATAGACAATCTATCCAACACTATTCACACGCCAAATACACGAACTTTAAACGAGGCACGCTCACTGGCATTCATAGCCAAATACCCCTATTCTGAATTTAATGGAACTATTATCGAGACATAATTTTACCATATAGAAGTTAACTTTTAAAATAAAATTATATTCTTTTAATTTTCTAAAATTAACCATTATATGTTTCGAGCTCGCATGATCAAAAGGTACATCCAATCGTCACGAAACTTGTTATCATACAACAATACATTATTCTAGAGCCAATGATATTAGTTTCGTCAAAATCTGAGACAAAGCCTTGGAATGATAATTTTACATGTTTATTAAAATGGATTATTATTAAAACGAATTCAGTCACTTCATTTATAAATTAAAGTTTACACTAACCATTTATTATTTAAAAAGAATTTAAATAAGCTTCCGAAATCACTTTATTCAAATTTAATTCAAGATTCGATTATTTAAATAATTCTTATATTTAAACCACCACTCCAAAATTAAATTCACAATTCACATATTCAAATATATTAAATAATTCTTATATTTGGAATTCAAGTTAGTTAACATTTTAAAAACCAATATTTTAATATTAAGATTAATTCAATATTCAAACATTAAAATTTCGGGTCATTACAGTTAATGCTATAATTCTCTATGAATTACTTTAAAGAGGATTTGTGTTTTGTGTGAAACTACAAGGAATTATTTTTATTTCTTTATTGAAATAGATACTACAAAATACACGATTTTCCTCATTTTGTACATCTCTTTCTTTATATTTACATTCCTTGTTATTCAAAGGATACACCTTTATTTATAACTTGGATGATTCTTAGAGACTTATATTATTATCCTTTTTCATTCCAATGAATTAAAATATATCGAATCTCAACCTAATTATAGTTAATCCCAATTATACATAAATCAAACTTGGAATTCTAAACTGTTATCTATCCCTAGTATATTCCATAACCAATTTCACTAAATCTATTCCATAATCAATTTCATTAAATCTATTCCACAATCATTATGCGTATACAATTTATTATCCAACTCGTTATTTATCATTCTAATCGATACGCTTATTTAATTAAAAATTCCTTGGAATTTGTTATGTGCTTCCATGCTCATTTAAAAGTCCTTACGGTTATGCATGTATGGAACACATATCAAAATTGATTTATTAAATAAACAAGTTGATTCTAATCCCATTTAAAAGTCCTCATGGTCATGCGTGGTTAGAAGATACTCGTATTCTTTTTTTTAAAAAAAAATGGAATACTACTAATCTCATTTAAAAGTCTTAACGGTTATGCATGGTTAGTAGATATTCAAATTCCTGATATAAATGTATCACAAGTAATACAACTGTATGATTTTATATGATGACATCATTACCATCATTCCAAAAGTGGAATATGCGCCTAACAGGGGTAGTTATGATTTTTGTTTGATTTTTATTGAAGTTTAATATTTGTATTCAAATTGAGTTTTAGTGTTGAATTAATATCGATCACTTTATATCTATTTTCTCTAACACTATTATTCTTTTGCTGATAACAAAAGGGGGAGAGAAAAGTTAAGATATTGTCAAATAAAATCAAACAAAGGTCAAATGAATTTTCCATTTGCATCTAGGCTCATTTGTATATTTCTATTTGTATGCATTATGTAGGGGGAGCATCATGTAGAGAGGAAGCATTTAAATAGGGGGAGCAATTAGAGTATTTCATTGATCAAATACATTTAACACAGTCAAAATCTTAAAATATATGTTTGTTATCATCAAAAGGGGGAGATTGTTGAATATGCGCTTATATGATTTTTGTTTGATGATAATAAACATATATATATATATATATATTCATTTAAATGTATTTGTTAATGTACTATTTTATTTTTCATAGAATATTTGCTGAATAAAATTAAATATACAGAATTTGAATTCAAACAGAAATTTTATTCAAACAAATATTTATTACAATTTTGAATAGTACAAATTCAAGCTCTCACTATTCATATACAATTTTGATTCTAATTACATCACAATTCAATTTACATAAATTCCTCACTGCATATCACTCACATTCGAAGTTTATTTTCAACTTCATTCCATTTAGAATTCAGCATCTGAGCAATTTGCAAAAATATTCACTAACGCAGTAAAATTGAAAAAGAAATATTTTTGCAATATAAAATGAAATATGATTTTTGAAAATATTATTTGTCTCAGTTATTTGGGTCGTCCGTCATTATTTACATTTGAATTCATCATACACGAACAGCGTGACATGCACAGTGTATCACTGTACATGCCACAAGGCCGTGCACATCGATATACACTTGATAATGCTACAGGGACAGGTGAGCACAGGTCAAACCCAAATGAAAAGCCGGGTTCAACTCACGTGCAATATATTAAAAATCAAGACACGAGCATAAGGTCAAACCTGAGTTTTGAAACTGGATTCAACTCAAGTGAAATTTCAAAAATCAACATGAAATGATCAAGAACCAAACAAAGACCAGAAGTACAAAATGACCATCAAGTATGCTAAAACAGTGCCCAACTCAAATGAAGACTACAAGTCAGTAGAGAACCCATACTACATCAAATACATGGAGACAAGACCAAAACTGCAACAAGACCATTATGCAGTGTACATGAATGCAATAGAAAGTGGTGTAAATACAACTCGAAGCAATGCAAGTTCATATGTACAGCAAGCTACAATCTCAATGAGTTGGATAAACAAGGCAAGTACACATGTATGTAGTGACACAGTAGTTTTGAACAAAGACTCAGTGAACAACAATGCAAACATGAAGTGAATGCAACTACAGGAACTCAACAAGGCAGAATACGAAATCAAGTTCAGGTCAGACCAACCAGAATTGATGCAAATATCCAGATAACATCAACTGGGCACATGAAGACCAAAAACATCAAGTAAGAAACACTAGTGATACAAGAGAGGTGACCAACATGAAACCAAACTGCCTAGGCTCAAAGATAAATGTATGTATGCACATAGATGAAGACTACAAAGGCAATGCACCACTGAAACAAATGCAAAACACATGGAGGCAAAGCTCAAACCAAACAGTCAGGTTTAAGGCATAGCAATGGAAATAGTGTGGTCGAGAACTGATACAAGCAAATCATGGAATGGCAGTATCAATGTCAGGCACACATGTATATGAAGTGCACAAGTGCAACAAGCAACAGTATGCAAGTGACAAATGCACATGGCAACAGCACATGAAGGCAACATAAAGCATGTCGAGCTCAATACAACCCAGTATGCAAAATGGAATGCAACTACACTGATCAAATAGACTGTAAGAAGTATGCAACTCGAAGTGATATAACAGCAAATACCACAAATATCAAGTGATATAATAAAGCAACTCAACAGCAGAGTATGCAGCATGATGAAGCGGTGTAAAACCAAAATTGCAAGCATACAAAATGCTCAATGCAAACAACAAATGTACAAGACTGACAAGTACATAGCAGTGTAACCAAGTCAAAGCCAGTGGTAATCAAACGTCTCAAATTCAAGGCATCAAGTCAAGCAAGGAAGCATACTGGAGTCAAGTCAGAGAAATTCACGAAGCTCACAGGGATGAACACAAAGGTGGACGAAGCCGTGGCAGTCAAGAAGTAAACAAGTCGAAGAATAACAATGCAGACGCAAAATAATCAACGCAGTATAAAATTCAAGTGCGTATCTTTAAAAAAGTCAAGAAAAGTAAAAGAGGAAAGTTTTTTCCGTATCAAACAAGATAAATCGAACGCTTCAAAATCAAGACCGTGCGCATCAAGTCACAGAAATCAGGAAAGCAAGAATTAGGAAAGTAATGAAGTCAATATGAACAAATTCAAGTGTATCGGAATTAATATAAATAGCACACCCAAATTCGTCATCGGCATCGAGTTCAAGCAAGCATTAAACTAGCAACGAAAGGGAAGAGAATACATACCACAAACTATCGAACTCGATCAACAAAGGAGCAGCTACGAACGAGCGCAAGCAAAGCAACCAGAGAATCGATCATCAGAGAAGCAGCGAGCAAGGCAACACGCAAACTAGAGAATCGATCAACATAGGCGTGCTTCAAAAAAAGCCCTAATTTGGATCAAAAACTCAAGCCCTAATTTCAGAGCAAGGCCGCCATTTTACAATAGCAAAAGAAAAGGGAACGGGGAGAAGAAATGAATTGGGCCGGCTTGTTTTTAATATAAAAGGGCTTTAGTTGATATTAGGGTTTTTAGTTTTAAATTGTTTTTAAGTTTGTTTTAAATTTTCTTTTAAGGTTCAAATCTTGGTAAATCACCACCTAGGTTTTAGGTTGTGTCAGATTGTCTAGTTAGAATTAGTTCAGTGAGCAGGGTGTGCGAGTTTGCAAAACTCTATAGGCGGTAGCAGGGTGTGCGAGTCTGTTAGAGTGTTTGTAAGCGGGAGACTGTTTAATTCTAATAGAAATCTGGGAATGTAGCAGTAGGCAGGGGTTGCCGAAGCTGGGTAAATTTTGTGTGTGATTTACTTTTCAGCATATTTATTTCTCTGCAGTTTGTTTTTGTGTTTAATTCGAGAAAATTTGCTATAACCCTATTCACCCCCCTCTAGGGTTAATCTAGATCCTACAAGTGGTATCAGAGCATGGTATTTTTCTTTAACTCTAGAGTCATGAATCCACCAAATAATGCTTTTTCTGAGGGGCAATCTATTGCTATGCCACCCATGTTTAATGGGAATGATTATGCTTATTGGAAAGTTAGGATGGGCATTTATCTTAGTTCTGTTGATTATGATGTTTGGGACATTATTGAAACTGGCTATAAATCTGCCACTATAACTGTTGGTGATACTGAGATTTCTAAACCTAACGATAGGTGGGATGCTAACGATAAGAAATTAAAAACTACAAATGCTAAAGCCATGAATGCTTTGATCTATGCTCTTGATAAGACTGAATTTAATAGAATTTCTCATTGTAAAACTGCACAGGAAATTTGGCATACCTTGGAGGTGACACATGAAGGAACTTCTCAATTCAAGGAGTCTCGTCTAGCCCTATTCAGTAATGAATATGAGAACTTTGTGATGGGCAAAGGCGAAAGCATAAAGGACATGTTTGGACGCTTTTCAACTTTGGTGTACAATGCTAGAGCGCTTGGGAAGGTATTCACTGAGGTAGAGCTTGTAAGGAAGGTGCTACGAGTCTTACCAATGAGCTTTGAGGCAAAAGTCACGGCAATACAAGAATCGAAAGATCTGAGTAAACTAAGCATGGAGGAGTTGATCGACAACTTGATGACATATGAGCTTAAGCTAAAAGCAAAGGAGGAATGCAACAACTCCGAATCAAAGAAGAAGACGATTGCCTTAAAGAGCAAAGAAGAGAGCGATGAAGAAGATCCAATTGAAGAGCTTGCAATGGCTGTCAATAATCTTAGAAAATGGTCAAGATTCAGGCCACGCAAGAAGAAAACAAGTGGAAATAGGCCAAAAGATTCTGACAATTCTGATAATGAACTGACATGCTTTAACTGCAACAAGCCTGGCCACTTCAAACAACAATGCCCACTTCTCAAAAACAACAAAGGAAAGAAAAAGAACAAGAAGGTTTTTGCAGCGACTTGGGATGATGAAGAAGGAGAGGAAGTTTCGAATAGTAGCTCAGAGGAGGCTAACTTGTGTCTTATGGAAAATCAGATTCAGAAGCAAGCTCGGAGGAATCTAGTGAGGTGGGTCACTATTCTTATAAAGAACTTGTTTCTATGTGTTGTGATCTTACTAAAATAGTTGATACTCTTGAATATAAAATTGAAAAACTGAAATCTGAGAGGAGAGAAATTGTCCATGAAAATTCTAGGTTAGAAACTGAACTTGAAAATATTCAAAACCTAGACTGTAAAAAATGTAAAATTTTAGATTCAGAATTATCAAGACTTAAGAATAGCTTTGAGAATCTTGAAAAAGAAAACTTGAGTCTTAAGGAAATCATTGACACTAGGAAAAAGGATTTTATAAATAGATGCACCTCATTTGTAACTGAAAACACAACACTAAAAACCAAAGTCCAAAATCTTGAGAAATCTCTGAATAACTTTTCAAGAGGAGAAAAATCATTCAACATGTTATTGGGAAATCAAATTTTCGCTAACAACAGAAAAGGACTTGGCTTTGGGAAAACACAAGTTGATGATAATGCAAAAGGTAAGAGTGTCTTTGCTAGATGTGAAATAATTGGACATCGTGTTGAAAATTGTAGTCATAGAAGCAAGAACACAAAATTTATACAAGTTTGGGCTCCTAAGAATTCTACAAACAAATTTCATGTCTATTGGAACAAGAATGAAAGGACTAAACAAGTTTGGGTTCCAAAGGGATTGTTTGTTCACAAAGCTTCAGCCACTAACAATCATGGACCTATAAATAGGTCACAAAAATCTTTCATCGTGTAGGTATGGTGGCAGGCTAAGGAACAACAACAGTGTTCTCTGGATTTTGATTGTTCCAGAAACACAACGGGCAACAAAACAAAGTTCCTTAGCCTAGTACAAAGGTGACAGAATCACAATGGGCAACCACGAAAAATTATCGTAAAGGTAAAACAAGTGAAGGTATATTTATTTGATCGATATATTAAATGTGATAATCTGCACCGTATTCTGAATGAGATCAGCCAATATTGAGATGTGGTAAAGATGATGATTTTGATTCTGACTTGTTCAACATAGTTGGCCAATTATATTCCCTAGATTCTTGGATTTACTTCATATATATTAGTTTGGACTAAAAATAGTGTTTTGTTGGATGATAATATTTTTGGTTATAATACGGCTAACTCTATATTCACAGTTTCTGATTATTTACACGGCTTCAATTCAAATTCAAAGAATATCATTTAAATTGTTGTTAAAATTGAGTTTGAAATTTTTGATGCACAATTCATGGTTTGGTCGATCAAATTCAATTAATAATAATTTTTGAATGAAAAAGAAATTCAGATGCAGATTACACTGGTAATCTAGTTGATAGAAAAATTACTAGTTGAACGTGATTTTGGAGACATTTAGTAACTGCATCGTTTTTCAAAGAAAATATCTACATATTTTTCATTTCAAATAATTTTCAAATAGCAGAAAATTTTCTCGTATAACCCCCTCGAGAAAATCTTTTTTAATCATATTCTCAGATTAGTCATTGTGAAAAATTGATGTCATAATTATTTTTGAATTTGATTTAAATGACAAATTTTGACTAATCCGACTCCCTAATAATTATCGAAAAGATAAATAATGATTGAAAAAAAGTGATGAGTGTTGATATTTTTCATACATTACTCAAGACAGTATATTTTAGAAAATTTATTTAGAAATTCAAACAAGAGTTATAAAACCTTTTGTTGGGTAAAAATTCCATAACCATTTCTATGTCTATCATATTTCTATCAACCATCGCTCATCAAAAATTCAATATAGTTTGTCGATATGTGGTACTTTAAACAGGAATCATTCGTTTTTTCATTTTATAAAACAAAATAAAATCCAAAGTATTCACTCCCATTTAAAAGCCCTCACCGTTATGCATGAGTGAATTACTTGGAATTTGTTATGTGCTTCCAAGCTCATTTAAAAGTCCTTACGGTTATGCTTGTATGGAACACATATCAAAATTGATTTATTAAATAAACAAGTTGATTCTAATCCCATTTAAAAGTCCTCACGGTCATGCGTGGTTAGAAGATACTCGTATTCTTTTTTTTAAAAAAAAATGGAATACTACTAATCTCATTTAAAAGTCCTAACGGTTATGCATTAGTAGATATTCAAATTCCTGATATAAATGTACCACAAGTAGATACAACTGTATGATTTTATATGATGACATTATTACCATCATTCTAAAAGTGGAATATGCGCCTAACAAGGGTAGTTATGATTTTTGTTTGATTTTTATTGAAGTTTAATATTTATATTCAAATTGAGTTTTAGTGTTGAATTAATATCGATCACTTTATCTCTATTTTCTCTAACACTATTATTCTTTTGCTAATAACAAAAGGGGGAGAGAAAAGTTAAGATTTTGTCAAATAAAATCAAGCAAAGGTCAAATGAATTTTCCATTTGCATCTAGGCTCATTTGTATATTTCTATTTGTATGCATATATGTAGGGGGAGCATCGTGTAGAGAGGAAGCATTTAAATAGGGGGAGCAATTAGAGTATTTCATTGATCAAATAACACAGTCAAAATCTTAAAATATATGTTTGTTATCATCAAAAGGGGGAGATTGTTGAATATGCGCTTATATGATTTTTGTTTGATGATAATAAACATATATATATATATTCATTTAAATGTATTTGTTAATGTACTATTTTATTTTTCATAGATTAAATAAATATTTGCTGAGTAAAATTAAATACACAGAATTTGAATTCAAACACAAATTTTATTCAAACAAATATTTATTACAATTTTGAATGGTACAAATTCAAGTCTCACTATTCATATACAATTTTGATTCTAATTACATCACAATTCAATTTACATAAATTCCTCATTACATATCACTCACACTCGTAGTTTATCTTCAACTTCATTTCAGTTAGAATCCAACATCTGAGCAATCTGCAAAAATATTCACTAGCGCAGTAAAATTGAAAAAGAAATATTTTTGCAATATAAAATGAAATATGATTTTTGAAAATATTATTTGCCTCAGTTATTTGGGTTGCTTGTCATTATTTACATTTGAATTCATCACACACGAACAATGTGACATGCACAGTGTATCACTGTACATGCCACAAGGCCGTGCACATCGATATACACTTGATCATGCTACAGGGACAGGTGAGCACAGGTCAAACCCAAATGAAAAGCCCGGTTCAACTCACGTGCAATATATTTAAAATCATGACACGAGCACAAGGTCAAAACCGAGTTTTGAAACTGGATTCAACTCAAGTGAAATTTCAAAAATCAACATGAAATGATCAAGAACCAAACAAAGACCAAAAGTACAAAATGACCATCAAGTATGCTAAAACAATGCCCAACTCAAATGAACACTACAAGTCAGTAGAGAACCCATACTACATGAAATACATGGAGACAAGACCAAAACTGCAACAAGACCACTATGCAGTGTACATGAATGCAACAGAAAGTGGTGTAAATACAACTCGAAGCAATGCAAGTTCATATGTACAGCAAGCTACAATCTCAATGAGTTGGATAAACAAGGCAAGTACACATGTATGCAGTGACACAATAATTTTGAACAAAGACTCAGTGAACAACAATGCAAATATGAAGTGAATGCAACTACAGGAACTCAACAAGGCAGACTACGAAATCAAGTTCAGGTCAGACCAACCAGAATTGATGCAAATATCCAGATAACATCAACTGGGCACATGAAGACCAACAACATCAAATATGAAACACCAATGATACAAGAGAGGTGACCAACATGAAACCAAACTGCCTAGGCTCAAAGATAAATGTATGTATGCACATATATGAAGACTACAAAGGCAATGCACCAGTGAAACAAATGCAAAACACATGGAGGCAAAGCTCAAACCAAACAGTCAGGTTCAAGGCATAGCAATGGAAATAGTGTGGCCGAGAACTGATACAAGCAAATCATGGAATGACAGTATCAATGTCAGGCACACATGTATATGAAGTACACAAGTGCAACAAGCAACAGTATGCAAGTGACAAATGCACATGTCAACAGCACATAAAGGCAACATAAAGCATGTCGAGCTCAATACAACCCAGTATGCAAAATGGAATGCAACTACAGTGATCAAATAGACTGCAAGAAGTATGCAACTCGAAGTGATATAACGGTAAATACCACAAATATCAAGTGATATAATAAAACAACTCAACAGCAGAGTATGCAACATGATTAAGCAGTGTAAAACCAAAATTGCAAGCATACAAAATGCTCAATGCAAAAAACAAATGTACAAGACTGACAAGTACATAGCAGTGTAACCAAGTCAAAGCCAGTGGTAATCAAACGTCTCAAATTCAAGGCATCAAGTCAAGCAAGGAAGCATACTGGAGTCAAGTCAGAGAAATTCACGAAGCTCACAGGGATGAACACAAAGGTGTCCGAAGCCGTGGCAGTCAAGAAGTAAACAAGTCGAAGAATAACAATGCAGACGCAAAATAATCAACGCAGTATAAAATTCAAGTGCGTATCTATGAAAAAGTCAAGAAAAGTAAAAGAGGAAAGTTTCTGCCGTATCAAACAAGGTAAATCGAACACTACAAAATCAAGACCGTGCGCATCAAGTCACAGAAATCAGGAAAGCAAGAATTAGGAAAGTAATGAAGTCAATACGAACAAATTCAAGTGTATCGGAATTAATATAAACACCACACCCAAATTCATCATCGGCATCGAGTTCAAGCAAGCATTAAACTAGCAACGAAAGGGAAGAGAATACATACCACAAACTATCGAACTCGATCAACAGAGTAGCAGCTGCAACAAGCGCAAGCAAAGCAACCAGAGAATCGATCATCAGAGAAGCAGCGAGCAAGGCAACACGCAAACCAGAGAATCGATCAACATAGGCGTGCTTCAAAAAAAGCCCTAATTTGGATCAAAAACTCAAGCCCTAATTTCAGAGCAAGGTCGCCATTTTACAATAGCAAAAGAAAAGGGAACGGGGAGAAGAAATGAATTGGGCCGGCATGTTTTTAATATAAAAGGGCTTTAGTTGATATTAGGGTTTTTAGTTTTAAATTGTTTTTAAGTTTGTTTTAAATTTTCTTTTAAGACAAATCTTGGTAAATCACCACCTAGGTTTCAGGTTGTGCCAGATTGTCTAGTTAGAATTAGTTCAGCGGGCAGGGTGTGCGAGTTTGCAAAACTCTATAGGCGGTAGCAGGGTGTGAGAGTCTGTTAGAGTGTTTGTAAGCGGGAGACTGTTTAATTCTAATAGAAATCTGGGAATGCAGTAGTAGGCAGGGGTTGCCGAAGCTGGGTAAATTTTGTGTGTGATTTACTTTTCAGCATATTTATTTCTCTGCAGTTTGTTTTTGTGTTTAATTCGAGAAAATTTGCTATAACCCTATTCACCCCCCTCTAGGGTTAATCTAGATCCTACATCCCACTCATTTTTTAATTAACTCAAGTTCTCTAGATCTTGATTCATTTACTTTTTATTTGACTCCCTCTTATTTCAAATCCTAAATAATAAAAAGGGTATACATCTATTAAAACTACAGATCTAGAGAAAGGATTGAATCAATTTTAAATTAAAGTTTCATATCTATGAATTTTCCTTTGTTTTCATTCTGAATTTTTGAATTTTAAATTAAAGTTTCAAATTTGGAGAAACGATTTGAAAATATTATATATGAAAATTGATCAAAAAATAGTCACGGTCACAACGGTATAAGTTTCACCGCTAAATTTTGAAGTTTGCAAAAATTATGGTTTTCAGTATTATTATTTATACATTAATTTTCTTTTAAATTCATTGTCATAAAATCACTAGGTGTTACAAGGACGATCCTCAAACAGATGTGAAAAAAGAGCATATGTAGAGGATACCATAAGCATAGGCATTCGGTTCTATAATGCACATTATGCTATTGTAATACCCTATATTTTTAGTAACATTATTTAGGATATTTAATTAGCTAAATAAAATAAAATAAAATGATGTAATGTGATGATTAGGGGATTGAGATTTGCCATGTTAATGAGTAAATCAAAACAAGATAACATGAAATAAAATAGACAAAGGGAATTGACAAGGGCGAAGTTGAAATAAGAATATTCTTATACCTTAAACCCTTAGGAATTCATTCACACATTCATTTCATTATCAAAAATTAAACTAAGAGGCCGACCATCATTAGAAGCAAATAGAGGAAGATAAGAGAATCAAGGGGAAGCTTAATCAACTTAAGTCCACTCAAATCTCATATCCTTAATCTTAAAAGTTAAGGTGAATAATGACTATATCTCATTTTCTAATTGTTTTTGGTTTAAAGATGAATCCGAAGTATTTTGCATGATTATGCCATGTTTTTGAATGATTAATTGTTTATACATACTTGCTGATGATTTATGCTTAATCATAAAGGATTTATGATATGTTTTAATGTGAAAACCCTATCTAATGACATCCAAATGCCTTACGATTTTAGATATAGATCAGAAATGATATTTTATACGTGGATTTTAATTTTCGCAATTTTATGAATTAATGTGGATTTTATATAAATTTTCTAATGTAGAAAATGATTATTTAGGTTTTAAATTATTTGCGGCTAAATAATTAACATTTTAGGTCTGGAAGTAATACATGTTAGAAAACATATTAAAATAATTTTTTTGGAATTTTTGTAGAATTTTTCTAAGTGTTTTAATGAATATATAAAATTATTTAAGGTATGTGGCTTAAATGTTTTATATATTTATAAAAGGAGAAGAGGTATTTTATAAATAAATTTCATTGTTTATATCTGAAATAGTGGCATCACTTTTAGAAAAGAAAATTAGAAACCAATAATACTTTGACAAACAAGGTAGATTAGTTGAAAAGAATTTTTAAAAAGTAAAAATCAGTTTTTACACGCTTTTAGCATTTTTCACCACTTTCGGCATAGGGGTTCCGACCAAGTACTGCCGCCTCCATGCTATCGAAACTAATGCACATATTATCATTAACTTGGTACAGAGTGAATTGGACTAAGGCGGAAGGCACTAGGTCAAGACCAAAGGTTCCGAAAGGGTCGAGGCGTGTCTTTGTTTTAAATAAAAAATGCACCTGCTTTGCTTTCGACGGTATAGGTTTCGACTTGGTTTGCTTTCTACTTGGTCAATGGTTTTAAAGAGGTTGCATCTTTGTTTTTAAGTATACGCTTTCGACTATGTCGAAGCCCTTAGCTGCCGCTTTTCTTCCTTTCGAAGCTAATGGTCTCGGAAGGTATACTTTGCTTTTAAAACCTAGTCGCTTCTCCAATGCTTTCAGAAGGTTGGTTACGGCACAATCACTTCTTTGCTTAGGAAATGCTTTCGGAATGGTGCTTTTGGCTTTAATATTTTATGACTCTTTTGTTCTATTGAAGGTAGAACCCAAATGGTTTTGAAGGAGTTAATTTTTAATGGTTTCGAAAGGTGCTTCCACGTATTTTACTTGAACCCAAAGGCTTTCGAAAGATTTAATGTTTTATTGATTATTTCGAATTTTTTTAAAGAACTGTTTCGAAGGGGTGGTTCCCCAATGGTTTCGAAAGGTTTGAAAGGAAAGGTTTTTCCAATATATTCGAAAGGTAATGCTTAAAGGTTTTGAAGAAGTATGTCTAAGGATTTAATGCTTTGAAGGAATGGTTCTTCAATGATTTTGAAAGGAAGATTATGAATGGTTTTGAAATGAATGTTTTCTCCTTTCAGCCTAAGTGAGAGGAGGGTTTTACTTGGTTTCAAAAGGGGTATTGTCAATGGATTCGAAAGGGGTACTTTCAAAGGTTTAAATGTTTTCATCAACAAAGATTTTGGTAAAGTATATATAACATGGTAAGGTGATTTTGAATAAAGCATATATTCTCCTTATTTAAGTTTGGTTTAAAGGTATCAAATCAATTTGACATGAAAAGGTTTCAATTATAAATTAAGGGAAGATTACCCTAAGTAAAATGACTCATATATTAGAATACCAGATGGGACCGGTATAGGGTTGCGCCTATACATTTGCTATTAGCCCCACTAATTTAATCCAAAATTCCAGTGTTAAGGCTTTGTCAAAGGTAAGAGCAAAATTATGGTTGCATACAGAAGCGTTATTGGTAAGCCCGCAAAACCATTTAGGTCGGGTGATTCTAGGAGATGTTAAGTTTGGGACAGACCGTCCAGAAGAGGAGTATTTAACAGATTAGGCATGTCAATGAATACCCAAAATATCTAAAATCCGTCCGCGTCCGTATCCGAAAACATGAAAAATATCTAATATCCGAAAAGCGGATGCAGATATCCGATATTAGAAACATATTTCGGATATGGATGCGGATATGGCTGTATCCGTATCAGATAAATATCCAACCGGTTTGAAATTATATATATATATATATATATATATATATATATATATATATATTAATATGATATTTTATATCCATAAATTTAATACAAATACACTAATAATAGAAACAAAATCATTTTACAAAAATACAATCCCATTATCACTTAGCCCATTTACAAAAATATAAGTCCAAATGCCCAATAATTATTCTCACAGACACTACACTGTACAGGCATGAGACATCGACTTCCATAATTCCATTCCACAACCGTTAAAACTTTAAACCCAAGATCTAAGTTCAAACTTCAAAATAGAAAAAGAAAAAACCCTAGATCATATTCGTATAGAAGCTCCGTTCGATCGCCGTGGCTTCCACCGCATTCCTTTCGACCTTCGCATCTCAGTTTCAGTAAGCTTTCAGTCTTTTTTTTCTTTATTTTATTTTATTTTATTTTGATTGTACTGTTTAAACTATGTGGTTTTATCATCACCTAAGTTTGTATCTTTTTTTTACAGTTAGATGATTATTAATGTCTTGATGTGAACTTGGGTAATCATGACTTCTTTTTTTTACAGTTAGATGATTATTAATGTCTTGATGTGAACTTGGGTAATCATGACTGCGTTTCAACATATAGAGAACTATAAAGTAAATAGGAAATCAGCATCAAGGATAGAGTTAATAAGATAAAAATTGATTTGGAATCTCAAACTTTATAAATTAAAAAACAAAGTTTTAGGATCCTTTAAAAAAAACTGTTTTTTCCTTTTTCAAAGTCCAAATGAATAGGTTTTTATTTTTTTATTTTTAAAAACAATTTATTTAAGTTCATTCAAACGAAAGTTAACCCATTTTCATTGGGACGTAGAAGATTGACTTTTTATTTATTTTAATATTGGGCTATTTAACTATTTTGCTTTAGCTATGGCCAGTACATACTTTTTCTGGTTTTGAGGAAATTAATTATCGTTATAATTTTCTAAAAGTATATTTCAAAATATCCGTATAATCCTTTTGGTAAAGAGTACACATAGTGTCAATCTAGCTCAATAAAAAACTGTTTAGTTGTTCCTAGTGCCATTTTATTACAGTGACATCGGTATTATGAGTTACAATAAATTATAAGATATTATGCTTGTTATTTTATTCTGTAAGCTCAACAATTTTAATATTAATAATCACGATTCTTGTTGAATTTCTTTGTACAGACACCATCAATATATACCCAAGTTTCATCCTCTTTATCATCGTGGTGCACCTGTTCAAAGAGCTTTAGAGGTTTATCGATTTTGGTATTTACTCAACAACACTGGTTTTTACTAACAAATAATTAATTATATTTCATGTGGTGCATTTAACTAGGATGGCGTGATAGAAACTGGAGTTTGTTCATGCATCGAATGCTAGGCCTATAATTGCTTCTGAGAGCATAAAGATTGATAATTCAATTAAGATGCAACTTCTGATATACATAGTGAGATGATTCTATGTTTATGAACCATGGACATCTAGCTGGTAGGCTTCATTTGTTATGTTTTACTGATATGTTACACTTATGATGTATATTAGTTGGAAATATCGAAATTATGTATTTATGTCTGAGAATCTATTCCGTTTACATCATTTACACTTGCAACAAATTACATGCATCTTCAATCACATTTGTTTTCATCATCTATACATAATACATAGAAATAACAAGCCTAATATTCAACTTGAGGTACAATTTTGAACACCGGGGAGGAAACAAATAGTAAGTTAATCATTCTGTATTATTATAGTGAAGGAAGATTATGCAGTTGCATATACATCAACTGACAACTATTTGGACTGCATCAACTGCTAATCTGAATAATCTCATTTTCTGATACATGATCATATTTCTTACATGCACTAGAATTGCCTGCTGCTTTGTTCAACTTAGGTACTCATAAGTAACTCTCTGTTTTTGCAGACAAATCTCCTACATAATCAAAGTTGTTTTATCCGTAAGCCTTTTTAGTTTGATTAAATATTAAACTTATTTGGTCCACTTTTTAAATTTCAATACTTTTCAATCTTAATCTTTTTTTTTGGAACAAATTACAAGTGACTTTTGATCGTTTGTCGGCCCGTGTTTGCCTCAGTACACACTTGTGGACATCTGAACATCAAAACATAGGGTATTGGTGCATAACTTGTCATTTTATCGAAGATAATTGGAAACTTCAAAAAATGTCATTGCTTATTACGATTTTCCCCCACCACACACCGGATCTGCACTTAGTGCTTCTATTAAATCAAAAGTGTTGCATTAGAATATCGATAAGAAGTTAAAAGCGCTTATGGTTGATAATGCTTCAAATAATGATGTCATGATAAGAGATTTAAAAGAATGGTTAGTTGGTAAAAATGCGTTGCCTCTTAGTGGTGAATTATTTTATATGCATTGTTGCATGCATATACTAAATTTGATTGTTCAAGATGGATTAAAAATGGTGCATGGTCTTATTGAAAAAATTGGAGAAAGCGTCAATTATACAAAATCATCACAAATGAGAAAACAAAATTAGGAAAATGCATTGGCTTATACTCGATTAATTGGGAAAGGAGTGTCTTATGATGTTCCAAGACGTTGGAGTTCAACGTATCTAATGCTTGAAAGTGCTCTTGAAGTACGTCCGGCATTTGAGCGATTGGTTGATTTAACCCACGATTACGAATGGTTGCCATCTAATGAAGAATGAGAAATAGGAAAAGAAATATGTGAATGTTTGAAAATATTTTATGATGTTACACTTAGATTTTCAAGTGTTAAATATCCTATAGTTAATTTATATTTTAAAAGCGTGTGCGATGTCTATGAAAGTATTTTAACTTGGGAGCTAAATGAACCTGAGTATATTCAACGTATGGCCCAAAAGATGAGGATTAAGTTTGAAAAGTATTGGAACACTTGCAATCTAATGTTGAGTATTGGTATGGTTTTAGATCCCCATTATAGAGTAGATCTTCATTATCTTCGGATATTGTAGAAGCTTTGAGTTGTATAAAGGATTGGTTGTCATCCGATATTGGTAAAACTATTATATTTTTCTATATGTTTTCAACACAATAATTGTCTCATATATATTGTAATGCTTTGTTTTCCTTCTTTTAATAGGTCATAATGTTGAGTTTGTAGATGATGCTTCGATTTCATTATAAACCTGCTTCGCAATAGAGGGTAATGGTAAGTGTTCATAAACATACAAAATGTCCATAAACATACAATGTTCATGCTTACAATATAAAACTGTATATTAGATACTTAGTAAAAATTCATGCTTAGCATTTTATGTACTTGGTAAAAATTCATGTTTAGCATTATATAACAGGCCTTGTTCATGCTTAGCATTTTATGCTTACTTGCCCCGTTCATGTTTATTTGGATTTTTTTCTTACTTGCCCTGTTCATGCTTAGCATTTTATGTAATCAGTAAAAATTCATAGGGCTTAGCATGTTTCAGAATATAAAACTGAGAATAAATTACATATCTTCATCTCTTTATGTAGGTGATAGGAGATTTTTTCCATGGAAGGGGTCGGTTTAGATTCAGTTATTGGATTTTTTCTTACTCAGAATGTTTCACATCATCTTTCTAGGTAAGAGTGGGCCATGAGAAATTAAATAACAGTTTCAAAGAGCAAGCCTTGAGCTTGCTGTTTCAAACAACAAGCTAGCTCATTTTGGAGCTTGCGTATGGATTTTTTTTATTAATATACAACTTTGTATTTTGCAAGGTAATCTTTTGAAGCATTGACCACTCTATGGAAAAATAATGCAATATTTTAGGCTATATGTATGTTATGAAGCTGATTTTTATTTTTTGGTATTTGTTACAATTAAGAAGATGTGTGATGCATATTTTCTTTTATGATTTGTTGTAATTGAATTAGCCTATGGATTTTTTGTATGAAATATATTTATATATGCAATATTATCGATTGGACTTTGTATGATTGAATTAGCTTTTATTAATTTGATGTAATTTATGTATTACAAGGTTTTTCCATCTTTTTTTCAATCAAAAAAATGAAATATGTATTATATTGTCAAATTATCAGATATTTTCGGATACATTTTGAGGTTCGGATATAGATATTTTCGGATATCTGAAATATCCATATTCGCTAAGCCGGATACAGATATTTTCGAATATTCGAAAATGTTCGCGGATACGGATACAGATAATATTCAACAGGTATTCACGGATATTAGATAGGGATCTAGATATAGATTTTCATTTTCGGATATGGATACGAATACAACACCATCCATATCCGAATACATCCGTTTACAGGCCTATAACAGATAGTTAGGGACAGACCGTCTAGAAGAGGAGTATTTAATAGATAGTTAGGGACCGACCATCTAGAAGAGGAGTGTCTATTAGGTGTTAGATTATTTTGATTATATTGTTTGGTATGTCCGAGTCAGCCAAAGGTTGGTAGTTAGCCAAACAAAACTAAGTGTTCAGACAGATAGTTCATTTATTACCTGATATGCATGTTTACATAATAATGCTTTACAGTTTTAACCAATTTTAGTTGCAGGATAAAGGTTTGTAAAAGATATGTTTTAAAAAGGATATTAGTAAGGAGAAACTCGTTCAGCTAAGCGGCGTGATCTCCATAATATCAAATAACCGAGATGTATAGTATTATGCACAACAGGCTTTATGCCTGACTCGAAGTTTATGTTTTCCCATTAAACCCTTGGGTGCTCAAAATTGATTTGAGTAGGCTGAGGGTTGAGGTTTTACAGGTTTTAATACTTGACTTGATTTGCTCTAAGCAGAATAAAATTTGCTTAGCTGCAAAAATAATAACACATGAAGGCCATTGTTGCTATTTATTAAAATTCTTCCTATGATCATATAAAATGTAAATAAAGGTCATGCAACACCACAACCACAAAATGTGGTTTATTGTGATACAAACCACATTTAATTAGGAACTTATTCATAAAAAGATTACCTTAATTTTCACAAAATAATAAAAGATATATTGAACTATAAATCAACTAGAATGCAAGACTAGGATAAGTACACTACCACCAGCAACTAGCCCTATTACTTCTAAAACCTGAATGAACAATGCATCACCGATGTTGGATTATCAGTCATCCCAATCGTTCAACCTAACACCCAAAAACTCAATAGTGGAACGCAAGACATAAGGTACTTTACAAATTATGCCCAACACATTGCATGTCAATCACATACCTGTGTGCAGAGCATGGGTTCTAGTCTAGTGGTTATAAAAGCATCATTAAAATACATTATGAAATTTTGATTTTCAATGTAAATAATCAGCCATCAAATACTATAAAATAGACCAATGCATTTTTAATTATCCTTACTCCATCATTTATTTAAGCTTTATTATCACCTCATTTTTTAAAACCTAAAATGTTATTATTTAAATCAGAGTACCAATTTCAAGCATTTGCTTCTATTAAAGACAAATGAATATGTGTGTAGCCGAGTAAATGAATTTATCTCAAACTTGAACAGTTGCAACCAAAAGTAGAAATCATCTTTTGTATTGATCCAGCCCAATTAGCAAATGGACCATTACATTTTATTCTCTAAATACCCGTGTACATATATTTGCTGAATCAATAAACCAAGATCAATTATACTCTCTTAATTCAGTTTTGTTCAATCAAATATTGCATATCAAATTACTTTAAATCTTGTTTTATTTTAGCTTCAAAAGAAAACTAATTTGTAGGCAGCTGCTAGTGAAAACCTAATTTGCTTCAACAGAAAACTAGTTTGTAATCAACTGAATAACATTATTTAATTTGCAAACAAGGAAAATAATCATAAGCCAAGCCAAAATCGAAACCCAAAAATAATAAACAGTAAACTTTCTAACTCATTTTCATGTACATCACTTATATATAATACTCTCTTCACCAAAGATTTCCAAAACCATTCTAAAAACTTTAATTCAAGCAATAAACACATAATTAAAAAATAACGGATATTGAAAAATATACCTAAAGTCAAGTTCACGATTTTGAAATCACGCTTTCGCCGAGCAGAAAAATTATGCTTAAAATGCATTGAGGAATTGCGCTTTAGCTTCATTAAGATTCGCCTTTTAGCTTCGTGGAGGAATTGGCTTCGTAGATTAATGTCACGGCGAGCTTTGAAGAATAGAGCGGGTAGCGGAATCGAGCTTTCGAACTGAGGAGTGATTTGCGATTGAAGATGATTCGTGTGAGTGGAGAGGAGATTCGTAGAGGCTATTTTGGAATTTGGAAGCGAAGGTAAAAGGAATGTTTGACGGCTTAGGAATAAGAGGGGAAGGGGGAAATGTAAAATTTCACCGCCAAATTTTCGTTTAGGTTAAAGATTGCGTAAACACAAGCTATGGTTTACCCTGAATGATCGCTAATATACATAATTAAAGTAAGTTAAGTTTTCGTGCAATCCCCACTTGCAATTAATAGAATATTTTCTTATAGTGAATGCTGCTAATGACATGAAAGTTATGTTAGGAGATTCTCACACCACTACCATTGCGGAATTGGAACTATGGCGTTAAAGTTTACCGCTGGAAAGAATTTATTGCTGAAAAACATGATGCATACTCCATATATGAGGAAAAATTTAGTATCTGGTTTCTTATTAAATAAACCTAGTTTTACTCGAACTATTGGATTTGACTTGTACACATCACTAAAAATGGCTTTTTTGTTAGTAAAGAATATGCTGTAGATGAGATGTTTAAGTTGAATGTTGAAGTTAACGGTTCTGTTTGTATGCTGCATGATTTTAATATTTGGCATGCTATACTTTGTCATGTTAATAAGCAACTAATTCATAACATGACTAACTTTGGCGTAATCCCTAAAGTTTCCATAAATTATTCAGAAAAACGTGAATATTGTAGCCAAGCTAAAATTACTAAGACCCCACATAAATCCGTGTTTAGAGAGTCAGAACTTATAGACTTAATACACTTTAATATATGTGAACTTGATGATACTCTAACCAGGGACGTCAAACGCTACTTTGTTACTCTTATTGATGATTGCTCCGATTTTACTTATGTTTATCTCATGAAGAATAAAAGTGATGCGTTAGATTGGTTTAAATTATTTGTCACTGAAACTAAAAATCAATTTAATAAGAAAATTAAAAGATTTTGAAGTGACAGAGGAACAACGTATGAATCTAACTTATTCGTTCAATTTTATGAACAACATGACATAATTCATGAGAGAACCCCATTCGCTTGAAATGAACGGTAAAGCTGAAAGAATAAATAGGACTCTTACTGAATTAGTAATAGCTGTTTTATTATATTTGGGTGCAGCATCTCACTGGTGGGGGGAAATTTTATTAACTGTTTGTTATTTCTTAAACAGAATTCCTAAATCTAATAGTAAAATTTCACCTTTTGAGATTTTATAAATCATAAACCCAAATTGTCTTATTTTAAAACTTGGGGTTGCTTAGCGTATTTTCGTAATCCTGACCCTAAAAGAATTAAATTAGCAAGTCGAGCATATGAATGTATTTTCATTGGTTATTCCCCCAACAGTAAAGCATATAGATTTTTTGATTTGAATGCTCAAGTTATTATTGAGTCAAATGATGCTGATTTCTTCATAAATAAATTTCCGTTTAAACTTAGGAATAGTGGTGGCACTTCTACCACTATTAATCTGATAGTCAGAAATAATGAACATAATACGAAAAGTGAATCTGAACTTAGATGAAGTAAAAGAGCCATGGTAGCTAAAGATTTTGGTCCAGAATATTATGCTTATGCACTAGAAGAGAACCCTGCTAATCCAAAAGAAGCTTTGTCTTTTTTGGATTCGGATCTCCGACAGAAAGCTATACATGATGAAATGGAATCTTTTGAATCTAATAAAACTTGGCATCTAGTTGATTTACCTCCAGATTGTAAAACTATAGGTTGTAAAAGGGTACTTAAATAGAAGTTGAAACCTGATGGTACAATTAATAAATATAGGGCTCGTCTTGTAGCTAAAGGATTTAGACAAAAAGAAAACATTGACTTCTTTGATACTTTTTCACCTGTCATAAGAATAACATCAATTCTAGTATTAATTTCTATCGCTTCGCTATATGATCCACTACTTCACCAAATGGATGTAAAAACTGCTTTTCTAAATAGCGAATTAGAAGAAGAGATTTAGATGGACCACCCCGAAGATTTTTTTATACCTGGTCAAGACAATAATTTGTAAATTAGATAAATCTTTATATGGTCTTAAACATGCATCGAAATAATGATACGAAAAATTTGACAATCTAATTATTTCACATTGATTTAAAGTAAATGAAAGTGAAAAATATATTTATTATAAATCCAAGAATAACATTTGCACTATCATATGCTTATATGTTGATGATTTACCTATATTTGGTTTAAATATTCATGCGGTAAATTATGTTAAGTCCATACCATGTGCCAGTTTTGATATGAAATATTTTGGTGAAGCAAGTATGATTCTTGGTATTAAGATTACTAAGTCTGAAAAGGGAATTTCTTTGGATCAATTTCATTATATTGAGAAGATGTTAAAGAAATATAATTTTACTTTGAATTTAAACCTGCTAGAACACCATATGATCCAAGTGTAAAACTATTTAAGAACATTGGTAAATGTATAAGACATTCTGAATATGTGAGCATCATTGGCAGTCTTCGTTATGCCATTGATTGTACTGGACCCGACATTGCATATGTTGTGGGATTATTGTCAGGTTTACTAGCAGACCTAGTAAATAACATTGGCATTCTATTGAAAGGTTCATGAGATACCTTAAGAGAACTATGAAACTTGGATTACACTATTAGATGTTTCCCGCCGTCCTTGAAGGATACAGTGATGCATATTGGAATACTATATCAAATGATTCCAAAGTTACTAGTGGATATATTTTTAGTTTTAAAGGAGGAACTGTTTCTTGGAAATCTATGAAATAGACTGTCTTGGCTCAATCCACTATGGAGTCGGAAATGATAGCACTAGGTAATGCTAGTGAAGAAGCAGACTACTTAAGAAATCTGCTACCTAAGACTCCTTTATGGGAAAAACCGATACCAGCTGTATTAATCTATTATGATAGTATCGCGGCTATCGCAAAATTTGAGAAACCATTATTACAACGGTAAGATATGACAAATTTGTCGTAAGAACAATACTATAAGAGAGTATACCTCTTCAGGATCTGTAAGAGTGGATCGTATACACATTGATGAGAATTTGGCGGGTCCTTTGACGAAAGGACTAGACAAAGAGAAAGTCCTTCATACATCTAAAAGAATAGTACTAATGCTCTTAGATTGTCGAGTCACGCATAATGGTAACTCGACCTAATGACTGGAGATCACAAGAACTAGGTTCAATGGGTAATAACAAGTTGTAAAGTGATATAAGTTGAGCATGCTATTTTTGTATACTTAAAAGCATGTATCCTTGAAGTTATTAAAGGATGAGTTAATAGAAACTTTTAATGAGATCTATACTCTAAATGGAGTGGAGTACCTACCTTCAGTAGTACTCTTGATAGACTCACCTGCATGGATGTGGAAATGTGGCCGTTTTCTATGGATTTTTGGGAAAGATTCTTACAGCATTCACTAAATGGGTTAAACATGCATGGCCATAAATGCATGGACTTAGTTGGTAGCACTTTAGAAAGATTGTGTGTGGTTTGATGTCAGAAATAGAGTTCAAGACTATGAGTCACTCTAGTAAACTAAATCTTACTCACTATGCAAATCTTCAAATCGAAAGATACATTTTGTTTGTGCATAATCCTATATTTTCAAAAATTGCTTGGAATTTTTTTAATTATTCAAGTGGGGGATTGTTGGAACTTTAATTGAATTAATTAAAAAATAAATAAAAATAGGTTAATAGTTATATATTTATGAGCCATTACAATAATTGACCCGTTGTAAATGTATAACGATCATGTATTAATGAGACATTATTGTAATTGACCCGTTGAAAATGTATAACGATAATACATATCCATGAGCATTATTACCGAGCCGTTGCAAAAGATAATGGCACTAAAATTCATTTTAAATCACAACAAATTCAAATCCATTAACATTCTCTCACTTCAGTAATGCATACAATTTCCATTTTGCGTATTTAAAAGATAGATAGACAGAAGAGAAAAGGTGAATAATAGACAATTTTCTTTCTTCATTTTTGTCCTTTGCATTTTCTCTCCTTTAGAAACTTCACCAGTAATTGAATTAGAAAGTGCTATATTCAGAATAATTTGCTATAGTGCAAATAGCAAATTTATCAAGTTTCAGTGGTTTTTTAACCCTAGGGATGAAGCAGTTGATAGATCGCTTTGCATCTTGAGGTTAAGCCATGAATCGTCTTAAAGAGAGCGACCTAATCCATGACTCAGCCAAAAAGAACGACGCTGCATATTCAAATTGAGGTACAACAATTTAATATTCAAGCTGAAAGATGACCGTGTTATTCATTTGGTCTTTTTTTGTTTTGTTTTTGGCAAGTGTAAAATTATCCAGATTAAAGAGAATTGTTAACAAGGTACGAAGACAACATGTAACTATTTTAGCGGCATAAACTGTTAAGCTGTATGTAATGTTGAATTTAGACTCTAAAATGCAATCATTTACATCCAAGTTAAAGTTGCGTTTTTTATCCAAACCATACATTGGGCCTGTTACTTGAAATAATATAGGAAAAACTAAAAACTACAGTTGAAGACTTCTCAACCTCAAATTATAAAGTAAAAAAAAACATGGTATTTATTTACATAAAAACATGATTACTTCTCTAATTTAATTAGTATTTATTTACACGAAAAATGATTACTTTTCTAATACAAGGGGTTATACACAAGGAAGGGGCTGTTATTATTAACACAACGAATTGTTATTTCGGACAAATGTTGAAATATGTACCACTTGTGGAAAAAAAATATAGTACAATTGATGATTTGCAAGTTTGTATAAATTGAATTGAATTTTATTATGATCAAAATGATACAGAATTGGTATAAGTGCATAGTTTTTACAATGCATTTATATTGGCTGTAAATAACGGTTCAATACATGTATGGGTTGATTTTACTTTTGCTCTTGTATCTGGTTTCATATGTTAATATCCATGTATACGCTTTGCTGCTTTCATTTCATTATTCCTCCTCAAACAGATCTATGGTTTTCGCTTCTGCCTCCAAATCAACGTCGATGCTTTCAATTCTTATTCAAATCGCCTTCAACATCTTCGATCTTTGAGTCTCGTCTTAATCTGATGAAACTCTTTGTCGATATGGGTTTTATCAAAATGTCAGCTCTTTGCACTATAAGAAAACATACGATTTTCGGCGGCTAAAAACCGTCGACGGTCGTAAGTAGCCGTCGGAAACCAACGCAAAAAACCATCACAATTTTACCCATCATCGCACAGTTTTTTCGACGGCTTCCATCAACCTCCATCGTAAACTTTTCTACGGCTGTGGATAGAAAACCCGATGGTTCTACATTGCCGTCGAAGACACATGGCCGATCAAGAGGAAGAAAAAAACCACCACTAGCCCTCAAAAAATGTTGACCTGTAAACCGTCGCCAGCCGTCGGAATACCTGAAGCATTTTTCCAAACCAGATTTCTACTACATGCTAGCCACACATACACAATTTAGAAATATAATATAGTCACACATAAGCACATATCGAATTCAGATATTTAGTATAATCTCAAATCTACTCAAATAACATAAAGAAATTAAACCAACCATAACTCACATAACATCAAACCAACCAACACTTTGTTAACATAATATACATACATGTCATCGTATAATATATAGACCCTGAAACACCAACAAATCTCACACCATCAACGATTCATATGTCATCATCAACAACTCACCACCACCAACTCACAAATATCAAACTGACCATCACCAAATATACCATCAAATAATACAGAAAACATCTTAAAATGTCCAACCGCACCATCTCAATGAATCATCAATCAATACTAAACAATGTCGCATAATAAAAAATATACCTATTACTAATGTCAATCACCTCCGGAACTAGCTCAAGATGGAAAGCAGCCACCATACTGCTGCATGTACTCAGCAATATGCTGGTCCAGCAGTTGCGTCAACTCAATGGCCTGCCAACGGTTCTGTTCCTCCAGTTGTGGCACCCTAGTTCTCAATTCCTCGATCTCTACTAGATCGATCCAAGCTTTGCTTTGGCCGGCTCTCCTCCGTAATGCTTGTTCCGTGAAGTTTTGTAGAACTAAAAGATTACTAGATTGTTATATCTAATATATTATTCATTACCGCTTGATTGCCAAAACCGTAATGCCTATTCTGTGAAGGTCGGTCCATGGCTGACTCAAAAATGACATCCTCCTCGTTCGTAGTCAGCTGCTCTCGACTTGTTTCCTCTAGGAGTTTTTGCCTTTGTTCCATAAACCGTGCCTGCATGAAATAATAAAAATATATTTGAAATTGATAGTATAATATCTTAATTCATTGTACTTTAATAATCAAAACAATTACTAATAGTATATAAACTAAAATATGTTTACATACCCCTCCCGCGATTTATCGTCATGCCATATATGTGAAACAGTCCCGTCTGGATTTACATGCTCGACGACATGAGTACGGGTAAATACATCTATGTATGATATGGGACCCTATGCCTCCGCTTCCTGAAATTGATTATTATGTACTATTATTGTATATTCAAAATTATATAGCATAATAACTATTTACAATTCACAATTAAAAAATTTACCAACTCCTGGCAATCTCAAACATAATACTCCGGTACGAAACCGTTTTTGCACAAATAAAATTTCACAATATCTGGCAACAAATACTTCAAATGTTTACACCTACTACACGGACAACGAATTTCTATATTGTTTCTGTTATTACTTAAAGCGAATTCAACAAATACATTTATACCATTGTAAAAATCTTCCTTCATTGAGCCTCTTAGTCCCCTTCTTTGATACATCTATCTCCTTCGATCAACAAAATAATCGATCATTTTTCCTATTTAAAAAAATATGTCTCAAATTCAATAAATATTGGCCATTTTATGTATTGACATTTTATTTTTCAGTTTATTGATACATAATCTTATACGCGTCAATTTAACCCAACTTCAGAATGCAATATTGAAATGTTGGTTTATGGTTTTCTATTTTGATGGTTAGTCATACTACTTTTCATTACAAACACGGTAAACAATTATATTTCATAAATTATTTCGTTTTAAACGATTCAACAAAATTTTGGCAGCACTTCCCTTTTGTTTCCTGTATTGTATACAAATTCGTGTACACAAGAAACAAAAAAGAAAAGCGGCGGGCGGTAAAATTTTGTGAACCATTTAAATGAAATAACGTACGAAATGTAATTGTTTATTATGTTTATAACTTGTCCAATACAGGGACAGATCCAGCAAGTATTGTACCAGATGAATATAAATATCCGTTTTATGAAAAAGAACATCTATATAACAATTATGTACAACACTTGTCCGACGAGGCCAAAAACTCTCTAAGGGAAGTAATAAAAAGTTAGTTTATATACAAATTTGAAGTTTTATTGTTTGACTTCTTATTTGTTATATAATATATTATTGTTTGTAAACGGTTGAAAATTTACTAATTTTATATATTTGAAAAAATTATTAATATACCACATTCCGTGTATTTTATCGAACAAGGTTAATTCAGCGTATTATAGTGGATCTGTAAATTATTTTTTTACGACGTTTTCGATAGAAAACAATTTATTTTATTATTAGTGTGCATGTATGCGTATATGTGTATATATAATGATTAACACATATATACACATATGTGAACATATAAACACCCCAATTAACACAAGACAATGCTAAAAATAATACATATATAATGATTTACACATATAAACAAATTCATGAATTATAACTATTTTTCACAATTTAAAGCTAACAAATGAAATAGGTTTTCCATGAGATACTGTAAACCATCATTTGGCTATTAGAAACAATTTGAATCACTAATTAGTCCTAATTTATCAAATTAGGCAAATCTAGATTTAGGTTAAAAATTAGGATTTTGCAAAAATTAGTGATTATACCTGAGATTGAAAGCAATAGAGAGTGATTAAGGATCCGTGCAAGCTCTAGAAGCTTGAATTTGGGGTTTGGAAGCTTGAAAATGAATTTTAGAGATTTAATTTTTTATCTTCGTTCAGCTGGAATGAGGAAGAAAGGTCTCGGCTGCGACTTGTATAACGCAAATTTCCGACTGCTGTTGATGACTCTCAAAAGCCGTCGTAAACTGCCGTCGTAAGCCTTGCCAATGGCCGTAGGTATTTCAAGCACTTCTTGTGGTGTTGGTAAGTAGCAGGTAAATGATTTATAGTGTTACTATTGACAACTGTGTTTCCTCTTCTGACCATCAATACTAACGGCCATCCAAGAAAAGTTACAACGTCATTATTTAACACCATTCCTTTTTTCTTTCACCCAAAACAATTTAATGCACGTATTAGTGGCTGACTGTGGTGATCTTGCTTTGTTTTGACTGTGGTGATCATGCTTGCTGGGATGTACATTATGTTGCTGGTATGTAAAGCTGAAAAACTAAGCAATTGGATATTGACAACATATTGAAGGAATATATACATGTGTGTATGTACACGTTCGAATATCAAAGCCATTAGATAAATCAATTAAATACTATCAACTACTCGGCTGTATAAGTTCATGGGTAACAAAGCCTTCGGCCATAAGGCACCGTCACTGACATCCACTCTTCAGCCACTATAGACTGATCAAGAGATAATTTCATCTCCAAAATTTTGAGAAGTACTGGTCAGCCTAACTAACAACCGCGCCGTAAGCCACCACACCTTCATAGTATTGGTCAGCTATTCATAACTAATCTCCTTTTAATTTCATCTCCAAATTTTCGTAGAGCACTGGTCATCCTTACCCACCACCACACGACCGTAAGCAACTGCTGCTTATTTGTATTGGTCAGCTGTTCATAACTGATCTTTTGTTAATTTCATCTCCATCCATTTGTCGTTCACTGTTCGGACCTATTCAACCGCCAATGTTTTACAAATGTCGGTTGCGAATGACCGTGCTCCTATTACTTGTTGGTAAAAAATGAACATTTGGCATTGCTAAAAAAATTAAGCATGCAAAGACTAATCTATTTCCAAAACAAGACATATAAGTCATACGATAAAAGAAACCCTAAAATTCAACAAATTACATTAGCATTCTCTATTACAACATCATCAGATTTAATGTCCTCCAAGTTTTAATCAGCCAAAGGATTAGAAGAAAGACACTAAGCAATAGAAAACCCTAGACAACTTTTCCTAAAAAGCAATAAAGAACCCTAGACAATATGGAAAAAACAAACATCTTTTTTTATCTTCCCCTTCCATTATTTAACAGGCAAGAGTATTACTTTTTCTAGGGTTTTGGGTTTGAATTTCTTGATAAGTATGTGCTATTTTGAGAAGAAGAGTTACAGCGGTAAAGGACTTAATGAAAGGATATAATGTGGTGGCTAGAAGTGCACACAAAATTGTCATTTCAATTAAAATCTTAAAGGCGGCTAGAAGAGGAAATGGGGGTGTCAATAGCAGCACACATGATTTGCGCTCATTTTTCCTTTCAACACCGGCTCTTGAATGAATTATATATCCAATTCCATGTGCTTTGTTCTCGAATGTAGAATCAGATTTGAGTATAGTAGTATAGTGCTTAAATCATCACACTATATTACTAGTTTTTTGGTTGTTTTGATTTTAATTTTGCCTAGTAGCGATTTAATCCACATGGTTTCAGCTATTGCACTTGCTACACTTCTAAACTCTGCTTTAGTGCCAGATCTAGAAATTGTAGATTGCTTTTTAGAACACCAGGATGTTGGAATTTCTTCTAAGTAGATGCAGTATCCAGAGGTTGATTTTCTATCATTTAACATCTGCAAATTCATTTATATTGATATTGTTGCATGCTTTGAGAACTAAACCATGATTCTTTGTTTCTCTTAAATATCTCAGAATTCTTTTAACCTCCTTCCAATGTCCATGAAGAGGAGTTTGCATGAACCGACACACTATTCATACCGAATGCTATCTATGGTCCGATTATTGTACCTTATTGAATTACATCCACTATGCTTCTGTATTGTTTTTCATTTGTGATTGATTCTCCCTGATGCTTTGATAAATTTGGATTGCCGAACATTGGTGAAGAAAGTGGTTATATAAAAGTTAATATAAACATAATTTCCATATCTATGGTCCGGTTATTCTAAGGCACTCCCAATATAGCATTAATATAAACATAATTTCCATAGTCATTGTATATATAAGGATTATAAAGAAACTTTTTTCTTTTTGACTTATAGAAGTGGATTCGGAAGTAGAAAAAATCAATCAAATAAAAAATATTAAAAATCCAATAATTTCAAACTAAAACTTCTAAACTCTAAATTCGAATCTACAATACTCAAACTAAAGTTTCAAGATTTTGTTTGGAAACTAACAATCCAAAATTTTAAAATCTGAACTTTTACATTTCCTAATTCAAAACTAAAATTTTTTAAAATTAAAATTTATGTAGTCAATAATTTTTCAAAAAAAGAATTTTTAAATTAAAAAAGCAAAATTTGAATTATCAAACTCTCTAATTTCAAAATTTAATATTTCAGAATTGTTTTTCGAATATCGGAATACAAAATTTGAATTTTTAAATTCATAAATTAAAAGATCAAATTTTGAATTTTCATAATTTTAAATTTTAAATTTTAAATTTCAAAATTTCAAATTCCAAATTTAAAGCTTTAATTCAAAAATTGAAGTTTCAAATGTTTAAACTTTCAAATTTCATACTTCTAACCATCAAGTTTTCAATTATTTTTAGAATAATCAACTTTTCAAATTTTTAAATTTGAATTTCCAAGTATTTCCAAAAATCAAAAGTTTCAAAATTTTAATTTTAAATTCAAATCTTGAAATTCAAATTGATTTTCCATATTTTGAATTTTCAAATATTAGGGCCCGTTTGGTTTTATTTTGTAGTTTGAGTTTTGTGATTTCAACTTGCACTAAGAAATAGCAAGAAATAAGAGAAGAAGATTTATAATTCTTAGCCATGGCGACGACTAACGGACATCGAAAGCGTCAGATTGTTCTCTGTGCTTTTGTTATCTCTTGAAACATGAAAAACAAAATAATATTGGTTTCTCTTTTGCATGTTAATTTTATTTTTCAAAATTGTTTGTTTTTCAACAATACTTACAACAGACGCGCTTTTGTACAGACGAAAATACAAAACTAAAAACGACATGTCAAACGGGGCCTTTAGTTTTCTAATTTTTACTTTCTTAAATTTCATATTTTGAATTTTCAATATTGCAAATTTTCAAAATTAGCGTTTACAAATTTTGAAATTCAAATTTTACAAAAGTATAATTTTGAAATTCAAAAGCTAAGGCTGCAGTTGGTTTACGCTTTTTAGTTTCGAGTTTTCTTTTGTATAAAAATGCGCATGACGAATGTATATTGTGAAAAACAACCAATATAAAAAAAGAAGTTAACATAGAAAATAGAAAACTATTTTTATTTTTTATTTTTCATGTTTCAAGAAATAATGGAAAGAAATAATTCATCTTCTGTTTCCCTACATCCCCTCCTCCTTCCTTCCACCTCCTTAGTCATTTCTCCGCTCTTCTTATATTTTGTAACTAATGTTGAAAACTCTAAACACAAAATACAAAATAAACAAATGGGCCTTTAAATGTCGATATTTGAATTTTTAAAATTCAAATTATAGAATTTGAGTTTTTGAAATTTGTATCTCAAATTTTCATATCTAAAATATTCAAAAGTTGAATTTCAAAGTCATATATTTGCTCTCTGAATTTTTAAATTCTAAAATTTGAATTTTGTTTTTTAACATATAAATTAAAAGTTTGCTATTTGAGCATTTTGACCGTTTGAGTTCTTAAAGGCAAAATGACTTTTTAAATCAGCAAAGCACTCTTGATTTTGGTTTCCAAAGGTGCCCATTTAATGGGTGCCTGAACATCAGGTGTCCATTAAATGGGGGTCTGAACATCAGATGCCCAAAAAATGGGCGCATGACTTTCCCCCCAAACAAAACCCCTCCTTCTTCCATTTTCCCTCATTCTTCTCTGTCATTTTGCAAGCCTCCGTTTTCTAGATGTCCGCCTTTCGGTAATGTTTCCGTTATCTTATGGTACAAGTGCACGAAAAACATGAATCCCTGCATCCAAGGGGTAGCTAGTCAGTCTTCCGAGCAGTACTTTTCTAAGATGAGACGATGGAAGGCAGTTCAGTATATGCAGCATGCTCCCTTAGTGTTAGACATGACCTGGTGAAGGCTAGGTCGCAGCTCAACATGTATGGTCTCGGTAACCACATACGGAATCCTTGGGCCTCTTAATGGACCCAACTTGGAGATGTACGCCTTATGGCGACGACCATCCCTTCACATATTCTTCATCCAGACATGGAATCATTTTGCACACACCTGCATTCTTACTTATGTGGTATCTGAGTGAGCGATGTGCATATCATACCATAGGCGATCGTCATATATCAACCGATCCACTATCATGTGAGAACGTGTTTAACAGACACAAAGTGATTGGTGATCTGTATCTGCTTGCTCTTTGATAGGTTAGATGGGTGGATATTAGAAAATACTTCTTGAATGGAGACTGTGATGCATATTTTTCTAGAGTAGCATCGCGTTGTTTCATATTAATGGATTATATATGTGGGTCAACTCTAATCATATAGGCCCTTACATCTTAACCAGGAGAGTTTAGGTGCCATGGTTTTCATTCGATCATATTCCTTCACAGTTCTCCCAGGCTCCGATGAAGTTGGAGCATAATTATACTCTAGGGCATATTACGTCACTAGTACATTGATTGAGCAGCCCATAGTCGTTTCAAAGCAGCATGAAATTCTTGTCGTGTCTTTGGTCGGGTTATACCCTCCATATGAGGTGCTTATCATCAGTAATGTGCATTTCATCTTTTATTTTAAACTTAGCTGCTTACTTGTCATGTTATTTGTTTGTTTAGTATGCATCGAGATTTAATCAATCTAGACTTTCATTTGATGTAGCGTGAGATATGACGCTCGCACATACGCACACCCAACATGAGATGTACATGCGTCATAAACATATGTTAGAGGTGTAGATAGATAAGCTGATTGCCAGACTTCCATATACAAGCTTTATAGACCACCAGACGAAGATGGTTTTGGGTGGTAATGTTTGGCATAGTTGCGGTGATGTTGGTGATGGTGTTGATTAAGGTGATGGTGATAAGGACGATGATGAGGATGATGATGACAATGATGATGATGCTGATGGAGGTGATGATGTTGAGGACGATGAGACGATGACGATGATGGTGATGATGTCGCACCATTAAGGTGACGATGAAGATGGAGGCGATGATGATGATGCACCATGATGATAATGATGTTGCACCATTGGGTCATACCTTCTAAATGGTCTAATGGATCATATTTAGAATTCTTATGAGAATTAGTTGTTAACTTTCAAATCACATAGTTTAAGTATTTGTCTTTGTCTTTTTATGTGCGTAATGTAGTATAGCATGCTAAAACTATGCTATTTATAATCTTAGTTGACTTTGTTTAAGTAAAATTATTATGTTAAATCATGAATTCATTGAACAAAACGATAAACCAATTAACATTTCAAACATACATAATAGTACATAATTTAGAACAACAATTAAAGATACAATTTGCTCTTACTCAACTATATATGTTTTGTTCTAGATCTACTCTCAGCAACGTGTTGTTTATATTCCATCTAATAATGCAATGAGAGTGGATTCATTCCTGTTAGATCATTTTCCATAACTATAGTCAATTAACGTTGACGCTTTATCTCGAACCTCGCCTTTTCAATTGAGGTCAGTTCTTTTAACATGACCAGCTTCTCCACATTACCCTTTGACGTTCAACATTTTCTCTCACATGTTTATCATTCGTAAGGGCTATTCAGGAATCAATCTGGGCTTGAACAATAATTTTCTTCTTAGCTGCCCGCTAGCCCATCGGTCTAGCATCTTCATCCTTTCCATCTTCTGCTTCATCAACTTCGCTTTTTGGGCCAAAGTTGGAATCCATAGCAGAAGTGGTTCCTGGACTGGAATTATAAGTTAACCTCGAGATATTTTTCTTACCCTTCTACTTTGATTGGACATCTCTTAAGGACATTGTGTTATTGGAGCTCCATTTTTGATGATTGGTAGGCAAGTCATAGCAGTTTGCAAATTAATAATAGTGAGGTTTTTTGCAATTATTTTACCTTGAAAATAATTTCAAGAATTGATCATTCGCCATTATCTTTTGCAAACAACAATTAAGAAGAATAATTATGATATGAAGTTAATTACGAAGTGATATTTTTTAGAAATGTACCAGCTCAGCTTCGCCTCCCATTCCACCAGGATTTGCATTTTATTTTGTAAATTTGAGACTCATAATACAACGTTTGCCGATTAATCATTCCAAATCAACAGTAATTACCAACATTTGACCATGTCTTCTCAACATGTTTTTAGGTGTATGCATTCATTACTTTTGCCCAAAATGTTTCTCCACACTAGTCATTTTCCTTCACCGAGTCATTCGAAAAGCGATAGTAGATTACACTAAGATCCTTGTCTTCTTCGCTATTCGATGCAGCGGAGGAGTGAAAGCTTACCGGACGAGCACTATGCAGAAGAGCACTTCAATTAGGTTGTGAATCAAATTCCCAATTATCCATATTCAACATGTAACGACCCGCAAATCCGTACCCCTTGAGTCAACACTATTCTATCTAAATCAACTCAAGTTGTACAAAAATACGAACCGTTTGGGTTAAAGAAGAAGAGGTAGAAGAAGAAAATAGAAAACAACAACATAATCTATCCATCGCAGCGGAATAAAATATAATAGATAATAAATAATTTTACCCAAAGATCAAATATCTCTTTTTATATATTACATCATCAGAGTACATCAATCACAGCTCAAAACCAATATCATACAATGGATACACAACAACTCAAGATACACAACAACTCAAACACAGCGGGGATATATATATATATATATATATATATATATATATATATATAAGTACGAGAGTACGTATCGTCATCCACCTCGTCTCCTGAGCTCCACAGCATCATATCCTGTATTCTATAATACTCGATCTGACCCGAGCATTACAGCTAAATAACACTCGAGTCGGTCTGGATTACCAGCGTGAGAAAATCACACCCAATTGATTCTTAAGTTTCAAAAATCCTTTGAAAACGAAAGCATCTCGTAAGACCACGCCACAAATAAACATGTCGGGTTTTTACCTTACGATAGCTAAAACAATTTTTATAGAAATCCTCTGATATTATAATAGGGTCTATATACAAATACTTATAAAATAGCCGAAATTGTTACATTCATTAAATTCCAGCTACTAGCCACAGAGTGGGTAATACAAACAAAACTCGTACAAGGCTCGTAGAGAGAATGGATTTCCAACTAATGACTAGGCACTGGGGTACCACCTGCCACAGTACGGGGCCTAGATCACCGTACCGAGGAGTACGCCCGCTCCCCTGCAACACAAGGCCGGGACTACCCCTTACTGGATAATCCCGAGTGGGATCACTCCACGGTTGGGATCAGCAACTGCCCACTAAGCCGAAATAAAAAGGGACATCTAGACTGGAATAACCTCACCCTGCTTGGGTGCTACCCACCTAGCCTTGCTGCATAACCTGTGACGCCCCACCTCTATACCCACGCCAGCCAAGAACACTACGGTGTAGTGCTGTCAACTAGCACGGAGAATAAGGCTGTTGAGGAGCGGCCATCAATAGTTAGGCCTTACACTAGTATTGGTTATCTCGATAGGAGTGGTATAAATACATATAAATATTCTCAAAAATTTTCATCTCCGATTTATTCTCTCCCATCGACATACCCCAATACCAGTATAAAACGAACTACGATGGTTCGTAATAGTTTAGAACAGTAAATATAAAATATTACCCATATAATATAATGCGGAACACAAATAAAACAGAAAGTCTCATATATATACAATAACTGATGTCAGTTACAATACATTTGATACAATACATATGACACGGTACATATGATACAACCACAATAGTCGACTCAGGAAGCTACATATACAAGTACATTAACGTATATAATATACATGAATACATATCTTCCAATACAATTTTACAGACTACTACATATGGCGACGACTACTCCAAAAGATATGAAAGAACTTCATAGCTCTAGCAGCAACCCAAAGCAGAATATCTACAACCTGAAATACTCGGTCTGACCCGAGTATTAGATTCAAAAGAAAATAATACTCGGGTCAGTCTAATTCAAACTCAGTTATTAGTGCACAGAAGCAATAATAATTAAATAACGAATAGACGACAGTAATTAAACCAAATCAGAATGCAATTCAGAATATCGAATTGAAATGAACAAACAGTTCAAACCATTGAAATATCCATTAAAATATTAATTCAAGTAGGGCTGCAGTACACGCACGCGTGCACTGCCTCGCCACTACCGCATATGGAATACGCAAAAGATCCATAAATCAAACAAATAGAATATTATAAAAGCCGCACCGTGTGGCTGTAGTTCACGCTTGCGTGCACTGCCTTGCCACTAAAGTGATGATGTACCCAATGAATATCGTGTGGCTGCAGTTCACGCTTGCGTGCACTGCCGTGCCACTATAGATGAGGTACCCAATAAAGATTCACAAGCATCGCCGTGAATTTCATAAGGCCGAGTGTCGATTAAATTGCAGAGAGAAATGCGAGGTCAAGCCCAATGAATTTTAGGCTCAACACAAGGCAATGAGCAAAGTAGCAAGTCATGTACACCAAAACAAAATCAAGAAACATATAAATGCACATGAACAAGCTACTGACCGGACACACAAGTGCATAAAGGCACTGTTACTGCATAAAGTCATCAAAAGTGAAGGTGGGAGCACCATAAACATGGCACCACAACACAACATAAAAGAACATAGAGAGTCAGTACCCAACAGAGGCAAGTCCAAGTAAAACACATAGGAAAATTGTAATCAACAAGGTTGCATGCATGCATATGTATGAATACACATACATATAACACAAATTGAAACAGCACTTAGCATAGGCAATTGCCAAAGATAGTTCGATCAGAACCATTTAAACTGGGTCGAACCCAAAGTTAAAATGCAGCAAGCACAAATAAAGGCAAGGCAAAAATTGAACAACAAGAACAAGTCAGAAATCAGGTCAGAGAAACGAACATGTGGAACAACAACAAGTATGCAAACAGGTACAACGGCACTGCAATTTCAAGAAGGCAGTAAACTGAAGTCTAGAAGTAGTTCAAGTGCATAAACACATAAACCAAGTATCAGCATATAAAATATGCAAAACAAAAGTTGCAGTGGTGAAGAACAATTCAACTACAAACGCACTGTCACGACATGTACACAGCTGCATGAAACAGCAAGTACAAACACATGTAAACTACATGCCTCGAAGAATAGAGCACAGAACTCGAATGACCAAAAGCATATGTCAGCGGTCCAGCATGAAGACACTGCCGAATGGAGGTGAAGGCAAACAAGATGGCAACTTTAACTAAATCAAAAGAAGTCCAAATATACTGCAACTACGCTCTCAACCTCAATTTTCTCACATACAACTTGACAGTAAAAGGCTCAGGACAGTTTTAAATATGAATACTGTCACAAATGAAGTATAATGATCAAATACAAATGAATACACTGCATCAATACAGTGTATCAGGTTCGAGTTCAACCAAGGAGACAGACATCAAGTGGACACAAGACTCACATATATACATATACATGTATATACATTATATACATGGAAACAACAGCATCGAGTAGAGACCAAAAGTGTTCAGGAACACAAACAAGTACAGGGATACAGTGGACAAAAACAAGCCTACAAACAAATGTGCCAGATTGCAATTCAAGTCAATCCACCCATATATGCATACACACAAACATATGTATATATGCACATATATGCAGACACTGGTGACAGAGCAAGCTTGTGTACAACTCGACACATTCATTTCATTTCATTTCATTTTATTTTTCTTTAAAAACATTTGCAGGTCTAAAAATCATGTAAATAAAAATCTACCCGAGCCTTACAAAGTTTTACCCGAGTCAAAAGCAACGAAAACCCGAGGCAAGCCTAAAATAATCAAGTAGCGAAACAGGTCAGTGAAGCCGGTCATAATGAATATGACAAAAGAAATGGCCAGCAACAACATGCTTAAGGACACTACGGTGTATAATGAACAATGTAAGTCATGGGATCTAAATCAACAGCCCCGAAATCATCTCAAGGCAGAAAAGCATCAGCATCGAACAAAAACAGGGTCGAAGCGACAAAGTTACAAAATCAATCATCAAAACAAATCGAATGGCCGAAGTCAGGTACAAAAATTCAAGGCCGAACACAAAATCACCAAACAATGAATTTGAATTAGATGTGAGTAGGGATTACTCACATTGTCGACGAATTTAGGGGAAGCCGGCCAGAATTCGAGCGAAGACGAACGAAGCGATCAACCGAAGCCCTAAATTTGGACAAAGAGGGAACGAATGCGAGCGCCCCCATTTTTTTTATTTTTCGGTGGTTTTAGGTTTTGCAAACGAAAATAGATAAGGGGGGAGAGGGGGACCAGTTTGAATAAAAAGAGGGGATAAGGCCAAATAAAATAAAAAGAAAACTTTTATTTAAAGTCCTAAATTTCTTTTAACAATTTATAAATCAATTTTAATTCAAAATTTAAAAACTTCAAATAGAAGTTTGTGTCAATATTAATCGTCAAAATGTCAATTATTAATTGATGCAAATACCGGGTTGTTACAGACTCCCCTCCTTAAAGAAATTGCGTCCTCGCAATCATAAGGAATAAATGGACAAAAGGTAACAACCACAAGAGCATATCATCACAAGATGAAGAAATTTGAAAATAGAAAGTTAAACATATTGAGCACGAGAGAGAGAGAGAGAACGTGTTTGTTCGACGAATTCTCTGGATTCCTAAGAGAAAACCATAGAATTTGAGAACCATTGAGAATCTCCACAAGAGAAACATCTTTATTTCGAAGGTGCTACACCCCCGAAGCAATGATGTGAATATAAGGTTGCTCAAGAATAGAAATCGGAAATCCCTAAGGCCTTTCCGTAATTGGAAGACGTGGAAAACGTCATGAATAGCGGAAAATTGAGTCGGTACACCGGCGTAGTACAATATAAACGCCAAAGAAATCTTTTAATTTCATAAAAGAAATTCACAAATTATCCACAAAATCTAATTATCAATAGATAATTCAAAAATCTCAAATCACAAATATTTGATTATCAAAAACGATAATCAAATCAACAAGTATTCGATTATCAAAATCAAAAATCAATCTTAAATCACAAATATTTAATTATCACAAACGATAATTAAATCTCAAATATCTAATTATCACAAGCGATAATCAGAAACAATAAATATCTGATTATCAAAAACGATGAATCAGAAATCACAAACATCCGATTATCAAAACGATAATCAGAAATTACCTCAACGGTAATCGAATTTCAAATCACAAATATTTAATTATCACAATTGATAATTAAATCTCAAATCGCAAATGTTTAATTATCACAAACGATAATTAAATCTCAAATATCTAATTATCACAAGCGATAATTAGAAATAATAAATATCTGATTATCAAAAACGATAAATCAGAAATCATAAACATCCAATTATCAAAACGATAATCAGAAATTACCACAACGGTAATCAAATTTCAAATCACAAATTTTTCAATTAACGAGTCCGAAATTAACAGAAATAGCAAACGCACATGACCCATAACCACGAGTTTTACTAAATCGTTTAATTCACTTCATCGTTTCGTAGAAAGTGCAAAATTGTGTATTTTAAATAAATAACATTTTAAAAATTTTAAAAACCATTTTATTTATAAAATTACAATTTACATTCTCAAACGAACAAGTCCGGAATTAAGCGAATCAGCAAAAGAAAGGGGTCATAGTCCTCGATTTTACTGAAACGTTTAATTCGCTTCCTCATTCTTTTGAAAGCGCAAATCGTAAAAATTTTGAAAACAAATTTTGATTTTTTTTTTTGAAACAATTTTTAAAACATGTGATTAAAACAGCGACATCAGTAGCAACTTCGATAAGTGGATTTTCATTCATCAAAAGTGTCACAAGAATCTTCTCAAAGATAGAAAGGGGTATCATACCCTAAACTTGTATTTATAACAAGTCAATAACACACGAGTTCATCAATGCACAAAAATTGATAAAATTTATCAATAGAGATCACGAAAATTGGTGAAGCACAAATTCTAGAAATCTACACAAGAAATCCAGAAATCACAAGGTGAGAGTATGAAAACTCGAACCGGAGTATGAAAACTCGAACCGGAGTATGGAAACTCGAACGCGAGTATGAAAACTCGAACCGGAGTATGAAAACTCGAACCGGAGTATGAAAACTCGAACGCGAGTATGAAAACTCGAACGCGAGTATGAAAACTCGAACCGGAGTATGAAAACTCGAACCGGAGTATGAAAACTCGAACGGAGTATGAAAACTCGAAGGAGAGTATGAAAACTCATCAGCACATGTAAAGCAAAGCGAGAACGGGAGCACGGAATCTCACCTACACGTGAGCATGAAAATCACCAACACGTGCAACGCAAAGCGAGAACGGAAGCACGGAATCTCTCCTACAAGTGAGTATGAAAATCACCAACACGTGCAACGCATAACATAAAATATCCATAATATCATACTACTATAAGTATGTAAATAATGATCAATAGGAGATCAACCGATGAGAGGTATGGCATAAATATGAAATATCCATACTGACATACGACTATAAGTATGCAAATAATGATCAACAGGAGATCAACCGATAAGAGATAATCAATATCACAAGAATCTTCTCAAAGATCCAAAGAGGTATCATACCCCAAATTTGTACTTATGACAAATCAATAACATATGAATTCACCAATACACAAAAATAGGTGAAGCATAAAATTTCCAGAAATCAACATAAGGAATCTAGAAATCACAGAAAAAGGGAAAGAGGCCTATCACATGACGGTCCGAAGACCAAGGGGAGCTACCCCACATGTGTGAATGGAATCACACAGATTGAGGTCAAGACTAACCAAAAAGCAGAAAGGTATGTGTGAATGGAATCACACAAGTGGTGTCTAGTCTGACCATCAGAATGATCATCATGATCAACGAGGAGTGTCAATTACACTAAGCATGTGTGAATGGAATCACACAGATTGAGGTCAAGACTAACCAAAAAGCAGAAAGGTATGTGTGAATGGAATCACACAAGTGGTGTCTAGTCTAACCTTGCAAATAAAAAGACATAGCACAATTGCTAGTCTAATTCATAAAGCGATCGTCAAGATCAACGAGAAGTGTCAATTACACTAAGCTAGTAAATATAAAAGTTTAGCTTCATGTCCCATAACCACTTAGTTAACTTAAATATTTACGAACAAACTGTAAATCTTCACTAATAAAATTTGTCACAAGAGATTCAATCGAATAAGTCCAAGAATTAACCGGCGAAGTAAACGCAAGCGTTATATACCACTCGTTTTACTAAGTCGTTTAATTAGATTTCTCATACGAGTGAGGTAAAGGTTAGTATATACTAATAGATTGGAAAACGGTTTAGAAAAAGAGTTTTGTAATAAAATAGTTTTGAAATCGTTTGGAGAAAAGGGTTTTGATATTTACTACTTGTATAGAAAACCTTTATATTTTTAAAGTGACAAATCACAAAAATGATTGTAGGAACAATCAAGCACAAGAATTCACATACAAAGATGTGAATAGAATCCAAAGAAATCGATACTGTATCCATCAAAAGGAATGTTCACAAAAATCCCGAAGAAAATATTATCAAAGTTGCTAATAAATGGTAGCAACAAATCGAGGAATTAACAAGAATCGATTAAATTTGGAAAAACAAAGCAGAACGAGCATAAATGCATAAATGACTTCAACGAAAATGAAAATCAAGTCAATGTCGAAGTCAACAAGTAATGGCCATAATAGAGTACAAAACGATCCAACATCATCAACAAAGAATTCAACGGCAAACAAAGTCAGAGTCTTGGAAATCAAGAAATTAGAAATTTCTAAAAATCAAAGTGACCGAAGTCGAATGGAAATCAAGCCGAGGAAAACATAAAATATCAAGTTCAGAATCGTTGAGATTCGAACAAAATCAATCATCGGCTAAATCAAATCAAAGCCGAAAACACAAGAATCAAAATCAAATGCATATGAATAAGCGTTAGGAATTCATACCTAACAATTCAAAGACAATCATATGCAAATATGAGAGATAAAACGTCGACAAATAGTAGTAACACATGTACTATCTAAGTTATGTTTTATATTTGTTCTAAACCCCAGGCTTTGATACCAAGCTGTGACGCCCCACCTCTATACCCACGCCAGCCAAGAACACTACGGTGTAGTGCTGTCAACTAGCACGGAGAATAAGGCTGTTGAGGAGCGGCCATCAATAGTTAGGCCTTACACTAGTATTGGTTATCTCGATAGGAGTGGTATAAATACATATAAATATTCTCAAAAATTTTCATCTCCGATTTATTCTCTCCCATCGACATACCCCAATACCAGTATAAAACGAACTACGATGGTTCGTAATAGTTTAGAACAGTAAATATAAAATATTACCCATATAATATAATGCGGAACACAAATAAAACAGAAAGTCTCATATATATACAATAACTGATGTCAGTTACAATACATTTGATACAATACATATGACACGGTACATATGATACAACCACAACAGTCGACTCAGGAAGCTACATATACAAGTACATTAACGTATATAATATACATGAATACATATCTTCCAATACAATTTTACAGACTACTACATATGGCGACGACTACTCCAAAAGATATGAAAGAACTTCATAGCTCTAGCAGCAACCCAAAGCAGAATATCTACAACCTGAAATACTCGGTCTGACCCGAGTATTAGATTCAAAAGAAAATAATACTCGGGTCAGTCTAATTCAAACTCAGTTATTAGTGCACAGAAGCAATAATAATTAAATAACGAATAGACGACAGTAATTAAACCAAATCAGAATGCAATTCAGAATATCGAATTGAAATGAACAAACAGTTCAAACCATTGAAATATCCATTAAAATATTAATTCAAGTAGGGCTGCAGTACACGCACGCGTGCACTGCCTCGCCACTACCGCATATGGAATACGCAAAAGATCCATAAATCAAACAAATAGAATATTATAAAAGCCGCACCGTGTGGCTGCAGTTCACGCTTGCGTGCACTGCCTTGCCACTAAAGTGATGATGTACCCAATGAATATCGTGTGGCTGCAGTTCACGCTTGCGTGCACTGCCGTGCCACTATAGATGAGGTACCCAATAAAGATTCACAAGCATCGCCGTGAATTTCATAAGGCCGAGTGTCGATTAAATTGCAGAGAGAAATGCGAGGTCAAGCCCAATGAATTTTAGGCTCAACACAAGGCAATGAGCAAAGTAGCAAGTCATGTACACCAAAACAAAATCAAGAAACATATAAATGCACATGAACAAGCTACTGACCGGACACACAAGTGCACAAAGGCACTGTTACTGCATAAAGTCATCAAAAGTGAAGGTGGGAGCACCATAAACATGGCACCACAACACAACATAAAAGAACATAGAGAGTCAGTACCCAACAGAGGCAAGTCCAAGTAAAACACATAGGAAAATTGTAATCAACAAGGTTGCATGCATGCATATGTATGAATACACATACATATAACACCAATTGAAACAGCACTTAGCATAGGCAATTGCCAAAGATAGTTCGATCAGAACCATTTAAACTGGGTCGAACCCAGAGTTAAAATGCAGCAAGCACAAATAAAGGCAAGGCAAAAATTGAACAACAAGAACAAGTCAGAAATCAGGTCAGAGAAACGAACATGTGGAACAACAACAAGTATGCAAACAGGTACAACGGCACTGCAATTTCAAGAAGGCAGTAAACTGAAGTCTAGAAGTAGTTCAAGTGCATAAACACATAAACCAAGTATCAGCATATAAAATATGCAAAACAAAAGTTGCAGTGGTGAAGAACAATTCAACTACAAACGCACTGTCACGACATGTACACAGCTGCATGAAACAGCAAGTACAAACACATGTAAACTACATGCCTCGAAGAATAGAGCACAGAACTCGAATGACCAAAAGCATATGTCAGCGGTCCAGCATGAAGACACTGCCGAATGGAGGTGAAGGCAAACAAGATGGCAACTTTAACTAAATCAAAAGAAGTCCAAATATACTGCAACTACGCTCTCAACCTCAATTTTCTCAAATACAACTTGACAGTAAAAGGCTCAGGACAGTTTTAAATATGAATACTGTCACAAATGAAGTATAATGATCAAATACAAATGAATACACTGCATCAATACAGTGTATCAGGTTCGAGTTCAACCAAGGAGACAGACATCAAGTGGACACAAGACTCACATATATACATATACATGTATATACATTATATACATGGAAACAACAGCATCGAGTAGAGACCAAAAGTGTTCAGGAACACAAACAAGTACAGGGATACAGTGGACAAAAACAAGCCTACAAACAAATGTGCCAGATTGCAATTCAAGTCAATCCACCCATATATGCATACACACAAACATATGTATATATGCACATATATGCAGACACTGGTGACAGAGCAAGCTTGTGTACAACTCGACACATTCATTTCATTTCATTTCATTTTATTTTTCTTTAAAAACATTTGCAGGTCTAAAAATCATGTAAATAAAAATCTACCCGAGCCTTACAAAGTTTTACCCGAGTCAAAAGCAACGAAAACCCGAGGCAAGCCTAAAATAATCAAGTAGCGAAACAGGTCAGTGAAGCCGGTCATAATGAATATGACAAAAGAAATGGCCAGCAACAACATGCTTAAGGACACTACGGTGTATAATGAACAATGTAAGTCATGGGATCTAAATCAACAGCCCCGAAATCATCTCAAGGCAGAAAAGCATCAGCATCGAACAAAAACAGGGTCGAAGCGACAAAGTTACAAAATCAATCATCAAAACAAATCGAATGGCCGAAGTCAGGTACAAAAATTCAAGGCCGAACACAAAATCACCAAACAATGAATTTGAATTAGATGTGAGTAGGGATTACTCACATTGTCGACGAATTTAGGGGAAGCCGGCTAGAATTCGAGCGAAGACGAACGAAGCGATCAACCGAAGCCCTAAATTTGGACAAAGAGGGAACGAATGCGAGCGCCCCCATTTTTTTTATTTTTCGGTGGTTTTAGGTTTTGCAAACGAAAATAGATAAGGGGGGAGAGGGGGACCGGTTTGAATAAAAAGAGGGGATAAGGCCAAATAAAATAAAAAGAAAACTTTTATTTAAAGTCCTAAATTTCTTTTAACAATTTATAAATCAATTTTAATTCAAAATTTAAAAACTTCAAATAGAAGTTTGTGTCAATATTAATCGTCAAAATGTCAATTATTAATTGATGCAAATACCGGGTTGTTACATAACCCCTGATTTTCAGTCATTCCCATTTGATGAGGCTTGAGGCTAAGCGTTACCTTTTTAGAACATATCCCTTAGAATGCCCATCGTCCACCTGACGATGTTTCGCAAGCATTCATCCATACAAGTCCGTCCCGGGTTCGAACGGAAGCGAAGGCACTATTCCTACTACATCCATTTTGGAGATATCCTCAAGATTAGTAGCGACTAGCCCTTGCACTTCACCGCTCCATCTTCGAATCCAAATTTGTTTACACGAAACGTACAAACCGGATCGAAGTGGTTTTCGAGAAATAAATCTCGATCCCGGTCTCTTCGAAACGATTAACGTATTTGTCCAATATTGATAGTCGGTGATTTAACTGTCAATTAATATTCACAAACATCCATCCAACAATAAATAATTTCCCATATTATTCGTTAACCTCAAAATATCTTCACAGGATATATTTCTATTTTCAATCCTTGAAAATAGTTTCAAAACCATCTTTCTTTTCAGAATAAACTTTCCCAAATATTTTCTATCTCCTCTGAAATCACCAAGCACAAAACTAGATTTAAAATAATTTAAAACACTTTATTTTGAAATACACTTTAAAACATTTAAGTTAAAATTACATCAATAATTTATTAAAAATACCATACTATATGCATATTTGAAAATAAGGTTACTTAATAAATATAAAACTAAAATTTATACTTTAAAAAAAAACATAATATTAAGTCATTCTTTAAATAATTACTACTACAACAAATTAAGAGAAAATACTTACTTTAGAATTTAAATATTAGAAATAAGAAATTTTCCAAAACCTGTTTTTAAAACAACTTTTAATCTTATAACTTATATTTAAAAATTTACTTTGAAAACGTACTTGGTTATCCAAGGAGAATTTCAATCTTCAATCACTTAAATCAACTTTCCAAATTGATTACCAATTTATTCCATTTGAAATAAATATCTTTGCTTCTTAATTCTTCTCAGAGTTCGTTAATTTTGGTTTTTATTATTATTATTATTATTATTATTTTTCCGTTTGATTTAAACCTTTTTAACTGAAATATACGAATTTCAGCTTTTCTCAATTTCTTCTGTGTTCTTTTAAATAAATTGAATCTTAAATTTTAAATAAATGCTTTATTCTTTTAAAATAATAACACTAAAATTTAAAATTCATTAATCTTCTGATTATTAAAATTTCCTCTAACTTAAGATTTATTTATTAGAATTTTTAAGGCACTTTATTTCTTTCCCAATTCATTCTTAAATTTTATTCAAGTTTCCATAATTATTTAACTTATAATTTAACTTATTTTATTTTCATTCCCAAACTCAAATTATATATTTTGGTAATTCATCATTTCCCGATTATAACAATCAAGTCATAGCATTCAATATTTCCACATAATTCATTACAGGATATCAAATATTCAGAACAGAGAATATTAAATAATTAAATAAAGTTGAGGGGTCCAGTTGGATCCCTCCAACCTGTTTTCCCTGCATCCACAGATGTTAGCACGATATATAATACCAATTTCAAAATATATCATACTATAACACATCAATCAATTCAACCATTCAAACAATTATTTAAATTTAATCATTTAAATTTAAATTTAAATTCACTGAGTGAGATTAACTCATCTTTGCTTTTTGTTTGGCAATCCAATTCCATCTCGACCATTATCCCCAATTTTGGACCTTGTATAAATATATTATGGTTTATTAATACTTGAACAATCAATTTCCTTGTTAATAAATTTATCAACTAATTATTTAGGTAAAACCAATGTGACGACCCGGAATTTTCAAGCATTTAAAATTGGGGATATTCAATTGATTTTAAATATTCAATAGAGTAATTTTAACTTGAATTACGAATATCACGATTTATTTGATAATTAAATTATTGAATTAAATAATTTGAAGTTGAGTAAAATGTTGAATCTGGAATTTTAAGCTTGTTAAAAATAATTTGAAGGCTTATAAAATTTATATCGATAATATGGAAAATAGTATAAGTGTTAAAATTGGATTTGGAAGTGTTTCGTTCAGTTTTGAAAATTTATATCGTTTAAATTGAATTTAAAAATAGCCTTCCGAGGCACAGTCTCGGAATTCAATGAAACTAGTTTCATTGAGTCCGTAATATTGAATTATTATCGAGTTTCAATTTTCGTAGTTTTTGGAGTTAGTGGGTGAGTGTACGAGATATAAGTGCGCTGTAATTTTAATTGATAATAATTTAATAAAATTTAATTTCATTCATGAGGCTTCTCGTATACGCCTTTTCTTCTAAAAAAAATTAAAAATCTAATACCCGTTTCCTTTCAAGACAAGCTCTTCTTCTTGTTTAAAAAAAAAATCAATCAGGACAATTTTATAAATTTCTATGCCGTAATCAATTTGCTATATTTTCTTTTTCCCAATTCAAATCAAACCCTATAGAAATCCAACCCCTTCTCCTCTCAGTTCCAGATCGAACCCCCCTCTCTTCAAATTGTACTTCCTTCTTCTTTTGTTGGTCGAATCGAGCTCGACGTTTCAAAAAATAAAATAAATAATAATGGCGTACGAGATTTGCAAAGGAGTTAGATCGGAGTTCCCCTTATGTTCAAAACCTAGCCGCTTCCCCTTCTTTATCGATCGATATGGGCCCTAGCGACTAGATGAGGCCGCGAGCTAGCAACTTGTTGTTTTCGTTCGTCGATGTCGAGGTGGGAGGATCGGCCGTGTAGCGGTGTTCTGGGTGCGCGCGTGTTAAGGGGATTTGCAGCAGTGATGTTGTGCGATGTCATGATGATGGAGGTCACGATTTGCGATGCTGACTATTGTCGATTTCGCGATAGCGTAGCGTTGGGCTGGGTCATGATCGACGACGGTGGAGTCGAAGAACAACTCTCGATTCTGGAATTTGGGTTAGCGAACGAGGGACCTCGTGTAAAGCTGAGTTAGGTATTTGCAAATTATTTTCATTTTGAACCTGATGTCATATATTTTACGGTTAGGTTAAGTTTGCTTTTAAAAAAATAAAATAAAAATAAAAATCAAATTACTAGTTTAAAACCAAAAGATTTATTTAAATTTTGATGATTAGTTGATGGAATCTATTAAATGAAAATTAAGTGTTTATTTACAATTTAAGTTATTGGTTTAAAACTTAATTATTTGTTCAGATTAAATCATTCGTTTTAAATGAGAACCATTCAAATAAAATCATGAGTAAATTAAATTTATCAAAGGAGAATTTAAGTTATTGGATTGGTTCGAATATTAATGAAATCGTCTAATGTTATACAAGGTTAAATTCTGAAAGAAATCAAGCCGGTGTGGATCGGATTGCAAATCTTTGGTCAAAGGTGAGTTAATCTCACTCAGTTCGATTTAATTTTAAATTTAATTTAAATGATTAAATTTAAATAATTGTTTGAATGGTTGAGTTGATTGATGTGCTATAGTATGGTATATTTTGGAATTGGTATTGTATGTTGTGCTAACGGCTGTGGATGCAGGGAGAACAGGTTGGAGGGATCCAACTGGGTCCCTCAATATATATATATATTGTTTATTATTCTCTGTTAGGCTTTGTGGATATTCTGTGATGAATTATATCAAAATATTGAATGCTATAGTTGCTTGGATATATTCTGGTACTCTGAGTTACCAAATTATATAGCATTGGATTTTTGGTGAGAAAATAATTATAAAGAATGTAAATAAATTAAAATGGATTGAATATGAATATTAGTTTTTTCAAAAGGTTAATTAATGACTCCTGTATAAAGAAAGGAATTTTGAATAAACAGAAAGTTAAGAAACTTAAACTTCGATGTTACTGTCTAAAAGAATAAAACAGTTATTTTAAATTTAGGATTTAAATTATCCTAGAAAAATAAAAAGGAAATGAGAAAAATCTGAAATTTGTATATCTCAGTTAAAGATTAAAATCAAACGAAAAATAATAACAATTATAATAAAGTCAATAGTTAATGAATTTTGAAATGAACTGAGTAAGTAAAGGAAATTATTTCAAATAAAATAAATTGGAAATCAATTTGGGAAAATTGATTTAAGTAATTGAAGTTGGAATTTTCTCTGGATAGCCAAGTACATGTTTTTAAAAAGTAAACTGTTAAATATAAATTAAATGTTTTAAAATTGTTTTTAAGGAAAGTAAGTTTTGTAAAATTTATTATTTCTAATATTTAAAGTCTCAAGTAAGATTTTCTTTTAATCTATTTAGTAGTAATTATTAAGAAGTAATTTAGTATTTTGTTTTTAAAAGAAGAAATCTTGTTTTATATTTACTAAGTAACTTTATTTCAAATATTTATATAGTATGTATTTTTAACAAATTATTAAAATAGCTTTAATTTAAATGTTTTAAAATATATTTCAAAGTAAAGTGTTTTAAATTATTTTAAATTCTAGTTTTGTACTTGGTGATTTCAGAGGAGATAGAAAATATTTGGGAAAGTTTATTCTGAAAAAAGAAGATAAATTTGAAACTGCTTTCAAAAGGGGGTTGAAAGTTGAAAAATATATCTTGCGAAGATATTTTGAGATAAATAAATAATTTGGAAAATTATTTATTGTTTGATGCATGTTTGTGAATGTTAATTGATAGTTAAATAACCGACTATCAATATTGGCCAATTGCGTTGATCGTTTCGAAGAGACCGGGATCGAGATTTATTTCTCGAAAACCACTTCGATCCGGTTTGAACGTTTCGTGTAAACGATTTTGGATTCAAAGATGGAGCAGTGAAGTGCAAGGGCTAGTCGCTACTAATCCTGAGGATATTTCCAAAATGGATGTAGTAGGAATAGTGCCTTCGGTTCCGTTCGAACCCGGGACGGACTTGTATGGACGAATGCTTGCGAAACATCGTCAGGTGGACGATGGACATTCTAAGTGAAACGTTCTAAAAGGTAACGCTTAGCCTCAAGCCTCATCAACCGAGAATGACTGAAAATCAGGGGATATACAGCAAGGTTAGGTGGGTCATGCCCAAGCAGGACAAGATATTTCCCCTGTCTAGATGTCCCTTATATATTCACGGCTTAGTGGGTGATTGGTCGCGCCAACCGCGGGGTTTATCTTGTTCGGGACTGTTCAGTAAGGAATGGTTCTGGCCTTGTGTTGCAGGGGATGAAGGGAGTAGTCCTCGGTACTGTGATCTAGACCACGTACTGTGACAGGTGGTACCCCAGTGCCTAGTCATTGTTGGAAATCCATTTTCCCTACGACCCTTGTACGAGTTTTGTTTGTATTACCCACTCTGTGGCTAGTAGCTGGAATTTAATAGATGTAACAATTTCGGCTATTTTATAAGTATTTGTATATAGACCCTATTATAATATCAGAGGATTTCTATAAAAATTGTTTTAGCTATCGTAAGGTAAAAACCCGACATGTTTATTTGTGGCGTGGTCTTACGAGATGCTTTTGTTTTCAAAGGATTTTTGAAACTTTAATAATCAATTGGGTGTGATTTTCTCACGCTGGTAATCCAGACTGACTCGGGTGTTATTTAACTGTAATGCTCGGGTCAGACCGAGTATTATAGAATACAGGATATGATGCTGTGGAGCTCAGAAGACGAGCTGGATGACGATACGTATTCTCGTACTTGTATATATATTTCCGCTGTGTTGAGTTGTTGCGTACCCATTGTATGTTATTGATGTGAGCTGTGACTGATGTACTCTGATGATGTAATATATGTAAACTGATATATTTGATTTTGAGTAAAGATTATTTATTCTCTATTATATTTTATTCCGCTGCGATGGTTAGATTCTGATGTTGATTTTGTTTTCTCTTCTTCTACCTCTTCTTCTTAAACCCAAATGGTTCGTATTTCTGTGCAACTTGAGTTGATTATTGTAGAATAGTGTTGACTCAAGGGGTACGGATTTGCGGGTTGTTACACTTGGTATCAGAGCTTAGGTTGGTGATAACCTTGGCTCTGGTGGGAATTACTGATAAATTAGAGTCTGTAGTACTCTATAATGAGTTTGAGAATATTAATAAATATGAGCACGTATTTGTTAGTGAATATAAATTGTGTTAATATTGTGTTGATTGGTTTATTGGGTGGCATATGGACCTTCGTCGACACAGTCTACGCAACTGTACCGAAAGGGTTCCTAAACATTTGAATGGAGCAATCGACACGATATTGTTTTAAATATGGGTAAATGAAATAATTTTATCCAAAAACATATTTTGATATAAAGGATAGTTTTTGAAAACTATTTAGCTAATATATGGTTGCTTGGATGTTAGAAATGATAATATTCAAGTATTATCATTGTTAGGTAAAAATTTAAATAGAAATTGAAATATAACTAAAATTTAAGGGATAAATTCATTATAGAATGAAAATTTTAAATATGATTATAGATGTAATTTATGAATTGAAATAAAATTAAATAAGAATTTGTATGAGCATAAGCTATGCAAATGATTGATAGTAAAATGGATTTAAGCAAGATTTGGAAATTTAAATCCCGGGGATTTGGAAGTATTTTTTAAAGCTAAATAATAATATTATTGTTTTGGCAGTATTTCTAAAAGAAAATGTGTTTTAAATGAATTTTGAAAGTGAAATAGCATCGAAATCACTTGGATTATTGGAAAATAATTCTGATGATGACGGCCGCATCATCAGTATTCATTTTCGAATTTCTAAGTGAAGAATTGCTACCAAATTGATTTGTTTAGGAAAGCAGATGTTTTTGAAAATTTCAAAGGAAATTTGTTGGAAATAAAAGCCAGGATTGGATTAAATTTTTTGAGAAATGTGGTTTGAGATATTGGAGATTTCAAAATGATTTGAAGCCAAAAGCCGGGAGTTTAAAAATCCTCATGAGGTAAATTGTAAGCTTATAAAATTGAGATGAGTTTTAAATCAGGAAGGAAATATAGGCTTTGAATGTTGAAATTAAAATTTAAAGAGAAAAGTTGAAAATGAAATTAACTTGGATTTGAAAATAAAAATTTGACTGGATTGAAATTAATTTAATAAGCTGAAAGAATATCCAGTTGTATTCGAATTGAGTTGAAATCGAATTGAGTTAAATAAATCCGAGTTAAAGTAAAATTGAGTTGGTATGAGAATTCAATTGAATTAATAAATGAAATTAAATTCTTACCTGAATAAATGGGAAGTAAATTGGATAAGAAATGAGGATTGAAATAAATACACCAGAATAACTTATAAAAGAAGAATATATTCAAGCTTATGATGAATGGGATTATATGAAAAATAAGTTGTGACTTATAAAATTTGAAAATGGAATGCCAAGCCCAAAAATTAATATTGTTTGATGAATTGAAAAATAAAATGAAGATCAGAACCTGAATTATAAACTAAATTGAACTAAGAAAGTTAAATGGAGTGATATTTGGGATTAAAAAATTCAAGTGTTGGATTATAAATAAGGGTAGAATTAATTGGATAATAAATTAGTTAATAAAATTGAATTGTAAGTTTATGATGAAGTTGGAAATAAACTCAAGTTATAAATTAAAATTGATTCAAATTGTTGATGAAGTGAAAGTAACTGAGAATGAGGTTGAATTGTGAGTTAGTAAATTGGATGGTAAATTAAAAGTGAATAATAGAATCAGAACTTGAGTTATTAATTGAAATTAGACTTGAAGTGTAAACAAAGTAAATATAATTAGGGAAGTATAGAATAAAAATGAGAGTAGATTAAAATAGTAATGGTATGAATTGCAAATAAAAATCCGGATAAGTGGAAATAAATTGGAAATGGCCATGTAATAAATTGGATGAACTGAAGCTGAAAGGTAAATTTGATAATAACAAATCAAATGAAATTGTAAATTTTGAAATGGGATTTAACTGAAATAGAATCAAGTTAAAGTGAATGGAAGAGAAAGATTTACTTGAAACGAAATGAGCTTAAGAATAAAATTGGAGTGACTAAACTTAAGCTAAAAGGTGGAAATGAGTTGAATTGAATTCAACTAAAAATTAAGTTTAATAATAGTAGATTGGATTTAAATCAAGTAAAAATAAATTTTAATTGAAATAAAATTCGGTGAGTTGTCGATAATATTTAATGGGATGAAAATGCTTAAATAAATAATTGTAAGCCATTTAAAAATTATTAAGGAATTGGGAAAAAAAAACTTGAGACAATAAGGAAAATAGAATGTTTCGAGTTTATTAGAATGGTTTAAGTGAATGTGGATAAACTAATTATATTGAATAAATAAATGATGGAATAAATAAGTATCAAATAAAGTGTTGGTTTAAATGAGTTGAGAATGGTTTTGAATGAACTAATTTTGGTTAATAAAATTGAAATGCAATGAAACTGAGAATATATATGGATTGTGAATAAATCCGAAATGGAATAGAATTAAGTATAAATTGAGTTGGAGTCAACTTAAATTGGTTATAAACATAAATACTTATTTATTCATATAAATCTTGTCAAATTGCATAGAATAAATTGTCATTGGATGTAAATGGAAGTAATTAAAATTCTATGAGTTGGTGGAAGTAAAATAAATTGATTTTGAAAGCAATTGAATTAAATATGAGTTCAGTTTGCTTAAGAATAAATTAAATATAAGCAATTGAGTTTTAAATTATTCAAATTGTTGAAGCTGTGTACGAATAGATGGAAGACCATTCAAATTTAATGAAAATGGTTTGTGAATAAGTTGAAACAGTTGAATTTGCTTGGAAACTATATAAATAGCTTACGGAAAATGTTTGGTATGAGTTTCTTTTAGAATTCATATGTTTTAACTATTACAAATAAGTGATATGCTGTTAAACTTCATATATTTGGCACTTACATGTTTAAATTGAGTAAGTACAGGTACCTGGAAGCCGTGTGGCTGGATTTGGTTGTGCTATTTGCTAAAAATAATAAGCCGTTTGCTTAAAATGCTAAATAAGGTACGCCTACGCAATTAAAATAGGAAATATGAACTGTTTTTGGTTTTTCCGACCGTGTGGGTCGATGTATATATATTTATCTCTTTTGTCAAATTGCAAAAGCTCCTCCGTACAAAGGGGACTCTAACAAAATTTTTCAGAAATTTTGGGAGTTAGAAAAATTTTGAAAATTTTTAAGAAATTTTTGTTAAAGACAAAGCGAATTTAAATTGGATACTAAAATTCGTTATAAATGAAACTAATTAAAATAATGACATAAATTAGTTATAAATGAAAAATAAAATTTAAAGTTTAGAGTTGAAAATAAATTGAATTCGTATGGAAATGAAAGAATCGATTTGAATAGAAATAGATATAAACTAAAGTCGGAGTGAAATAAATAAAGAAACATGTAAAATGCTTATGTTAACTTAAGTAAGGAATGGTCAATTCTTAATTGGAAATTGAATATTGCAAATATATTCTAAGTTGATGTTTGGATGAATTTTGGCATTTGGTAAAGGAGTCGATAAAATATTTTGGGAATATTGTGTTTGGGTATTGGTGCTAAGAAGGTATGCAGGTATTATAAAGGAAAAAGAAAATTGGGTTTGATATCAAAAGATAAAATTTGAATTGCCCGACAAAAGGTATGGATTTAAATTTGGTATGAAATTTGATTGGGATTTGGATTGAGCCACTTGCCTTTTTGTTTTCGTTTGGATTTGGGAGGCCGTAGAGCCATTTTGTAGTTGTACCGAGCTAGCCACGCAAAGGAGACGCTGGCGAAATTTTTCGGAAATTTAGGAGTTAGAAAATTTTGAGAAATTTTTGATAATTCAAAATTTGGTTTTAAATTGAAACTCGAATGATTAAACGAATAATATAGTTTGAAATTAAGTTAATAAGAATGGTGATGGATCTTTTATAAAAAGATAGTTGGTAAGATGTTGAACTGTTAGAAAATGTTTGGTTGGGAAAAATAGTAACGGGTATTGGATCATTCTTCCTAACTAGTAATTTCGGGGACGAAATTCTTTTAAGGGGGAAGGAATGTGACGACCCGGAATTTTCAAGCATTTAAAATTGGGGATATTCAATTGATTTTAAATATTCAATAGAGTAATTTTAACTTGAATTACGAATATCACGATTTATTTGATAATTAAATTATTGAATTAAATAATTTGAAGTTGAGTAAAATGTTGAATCCGGAATTTTAAGCTTGTTAAAAATAATTTGAAGGCTTATAAAATTTATATCGATAATATAGAAAATAGTATAAGTGTTAAAATTTGATTTGGAAGTGTTTTGTTCAGTTTTGAAAATTTATATCGTTTAAATTGAATTTAAAAATAGCCTTCCGAGGCATAGTCTCGGAATTCAATGAAACTAGTTTCATTGAGTCCATAATATTGAATTATTATCGAGTTTCAATTTTCGTAGTTTTTGGAGTTTGTGGGTGAGTGTACGAGATATAAGTGCGCTGTAATTTTAATTGATAATAATTTAATAAAATTTAATTTAATTCATGAGGCTTCTCGTATACGCCTTTTCTTCTAAAAAAAATAAAAAATCCAACACCCGTTTCCTTTCAAGACAAGCTCTTCTTCTTGTTTAAAAAAAAAATCAATCAGGACAATTTTATAAATTTCTATGCCGTAATCAATTTGCTATATTTTCTTTTTCCCAATTCAAATCAAACCCTATAGAAATCCAACCCCTTCTCCTCTCAGTTCCAGATCGAACCCCCCTCTCTTCAAATTGTACTTCCTTCTTCTTTTGTTGGTCGAATCGAGCTCGACGTTTCAAAAAATAAAATAAATAATAATGGCGTACGAGATTTGCAAAGGAGTTAGATCGGAATTCCCCTTCTGTTCGAAACCTAGCCGCTTCCCCTTCTTTATCGATCGATATGGGGCCTAGCGATTAGACGAGGCCGCGAGCTAGCAACTTGTTGTTTTCGTTCATCGACGTCGAGGTGGGAGGATCGACCGTGTAGCGGTGTTCTGGGTGCGCGCGTGTTAAGGGGATTTGCAGCAGGGATGTTGTGCGATGTCATGATGATGGAGGTCACGATTTGCGATGCTGACTATTGTCGATTTTGCGATAGCGTAGCGTTGGGCTGGGTCATGATCGACGACAGTGGAGTCGAAGAACAACTCTCGATTCTGGAATTTGGGTTGGCGAACGAGGAACCTCGTGTAAAGCTGAGTTAGGTATTTGCAAATTATTTTCATTTTGAACCTGATGTCATATATTTTACGGTTAGGTTAAGTTTGCTTTTAAAAAAATAAAATAAAAATAAAAATCAAATTACTAGTTTAAAACCAAAAGATTTATTTAAATTTTGATGATTAGTTGATGGAATCTATTAAATGAAAATTAAGTGCTTATTTACAATTTAAGTTATTGGTTTAAAACTTATTTATTTATTCAGATTAAATCTTTCGTTTTAAATGAGAACCATTCAAATAAAATCACGAGTAAATTAAATTTATCAAAGGAGAATTTAAGTTATTGGATTGGTTCGAATATTAATGAAATCGTCTAATGTTATACAAGGTTAAATTCTGAAAGAAATCAAGCCGGTGTGGATCGGATTACAAATCTTTGGTCAAAGGTGAGTTAATCTCACTCAGTTCGATTTGATTTTAAATTTAATTTAAATGATTAAATTTAAATAATTGTTTGAATGGTTGAGTTGATTGATGTGCTATAGTATGGTATATTTTGGAATTGGTATTGTATGTTGTGCTAACGGCTGTGGATGCAGGGAGAACAGGTTGGAGGGATCCAACTGGGTCCCTCAATATATATTTATATATATATATTGTTTATTATTCTCTGTTAAGCTTTGTGGATATTCTGTGATGAATTATATCGAAATATTGAATGCTATAGTTGCTTGGATATATTCTGGTACTCTGAGTTACCAAATTATATAGCATTGGATTTTTGGTGAGAAAATAATTATAAAGAATGTAAATAAATTAAAATGGATTGAATATGAATATTAGTGTTTTCAAAAGGTTAATTAATGACTCCTGTATAAAGAAAGGAATTTTGAATAAACAGAAAGTTAAGAAACTTAAACTTCGATGTTACTGTCTAAAAGAATAAAACAGTTATTTTAAATTTAGGATTTAAATTATCCTAGAAAAATAAAAAGGAAATGAGAAAAATCTGAAATTTGTATATCTCAGTTAAAGATTAAAATCAAACGAAAAATAATAACAATTATAATAAAGTCAATAGTTAATGAATTTTGAAATGAACTGAGTAAGTAAAGGAAATTATTTCAAATAAAATAAATTGGAAATCAATTTGGGAAAATTGATTTAAGTGATTGAAGTTGGAATTTTCTCTGGATAGCCAAGTACATGTTTTTAAAAAGTAAACTGTTAAATATAAATTAAATGTTTTAAAATTGTTTTTAAGGAAAGTAAGTTTTGTAAAATTTATTATTTCTAATATTTAAAGTCTCAAGTAAGATTTTCTTTTAATCTATTTAGTAGTAATTATTAAGAAGTAACTTAGTATTTTGTTTTTAAAAGAAGAAATCTTGTTTTATATTTACTAAGTAACTTTATTTCAAATATTTATATAGTATGTATTTTTAACAAATTATTAAAATAGCTTTAATTTAAATGTTTTAAAATATATTTCAAAGTAAAGTGTTTTAAATTATTTTAAATTCTAGTTTTGTACTTGGTGATTTCAGAGGAGATAGAAAATATTTGGGAAAGTTTATTCTGAAAAAAGAAGATAAATTTGAAACTGCTTTCAAAAGGGGGTTGAAAGTTGAAAAATATATCTTGCGAAGATATTTTGAGATAAATAAATAATTTGGAAAATTATTTATTGTTTGATGCATGTTTGTGAATGTTAATTGATAGTTAAATAACCGACTATCAATATTGGCCAATTGCGTTGATCGTTTCGAAGAGACCGGGATCGAGATTTATTTCTCGAAAACCACTTCGATCCGGTTTGAACGTTTCGTGTAAACGATTTTGGATTCAAAGATGGAGCAGTGAAGTGCAAGGGCTAGTCGCTACTAATCCTGAGGATATTTCCAAAATGGATGTAGTAGGAATAGTGCCTTCGGTTCCGTTCGAACCCGGGACGGACTTGTATGGACGAATGCTTGCGAAACATCGTCAGGTGGACGATGGACATTCTAAGTGAAACGTTCTAAAAGGTAACGCTTAGCCTCAAGCCTCATCAACCGGGAATGACTGAAAATCAGGGGATATGCAGCAAGGTTAGGTGGGTCATGCCCAAGCAGGACAAGATATTTCCCCTGTCTAGATGTCCCTTATATATTCACGGCTTAGTGGGTGGTTGGTCGCGCCAACCGCGGGGTTTATCTTGTTCGGGACTGTTCAGTAAGGAATGGTTCCGGCCTTGTGTTGCAGGGGATGAAGGGAGTAGTCCTCGGTACTGTGATCTAGACCACGTACTGTGACAGGTGGTACCCCAGTGCCTAGTCATTGTTGGAAATCCATTTTCCCTACGACCCTTGTACGAGTTTTGTTTGTATTACCCACTCTGTGGCTAGTAGCTGGAATTTAATAGATGTAACAATTTCGGCTATTTTATAAGTATTTGTATATAGACCCTATTATAATATCAGAGGATTTCTATAAAAATTGTTTTAGCTATCGTAAGGTAAAAACCCGACATGTTTATTTGTGGCGTGGTCTTACGAGATGCTTTTGTTTTCAAAGGATTTTTGAAACTTTAATAATCAATTGGGTGTGATTTTCTCACGCTGGTAATCCAGACTGACTCGGGTGTTATTTAACTGTAATGCTCGGGTCAGACCGAGTATTATAGAATACAGGATATGATGCTGTGGAGCTCAGAAGACGAGCTGGATGACGATACGTATTCTCGTACTTGTATATATATTTCCGCTGTGTTGAGTTGTTGCGTACCCATTGTATGTTATTGATGTGAGCTGTGACTGATGTACTCTGATGATGTAATATATGTAAACTGATATATTTGATTTTGAGTAAAGATTATTTATTCTCTATTATATTTTATTCCGCTGCGATGGTTAGATTCTGATGTTGATTTTGTTTTCTCTTCTTCTACCTCTTCTTCTTAAACCCAAATGGTTCGTATTTCTGTGCAACTTGAGTTGATTATTGTAGAATAGTGTTGACTCAAGGGGCACGGATTTGCGGGTTGTTACAACCAATTTCTCATTTAAATATCCTTTGTGACCAAAATAAATTAAATAAGTTAATTTAACAAATTAACCTTCGCAACACCTTCCTTTAAAATAATTTAATAGGTTTAAATGTGTATGTATTTACTTTATTCTTCATTTTCCAAACCGTTTACAAAAACAAATCCAAGTTTTCTCTTTGTTTTACGAAAATATGTATATATATATCAATACTAGTCTCAGTTATTATCTGACAGTTGCAATAATATACCTTCTGCTTTATATATAGCTGACTGATTTTAAACAAAACTATGATATGACCAACTTGTAATTCCTGATAAATGACAGAAATCACAAATTATCTACAGGTTTAAACTTTAACATTTAATATTCCAAATTGATTCAAATCAAAAGAAATAACAAGCGATTACCTCACTGCTCGTCGCAGCCATCACCATCACCTAGCTATCGCGATCGACCACCAGCCCGTCACCACTCGTCGCCTCGCGACTTCGAGCCTCGCGCTTATCGTCCATAGCAACGCGTGATAATCACGTTTCACTAATCGCGAACGACTCCTCCCCGACGTCACCTCGAAGCCGCCGTGAACAAAACCTAAGTCACCGTTGCGACCAAATCGAGCTTCACCTTCCCTCCTCGGCTTCGTGGTCACGAGTTCGAGCTCCATGATTTTGCGCACACCATCACTCCGTGCACGCGACCACACTTCCTTATTGAACAGGGGAACGATCGCCCCCATTTTTTTTTAAAAGGCTTCGGCCGACATTAATTTTTTGTTCTTTGATTTGTTTTTGATTTGAAAGAAGGGAATACGGTTCTTATTAGTTTGAGATATTCTCAGCTAAAAAAAAAGTGGCTTTGAGATTTGAAAGGAAGGAGTAAGGCGTGCGGAAGAAGCTTAACTACAGTGAATTGAAAATGAGAACAAAAAGTTCTGATGTGTACAGAATTTTAGCTAACGTAAAAATGTTGAGCAAAATATATTTTAAACTAAATTTTCGATATAAAATTCAACGCGTTTACACGTCGTACGCTCACTCAACAACTCCAAACACTACGAGATTTGAAACCCGATAATAATACAATATCACGGATCAAATGGAACTGTTTTCGTCGAATTCCGAGACTGTGCCTCGGAAGGCTATTTTTAAATTCAATTTAAACGATATAAAATTTTAAAACTGAACAAACCACTGTTAAATTCAACTTTACAACTTCTATTATCCTCTGTACTATCAATATAAATTTTACAAGCCTTCAAATTATTTATAACAGGCTTAAAAATCTCAGGTTTCATATTTCATCCAATTCAAATTATTTAATTCAACAATTTAATTGTCCAATAAATTATGATATTCGTAATTTAAGTTGATAAATAACCTTTAAATAATTAAATATCCCGATTTTAAATGCTTGAAAATTCCGGGTCATCACATTCTTCCCCCCTTAAAAGAATTTCGTCCCTGAAATTATTAGTTAGGAATAATGGTCCAATACCCGTTTACTTTTTCCTCGAAACCAAATGGTTTCTAGCAATTCAACATCTTACCAACTATCTTTTTATAAAAGATCCATTATCATTCTTATTAACTTCCCAAACCTTTCCCTAGTTTCAAACTATACCATTTGTTTAACCATTCTAGTTTCAATTTAAAACCAAATTTTGAATTATCAAAATTTTCTCAAAATTTTTCTAACTCTCTAAATTTTTGAATTTTTTTGCCAACGTCTCCTTTGCGCGGCTGACTCGGTACAACTACAAAATGGCTCTACGGCCTCCCAAATCCAAAAAGAAAACAAAAAGCCAAGTGGCTCAATCCAAATCCCAATCAAATTTCATATAGAAACTTAAACATATAACTTTTTGTCGGGCAATTCAAATTTATCTTCTTGAAATCAAAAACCAATTCTCTTTTCCATTTAGATTACCTGCATATCCTGCTTAGCACTAATATCCAATCACAATATCCCAAAACATTTTATCGACTTTTTCACAAAATGTCAATATCTATTCATCCAAATATTAACTTGGAATATATTTATATCATCAATTTCCAATTAAGAAATTCACCATTCCTTACTTAAGTTAACATAAGTATTTTATATGTTTCTTACATTTATTTTCACTTTACCACTTTCATTTATATCCATTTCTATTCAAATCGATTCTTTCATTTCTATATGAATTCAATTTATCTTTAACTCTGAATATTTAAATTTTATTTTTCATTAATAACTAATTCATATCATTCCTTCAGATTGGTTTCCTTTACTAATTTATTTTAGTTTCCAATTTGGATTCAATAGTCGTTAACAAAATTTTCCAAAATTTTCAAAAATTTTCTAACTCCCAAAATTTCCGAAATTTTTTGGCAGAGTCCCCTTTGTACGGAGGAGCTTTTGCAATTTGAGAAAAGAGATAAATATATATACATCGACCCACACGTTCGGAAAAACCAAAAACAGTTCATATTTCCTATTTTTATTGCGTAGGCGTACCTTATTTAGCATTTTTAAGCAAGTAGCTTATTTATTTATCCGTTAGCACAACCAAACAGCCACACGGCTTCCAGGTACCCGTACTTACTCAATTTAAACATGTAAGTGCCAAATATATGCAGTTTAACTATATTTCACTTAGTTGCAATGGTTAAAACATATGGATTCTAAAGAAATGCACATCCAACATTTTCCGTAAGCAATTTTTACAACTTGCATACTAATTCAACTGTTTCAATTAATTTATAAACCATTTTCATTCAATTTGAATGGCTTTCAATCCATTCGTATACCACTTCATCAATTTAAATGGTTTAAAACTCAATCGCTTACATTTAATTTATTCTTAAGCAAACTGAACTCATATTTAATTCAATTGCTTTCAAAATCAATTTATTTTACCCTTATCAACACATAGAATTTCAATTACTTCCATTTACATCCAACGACAATTTATTCCATGCAATTCAACGAGATTTATTGGAATAAATAAGTATTTATGTTTTATAACCATTTTAAATGGATTTCAACTCAATTATACTTAATTCTATTCCATTTTTAAATTTATTCACAATCCATATATTCTCATTTTCATTGCATTTCAGATTTGAATCCATTCACTTGCATTTCATTTTATTAACCAAACCAGTTCATTCAAAACTATTAACATCTTAGGTTCGTCTTCATTACCAATTTAATTTCCCTTTTTATTTTAATTCATTCACAATTATTTATTTAGCTCGACACATTCCATTTAAATTTCATTCACAATTCATTCATTTACGTTTTATTCCATATTTGTTTGTTCCAAACTGTTTTATTTAGCTCAAAAACAATCTAAGCTATTTCATTCAATAACCATTCCAATTATTTTTTTATATATATAGACTCCAAGTTATTTCAAATCCTTAACATTTTAAATAGTTTACAATTATTTATTTAAGAATTTTCTTTCCATTAAATATTATCGGCAACTCACCGAATTTTTTTATTTCGATTAAATTTTTTTTTTCACTTGATTTAAAACTAATCCAATATTATTAAACTTTGTTTAAGTTGAATTCAATTCAACTCTCCTTCATTCAATTAGCTTAAGTCAATTTTCTTCAATCTATTCAAATTTTACACTTAAGCTCATTCTCATTTTGCAAACAAAGTTCTCTTTCAATTTAACTTGATTTTATTTTAATCCAATCCCATTTCAAACTACAAATTTATTTAATCAATTATTATACATTTTAACTTTCTAGATTCAGCTCATTCAATTTATTACCTGGCTATTTCCCAATTTATCTTCACTTATTTGGATTTTATTTGCAATTCATACCATTACTATTTTAATCCATTTACATTTTTATTCCATACATTTCAATTATATCTAATTTGTTAACACTTCAAGTCGAATTTTAATTAATAGCTCAAGTTCTGATTCCACCATTCACTTTTAAATTACCATCCAATTTTATTAACTCACATGGCAATTTCATTCTCAATTCATTTAATTAATTCAATTAATTGCAAGACCACTCCCTATTATATTTCCTTCACTAATGATTCATGTCGAATTCGATTTACAACTTGAGTTTTATTTCCAATCTTCATTATCAGCTTACAATTCAGCTTCTATTTAACTACATTGAACTCCATTTGCACATTTCATTCACTAATTTACTATCAATTAGTTCTTCCCTTATCTATAATCCAAATCTTGAATTTTAATTCCAAATATCACTGCATTTAATTTCCTTAGTTCAATTTAGTTTATAATTCAAGCTTTGATTTTTATTTTATTCTCCAATTCATCAATAATATTTATTTTGGGGTTTTGTATCTCACTTTTCAAATTTAATAAGTCACAACTTATTATTTACACAACTCCATTCCTCATAGGCTTGAATATATTATTCTTTTATTTATTTTTTGACTCAAGCCTTATGCTTATTTATAACCCAAGCATATTTTTATTCCTATGGATTTTTCTGATTTATTTATTTCAATGCAATCCTTATCCAACTCATTTTCCGTTAATTCAAGTAAGAATCTAATTCCATTCAATAATTCAATTGAATTCTTATTCCAACTCAATTTTATTTTAACTCAGTTTTATTTAACTCAATTCGATTTCAACTTAATTCGAAAAACGACTGGATATTTTTTTCAGCCTAATTAATTGATTTCAATCCACTTAAATTTTATTTCCAAATCCAAGTTAATTTCATTTTCATTTTAAATTTAAATTCCAATATTCAAAGCTTATATTTCCTTCCTGATTTAAAAATTATCTTAATTTATAAGCTTACACCTATCTCATCAGGATTTTTAAACACCCGGTTTTGGTTTCAAATTATTTTGAAATCTCCAACATCTCAAATCACATTTCTCAAAAGTCATACCATTCCTGGTTTATCGCCAACAAATTTCCTTTGAAATTTCAAAAACAATTTGCTTTTCTGAACAAACCAGTTTTTGGCAGCAATCCGTCACTTAGAAATTCGAATATGAATACTGGTGATGCGACCGTCATCATCAGAATTATTTTCCAATAATCCAAGTGATTTCAATGCTATATCACTTTCAAAATCCATTTAAAACAAATTTCTTTTCAGAGATATCTCCAAAACAATAATGTTATCATTTATCTTCAAATACTTCCAAATCTCTGGGATTTAGATTCCAAATCCTGCTTAAATCAATTTTAACATTTGCATAGCTTATGCTCATACAAATTATTATTTAATTATATTTCAATTTATAATTTACCTTTATAATCCATATTTATAAATTTCATTTCATAATTGAATTTATCCCTTTAATCTTTGGTTGTATTTACAATTTCTGGTTAAATTTCCACTCAAATGATAATAATTTAAATATCATCATTCCCAACATCCAAGCAACCATATATTAGCTAAATAGTTTCAAAATCTTTTCTTTGTATCAAAATATGTTTTTGGGTAAAATTATTTCATTTATCCACATTTAAAACAATATCGTGTCAATTGTTCTATTTAAGTGTTTAGAAACCCCTTCGATACAGTTGTCCAGACTGTGCCGACGAAGGTTCATATGCCACTCAATAAACCAATCAACACAATATTAAAAAATTTATATTCACTAACAAATACGCGCTCATATCTATTAATACGCTCAAACTCATTATAGAGTACTACGGACTCTACTTTATGAGTAATTCCCACCAGAGCCAAGGTTATCACTAGCCTAAGCTCTGATACCAAGTGTAACGACCCGCAAATCCATACCCCTTAAGTCAACACTATTCTATCTAAATCAACTCAAGTTGTACAAAAATACGAACCATTTGGGTTAAAGAAGAAGAGGTAGAAGAAGAAAATAGAAAACAACAACAGAATCTATCCATCGCAGCGGAATAAAATATAATAGATAATAAATAATTTTACTCAAAAATCAAATATCTCTGTTTATATATTACATCATCAGAGTACATCAATCACAGCTCAACATCAATATCATACAATGGATACACAACAACTCAAGATACACAACAACTCAAACACAGCGGAAATATATATATATATATATATATATATATATATATATATATATATATACAAGTACGAGAGTACGTATCGTCGTCCAGCTCGTCTCCTGAGGTCCACATCATCATATCCTATATTCTATAATACTCGGTCTGACCCGAGCATTACAGTTAAATAACACCCGAGTCAGTCTGGATTACCAGCGTGAGAAAATCACACCCAATTGATTCTTAAGTTTCAAAAATCCTTTGAAAACGAAAGCATCTCGTAAGACCACGCCACAAATAAACATGTCGGGTTTTTACCTTACGATAGCTAAAACAATTTTTATAGAAATCCTCTGATATTATAATAGGGTCTATATACAAATACTTATAAAATAGCCGAAATTGTTACATTCATTAAATTCCAGCTACTAGCCACAGAGTGGGTAATATAAACAAAACTCGTACAAGGCTCGTAGGGAGAATGGATTTCCAACTAATGACTAGACACTGGGGTACCACCTGTCACAGTACGGGGCCTAGATCACCGTACTGAGGAGTACGCCCGCTCCCCTGCAACACAAGGCCGGGACTACCCCTTACTGGATAATCCCGAGTGAGATCACCCCGCGGTTGGGATCAGCAACCGCCCACTAAGCCGAAATAAAAAGTGACATCTAGACTGGAATGACCTCAACCTGCTTGGGTGCTACCCACCTAGCCTTGCCGCATAACCCCTGATTTTCAGTCATTCCCATTTGATGAGGCTTGAGGCTAAGCGTTACCTTTTTAGAACATATCCCTTAGAATGCCCATCGTCCACCTGATGATGTTTCGCAAGCATTCATCCATACAAGTCCGTCCCGGGTTCGAACGGAACCGAAGGCACTATTCCTACTACATCCATTTTGGAGATATCCTCAAGATTAGTAGCGACTATCCCTTGCACTTCACCGCTCCATCTTCGAATCCAAATTCGTTTACACGAAACATACAAACCGGATCGAAGTGGTTTTCGAGAAATAAATCTCGATCCCGGTCTCTTCGAAACGATTAACGTATTTGTCCAATATTGATAGTCGGTGATTAACTATCAATTAATATTCACAAACATCCATCCAATAATAAATAATTTCCCAAATTATTCATTAACCTCAAAATATCTTCACAATATATATTTCTATTTTCAATCCTTGAAAACAGTTTCAAAACCATCTTTCTATTCAGAATAAACTTTCCCAAATATTTTCTATCTCCTCTGAAATCACCAAGCACAAAACTAGATTTAAAATAATTTTAAACACTTTATTTTGAAATATACTTTAAAACATTTAAGTTAAAATTACATCAATAATTTATTAAAAATACATACTATATGCATATTTGAAAATAAGGTTACTTAATAAATATAAAACTAAAATTTATACTTTAAAAAAAAACCATAATATTAAGTCATTCTTTAAATAATTACTACTATAATAAATTAAGAGAAAATACTTACTTCAGAATTAAAATACTAGAAATAAGAAATTTTCCAAAACCTGTTTTTAAAACAACTTTTAATCTTATAATATATATTTAAAAATTTACTTTGAAAACGTACTTGGTTATCCAGGGAGAATTTCAATCTTCAATCACTTAAATCAATTTTCCAAATTGATTACCAATTTATTCCATTTGAAATAAATACCTTTGCTTCTTAATTCTTCTCAAAGTTCGTTAATTTTGGTTATTATTATTATTATTATTTTTCCGTTTGATTTAAACCTTTTTAACTGAAATACAAATTTTAGCTTTTCTCAATTTCTCTCGTGTTCTTTTAAATAAATTGAATCTTAAATTTTAAATAAATGCTTTATTCTTTTAAAATAATAACACTGAAATTTAAAATTCATTAATCTTCTGATTATTCAAATTTCCTCTAACTTAAGATTTATTTATTAGAATTTTTAAGGCACTTTATTTCTTTCCCAATTCATTCTTAAATTTTATTCAAGTTTCCATAATTATTTAACTTACAATTTAACTTATTTTATTTTCATTCCCAAACTCAAATTATATATTTTGGTAATTCATCATTGCCCGATTATAACAATCAAGTCATAGCATTCAATATTTCCACATAATTCATTACAGGATATCAAATATTCAGAACAGAGAATATTAAATAATTAAATAAAGTTGAGGGGTCCAGTTGGATCCCTCCAACCTATTTTCCCTGCATCCACAGACGTTAGCACGATATATAATACCAATTTCAAAATATATCATACTATAACACATCAATCAATTCAACCATTCAAACAATTATTTAAATTTAATCATTTAAATTTAAATTTAAATTTAAATTCACTGAGTGAGATTAACTCACCTTTGCTTTTTGTTTGGCAATCCAATTCCATCTCGACCATTATCCCCAATTTTGGACCTTGTATAAATATATTATGGTTTGTTAATACTTGAATAATCAATTTCCTTGTTAATAAATTTATCAACTAATTATTTAGGTAAAACCAATTTCTCATTTAAATATCCTTTGTGACCAAAATAAATTAAATAAGTTAATTTAACAAATTAACCTTCGCAACACCTTCCTTTAAAATAATTTAATAGGTTTAAATGTGTATGTATTTACTTTATTCTTCATTTTCCAAACCGTTTACAAAAACAAATCCAAGTTTTCTCTTTGTTTTACGAAAATATGTATATATATCAATACTTGTCTCAGTTATTATCTGACAGTTGCAGTAATATACCTTCTGCTTTACATATAGCTTACTGATTTTAAACAAAACTATGATATAACCAACTTGTAATTCCTGATAAATGACAGAAATCACAAATTATCTACAGGTTTAAACTTTAACATTTAATATTCCAAATTGATTCAAATCAAAAGAAATAACAAGCGATTAGCTCACTGCTCGTCGCAGCCATCACCATCACCTAGCTGTCGCGATCGACCACCAGCCCGTCACCACTCGTCGCCTCGCGACTTCGAGCCTCGCGCTTATCGTCCATAGCAACGCGGGATAATCACGTTTCACTAATCACGGACGACTCCTCCCCGACGTCAACTTGAAGCCGCCGTGACCAAAACCTAAGTCATCGTTGCGACCAAATCGAGCTTCACCTTCCCTCCTCGGCTTCGTGGTCACGAGTTTGAGCTCCATGATTTTGCGCACACCATCACTCCGTGCGCGCAACCACACTTCCTTATCGAGCAGGGGAACGATCGCCTTTTTTTTTTAAAAAAAGACTTCGGCCGACATTAATTTTTTGTTCTTTGATTTGTTTTTGATTTGAAAGAAGGGAATACGGTTCTTATTAGTTTGAGATATTCTCAGCTGAAAAAAAAGTGGCTTTGAGATTTGAAAGGAAGCAGTAAGGCGTGCGGAAGAAGCTTGACTATAGTGAATTGAAAATGAGAACAAAAAGTTCTGATGTGTAAAGAATTTCAGCTGACGTAAAAATGTTGAGCAAAATATATTTTAAATTAAATTTTCGATATAAAATTCAGCGCGTTTGCACGTCGTACGCTCACTCAACAACTCCAAACACTACGAGATTTGAAACCCGATAATAATACAATATGACGGATCAAATGGAACTGTTTTCGTCGAATTCCGAGACTGTGCCTCGGAAGGCTATTTTTAAATTCAATTTAAACGATATAAAATTTTAAAACTGAACAAACCACTGTTAAATTCAATTTTACAACTTCTATTATCCTCTGTACTATCAATATAAATTTTACAAGCCTTCAAATTATTTATAACAGGCTTAAAAATCTCAAGTTTCATATTTCATCCAATTCAAATTATTTAATTCAACAATTTAATTGTCAATAAATTATGATATTCGTAATTTAAGTTGATAAATAACCTTTAAATAATTAAATATCCCGATTTTAAATGCTTGAAAATTCCGGGTCGTCACGCAACGCTTCAATGTACGATTGGAATGAATGAGACATACTTTGTTTGTACTGAATTTTAGAAAATAGTTTAAGAGTAGAAGAATTGTATGTTTGGTATTGTTAAATGGTTTGAATTTATAAGATAAATTCTGAAAAATGGTCGTTTATAGCTGTTGAAATGGAGTTGAATTCTAAAATATGACCATTTATAGCCGTTGAAATGGTGTCGAATGCTAAAATATATCCGTTTATAGCCATTGTACATTCGAAAAGTGGCCATTGAGATCTTTTCTGGATTTATAGTAGAGAATATGTAACGACCCGTAAATTTTCGATAATTAAAATAGCTAATTTAATAAGATTTCGTGATTTAATGTTAGAAAAAAATTATAAGTCGTTTGGAATAATAATAAATGGAATGAATTGCAATAATTATCCAAGTAATGAAAAAAAGCTACTTAGTGAATGACTTTGCAATCAATAGTTGAATAGGATATTAAATGTTGAATTCATTGGGTATGATAGAGTAATTGATTGATAAGTAAAATCTATTTGAAATCAAATATTGAATATTGAACACGTAATTGTTTAAATTAAATATTTAAAACTTATTGAATAATTGAATAACTGTAAAATGAAAATAGTGTTCTAAATTTTGAAATGGTTTTAAAAGTTGAATCTTATAAGTTCAATTTCAATATTTCAAAAGATAATGAATTATTGGATAAGCGAAATTGTCTAAATTAAATATTTGGAATTTATTGGATAAATAAAATAACGGGTTTAATATGATTAAAAATGATTTGTAAAATTTTATTTTATCATATTGGAGTTATAGTGATGTTATAGAACTTTTAAAACTGAATTTAAAATTTATTTGTGAAAATTGAATATTTTAATATTTAATTATCGCCTGAAAAATAGCCAATTTTTGAACAGTCTCAGAATTGGACGAAACAAGTTCCATTGGATTCGTAATAGTTAGTTATTATCGGATTTCAATTTTCGTAGCAATCGGAGTTGTCGTTTGACCGTGGCAGCTCGAAACGCGTTGAAATTGTTTTAATATTAATTTGGCGAGTTAAAATAGTCATTTTTCAAACGTTCTCGGATTTCGACGAAACTAGTTTCATTGGATCCGTAATGTGATATTATTGTAAGGTTTCAAATTTCGTGTCAATCGGATTTACCGTTTGTCCGGGGCAAGCCAAAACGCATAGAAATTAGTTAAACGGTTTAATTTAAATTTGATCGTTTATTGCCGTAACTCGCGCATATGATCGAATTAGCCTCCGAAACCTATTCCATTGTGTCCGGAACGCGGGGTAAACCCTATAAGCGCCTAGCGGCACGTCTTGATAGGGGTTCGAGATTTCGAGTTGCGTAGATCGAGGTATTTTGAAATTTAAATAAATATTTTAATTAGTCAAATCTCCTTTTCAGCTGCTATCCCATCTTTTCACTGTACCTTTGACCCATTCAACACGCAAAAAGCTTCTCATTTCCTTTAATAACCCACTCACGCAAGCTTCAGGCAGAAGAAGATAATACGTCAAACTTCAAAAATTTCTTTCTCCTCAAATATTCGATTAAAAATCACGAAACCTTCTCTAACAATCCTATTTCATCGTTTGCTTCGATCCTATATGCTTTTGGCCTGGTGCGACTTGGAGTTTGGGAGCGCGACAGTGAAGGCGTAAGGGTTCTTGAAGCTAGGGTTAAGCTTCACTTTGTTTTCATTCATCGATTCGAGAAATAAAGCTCGTATTTGGATTCTCCTCGTCGAATAGCATCTGGACGCGCGTTTTGATGGAGCTCGGTGGTGTCTTGGGGTGTGCGACCTGATCATGGTCGAGAGGAGAGCTTCAGGTCGCATCTTTCTAAGTGGGGCCGCACATGTTGCTTTGTGGTCGTGATGGTGGAGACTTCGAAGAGAAGGAGTTTGGCGAAGACGGCATGTCAAACGGAGTATCGGAGCTCCGTATCACTGGAGATTGGTGCACGGCAATGGTGGGTTTGTGCATTTTTTTTTCACGTACAGGGAGTTTGGGGAAGAAGAAGTTAAGTGGGCTGGGCTTTATTTGCTTTGGGTATGAATTCATTTAAATATAATATAAATTGTTTTATAAATTCAAATGTCGATAACTTATAAAATGTATAACTCTCACATACGAGGTCCGATTGAGACGAGACTTTTTGCGTTGCGATCGTGATGGCGAGAGATTCGAAATGAAATTGGTTTGGATTTATTTGAAGATAGTCGAAATTTGGGCTAAATTTGGGAGTCGTCCGGTCTAGTTCCAAACCGGAACGTCTCGGCGACAATCGTAAAATCAAGGTGAGTGTTTTATAACGCTCACATCGTACTAAATATTTTTATGCTAGTTAAATTGACATTATGAAGTGATATGAATTTTATTGTCGTTGGTTGATACAAATTTAATTGTCATATAGCTTGTTATTTGAATTAACCGTTGAAAAATTAAATTTACAGTTAAATTGAAATCGAAATTGAATTGCGATTTACTTACCTGACATCGATAACTATGAAATTGCCATGAATTGTATTGCTTATTGGATGATGTATTTCGATGGATGCTATTGGTTGATATTTGAGTGTTTGGATGTTTATTTGCTTATATATATCCTGTTATGCATACATATGATACTGTGATTTAATTTAAGTAATATATATTCATCCCTGACATTTAATTGAAATAAATAATTACTTGGCCATAGGATAGAAAATTATATACGGACACCGAATTGGCTAAATTAATAATTTTAAAAATCGTCGATTTGAATTTTTTTTTAAATGTTTTGATTTAAAAGTTATAAATAGAAATCAATTTATAGACGTCGAATTTATCGAAAATTTGAGTTTGGAATGTTGAAATTTATTTTGTTAAAAGAAATTGTTAAAAAAATTAAGTGGAGACTTTGGAATTTAAAATCAGGATATGATTGAATTTCGAAATTGATTTGTTTAAAGATTTAACCTTAATTCGAGCTTTGAATATTACTAAGTAAAAGTGATATAAAAATGATATTTTGAAATCGAGCTTGGAATTGAACCATATTTGAAATTTGGATTTAAACTTGAATATTGATGGAAAATTTGTTAAGTGTTATAAATGGATATTTTGAAACCAAGCTCCAAATCGATAAAAAAATTGAAATTGAATAAATTGAAGGTGAATGTAGAATTGAATTGATTTGAAGTTAAAGTTGACGTTGTTTTGAATTGAAATCGAAATTAAATCGGTAGAATGGAAATTGGAATTGATTTGAATTGGGAAGTTATAAATTGAAATGGATTGGTTTTGAAGCTATTTTATTTTGTTTTCCAAATTTCCCGGTTATATAAACCATTTTTGAATACTTAAACTATTTTAATCTATTTTAAATCTACTTAACCCGATTTAAATTATTTTAAACTAATTTATCTATTTGAAATCCATTTTAAGATTTTAAGTATTTTTAACTATTTTAATTATTTAAAACTACTTTAAACTACTTAAAACTATTTTCTAAGATTCCAAACTGGTTAATAAGGTGGAATGTTTATATTTAAATCATGAATTTAAATACGAATTGAGTTAAATGAAGTTGCAACCTAAATTGAAATTCGAAATGATTTTGAAAACGAAATGGGATATTGAGACGAAAAAATGATTTTTGAAAGGAACCTTATATTTTGAATGGCTATGTCGATATTTGAAATGGATTTGATTTTTGAAGCGAATATGATATTTTGATATCAAATTATGAATCGATTTGAAATGTAAAAGAGCCAACGGTGTAATAATACGTAGTTATTAAAGAGACCGGGATCGGATATGGACATACTCTCTGTCGATACCGAAAACCACTTTAATAACTATTATACGCGGAGTGTTGATCCAGAATGAAGTGGATGGTTTGGTGAACGCGTTGACTGAAGAAAGAGAACGATTATTGGATGACCCCTGATATGACTAAAACAGGAGCCGCGCCGGGCCATTGAGGTTCGCCACCTCTAGCGGACACACTTCTTCGATACCATATCTATTACATTTGTGATGCGATTTGGGTGCACCCCTTGATTTGGGAGTGTTGTTTCGCGGTGTTGGGGTAGCTGCGGGCTATGCTCAACATCAGTCCGGATCACGCAACTACTAGTATCCTAGTTGGTATCGCCTCATGTACCTTGTCATACTGATTATCCTATTCGTGACCACTACGTTTTGATTTGTACCTTGAGTATATGGATTGCCCTCTGGTGACTTCCGGTTTTGGGGAAACTACGGTCTTGTATATGCTCTTGGGAATATAAATGTGTTAAGCGGTGAATGGGCGTCGCCTTAACACTATTTTGATACCTTTACTTTACTTTAGACATTATCTATATAGCGTATCTTATTGTATATATAGATAGTTTAACGAATCCTTGAGAGATGGAAAATCCCGAAACATCTCTTGAGTTATTGCACGCACGTTGACACTGGATAGGAGATGTCAAACCCCGTAAACATCTCTGACGCCGTTTACACTCATATTTATTACGATTGATTTAACTTTCATAAGGATATTTTAGTCCTGACTCGAGTGTTTTGTCTTTTCATTACGCTCGGGTCAGCCTGAGCATTTCAGTTTAGGTTGAAGATCATTTACTTCGGAGGACGGAGACGAAGATTTGGTATATTATCTACTACTATTATATTCATTCCATTCCGCTGCATTGTTGTATGATATTTGTTGTGTATGTAACTCTGATAAATGTTGTATAATAATAATCAAATGTATTCATTTCAAATGTATTCATTTAATTAACAGCTTCATGAACTGTTATTTTATTATTATACTTTAGCCTTCCGCTGTGAGATTCTGTGTTGTTTCATTTCCTTTATTTCCCTTCCTTTTCTTTTCTTAATTACCCCAATAACTATATGCCCTTTTAATGGTTTGAAATCGACATGTGTATTTGATCGTCGGTTTAAACTGTCCAAAAAGGCGGGTTGTTACAGTTGGTATCAGAGCTTTGATTTAGCGATAAACCTTGGCTCTAGTGGGGAATAACTCATCGAAATAGAGGTAAACTATATGAATGAGTTGAGTGTATATGAGAGAGCGTACTTGTTATTTGATATAAAATGGTTTTATATTGTGTTAATTTGTTCCGTTGAGTATTTATGAATTCTGGTTGATACTTGGGACGCCAAGGCGTCGATAGGAATTTCTAAACACTCGAATAGGACAAACCAACACAATATCGTTTTGGAATATATTTTTATATAAAGAATTATTTGAATATTTATTCATTTTGATTGAATTGATTGTTAGGAGATGATAATATTAGATTATTATCGTTATTGTTTGATCAGTCAATATTTACAACAATTGATTAAATAACAATGGATTTAGGAAAATGAAATCTTGTAAACACAATTGATAATGAATATAAATGAATTTTAACTTGGATTTGGGAATTTAAATTCCGGTGTTTGAAATTGACTTACAAGAATTTGAAAAACAAAATATGAGTATTATATGATAGTATAATTGAGTTGAAATTGTTTTCGAAGGATTTTTTTTATGATAAGTGTTATATTCCCTTCTCTTGATGCTAGAAAATGATTTCGGTGATGAGTGCACGCATCATCGGCGTTTATTTTCGAGAGTCCGAGTGGGGGAGACCACTTAATAGCTTGTCTAAACCTTGTTTTGACTAAAATTTTATTTTGTTTTGCATTCTCTATAGTATGATTTGATATATAAATTATGTAAGTATATATTATTTCAAACCTTGATTGAAATGAAACCGGGATTGGAATTCTTAAGTTCTTTAATAATTAATGTTTTTTTTTTATGATTGAAATGAATTTAGACTTGAATCATTAAGGAACTTCTGAATTGTGAAATGAGAAATGAACCTAAGAGCTAAGTGAAAATATCAATTGAAGTAGAAATCCTTAGAATTAGGAAATTATGAACTTAAAATAAAAGTGAAACTGTAAACTCGCGTAGTATTAAATTTCATTCTATAGCATAGATATAACTTACCAAAATATTTAAGAAGTTCGAAAATGTTATATGAATTGTTAATTGGATAATATACAAGTATAGGTTTGAATAATGGAATATGAATTTAATCAATGGTTTGCAAATATAAATAAAATTGTTAGTAAATAATTGGAATTTAAATTAACATTTAAAGGTGATTCACAATTATGTTAATATAAAATGGAAATACTATATGTGAATGTAAATGTGAAAAAAAGTTATAGTGCAATTTAAGTAATGACTTAAGAATTAATAAATTGAAAATTCAACTTTAAATGAAAAGAAGTGTATGTTGTTTAACTACCTTCTATTTGCATAACTATAACTTACCAAGTACTTAAAAGGTTTAAAATGCTAATAAGGATAAGTAGAGAAATAATATACCAGTGTGAGAGTGAATAATAAAATGTGAAGATCTATTGATAGTTGTAAATATAAAAGAAATTTAAGCTGTAAAATGAATAATATATATAAATGAATGAATAAAATTTAAAATTAATGAAATATAAAATTGGTAAATGGAAACTAATTAAATTTGAATATAACTAAATGTCTATAAGCTTGGAAGTGTATGAAATTAAAATTGACATGGAAATGTATAATTGATTTAGTGTAGATTTTGGATGGATGTCAATGTTTGATATGCATTGGTTGTTAGATGGATGAAAATTGATTAACTAGAATTCATTAGTGTTAATGGAATTGAATAAACGGAATAAAATTTTAAAATAATTAAATTCATATTTGAAGCAAAGTGAAATTAAATATTATTGAATTCAATTTAAATTGAAGCAAATTGACTTGAATTTAAAATGTGAATGAAACAAACTTGAATAAATCGGAAACAAATTGAATGTAAACCTATTGCATGAATGAATAAGAAAATAAATGACTTTGTGTTATGATTGTTCTTTAGAAAATTTGAAGTTTTGATGGTTTGCACTTTGAAATAATAAAAGCAAATTTTTGAGAAAAATCCAAATTTGTCCAATATATGCTGAAACGAACCATAACTTTTAAATGACTCAACGAAATTCGACGATCTTGGACTTTTCGGAAAGCTTAGAAACTATAGCACAACTTTTATTTGGAGTGTCTTGAGAAATTCCTTCGTCTACTAGGTTAAAAACTTGAATGTTACTCGCTGTCCTGTGTAAAAAATAAGTAAAATCTGAAGCATACAACCTTAGTATTTTCGCTATATCTTTTGACTAGTTTATCGGATTTTGATGATCTTGCCCTTTCTGGAAAGCTAAGAACTTAAGCTAAAACTTTTGTTTTAAGTGTTTTGTGTTTTGATGTAGTTTAGAAGGTCGGAAGTGTGGGTGAACGTCGCAGACCTGCGCAAACACTGCCCAGGCTGAAGCGTATCCCCTAAGTAAAACGGCCATAACTTTTGAACGGATGATCTGAATTCGATGATTTTGGACATTCCGGAAATCCTGAAATGAATGCAACAACTTTTGTTTAGATTCTGTTGTCAAAATTTACCGTTTAGGTGACCTAAAGCTAAGATTTGTTTGCTGTCCAGAAATTGAAATCTCAGTTTTGAAGCTAAATATGTTATATATATGTTGTGTAGGCTAAGTATAGCGATCTATCTTTATATGCATGGTTCTAACTTAGTTATTGAGCATTTTAGTAGGTAGCAAAGGGGTTGCACTTCGTTGTGGAGCTCGCTTCTACGCTAAACGCATAATGTAAGTAAAATGCTAATAAATGCTAAATAAAAGGTACGCTTACGGTTTTATATGATATTGGTAATATTTATATGTTGTTTCCCCACATATGGGATGCCTCATCATTGAGATGAGATGTATATTTGTGATATATATGCTATTATATTTTTTCCGATCGAGCCGCGCAAAGGAGTCTCTGTCGAATTTTTCCGTAAATCCGGGTGTTAGAAAATTTTTCAAGTTTAAATTTTTTTTTTATAACTTGTTTTGATAATTAACTTTTAAGTTTAGAAAGCCGTTCGGAGTAAGTTAGTGGAAGCGTAGTTATGACTTTATAAATGGAATTCCATTGTTTTATAAGTAGATAATTTTGAATAAAATATATCAAATGTTGAATTCTTTACTTAGTTTCTTTTCTCTTCTTTTTCCTTTTCGGGGACGAAAAGTTTTGAGTGGGGGAGAGTGTAACGACCCGTAAATTTTCGATAATTAAAATAGCTAATTTAATAAGATTTCGTGATTTAATGTTAGAAAAAAATTATAAGTCGTTTGGAATAATAATAAATGGAATGAATTGCAATAATAATCCAAGTAATGAAAAAAAGCTACTTAGTGAATGACTTTGCAATCAATAGTTGAATAGGATATTAAATGTTGAATTCATTGGGTATGATAGAGTAATTGATTGATAAGTAAAATCTATTTGAAATCAAATATTGAATATTGAACACGTAATTGTTTAAATTAAATATTTAAAACTTATTGAATAATTGAATAACTGTAAAATGAAAATAGTGTTCTAAATTTTGAAATGGTTTTAAAAGTTGAATCTTATAAGTTCAATTTCAATATTTCAAAAGATAATGAATTATTGGATAAGCGAAATTGTCTAAATTAAATATTTGGAATTTATTGGATAAATAAAATAACGGGTTTAATATGATTAAAAATGATTTGTAAAATTTTATTTTATCATATTGGAGTTATAGTGATGTTATAGAACTTTTAAAACTGAATTTAAAATTTATTTGTGAAAATTGAATATTTTAATATTTAATTATCGCCTGAAAAATAGCCAATTTTTGAACAGTCTCAGAATTGGACGAAACAAGTTCCATTGGATCCGTAATAGTTAGTTATTATCGGATTTCAATTTTCGTAGCAATCGGAGTTGTCGTTTGACCGTGGCAGCTCGAAACGCGTTGAAATTGTTTTAATATTAATTTGGCGAGTTAAAATAGTCATTTTTCAAACGTTCTCGGATTTCGACGAAACTAGTTTCATTGGATCCGTATGTGATATTATTGTAAGGTTTCAAATTTCGTGTCAATCGGATTTACCGTTTGTCCGGGGCAAGCCAAAACGCATAGAAATTAGTTGAATCGGTTTAATTTAAATTTGATCGTTTATTGCCGTAACTCGCGCATATGATCGAATTAGCCTCCGAAACCTATTCCATTGTGTCCGGAACGCGGGGTAAACCCTATAAGCGCCTAGCGGCACGTCTTGATAGGGGTTCGAGATTTCGAGTTGCGTAGATCGAGGTATTTTGAAATTTAAATAAATATTTTAATTAGTCAAATCTCCTTTTCAGCTGCTATCCCATCTTTTCACTGTACCTTTGACCCATTCAACACGCAAAAAGCTTCTCATTTCCTTTAATAACCCACTCACGCAAGCTTCAGGCAGAAGAAGATAATACGTCAAACTTCAAAAATTTCTTTCTCCTCAAATATTCGATTAAAAATCACGAAACCTTCTCTAACAATCCTATTTCATCGTTTGCTTCGATCCTATATGCTTTTGGCCTGGTGCGACTTGGAGTTTGGGAGCGCGACAGTGAAGGCGTAAGGGTTCTTGAAGCTAGGGTTAAGCTTCACTTTGTTTTCATTCATCGATTCGAGAAATAAAGCTCGTATTTGGATTCTCCTCGTCGAATAGCATCTGGACGCGCGTTTTGATGGAGCTCGGTGGTGTCTTGGGGTGTGCGACCTGATCATGGTCGAGAGGAGAGCTTCAGGTCGCATCTTTCTAAGTGGGGCCGCACATGTTGCTTTGTGGTCGTGATGGTGGAGACTTCGAAGAGAAGGAGTTTGGCGAAGACGGCATGTCAAACGGAGTATCGGAGCTCCGTATCACTGGAGATTGGTGCACGGCAATGGTGGGTTTGTGCATTTTTTTTTCACGTACAGGGAGTTTGGGGAAGAAGAAGTTAAGTGGGCTGGGCTTTATTTGCTTTGGGTATGAATTCATTTAAATATAATATAAATTGTTTTATAAATTCAAATGTCGATAACTTATAAAATGTATAACTCTCACATACGAGGTCCGATTGAGACGAGACTTTTTGCGTTGCGATCGTGATGGCGAGAGATTCGAAATGAAATTGGTTTGGATTTATTTGAAGATAGTCGAAATTTGGGCTAAATTTGGGAGTCGTCCGGTCTAGTTCCAAACCGGAACGTCTCGGCGACAATCGTAAAATCAAGGTGAGTGTTTTATAACGCTCACATCGTACTAAATATTTTTATGCTAGTTAAATTGACATTATGAAGTGATATGAATTTTATTGTCGTTGGTTGATACAAATTTAATTGTCATATAGCTTGTTATTTGAATTAACCGTTGAAAAATTAAATTTACAGTTAAATTGAAATCGAAATTGAATTGCGATTTACTTACCTGACATCGATAACTATGAAATTGCCATGAATTGTATTGCTTATTGGATGATGTATTTCGATGGATGCTATTGGTTGATATTTGAGTGTTTGGATGTTTATTTGCTTATATATATCCTGTTATGCATACATATGATACTGTGATTTAATTTAAGTAATATATATTCATCCCTGACATTTAATTGAAATAAATAATTACTTGGCCATAGGATAGAAAATTATATACGGACACCGAATTGGCTAAATTAATAATTTTAAAAATCGTCGATTTGAATTTTTTTTTAAATGTTTTGATTTAAAAGTTATAAATAGAAATCAATTTATAGACGTCGAATTTATCGAAAATTTGAGTTTGGAATGTTGAAATTTATTTTGTTAAAAGAAATTGTTAAAAAAATTAAGTGGAGACTTTGGAATTTAAAATCAGGATATGATTGAATTTCGAAATTGATTTGTTTAAAGATTTAACCTTAATTCGAGCTTTGAATATTACTAAGTAAAAGTGATATAAAAATGATATTTTGAAATCGAGCTTGGAATTGAACCATATTTGAAATTTGGATTTAAACTTGAATATTGATGGAAAATTTGTTAAGTGTTATAAATGGATATTTTGAAACCAAGCTCCAAATCGATAAAAAAATTGAAATTGAATAAATTGAAGGTGAATGTAGAATTGAATTGATTTGAAGTTAAAGTTGACGTTGTTTTGAATTGAAATCGAAATTAAATCGGTAGAATGGAAATTGGAATTGATTTGAATTGGGAAGTTATAAATTGAAATGGATTGGTTTTGAAGCTATTTTATTTTGTTTTCCAAATTTCCCGGTTATATAAACCATTTTTGAATACTTAAACTATTTTAATCTATTTTAAATCTACTTAACCCGATTTAAATTATTTTAAACTAATTTATCTATTTGAAATCCATTTTAAGATTTTAAGTATTTTTAACTATTTTAATTATTTAAAACTACTTTAAACTACTTAAAACTATTTTCTAAGATTCCAAACTGGTTAATAAGGTGGAATGTTTATATTTAAATCATGAATTTAAATACGAATTGAGTTAAATGAAGTTGCAACCTAAATTGAAATTCGAAATGATTTTGAAAACGAAATGGGATATTGAGACGAAAAAATGATTTTTGAAAGGAACCTTATATTTTGAATGGCTATGTCGATATTTGAAATGGATTTGATTTTTGAAGCGAATATGATATTTTGATATCAAATTATGAATCGATTTGAAATGTAAAAGAGCCAACGGTGTAATAATACGTAGTTATTAAAGAGACCGGGATCGGATATGGACATACTCTCTGTCGATACCGAAAACCACTTTAATAACTATTATACGCGGAGTGTTGATCCAGAATGAAGTGGATGGTTTGGTGAACGCGTTGACTGAAGAAAGAGAACGATTATTGGATGACCCCTGATATGACTAAAACAGGAGCCGCGCCGGGCCATTGAGGTTCGCCACCTCTAGCGGACACACTTCTTCGATACCATATCTATTACATTTGTGATGCGATTTGGGTGCACCCCTTGATTTGGGAGTGTTGTTTCGCGGTGTTGGGGTAGCTGCGGGCTATGCTCAACATCAGTCCGGATCACGCAACTACTAGTATCCTAGTTGGTATCGCCTCATGTACCTTGTCATACTGATTATCCTATTCGTGACCACTACGTTTTGATTTGTACCTTGAGTATATGGATTGCCCTCTGGTGACTTCCGGTTTTGGGGAAACTACGGTCTTGTATATGCTCTTGGGAATATAAATGTGTTAAGCGGTGAATGGGCGTCGCCTTAACACTATTTTGATACCTTTACTTTACTTTAGACATTATCTATATAGCGTATCTTATTGTATATATAGATAGTTTAACGAATCCTTGAGAGATGGAAAATCCCGAAACATCTCTTGAGTTATTGCACGCACGTTGACACTGGATAGGAGATGTCAAACCCCGTAAACATCTCTGACGCCGTTTACACTCATATTTATTACGATTGATTTAACTTTCATAAGGATATTTTAGTCCTGACTCGAGTGTTTTGTCTTTTCATTACGCTCGGGTCAGCCTGAGCATTTCAGTTTAGGTTGAAGATCATTTACTTCGGAGGACGGAGACGAAGATTTGGTATATTATCTACTACTATTATATTCATTCCATTCCGCTGCATTGTTGTATGATATTTGTTGTGTATGTAACTCTGATAAATGTTGTATAATAATAATCAAATGTATTCATTTCAAATGTATTCATTTAATTAACAGCTTCATGAACTGTTATTTTATTATTATACTTTAGCCTTCCGCTGTGAGATTCTGTGTTGTTTCATTTCCTTTATTTCCCTTCCTTTTCTTTTCTTAATTACCCCAATAACTATATGCCCTTTTAATGGTTTGAAATCGACATGTGTATTTGATCGTCGGTTTAAACTGTCCAAAAAGGCGGGTTGTTACAGTTGGTATCAGAGCTTTGATTTAGCGATAAACCTTGGCTCTAGTGGGGAATAACTCATCGAAATAGAGGTAAACTATATGAATGAGTTGAGTGTATATGAGAGAGCGTACTTGTTATTTGATATAAAATGGTTTTATATTGTGTTAATTTGTTCCGTTGAGTATTTATGAATTCTGGTTGATACTTGGGACGCCAAGGCGTCGATAGGAATTTCTAAACACTCGAATAGGACAAACCAACACAATATCGTTTTGGAATATATTTTTATATAAAGAATTATTTGAATATTTATTCATTTTGATTGAATTGATTGTTAGGAGATGATAATATTAGATTATTATCGTTATTGTTTGATCAGTCAATATTTACAACAATTGATTAAATAACAATGGATTTAGGAAAATGAAATCTTGTAAACACAATTGATAATGAATATAAATGAATTTTAACTTGGATTTGGGAATTTAAATTCCGGTGTTTGAAATTGACTTACAAGAATTTGAAAAACAAAATATGAGTATTATATGATAGTATAATTGAGTTGAAATTGTTTTCGAAGGATTTTTTTTATGATAAGTGTTATATTCCCTTCTCTTGATGCTAGAAAATGATTTCGGTGATGAGTGCACGCATCATCGGCGTTTATTTTCGAGAGTCCGAGTGGGGGAGACCACTTAATAGCTTGTCTAAACCTTGTTTTGACTAAAATTTTATTTTGTTTTGCATTCTCTATAGTATGATTTGATATATAAATTATGTAAGTATATATTATTTCAAACCTTGATTGAAATGAAACCGGGATTGGAATTCTTAAGTTCTTTAATAATTAATGTTTTTTTTTTATGATTGAAATGAATTTAGACTTGAATCATTAAGGAACTTCTGAATTGTGAAATGAGAAATGAACCTAAGAGCTAAGTGAAAATATCAATTGAAGTAGAAATCCTTAGAATTAGGAAATTATGAACTTAAAATAAAAGTGAAACTGTAAACTCGCGTAGTATTAAAATTCATTCTATAGCATAGATATAACTTACCAAAATATTTAAGAAGTTCGAAAATGTTATATGAATTGTTAATTGGATAATATACAAGTATAGGTTTGAATAATGGAATATGAATTTAATCAATGGTTTGCAAATATAAATAAAATTGTTAGTAAATAATTGGAATTTAAATTAACATTTAAAGGTGATTCACAATTATGTTAATATAAAATGGAAATACTATATGTGAATGTAAATGTGAAAAAAAGTTATAGTGCAATTTAAGTAATGACTTAAGAATTAATAAATTGAAAATTCAACTTTAAATGAAAAGAAGTGTATGTTGTTTAACTACCTTCTATTTGCATAACTATAACTTACCAAGTACTTAAAAGGTTTAAAATGCTAATAAGGATAAGTAGAGAAATAATATACCAGTGTGAGAGTGAATAATAAAATGTGAAGATCTATTGATAGTTGTAAATATAAAAGAAATTTAAGCTGTAAAATGAATAATATATATAAATGAATGAATAAAATTTAAAATTAATGAAATATAAAATTGGTAAATGGAAACTAATTAAATTTGAATATAACTAAATGTCTATAAGCTTGGAAGTGTATGAAATTAAAATTGACATGGAAATGTATAATTGATTTAGTGTAGATTTTGGATGGATGTCAATGTTTGATATGCATTGGTTGTTAGATGGATGAAAATTGATTAACTAGAATTCATTAGTGTTAATGGAATTGAATAAACGGAATAAAATTTTAAAATAATTAAATTCATATTTGAAGCAAAGTGAAATTAAATATTATTGAATTCAATTTAAATTGAAGCAAATTGACTTGAATTTAAAATGTGAATGAAACAAACTTGAATAAATCGGAAACAAATTGAATGTAAACCTATTGCATGAATGAATAAGAAAATAAATGACTTTGTGTTATGATTGTTCTTTAGAAAATTTGAAGTTTTGATGGTTTGCACTTTGAAATAATAAAAGCAAATTTTTGAGAAAAATCCAAATTTGTCCAATATATGCTGAAACGAACCATAACTTTTAAATGACTCAACGAAATTCGACGATCTTGGACTTTTCGGAAAGCTTAGAAACTATAGCACAACTTTTATTTGGAGTGTCTTGAGAAATTCCTTCGTCTACTAGGTTAAAAACTTGAATGTTACTCGCTGTCCTGTGTAAAAAATAAGTAAAATCTGAAGCATACAACCTTAGTATTTTCGCTATATCTTTTGACTAGTTTATCGGATTTTGATGATCTTGCCCTTTCTGGAAAGCTAAGAACTTAAGCTAAAACTTTTGTTTTAAGTGTTTTGTGTTTTGATGTAGTTTAGAAGGTCGGAAGTGTGGGTGAACGTCGCAGACCTGCGCAAACACTGCCCAGGCTGAAGCGTATCCCCTAAGTAAAACGGCCATAACTTTTGAACGGATGATCTGAATTCGATGATTTTGGACATTCCGGAAATCCTGAAATGAATGCAACAACTTTTGTTTAGATTCTGTTGTCAAAATTTACCGTTTAGGTGACCTAAAGCTAAGATTTGTTTGCTGTCCAGAAATTGAAATCTCAGTTTTGAAGCTAAATATGTTATATATATGTTGTGTAGGCTAAGTATAGCGATCTATCTTTATATGCATGGTTCTAACTTAGTTATTGAGCATTTTAGTAGGTAGAAAAGGGGTTGCACTTCGTTGTGGAGCTCGCTTCTACGCTAAACGCATAATGTAAGTAAAATGCTAATAAATGCTAAATAAAAGGTACGCTTACGGTTTTATATGATATTGGTAATATTTATATGTTGTTTCCCCACATATGGGATGCCTCATCATTGAGATGAGATGTATATTTGTGATATATATGCTATTATATTTTTTCCGATCGAGCCGCGCAAAGGAGTCTCTGCCGAATTTTTCCGTAAATCCGGGTGTTAGAAAATTTTTCAAGTTTAAATTTTTTTTTTATAACTTGTTTTGATAATTAACTTTTAAGTTTAGAAAGCCGTTCGGAGTAAGTTAGTGGAAGCGTAGTTATGACTTTATAAATGGAATTCCATTGTTTTATAAGTAGATAATTTTGAATAAAATATATCAAATGTTGAATTCTTTACTTAGTTTCTTTTCTCTTCTTTTTCCTTTTCGGGGACGAAAAGTTTTGAGTGGGGGAGAGTGTAACGACCCGTAAATTTTCGATAATTAAAATAGCTAATTTAATAAGATTTCGTGATTTAATGTTAGAAAAAAATTATAAGTCGTTTGGAATAATAATAAATGGAATGAATTGCAATAATAATCCAAGTAATGAAAAAAAGCTACTTAGTGAATGACTTTGCAATCAATAGTTGAATAGGATATTAAATGTTGAATTCATTGGGTATGATAGAGTAATTGATTGATAAGTAAAATCTATTTGAAATCAAATATTGAATATTGAACACGTAATTGTTTAAATTAAATATTTAAAACTTATTGAATAATTGAATAACTGTAAAATGAAAATAGTGTTCTAAATTTTGAAATGGTTTTAAAAGTTGAATCTTATAAGTTCAATTTCAATATTTCAAAAGATAATGAATTATTGGATAAGCGAAATTGTCTAAATTAAATATTTGGAATTTATTGGATAAATAAAATAACGGGTTTAATATGATTAAAAATGATTTGTAAAATTTTATTTTATCATATTGGAGTTATAGTGATGTTATAGAACTTTTAAAACTGAATTTAAAATTTATTTGTGAAAATTGAATATTTTAATATTTAATTATCGCCTGAAAAATAGCCAATTTTTGAACAGTCTCAGAATTGGACGAAACAAGTTCCATTGGATCCGTAATAGTTAGTTATTATCGGATTTCAATTTTCGTAGCAATCGGAGTTGTCGTTTGACCGTGGCAGCTCGAAACGCGTTGAAATTGTTTTAATATTAATTTGGCGAGTTAAAATAGTCATTTTTCAAACGTTCTCGGATTTCGACGAAACTAGTTTCATTGGATCCGTATGTGATATTATTGTAAGGTTTCAAATTTCGTGTCAATCGGATTTACCGTTTGTCCGGGGCAAGCCAAAACGCATAGAAATTAGTTGAATCGGTTTAATTTAAATTTGATCGTTTATTGCCGTAACTCGCGCATATGATCGAATTAGCCTCCGAAACCTATTCCATTGTGTCCGGAACGCGGGGTAAACCCTATAAGCGCCTAGCGGCACGTCTTGATAGGGGTTCGAGATTTCGAGTTGCGTAGATCGAGGTATTTTGAAATTTAAATAAATATTTTAATTAGTCAAATCTCCTTTTCAGCTGCTATCCCATCTTTTCACTGTACCTTTGACCCATTCAACACGCAAAAAGCTTCTCATTTCCTTTAATAACCCACTCACGCAAGCTTCAGGCAGAAGAAGATAATACGTCAAACTTCAAAAATTTCTTTCTCCTCAAATATTCGATTAAAAATCACGAAACCTTCTCTAACAATCCTATTTCATCGTTTGCTTCGATCCTATATGCTTTTGGCCTGGTGCGACTTGGAGTTTGGGAGCGCGACAGTGAAGGCGTAAGGGGTCTTGAAGCTAGGGTTAAGCTTCACTTTGTTTTCATTCATCGATTCGAGAAATAAAGCTCGTATTTGGATTCTCCTCGTCGAATAGCATCTGGACGCGCGTTTTGATGGAGCTCGGTGGTGTCTTGGGGTGTGCGACCTGATCATGGTCGAGAGGAGAGCTTCAGGTCGCATCTTTCTAAGTGGGGCCGCACATGTAGCTTTGTGGTCGTGATGGTGGAGACTTCGAAGAGAAGGAGTTTGGCGAAGACGGCATGTCAAACGGAGTATCGGAGCTCCGTATCACTGGAGATTGGTGCACGGCAATGGTGGGTTTGTGCATTTTTTTTTCACGTACAGGGAGTTTGGGGAAGAAGAAGTTAAGTGGGCTGGGCTTTATTTGCTTTGGGTATGAATTCATTTAAATATAATATAAATTGTTTTATAAATTCAAATGTCGATAACTTATAAAATGTATAACTCTCACATACGAGGTCCGATTGAGACGAGACTTTTTGCGTTGCGATCGTGATGGCGAGAGCTTCGAAATGAAATTGGTTTGGATGTATTTGAAGATAGTCAAAATTTGGGCTAAATTTGGGAGTCGTCCGGTCTAGTTCCAAACCGGAACGTCTCGGCGACAATCGTAAAATCAAGGTGAGTGTTTTATAACGCTCACATCGTACTAAATATTTTTATGCTAGTTAAATTGACATTATGAAGTGATATGAATTTTATTGTCGTTGGTTGATACAAATTTAATTGTCATATAGCTTGTTATTTGAATTAACCGTTGAAAAATTAAATTTACAGTTAAATTGAAATCGAAATTGAATTGCGATTTACTTACCTGACATCGATAACTATGAAATTGCCATGAATTGTATTGCTTATTGGATGATGTATTTCGATGGATGCTATTGGTTGATATTTGAGTGTTTGGATGTTTATTTGCTTATATATATCCTGTTATGCATACATATGATACTGTGATTTAATTTAAGTAATATATATTCATCCCTGACATTTAATTGAAATAAATAATTACTTGGCCATAGGATAGAAAATTATATACGGACACCGAATTGGCTAAATTAATAATTTTAAAAATCGTCGATTTGAATTTTTTTTTAAATGTTTTGATTTAAAAGTTATAAATAGAAATCAATTTATAGACGTCGAATTTATCGAAAATTTGAGTTTGGAATGTTGAAATTTATTTTGTTAAAAGAAATTGTTAAAAAAATTAAGTGGAGACTTTGGAATTTAAAATCAGGATATGATTGAATTTCGAAATTGATTTGTTTAAAGATTTAACCTTAATTCGAGCTTTGAATATTACTAAGTAAAAGTGATATAAAAATGATATTTTGAAATCGAGCTTGGAATTGAACCATATTTGAAATTTGGATTTAAACTTGAATATTGATGGAAAATTTGTTAAGTGTTATAAATGGATATTTTGAAACCAAGCTCCAAATCGATAAAAAAATTGAAATTGAATAAATTGAAGGTGAATGTAGAATTGAATTGATTTGAAGTTAAAGTTGACGTTGTTTTGAATTGAAATCGAAATTAAATCGGTAGAATGGAAATTGGAATTGATTTGAATTGGGAAGTTATAAATTGAAATGGATTGGTTTTGAAGCTGTTTTATTTTGTTTTCCAAATTTCCCGGTTATATAAACCATTTTTGAATACTTAAACTATTTTAATCTATTTTAAATCTACTTAACCCGATTTAAATTATTTTAAACTAATTTATCTATTTGAAATCCATTTTAAGATTTTAAGTATTTTTAACTATTTTAATTATTTAAAACTACTTTAAACTACTTAAAACTATTTTCTAAGATTCCAAACTGGTTAATAAGGTGGAATGTTTATATTTAAATCATGAATTTAAATACGAATTGAGTTAAATGAAGTTGCAACCTAAATTGAAATTCGAAATGATTTTGAAAACGAAATGGGATATTGAGACGAAAAAATGATTTTTGAAAGGAACCTTATATTTTGAATGGCTATGTCGATATTTGAAATGGATTTGATTTTTGAAGCGAATATGATATTTTGATATCAAATTATGAATCGATTTGAAATGTAAAAGAGCCAACGGTGTAATAATACGTAGTTATTAAAGAGACCGGGATCGGATATGGACATACTCTCTGTCGATACCGAAAACCACTTTAATAACTATTATACGCGGAGTGTTGATCCAGAATGAAGTGGATGGTTTGGTGAACGCGTTGACTGAAGAAAGAGAACGATTATTGGATGACCCCTGATATGACTAAAACAGGAGCCGCGCCGGGCCATTGAGGTTCGCCACCTCTAGCGGACACACTTCTTCGATACCATATCTATTACATTTGTGATGCGATTTGGGTGCACCCCTTGATTTGGGAGTGTTGTTTCGCGGTGTTGGGGTAGCTGCGGGCTATGCTCAACATCAGTCCGGATCACGCAACTACTAGTATCCTAGTTGGTATCGCCTCATGTACCTTGTCATACTGATTATCCTATTCGCGACCACTACGTTTTGATTTGTACCTTGAGTATATGGATTGCCCTCTGGTGACTTCCGGTTTTGGGGAAACTACGGTCTTGTATATGCTCTTGGGAATATAAATGTGTTAAGCGGTGAATGGGCGTCGCCTTAACACTATTTTGATACCTTTACTTTACTTTAGACATTATCTATATAGCGTATCTTATTGTATATATAGATAGTTTAACGGATCCTTGAGAGATGGAAAATCCCGAAACATCTCTTGAGTTATTGCACGCACGTTGACACTGGATAGGAGTTGTCAAACCCCGTAAACATCTCTGACGCCGTTTACACTCATATTTATTACGATTGATTTAACTTTCATAAGGATATTTTAGTCCTGACTCGAGTGTTTTGTCTTTTCATTACGCTCGGGTCAGCCTGAGCATTTCAGTTTAGGTTGAAGATCATTTACTTCGGAGGACGGAGACGAAGATTTGGTATATTATCTACTACTATTATATTCATTCCATTCCGCTGCATTGTTGTATGATATTTGTTGTGTATGTAACTCTGATAAATGTTGTATAATAATAATCAAATGTATTCATTTCAAATGTATTCATTTAATTAACAGCTTCATGAACTGTTATTTTATTATTATACTTTAGCCTTCCGCTGTGAGATTCTGTGTTGTTTCATTTCCTTTATTTCCCTTCCTTTTCTTTTCTTAATTACCCCAATAACTATCTGCCCTTTTAATGGTTTGAAATCGACATGTGTATTTGATCGTCGGTTTAAACTGTCCAAAAAGGCGGGTTGTTACAGAATATATAGAGAGCTCATTTAATGGGTGCCCAATGTTCAAGCACCCATTTAATGGATTCCCAAGATCAGGAACTCATTTTATGGGCCCCTAAACGTTGAATGCCCACTAAATGGGCACCATACCCAATTCCATATTATGAATTGCAAATTGAACATTCATCTGAATGTTTAGTGGTGATCTAACTCTTGGGACATGCAAACTGAATTATTCATCCCTGAATGAGAGCTACTGGTGATGCTCTTAACAAATTATGAATCAGCCTATTTAATTTTTACACTTTAAATCAATCCAACAAATTAAGAATTATATATTTGAAATTACAAAAAAAGATATGGATATGAATTTGATAGTATGTGAATTCGAAAACTATTCGTCCGACTTTTATCAAAATAGTAGTTGAGATTATGCACTTTACCACATAAAATGATTGATATCTACTATTTTATCATAGTAATAATTCATACTATGCGTGTATAAACGAATATTTTCTATCCAAAAGTGATTATTATCATTTTAATGTTTTTTTACATTAGCATTATTTCTAAAAAAGAAGCTACGTTGATAAAATAATTCCATCTTCTTTTTATTAATTATGAGATAAGCAGTTAACTATATGATATCTTTTTCGTATTCGCGGATATGGATATTCGATGTTTGAAAATGATTTCGGATGGATGTGGATATGACATAATCTGCATTTGAAAGTATTCGTTGATAGACCTAACCCTTAGTATTAAGGATTCTGAATCATATGGATTGACTTTTTCCATAGAAAGATGCTTATTGCGTTGGTATTTTGAGCATCTATTAAATAATCATTTGAATCTAAGGTATAAGCTCATGAAATTAAGAAGTTTTTTTTAATAAGAAACTTTTGCAAACCACTCTCCTTAAGTTTAAAAATACATAGTTGCCCTTTCTCCAAAACAAACTAGAAAAACACCCCGGTTTTATTTCAATCAGATTGCACATATTGCAGTTTCTTGAACTGCAAATATCTTCAGTAAAAACTACAATCACTTGAAGTTTACAAAATATATTCAAAAAATATTTTTGTACATAAAAACCTACAATTAAATGAAGATTTTATTCTGAAAAAAAACTAAAAAAATTATTTAAAATAATTTCATGGAGTGTAATTTAAAACATGTTTTTGATGAAGATTTTTCATGTATCAAACTTGAGAAACAAGGGGTGGATCCAAATTTCCATTATTTAATAAACATTTGTGCATCAAGCAGTTATAAAAGCACCCGAAGCATAGACTCTTGTTTTATAAACGTCGGAACCAACACCTATATAATCCTCTTATTTTTCTCTTTTTCACTTCTATTTTCTAGTTTCTTAATAAATTAATGTTGAAATATCGCTGCATTTGACCAAAATTGCTAAGAGATTAGTTCCTAAACTGATACATAACGAAGCTAGTCCACTAAACAATGTTCTAACCCTTGAGATGGTGATTGATGATATATGAAATGTACAGGACCTTCTAGATGAATATGCACATACGCGAGTACTTTAATCCAAATCCAGCTTATGGTTCAAATATATTTCAAACGAGATTCAAAATGAGGCAAGATTTATTTTTGAGAATTTTGGCAGGTACCAAAAGCAGTAATACCACCGCTCTAAGGATGTTAGCTTATAATACCCGTATAGATTCCCTTGACAATGGATACTTGATTATGTTATTCGTATTCTATTTCAGTTGACTTGTAAATAGTTTGTAACAATTTATTAACATTTTCTAGCATCATATTCCCATGCAATAGAATTCTTTATTCGATGTTTTTTTGCATATACAAAATAAACCAAGTGAATACAAGAATTTTAAATTTATGTAAAATAGAAGATTAAGAAACTTACCAACACGGCTTCTCCTTCCATACCAGTAAGGATTGTTTTCTTAATTTAGTAAATCTATGATTCGTAGAATTAGGTTTGGCGATTGCTCTTTCAAAAACATCCTTGCATCATAGACTTAAGACACGTCTTAGTGGCACGTCGTTTTTGTTGAATCATGTGTATTGGGCAGTGAGATTAAAGAGGGCAAATTTAGAAAAAAACATATTTTCATTATGCACTAGATTAAAGTGTTATCATGAATAATATTGATCACATTTAATCATATATAATGTTTGATTTGATACACTAAGATTAATTATGGATTAATTTTATTATAATTATTTTAATTAAATCATATAAAATGAGCATTGTATGTCATTATTATATTGTTATATTGTCTATGGGGAATATATATAAGTTAGCTTATATCTAAAAAAATGACCACCAACAACCCAAACTGTAGCAACAAAGAAGGATCGGATGAAGACAAAGAGAAGGAAGAAGCATAGTTGCCGAAGGTTGGAAGAAAAGGTAAGCATATGGAATGCGGCCGAGAGCAATATCTAATCTAGGAGTTGCATAGAGGTAGCTCAAAGGAAAAATCAGTCGAGTTTGGCATAAAGAATTAAGACCTAGATAGATTTGTTGAGGTGAAAACACAAGTAGAGGAGGGTAATGCTTTCTATGAAAAAGTATTGCGTAAAAATGGAGAAGTTGCTGCTATAGATGATGGAGATTATGCAGAATCTAACAACTTGCAAAAAATTCAACTTGCATTGCTAGAAAGAGGTCATGCTAAGAAGTTATAGGTATGCTCTTGGGGAAATTATGCAATTTTTTACATATCCAACTCTATAACCAATCTTGTTCATTCTATTATATACTATGATATATTAATTATGAAATTAATTTAAGTATATGAATATAGAAAATCCTTAAATGATGTATTATGTGATAATAATTTTAAGGAGCTCTAATCATGAGAAAATTATCACAATATAAAATAACGTATTATTTTAAATATTCCTGGTCAAGATGTTTCAAGAAAGGATATCGATACATTCGTTGAGACAAAAGTACGTAACACTCTCTAAACATTAAACAGTATATTACTCAATGCTTTTAGAGGCAACAATGTGTTATTGCTCATTGTTATCGGATAACTATGGATGACTCATCTGAGAGTTTCTTATTGGTTAATAACAACTAGGTCAAACATGAAATCTCAAGGAAATGATGTTATACAGTTCTCTGAACTTGAGAATACCATGGAATTTCAATGAGAATACAATGGAATGACTCATGGCATGATGATTCATCAAATGACTATAGTTAGGTCTCAGTTGAAGTATTGAAAGTGAAACACTATTCTATAGAGAATTTGTAATGACCCGAAATTTTTAACGTTTCAAATGAGAACATTTAACTTATTTAAATATTCGAATTTGATTCAAATATAATAAATAATAAGAAAATCAATTATTAATTAAATGACTTAATTTTTAGTGATGTATTTTATATTTTAATTTGCAGGGTTTATCCATAATTTATAATTTGGAAAATATTCAGATTATCGTTTAGCGTATTTTTCGGCAGACATTGGTATTTTGAAATTTCATAGAATAATATAGCCAGTGTATTTTATTATTGTTTGGAATCGTATCATATTATTGTGCGCGATCATATTTTTGTTTCTTTCGTTTGCGATTCGTACATGAATAAAATGCTATGTAGTGAAGTACTGGAAATCATAAAATAAACAAACCTCAACCCTTGGATTAGTCCTTAATTTTCATTTTCCCACTCTTTTTTTCCCTCTCCCAGTAAAAAAGAAAATCAAACCCCCACTTATAAAAATCAAAATTATATGATTTACTCAATGATAAATTACAACACCGGATCCGTTGAACTCATTATGAGATAGGGATTGAATCCATGGTGGCATAGTAAGGTATAGTGGTGATTGGTTACGTTCGACGGTGGACATGAGGAACAAGTGTTTGGGATTGCGGGAGATTTATGCGGAGAAAGGGTTTGGCATTTGTTTGTACCAAAATTAGGTACAACACTCCTCGAATGTGATTAAAGGGATTAAAATGAGGAAATAAATGGAAAAGGAGGCTAATCTAGCAATCACACCAATAAAAGCATGCAGAAATAGAAAAAACAAGAAATTATAGTGGTTCGGCGTTGTAGCCTATGTCCACTTTGAATATTTTGCTGTTTATTGATGATTGATAACTGATTACAACAGTACAACACTCTAACACTCGAGTTACAATGGAGTTGCAATAGAGTAACGACGTAGTGGAGTCAAAAGTCCTTTTTCTATAGTCGTAAAAGTGATATTTATAAGTGTAGGTCTGAAATATCTGCCCATGAACTCAGAATACTCCTTCTCACACATGGGTGGGCCCACCAAATCGATCAGGGGTCATTCGGGATCGATTCCCATTTCCTTCGTATCGATTGAAATGGTGTTCATTTAGGCTGAGATCGATCATGAGCATTCTTGAGGTGGTAAGCAAGCACCTGTGAAAATTTGGTAGCATTTGGACTTGTAGATTACGATTTATGATCAGTCCAAGGTTGGTTTACAAGTGGATTGAAATGTGCATATTGATCGCTTCATATCGATCAGTGCGTATCGATCCAAGCGTATCAATGACGTGGAGCGGCAACTCTGGGGAGATCCACTTTTCAAGCTAATGGACCGCTTTTCTTGGTTGACCAGGTTTTCTCCGTATCGGTCCTGTGTGGTTTTATTGGTACCGATACTTTGTCTATTATTTCATATCGATGGAATCCCATGGCTTTCATATTGATGACTCCTCATTGTCTTCATATCGATGCCCTGCCCTTAGTTTCTTATCGATATTCAATTGATCGATATGAAATGTGTAGAGGGGGGTCGATACATACTGGGCAGCAGTTGATCAGATGGATCCAAATTGATGCCAACACTTGATGGATACAAGGAAGAGGATGTAGACTTGATGGATACGAATACGATAGATACGAAGTAAGCATGTTTCTCATGAAAGTTGATCGATCCATAACTTGAGCATACGAACTTCGATTGACCTGAAATTTGGAAAATTGCGTTCCATAGCTTTGTTTTTCATACCATGTTAATTGTAGCTCGATCCGGACTCGGACCAAATTTGCCGGTATCCATGGTGGACCTATGTATAACTGACCTTCAGGATGGACTGTCTTTGGTTTGTAGTCAAGTCCCTAGTGTCACGGCCTTGCCAAAAGGTGGGATAACATTTTCCCCTAAAAGTATGACCTATGTGAACATGATGTGCTTTGAAAAGCTACATTCTTTATTCCAAAAAAGCTCCATCGATTCATTGAATAGTCGTTGTCTTTTCATCAAAAGATGTAACCTTTCATTGATTTCCAGTATTATAAACGTGGCATTATTGACTGACAATGATTATGCAGTGTTTTGTTGTAACTGAAGGTTGAGTGCTAGCAATTTGTTGTTCACTGTCCTGATTTTTACCAGGTAAGCATTCAATTCTTGTTAATTTTGAAAATTGAATGTTAGTTTGTCATATATGCACATATGTTAACCCGACTCATGTTCACATTAGCAAGCTCACAGGTCGTTGTCAAATTCCTTGTTCCTATTTGGATCGAGTTTCGTATCGGTCCTCTCCTAGATCGATGTGAAATTTGAGTTGTAACAACAAGTGGTGGTTATTTTTAGTCATTCCTTTGTATCAATCCTCTCCTGGATCGATTTGAGATGTTGTAACACATGCTTCATATCGATGGCTATCAATACGAAATAGACAGTCCTTGAAGATGCTTCGTATCGATGGATACAAGGTCTTAGGGTCTTCAAATGGACGGATACGAAATTGATACTTCGTATCGATGGAGTTGAGTAGTTCTAGAGTGATCCTGCTGTATCTTTCGTATAGATGGGATTCGTACTGATGGATACAAAGATGATGGTCGGTCATTGATGCATACGAAATGCTAATTTTCAGACCGCTCTGAGTTGATAGATATGAAAGAGTCTCTTCGTATCGATAGAATTTGTGACCGCTTCAATCGGTTTTGTCTACTGGGATACGAAGCGTTTTCTCCCTTGGATACGAAACCATATAAATACCTTTTAGTACTTAGCCAAATTTTATCACTTGGTATTGCTTCCATATCCGCTTCGTATCGATTGGAAATAGAAGAGAAATGTAAAGTCATCGTCTCGAAAGCTAGAAACTTTTAATCTCTAAACCAACTCTTTAATAATTGACTAGTTGAATCGACTTCAAGACGATGAGACTTGAGGCTCGATGCCGTTTCATCCATTGTCATGGCCGATTCTGGCATCGTTGATGCCGAAATCTGGTTGAGTGAGGTCGAGGAAGTATTAATGGCGTTGTGGTAGCTTGTAGAAGAAGAGCTATCGATGGATACAATGTAGTCGCTGGAATGTAGTAGTTCGTATCGGTCGGGAACAGTGGGGCTTCGTATTGGTGGAGGTAGATGGATACGAAGCTGCTTTCCTTAAGCTCACCTTAGATCGTCACGAAGAGGAGCAGTCTAGAGTGATCGATACGAAGCTAAGGCTTCGGGATTGATACGAAGTGCATCGATCCGGAACGATCGATACGAAGGCACAGCCCTGGATCGATACGAAATCTAGACTCTGGGATCGACACGAAGTTGGCTTTTGGGGAACGATCCAAGTTTTGACTTTTATGGATACAAAACATAGCCTTCGACATATTCGAACATTTGACTTCGACGAGCTTTAGCTTCGCATAACTGTACTTGACCATTAAACTGCATATCTGACTATCCTTCGAAGCTCGTCCATGGAACTATAATTTGAAAAACATAACAAACTTTAATATGGATCATTTTTCAAAGTCAGGATGGCATGGTTGGGATGGTCCACAACGACGGTCACTCCGGTTGAGTCTCGAAGTCTTGTCATTTTAACATCTTTCGAACTTGTAGAAATTCAATGTATCATGTTGCACTGCACTATACAACACGATCATTCACTTCACACCGGGGGGACACGGGTTTATTGCCATCTAATGATGACTTTTATTGAGTTCAATAGCTATGGATCCTAGAAGCTCCAAGCTGTAGGACATTCAGAGTCCTCCATTTCCTGAAATTGAAATGCCAGATGTCGTGGTAGATTTAGTTAATCCCACCTTGGATGAACTGCCGGGTGCAGTCTTAGTTCTAAACTCGGAGGACTCTGTCCGTTCTAAAATCTTCGAAGACATGTTTGGAAGGATCTGCCTTAGGCACGGATTATCTCTAAATGATGTTTTATTGCATGGGCCAGAAGACAGAGCCTACAATCCCCCAGAAGGGTATACCGCCTGCAATAGGTTTATGTGCACAGCCGGGATGTTGCCCCCGTTTAACCAATGTATTAGGGAAGTGATGTTCTTTTTAAGGATTGCTCCATCTCAATTGCATCCGAACGGATACGCTCTTCTCAAGTGTTTATAAATTATCTTCATGGAGCATCTTTTCTATCCCCCGACTGTCGAGGAAATCAGATATCTATTCAACATCAAAAGTGGTGGGGACCAGCCTTTATACACGTTCTTAGAAGCAGTCCGAAACTGTCAAGTAGTGGCAGGCGCTGGGAGAAAATTAAGTGTTAATCCGCCTTTTTACAAGACCACGGACAGGCGGATTTAACCAAATCGACCATTCATTTGTCGAAAGTGGAATACAATTGACTGAAACTAGTTGGATGGATAGACGGTCGGTCAGAAATGGGTTCGATGTGCATAGTTCGACACTGAGGAGAGCAGGTTGATTCAGCATTGATTGCCGCTCGGCATAAGGCATGGATCGGCATTGATTGCTGCTCAGCATAAGGCATGGATCGACGTTGATTGCTGCTTGGCATAAGGCATGGGTCGACATTGGTGGATTGTTCAGCATTGGACCTCGCTCGGCCCTGGACATCGTTTAGCATTATGGATCGTTCAGCATGGTGGTTCGTTTGGCATGGTGGATCATTCGGCCTGGTGGATCGATCGACATGGTGGATCGTTCGGCATGGTGGATCGTTCGACATGATGGATCGTTCGGCATGGTGGGTCATTCGGCAACAAGGGTCGTTCGGCATGATGGGTCGTACGGCATGATGGGTCGTTCGGCAAGATGGGTCGTTCGGCATGATGGAAGGTTCGGCATGATGGGTCATTCGGCATGATGGATGGTTCGGCATGGTGGGTCGTTCGACATGGTGGGTCGTTCGGCATGGTGAGTCGTTCGGCACGGTGGGTCGTTCGGCTTGATGGGTTGTTCGGCATCAAGTGTGATTCGGCATTGGGGAGAGGCCGTTGTGACTCAGCATTGTGGTTTGGCATGGGCCATTCGGCCTTGATGGGCTTAGGTTATTCAGAGAGCCCAACAACTACCTGAACATGTCTACAAATACAGCATGTAGGAGTTTAGAAGGGGGGATCTCTTCTCTTATGCTCTCTGACTTTCTATTTTCGGAGGCTAAAGCTAGTTTACCACTTTGCAACTGTAATCAATTATTACAGCAATAAAAGTAAACTTCTGGAGTGGACGTAGGCCGAAGTTAGCGGAACCACTATAAAAATATGTTGTTCTTTACTGCTTAATTTCTACTTTGATTGTTCTTCACGTTATAACTCTCTACGTATACTCTATTTGTTATATGTGACTGTTAGTTGGTGCTTTCACTACATTTGGGTGTTAGTGGTGCTTTCACTGGGAGCACAAGCACTTGGAATTTTGGAGTTAGGAACTTGGATTCTAAGGGGCAATGGTTAGGCCATCAACAGGGAAGCATTTGACAGGAAGAAGAAATCAAGAGGGAAGTCAGGAGGCTTCCTCTAGAAATGGAGCAGGTCAAGCATCCGTCTACATCACCAGAGAGGAGATGGAAGCGATGATGAAATGGCAAGAGGAGATAATGCAGGCTCTTCTTAGGAAATTTGGACAATCGAGAACTGCAGGTACTCAAGGTCTTGGGGCTGGACTAAAGGAACTCAACCAACAGGTTGATGGAATGACTCAATAGGGGCAGCCCCCAATCAGCAGACAACTACCAATTTGGAAGGACCTAGGCTCGGAGGCACACCACTAGGAGGTGCTGGACCAATTCATGGATGGATTCCAGTTTGCACTACACAACAAGATGCTGACAGGAATGTAGAAGCGCAGGATGAAGAGTATGTACCAGAATTCCCTCGGGGACTCAGGGGATAACCCTTGACGGACAATGATGGATTAGCCGAGATTATCAGGCGAACTATGCGTGGAGGTTTGACCAATAGAGATCTGGAAAGAGTAAACAATAGTCCGTTCACTCGTGAAATTAGTATAGCTCGGAATCCTCCAGAGTTCAAGCTACCTAACGTGGAAATTTACAATGGCATAGCCGATCCAACAGATCACTTGATGAGATATACAAGACACATGGATGTGCTGGGGGCTTCGAAAGAAGTTATGGCTCGATGTTTCCCTTTATTCTTAACGGACATAGCTGCTTTGTGGTCCAGGCAGCTGGAAGAAGGATCTATTGGGACATGGACATAGTTGGTGGATAGGTTTCTGAAGCAGTTTCGGGTACATATCAAAAGGCCAAAGAATGTAATGACGCCGACATCGGTAAAACAAAGGACAGACGAATCACTCAGGGCTTTCTTAACTCGGTTCAATGCAGAGGTTGCTTTGGTGGATCGGCCGGATCCATCGATAGTTTTAATGGCGGTAGTGTCAGGAGTTAGGGAGAATTCAGATTCAAAGTGTCACTGATACGGGACCTTCCAATGGATCTCGGGGAATTCTTTCACGAAGCTGAGAGGTTCCTTCGATAGGAAGATGCATGCTCAGATATGAAGTTTAAGGAGGTGAACACAGCCGAGGATGGAGGCCCATCCAGCGGAGGCTTGGAGAAAGATAAAGATAAAGGAAAAAGGAAGCTGGATGATGAATTAGGAAAGGCTAGGAAGCGGTGGAGAGAGCAAAAATTATCCACATAGGATTGAACAAGACGCTCGAACGGATTTATTTGGAGACTCGGAATCGCCTTCCCTACCGAAGGCCGACTAGGAGGGAACCCTCCGAACGTGAGAGGGCATTAGGAAAACACTACCTCTTCCACAATTTGGATGGGCATGATACCAACAACTGCAGGCACTTAAAGGACATAATTGAGAAGCGTTTAAGGAATAGATAGTTGCGACAATACGTCGAAGCTCGGAATGCAGCGGTGTGGCAGGAGTAACCACCATCTACCTCACACAGTGATGGTGTGAGGAACAGGAATGATGGTCGATTGGTTATCAACTGACTATGATATTATGAAATATGTAGCAAACTAAAGGCAAACGACTAAGTCACTTACTCATGTACGGGGACGGAGATAGCCCCTAAGCATGATCTGAGATGATGATAAACCGTGACGCTTTGGTTTGTGAAATCTGCCTTTTCTATTTTGGCTTGGACATCTGCTTTTTCCTGGTTTAGTTTGAACTTCTGGTTTTGTTTGCTTCTTGGTTTGGCCATTTATTTGGATAATTGCTTTCTGGTTTGGATATTGGTTTGGATTTTTGATATGGATTTTTTGCTTTCTGATTTGATCTGGATTTTGGATTGGCTTTTGATTGGATTTTTATCGGGTTTTTGATAAATGGTCGTTGGGTATGGATTGTGCCCGACAAGGGGTAAGTCTCTTCGTCCAAACAAGGTGAATTGGCTTATTCAGGTCGTCGAGTATGGACTATGCTCGGCAAGGGTCCGGAGAGACAAGGATTCGGCCTAGGACTTAGGCCCCATATTATCGGTTACTACTTCAGGTTGTTGAGTATGGCTTATGCTCGGCAAGGGTCCGGAGAGACCAGGATTCGGCCTAGGACTTAGGCCCTGTGTTATTAATTATTATTTCAGGTCGTCGAGTATGGACTATGCTCGGCAAGGGTCCAGAGAGACCATGATTCGGCCTAGGACTTAGGCCATGTGTTATTAATTATTATTTCAGGTCGTCGAGTATGGACTATGCTCGGCAAGGGTCCGGAGAGACCAGGATTCGGCCTAGGACTTAGGCCATGTGTTATTAATTATTATTTCAGGTCTCGGATATGGACTATACTCGACAAGGGTCCGGAGTGACCAGGATTCGGCTTAGGACTTAAGCCATGGCATTACTCAATGTTCAGGGACACTGAACCACGGACGTTAGATGTGGATTGCATTTGGCAAGAACCCGGAGAGGTTATGGACATGAACATCAGCTATGAACGGTGTAGGCTTTGGATGTTGACCCGGAGATGTCCTGGATTCAGATATTGAATGTGGATGAAACATGGACTTTGGATATTGAATTTGAGACTATTCAAAACACACCTTCCAACAGCAAGGCATGTTTTGGGGGGCAAGTGTTAACCCGCCTTTTTACAAGGCCATGGACAGGCGGATTTAACCAAATCGACTATTCATTTGTCGAAAGTGGAATACAATTGACTGGAACCAGTTGGATGGATAGACGGTCGGTCAGGAATGGGTTCGATGTGCATAGTTCGACACTGAGGTGAGCGGGTTGATTCAGCATTGATTGCCGCTCGGCATAAGGCATGGATCGGCATTGATTGCCGCTCGGCATAAGGCATGGGTCGGCATTGGTGGACTGTTCGGCATTGGACCTCGCTCGGCCCTGGACATCGTTCGGCATGATGGATCGTTCGACATGGTGGATCCTTTGGCATGGTGGATCGTTCGTCCTGGTGGATCGATCGGCATGATGGTTCGACATGGTGGATCGTTTGGCATGATGGATCGTTCGGCATGGTGGGTCGTTCGGCAACAAGGGTCATTCGACATGATGGGTCGTTCGGCATGATGGGTCGTTCGGCAAGATGGGTTGTTCGGCATGATGGATGGTTCGGTATGATGGGTCGTTCGGCATGATGGATGGTTCGACATGATGGGTCGTTCGACATGATGGATGGTTCGGCATGGTGGGTCGTTCGACACGGTGGGTCGTTCGGCATGGTGAGTCGTTCGGCACGGTGGGTCGTTCGGGTTGATGGGTTATTCAGCAACAGGTGCGATTCGGCACTGGGGAGAGGCCGTTGTGACTCGGAATTGTGGTTCGGCATAAGCCATTCGGCCTTGATGGGCTCGGGTTATTTAGAGAGCCCAACAACTACCTGGACATGTCTATAAATACAGCGTGTAGGAGTTCAGAAGGGGGGATCTCTTCTCTTCTGCTCTCTGACTTTCTATTTTCGAAGGCTAAGGCTAGTTTACCACTTTGCAACTGTAATCAATTATTACAGCAATAAAAGTAAACTTCTGCAGTGGACGTAGGCCGGAGTTAGCCGAACCACTATAAAAATCCGTTGTTCTTTACTGCTTAATTACTACTTTGACTGTTCTTCACGTTATAACTCTCTACGTATACTCTATCTGTTATCTGTGACTGTTAGTTGGTGCTTTCATCTACATTTGGGTGTTAGTGATCAATTTTGGTGCTAACAGCTACTTCAAAATCGAATGGTTCTTTGTTCGGTGTCTACCCGAATTATCTGGGCGATGGCTAGTTAGACGTAAGTTCTCTAACTCCTTTGTCGATTAACTGGATAATACATGTTGATGCTGAATCTAAGACTTTTCTTCTTCTGTAGCTTCGATTCCACGGCCTGAAAGAGCGTAATTTAAGGAGATAGTTAGGATTCTCCAATCGGTACAGGCCGAGATCAGAGAAATCGATGAAGTCCTTATCGATGAAAACTTAATCATCGTGGGGCTGATAGAACTAGACCAAAGCATCAGACTAGTAGGAGTCTCCAAGGTGGCTCTGGTAAGGCAAGGAGGACGAAGAGCTTCTATTGTAATCACTTAACATGATGATGATGAGAGTTTGCTGGCTGAGGATGAGCCCGCAGTCGCATCTTCGCATAGTCTTTGATTATCGAAAATAAAAGGCAAGGCTGCTAATAAATCTCAGAGATGTAAAACTATTGTAGTATCTCTACCTGGTACTTCTATAAGTTGGGAGACTTCTCCTTCGCAAATGGAGAGTTGGTTGAAAGGATTGGCGGTTATCCCTATTCCCGATGACTTGACTTCATTCCAAGATTTTGGATTAGGGGGACTTCATTCCTCGTCGCAAACTGATGCAGGTTTAAGTGCTTTAGATGTAGGAGAGCCAATTCCTACGAGCAAGGCCACCATAATCGGTTGGTTGGGGGATTTGCATATGCATACACACATTTCACGACATCACACAACTTCTAATCACATGTTTTCTAGTTTCAAGAGATAACTAATTCTTCTTCTCTTTTCATTTTACTGACATAATGGTGAGGCAGCAGTCTATGCTTAGCAGTCTTCGTTCTAAATGTCATGCATCCAGCTATCACTCTGAATCTTATAGGCATGAATCTAAAAGGGACCACAATCGCCACTGCTCCAGCCAAGAGCGTGAATGCTGTGAAAGGGAGAGGTAGATGCCATATCAAAGTAGGCGTTGTTCCCATTCACGATCGTCTCCACCGAAAGGTTCATCAAAACCCTCTAGCTCCGGTAGACAACCCTCTAAGAGTGCCCAACAAATAGGACTCCTTATACTTCAAAGTCTAGTGAGCAACACCATGGGACCAAGGCGGAAGCTCCCATTGTCACAGAACCGGGTGTTATAGAGCCTACGGGAGAGGGAGCCATTCGAATTGCCAAACTAAAGAAGGACTTCCCAAACATTTGCTTCGATGGCTTCCATTTTTCCCCAAACTTTAAGAGAATTCCCAATGATGTAGAAAAATTGGTACTGGACTACGTGCATGATGTTTATAGCCAGTACCAGGAGTAGGTCAAAACTGCAGAAAAGGATTTAGTAGTAGCTTTTGAGCGAGCCAAGATAATTGAGAAAATGGAGACCGATCTTGCTTAGAAAGATCAAATTATAGAAGTACTCAATAATGAGGCCGAGTCTTCATGGAAATCAAAGGTGGAAGCTAATCAAAGAGCCGAAGAGGCAAAATGGTCCATGGAAAATATGCGATGGTCTCATCTGGACTTGGTTCAGGAGATCGGCCACTGGAATACTCTTGTCATAGAGGAGAGAGATGCTACAGCGAAAGAGCTCAACGAGCTAAAGGCAAAACTTACCAAGGCTATTAGGGAGAAAGATGATGCCAATAAAGCTGCCCAGGGAGGCATGCGAACGGACGGTGGCGCTTAAGGATGAAAGGGATGCGGAAAATTTAAAGGCACAGGAAGTCGAGGCCAGAATTGAGAATTAAATTAAAGCAGTAGAGGCCAGGATAGAGAATGAATTCAAAGATCTCCTGGTCACATACAATGCCAATGTCTTAAGAAACCGCAACCTAAACTAGCTTGGTGATGATTATCCCTTCCAATTATACAGAGCCTGGAGCAGCTTGGTGGAAGACAAGAAGGTGGCCCGCAACACTTCAACTATCAACTATTTCGAACTGGAAAATCAAATATTAGTTGGAGATGTGGCTAAAGTTCTTCACGACACCATCATCGCCGTTGTAAAGGAAAAACTAGCTGCTAAGTATCCGGACGTTGGAGAAGGATCCTGAGTTGAGCATCACGAAGCAGGTTCTAAAGTGCCTGCAATGTCTCAATTTGAGCCTACTTCTTTTATCAATCCTCCAGTCATTCTGGCGTATGATCCCGACAGGCCACATCTTTCACCGATAACTGAGCGTGGTTCGGAAGGCATGTCGGCTCAACTAGGGAGCCAAACTGAGAAAAGTATTCTGAACACTTCACCTATTCACTTGAACGTAGGAACATTGTTAGAAGACATTACTAATACTTTATCCTATCTTCATTCAGTCTGAGATTCTGCATCACTTGATCCTCCTGCAACTCAAGGAATGCATCACGAGCAGGAGGCACTAATGAAGGAAGTTACAACCACAACAGTCACCGCATCGATTGGGGAGATGCGTGAAGGCAGTTGCATTATTGATGAACAAATGATGGAAGCACTCCTTGGTCATCAAAGCGACCCAATCACCGAAATGCCTTTCGCCATTGATGAAGATGTGATGATTACAAGCTCGTCGGGCCCGACTAGTAGCATGCTAATGGGGATTCGCACAGATCAGGCTGAGGAGATAATGGCAGAAATTAAAGCCGAATAGAGAAAGCCAAGCAAGCTAGTGGTATTACTGGTGGCATGCCGGTCCTGGCCCGATCCCTATGCTTATTGTTTCTCTGGGTGGCACCATCATCGATACCGGCACGCCTCATTCTTCCAACGTTGAGGGTGCCACCATTCCTTCAGTTCCTCACACAGAGGGTATTTCGATCCCTGTAAGTTCTAATGAGGAGACTGTTCTATTTCCCTTGGCCAAAGACAAACCAGCTAAAGTAGGCCGAGGAGGTAAAGGCTCGAAGAGGTAGCTGAGCGGCAGTTCGAGCGGGCCTATGTCGAAGAAGAGCAAGAAGGATAAAAAACCAAAGGCGTAGACTTTCACTTCTGCTCCTTTTTGCAGATAGCTTAGAATAAGATTTCCTTTTTGCTTTTCTAGGTTGTGTACAGATGCATGTTCGACCGTTGCTTATAGGAATTATTCGAATAAATTTTTGCACTTATCTTTTTCAAAGAACAGTGGAAATAAAACTTCATATTTTTTTCCAACATAACCCTATGTTTATTTATTTAAGTATTTCAGCACTCGCGTTTCTATTCAATGTACTTGTGAGGCTTTAGTTTTTGAGTCGAATTTGAGTCCGGTCGCAAAGTCCTGAAGTCATGGCTTCGGTTCATAATCAAACGTCAAGTTGAGTCCCAACATTGCGCCGTTTCAACTAGCAGCTAATACATGAGTTATGCCCCCAGTACTAGGGAGAATTGAAGTGGTCGGTCGGTAGTCGTTTTCCACCTTCACTAACTTTAATTTAACTTAGTCAGAACAAAGTTAAAGTAAAATGAGTTTGAGTAGTCGGATCATGCTCACTCATTTGTTGGTATTCACATCCACGCTCTGGGGATTAAACTTGTATGCCAGCGTTATGTCATGCCTGCTTAATGTTTTAAATCATATCCATGCTTCGAGGACTTAAATTATTTTATGGGCGATCAGTCACACCCGTCAAATACTTAGAATTATATCCACACTCTGGGGACTTAAATTATTTTATGGGTGGTCAATCACACCCATTCAAGACTTAGAATTATATCCATGCTCCGGGGACATAAGTTAATTTCACGAGCGATCAGTCACACCCGTTTGGCGTTTATACTCTAGTTCGTACTCTCAGGACTAGACTTAGTCGATGGGTGGTCAGTCACACTCATTTGGTGCTTATACTTCGGCCTGCACTCTTAGGACCAGAGTTAGTTGGTAGGTGGTTGATCACACCCGTTAATGTTTATACTCCAGTTCACACTCTAGGAATCTGGAGTCGGTCGATAGACGGTTAATCACATGTATTTGAGTATTAGGATCTCGTTCGCACTCCGAGAAAGAGGAGTTGATCATGGTTGTGGATGGTCGAATCACATCCACCCTGAATTAGCAAGTGAAGTTATAGATGGATGGGTCCATCCTCATCAGGCTTGGATTGAATGAGGGCGAAGTCATGGGAGGATGGATCCACCCTCTTCGAGCCCGTGTTTTGGATTTTGTACTCTAGCTCGCACTCTGGAAGCTGGAGTTTGTTAGAGGATTGTCATGTTCTAATCCTTTTATACTTTATTGTGGCTTGCCCCCGAGATCGGTGTTTCACTTAGTGAGTGACCGGTGGGATTAAAGTCACTCCCTATTTGAATAAGTCCTATCTTGAGATGAAACTTAGCTCTTCGTACATTGTGATGATCGCACGATGCATTCCATAAATTGTTTATTTGGCTTGATGAGTCTGCATTACAATACTGAAAAGCACGACAAAGTCAGTTGCCTTATTACAAGTTAGAATTCAAAATATGCATAAACAAATTTCAAAGGAAAAGCAGACTAAAGAATTAAAGCTAGTTATGTGTAATAGCGATGGAAACTCTCGCTGTTACATGCTCTTGGTAAAGTAAGACGTCAACGGTTGATAGTTTGAATGTGCCATCTCAAAGTCTCTGCTCAATGACATACGGTTCTTCCCATGTTGGTTTCATGTGCGAAGGGACCGGATAAATCCTCTTGATTAAGAGATCACCAACTTCGAAAGTTTTGGGTCGGACCTTAGCATTGTATAACTGGGGGACTCGACTGCGGTGTGCGACTGCCTTCAAATTAGCCTCTTCACGCTTCTCATCCATCAAATCTAAAGATTCTACAAGTAAGATAGTGTTCATCTTTGGATCATAATAGGTCACTTGGTGAGAAGGTACTTCTAATTCAACTGGAATAATAGCTTCGGAGCCGTAGGAAAGTGCAAACGGAGTGTGGCCGGTCGCGGACTTATTGGTTGTTCGATATGCCCATAGAACCATGGGAAGCTCATCGACCCACTTGCTTCCAGCCTTCTCCAGTCGTTTCTTTAGAATGGACTTGGTAACTTTGTTGACAACTTCGACTTGTCCAGTCGCTTGAGGGTGAGCTGCTGCTGAGAACTTCTTCTGGATGCGGTACCGTTGACAGAAATCCTTGAACTCAACACTATCAAATTGGGTCCCTTTATCAGTTACATTTGTGTGTGGGAGGCCAAAACGATAGATAATGTTGCGCACAAAAAAGTTGATTACTTTCTTCATCGTGATAGTAGAAAGGGGCTTGGTTTCCACCCATTTGGTAAAGTAATTAACTGCAACGACGGCATACTTTGCACCACCCTTGGCTAAAGGTAAAGACCCTATTATATAATTGCCCCATGTGGCAAATGGCCATGGACTGACCATTTTGCATGATTTTGGTAGGCAAGGCTCTTGGAATTCTGGCATGCTTACGGCATCTATCACATCTCTTGGCATAAGACAATGCATCTCGATTCATGGTTGGCCAGTAATATCCATATCCTAGTATCTTCTTTGCAAGGGTTTGCCTTCCAGTGTGGTCGCCACACTCTCCCACATGCATGTTATGTAACACTCGTTTGATCTCAACGTGGGTGATACACTGGAGTAATGGAACAGAATACCCTCTCTTATACAGGACTCCATTTTGGATAACAAATAGCGAAGCTTTGTGGAGAACCTATCTTTTCTCACTTCTGCTCGGGAAAAGTTCTGTGCTCAAGTTAATTTCTAAATGGAGTCATCCATGACTCCTTCTCGGGTGTTGCCTCGTGCACCCAGTCTGTCCTAATTTATCGATACTCAGAGTAGTAATCGTCTCAACGGAGATGAGTTCCATTTGTTGTGCTTCGCCATTGTTAGCCAGTTTTGCCAAAGAATCGGCTTTTTGATTTTTCTCTCGGATTATATAATGGATAACATAGTAGTTGAACTATTCAACACTTCTTGGACTCGAGTAAGGTAAGTGGCCAATCTCCAGTCTCTGACTTGGTAATCTCCTCGAACCTGGCATACGACCAATTGTGAGTCACAATAAATCTCCATAACAATAATTCCCAAATCTTTGGCAAGTCTAAGTCTAGCGAGTAGAGCTTCATACTTGGCTTCGTTGTTAGTTACACGGAAGTAAAACTTTAGAGCATAGCATATGGATCGACCTTCTAGGGTTTAAAGTAACACTCCAGCGCCTGAGCAACGATCGTTTGATGCACCATCGGTGTGTACCTTCCACACATGCTTAGGAGATTCACTAGCATCAGGCAAGTCTTCTGGTATGGTGACTTCGGCTATGAAGTCCGCCAAAACTTGTCCTTGGATAGCTCGCCTCGGTCAATAAGAAATATCAAATTGACTCAACTCGATGTTCTACTTAAGCAATCTACCAGACGTCTCAGATTGTGTTTGGATATGTCATAACGGCTGGTCAGTGTAGACTATGATCGGGTGAGCCTGTAAATATGGACGAAGCTTTCTCGAGGCAATGACGAGGCAATAAGCCAACTTTTACAACTTCAAGTAATTTCTTTCCGCCCCTGTCAGTTGCTTGCTGATATAATAAACCGGTCATTGTATCCGATCCTCTTCTTGAATCAACGCAGCATTGATTGCATTTGTTGAAACCTCCAAATAGACATATAGTCTCTCTTGATCAATTGGCTTCGACAGAATAGGAGCTGTTGCCAGATGTTGAACTAGCGCTTGAAATGCGCCTTCACACTCCTTTGTCCATTTGAAATTCCTCTTTTCTTTTCTGATCATATCGAAGAAAGGGATGCACTTGTCCGTAGATCCGGAGATGAACCTACTTAAGGCTGCCACCTTCCCGTTGAGGCTTTGCACTTGGTTTATAGTTCTGGGAGTTTCGAGATTCCAAATTACCTAGATTTCTCAAGATTGGCTTCAATTCCTCTGGCGTTGATGATGAATCCAAGAAATTTTCCTGATGCAACTCTGAAATGGCACTTCAACGAGTTGAGCTTCATTCTATACTGTCAGAGTAAATTAAACATGGTTTCCAAATCACTGACGTGGTTGATGGATGGTCGTGATTTTATGAGCATGTCATCCACATATACTTCCATGGTCTTTCTGATCTGGTTAGCAAACATTCGATTCAAAATCCTTTAATAAGTTTCCCCAGTGTTCTTAAGTCCGAACTACATTACTTTGTAACAATAGAGTCCCAAATCAGTGATGAAGCTAGTATGTTCCTGATCAGGAAGGTGCATTGGGATTTGATTATAGCTAGAATATGCATCCACGAAAGATAAGATCTTGTGTCCGACTGTTGAATCTACCAGTTGTTCAATTCTGGAAAGAGGGAAATTGTCTTTAGGGCAGGTTTTATCCAAATCTAAGTAGTCCACACATGTTCACCATTTCCTGTTTGACTTTTTGACAAGCGGCTTTATCCAAATTTGAATAGTCCACACATGGTCGTCATTTTCCGTTTGACTTTTTGACAAGCACTGGATTAGATACCCAATCTGGATATAAACATCACGAATAAACCCATTCAACTTGAGTTTATTTACTTCTTCCTTCAGGGCGGAAGATCTCTCTAGATCCACACCGCTCCTTTTTTGTTTGACCAAGACGTGCAGCGGGTCAATATTTAATGCATGGTTCGATATGTCCACTGAGCTCCAACATATGTGTAAGTGAGTCCAAGCAAACACGTCAAGGTTTGCCCGGAGAAAATCAACCAATGCCTGTCTCATCTGGTTGCTAAGTTGAGACCCGACCTTTATCATTCTTGAGTCATCATTGTCGTGGATCGGAACATTGATCGTCAACTCTACTGAGGAAGCCTGATTGTCTTTGACTTCCTCTTCATCACTATTGTCTCGGGGATCAAGATCTTTAAGGAACTGGTTATGGTGCCCGGGCCTAGGCCTAGGTGTTACCTGTCAATTCTTTGAAAAACAGACGAAGAGAGATTCCTCTATGCCCTTTCCTTTCTCCCTATGCTGCGCATCCCACTTCTCAGCAACATAACATGCGCATCCAGCCGCCTGATCACCGTGTACTACTCCAACCCCATTATCAGCGGGGCACTTCATAGTCAAACACCATGGGGCAATTGCTGCACTGAATTCTGCGAAGGCCAGTCGGCCCAAGAAAGCATTGCAGGGGGAATGAATGTCTAACACAACAAACTATAGCATCCGGACTCTCCGGCGGTCTCCAATTCCCAACTCAACTGGCAACTCCACCATGCCCACTAGTAGTTGCACTTCCATTAAAATCATGTATGTGTGATTGGCACGGTTATAGATCTTTTGCCTCCATTCTCATTTGGTCGTAAGCTCACTTAAAAAGAATGTTCACAGAGCTTCCGCTGTCGACCAAGATCCTATTCATTCAAGCAGGACCTATCTGGGTTGAAATGACTAACGGACCGATAGTGGGCACCTCAACTCTATCAACATCTCGCTTTCCAAAAATGATGTCGTCTGTCATCGTTCTCTGTAGTTTCACCGGGGCCATCGTCAGAATTACTACAACACTCGAAGTCCACATGCTTAATCTAATAGGCACATGACTCTGTTTCCTTCCAGCTTCGATCAGCTGGTTGAGGACCACCACTCACTGTATTTATTACCAATCTCCCACCAGTGCGCGTGGATTCTTCGGGCCTAGCTTGGCCTTGGCCTTGATTCGGGTCCGCACCTCCATCCTATGGAGCCCGCACAAACTGTTCCAACTTCCTCTTTCTAATCAACTTCTTAATGTTGTCTTCTAAATGACGACACTCATTCGTGTTATGACCGTAACAATCGTAGAATCTGTAGAATTTTCTTGTCTGAATTTGTTTCTCAGATGATGGTTTCAGAGCTAGCTTCTTATACTGTCCGGTATTACAAGTCTGCAAATAAACATTTCTAGCGATGTGTTTAACAAGGTATATCGGTCGAACATGGAAGCTCTGGGTCTCGGTCCGTGATTTGGGTCTCTTTTCTTCCCCTAACCTCCATTGCCCTTCTGTTGACCTTGATTGTTCTATATGTTTAATTGTACTTTTCTGGAGCCTCGTATCGTCCTGCTTCCTAGATCGTCTACCATCTTCTCCCCTCAAGAACTGGGCTGCCTTAGCATAGAAACGATCCAATGATGTGGGGGATTTCTCAGTCAACCAATTGCTAAACTTGGAATGGGGATCGATTCCTTTAATCAATGCCATCAAAATAGCATTATCATTGTGGTTGCTAACCTCAACACAAGCAGCATGAAACCTTTCTAGATAACGTCTAAGAGTCTCTCCTGGAGCTTGGGTAACACTGGACAAGGCGTCGAAGTCCTTTGGCCTTGTAACATGCATATGGAACTGTTTGACAAACTTTGTAGGCAACTGATCGAAACTTGAAATTGATCTGGGTGGTAGGCGAGTGAACCACATAGTTGCAATCCCTTCCAAAGAGGTAGGAAAACTCCTACACTTGACTGCATCGTCAGCCCGAGCGGCATGCATGAGCCATTCATACTTTAATATATGCTGGTTAGGATCTGAACTTCCTTCGTACACAGGAAAGGTGGGCATCTTGAATCGGCAAGGTGGCTCGACATAAAGAATGTGGTTGGTGAATGGAGTTTAACTTTGGGAAATTCCCCAATCGTCATTAGTAAGACCTTGACTTTCTCGGATCATTTGGCTGATCATGGTTGGAATGTCAGGCATCTGGATGTTCGAGTCCAAGGCATGGTCGGGTTCTATGTTGTGGGGATGGTCTGGGCACTGTCAATGGTCTATGTTTCGCCTCCTTGGCTTTCGGTCTTAGGTAACGTAGGGTTCATGAGCACGGATGTGTTAATGAAGGGCTGAATATGGCAGGTTCTGGATCTCAGCTTCCAGATCTATAGCGGCAACAACTGCATGGTTGTGGATGGTGTGATAAGGTAGCGCCCCTCCTTGGGAGGAGGGTCCAGCTTGGTGCCCTGTAGAAGGACCAACCTCGGCTTGTCCAAGATTCATAGCATGCCGATGCCCAAAGGCTTCTACATAATTTTTGTCCAGCCGAATGCATGTAGATCTGTGGTTGAAGTCAGATGAAGCGGAGCTCTCAGTCGAGGAATGTGAGACATGATCCCTCCTAGATCTCCTTCGCCTTTCCTCATTTAGCTGATTCGCAAGCTCCGTGTTGGGACAGATCTGCTGGGTAAGTTCTTGATGGCTCTGAGTGAGCTCTTGCATAAGGATTTGGAGCCCCTCTCTAGTCACAGGACCTTGTGGATCCGAAGCTCCAGCAGATGTCTGGCCGACGGTAGTCAACTACGTGGGATTTTTCCTATCCCTTCCTTTTTGATCTACAGTATTTGACGTGGTTCTGGTAGCACACACCATGGTTGATGTAGCTCTTTCCTAGATCTAGGGTAATCTAAGTAGAATGGAAGGAACCACAAGAAGAAGGATTTGGATTTCCTCCTTAGATTTTTTCAATTCAACAATGGCAGTAGATTCAATGAATCGGAGAAAAATGGACTTCTCTCAGTGAAAGCACCAAAGTATTTATACTGTAATTGGGCACAACACTCTTCGGATGTGATTGAAGAGATTAAAATGAAGAAATTAAATGGAAAAAAGGCTAATCTAATATTTACACCAATAAGAACATGCAAAAATAGAAAAAAACAAGAAATTATGGTTGTTCGGCGTTGTAGCCTACGTCCACTTTGAATGTTTTGATGTTAATTGATGATTGATAACTGATTACAATAGCACAACACTCCAACAGTCATGTTACAATGGAGTTGCGGTAGAGTAACGGCGTAGTGGAGTCAAAGATCCTTTTTCTATAGACGTAGAATTGTTATTTATAGGTGTAGGTCTGAAATATCTATCGATGAACTTGAAATACTCCTTACTCGTGGGTGGGCCCACCAGATCGATCAGGGGTCATTCGGGATCGATTGGGATCGATTCTTATTTCCTTCGTATCGATCAAAATGGTGTTCATTTGGGCTGAGATCGACCATGAGCGTTCTTGAGGTGGTAAGCAAGCTCCTGCAAAAATTTGATAGCATTTGGACTTATAGATTATGAGTTATGGTCGATCCAAGGTTGGTTTGCAGGTGGGCTGAAGTGTGGGTATCAATCGCTTCATATCGATCAGTGCGTATCGATCCAAGCGCGTCGATGACGTGGAGCAGCAATTCTGCGGAGATCCACTTTTCATGCTAATGGACTGCTTTTCTTGGTTGACTAGGCTTTCTCCGTACTGGTCCTATGTGGTTTTGTTCATATTGATACTTTGTCTGTCATCTCATATCGATGGAATCCCATGGCCTTCATATTGATGACTCCCCCATTGTCTTCATATCGATGCCTTGCCCTTAGTTTCATATCGATATTCAGTTGATCGATATGAAATGTGTAAAAGAGGATCGATATGAAGTAGGAAGCAGTTGAGTAGATGGATCCAGATCGAAGCCAGCACTTGATGGATATGAAGGAAGATGATGTATACTTGATGGATACAGATACGATGGATATGAAGTAAGCATGTTTCTCATAAAACTTGATCGGTCCATATATTGAGCATACAGACTCCAATTGACCTGAAATTTGGAATGTTGCCTTTCATAGCTTTGTTGGTCATACCATGCTAATTGTAGCTCGATCCGAACTCGAACCTAATTTTCTAGTATCCATGGTGAGCTGTGTATAACCGATCTTCGAGATGGATTGTCCTTGGTTCCTAGTCAAATCTCTGGTGTCACCGCCTTACCAAAAGGCGGGATAACAGCATCGGTTTCTTTGAGTTTGTTGTACAAAGGAGCTTAGGCACCAAAGTTTTAGTGGAGTGCGGTGATAGATTAGGAATCACGACCATGAGCTACGGAAGGAAGGGTTGGAATGTTGTGTTTCGCTAAGGAGGTTCGAGCTTCAACCTTTTGGGTTGGGAGCATAGAGATTTCAAAGCGAAACTCATTGGCGAAGTTCGTTCGTCGAACGGTGGAGCATAGCTCCATATATGGGTGAGGTCGTGCATGGCTATGGTGTATCCGTGTGTGCACAATAGGTGAGAGGGCGGGAAGAAAGATTTGTGGGGTAATTTAAAGTTAAATAATTTAATTAAGTTAATTGATTGTTTTAACTAGTTTAAAAAATTATAAAATCAATATCTTCATCATACAAGTTCCAATCGAGACGTGGTCTTTTATGTTGCACTCGTAGGAGCATCATCTATGCACTGGAATTGATTTCATCGAGTTTGTAGCAAGTGATTTTTTAAGCTAAAATCGAACGTCGATTTTAGATCAAACTGGAACGCGTAAGAATCAATTAGAATTTTGGTGAGTTATCTCACCTTTGGGTGAACAATATATGATATATGGTTGATAGTAATTATTGTTTTATACTTGAGTGATTTATGGTTTGGTGTGATTGAATTTCCGCTTTAAAAGCGAGATGACATATAAAATGAAATGTAGGGAATTTTGTAGAGAAATTTGGATTCCTCATCCTTATGATTTTAAATTTCAATTATATACCTACTGTATAAATTGTTGAATGCCAAATTATTGGATGTGACATTGAGATATGTAAAACGTTGAACCTTTTTAGCAATATAGGTATTAGCAGCATTGGTTAAGTGCTCTGGTAGTTATTGGCCTCATTATAGTATTTGAAATACCATGGTTTGTTGTTTTGATTTAGAAATGATTTTAATACGAAGAATGAATTTATACGTGGCTTTTGGAATTTTCTATGATATTTTATTTAGAAAGGGTTTTTGAACTTCTCTATTTTACTCCAACATTTGTGGAAATGTTTAAAAAGTATTTCAGTAGTTATTTATTTCATAGAAAAGTTTATATAATAATGAATGTTTATTTTAAAGGAAAATAAAGGGGAATTTATCTTTTGTAATAGAGTGATTCTATTTTAAAAGAAAATAAAAGAAGTTTTAGAATTAATATTCGTAACGCTTTATATGAAGTTTATATAAAAATAGACTTATAAATGGTATTTTATAAATAAAAGAATGGATTTATAAATGATATTTTATCAAAAAGGGAAATTATATCATTTTGATAAATTAGGAAATAAATCTTATTTGTAAATTTATGATAATATATGAAATGATCGTTTTATGGAAAGTATTTGGTCCGATCTTGAAATCGAAAATTGATGATACATGAGATTTGAAATCAAAAGTTTTATAAAAAAGAGTTTTACAAATATAAATGAGATTTATAAAAGTAATTTTATAAATAAATTTGGAGATTTAAAAGAGGATTTTTATAATATATTTAGAGAGTTATAAAAGAGGATTTTTATAAAATATTTATAAAATAAATTTTATAAAAAAATTTGAAGATTTGTAAAAGAAATTTTATAATTTTTTTTAAAGATTTATAAAAGAAGTTTTATAAATAAATTTGAAGATTTAAAAAGGAGAGTTTTATAATTATATTCAGAGATTTATAAAAGAATTTTAATAAATAAATTTGGAGATTAGAAAAAGTTTGGAGATTTATAAAAGAAGTTTTATAAATAAATTTGGAGATTAAAAAAAGGAGTTTTATAATTGTATTTGGAGATTTATAAAAGAAGTTTTGTAAACAAATTTGGAGATTTAAAAAAAGGAGTTTTATAAATGAAGTTTTACAGATAGAAAGGAAATTTATAATAGGAGTTTTGTGATAGAAATGAGATTTGATTCCCGTTAATTATCAATTTAAATAAGGTGGTATGGAAAGTATTCTTTTCATACTTCACCAAATTCTGATGTAGGAAAACTCGACCTTATCCTAAGAGTTAAAAACATATGTTGAGGCAATGATAGGACGCTAGCTTGTCCGACTACATTGTTAAACATGGGATAGTGCGAGTTTGAAATCGAAAAGTGGTGATAAGTATAATTAGTCTAATTTCTATACGACCCTATTACTTACACCAAAAGTGTTTTGATTTATTGTAACTAATGTTTTAAATCATGTTTTTTTAACCCAATTAAGTATGGTTTTTGAAATGAAATCTTTCTACAGATTTGTGAATATACTTATACCATTGAGATAAGTGTATGGGTACATTTTCTAAGTATTGGAAATGTGGTGTTTTCTGAATATACTTATTGTTTGCACCAAAACATGGCACAAGTACCCAATAGAAACATTTTGAAGAGAATTAAATGAAGAATAAAATGAAAACAGTGGATAATAACAAAGAAACAACAATTAACTGAAACAAAAAACCCGCACACATGATTTATAGTGGTTTGGCATTATTTGCCTGCGTCCACTTTCAATAGATTGCTTTCTGTCGATTGCTTCCAAGGGATATAAATTAATCCCTCTAAATTTGTCCTTCTAAGGTGCGATCCCTAGGGTCCCCATGTCTTTCTCTCCAAGTTTCATAGGCATTGGACTTGCAGATCTTGAGATATTGATTGTTTTCTACAAGAATGCTTTCATCCCTTGAAACATGCCGATCCCTCTTGTTGGAGCTAGCTTATTTCTATCTTTCCTATGAGTTGGATCATATTTCATACTTCGAACATTCTACCTTGCATACATACCAACTCCATTCAATATTAACTTCATATTACCATCTGTACATGACTTCTGGGCCCCACAAACAGCACTCTGGAGTCATCGACCTTGATGGCAATTGAATCTGACTTGTGTAATCAACTCAGTATAGCCGGGTTAAAATGCAAGATAACACTTTCCCTCGAAAGTACGTCTTGTGATGAACATGGGAGGATCGGTGATGAACATGGGAGGATCGGTGTTGGAAGTTTGGTGGAAGATGGTGAATTAGAGGGATCAGTATTATTTGTGGAAGAGAAGTAGGGGTCAGTAGGATTAGGGATTAGAAAACTTTGTTTAAGTAAAGGGATCGGTGTCCTTTGTTTGGAGGGAGGGATCGGTCATGATGCTCTAGGGTAAGGATCGACATATAGAGATCGACACACATGTTCTTTGAACTTGAAACCTAATTCAAACTTACTTGTTTAAGCAATTACTACCAATACACCTAAAGGAACTTGAACATATGATGATGATGAACAACAGGACTTGCATATTAACTATTGAACTTGAGATTGAACAACCAAATCTCTGAAACTTTCAACACAAACTAAAACTTAGCATATGGACCTGAATAGAAGATTTCACACTTTGATATGCCGATAGTTGATCCCAAAGCTTTCATAACCGATCAATCTCTTCGCCAGTTGAGACGATCAGTGATGATGGTCACTCTGGCCGGAATCCAAAGTCTCGTCATTTAACTTCGCTTTCTTATTTAAAGCTATTTATTTCTGTTATACACTACATCACACCAGATCATGCTTAGCACAGGGGGAATAGGTAAACTTCTAATCTCGACTATCTACTAAGTATAATTAACATGGACTTCGGACGCTCAGCACGTTTAGATGCAATGCCTTCCGGACTAGCCTTGCAATATAGCAATCATGAAGCAAAGTTTAGTTTTGCAACGATATTTGGCAGGTTTTCCCTCGGTCATCAAGCTGAACAAATGGAAGTTTTTGGCTCATCAACCAACCTTTTTTCTAATGTTCCCATTCTCCCAGCGGAAGATATAAGTCCTGCTCTTGATGATGTAGAAGGCGCTATACTTTTGGATAATCCAAAAGGTTCTCGAGCCGCCAGAATTAGTGAGGCCGCCCTTCACAGGCTATGTTCCAGACACGAAATTCCATTAGAAGACGTCCTAGCTCCTTCGATAAATGACAGGGCTCAGTTGACCCCAGAGAGGTACACAACATGCAACAAATTCATGTGTTCGGTCAGATGCGTGCTGCTCTTTAATTCTTTTTTTGGGGAAATGTTAAGATATCTTGGAATAGCTCCTCGTCAACTTCACTCGAACGGCTACGCCTTTCTTCATGAAACTTTTCTACTATTCACGAGCATTCTGTTTCGCCCAATGACTCCCAAGGACGCAAGTGTTATCCCGCTTTTTGGCAAAGACGCGATACCAAAAGATCGATCGAAAAACGGAGAATGGTTCGTCTCAGAGATTGGTCATACTTCGTTTTGCTATGGTTATCGCTGAATTTTGTCCGAGTCCAGATTGAGCTACAATTGATAGGACACGGCAAGAAACACCGTAGAAGTCAACATCTCAAATTTCAAGTCAATCCGAGTTCATATGCTCAAGTTATGATCGATTCAATTTGGAGGGGAAAACCAAAGTTTCGAACCGATGGCTGATCAATGGTTCGAACCGATCACCTTCGAATCCATCTACTTCGAACCCATCAACGCACCTCGGGTTCGACTCCATCACCTTTGAATCCATCTACATCAAACCCATCAATGCGCCTCGGGTTCGACTCCATCACCTTCAAATCCATCGAGCATCAGTTGTTCGAATCCATTGACAGAGCCTCATTCGAACCCATCCAAATAATCCTTGTTTGAATCCACTAAGCTTCGGTTGTTCGAACCCATCACAGCGGCCTTGTTCGAACCCACCTGTGAAGCTTCATTCGAACCCACTGGGTCAACTAACCATGATGATGTGTCTTTCATCGGTTCAAATGCACCAAGATATATGGAGTCGAAGCATTCAACTCGGAGCGAAATCCGGATCAAGGCGAAGTGTGCGCTCCACGTCAACACGAAGCCACGTGCCACCATGGTTTCGAAACCACCGGTTTGAATGCATGGTTTCGAACCAAACAGCCACGCCGTGAACCCTATTTCGAATCCATCATATCTCTCAACCCACTGATCCAAATGCCACGAAATTTTCACAGAAGCTTGAATACACGTTGAAGAGTGTCCACGCCAAATTTCACCTCGATTGGACGAATTCTTGATCGATTCGAATGGAGTTCAAACCGATGCCAAAGTGGGCCCAAACTTCCTGAGACTGGGCGTGTGGGCCCCCTCACGTGCCAGAAGTGGTCTCCCGAGTTTTTAGCGAAATATCAGCAGCCTACGCCTATAAATAGAGCTCCAGAACCAACAGAAAAGGGATCTTTCGACTCTCAAGCGCTCAGACTTTGCCGGATCAAGATCTACATCATCATACATCATAATTTCATTGTTGATTTCGAATTTCCAGTTGTAATTTGCTGTTGATTGCTGCAACAATTTGTAATCATTGAACAAGAATCAATAAAACATCAAAACACTTCGCAGTGGACGTAGGCAACACGCCGAACCACTATAAATCGCTTGTCTACGCATTTACTTTACTGTTGATTGGAGTTTTTGTTAGATAATATCTGTTCTGAACTTACATTCTTGACCATTATCTCTTCAACGACTCCCGAAGAGTGTTGTGCCCAATTTTGACACAAACACTTTGGTGCTTTCATCGAGAAAACCCAGATTTTCTCCTGCTCGTTGGATATGTCATCGATACCGGATTGAATAAATCTAAGAGAGAGATCCAGATCATTGAATCCAATTTCCTTCCCTTCTATTCAGATTTGCATAAAGTCTAGGAAAGGAATTCAACTCTCAACATGGTCAGCACAAGAACTACCTCAAACGCTGTCAATCAAGAAGAACAGCATAGACAAAATCCTGTGCCCCCACCTCCATCTAATCAAGATGTCGCTGGGCACTCGGAACCGTCGGGTCCGGTTACCCGACAAGAGTTGCAGTTGCTACTCCAAGAGCTGACCAGAGTCGGCGACAATTAGAAGAACAGCTACGCTAACGCTGAGCTAATCAACAAGCTGGATCGCCAAAAACGAAAGAGATCCATGAGAGACCATGCCTCTCGCTCATCCAGCGAAAGTTCTTCATCCTCTGGTTATCATAACCAGCCTCCACGACCCCGGCTAGATGGGAGTCGTATGCCACCCATTGGAAATCAACCCACATTGACCATTGGACAACTTAGAGTTGGTCCGTCAGCCAGTTTCCAAACCGGACCCTCCTCCCGAGGAGGTGCCGTTCCTCACCACGCCGCAGAATACCGCACCACTAATGTTGCGGCAGAACCAGGGGTCGACGCTCAAGATCAATCGGACCTGGACCGTCGTCATAGCGGGCGTACTCCTGAACCGTACGTCCCAGAGGAATATGAACCAAGGAGGCGAGACTTGGACCGTCGACGATATCCGGTTCAAACTCAAAGCATGGAACGTGATTATACTCCGGCGCAAATGCCGGATCTTTCAACTATGATACGTCAGATGATCAGAGAGAGAGTCAGGGATTCACAAACGACGATTAGGGAGTTTCCCGAAGTCACACTCCCTTTACGGACGATATTCTTAATGCTGAACCCCCACGGCGATTCCGAATGCCCACTCTCCCATGTACGAGGGAAACTCCGACCCCAACCAACATATTCTAAAATATGAATAGTCGATGACTGCTGCCAGAGCCGACGACGCTGTGAAGTTTCGTGGTTTCCCATATCCTTGGGGGGCATCGCCACCATGTGGTTCACCCGATTGCCTCCTCGATCCATTTCCTCATTCGACCAGCTGGCCACAAAATTTGTTGAACAGTTCCGCATGCACATCGCAAGGCCAAAAGATGTCAACACTCTATCTAGTGTCACGCAAGCTCCCGGAGAGACACTCAGACACTACTTAGAGAGATTCCATACTGCATGCGTGGAGATTAGTAATCCAAACGATAACTCCATCCTTATGGCATTGACTAAGGGGATCGACCCCGATTCCGAATTCGGCAATTGGCTAGCTGGGAAACCACTTGCGTCATGGACCGTTTCCATGCCAAAGCAGCTCAATTCCTGAGACGGGAAGACGCGAAACAGTCTAGGAAGCAAACTGACGCAGGGCCAAATGCGGAAGGGACCCAAAGCAATGTTGCAATAAAACAGTCCGGTGAGAGCTCCGGAAAAGTTCAGTTGAACATTAAAAATAAACAAGCTCGGCGAAGAGAAAGCGCGAATCAAATTAAGAAACAAGATCAAACTCGTGGCCCACAGCGCAAGAATCCAATGTTTGAAAGTTACACTCCTCTAAATACATCATTAGAGGACTTGTACTTACAAACCTGTGGAACAATTCAATATCAAAAGCCTACGCCAAGGCCATCGTCAGAAAGACAAATCCAAACTGGAAAGTCTTGCAGGTTCCATGAAAGCTACGGGAACAATACAAACGAGTGTCGCCACTTACAAGACCTCGTTGAAAAACTGATCAGAGAAAGGAAGATGGAACAGTTTGTGCAGACACCGTAACCCAGAGAAGCGGGCCCATCCAATCCAATCAATGAACCCAATCGACCGAGACAGGAGGACTCCACTTGTCCCCGCGGAAGATTGGTGATAAACGCCATCAGTGGCGGACCTACTTACTCAGGAGCCTGGAACGACGAAGATCCTCGTCACTGTCACACATGACAGGCTCCTTCAATCTATGAATACTTTGCAGTTTCCTTTATATTATGAAATTTGAATTTGTAATAGGGCACTGACTTTGCCATATTTTCTTATTTCCGCAATAAAATATTATCTCTTCAAGCTAGAGCTGTGATTCACCGAATGCAACGTTCAACAATCACGACACAGGAAGAGCTAAGTTCCATCAAACAATGGAATTTATTCAAATAGCGAGTGACTACGACACGACCAGCCACTCACTAAGTGAAACCCCAGCTCGGGGGCAAACCATCACGTCAACGGCTGAATCGGACCAACACACGACAGTCCATTCAACAATTCGTTCCCAGAGTGCGAACGGACTCCAACTTCCCAGAGTGTGAATTGGAGTATAAACATTCAACAATTCGTTCCCAGAGCGCGAACGGACTCCAACTTCCCAGAGCATGAATTGGAGTATAAACATTCAACAATTCGTTCCCAGAGCGCGAACGGACTCCAACTTCCCAGAGCGTGAATTGAAGTATAAACATTCAACAATTCGTTCCTAGAGCGCGAACGGACTCCAACTTCCCAGAGCGTGAATTGGAGTATAAACATTCAATAATTCGTTCCCAGAGCGCGAACGGACTCCAACTTCCCAGAGCGTGAATTGGAGTATAATCATTCAATAATTCGTTCCTACAGCGCGAACGGACTCCAACTTCCCAGAGTGCGAATTGGAGTATAAACATTTAATAACTCGTTCCCGGAGCACGAACAGACTCCAACTTCCCAGAGTGTGAATTGGAGTATAAACATTCAATAATTCGTTCCCGGAGCGTGAACGGACTCCAACTTCCCAGAGCGTGAATTGGGGTATAATCATTCAATAACTCGTTCCCGGAGCGCGAACGGACTCCAACTTCCCAGAACGTGAATGGAGTATAAACATTCAATAATTCGTTCCCAGAGTGCGAATGGACTCCAACTTCCCAGAGCGTGAATTGGAGTATAAACATTCAACAATTCGTTCCCAGAGTGCGAACGGACTCCAACTTCCCAGGGTACGAATTGGAGTATAAACATCGAATCCATCGTTCTCAAAGTATAAACGGATTCCTGAAAGCCCAAATAGATGTGGCTGACCATCCATCGGCTAACTCCGACTTCCCATAGCGTGAATCGGAGCATAAATGTGGATTACAGGTTCCCGGAGCGCGAACCAAAGCATCTGTGCAAACTCCAACTTCACAGAATGTGAATGGAGTATAAACATCGAATCCAAGTTGCCAGAGTGCGAACCCAAGCATACATGTTGTCTCCGAGTTCCCAGAGTGTGAATTGGAGCGTAAATACCAAGTCAAAGTTCCCGGAGTGCGAGCTGAAATATCGACACTAACTCCAAGTTCCCAGAGCGTGAAGTGGAGTGTAAACATCAATTCTAGGTTCCCGGAGCGCGAACCGTACTACAAACGTCGATAACTCTCAAATTCCCGTAGTGCGAACCAAGTTATCGATTACAAATTATCCTAAGTCCCCATATTGTGGACATGTGCTTAAGGTTTGCAATAAATGCACTCAACCACCAAAACACTACAAACGCTTAAGCACAAAAGAAATGAGAGTTGAAACAAAGAGACTAAATTTTATTTCAACTAACTGAAGACAAGGACTTACATGCATGCAAATAGGTTTTCCCAAAAAAGAATGCCTACTAGCATGGGCCGAACCTGCATCTATACACGGCCTACTAACAAAAAAAAAACAAGTTCCCATGTACCAAAATATCTGCTTGGGAGGCCGATCTATTCCTTCTTTCTTGGCTTCCTTATCAGCGGTTCGTCATCAGAATCGCTAGGAACGGAAATCCTTCGTTTTGACGGCCTCCTCTCCGGTGGCTGCTCTCCAGTAGGGGGCATAATGTCAATGTACTCCTCAGAGCTCGAATCTAAATGAAGGCTCCCTGCCGGAGGAGTAGAAGGGACCGGAACCACAACGGAAGATGGAATAGTGCCACCACCAACACTACCACTTTGCCCCGCAGCTTCTAATTCAGCTTGAATCTCGGCCAGGATCTCTTCATCACGAATCGTCTGGGCTTGGCTAGGGGAATCCGCAGTCTGTCCGCAATCTGCATTGAAGAGCTAGAGGTCGGCGGAAGGTCACTAATGATGAACGGTAGGTTTGTGGAGAAGCCACCCTGCTCACCGAGCAGCTCACTCACCATTTGTTCCTCAAGAGATAATCCGCTCCCCTGCGCCGCCTCGGTTGATACTGCAGTTACAACAGTAGTCTCAGTGGTAATGGCCTTATCCCCTTTGCTTGATTCTTGGGTTACGGCAATCGAAGCAACTCCAGTCACTAAACAAAGATAAGAAGAGGTTATCAGTAACTGCTTCAGAACAAAATCTCTATTTGGAAAACACTTGAGATAAGTTCGGAATACCTTCCCCAGTTTGACTTGCGGACGACTGAGCGGCCTCAGAAGTATGCTCCCAAATAGGAGATAATCGCCGCTGTTCTGGGTCATAAGCAGGAATAGGTTGTGTACCGACCACAGATACAGACACTGACGAAGGTGGAGCGGTGGTTTCAGTAACAGTAGAGTAATGCTCAACACCTGACCCCTCTCCAACCTCCAGAGATCGACCACCGATCATCTCCTTTTCTTGAGCAATAATAGCGTCGTGGAGAACCTTCTTCTCATCATCAGTCAACAACCGGTTTTCAAGTTCAAATCGGTCGACCGAATCATCCGGATGTGCTTCCTCTTCTTCCTCAACCAATCGATCCCAAGCGTTGCGGAGGCGCACCGGGTAATCTTGGAGCCAGGCCAAATTTCGATGTCTCAACACGTTGGCATTGTAAGTGATAAGCAAATCTTCAATATCGGCCTCCAGCCTAGCCTCCGCCTGTTGAACTTTCTCCTCAACCTCCGTCTCAACCGCTTGGACCTTGGCTACTGCCGCATCCCGTTCAGTCCGGAGAATCACGGCTTGTTCACACGCCTCCTGGGCTGCATTATTCGCATCATCCCTATCCTTGGCGATTTCGGCGAATTTAGACTTAAGCTCGTTCAACTCCTTTAGGGCTGCGTCCCTCTCGGCGGTAACCATGGTGTTTCGATGGCCCATGTCCTCTACCGTGGCATAGTGCTCACGTTTCATCCTATCCATTGTTGCCTGGGCTTCATCGGCTTTTTTGATGGCCTCCATTTCAGACTTTCGAGAAGATTCAGCTTCAGTGTTAAGCACATCAATAATACGGCTCTTTTGAGCCAACTCAGCCTGCAATTTCTCGATGGTAGCCCCACGCTCAAAGGCCAATGTCGACGCTTTCTCGACAGCCTTATACCACGCCCTATATTGAGCATAAAAATCGTGCACATAATCGTGCGCCGTCTGCTCGGCGTCCGGCGGGATTCTTTACAAGTGAAGAGGAAAAATGTAGTTATCAAAGCAAATATTTGAAAAATCCTTCTTCAGTTGAGCAAGCCTGATTGCTCCTTCTCCCGAAATTTCAGTAGGAGGTTGTTCCACAACTACTGGAGGCATTGCCTCAGATCTGAGGTGGCGAGATTCATACTTAGAAGATTGAGAGGCCGACTGGTAGTACGAGGAATCAGAAGGACGAGAAACATGGACAGGAGGTTGTACAGGAACTCTTGGAGGAGGAATGCACGATCGAGACCGATGCCTGTAATCCCTATCTCTCCGTTCTTGGCTAGAATACCCGGAGTACCTACGATCATGACCCCTATCTCCTTCTCTCCGTTGTGACTCGTAGTATGAGGAAGATTTGCGAGTATGTCGTAGGCTCCCTAGCATCGAACCACGTCCAATCATGATATCTACAAAGCGAAATGAGAATAACGTTAGTGGTTTCTCAAAACCGATGACCTAGGACTCAGGGCTATGTGGTGTCGTGAAATGTGTGTGAATATGTATTCCCCCCGACCAACCAGAAGTGTCGACTGAGCTAGTAATAAAAGGCTCGCTCAATTCTAGAGTACGATGGAACTCCTCCAACCCGGCGTCATGTTGAAAAGACACATCATCCGGGATTGGAAGGTCGGTAAGCCCTTCGTAAAGACTTTCAGTTCGCGGAGGAGACATCTCGGAAATTTTAACTCCGGGGGAGGATCGGGCTGTGACAACCGACTTCCATCTCCCCTTCTTAGTTGACGTGACGACGGCTGCCTTGCCTTTTCTTTGCTCTTCAACATCCTGAACCACGTCTGTAGGCTCCAACAACGGCTCGTCGTTAGTGTGAGTTCTTTCAGAATCAGCCTCCTCGGCTATGATAACTTTGGGCTTCTTTTGTTTGACTCGTTTTTTAGAGACAACCCTTAGTTCCCCGTCAAACAGTATGCTCTGCCCTCGTTCAATCAACGCGTAAGTTCGGAGATTCCTATCCATCAAGAGCAGCTCAATATCTCTATCTCCACTTGGGACCTCTCGAAGCACTCGCACCATCTCCTTAAAGTGCTCGCCCTCAGGTCGCTGAATCGTCGCTGTAAAAAAGAGAAAAAAAACAGAAGTTTCGCTTTGACCGCAATTGCCTTAGTAATTACTTGATAACTCAGCTACACTCACGTCTGAATAACCATCACCGGGCAAACCCCGGAGGACACCTGACATAAAACCATTCCGTCCTATAGTAACTCAACCTGGTCCAGTACCCAGTGACCACTTGGCAGTTCCTCACCGCTTCCAGAAATGTGAAGGAAGGATAATCACCTCGAGTTTTGAAATTAAATAGATATCTGATCTCGATCGGGATCGGTGGTCTATGAAGGTACTCCATGAAGGCGATAAATAAACTGTTCACAAACGCATATCCGTTTGGGTGTACTTGAGACGGAGCGATCCTCAAAAAAGACAACACTTCCCTTATATACTCGTTGAACGGAGGAAGTGTCCCGGCCGTGCAAGCGTAGCGGTTGAATGCTGTATATCCCTCCGGCGGGTTGTGTGGTCTATCATTCGGCCCTGGCAATAACACGTCATCCAGTGATAGACCGTGCCTCAAGCATATTCTCCCTAACATGTCTTCAGAAATATTTGATTGAACGGAATCCGACGGATTGGCAATAAAAGACGCATTGGGAAGTTCGTCCGGGGCCGGACCAATGATCTCAGGTTTAATATCTAGAACCTCTAGTCTCGGAGCAGCTATACTTTGAGCCTCCTGCTGTTGCGAACTTGATGGTTCCATAACTAGCTAACTCATGAGAAACCATCGTTAGACGACAAAGGACCCGTGCGTTCCCCAGTGTAAAGTGTATAAATGTATGTTGTGCAGTGCCATGCATTACTTGAATAAATATCGCAGAGTTAAAATAAATATACAAATGACAAAGCTACGGAGTCCAGTAATAATGACCGTCATCGCTGACCGTCATCGTTGAACCGTTTGTATGATGGAAATTTGATTTAGATAGAAGTTGTTATGGTTCCATCGACGAGCTTCGAAAGGTGGTCAAATATGCAGTTTAATATGTCCAAATATGCAGGAATGAAGCTCGTCGGAGTTATGCTTAGAAATGTCAAACTTTGGAATCCATCATAGAGGGTTCGAACCGATCACAGGGACCCCATTCGAAACCAACCTAACGTCAATTCGAATCGATGAATGGAAAGCGTGCTTCGAAATGATGATCGGGTGTCGAGTTCGAATCGATCAAAAATGGATGACTTCGAACCGTTCCTTGTTTGGCCAATTCGCACCGATCAGAAACCCCCAACTTAACATCGATATCGTTCGAATCGATCCTTTTCGAATCGATATAAAGTTGAAAACTTCGAAACGGTAGCCGATGGATTCGAATCCATCGATTCGAATGAACCCATCGAATCCATCAATCGGTGCGAACTGCGTCACCCCCATAAGGTCATCCAAGAGATCGATATGAAATCCAATAAAAATGACGCCTCCATCATCGATTCGAACTCGAATCCACGTATCGGTTCGAAGCCTTCCCAAACCAGATCTGGTTTTGCCAATCACTGAAGCGAGCAATCGATGAAGAGATGGATTCGAAATAGCTTTGCCGTTTGGATTCGAGGCTAATTACCTAGTTTATGTGATGGATTCGAGGAGTTAAGGTCTTGGATCTGGATTGGTTCGAATACGCGATGCATTGTTTTCTCCTTTGAAGCTTCGAAACGATGCGTAGCACAGAAAAATCAAGGCAAAAGTAAAAAGTGAAAAGTGAAAAAGTGGCAGGCCCACTGCTATTTATATGGAGTTTGGATTTTGACCGGGCCGCTTCGTATCCCAGTTAACCCAACCGGTCACAACCGGTCAAACGCCAGATCGATTCGAAGTCGGCCTTCGAAACCATCCGCCTAGGGCCCTATGGGTTCGAAGTTACCCCCACACTTAATCGATATGAAGCACACAGCAGAGTGACGAGCTGCATCGATGCGAAACAAACAGTGGGCGAATCGATTCGAAGCCCTTGTTCGCATCAACGACTTCGCATCCATCCATAACCCATCGATACGAACTGGTAGTTCGAATCCATCCTTTCACATCGACTCGAATGTTAGCTTCGAACCCATCACAACACAAGAATACTCCATCCATACGAATGTGGATTTCGAACCCATCTATACTCCAACACATCGGTTCGAAGCATTGCAATCACGCAACGCAGAGTCGTTTCCTTCAACCTTCTATATCGGTTCAGGAGAGGATCGATACGAAGGAACCTTCCAAAACAACCATCAAGCGTTGTCTCAATTCAAATTTCAAAATCGGTTCAGGAGAGAATCGATACGAAATTCAATAGCAAACCAAACTAACAACGACTTGTAGACGCACGACGTTAACAAAGATCAAACTAGCATATGTGCATATATATCGAACTAACATTCGATTCTAAGCATTTGCAGGGATCAAACACTTATCTTATTACAAATGCAACAGCCAACTGCTAAGCGCTATTATACAGCAATCAATCATGTCAACGCAAGGTTGCAGCAATACAGAGTACGAGTCTCAACAAAAAGAGAGCAATGATTGTTCGAAGAGAAGTTGTAGCTATTCAAAGCACGTCATGTTCCCACAAGATGTACTTTGGGGGGCAAAATGTTATCCCTCTTTTTGGCAAAGCCGCGATACCAAAAGATCGATCGAAAAACGGAGAATGGTTCATCTCAGAGATTGGTCATACTTCGTTTTGCTATGGTTATCGCTGAATTTTGTCCGAGTCCAGATTGAGCCACAATTGATAGGACACGGCAAGAAACACCGTAGAAGTCAGCATCTCAAATTTCAAGTCAATCCGAGTTCATATGCTCAAGTTATGATCGATTCAATTTGGAGGGGAAAACCAAAGTTTCGAACCGATGGCTGATCAATGGTTCAAACCGATCACCTTCGAATCCATCTACTTCGAACCCATCAACGCACCTCGGGTTCGACTCCATCACCTTCGAATCCATCTACATCGAACCCATCAACGCGCCTCGGGTTTGACTCCATCACCTTCGAATCCATCGAGCATCAGTTGTTCGAATCCATTGACAGAGCCTCATTCGAACCCATCCAAAGAATCCTTGTTCGAATCCACTAAGCTTCGGTTGTTCGAACCCATCACAGAGGCCTTGTTCGAACCCACCTGTGAAGCTTCATTCGAACCCACTGGGTCAACTAACCATGATGACGTGTGTTTCATCGGTTCAAATGCACCAAAATATATGGAGTCGAAGCATTCAACTCGGAGCGAAACCCGGATCGAGGCGAAGTGTGCGCTCCACGTCAACATGAAGCCACGTACCACCATGGTTTCGAAACCATCGGTTCGAATGCATGGTTTCGAACCAAACAGCCACGCCATGAACCCTATTTCGAATCCATCATATCTCTCAATCCACTGATCCAAATGCCACGAAATTTTCACAGAAGCTTGAATACACGTTGAAGAGTGTCCACGCCAAATTTCACCTCGATTGGACGAATTCTTGATCGATTCGAATGGAGTTCGAACCGATGCCAAAGTAGGCCCAAACTTCCTGAGACCGGGCGTGTGGGCCCCCTCACGTGCCAGAAGTGGTCTCCCGAGTTTTCAGCGAAATATCAGCAGCCTACGCCTATAAATAGAGCTCCAGAACCAACAGAAAAGGGATCTTTCGACTCTCAAGCGCCCAGACTCTGCCGGATCAAGATCTACATCATCATACATCATAATTTCATTGTTGATTTCGAATTTCCAGTTGTAATTTGCTGTTGATTGCTGCAACAACTTGTAATCATTGAACGAGAATCAATAAAACATCAAAACACTTCGCAGTGGACGTAGGCAACACGCCGAACCACTATAAATCGCTTGTCTACGCATTTACTTTACTGTTGATTGGAGTTTTTGTTAGATAATATCTGTTCTGAACTTACATTCTTGACCATTGTCTCTTCAACGACTCCCGAAGAGTGTTGTGCCCAATTTTGACACAAACACTTTGGTGCTTTCACCGAGAAAACACAGATTTTCTCCTGCTCGTTGGATCTGTCATCGATACCGGATTGAATAAATCTAAGAGAGAGATCCAGATCATTGAATCCAATTTCCTTCCCTTCTATTCATATTTGCATAAAGTCTAGGAAAGGAATTCAACTCTCAACATGTTTAGCACAAGAACTACCTCAAACGCTGTCAATCAAGAAGAACAGGATAGACAAAATCCTGTGCCCCCACCTCCATCTAATCAAGATGTCGCTGGGCACTCGGAACCGTCGGGTCCGGTTACCCGACAAGAGTTGCAGTTGCTACTCCAAGAGCTGACCCAGAGTCGACGACAACTAGAAGAACAGCTACGCGCTAACGCTGAGCTAATCAACAAGCCGGATCGCCAAAAACGAAAGAGATCCATGAGAGACCATGCCTCTCGCTCATCCAGCGAAAGTTCTTTCTCCTCTGATTATCATAACCAGCCTCGACGACCCCGGCTAGATGGGAGTCGTATGCCACCCATTGGAAATCAACCCACATTGACCGTTGGACAACTTAGAGTTGCTCCTAAAGCTTCCACGGTAGAGAAATTGGTCGAGCATAAGATCAGTTTTTCTAGAAATTTGTTACAACGGGCTCAAGTTCCTTCCCTCAATTCACACAATCCTAAGGAACTCTAAAGCTAGCTCTCTCGCATGCGTCAACGATGTTTTTGTGCAGCATGATTTGCTCCAGCACTTAGCAGAAAAATCACTAAAGTATCATTCAAGCGACAACATGAAATAAATCATCTCAAGCTAGAGGCGATCTATTATAAAGATGCAATTAAGCACCAAGATAATGAGATCTCGGAGTTCACGACAAAACTAACCGAGGTAACAAAGTGTGCCAAGGAAACGTCTGAGGCAGTGAGTCGTTTGGAAGCTGCCTGTAACACCCCTACTTGGAGGCCCAAAACTAACGGCTACGGATGCTGCAGTCATCCATAGTTGTTAATCCTCGGCGACCAAATACGACGGTGTTAGATTCATTGATACACAGAAACATATGAATATAGAAAAAATTTAAACTTCAAATAAAATCACATTTCATATCAAAGCATTTCCAATTCATTACATAATCCCATATTTCCAAATCGCTTTCAAAGATAATATATTAATTACAACATAAGCCAAGAGCGACATATGAGGATGCACCCTTGGATGATCAGAGTATATACAGGCAATATAACAACTTTGCCATTACAAACAACACAGCAGAATCAAAAGAAAATAGAACTTTAAATAGCTATTATGCCTCCTGCATGTCTCTGGAAGCTTATTCGTCTTAAGCGGTACCTTAAAACCTCAACTCTCAAACTACTCAAAATCAATTGACTACCCAAGAGTTTAAGAGAAAAACATAAAATTCGAGTCAGACACAAAGCCTGGTATGAATGATAATCTACCATCTCAAATCATTCATATATCTAGTGAGACCACATCACTTAGCGGAATGGATTTTCCCTCACTAGTATCTTAAAACCTTTATAGAGCTATATATTGTGTTCCTGCGTCTACAATGGTTAAAACAATTAAAAACAGTATAATATGATGATATGCAAAACCAATGAATCTATTTTGGATTACCAATCCCCATTCATTTCGACTATCTGTCTTAATTATAGTTTTTAGGATTACTATTAACCTTTTATTTTTCACGGGCTGACTAATAACCGGTAAAAATATTTAAGGACTCCCAGTCCAATTACATAGTTTTCATGGGATCACTAAGAACCTATTGTTAACTCCAATACCTTTACTCTTATCCTAGTTTTCATGGGTTGACTAGGAACCTATTGGTGACCCCAATATCCTTTCATCTTACCCTAGTTTTCATGGTCTGATTAGGAACCTATTGACATCTGTCAATATCTTAATCCGGATATAGTTTTCATGGGTTAACTAAAAACCTACTAGCCCCTGCCAGTTTCAAATCATAGTTTTCATGGGCTTACTATGAATCTGTCTTTTTGACATCTCTATTTATACATAGTTTTCATGGGCTAACTATGAACCTATTGTCCTCTGCAATATCTTTTCCTATGCACAGTTTTCATGGGCTTACTGAGAATTTATTGGCCCCTGCCAATACCTTTCTTTTATATTTTAACGTCCTATATTATGGTCTTCCTGACCTCCTTTGTGCAATTCTACTCATCCAGGAGTTAACTTAAATTATATTCACTACTGGATCAACCTAGCTGGTTATTCTGACCTTTTCCCAAAATACAGTTATGGGATTCAAAACAGTGTGAATATATTTATATTTGAAGAAGCAAACATAACAACATAGCAACACCACTCCTGTAGGTTTAATATAAAATATGATTATTCCCTTTAACTTGTTATCTTATCAAGGAAAGCTTCTTCTCAAAACAATTATAAAAACTCCTTTAATTTAGCTATGGGTTTTTCCTTTAAAATTAGAGTTTGGGTTATAAAACCTTTCAAAACCTTCGAAACTAGGCTTTCGACTTCATAAGGTGACCTCCTTCGAAAGCCTTAAAATCTACCTTCAAAACATTAGGCTCTTGCCTTTTTGATACTTTGAAACCTTCCTTTCGAAACTTTTCGATTGTATTAAAGTATTAACATATAACTTTGGAAGTTTAGCTTCGAAACCAGTTGAAAGAACCCCTTTCGACACCATTGGAAGTAACCCTTCTGAAATCATTGAAAGTCCTCCTTTCGAATGCATTGGGTTTATACATAAAATATTATTTGAGTCAAAGTGAATATAGGCGAAAGCATCTCTTTCGAAACCATCATTTATCATACATAAAATTATTGGGGAAACATGATGGCGCCGGCACCATCCTTTTGAAAGAATAAAACTAAAATATTGGAAGGTTGGCGTCGAAACCCCTTTCGAAACCATTTCCTTTGAAACCCCTAACCACTTTCGAAAGCTACAGGAAGTGGCTTAAACTTATAAGACCAACTTGGGAGCATTAGCCGATCTTGTACATCCAACGCTTCCTTCGGTCGCCTTTCCTATGACTCCCGTAGCTAGCTTTGCTACTGCTCTTGGGTTTCTATCAGGAGCTTCCCTCATCACTGGCTGAATAAACCCTGATTAACCAAAGTAAATTTTGACAACATTGAATACTATCAAAAAGCTAAAGAATGGCAGTAGGGCTTCGACTAGGTCAGAACCCCTTCTTTCAAAACATTCTTTCATAACCCATTTGAAAGCAAACTTATGTTATGACAATCCTTCCAAAACGTTTTAAAACATCTTTCATAACCATATGCTTTGACTCCTTCGAAGGCTAAAAAAACAAAGGCAGTCGCTTCTCTTTTAAAAACAAACTAAGGTATCGACTCCTTCGGAAGCCATGCTTTCGACACCTTGCCTTTCGCCTTCCTCCAGTCCACTACGTACCATTTTTGTGATACCTTGTGTATTGGTTTCGGCTTAGTAGGTTTTTACTGGGCTGAAGGCAAAAGCTTATGTGTCGAAAGGTACTTCCCAAAGTAGGTGGAACCCTCTTTTCAGAGTAAACATGGTTTAATACTACCTAATACAAACTTTTCTCTAACAAACCTACTGCGTGTCAACACTGGATTGGTTGCCTTAACTTTTTCAAATTTTTTATCAAAGTAATCGCTACTAATTTCAGATCTAAACCATGGTTAAGTTAATCAAATAAACCATTCCTTTAAGCAAAACCAATTTTGCAAAGAAGTCTCTCTTCTAAAATAATTTAATTTGCATAGCAAAACACTTTGGATAAATCCCCAAAAATTCAATAAATTCACTTTAATCATGTTATATAACACATCAAAATTCCAGAGCAAATTCTTAATATTTTTCCAAAATAAATTTATAGACCCAATTAACCACATTCTCCTTTAAAAATTCTAAAGTAATTCCCTACGGCTTGGAAAATTATAAAAATCGAAACCCAACCGTAGAATCATGTTTCTCATAACATAAAATTTTCCCATGACATTTAAACATCATTAAATCTCAGTTTTTCCCTAAAGCCGTGCATAACCTCTTTTAAACAATCCCGTCTAAACCATATAAATCATAACTAAGCATATCATCGTCCAATATATCATAAAAATGAATTTACCTTTAAAACCAAAATCATATGATTATAAAAACCAAAATAGAGATGGAATTACTATTCACCTTAATTTAGATAAGGAGATTGGATTGAGATTGATTTCCTCTAAGCTCGACTCTCTAGCTTTTAATTTATTTTTCTCTTGTTCTCTTCATGGCCGGCCTTCCTTAAGCTTTTGATTTTTCGTTTCAAAATGATGTGAATGGGTAGTGAAATGGTAGGAACGAAAATATATAATGGTAGGGGTTATGGGCGGCTCTTAAGCCCATTAATTATTATATTAGGCTCGGTCTTAATTAAATTAATTCAAGTCTCAATCCCTTTATCACTTAACTTTTATATTATTCTATTTAATTTATCTAATTAAATCTCCACAATAATGTTATCAAAAATTAGGGGTATTATAGGCTCCCCTCCTTAAAGATTTTCATCCTCGAAATTCAGTAAGTACTAAATACTAAACATAGCAATCATCTGTAGTGACTCCTAACAACCATACTAGTCTACCTGGCTAGAAATTATCTATATAAATCTAATATAGACATACCCTCAAAGAAGATCAGGATAAGTATCTTGAATCATGTCCTTTGTCTCCCAAGTACAATCTTTCTCGTTGTCGCTCCATTAAACTTTCACCAACTTGACGTCTTGTTCCTCACTCTTTTCTAATCTCTTGCAACAACCCATACTGGTTTGTCTAACAAAAGTCAAATTATACTCTACTACTAGATCTTCCAACCCTGTTAGAGGAATAGTAGCCTTTGGATCATGCACATACTTGCGAAGATGAGACACATGAAATACATTATGGACACCTACCATACTACTCGGTAACTCTACTCTGTATGTGAGCTTTCCAATCCTTTCTATAATCTGGAATTGTGACGACCCAGAATTTTCGAGCATTTAGAAATCAGAATATTTAATTGATTTTAAATATTCAATAGGTATTTTTTATACTTGAATTACGAATATCACTAATTTATTGTTAATTGAATTATTGAATTAAATATTTGAGAATCAGGTAAAATATAGAATCTAGAATTTTGAGCCTGTTAGAAATAATTTGAAGGCTCATAAAATTTATATTGATAACACTGAAGATAATAGAAGTTTTAAAATTTGATTTAGCAGTGGCTTGTTCAGTTTTAAAATTTATATCGTTTAAATTGAATTTAAAATAGCCTTCCGAGGTACCGTCTCAGAATTCGATGAAACCAGTTCTATTGAGTCCGTAATATTGAATTATTATCGGATTTCAATTTTTGTAGCTTTTGGAGTTGATGTGTGAGCGTAAGATATTTAAACACGCTGAAAATTTAATTGGTGATAATTTGATGAAATTTAATTTAGTTAATCAAGTTTTTGGTATACGCCGTTTTCCTGTCATTTAATCTCATACTTTTCCAATTCTTAACCGTTCAATCAACAATCTAAACGCTCGAACTATTAATAATAATAATAATAATAAATAAATAACAGAGGAAGCTTCAAGGGGAAGCTTTAAGTCACGTTTAAAATGAAGAGAGTTTATAAGTGAAATAATTATAGAAATTTTAAATAAATTAAGAATAAATTGGATAAGAATAATAGCAGTGTTTAATGCTAATTAATAAATTCTTATATGGAAAGGAAATTTTGAATAAACAAAAGTTAATTAAGTTTGAAACTTCAATGATATTAGTTAATAGAACAAAACATTGATTTAATATTTAATATCTAAATTATTGAAGGAATAAAGAAGAAACTGGGAAAAGTATGGAATCTGTATATTTCAGTTAATGGATTTAAAATCAAACGGAAAATAACAATAATAATAATAAGTCCATACTTAATGAATTTTGAAATGAATTAAGTAAGTATAGAAATTATTTCAAATGGGATAAATTTGGAATCAATTTAAGGAAATTGATTTAAGAGATTGAAGTTGGAATTCTCCTTGAATAACTAGGTACGTTTTCAAGTAAATTTTTAAATATAAGTTAATAGTTTTAAAATTGTTTAAAAAGGTATGTTTAAAAAAAATTATTACTTCAAATATTTAAATTCTAAAGTAAGTATTTTCTCAAATCTATTATAGTAGTAATTAGTTAAAAAGTGACTTAGTATTTTGTTTCAAAAGTGAAAATCTAGTTTTATATTTTATTAAATAACTTTATTTTCAAATATATTCATATAGTATGTATTTTAACAAACTATTAAAATAGTTGTAATTTAAATGTTTTAAAAGTATATATCTTAAAGTAAAGTGTTTTTTTTTTTTAAAATCTAGTTTTATGCTTGGTGATTTCAGAGGAGATAGAAAATATTTGGGAAAGTTTATTCTGAAAGGAAAGATGATTTTGAAACTGTTTTCAAAGGATTGAAAATAGAAATATATCTTGTGAAGATATTTTGAGGTTAATAAATAATTGGAAAACCATTGGTTGATGATTGTTGTGAATATTAATTGATAGTTAAATAACGAACTATCAATATTGGACTATGCGTTGATCGTTTCGAAGAGACCGAGATCGAGATTTATTTCTCGAAAACCACTTCGATCCGGTTTGTACGATTCGAGAAAACGATTTTGGATTCGAAGATGGAGCAGTGAAGTGCAAGGGCTAGTCGCTACTAATCCTGAGGATATTTCCAAAATGGATGTTGTAGGAATAGTGCCTTCGGTTCCGTTCGAACCCGGGACGGACTTGTATGGATGAATGCTTGCGAAACATCGTCAGGTGGACGATGGGCATTCTAAGGGATATTGTTCTTAAAGGTAATGCTTAGCCTCAAGCCTCATCAAATGGGAATGGCTGAAAATCAGGGGATATGCAGCAAGGCTTCGTGGGTAGCCCCCACTGGAGGGTGAGGTCATCCCTGTCTAGATGTCCCTTTATCTCGGCTTAGTGGGCGGTTGCAGATCCCAACCGCGGGGTGATCTTGCTCGGGACTATGCAGTAAGGGATGGTTCCGGTCTTGTGTTGCAGGGGAGTTAGGGTGGCTCCTCGGTACGCTGATCTAGACCAGGTACTGTGACAGGTGGTACCCCAGTGCCTAGCCATTAGTTGGAATCCATTTTCCCTACGCGCCCGTACGGTTTTGATTGTGCCCAACTATTGCTGAAACATGAGATGCAAGCATTTCAGCTAGATTCTATTTACTTTCTATAGACACTATTATAATATCAGAGGATTTCTATAAAATTTGTTTTAGCTATCGTAAGGTAAAAATCCGACATGTTTATTTGTGGCGTGGTCTTACGAGATGCTTTTGTTTTCAAAAGATTTTTAAAACTTTAATAATCAATTGGGTGTGGTTTTCTCACGCTGGTAATCCAGACTGACTCGGGTGTTATTTAACTGTAATGCTCGGGTCAGACCGAGTATTATAGGATACAGGAGATGCTGTGGAGCTCAGGAGACGAGCAGGATGACGATACGTACTCTCGTACTTGTTTATATATATTCCGCAGTTTGAGTTGTTGTGTATCCATTGTATGTTATTGATGTGAGCTGTGACTGATGTACTCTGATGATGTAATATATGTAAACAGATATATTTGGTTTTGAGTAAAGATTAGTTATTATCTATTATATTTTATTCCGCTGCGATGGTTAGATTCTGATATTGTTTTCTGTTTTTCTTATTCTACCTCTTCTTCTTTAACCCAAATGGTTCGTATTTCTATACAACTTGAGTTGATTGTTGTAGAATAGTGTTGATTCAAGGGGTACGGATTTGCGGGCTGTTACAGTTGGTATCAGAGCTTAGGTTGGAGATAACCTTGGCTCTTGTGGGAATTACTCATAAAATAGAGTCTATAGTTCTCTAAAATGAGTTTGAGCGTATTAATAGATATGAGCGCGTATTTGTTAGTGAATATAAATTGTTTTAATATTGTGTTGATTGATTTATTGAGTGGCATATGAACCTTCGTCGGCACAGTCTGCGCAACTGTATTGAAGGGGTTTCTAAACACTTGAATAGAACAATCGACACAATATTGTTTTAAATGTGGGTGAATGAAATAATTTTACCAAAAATATATTTTAATATAAATAAAAGTTTTGTAAATTATTTTAGCTAATATATGGTTGCTTGGATGTTAGAAATGATAATATTAAAGTATTATCATTGTTAAGTGAAAAATTTAACTAGAAATTGAAATATAACTAAAGGTTAAGGGAATAAACTCATTATAAAATGAAATTTATAAACATGAATTATAAATGAAATTTATAAATTGAAAATATAATCAAATAATAATTTGTATGAGCATAAGCTATGCAAATGAATTTTAGTAAAATTGATTTAAGCAGGATTTGGAAATTTAAATCCCGGAGATTTTGGAAGTGTTTTGAAGATACATAATAGTATTGATGTTTTGGAGATATTTCTTAATGGAAATTTGTTTTAAATGGATTTTGAAAGTGATATAGCATTGAAATCATTTGGATTATTGGAAAATAATTCTGATGATGACGGCCGCATCATCAGTATTCATTTTGGAATTTCTAAGTGACGAATTGCTGCCAAAATCTGATTTGTTCAGAAAAGCGAGTTGTTTTTGAAAATTTCAAAGGAAATTTGTTGGAAATAAAACCAAGATTGGTTTAACTTTTGAGAAATGTGATTTGAGATGTTGAAGATTTCAAATGTTTTGAAACCAAAACCGGGTATTTGGAAATCCTGATGAGATAGTTGTAAGTTTGTAAATGGAGATGATTTTTAAATCATGAAAGAAGTATAAGCTTTGAATAATGGAAATTAAATTTAAAATGAAAATGAAATTAACATGGATTGGGAAATAAATTTTTACTGGATTGAAATTATTTTAAATAGGCTGAAATAATATCCAGTTGTATTCAAATTAAGTTGAAATCGAATCGAATCAAATAAATCCGAGTTAAAGTAAAATTGGATTGGAATGGGAATTCAATTGAATTAGTGAATGAAATTAAATTCTTACCTGGATAACTGGAAAATAAGTTGGATAAGAATTGGATTGAGTTTAAAAATCAGAATAGCATATAAAAGAATTAAAAATGCATGGAATAAAATATGCTTGAGTTATAAAAAAGTGTAAAACTCGAGTCAAAAATAAAAAAAATGATATATTCAAGCCTATGATGAATGAATTGTGTAAATTATAAGTGGAGACTTATAAAATTGAAATGGAATGCAAAATCCAAAATAAATAGTGTTTGATGAATTAAAAATAAAATAAAAATCAAAACTTGAATTATAAACTAAATTGAACTAGGAAAACTAAATGCAGTGATATTTGGGATTAAAATTCAAGAGTTGGATTATAAATAAGGGAAGAACTAATTGGTTAATAAATTAATTAATGAAATGTGTAAATGGAGTTCAATGTAGTTAAATAGAAGCTGAATTGTAAGCTAATAATGAAGATTGGAAATAGAACTCAAGTTATAAATCAACTTCGACTTGAATCATTAGCGAAGAAATATAATTGATGTGGCCTTGCAATTAATTAAATGATTTGTGAATGAAATTTCAATGTAAGTTAATAAATTTGGATGGTAAATTAAAAAGTGAATGGTGGAATCAGAACTTGAGTTATTAATTAAAATTTAACTTGAAGTGTTAACAAATTAGATATAATTGAAAGGTATCGAATAAAAAAAAAATGGAAATGGATTTAAATAGTAATGGTTTGGGTTGAAAATAAAATCCAACTAAGTGGAAATAAATTGGAAATGGCCATGTAATAAATTGGATGAACTGAATCTGAAAGGTTAAATTTGATAATAACAAATCAAATGAAGTTGTAAATTTTAAAATGAGATTTAACTGAAATATAATTAAATTGAATGGAAGAGAAAGATTTACTTGAAACGAAGTGAGCTTAAGTATAAAATTGGAGTGAATAAACTTAAGCTAAAAGATGGAAAAGAGTTGAATTGAATTCAACTAAAAAAAGTTAAGTTTAATAATAGTGGATTGGATTTAAATGAAGTAAAAATAAATTTTAATTGAAATGAAATTAGGTGAGTTGCCGATGAAATTTAAATGGAATGAAATTCTTAAATAAGTAATTGTAAACCATTTAACTTGGAGTCAATAAGAAAAATAGAATGGTTTTAAATGAAATGCAAATGAATAGATCATGAATGAAATTGAAATGGTTATTGAATGAAATAGCTTGAATTGTCTTCGAGCTAAATAAAATAGTTTGGAATAAATAAATTTGGAATGAAATGTGAATAAATGGATTGTAAATAAAATTTAAATGGAATGTGTCGAGCTAAATAAATGATTGTGAATGAATTAAAATAAAAAGGAAATTTAATTGGTAATGGAGATGGAACCTAAGTTGTTAATGGTTTTGAATGGACTAGTTTGGTTAATAAAATTGAAATGCAATGAAAATGAGAATATATAGATTGTGAATAAATTTAAAAATGGAATAGAATTGAGTATGAATTGAGTTGAAATCCATTTAAATTGGTTATATAACGTAAGAATTATTTATTCACATAGATCTCGTCAAATTGCATAGAATAAATTGTCATTTGATGTAAATGGAGGTAATTAAAATTCTATGAATTAAGAGGAGTGAAATAAATTGATTTTGAAAGCAATGGAATTAAATATGGATTGAGTTTGCTTAAGAATAAATTAAATGTAAGCGATTGAGTTTTAAACCATTCAAATTTGAATGAAAATGGTTTGTAAATAAATTGAAAACAGTTGAATTAGTATGGAATGGTATGAATTGCTTGCGGACAAATGATTGGTGTGAATTCCTTTTAGAATCCATATATTTTAACCATTGCAACTAAGTGAAAAAAATAGTTAAACTGCATATATTTGGCACTTACATGTTTAAATTGAGTAAGTACAGGTACCTGGAAGCCGTGTGGATGGATTTGGTTGCGCTAGTTGCTAAAAATAATAAGCCGCTTGCTTAAAATGCTAAATAAGGTACGCCTACGCAATACAACTAGGAAATATGAACTGTTTTTGGTTTTTCCGACCGTGTGGGTCGATGTATATATAATTATCTCTTTTGTCAAATTGCAAAAGCTCCTCCGTACAAAGGGACTCTGCCGAAATTTTTCAGAAATTTTGGGAGTTAGAATTTTTTTGAAATATTTGGAAATTTTGTTAACGACAAAACGGTTTCGAATTGAAAATTGAAATAAGTTAGTCAATGAAACTAATTTAAAATAATGACATGGATTAGTTATAAATGAAAAATAAAATTCAATATTTAAAGTTAAAGATAAATTGAATTAGTATGGAAATGAAAGAATCGATGTGGGTAGAAATGGATATAAACTAAAGTGGTAAGATGAAAATGAATATAAGAAACATATAAATTGCTTATGTTAACTTAAGAAGGGAATGGTGAATTCTTAATTTGGAGTTGATACTAAAAATATAATCTAAGTTAATGTTTGAATGAATAAATACCGACATTTTGTAATAAAGTTGATATGATGTTTTGGAATATGGTGATTGGATATTAGTGCTAAGCAGGATATGCAGGTGGTAATATAAAGGGAAGAGAGAATCGATTTGATTTCTAAGGATAAATTTGAAATGCTCGACAAAAAGGTATGTATTTAAGTTTGGTATGAAATTTGATTGGGATTTTGGATTGAGCCACTTGGCTTTTTGTTTTCTTTTTGGTTTTGGGAGGCCGTAGAGCCATTTTGTAGTTGTACCGAGCTAGCCGCGCAAAGGAGACGCTGGCGAAATTTTTCGGAAATTTAGGGAGTTAGAAAAATTTTGAGAAAATTTGATAATTCAAAATTCAGTTTTAAACTTAAACTTGAATAATAGAGCAAATATGATTGTTTGCAAACTAGGAAAAGGTTTGGAAAGTTAATAAGAATAATAATGGGTCTTATATAAGAAGATAGTTGGTGAGATGTTGAATTGTTAAAAACTGTTTGATTTTAAGGAAATAATAAACGGGATTGGACCATCCTTCCTAATTGGTAATTTCGAGGACGAAATTCTTTTAAGAGGGGAGGAATGTGACGACCCAGAATTTTCGAGCATTTAGAAATCGGAATATTTAATTGATTTTAAATATTCAGTAGGTATTTTTTTTACTTGAATTACGAATATCACTAATTTATTGTTAATTGAATTATTGAATTAAATATTTGAGAATCGGGTAAAATATAGAATCTAGAATTTTGAGCCTGTTAAAAATAATTTGAAGGCTCATAAAATTTATATTGATAACACTGAAGATAATAGAAGTTTTAAAATTTGATTTAGCAGTGGTTTGTTCAGTTTTAAAATTTATATCGTTTAAATTGAATTTAAAATAGCCTTCCATGGTACCGTCTCAGAATTCGATGAAACCAGTTCCATTGAGTCCGTAATATTGAATTATTATCGGATTTCAATTTTTGTAGCTTTTGGAGTTGATGTGTGAGCGTAAGATATTTAAACACGCTGAAAATTTAATTGGTGATAATTTGATGAAATTTAATTTAGTTAATCAAGTTTTTGGTATACGCCGTTTTCCTGTCATTTAATCTCATACTTTTCCAATTCTAAGCCGTTCAATCAACAATCTAAACGCTCGAACTATTAATAATAATAATAATAAATAAATAACAGAGGAAGCTTCAAGGGGAAGCTTTAAGTCACGTTTTAAAAAAAAAGAAAGAAAGAGAGCAGCTGAAGAGGGCCGAAACCCCCTTTTTCTTCTTCCAACCCCAAAACCCTCGGTGGAAAAGAAAAAAAAAACGCGATCGCTTCCTAATATTGAATCGAGCCTCCCTGTAACTCGACTTCGAAATTGATCGGCTCTTGGAAGAATGGGGGAGCAAGCGACGTTCGCAAGTGATATCGATCGAGGGAGGTCACGGTTAATCACGTCAATTCTCGCGAGTGATTTGGGGCTAGGATCGAGACGTGCTCAATCATGTGGCATCAGGGGAGGAAGCTGCGTTAGCAACTCGAGCGACAGCTAGGGCAAGTGCGAGGAAGGGATCTGATCAACTGTCGACTATGCTTATTACGACTGCGGGTCGATGTGGAGCGCGGCATTCTGGTCGTGGTGCTCGCGGTGACTCTGCAGTGGTGGATAGGTATTTGTTCGTTTTTATTTTATTTTATTACAACCCATATCTGATTAACCCAAAAAAAATTTTTATATTGAATATATATATGCAGACTTTTGTTAAACAGAAAGAATTTGAAGAAAATGGGAAATAATAATAACATAGGATATATATATATATATATATATATATATATATATATTAATATGTAGATACAGGAAATTAAAAGTATATGGTTTAATCAGGAAATTTTTTGATAGTAAAGGTTCTCTATTTTACAGGGAATACAGAACAATTTTGTTTTATTAACTATATAGGGTTGAAAGGAATTTTAAATATTGAAGAGTGGTATAAAAATTTGAATCTTTAATTTAAATTATAGATTATTAACCTACTATTTAATTTTAAGGTATATTAAGGCGATTAAATTATTTAATTGACTTTTATAACTATTCTGGTTATTTCAAATATAGTGATTTAGAGAGGTTAACCAAATTCATTCAAATTAATAAATAAAAATTATATATTTAATTGGTTCAAATATTAATAAACTATAAATTTGTTATACAAGGTTTTTAATCACGGAAGCAAGCCAGTTTGGAAATAGACTGCAAATTAAAAGCAAAGGTGAGTTAATCTCACTCAGTTTAAACTTAAATTATTTAAATGATTAAATTTAAATAATTGTTTGAATGGTTGAATTGATTGTTGTGTTATATAGTAGTATATACTACGCCTTGAAATGATTGATTTCCCTCATTTTATAGCGAAGATATTTTATATTGTGCTAACGTCTGTGGATGCAGGGAAAACAGGTTGGAGGGATCCAACTGGATCCCTCAACATTTATTTAAATTATTTAATACCCCTGTTGTAATTATTTTATATTCTGTGATGAATATTGTTGGTAATTGAAATATTGGATGATATGGTTTACCTGAACATTTTCAGGTGCACTAAGTTATCAAGATATATAGAATTGGAACTTGGAAATAAAACGAAGAGAGTTTATAAGTGAAATAATTATAGAAATTTTAAATAAATTAAGAATAAATTGGATAAGAATAATAGCAGTGTTTAATGCTAATTAATAAATTCTGTATATGGAAAGGAAATTTTGAATAAACAAAAGTTAATGAAGTTTGAAACTTCAATGATATTAGTTAATAGAACAAAACATTGATTTAATATTTAATATCTAAATTATTGAAGGAATAAAGAAGAAACTGGGAAAAGTCTGGAATCTGTATATTTCATTTAATGGATTTAAAATCAAACGGAAAATAACAATAATAATAATAAGTCCATACTTAATGAATTTTGAAATGAATTAAGTATAGAAATTATTTCAAATGGGATAAATTTGGAATCAATTTAAGGAAATTGATTTAAGTGATTGAAGTTGGAATTCTCCCTGAATAACTAAGTACGTTTTCAAGTAAATTTTTAAATATAAGTTAATAGTTTTAAAATTGTTTAAAAAGGTATGTTTGAAAAAAATTATTACTTCAAATATTTAAATTCTAAAGTAAGTATTTTCTCAAATCTATTATAGTAGTAATTAGTTAAAAAGTGACTTAGTATTTTGTTTCAAAAGTGAAAATCTAGTTTTATATTTTATTAAATAACTTTATTTTCAAATATATTCATATAGTATGTATTTTAACAAATTATTAAAATAGTTTTAATTTGAATGTTTTAAAAGTATATATCTCAAAGTAAAGTGTTTTAATTTTTTTTAAAATCTAGTTTTGTGCTTGGTGATTTCAGAGGAGATAGAAAATATTTGGGAAAGTTTATTCTGAAAGGAAAGATGATTTTGAAACTGTTTTCAAAGGATTGAAAATAGAAATATATCTTGTGAAGATATTTTGAGGTTAATAAATAATTGGAAAACCATTGGTTGATGATTGTTGTGAATATTAATTGATAGTTAAATAACCAACTATCAATATTGGACAATGCGTTGATCGTTTCGAAGAGACCGGGATCGAGATTTATTTCTCGAAAACCGCTTCGATCCGGTTTGTACGATTTGAGAAAACGATTTTGGATTCGAAGATGGAGCAGTGAAGTGCAAGGGCTAGTCGCTACTAATCCTGAGGATATTTCCAAAATGGATGTAGTAGGAATAGTGCCTTCGGTTCCGTTCGAACCCGGGACGGACTTGTATGGATGAATGCTTGCGAAACATCGTCAGGTGGACGATGGGCATTCTAAGGGATATTGTTCTTAAAGGTAACGCTTAGCCTCAAGCCTCATCAGATGGGAATGGCTGAAAATCAGGGGATATGCAGCAAGGCTTCGTGGGTAGCCCCCACTGGAGGGTGAGGTCATCCCTGTCTAGATGTCCCTTTATCTCGGCTTAGTGGGCGGTTGCTGATCCCAACCGCGGGGTGATCTTGCTTGGGACTGTCCAGTAAGGGATGGTTCCGGTCTTGTGTTGCAGGGGAGTTAGGGTGGCTCCTCGGTACGCTGATCTAGACCAGGTACTGTGACAGGTGGTACCCCAGTGCCTAGCCATTAGTTGGAATCCATTTTCCCTACGCGCCCGTACGGTTTTGATTGTGCCCAACTATTGCTGAAACATGAGATGCAAGCATTTCAGCTAGATTCTATTTACTTTCTATAGACACTATTATAATATCAAAGGATTTCTATAAAATTTGTTTTAGCTATCGTAAGGTAAAAATCCGACATGTTTATTTGTGGCGTGGTCTTACGAGATGCTTTTGTTTTCAAAAGATTTTTAAAACTTTAATAATCAATTAGGTGTGATTTTCTCACGCTGGTAATCCAGACTGACTCGGGTGTTATTTAACTGTAATGCTCGGGTCAGACCGAGTATTATAGGATACAGGAGATGCTGTGGAGCTCAGGAGACGAGCAGGATGACGATACGTACTCTCGTACTTGTTTATATATATTCCGCTGTTTGAGTTGTTTGTATCCATTGTATGTTATTGATGTGAGCTGTGACTGATGTACTCTGATGATGTAATATATGTAAACAGATATATTTGGTTTTGAGTAAAGATTAGTTATTATCTATTATATTTTATTCCGCTGCGATGGTTTGATTCTGATATTGTTTTCTATTTTTCTTATTCTACCTCTTCTTCTTTAACCCAAATGGTTCGTATTTCTGTACAACTTGAGTTGATAGTTGTAGAATAGTGTTGATTCAAGGGGTACGGATTTGCGGGCTGTTACAGGAATGGACCAACATATCTCGGTGCCAGTTTCCCTGATTTCCTAAATTGTACCACACCCTTCATCGGTGATATCATGATGAAAACCCTATCTCCTACTGAGAACTCTTGGTCTTTATGCCTCTTATCTGCGTAATTCTTCTGTTTGGATTGAGCTTCCTTCATCTGTTCTTGGATCAACTCAATCTTCTCTGATGCCTCCCTAACAAAATTTGGACCTAAGACCAATCTGTCTCCAGTCTTCAATCAACATACTGGGGATTTGCATGACCTTCATACAAAGCCTCAAAAGGCGCCATTCCTATACTAATCTGGTAACTATTATTAGGAAAACTCAACCAACTGCAAGCGATCCTTCCAAGATCCACCAAAATCCAACACATAAGCTCTCAATAAATCCTCGAGTACCTTGTTGACTCTCTCTGTCTGCCAATCCGTCTGTGGGTGATATGAAGTATCATTTTGGGCTTAGTGCCTAACACATCCTATAGAATCTTCCAAAATTCGCTAGTAAATAAAGCATCTCTATCACTGACTATGCTAATAGGAACTCCATGAAGTTTAACTATGTTCTTCATGAACAACTTCTCCAAAACAGGTGTCGTCCTGGTTGACTTTACTAGAATAAAATGGGAACTCTTGGTCAACCTGTCCACAATAACCCATATACTTTCATTTCCTCTACTTTACCTTGGCAACCCATCTACAAAATTCATGGATATCGAATCCCATTTCCAAACTGGAATCTCTAAAGGCTGAAGTAACCCACTCGGTTTTTGATGTTCGACTTTCACTTGTTGATAGTTTACACGCTACCTAACCCACAAGCCAACATCCCTCTTCATGCCTTCCTAATAGAAGCTTCTCTTCATATCTTGATACATCTTGGTCCCTTTAGGATGGATCATAAACTTGGATCGATAACATTCCCCAAGAACTTCGTTTTAAGTTCTCCACACCTAGAATATATAACTGTCCCATCTTTCTTAACCATCCTCTTTGGTCAAGATAAAAACCTTTCAAATCATCGACCTCATTTCCAACCTCAAGACTTCTGAACCTCTCAGCCAATATTGGATCCTTCTTCTGCTTAGAAACAATTCTCTCGATTAACACTGGTCGAACTTCTGTATATGACAACATAGCGGTACTCTGACTAGAACTAGCAAGTGATCTTAACTGCACACCACAAATGGCCAAAGATTCTAGATCCTTCCATTTTGCCAACATAGCCAACACTACATTCTAATGTCTTCTGCTAAGAGCATCCGCTACCTAATTACCTTTCCCGATGTATACTCTATACCAAAATCATAAGCAGCCAAAAACTCCAGCCATCTCTGCTATCGCATATTCAACTTCTTTTGAGAGAATAGATATCTTAAAGACTTATGATCGGTATACAACTCAAATCTCTCCCCCAAGAGATAATGCCTCCAAATCTTCAAGGAAAAAATCACCGTAGCCAACTCCAAATCATGAGTAGGATATCTTACTTCGTGCGGTCTAACCTACCTAGAGGTAATGACTTTACCCTTCTGCATCAACACTACTCCTAATCTGATCCCACATGCATCAGTGTATACTACCAACCCTTGGTTTCCATCTGGAACTACTAACATTGGAGCGTTGGTCAACAAATGATTTAACTTAAGGAATGCTTCCTCACATTTGTCAAACAAAACAAACTTCACTTCCTTCCTAGTAAGCTTAGTCAAAGGCACTGCCATTCGTGAGAAATCCTTGATGAATCTCCAGTAATAGCCAGCGATTCCAAGAAAACTTCTAATCTCGGTCACCGTCTCTGGCCTCTTCTAATTGTTAACAGCTTCGATCTTATCTGCATCGACTGACAATCGTTTCTCTGAAACCACATTGCCAAGAAATTTAACCTCTTTCCTCCAAAAATGACACTTGGAAAACTTTGCCTTTACTGATTCTGCCTCAATGTCTTTGGCACAACTCTAAGATGGTCTTCATGTTCTCTTTCATCCTTAGTGTATACCAAAATGTCATCTATAAACACCAACACGAATCTATCCAAATACTCTAGGAAGACTCGGTTCATCAAATCCATAAAGAAAGCAGGTGTATTTGTCTGATCGAATGACATTACTAACCATTCATACAAACCATATCTGGTTCGAAATGTTTTCAAAGGAATGCTGTCCTCTGCCACTCTTAACTAATGGAACCTCGTCACCAAATCCAATCGGGAAAACACTATGGCTCCACTAAACTGATCAAACATTCATCAATTCTCGGTAAAGGATACTTATTCATTATCATCCTTTCATTTAACTTACGATAGTCGATACACATCCTTAACGACCCATCTGGTTTCTTGATGAATACCGTGGCGGCTTATTAAGGTGAACTACCTGGTGTAATAAAATTCCTTCCTTGTAGATACACTAGCTGCACCTTCCATTCCTTCTTCTCAGTTAGTATCATCCTGCTAGGTGGTCTACTCACAGGTTCAGTTCTAGCACAAGATCTATCCGAAACTCAATAGTTCATTTGGGTGGTAGTCCTATGACTAGCTCAAAAACATCTGCAAATTCTCTTGCTATTCGAACCTGACTTAGATCTTCTTCCACTTCCATTGCACTTAATAAGGCACAAATACTCCGGTCATAATTCTCTATTAAGAATATAATTCTGTTATGACTATCAGGGTGTCTTAGTGAGATCTTCCCATCCTGGAAAAATATCCTGGCCTTGTACCTTCTCAGCCAATCCATACCCAAAAAGATTTCGGAATCTACAAAATCGAAAACGTATAGACCATATGCAAACATAAGACCTAACAAATCAAGTTCTAACAGGTCACATCTCATCCTTAGAGTTACATACCCTCCTATTGGATTCACAACCCTTAAGGAAGTAACATGGTATATGGGTTCTAAACATAATCTATCAACCGAATACTGGGATATAAATGAATGTGATGCACCAGTATCAAGTAGTATCCTAACTAGTATACTCTGAATCAAAAACGTACCTTCCATCATAGTCTTTCCCTTATCATCTACAATAGGCTAAGCTGATGATTCGACAGCAAAGACCTTACCCTTTTCTGCCCTGATTGGCTCTAGACACTGGTTCTTGTAATGCCCCACTTGATCACAGTTGAAGCACTTTACATTCTTCTTATCTGCAGCCTTATTCACCTCGCCCAACCGACATTCATTTGCAGAATGACCCTTCTTGTCACATTTTTAGCATACCAAATTAGCCTTTGCCTTCTTGGCAGCGTCCCTTTTATGGGCTCCCTTCTTCTTAAAAAAATTTCCTCTTCTTTCGCTGAGGATCCTGGGATTCAACTGGCTTCTCTCTAGCAAAAACAGTAAGCATCTCTTTATGGAGAATGGCTATCTCCACCACCACATTACAAGGTTCTCGGATAGGGGCCATGGTATTTCTAGCAAGCTCAGGTGTCAGTCCTCGATGAACCTTTTATTCCATCCGACGTCAGTGTCAACCGTAGCATATCCATATCGAGACAACTCATCAAACTTAGCAGCATACTCGATTACTAACATCTCTCCTTGAATTAGATACATGAACTTCCTCATCAACACGGATTTAGCAACCTCAGATAGGAACCTCTGTTCAAACCTCCTCTTGAAATCAGCCTATGTCAGTTCTTCCTTCAGAACTCCGACAGTCACACTATTCCACCAGTGAAGCACTATCCCTTGCAATTGCCTAGAAATCAGCCTACTCTTTTTCCCATCATCCAAATCTAGATCAGTAAAGATCCTCTTACGATGCAATATCCAATTCTCAACCTCAACAGCATCCTCCATTCCAATAAACGGTTTTCCACCCAAAGTGGTGTAGTCTCTGCTCAACTTGGCATAGTTATTATCAACTGGAGCTATAAGATTAGCTCCTCTAACATTACCAGCAACTCCCACTTGCAAAAGATGGGCTAACAACTGTTACATCATCCCCGCATCTACTGGCGGATTTCCAGCACCTATATTGGCTTCTGCATTTGGGTTAGCATTAGCCTGTCGACCTTGGTTCCATCTGGTATTAGGTCGAGCATTTCCGTTGGTTGTGGTGCTTCCTCCACCTAGATTTCCACTTTCGTTTTCTACTTCCATATCTTCTTTCTCGCAAAAATATGCATACGAGCCTTAGTAAGCTATAGAAGAACGATCTAAGAGAGAGGGAAACACGTATATATATATATATATATATATATATATATATATATATAGCAAATACAAATACGTTACTATAGCGTTAACCCAAACCCCGATCATTTTTTCAAATTCATTGGAATTTTGATTGAAAATCTTTGAGGTTTAACTTTCTTTTAACGTTTCATAAACCTATGCTCTGATACCAACTTGTAACATCCTCCTACTTGGAGGCCCAAAACTAATGACTACTGATGCTGCAGTCATCCATAGTTATTAATCCTCGACGACCAAATACGGCGGTGTTAGATTCATTGATATACAGAAACACATGAATATGGAAATAATTTAAACTTCAAACAAAATCACATTTCATATCGAAGTATTTCTAATTCATTACATAATCCCATATTCGCAAATCACGTTCATAGAAAATATATTTATTACAATATACCCTAAGAGTGACATATGAGGATGCCCCTTTGGATGATTGGAGTATATACAGGCAATACAACAACTTTGCCATTACAAACAACGCAACGGATCAAAAGGAAAGAGAACTATAAATAACTTTCATGCCTCCTGCACGTCTCCAAAAGCTTATTCGTTTTAAGAGGTACCTGAAAACCTCAACTCTCAAGCTACTCAAAATCAATCGACTATCCTAGAGTTTAAGGGGAAAACATAAACTTCGAGTCGGACATAAAGCCTGGTATGAATAATAATCTACCACCTCAAATCATCTAGATACCTAGTGAGACCACGCCGCTTAGCGGAATGGGTTTTCCCCTTACCAGTGTCCTAAAACCTTTATAAAACCATAAATTGTGCACCTGCATACACAATGCGTAAAACAATTCAAAATAATATAATACGATGATATGAAAAACTAATGAATCTATTCTAGATGACCCATACCTATTCATTCTGACTATCTATCTCAATTATAGTTTAGGATTACAATTAACCTTTCAGTTTTCATGGGCTAAGTAATAATCGGTAAACATATTTAAGGACTCCCTGTCCAATTACATAGTTTTCATGGGATCACTATGAACATATTAGTAACTCCAATATCTTTATTCTTATCCTAGTTTTCATGGATTGACTAGGAACCTATTGGTGACCCCAATATCCTTTAACTTACCCTAGTTTTCATGGGCTGACTAGGAACCTATTGACATTTATCAATACCTTAATTCGGATATAGTTTTCATGGGCTGACTAGGAACCTACTAGCATATACCATTATCAAATCATAATTTTCATGGGCTTACTATGGACCTCTCTTTTTGACATCTTCCTTTATACATAGTTTTCATGGGCTAACTAGGAACCTACTGGCTCCTGCCAATATCTTTTCCCATGCACAATTTTCATAGGCTTACTGAGAACCTATTGGCCCCTGCCAATATCTTTCTTTTATATTTTAGCATCTTATATTTTGTCTTTCTGACCTTCTGCATGCAATTCTACTCATTCAGGAGTTAACTTAAATTATATTCACAACTGGATCACCTAGCCGGTTATTCTACCTTTTCTTTAAAATACAGTTATGGAATTCAAAACAATGTGAATATATTTATATTTGAAGAAGCAAACATAATAACATAGCAATACCACTCCTAAGGGTTTAATATAAAACATGGTTAATCCCTTTAACCTGTTATCTTATCAAGGAAAGATTCTTCTCAAAACCAATATAAAACCTCCTTTAATTTAGCCATGGGTTTCACCTTTAAAAACAGAGTTTGGGTTATAAAACCTTTCGAAACCTTCGAAACTTGGCTCTCGACTTCATTGGATGACGTCCTTAGAAAGCCTTAAAATCTACCTTCAAAACATTAGGCTCTTACATTCTTAATACTTTAAAACCAACCTTTCGTAACCTTTCGATTGTATTGAAGTATTAACATATAACTTTGTAAGCTTAACTTCGAAACTAGTTGAAAGAACTCCTTTCAACCCCATTGGAAGTAACACTTCCGAAATCATTGAAAGTCCCCCCTTTCGAATGCATTGGGTTTATACTTAAAATATTACTTGGGTCAAAGTGAATATAGACGAAAGCATCTCTTTTGAAACCATCCTTTATCATACATAAAAATATTCGGGAAACATTATGGCGTCGGCTGTTATCCCATTTTTTGGTCAAAACTGGAATATCAACAAGTGGAGATCAGTTGGAATCAAGGCTACAATCGATATCGCCAAAATTTGGTTGAGCTCCGATCGGGACGAAATTGATTGGAGATGACGATAAGGATTAGGAGAGGCTATGTTTCAAATTTCAGGTTAATCGGAGTTCGTATGAAGGAGACATGATCGATGCAAGGTAGGAAGAACATACTGTTCGAAACCACCTTCCTCTCACCACCGGACCAAACCACCTTCCTCTCACCACCGGACCAAGCTCCACCGTTCCAAGGCCTCACCGAACCAACTCCACTTCCCTTCCTAGCCGAACCAACTACACTTCCATGTACTACTGAATGAGTCCCACCGAATCACCTCCACCGGACCAAGCTCCACCGGTCCAAGGCCTCACCGAACCAACTCACCACCGAGTTAACCTCCACCAAACCAACCACTACCGGACCGGAGCTGCCGAACCAACCCACGCTTCACACACTACCGGTCCAATCAACACTCCACTCACCGTCGAACCAAGGTGTTGCCGAACCAACGTTGCCAGGCCAGATTGCATCAGCCCAGGCCCATCAGCAGCTATATACATTCAGAACCCCTACCCCCAGCCTCACTATATAAATAGAGGGGCAGGGGTACAACAATGGCAGACAAGTTTGAGAGCTCAAGCACGGAAAGAACTCTCAAACAACTTTTATGTACTTGTAATCAAGTCTTTGTACTTGTAATCTGAATAGTAAGAGGAGAATAACATATAAAGTGGACGTAGGCACGTTCTGGCCGAACCACTATAAATCTGTGTGTCTTTTACAGTTTAGTCCCTGCTTTTTATATATTTGCACAAATCCCCCAAATCCCTGAAAACAACACAAAATCAACTAAATCATACGACTTGGAGGTGTTTGCCCATTTTTTGTGCAAACATTTTTGGTGCTTTCACTGAGAACAACTCAAGAGCGCTTTAATCATTGCCTCGCAAAGATTTCTTGAGAGACTCTCTTTAAGAACCAGATGTCTATCCGAGATTATGGCTCTTGGAAGGAAAACAAGTAGGAGACAGAGACCAGAAAGAAGTCAGCAATAAGGGAGTCAAGGGGCTTCCTCAGGAGAGAACCAAACTTCAGTCTTCATCACCAGGGATGAGATGGAGACAATGATGAAAAGACAAGAGGAGTTGATTCAGAATTTTTTCAGCAGATTGGGCAACTTGGAGCACAGAATAGAGAAGCGGATGGAGTTCGGAACGGTGCAGGACCATCCGGCATAGCACCTGGATTAGGAGGCACACCCATGGAGAACATAGATCCAATTTCGGAGAGAGAAAGAGGAGCAATTGCTCAACCTGGGAGCAGCAGAGGAGTGAACGCTCAGTCAAGGGGGCGGATCCCAGAATTCCCTCGTGGACTCGGGGGGCAGGTCGAAAGTAATGAACAAAGATTGCATCTCAAAGACAATGACAGGTTGGCGGAGATGGTTAGAAAAGCTATGGGAGGCAATTTGGTAAACAAAGATTTGGAGGATGTTAATAGGAGTCCTTTTACTCCAGCAATCAAACAAGCTAGGAACCCACCGGATTTCAAGTTACCATCGCTGGACATGTATGATGGGAGAACGGACCCCACGGTTCATCTAACGAAGTATATGAGGCATATGGAAGTGCTGGGGGCATCAGAGGAGGTTATGGCCCGGTGCTTTCCATTGTACTTGGAAGATATTGCAGCATTGTGGTTTAGACAATTGGAGAATGGATCCATCGGAACGTGGAATGATTTAATTGAGAGATTTATGAGGCAGTTCAGGGTCCACATTACAAGACCCAAGAATGTGATGACTTTGGAAACCCTAAAGCAGAAAACCGGAGAGACTTTGAGGAGTTACCTAACGCGATTCATTGCGGCAGCAGCTTCGGTGGATCGACCAGATCCATCCATGGTTATGATAGCGGCTGTGTCTGGGATAGCTGACGGAACAGAGTTCAAAAACTCATTAACTAAGGATCCACCTAGGAGAATTCTATCATGAGGCGGAAAAGTTTCTACGATTGGAGGATGCGAACGCCGAAAGGGAAGAAAACGAAGGAATTGATATTTATGCGATCAAAGGAGGAAATCCCCCTGAGAAAGGCGCGGAAACTAGCAGAGGTAAAAGAAAGACTGAGAATGACGGGGACAGGTCAAAGCAGCAACGGACGGAGCCGCGATTCACCACTCACACTGAGCTGAATGAGAGTCTGGAACGAATTTATCAGGATACCAAGGAGCAGGTTCCGTATCGTAGACCAATGCGAAAGGATCCAACCCCTGATGAAAGAAAATCAGATAAGTTTTGTGTATTCCATGAATTAAACGGTCATAACACTAATAATTGTAGGCATTTGAAGGACGAAGTGGAAGGGCATATCAGGAACGGTATGCTCCTTCAGTATGCGAGGAGGCGAACTCCAGCAGTGGAGCCAGAGCGACCACCGTCTACATCGGCTAGAGGTGACCCTCGATCGGGGCACCGTTTGATTATCCATTGATTGCTTGATTAAAATAACGATGAACAAGTTGTAAACCTCTCGCTAACACGGTTAAATCATTTACACATGTGAGCGATTGCGCACGATCCATAGGTATGCTCTGAATGACTACCAACCGCGTTATAGTAAGAGTTTACGCTTTGACATCTTCATTCTGCTTTTTGCATTGATTTTGATTTGAACATTTAAATTCTTCCTATTTGGACATTTCTGCCATAAGGTTCATATGATTATTGCTTTAACATTGACAATTCTATGGAAAAATTTACTTGAATGCCCGTTGGATCGCGAACGGTCCACGAGCACCTCTTGCATGGCAACGAACTGCCGAAGTCTTTGATTCGAAAACTCCCCCAAACAGTAACTCCGGCACTGATAATATTAATTCCCCCCCGGGCACACTCATTCGCCTCGAACGGCACCCGACCTCGAACGGTCACAATTCGCCTCGAACGGCACCCGACTACGAGCAGTCGCAAACTCGCCTCGAACGGCACCCGACTACGAACAGTCGCAAACTCGCCTCGAATGGCACCCGACTACGAACAGTCGCAAACTCGCCACGAACGACATCTGACTTCGAACAGTCGCAAACTCGCCTCGAACGGCATCTGACTTCGAACAGTCACAAACTCGCCTCGAACGACACCATACATTTTGCCTCAAATGGCTCGATCACGAACGGTCGTCATTTGGGGTCCACCCCTAGACCGCCAACGGTCGCACCTTACCACGAATGACTCGATCCCGAACGATCGTCATTTGATGTAAGGCGCTTGGCCATGAACGGTCACAATTCCCCTCGAATGGCTCGATCACGAACGATCGTCATTTGAACTCCGCCACTCGACCATGAACGGTCGCACTTTACCACAAAAGGCTCGATCACGAACGGTCATCATTTGAAGTAAGGCGCTTGATCGCGAGCGGACACATTTCACCTCAAGTGGCTTGATCCCGAACGATCGTCATTTGAGGTCCGCCCCAAGACCGGGCACGGTCGCACTTAACCTCAGATGACTCGATCCCGAACGATCGTCATTTGAAGTTAGGCGCTTGACCATGAACGGTCGCACTTCATCTCAAATATCTCGATCCCGAACGGTCGTCATTTGAGGTCACATAAAACTGTAAATTCCTTTGTAGGACATCAACATGATATGAACATCCAGCTCATGGCATTACAAAACACGCCTTCCTATCACAAGGCATGTTTTGGGAGGCAAAGTGTTATCCCATTTTTTGGTCAAAACTGGAATATCAACAAGTGGAGATCAGTTGGAATCAAGGCTACGATCGATATCGCCAAAATTTGGTTGAGCTCCGATCGGGACGAAATTGATTGGAGATGACGATAAGGATTAGGAGAGGCTATGTTTCAAATTTCAGGTTAATCGGAGTTCGTATGAAGGAGATATGATCGATGCAAGGTAGGAAGAACATACTGTTCGAAACCACCTTTCTCTCACCACCGGACCAAACCACCTTCCTCTCACCACCGGACCAAGCTCCACCGTTCCAAGGCCTCACCGAACCAACTCCACTTCCCTTCCTAGCCGAACCAACTACACTTCCATGTACTACCGAACGAGTCCCACCGAATCACCTCCACCGGACCAAGCTCCGCCGGTCCAAGGCCTCACCGAACCAACTCACCACCGAGTCAACCTCCACCAAACCAACCACTACCGGACCGGAGCTGCCGAACCAACCCACGCTCCACACACTACCGGTCCAATCAACACTCCACTTACCGCCGAACCAAGGTGTTGCTGAACCAACGTTGCCAGCCAGATTGCATCAGCCCAGGCCCATCGGCAACTATATACATCCAGAACCCCTACACCCAGCCTCACTCTATAAATAGAGGGGCAGAGGTACAACAATGGCAGACAAATTTGAGAGCTCAAGCATGGAAGGAACTCTCAAACAACTTTTATATACTTGTAATCAAGGCTTTGTACTTGTAATCTGAATAGTAAGAGGAGAATAACATATAAAGTGGACGTAGGCACGTTCTGGCCGAACCACTATAAATCTGTGTGTCTTTTACAGTTTAGTCCCTGCTTTTTATATATTTGCACAAATCCCCCAAATCCCTGAAAACAACATTAAATCAACTAAATCATACGACTTGGAGGTGTTTGCTCATTTTTTGTGCAAACATCGGCACTATCCTTTCGAAAGCATAAAACTAAAATATTGGAAGGTTGGCGTCGAAACCCCTTTTGAAACTATTGCCTTAGAAACCCCTAACCCCTTTCGAAAGCTATAGGAAGTGGCTTAAACTTATAAAACAAAGTACCTTTCGACGACATTGATATCTTTAATACCATTGAAAAGCTAAAGAACGGCAGCAGGGCTTCGACTAGGCCGGAACTTCTTCTTTCAAAACATTCTTTCATAACCCATTCGAAAGCAAAATTATGTTATGCCTCCCCTTTTGAAATCTTTTAAAACCTCTTTCGAAACCATAGGTTTCGACTCCTTCGAAGGATAAAACGAAACAAAGGTAGGCGCTTCTCTTTTAAAAACAAACCAATGTATCAACTCCTTTGGAAGCCATGCTTTCGACACCTTACCTTTTGCCTTCCTCTAGTCCACAATGTACCATGTAACATCCCCTACTTGAAGGCCTAAAATTAATGGCTACGGATGCTATAGTCATCCATAGTTATTAATCTTCAACGACCAAATACGGTGGTGTTAGATATATTGATACACAGATCATATAAATATGGAAAAAATTTAACAATTCAAAACATATTTCCACATTCAATCCAAAACATTTATTGTTCATTACATAATCCCCAAATTACGTTAACCACGTTTAGAAAAATATAATTATTACAAATATGCCAAAAACGACATATGAAGATGCCCCCTTGGTTGATCAGAAAATATAGTATGGCTAATAAATCTGCCTTTACAAACAAAACACACAGCGGAAAGAAAAAATTCCAAATAACTATCTGTCTCACGCATGCCTCAGGAAGCTTTATTCTTCAAAGAAGAAAACCTTAGAACCTTAAATCCCAAACTACTCAAAATCAATTGACTACCCGAGAGTTTAAGGGGAAAATAAAAACTTCAAGTCAGACATAAAGCCTAGTACGAATAATAATCTAACATCTCAATCCTTTTAGATATCTAATGAGACCACGCCGCTTAGCGAAACGGATTTTCCCCTCACTAGTATCCTAAACCTTCATAAAACAAAATTTTGTGCTCCTATATCCACAATGGTTAAAACATACATTTTAAAACATTATGATGATATGCGTACTTGAAAACAAATAAGATTTTCCCTTTCCTAGTCTAATCCGACACCCTAATTATAGTTTCTAAGGTCACTATTAATCTTTTTAGTTTTCATGGGTTTACTAATAACCTTGTTATAATTAATATACACCCTTTCTTATTCATAGTTTCATGGGATCACTGGGAACCTGTAGACTCCTGTTAGTTAACTTAATTAATTCATCGGTCCTCTTGAACCTATCAGTCATTCCAATAACTAATCACCTTATCCTAGTTTTCATGGGTTGACTAGGAACCTATGGACTTGTCCAGTAACTCACTGCATATCCTAGCTTTCATGTGTTGACTAGCAACCTACTGATACTTCCATTATCCACTTACTTATCCTATTTTTTATGGGTTTACTTGGAACCTACTGACTGATGTCAATTCTCAATCTGGATATAGTTTTCATGGGTTCACTACAAACCAGTTAGCCCCTGCCAACTGTCCTTATGCATAGTTTTCATGGGATAACTATGAACCTTTTGGTATGCACTAATAACTACCTTATCATAGTATTCATGGGTTTACTATGAACCTCTTGGTATGCACCAATAACTACCTTATCATAGTTTTCATAGGTTTACTATGAACCTTTTGGTTTACCTCCAATAACTACAAAGTTTAGGCATCATATATTTTTGATCACCCTGACTCCATGGATGCAATTCTACTCATTCGGGAGTTTAAGAAATTTATATTCACCAATGAGTTGACCTACTGGTTCTTCTATCCCTTTTCCAAAATACAGTTATGGGTAACATATAATATATTCATATTTGAAGAAGCAAAACAACAATTTAACAATACCACTCCTTTGGGTTTAAAGTCCTTGAAAACATTTTATAAAACATAGTTAACATGCTTAACTTGTATTTTTATCAAGGTCAAGCTTCTTCAAAATCACATACTCAAAGCCAATACAAAACTCCTTTATATAAGCCGTGGGATTTCCTTTAAAAATATAGAGCATGGGGATTCAAACCTTTTAAAATCAAACCTTCTGACCGTGTCGAAAGGTCTTCAAAACAACCATTTGAATCCTAACCTTTCGAAACTATTGAAAACATTTAACACTTTAAACCTTTCGAAAGCATTGAACTCTTAAGATATAAACCTTTCGAAAGCATTGGATCCTATCTTTTGAAAACTTATTGGGTAAAAGTTAAGACATGCGGAAGGTCCTCTTTTAAAATCTTTCGACTATAATAGAAGCAACCTTTCGACCATGTTAGAAGGTCTGCTTCGAAAGTTTTACAACGTTTCATTTAAAACAATAGACCTCCGCCTTTTTAAAGCAACTCCTTCGAAAGCTTGGGTTACATTTCAATTATAAAACAAAGGAAAACCATCTAAGCGAAGGCTTTGATACCTTCCAAAAGCAATGAGAGAAGTGGCTGGTTTTTTAAACAAGTAGATCTTGCGTCTTTGTCAAAAGCAACGACTTCGAAAGGTTGGAAAAAGCGGCTACAACCTTTCAACTGTGTCGGAAGGTTCAGAACAAAACAATGATAAGCGGCAGTAACTTTTCGACTGTGTCGAAAGGTTCCAAAACAAAATAGAGGTAAAACAGCAGTAACCTTTTGACTTCGTCGAAAGGTTTAAAACCTTTCTTTTTACAAATTTGACCTAGTTGAAAGCAATCAAGTCGAAAGCTCTAATTCGAAAGCACAGTAGGTGAAAGCTTTTGGTTTATAAAACACACATACCCCAACCTCTTTGGCCATCAACCTTTCGACTAACAACCCTTTGACCTTGTCTAATTCATTACGTACCAAGATACTAGGTACAATATGTATTGGTTTGACCTTGTCGAAAGCTATAACCCTTTGACTAAGTTGAAAGGTCTGGGTCGGAAGGTTTACTACCATGAAAGGTTGAAACATGCTAAAAGTATGATTTCTTTGTTTTTAACTTAAAAAGAATGACTTTTCATCCAACCATTCTTTGTTTGGCAAATTCTCATTGGTTAAAAATTTCTTTTCAGAAAAATGCAACCACAAAATTTTTAGAGATAAATAGTAATTTTATTTTATAAAATGCCCTTCTCCTTAATTAAATATATAAAACATTTAAGTCTCATACCTTAAATAACTTTATATATTCATCAAAACACTTAGGAAAAATCTGGAAATTTTTTAGAAAATCTATTGTGTTATGTTTTCCATCATACAAAAATTTCGAACCTAAATAATCAATATTTTAACCGTAATTAATTTATAACCTAATAAATCTTTTTCTTCACTAGAAAATTCATACAAAATCCATATAAACTCAGAAAAATATGGAAATTTAAACCCATCTCCAAAATCATGTTTTCTATAAGATAGAATTTTCTCATGGCATTTAAAAATCATTTCATCTTGGTTTTACTCTAAAACCATGTATATCTACCTTTTAAACAATCTTGTTTAATCCATTTAAATCATAAATCAAGCATATCATCATTCAATAACATAAAAACAGATTTATCATTAAATCCAAAACCATTTGATATGAAAATCAAAATAGAGATGTAAAACTATTATTCACCTTAAATTGGATAAAGAAATCGAAGTTTGATTGAAATTGATTTCTCAATTTTGAATCCTAAGATTTTAAGTTGATTTTCTCTTCTCTTTTTTCTTCCTAATGGTCGGCTTTTCTTTCATTTTTTATGGTTATAATTTTTATTTTGAGTAAAATGAACGTGTATGACCTAATGGGAAAGGTATAAGGGTGGGAAGTGTGGGCGACTATTTACCCTAATGCCCTTATGTGTAATTTCCTAACCATTTATATAAGTTCATTAGATTAAATAAGCATGGCCACTAATTTATTAATCAACCTCGATCTCCTTATCTACATTATTTTATTTTATTTATTATAATTAAATCTATAAAAATAAGGGTGTTACAAGACTTTCGTCCTCGAAGTTCATTAAGGACTAACTAGAAAACATAGCAATCATCTGCAACATCCCCTAACTGCCATACTAGCCTATCGGACTAGCAACCAATCTATATAGATCTAACATAGACATACCATCATAGCAGTTTTGGATAAGCCTCTCAAATCATGTCTTTTGTCTCCCAAGTACAGTCTTTCTCGTTGTCGCTCCACTGAACTTTCACCAACTTAACTGTCTTGGTCCTCGGTCTCTTCTCGTCTCTCGCTATAATCCAAACTGGTTATCTAACAAAAGTCTAATCAGGATCCACTACTAATTCCTCTAACTCTGTCTATGTAATAGTAGCCTCAAGATCATCCACGTACTTACAAAGATGAGACACGTGAAACACATTATGGACACCTACCAGACTGCTTGGCAACTGTACTCTATATGCAAGCTTTCCAATCCTTTCTATAATCTGAAATGGGCCAACATACCTTGGGGCCAACTTTCTCTACTTTCCAAATCATACCACACTCTTTATCGGTGATACTTTAATGAAAACCCTATCTCCCACTGAGAACTCTAGGTCTTTATGCCTTTTATCTGCGTAACTCTTTTGCCTGTATTGAGTTTCCTTCATCAGTCCTCGGATTAACTCAATCTTTTCATATGCCTCTCTAATCAAATCTGGACCTAAAACCAATCTGTCTCCAGTCTCTAACCAATATGCTGGCGATCTGCATGGTCATCCATATAAAGCATCAAAAGGCGTTATTGCTATACTAGTCTGATAACTATTATTATAGGAAAACTCAATCAAATGTAAGTGATCTTCTCAAGATCCACCAAAGTCCAATACACAAGCTCTCAACAAATCTTCGAGTACTTTATTGACTCTCTCTGTCTGCCCGTCCATCTGTGGGTGATATGTTATACTCATCTTAAGCTTGGTATCTAACACCTCTTGCAAACTCCTTCATAATTCGCTAGTGAATAGTGCATCTCTATCGCTGACTATGCTAGTAGGAATCCCATGAAGTCTAACTATATACTTCATGAATAACTTTGCCAAAACAGGTGCCGTCTTGGTTGACTTTACCGGAATTAAATGGGCACTCTTAGTCAACCTGTCTACTATAACCCATATGCTTTCATTTTCTCTATTTGATCTTGCAACCTATCTATAAAACCCATCGATATCGAGTCCCATTTTCAAACTAGAATATCTAAAGGCTGAAGTAACCCACTTGGCTTCTGATGTTTGGTCTTCACTTGTTGACAGTTAATACACTGCCTAGCCCACAAGCCAACATCCCTCTTCATGCCTTCCCAATAAAAGCTCTTCTTCATGTCTTGATACATCTTGGTTCCTCTAGGATGAATCGTAAACTTCGATCGATGACACGCTTCTAGGACTTCTCTCCTTAAGTTCTCTACACCCGGAACACATAACCTTCCCTTCTTTCTCAACCATCCTCTTTGGTCAAGATTAAAATCCTTTAGGTCATCAATCTCTAATCTGACCTCAAGCTTTCTAATCCTCTCAGCTAAAACTGGGTCTTCTCTCTGCTTAGAAGCTATCTTCTCAATCAACACTAGTCGCACTTATAAATAAGACAACATGGCAGTACCCTGACTAGAACTAGTAGTAGATCCTAACTGCAACCTGCAACTGGCTAAAGCTTCTAGATTCTTCCATTTTGCCAACATTGCTAACAACACATTCTGATGTTTTCTACCGAGGGCATCTGCTATCTTATTTACTTTTCCCTGAGTATACTCTATACCGAAATCATAAGCAACCAAAAACTCCAACCACCTCTGCTATCTCATATTCAACTCTTTTTGAGAGAATAAATACTTTAATGCCTTGTGATCATTATACAACTCAAATCTCTATCCCAACAGATAATATAGTCCAAATTTTAAAGGCAAAAATTACTGCAGTCAACTCCAAGTCATGAGTAGGATATCTAACTTCGTGCGGTCTAAGCTGCCTAGATGCTTAAGCAATAACTTTGCCCCTCCGCATCAACACTGCTCGCAATCCAGTACCACATGCATCAGTGTATACTACCGACCCTTGGTTACCATCCGGAAATACTAACACTAGTGCATTGGTCAACAAATGCTTTAACTTAAGGAATGCTTCCTTACATTTATTGGACCAAACAAACTTTACTTCCTTCCTGATCAACATAGTCAAAGGCACTACTATCCTCGAGAAATTCTTAATGAATCTCTGGTAATAGCTAGCAAGTCCAAGAAAACTCCTGATCTCGGTTACTGTCTCTGGTCTCTTCCAATTTTTGACCACCTCGAGCTTAACTGGATCAACTGACAGTCCTTCCTCTGAAACCACATTACTATGAAACTTAACTTCTCTCTTCCAGAAATTACACTTGGAAAACTTCGCCTTCAGATGATTCTGCCTCAGCGTCCCTAACAGCACTCTAAGACGAATCTCATGCACTCTTTCATCTTTAGAGTACACCAAAATTTCATCTATGAACACTAACACAAACCTATCTAAGTGCTCTCTGAAAACCTGGTTCATTAAATCAACGAAGAAAGCAGGTGCATTCGTTAATCCGAATGACATTACCAACCACTCATATGAACCATACCTAGTTTGGAATGTAGTCAAGGAATGCTATCTTCCGCCACTCTCAACTGATGAAACCCCATCACCAAATCCAACTGGGAAAATACTCTGGCTCCACTGAACTGATCAAACAGGTCATCTATCTTTGGCAGAGGATACCTATTCTTGATCGTCTTTTCATTCAACTTACGATAGCCGATGCACATCCTTAATGACCCATTTGGTCTTCAAAAAAACCGCAGCTGCCCCTAAGACGAACTACTTAGTCTAATAAAATTCCTTCCCTCAAGATCCACTAGCTGCACTTTCAATTCGTTCATCTCCGTCGGTGTCATCCTGTAGGTGGTCTACTGACAGGTTCATCTCCCGGTATAAGGTCTATCTGAAACTCAACAACTCGTTTTGGGGGTAGTCCAGTGACTGGCTCAAATACATCTGCAAACTCTCTGGCCACAGGAACCTGACAAAGCTCCTCTCCAACCTCCATGGCACTCCAAAAAGCACAAACTCTCTTATTGGAATTCTCCACCAAGAAAATGATCTTATTATGACTATTTGGGTGCCTCGATATTTCCCGATCTTGGCAAAATATCCTAGCCTCATACTTACCCAACCAGTCCATACCTAAGATGATTTCGAAATTTATGAAATAACATAAAAGCTGCATGCAAACTTATGACCTAACAACTCAAGTTCTAACTGGTCACATCTCATCCCAAGAGTTGCATACCCTCCTATTAGGTTCGCAATCCTTAAGGAAGTAATAAGGTATATGGGTTTTATACATAGCCTATCAACCAAATACTGTGATATGAAAGAATGTGATGCATCGGTATTAAAAAGTACCCTAACTAGTATACTCTATATCAAAACCATACCTTCCATCACAGTCTTTCCCTTCTCTGCTGTAGTTGGTTTAGAAGAAAATGGTGGTCCAGTAGCAAACACTTTCCCTCTTTCCGCCTTGACTGGCTCTGGACACTGATTCTTATAATGCATAACTTGGTCGCAGTTGAAGCATTTCACATTCTTCTTCTCTGCAGGCTTTTTTCCTTTACTAGTTTTGCACTCGTGAGTATAATGGCCCTTCTTATCACACTTATAACACACCAAATCAACCTTTGCCTTCTTAGCGGCATCCTCTTTCTGGGCTCCCTTCTTCTTAAAGAATTTCATTTTTCTTTCTTGAGAACCCTAGGACTCAACTGGCTTCTCTCTAGCTGAATCCGCAAGCATCTCCTCACGACGGACGGTCATCTCCAATCACATGATAAGTTTCTCTAATATAAGTCATAGCCATTCTGCCTAGCTCTAGCCTCAAACCTTTAATGAATCTCTCATTCCTCCTAACATCCGTGTCAACCAAAGCGTAACCATATCGAGATAGCTCATCAAGCCTAGCAGCATACTCGATCATAGACATCCCTCATTGGAAAAGATCCATAAACTTCCTCATTAGTGCAGACTTGGCAACCTCAGACAAGAACCTTTGCTCAAACCTTCTCCTATAGTCAGCCCATGTCAACTCTTCCTCCGACACTCCTACCGTCACGCTGTTCCACCGATGTAGCACTAACCCTTGCAATTGTCTAGAGGTTATCCTTCTCTTCTCTCCATCATTCAAGCCTAAGTCTACAAAGATCCTTTTACAGTTAAACAGCCAATTCTCTACTTCAATAGCATCTTCTATTCCAACAAACGGTTTTACTCCTACACTGACATAGTCTCTACTTAGCTTAGCATAGTTATATCCAACCGAAACTATAGGATTAGCTCCACCGACGTCCCAACAGCTCTTGCTTGCAACAGATTAGCGAACAACTGATACACCTTCCCCGCATCTAATACCAGATTTCCAGCACCTACATTGGCCTCAGCATTTTGGTTAGCATTAGCCTATCAACCTTGGTTTCTCCAAGTATAAGGGCGAGCAATTCCATTAGTAGTGGTGCTTCCTCTACCCAGATTTCCTCTTCCGTTTCCTGCCTCCATATCCTCTTTCCCATATATCTACATATGAACCTTAGTAAGATATAGAAGAACAGTCTATAAGAGTGGGGAATACATACTTGATATATACCTGTATACCAAATACAAGTACGTTAATATAGCGTTAAGCCAAAACTGGATAAAAAATTTAAATTCCTTGGATTATGTTTGAAAAATCTTTTAGGTTATCTTTTCTTTTATAGATTCATAAACCTATGCTCTGATCCCAACTTGTAACATCCCCCTACTTGGAGGCCTAAAACTAACGGCTACGGATGCTGCAATCATCGATAGTTATTAATATTCGGCGACCAAATACGACGGTGTTACATACATTAATACAATGATCATAGAAATATGGAAATTTTTTAACAATTTACAAAATATTTCCACATTCAATCCAAAACATTTCTTGTTCATTACATAATCCTCAAATTACGTTAACCACGTTCAGCAATTATTACAAATACACCCAGAGCTACATATGAAGATGCTTCCTTGGTTGATCGGAGAATATAGTAAGGCTAATAAATCTGCCTTTACAAACAAAACACTGCGGAAAGAAAAAACTCTAAATAACTATCTGCCTCCTACACGCCTCCGAAAGCTTTATTCGTCAGAGAAGAAAACCTGAGAACCTTATATCTCAAACTACTCAAAATCAATTGACAACCCGAGAGTTTAAGGGGGGAACAAAATTTTAGAGTCAGACATAAAGCCTAGTATGAATAATAATCTATCATTTTAATCATTTTACATATCTAGTGAGACCATGCCGCTTAGCAGAATGGGTTTTTCCCTCACTAGTATCCTAAAACCTTTATAAAACCAAATTATGTGCTCCTGCATCCACAATGGTTAAAACATACATTTCCAAAAATTATGATGATATACGTATTTGAAAATAAATAAGATTTTCCCAATCCTAGTTCAATCCGACACCCTATCATAATTATAGTTTCTAGGGTCACTATTAACTTTTTCAGTTTTCATGGGTTTACTAATAACCTTGTTATAATTAATAGACACCCTATCCTATTCATAGTTTTCATGGAATCACTAAGAACCTACAGGCTTTTGCCAGTTAACTTAATTAATTCATGGGTCCTCCTGAACCTATCAGTCATTCTAATAACTAATCACCTTATCCTAGTTTCCATGGGTTGACTGAGAACCTATGGACTTATCCAGTAACTCACTGCACATCCTAGTTTTCATGGGTTGACTAGAAACCTACTGATATTTCCATTAGCCACTTACTCATCCTAGTTTTCATGGGTTTACTAGGAACTTATTGACTGATGTCAATTCTTAATCCGGGTATAGATTTCATGAGTTCTCTATAAACCAATTAGCACCTGCCAACTGTCCTTATGCATAGTTTTCATGGGTTAACTATGAACCTTTTGATATGCACCAATAACTACCTTATCATAGTTTTCATTGGTTTATTATGAACTTCTTGGTATGCATCAATAACTAACTTATCATAGTTTTCATAGGTTACTATGAACCTTTTGGTTTACCTCCATTAACTACAAAGTTTAGGCATCCTATATTTTTGATCACCCTGACTCCATATATGCAATTTTACTCATTCAGGAGTTTAAGAAATTTATATTCACTATTGAGTTAACCTATTGGTTCTTCTACCCCTTTTCCCAAAATACAGTTATGGGCAACATGTGATTATATTCATATTTGAAGAAACAAAACAACAATTTAACAATACCACTCCTGTGGGTTTAAAGTCCTTGAAAACATTTTATAAAACATAGTTAACATGCTTAACTTGTACTTTTATCAAGGTCATACTTCTACAAACTCACATACTTAAAGTCGGTACAAAACTCCTTTATATAAGCCGTGGGATTTCCTTTAAAATTAGAGCATAGGTTTTCAAACCTTTCAAAACCAAACCTTTCTACCTTGTCGAAAGGACTTCAAAACAACCGTTTGAATCCTAACCTTTCGAAACTATTGAAAACATTCAACATTTTAAACCTTTCAAAAGCATTGAACTCTTAAGATATAAACATTTCGAAACCATTGGATCTTATCTTTTGAAAACTTACTGGGTTCAAGTTAAAACATGCGGAAGGTCCTCTTTTAAAACCTTTCGACCATAATGGAAGCAACCTTTCGACCATGTCGAAAGGTCTGCTTCGAAAGCTTTAAAACATTTCATTTAAAACAATACACCTCCGCCTTTTTAAAGCAACTCCTTCGAGTTCTTGGGTTATATTTCAATTATAAAACAAAGGAAAACCATCCAAGTCGAAGGCTTTGATACCTTTCGAAAGCAATGGGAGAAGCAGCTAGTTTTTAAAACAAGTAAACCTTTCATCTTTATCAAAAGCAACAACTTCAAAAGGTTAGAAAAATCGACTATAACCTTTCGATTATGTCAGAAGGTTCAAAACAAAACAATGATAAGCGGCAGTAACCTTTCGACTGTGTCGAAAGGTTACAAAACAAAATATTGGTAAAACAATGGTAACCTTTCGACATTTTCGAAATGTTTAAAACCTTTCTTTTTAGACATTCGACCTGGTTGAAAGCAACAAAGTCGAAAGCTCTAATTCGAAAGAAAAGCCGGTGAAAGCTTTTGGTTTATAAAACAAACATACCCCAACCTTTTTGGCCATCAACCTTTCGACTAAGAACCCTTCGACCTTATCCAATTCATTATGTACCAAGATACTTGATACCATATTCATTGGTTTGACCTTGTCGAAAGCTATAACCCTTCGACTTAGTTGAAAGGTCTGGGTCGGAATGTTTACTACCGTAAAAGGCTGAAACATGCTAAAGTATGATTACTTTGTTTTTAACTTAAAAAGGATAACTTTCAACTAACCTGCCTTTGTTTGTCAAATTCTCATTGGTTAAAAATTTCTTTTCAGAAGAATGCTACCACAAATTTTTAGAAATAAATAATAATTTTATTTTATAAAATGCCTCTTCTCCTTAATTAAGTATATAAAACATTTAAGTCTCATACCTTAAATAATTTTATATATTCATCAAAATATTTAGGAAAAATTTGAAAAAATTCTAGAAAATCTATTTTATTATGTTTCCCAACATATAAAAATTTCAAACCCAAATACTCAATATTTAACCGTAATTAATTATAACCCCATAAATCATTTGCTTCACTAAAAATTCATACAAAATCCATATAAACTCAGAAAATTATGAAAATTGAAATTTTTTTCCAAAATCATATTTTCTATAACATAAAATTTTCCCATTGCATTTAAAAATCATTTCATCTCGGTTTTACCCTAAAACCATGTATATCTACCTTTTGAAACAACCTTGTTTAGTTCATATAAATCATATATCAAGCATATCATCATTCGATATCATAAAAACAGATTTATCATTAAATCCCAAACCATTTGATGTAAAAATCAAAATAGAGATGTATACTTTTATTCATCATAGATTGGATAAGGAAATTGAAGTTTGATTGAGATTGATTTCTCTAGCTTAAATCCTAAGCTTTTAAATTGATTTTCTATACTCTTCTTTCTTCCTAATGGCCGACCTTGCTTTAACTTCTTATGGTTATAATTTTTTTGAGTAAAATGAATGTGTATGACCTAATGAGAAAGGTATAATGGTGGGAAGTGTAGGCGGCTATTTACCATAATGCCCTTATGTTTAATTTCCTAACCATTTATATAAGTCAATAAGATTAATAAGCATGACCACCTAATTTATAAATCAACCTCAATCTCATTTTCTACATTATTCTATTTAATTTATCCTAATTAAATCTCCTGAATAATGTCAATAAAAATAGGGGTATTATATACCATCTTTTTGATACCTTGTGTATTGGTTTCGGCTTAGTAGGTTTTTACTGGGCTGAAGGCGAAAGCTTCTGTGTCGAAAGGTACTTCCCAAAGTAGGCGGAACCCTTTGTTCTGAGTAAACATGGTTTAATACTACTTAAAGCAAACTTTTCTCTAACTAACCTACCATGTGTCAACACAAGATTGGTTGCCTTAACCTTTTCAAATTCTTTAGCAATATAACTACCGCTAATTCGAGATCTAAATTATGGTTAAGTTAATCAAATAAGCCCTTCCTCTAAGCAAAACCAATTTTGCAAAGAAGTCCTTCTTCTAAAATAATTTAATTTGCATAACAAATCACTTTGGAAAAAAAATCAGAAATTCACTTTAATCATGTTATCTACTATATCAAAATTCCAGACCCAAATTCTTAATATATTTTTCGAAATAAATTTATAAACACAATTAACCATATTTTCCTTTAAAAATTAATAAGTAATTCCCCACGGCTTAGAAAATTATAGAAATTGAAACCCAACTCCAAAATCATGTTTCTCATAACATAAAATTTTCCCATGGCATTTAGACATGATTAAATCTCGGTTTTGCCCTAAAACCGTGCATAAACTCTTTTAAACAATCTTGTTTAAACCATATAAATCATAACTCAAGCATATCATTAGCCAATCTACCATAAAAATGAATTACCCTTAAATTTGAAATCATATGATTATAAAAACCAAAATAGAGATGGAATTTTTATTCACTATGAATTAGATAAAGAGATTGGATTGAGATTGATTTCTCCTAAGCTTGATCCTCTAGCATTTAATTTGTATTCCTCTTGTTCTCTTAATGGCCGGCCTTCCTTAAGCTTTTGATTTTTCGTTTCAAAATGATGTGAATGGGTAGTGAAATGGTAGGAATGAAAATATGTAAGGGTAAAGGTTATAGGGGCTCTTAAGACGATTAATTATTATATTAGGCTCGACCTTAATCAAATTAATTCAAGTCTCAATCCCCTTATCGCTTAACATTTACATTATTCTATTTAATTTATCTAATTAAATCTTCTGAATAATGTTTTCAAAAATTAAGGGTGTTACACTGCCCATAAGAAGGAATGCTTCCCTCAGTCGTAGCAGCGCACTTACTTTGGAAAAGGATTCCTTGCAAAAGGAGAAAGATATCTTGGCACGTCGTGTTAAAGAGCTTGAAGAGCTTCTTAAGAAAAAAGGGAAGAGAAGATCGAGGTTCAAGAATAATTACAGAGGTATTACGAAGAGGCTGTTGAAGCCAAGAGTCTGAAAATCAAACTTGATGAGCAACTTGCTAATATATAAGCCCTCAAAGAAGGGGCAAGAGAGGCAGGCCGCAAGGAGATGATAGAACAGATTGAAGCCTAGGTGGAGGATGTTGTCGGAATGAAATCAATGACATGTTTGATCACCTAACCATCAAATATAATGCTAAAGTCCTTATTCACCGCGACTTGAGCTTCCTTGGTGATGGTTATCTTGAGTTGCTTGCGAGGCTTGGGAGTATATTGTCGAGATGAAAAAGAGGGAGTTTGGCGAAGCCGAATTAAATGTAGAGAAATTAGTATGAGAGATCCGTTGTGGAAATGAACCCCTAGACCTCCTCGCCACGGGACTCCTGTATTTTGACATTCTAGCGCCTTCTGGTAAAGAGAAAAATATTCTAAATCCTTGGAGCCACTCTTCTAATCAAGCGGCTGGTGCATTAGTTTCTTTTGGCCGAGGACAATATTTGAGCTTTGATCTAGAGAAACCCAGTTACTAATCCAAATTGCTGACCCCTATTCTGGAAGGGGACACTTCGGTGACAACCGAGAGTCAGCCCGACGTAGGTATTTCATTTTACTTCCACTTTTTGAGACGCTTCATTCTTCATACCCAATAATCTTAGGCTTATCTCCTTGTTTTGACAAATCCATAGGTCTTCTAGGACTCGGCCAAATTCCTAAAAGTGATGCCGCCCTAGAGCAACAAGCGACAACAACAGAGATTCTGACGGCCACAAATGTTCCGAGGCTTAATGCTCGAGTCATTGGAGCACTCGATGATGATAAGGCCGAAGATCCATTGACCAGTGATGAATTTGATGATTTTGTGATTACCGCCGCCACCAAACACACAGATAGGCTCAGCTTGAAGGAGAGCATCAAGAAGAAGGAGTCGCCGAAGAGAAAAGCCAAAGCTGAGCCCGTCGACATGGACATTAATGATCCAAATCTTTTCCCATTATAAGTCATTCCGCCCGATGGGTCAATTCCCAAAGAACTCCCACCAAGCTTCGAACACTCTCCTGCCAACGGTGGTAAAGGATCAAGGAAAAGAATAAGCAGAAGCCTATATGGCGCCACTCCTGAAAAATCCAAAAAGGTGAGAAGACAAAAGAAGTAGCCATCGCTTCGACTCTATTTGTGCATAACTTGTATGGTTGTTTTCTCTTTTGTTGGCCGCTATTGTGCGGGTGCAGTCCTCGTTTATGGAATAAACTTGTATCAAAATTTTGAAGTTTATAACGCTAATAAAAAAATTGTTTTCTTTTGAACTTTTGTGTCAATTATTGTTTAAGTAGTTGAACTATTAACTTTCCATTCAATTTACTTGTAATTCATTGATTGTCGATCCAAATGATAATCCGTTAATTCAAACCCAAGGCCTTTGTTTGGTCATGGCCCTGAGTTGTACCAAACACTGGGCTCGAGCCTAAGTGTTACGCTGTCAGATTTAGTGGTTTGAGTGATTATAATCCTGCCCCCAGTTTTGGGTCAGCGGAGTTAGCCGCCGGATGGTCAAATTCCATCCTCAGCGAGTTTATACTCCTCTTGTCGGTTTCAGCCCGAAGTTCATAGAATAGCGAGTAGTCGGACTGCACTCACCTATTTGTTTATACTCATATCCACTCTCTAGGGATAAAAGTGGATTAACGGGTGGTCGATTCACACCAGATTCATGTTTATACTTCAGTCCGCACTCTAGGGACTTAGAGTTATTTTGGAAAATAGTCAGATCGTACTTTCCTTAATTGATTGATTTGCCTCCTCCCTACGGTTTGGGGTTTGATTTAGCAAGCTATCGGTCGTGTCATGATCGCTCTTGATTTATTTCAGTCCCATTATTCGGCAGGATTTATTTGGTCATCACATGGTTGAGTCATATCCATTCCTCATTATGTACCCCATCCATTGGTTATGAATGAGAGTTATCAAGTAAATGGTCGGACCATGCTTATCCTGTTTAGTTCCAACGAGAACTAGCATAATTGATTAGTTCTAAACTCTAGAAACCTTTTCGGACATATCGACATCAATCAATTTCGTAATGTAACTTATACGTAATGCTACAGCAAACATAAATATAACGAAAGTTGAAAACTTTATTTGCTAAATGGAAGGAAATGACATAATTTGTATTATCACGTATCCTTAAATAAAATACTAAAGCAAATTCTGAAAGTAGATACAACCGAATGAAGAAAGAAATAAACTAAGTGAATAGCGTAATAAATGCTCGCTATTCCACGCTGTTGGGGGTGTGATGCCATCAGCAATCGTAGCTTGAAAATTCCTTCTCTATGCCTTTGTTCAATGATGTATGGTCCTTCCTAAGTAGGGTTCATATACGATGGGGCAGGAAAAACCCGTTTCAAGACGAGATCGTCGATTTTAAAGGTTCTAGGTTGAACTTTGATGTTGTAGTATCAGGTGACTCAGTGCCGGCTTCCCTCAAATCAGCTTCTTCATGCTTGTCGTCTACAAAGTCTAGAGATTCCAAGAGAAGATTTTTATTCATTTTGGGATCATAGTAGGTCACTCAATGAGAAGGAACTTCGAGCTCAACAGGAATAACGGCTTCGGAATGGTAAGCAAGGACGAATGGGGTGTGGCCATTCGTGGACTTGTGGGTGGTGTTATAAACCCATGGTGCAGTCGGGAGTTCATCTACCCACTTGCCTCTAGCCTTTTCCAATCGCTTCTTTAGAATAAACTTTATGATTTTGTTCATTGCTTCAACTTCCCCTTCGCTTGAAGGCGAGCGACTGCTGCAAATATTTTTTCAATATGATACCTCCGGCGGAAGTCTTTGAATTCAACACTGTCGAATTGAGTCACATTATCTGTTCCAATAGTTCATGGAAGACCAAAATGATAGGTGATGTTTCAGACGATGAAGTTGATTACTTTCTTGGTTGTGATCTTGGCTAAAGGTTTTGCTTCGGCCCATTTGGTGAAGTAATCAACTACGACGATAGCGTGCTTTGCACCACCTTTAAAGATTGGCAAGGAACCGATAATATCTATACCCTACATAGAATACGGCCATGGGCTAACCATTTGCGTGATTTCCATCGGTGGAGCTCTTGGAACTTTTGTATATATATGGCACTTGTCACATTGCCTTACATATTTAGCAACATCTTGATTGGCGGTCAGCCAATAATACCCATAACGGAGTATTTTCTTTAGTAGAGTTTGCCTCTCAGTGTGATCTTCACATTCCCCTTCATGAACTTCCTGTATGACCCCTTTTATCTCATCATGAGTGATACATCAGAGTAGGGGAACAAGAAAACTCTTTCTATACATAATCCATTCCTATATGATATATCATGAAGCTTTACGAAGGACTTGTCGCTTTCCATTACTTTGTTCAGGTTGGACTCCTTGTAACAAATATCTTTTAATTGGAGTCATCCATAATTCCCTTTCAAGCTCAGTCTCTAGTACTCGGTTGATTTCTATCATGTGTATACTCGGGGGATTTAATACTTTAACCGGAACCAAGCCCATCTGTTATGCATCCCAGGTGCTAACAAACTTTGCCAATGAATCAGCCTCCCTGTTTCGATCCTGAGTGATATGCGTAATGTCATAGTACTCAAAGTCAATCAATAACTCTTGGACTTAGGTAAGGTATGTATCAAGCCATTGTCACTTAGCTTGTAATCTCCCCTAACTTGATATTCTACCAATTATGGGTCACAAAAAAAATCAAGAGACTTTATTCCCAGTTCTCTAGCGAGTTTAAGTCCAGCAATCGGAGCCTCATACTCAGCTTCATTGTTTGTCGTAGGGAAGTTAAGCATTAAAGAATAGCATGTCAACTGATCTTTGTGAGTTACAAGCACAATTCCCGCTCCAGAACAATGATCATTGGATACTCCATCAGTATACAATTACCGCCGTAAGGTAAGGGTTTCGCTGCTCTTCGTGAAATCATCCCCTGTAGTAAATTCTGCTATAATATCTGCCAGTGGCTGACCCTGGATTGACCTTCGAGAGAAATAAGTGATGTCGAATTGAGTAAGCTCGATATTCTACTTGAGTTAACCTCTTGACGTCTTAGGTCCTTACAGGACCTGCCGTAATGGCTTGTCGGTGTAAACATTGATTGGGTATGCCTGGAAATATGGGCCGAGCTTTTGTGATGTAATCAACAAACAATATGCCAATTTCTCCATTTTCAGACAGTTCCTTTCAGCTCCTAATAATCGCTTGTTGAAGTAATAGACCGATCCTTGGATTCATTCTCTTCATGAAGCAACGTGGCACTTATAGCGTGTACATGCATGGATAAATAGATATATAAATCTTCATGATTCACTGGCTTCGATAAGATGGAAGGTCTCTCTAAGTGGTTCACCAAAGATTGAAATGCGTTTTTACAATCTCGCGTCTTTCGAAGTTCCTTTTTCCTATGCTAATCAATTCAAAGAAAGGAATGCATTTATCAGTAGCTCTGGAAATGAATCGGCTTAAGGGAGCAACCTTCCCATTCAGACTCTACTTAGTTTGATAGTCTTTGGCGCTTGTATATCGCAGATAGCTTGAATCTTCTCAGGATTAGCTTCGATTTCGCGGGCGTTAACAATAAAACTCAAAAGCTTTCCTGATGCTACGCCAAAAGAACACTTCAAAGGATTAATTTTCATCTTGTAATGTCAGAGGATGCCGAACATTTCTGCCAGGTCTCTAATGTATTTGCTTGACCGTCATGACTTTACAAGCATATCATCAACATATACTTCCATCGTTTTTCCAATATGATGTTTAAACACCCTGTTGACTAAGCGTTGGTAAGTCGCTCCTGCATTCTTTAGCCCAAATGACATCACCACGTAGGAGTACAATCCAGTATCGATAATGAAGCTGGTGTGCTCTTGATCGGGGATGTGCGTCGAGATTTGATTATAACCTGAGTACACATCCATGAAAAATAGCAATTCATGTCCCGCGTTTGAGTCTACCAGTGGGTCGATTCTCAAAATGGGAAAACTGTCTTCTAGGCATGCCTTGTTCAGGTTCGAGTAATCAATGCATGTTCTCCATTTTCCATTCGCCTTTTTCACAAGCACGAGATTAGATACCCACTTAGGGTAGAGGGCATCATGAATAAACCCATTGTTATTGAGTCTATCCACCTCCTCTTTAAGAGCGGAAGATCTCTCCGGATCCATGCCACGTCTTTTTTGTTTCATCTAGACATGCTTCTGGTCGAATTCAATGCATGGCTCACAATGGCAGGCGTGATCCCACACATATCAAAGTGAGAACATGCAAACATGTCAAGATTCGTTTAGAGAAATCCAACAAGTTCTTTCATCATCGGTGGGCTGAGCTGTGATCCAACCTTTAGGACCCATGTTGGGCCGTCATGGCTAACTGTGGTGTCAATCATCAGCTCAGCCGGTACAGCCTTGGTCTCTCTGGGCTCCTCCTCATCATCTCTTGGATCTATATCTCCGTAGAACCGATGATGGCGCCTGAGCCAAAGCTCGGATGCTAGTTGTCAGTCTTAAGTGGCTTGGATGCATACCAACTTGTCCACACCCTTGCCTTATCCTTCCATTGAACATCCCTCAACTTAGTTACATAACAGACACGTCCAGTCATCTGATCACCATGAACAACTTTGACTTCATTATTTGTTGGAAACTTTAAAGTTAAACACCATAGGACAAGAGCTGCCCGGAACTCGGCTAGGGCTAGTCGGCCTAAAAGAGCGTTGTATGGAGAGCCAACATATAAAACAACAAAAGGTGGAATCTCATCTCCTACGGTCACCTACTTCCAACTCTACAATTAATTCAACATATATAACAGCTTCAGTTGCAGCACCATTAGAGCCATGAATACGGGCTTTGGATGGTTTCAAATCATTGGATACTCCGCATGTAGAACTTTATCAATGAACAGGGTATGGCTTTTCGAGATTCCTTAGTCACCGTTGGTCAAGCCCTGGCTCTCTCACACTAACTGTCTGACCATGGCCAATAAGTTCAGCGTTTGGATAGTTGGTGCCAAGTGATGGACATGCTCCAACTCACGTGAATGGTCTGATCGATGTCTATGGGCCGTTCCATGCCTTCTTAATTCGCCATCTTCCCGATTTATATCTCGTAAATTCACTTCTTCATCCTTCCGAGGAAGCATTTAGTCAACATTTAATAGAACTCCATCATCCAAACCAACTGAAGCAGCTCTGACTTGATTCCCTGTATGCAAGGGTAGGTTCCCTCCTCTGAAGGAGGGATCGGTACCGATCCCTATGGAGGGATCAACACTGATTGGTCTTGGCAGACCACGATGGTCTGTCGGTTGATGCCCCGAAGTTTCTACGCGATATTCATCTATTTTGTGAGGCCTAAGCGTATGATACTCATCCGATGAGCTAAAACTCTCCGATGTTGAGAAAGGGTTGGGGTTCCTCCTAGCTTTTCCTTGCCGTCGCTGATTGAGTTGGTTCATTAAGTTGATGTTGGTCTGAATGTAATGATTTAATTGTCGATGGCTCTCCATTAGCTCTCTCATTAGATTTTAAAATTCAGCTCTTGTAATAGAATCAGTGGAATTCTGAATTTCAACCGGTTCAGCGTTTACATCCATTGGTTGAATGCTCGGGCCTCCTTGCTGGATGCTAGCATTCTTATTTCCTTCCACTTTCTAAGAAGTAGATCTAGTGTTCCTTACCATTGTTGTTAGCTTCGCTTAGATTTTTCCAAATCTGAGTAGAAAGACCAAACATCCTACATATAATATGGATCTTCTTTGGGGGATTTATGCAATCCACTAGCAACAAAGGATCCTAATAAGCTAAGAATCAAGGATCTCAATGAAAGCACTAAAATGTTTGCACCAAAAATTGGCACAAACACCCAATAGAAACTTTTTGAAGAGAATTAAATGAAGAATAAAATGGAAATAGTGGATAATAATAATGAAACAACAATTATCTGAAAGAAAAAATATGCACACCTGATTTATAGTGGTTCGGTGTTGTTTGCCTATATCCACTTTGAATAGATTGCTTATTAATTCCTTTATAATATGAGTACTAGTGGGATAGGATCAAATTTCTTAGTTACCAAGAATATAAAGCAAATAGCAACATAAAAGTCCCTAAAATGAATAACTAAGCTATTATTTATAGATGAAGGTCTCCAATTATCTCTCTGAAAACTCGACTGAATGACCCTCGAAACCATATGGGCCCACTAGAGGCATCACTAGGCCCAATTCCCAAAGATGAGGGATTGATACAGATCCCTTCTTTGGTCAAATTTTAGCGAATGATCCTTTTGGTGGCTTCCTCGTGTAGAAATATGTTTATCCTTAAAATTTCATGTCATTTGGATCAATGAAGCTCGAGTTATTGCATGATCTTTGTTTCAACATGGCGTGCATGCTGCTTTCTGCGATACCTCCCAAGGATGTATATCGATCTCTCCAACCTTGTCCTTTTAAGGTGTGATCACTATTGTAGGTTCCCTTGGGTCCCTATGTCTTGATCTCCAAGTTTCATAGGCATTGGACTTGAAGATTTTGAGATATTGATTGTTTTCTACAACAATGCTTTCATCCCTTGAAACATGCTGATCCCTTTTGTCGGAGCTAGCTTATACCGATCCCTTCTATGTGTTGGACCATATTTATACTTTGAACATTCTACCTTGCATGTACACCAAGTTCATTCAACATTGACTTCATATTACCATCTATACTTGACTTTTGGGTCCACAATCACCACTCTAGAGTCATCGACTTTGATAGCAGTCGAATCTGACTTGTGCAATCAGTTAAATATAGCCGGGTTAAAAAGCGGGATAACACTTACTATTGATATAAGTATACAGAAATGTTTTTTAGAATTAAAAGTGATATGTTTTGTAGTTATACTTGTAAGTTGAGATAAGTATATCAATATTTTTCAAGTATTGAAAAGAGTAGAGAAGGCTTGTGTATATCTTTTGTTAAAGTATTTAAATACAAGAATTTACAAAGTGATTTTAATTAATGAAAGGACTAATCAAAAAGGCTTGATGGTTCCTTATGTGCTTAATCATGCTTGGTTTTCGTATGAAATTAAACCTATGATTTGATTGTTTGTTTATGTGATAGCTAAATAACCGACTATCAAATGTTAGCCAATTTCGAAACTATTGATTGTTGGTTCGAAGAGACCAGGATCAGATAAACAGGAGTTATCCGACAAATACTTTGAACCGACATAAGTGTTCGAATGGGGACATCTTGAAGACAATGGAAATCGAAGTAGGAGTTCGTTGAAGTGCAAGGGCTACTTGCTACTAATACTTAGAATGATTCAAAAATGGATGTAGTAGAAGTAGTGTCTTCGGTTTGTATAGTCCCAAAACAACTTGTATGGATGAATACTGGCACTACATTGTTGCCTGGAGGGCGGTGTTAGCATTTCAAGTTGGATTTGCAAAAAAGATAAAACATAGCCTCAGACCTCACATTAGGTAATGACTAAAACTAGGGATATGCAACAGGGCTATGTGGTTCCCTTCCATTAGGGTGTGGTCATCACCCGATTTAGATCGATATTAACCTATTTATGTATGCTAGTGACTCGGTATGGTTGTTGGTTGACGAATGGGATAATGTCATATTTGGTACTATCCAGGAAGGGGTAGGCCAGCTTTGTGTTGGCAGGGTGTCCATGTAAGGTCCTTGGTGCATTTTCATAGAGGTGCACTGTAGCAGACGTTACCCCAATAGCCTTGTCATTGTATGGAATCCATTCTCTAACAAGTGCCTTACGAACTTAGTTGTGCCTAAGTATATTGAAATGTGAGATGCAAACATTCCAGCTATGTTATATAATTATTTTAAACCCTAGACATTATATAATATCATCAGATTTCATATAGAAATGGTTTGGTTATTGTAAGGTAAATACCCATCCTTGTTTATATGCGGCGTATTCTAACGAGATACCTTTATTTTTGAAATTTTTTATAACTTTAAAAATCCATACGATTTGAGTTTCTCACGCTAGTTTAACAGACTGATCCGGAGGTTATTTTCATATAATGCTCGGGTTAGCTCGAACATATTTCCAAACTTATTTATGGATGCTTTGGAGCTTCAGGAGATGAGTTGGATGCCTTTAAGACGTATTAATTTTCCCCTGCATTTCTTGTTTTGTATTTTTCATCATTTGTGAGGATATGCTATTATAACTGTCCAGGCAGATGATAGGTTAGTTTACTACGACTGATGTATGTATATAAAACTTTTCTTTTGTAAAGATCTGTTATATATTATATATTACTCATCATGATGTGAAATTCTATTTATGTCTTTTCTTTTCTTTCACCCCAGCAATCTGCCTTTCCGACACATGGATACTCAGTACGTGAATATGATGGATGTATTTGTGTCGACTTTTGATGGTCAAAAAGGTTGGTCATCACATGAGGTATCTAAGCTTTGGTTGAGGGAACATCTACGCCTTGGTGGAGGTAAACTCATTAGAGATATGGTTAGAAACACTCTAGAATGAGTTTAGTGTGTGTGTATGAGAGCACATTTTTGTTAGTGCTATAGAAATGTTTTATGTTGTGATGATTGATCTGTTGAGTGTTTTATGAATTCTAATTGATACAAAAGGAACAACTATATCGATTGGGGTTTCTAAACACTTGAACAGGTCAAATTGACATAATATTGTTTTTAAAATGGGTAAATGAAATAATTTTACCTAGAATTATATTTTATATATAAAAGAATAATTTTCATAATTGATATAGTTGAATAATTGATCACAATATGTTTATTTACTAGGAAATGATAATATTCTATTATTATATTTATTGTTGGATTAGTTATGCTCGGGCAGTTTATGGGTATTGAGTATTATTTGTTAATTTTTGAATTGTGCTCAATTAATTTATGAGTAGTTTTACTTTTTACGGCATGGGTTGGGTAGATAGTAATAGTGGGAACATTAAAACAAACACCTTGTGAATTAAGTTTCGTATTTTGACTGTAAAGCGTTTGATGATAATGTTGGATTAAAATTTAATTTTAATAAAAGGTTTTATTATATTCCAAACAAAGATATACATTTGTGAAATGATTTTATATAAAAAAAAGTGAAATTATATAAGTATGGTTTATAAAAAGGGATTTAAGCTGAGAATTTAGGAACTTAAATCTTGGTGTTTTCGAAAATTGTATTTCAAGGATTCATGGAAAAGAATAATAGTATTATTTGAAATTTTTTATGAATATAAATTTTTTATAAATAGTTTAAAAGAGATAGAAAGCACTGAAGTCACTTTTTCATTGGAAAATAATTCTGGTGATGACTGCAGCATCACCAGCGTTTATTTTCGAGTTTCTAAGTGGGGGAATGCTACCATAGTAATTTGCTATAGAGTTGATTTGGTAAAACAGATTTTGATTTAATCCCAAAAGTATGATTTGATATACAAAAGGGATATATGTATATTATTATTTCAAAATGATTTGGAGTAAACCCGGTGTTTGATTCTTAAATTTTCTGTTGGGTCATTTTAGGGATGCATGTATCCTATACATTAGGGTAATTTGGTTTGTACATCTTATTATGATATGTTGTATGGTAATTTTTATTTATTGAAAGGAAAATGAATTTTCGACTATTTTGGATAGTCATAAACTTCTGAATTACTTGAGAACTTGAAGCTAAGAGTTTTCAAAAATGTAAAAGTAGAGTTTTTTAACTCTAGAATGGAAAGATAGTAAACAAGTTTTAAATTTGTTGAACATCCTGGTTAAGTAAAATAAATATAATATTGTATATATACTCTTAGGGTGTAGTGGAGTATTATACGAATATGAACGTAAGTCTTGAATGTTTATAAACTTAAGGAAAGCTGTATGAAATGCTTCATAAATGATTTTAGTATTAAAAGAAATAAAATTGGTGTAGATAAATGTAAATTAAAACTAATTGGTGTAGTTTAGAAACCAATGAAATAAATGCATAATTTGTACGTAGATCATTAAATTCGCATAACTGTTTTTGATCTAGATTCGAGTACATGATTTCGAGGTAGTTTATCACTCAAATCTTAATGGCAAACACTTGATATGGATTTTTGATATGATTTCGAAGTTTTCTATCATATTGTATGGCTATGTAAAAAAAACAGAAGTTTCTAATCAATGAACCTGATTGGAGTCCGCGGTAGGGAAGTCGAATGAGCGATACTGATTCGGAAGAGAAATTTGTATGGTCAAGCGACTGATCGGATTTGATACTGCGTACAGATTGTTATCCCGCTTTTTGGCAAAGCCGCGATACCAAAAAAAATCGATCGAAAAACGGAGAATAGTTCGTATCAGAGATTGGTCATGCTTCGTTTGGCTATGGATATCGCTGAATTTTATCCGAGTCCAGATTGAGATACAATTGATAGGACTCGACAAGAAAGACCGTAGAAATCAGCATCTCAAATTTCAAGTCAATCCGAGTTCATATGCTCAAGTTATGATCGATTCAATTTGGAGGGGAAAACCAAAATTTCGAACCGATCACCTTCGAATCCATCGACTTCGAACCCATCAACGTGCCTCGGGTTCGACTCCATCACCTTCGAATCCATCGAGCGTCAGTTGTTCGAATCCATTGACAGAGCCTTGTTCGAACCCATCACAGAGGCCTTGTTCGAACCCATCACAGAGGTCTTGTTCGAACCCATCACAGAGGCCCTGTTCGAACCCACCTGTGAAGCTTCATTCGAACCCACTGGGTCAACCAACCATGATGATGTGTCTTTCATCGGTTCGAATGCGCCGAGATATATGGAGTCGAAGCGGTCAACACGGAGTGAAGACCGGATCGATTCGAAGTTTGCGCTCCACGTCAACGCGAAGCCACGTGCCACCATGGTTTCGAAACGATCGGTTCGAACCAAATAGCCACGCCATGAACCCTATTTCGAACCCATCATATCTCCCAATCCACTGATCCAAATGCCATGAAATTTTCACAGAATCTTGAGTACATGTCGAAGAGTCCCCACACCAAATTTCACCTCGATTGGACGAATTCTTGATCGGTTCGAATGGAGTTCGAACCGATGCCAAAGTGGGCCCAAACTTCCTAAGACCGTGCGTGTGGGCCCCCTCACGTGTCAGAAGTGGTCTTCCGAGTTTTCAGCGAAATATCAGCAGCCTACGCCTATAAATAGAGCCCCAGGGCCGACAGAAATGGGATCTTTCGACTCTGAAGCGCCCAGACTCTGCCGGATCAAGACCTACATCATCCTACATCATAATTTCATTGTTGATTTCGAATTTCCAGTTGTAATTTGCCATTGATTGCTGCAACGACTTGTTACCATTGAAAGAAAGTCAATAAAATATCAAAACACTTCACAGTGGACGTAGGCAACACGCCGAACCACTATAAATTGCTCGCCTTTGTCTTTGCTACATTGTTGTTTGGAGTTTTTGTTAGATAATCCTCATTTTTAATTCATATTCTTCATTTATTATCTCTTCAAAAGACTCCCGAAGAGTGTTGTGCCCAATTTTGGTACAAACACTTTGGTGCTTTCACCGAGAAAAAACCCAGTTTTTTCTCCTGCTCCTTGGATATGTCGCCGATACCGGATTGCATAAGTCTAAGGGAGAGATCCAGATTTCATCTTCAGATTCCTTCCGTTCTATTCAGATTTGCTAAAGTCTAGGAAAGGAGTTCACTATCGAAAATGGTTAGCACAAGAAGCACATCTGCAGCTAGTCAAGAAGGTCGGGATAAACAAAATCCCGCACAACTACCTCCGCCTAATCAAGATGATACCGGGCATTCTGACCCCTCAGGTTCGGTCACCAGGCAAGAGCTCCAGACATTGCTCCAAGAACTAACTCAAAGTCGGCAACAGCTAGCCGAGCAATTGCGCGTCAACACTGAGTTAGCCAGCCAACTAGATCACCAAAAGCGAAGAAGATCTAGAAGAGATCAAGTTCCTCATTCTTCCACCGAAAGCTCTGCTTCGTCTGACTATAATAACCGGTCTACCCGTCCCAGGCTAGACGAAAACCATGCGCAAGCTGCTGACTATCAACAGGCATTAACCGTTGGGCAAATATGAGCTGGCCCATCTACCAGCTTCCACACTGGACCCTCCTCCCGAGGAGGCACTATTCCACAATACACTGCAGATGATCGAGCTCCTACAGCCGCTGCAGCTGACATAGGGGTTGATATCCGAGATCACTCCAATGAAAATTATCATCAGCCGGGACATGCTCCAGAACCCTATGTCCCGGAAGACCTCGCGCCAAGGAGGCGAGACATGGATCATCGACAGCGTCCGATCCCATCTCGCACTGTAGAACCCGACCACACTTTGGCTCACCACCCTTAGAATGTTCCAACAGCAGACCTATCAGCCATGGTACGCCAAATGATTCGCGAGAGTCAAGGCCTAACAAATGACGATTGGGGAATCTCCCGAAGTCATACCCCATTCACTGATGACATATTGTACGCTGAACCTCCTAGGCAATTCAGAATGCCAACCCTGCCCATGTATGAAGGAAATTCCGACCCAAATCAACATGTTTTGAAGTACGAATGGTCGATGACAGCTGTGAGAGCCGATGACGCAGTAAAATGCCGTAGTTTTCCCATTTCTTGGGGGGGAATTGCAACAATGTGGTTTACGCGATTTCCACCGCGATCTATTTCTTCTTTTGATCAGTTAGCTACCAAATTTGTTGAGCAGTTTCGTATGCATATTGCCAGACCCAAGGATGTTAATACCTTATCAAGTGTTACTTAAGCTCCCGGAGAAACACTTAGACGATATTTGGAGAGGTTTAATGCTGCGTGTGCAGAGATCACCAACCCCAATGATAATTCCATCTTAATGGCTTTGACTAAAGGAATCGATCCTGATTCCGAGTTTGGCAATTGGTTGGCTGGAAAGCCTCCCGCATCGTTGGACTATTTCTATTCCAAAGCCGCTCAGTTCTTGAGGCGTGAGGATGCGAAACAGTCTAGGAAGCAGGACGATGCAAGGCCCAGAAGTGAAGGGATTCAGAGTAATGTTGCGGTTAAACAGACCGACGAGAGTTCAGGAAAAGTCGAGTTGAATATCCAAAATAAACAGACTCAACGACTGAGAAACGGTGATAACCGAGGCAAGAAGCAAGATCAGAATCGTGGTCCGAGGCGTAGGGCCGCAATATTTGACAGTTATACACCGCTTAACACGTCACTGGAAAACGTATACCTACAGACTTGTAATACTATGCAATACAAGAAGCCAGCTCCGAAGCCTTCGTCGGAGAGGCAGATTCAAACAGGAAAATTCTGTAGGTTTCATGAAAGTTACGGGCATAACACCAATGAGTGTAGACATTTGCAAGACCTCATTGAAAAGTTAATCAGAGAGAGAAAGTTGGACCAGTATGTTCGGGCGCCGCAGTCTGGTGGAGCAGGCCCATCCAATCAAAATCGTACACAGAATCAGGAGAGACAAGGTGAACGCGCTCGTATGGGCGGAAGGTTGGTTATCAATACAATAAGTGGTGGTCCCCATCCAGCAGACAGAAGCTGGAGAGAAATGGAGTCATATGCTAGCTCGATCAGGCATATGGACTTTGAATGCTATAGTAACTCATAAGACGGGACACCGGCTAAACAGCAAAAGACGATGACAGACGACATCGTGTTTAGAAATCGAGATGCTGATAGAATCGAAGCCCCCACGATCGACCCACTGGTTATATCTGCTCAAGTTGGTCCTGCTTGGATGAAGAGGATCTTGGTAGACAGTGGGAGTTCTGTGAACATAATGTTTAAAAGAGCATATGATTTAATGAAGATGGAAGCTAAGGACTTAAAACCTTGCCAATCACGAGTCCACGGCTTCAACGGAAGTGCGACGATACCAACCGGAATGGTTGAATTGCCGGTGGAGTTGGGAGTGGGAGAATGCCGAAGAGTTCGGATGTTACAATTTATTGTCTTGGATATTCCTTCTCCGTATAATGCTTTTTTGGGCCGACCGGCCCTCGCTGAATTTAGGGCAGCTATCGCCCCATGGTGTTTGACCCTTAAGTTCCCTACTGATCACGGGATAGGGGTTATACAAGGAGATCAGGCTGCGGGGAGAGCCTGCTATGTTGCCGAGCTGCGAGAGGCGCAGTGGAAGGAAAAAGGAAAGGGCGTAGAGGAACCTCTCTTCGTCCGTTTCACCGACAATTGACAATTAACGCCTGGGCCTCGGCCCAGGCATCACGACCACTTCCAGAAGGATCTAGACCCCCGAGACAATGAGAATAAAAATGAATCTAGAGAAAGTCAGGCTTCGCCAGCTGAATTAACAATCGACGTTCCAATCAGTGGTAACGATAACTCAAAGGTGTTGAAAATTGGGTCGCAATTAAGCCTGCAAGCACAACGGGAATTGGTCGAGTTTCTCCAAGTGAATCTAGACGTATTTGCTTGGACGCACTCCGATATGTGTGGGATCTCGCCAGATATCGCGAGCCACACCCTAAATATTGACCCGCGGTTTGTCCCGGTCAAGCAAAAAAGGCGTGGTATGGATCCAGAGAGATCTGTCGCCCTAAAAAAGGAGGTTGATAAGTTGAAATCGAATGGGTTCATCAGAGACGCTTTATACCCAGAATGGGTGTCCAATCCCGTACTCGTCCGAAAACCAAACGGGAAATGGAGAACGTGTATCGATTACTCAGATTTGAATAAAGCCTGCCCGAAAGGCAGCTTTCCACTCCCCCGAATTGATCAACTGGTAGATTCGATCGCAGGACATGAATTATTATCCTTCATGGACGCTTACTCAGGTTACAATCAGATACCCATGCATGTACCTGATCAAGAGCACACAAGCTTCGTAACCGACTTGGGGTTATACTGCTACAAGGTCATGCCTTTTGGATTAAAGAATGCTGGCGCAACCTATCAACGCTTAGTCAAACGAATGTTTGCCGATCAGATTGGGAAGACTATGGAGGTTTATGTAGATGACATGTTGGTGAAATCACGATACTCCGATGATCACGTTAAAGATTTGGAGTCAATGTTCAGCATTCTCCGAAAATATGGAATGAAGCTTAATCCATTGAAGTGTCATTTCGGAGTCGCGTCCGGAAAATTCCTTGGGTTCATTGTCAATGCCAGAGGAATAGAGGCTAACCCCGAGAAGATCTGGGCTATCAGAAATCTTCAAACTCCGAGAACCATAAAGCAAGTCCAGAGTCTTAATGGGAAAATTGCAGCGCTGAGCAGGTTTATCTCAAAGTCGACCGACAAATGCATTCCCTTCTTTGATTTGATTCGAAAAGGGAAAAGAAACTTCTAATGGACTGCAGAATGTGAGGGCACATTTCAATCGTTAATCCAACATCTTTCCGTACCACCAATCCTTTCAAAGCCTGTTGACCATGAACAGTTATATCTCTATCTGGCGGTATCTGAAAATGCAATCAGTGCTGCATTAGTTCGGGAGGAGGACCGAGTGCAAAAACCGGTCTACTACGTGAGTAAATGATTAACCGAAGCCGAAAGAAATTATCCAAAGCTTGAAAAGTTGGCATATTTCCTAGTCATTGCCTCGAGGAAGCTCCGTCCGTGCTTCCAAGCTCATCCTATTACTGTGTATACCGATCAGCCGTTACGACAGGTCCTCACGCGGCCTGAGACGTCTAGTAGGTTACTAAAGTGGAACATCGAACTGAGTCAGTTCGACATCACTTATACTCCGAGAAGAGCCATTCACGGCCAAGTCCTAGCAGATTTTATAGCCGAATTCACTGTTTCTGAAGACTTTGCCGAGACCAGTAAATCTCCCGAGTGCGTCTGGAAGCTGTACACCGATGGTGCGTCAAACGATCGATGCTCAGGAGCTGGGGTAGTGCTTGAAACCCCCGAGGGATGATCCATATGTTATGCTTTAAAGTTCGAGTTCCGTGCAACCAACAACGAAGCCGAGTACGAAGCTCTACTTACCGGACTAAAGCTCGCCCGTGATCTGAAAATCCTCGCCGTAGAGATCTACTGCGATTCCCAACTGGTAGTATGTCAAGTCCGAAGAGAATATCATGCCAAAGATCGAAGATTAGCCGCTTATTTTGATCGAGTTCTGGAGATGCTTGATCAATTCGATGACTATGCCGTTTTCTACATACCCCGAGAGCACAATCAAAAAGCTGACTCGTTGGCAAAGTTAGCAAGTACAGGTGAAGCTCAGCAGTTGGGGGTTGTTCCGGTTGAAACCCTATCCTCTCCAAGCATTGATCAAAGGGAGATTGATTTCACATTTGAAGCTACCTCCAATAAGGAGTCGTGGATGACTTCCTATCGGGATTATATCGAACGTGGTGTATTGCCCGAGCAACGAAGTGAGAAAAGACAAGTTCTACGAAAGGCCTCACGATTTGTTATTCAAAATGGAGTCATGTACCAGAGAGGATACTCTATTCCACTCCTCCGGTGTATCGCGCATGATGAAGTCAAACGAGTGTTACACGATGTACACGAAGGAGAATGTGGCGATCACACTGGAGGGCAAGCACTTGCAAAGAAAATACTTCGATATGGATATTATTGGCCTATTGTAAATCGTGATGCCATGGATTATGCAAAAAATGTAACAGATGCTAAAAACACGCTCGGATTCCTAGAGCCCCGCCTACTGAAATGACCCAAATGGTCAGTCCATGGCCGTTTGCAATATGGGGGATTGATATAATTGGTACATTGCCTTTGGCCAAAGGTGGCGCGAAATATGCTATCGTCGCAGTCGATTACTTTACAAAATGGGCAGAAGCCGAACCACTTGCAACAATCACGACGAAGAAAGGTATCAACTTTGTAGTACACAACATCATCTGTCGGTTCGGTCTTCCGCATACTATTATTACCGATAACGGAGCCCAGTTCGACAGCGCTGAATTCAAGAATTTCTGTCTGCGATTCCATATCCATAAGAAATTCTCCGCTGTTGCACATCCGTAAGAAAATGGCCAAGTCTAAGCCGTAAATAAGGTCATCAAATCTATTTTTAAGAAACGACTGGAAAAGGCCGGGGGCAAGTGGGTTGATGAACTTCCCATGGCTTTGTGGGATTATCGGACGACTCACAAAACCGCAACCGGCCACACTCCATTCTCCCTATCTTATGGCGCTGAAGCTGTTATTCCGGTCGAAATGGAAGTTCATTCTCATCGTGTGACATATTACGATCCGAAAACGAATGCTATACTACTTGCCGAATCCCTGGATCTGCTTGATGAGAGGTGCGAAGAGGCTGATTTGAGGGCAACCGCATATCAGAGTCGAGTCGCCCGAATGTACAATGCCAAGGTCCGACCACGGACCTTCGAACTCGGTGAGCTTGTACTCAAGAGAGTTTACCCGGTCCCTTCTCACATGAAGCCAAATTGGGAAGGACCGTATGTGATTTCACAAAAGCTTGGAGATGGCACATTCAAGTTATCGATCGTTGACGGTCTAACTCTGCCGAGAGCCTGGAATAGAGAGAGTCTCCGTCGCTACTATACATGACAGGCTTTATTTGTTCTAGCTCGTTATTTCCTTTGCATTCTATTTTCGCATTTTGAGATTTGAATTTGTAATAAGGCAGCTGACTTTGCCATGTTTTCTCATTTCAGCAATAAAATGTTATCTCTTCAAGCCAGAGTTGTGATTTATCGAATACGCCGCAAAACATCACAATGCACGAAGAGCTAAGTTCCATCATGCGGTGGGATTTAATTCAAGTAGGGAGTGATTGTGATACGACCGGTCACTCGCTGCGCGAAACCCAAGCTCGGGGGCATGTCACCACGTTAACATTTAAAGGGATCGATACACGACAATCCTCACACTAACTCCAAATTCCCAGAGTGCGAATTGGAGTATAAACATTAAATATATCGTTCCCAGAGTGCGAACGGACTCCAAATTCCCAGAGTGTGAATTGGAGTATAAACATTAAATAAATCGTTCCCAGAGTGCGAACGGACTCCAAATTCCCATAGTGTGAATTGGAGTATAAACATTAAATAAATCGTTCCCAGAGTGTAAACGGACTCCAAATTTTCAAAGTGCGAATTGGAGTGTAAACATCAAATCCATCGTTTCCAGAGTGTGAACGAATTTCTAAAAAGCCCAAACAGGTGTGACTGACCATCTATTGGCTGACTCCAACTTCCCAGAGTGTGAATTGGAGTATAAACATTCATTCCAGGTTCCCTAAGTGCGAACCCAAACGTACATGTTTTCTCCAGGTTCCCGGAGTGTGAATCGGAGCACAAATGCCACGTTAAAGTTCCCGTAGTGCGAACTGAAATGTTAATACTAACTCCGAGATTCGCAGAGTGTGAGTCAGAATGTGAACATCAATTCCGAGTTCCCGGAGCGCGAACCATGTTACAAACATAGATAACTCTCGAGTTCCCGGAGTGCGAACCAGATTATCGGTCTCAAATTATCTTAAGTCCCCAGAATGTAGCCATTTGCTTAAAGTTTGCAATAAACGCACTCAACCACCAAAACATAAATGTTATTCCCGAGACTAGGGGGCAAAAAAGCTAAGTGTTAATCGCTAACCAAAGTGATACAATGTCCGAAGTTCGATTATTCATCAACCACAACCTGCGACCAAAATTCTTAGACCTGGCAAATAAAACAAATTCTACTTGACAGTAGAAACACCACAAGTGCACAGGACTAAAAAGAAGACACTCCAGACACTTAAGCACAAAAGAAATGAGAGTTGAAGCAAAGAAACTAAATTTTATTTCAACTAACCAAAGATAAAGACTTACATGCAAATAAGTTTTCCCAAGAAAGAATCCCTACTAGCAGGGACTGAACCTGCATCTATACACGGCCTACTAACAAAAAACGAAAACAAATTCCTATCTACCCAAAATATCTGCTTGGGAAACCGATCTATTCCTTCTTCCTGGGCTTCCTTGTCAGCGGTTCGTCGTCTGAATTGCTAGGAACCGAAATCCTTCGTTTGGACGACCTCCTTTCCGGTGGTTGCTCTTCGGCCGGGGGCATAATATCTACGTCCTCCTCAGAACTTGAATCTAAATGAAGGCTCCCTGCCGGAGGAGTAGGAGGGACCGGACCCGCAATGGAAGATGGGATAGTGCCACCCGACGATACTATCGTCGCAGGTGCTGGGCTCTGCGCCGCCGTGCCACCGCCAACACTACCACTTTGCCCCGCAGCTTCTAATTCTGCCTGAATCTCGGCCAGAATCTCTTCATCGCGAATCTTATGGGCTTGGCTGGGGGCATCCGCAGCCTGCATCGAAGAGCTAGAGGTCGGCGGAAGGTCACTAATGATGAACGACATGTTTGAGGGGAAGCCACCCTGCTCACCGAGCAGCTCGCTCACCATTTGTTCCTCAAGAGATAATCCACTCCCCTGCGCCGCCTCGGTTGATACCGCAGTTACAATAGTAGTCTCGGTGGTGATGGCCTTATTCTCTTTGCTTGACTCTTGGGTCGCGGCAATCGGAGCAACTCCAGTCACTAAACAAAGATAAGAAGAGGTTATCAGTAACTGCTTCTGAGCAGACTCTCTATTTAGAAAACACTTGAGATAAATCCAAAATACCTTCCCCAGTTTGGCTTGCGGACGACTGAGCGGCCTCGGAAGTATGCTCATGAATAGGAGATAACCGCGGTTGTTCCGGGTCATAAGCAGGAACAGATTGCGAGCCGACCACAGATACAGGCACTGACGACGGTGGTGCGGTGACTTCGGTGACCGCAGAATGGTGCTCAACGCCTGATCCCTCTCCAACCTCCAGGGATCGGCCACCGATCATCTCCTCCTCATGAGCGATAATGGCGTCGTGTAGGACCTTCTTCTCGTCGTCTGTCAGCAGTCGGTTTTCAAGTTCGAATTGATCGACCGATTCACCCGGACGTGCTTCCTCTTCTTCCTCGACCAATCGACCCCAAGCGCTGTGGAGGTGTATCGGGTAGTCTTGAAGCCAGGCCAAATTTAGGTGTCTCAACACGTTGGCATTGTAAGTGATAAGCAAATCTTCGATATCGGCCTCCAGCCTGGCCTCCGCTTGATGAACTTTCTCCTCAACCTCCATCTCAGCCGCCTGGACCTTAGCCACTGCTGCATCCCGTTCAGTCCGGAGAATCAGGGCTTGTTCACACGCCTCCTGGGCTGCATTATTCGCATCGTCCCTATCCTTGGCGATTTCGGTGAATTTGGACTTAAGCTCGTTCAACTCCTTCAGGGCTGCGTCCCTCTCAGCAGTGACCAGGGTGTTTCGATGGCCCATGTCTTCTACCGTGGCATAGTGCTCACGTTTCATCCTGTCCATGGTTGCCTGAGCTTCACCAGCTCTTTTGATGGCTTCCATTTCAGACTTCCGAGAAGATTCAGCTTCAGTATTTAGCACATCAATAATGCGGCTTTTTTGGGCTAACTCAGCTTGCATTTTCTCGATAGTAGCCCCACGCTCAAAGGCCAATGATGACGCTTTCTCGGCCGCCTTGTACCACGCCCTGTATTGGGCATAAAAGTCGTGCCATAATCGTGCGCCGCCTGCTCGGCCTCCGGCGGAATTCTTTTCAAGGGAAGAGGAAAAATGTAGTTATCGAAGCAAATATTTGGAAAGTCCTTCTTCAGTTGAGCAAGCCTGATTGCTCCTTCTCCCGAAATTTCGGTGGAAGGTTGTTCCGCAACTACTGGAGGCATTGCCTCAGATCTGGGGTGGCGAGATTCATACTTAGAAGATTGAGAGGCCGACTGGTAGTGCGAGGAATCAGAAGGACGAGAAACATGGACAGGAGGCTGTATAGGAGCTCTTGGAGGAGGAGTGCGCGATCGTGACTGATGTCTATAATCCCTATCTCTCCGTTCTTGGCTAGAATACCCGGAGTACCTGCGATCATAATCCCTATCTTTTTCTCTCCGTTGTGACTCGTAATATGAGGAAGATTTGCAAGCATGTCGTAGGCTCCCTAGCATCGAACCACGCTCAGTCATAATATCTGCGAAGTGAAATGAGAATAAAGTTAGTGGTTTCTCGAAACCGATGACCTAAGACTTGGGACTATGTAGTGTCGTGAAGTGTGTATGAATATGTATTCCCCCCGACCAACCAGAAGTGTCGACTGAGCTAGTAATAACAGGCTCGCTCAATTCTAGAGTACGATGAAACTCCTCCAACCCGGCGTCATGCTGAAAATACACATCATCCGGGATTGGAAGGTCGGTAAGCCCCTCGTAAAGACTTTCAGTTCGTGGAGGAGACATCTCGAAAATTCTAACTCCGGGAGAGGATCGGGCCGTAACAACCGATTTCCATCTCCCCTTCTTAGTTGACGAGACGACGGCTGCCTTGCCTTTTCTTTGCTCTTCAACATCCTGAACCACGTCTATAGGCTCCAACAACGGCTCATCGTCAGTATGAGTTCTTTCAGAATCAGCCTCCTTGGCTATGATAACTTTGGGTTTCTTGTGTTTGACTCGCTTCTTCGAAACGATCCTTAGTGCCCCGTCAAACAGTATGCTCTGCCTCCGTTCAATCAGCCCGTAGGTCCGGAGGTTCCTATCGGTCAAAAGTGACTCGATATCCCTGTCCTCGCTCGGGACTCCCCGGAGTACTCGCACCATCTCTTTAAAGCGCTCGCCTTCAGGTCGCTGAATCATCATTGTGAAAAGAGAAAGAACTTAAGTTTCGCTTCGACCGCAATTATCTTAGAAATAACTTAATAACTCAGCTACACTCACGTCTGAATAACCATCGCCGGGCAAACCTCGGAGGGCACCTGACATAGAACCATTCTGTCCTATAGTAGCTCAACCTGGTCCAGGACCCAGTAACCACTTGGCAGTTCCTCACCGCTTCCAGAAATGTGAAGGAAGGATAATCGCCTCGAGTCTTGAAGTTAAATAGATATCTGATCTCGGTCGGGATCGGCGGTCTATGAAGGTATTCCATGAAGACGATGAATAAACTATTCACGGAGGCGTACCCGTTCGGGTGTAGCTGAGATGCAGCGATCCTCAAAAAAGACAACACCTCCCTTATGTACTCGTTGAACGGAGGAAGTGTTCCAACCGTGCACGCGTGGCGATTAAATGCTGTATATCCCTCCGGCGGGTTGTGTGGTCTATCATTCGGCCCTGGCAATAACACGTCATCCAGTGACAGACCATGCCTCAAGCATATTCTCCCTAACATGTCTTCAAAAATATTCGATTGGACGGAATCCGACGGATTGGCAATGAAAGACGCATTGGGAAGTTCGTCCGGGGCCGGACCAATGATCTCAGGTTCGATATCTGGAACCTCTAGTCTCGGAGCAGCTGTACTTTGAACCTCCTGCTGTTGCGAACTTGACGGTTCCATAACTAGCTAACTCATGAGAAACCATCGTTAGACAACAAAGAACCCGTGTGTTCCCCGTGTAAAGTGTATGAATGTATGTTGTGCAGTGCCATGCATTACTTGAATAAATATCACGAAGTTAAAGAAAATATGCAAACGACAAAGCTACGAAGTACAGTAATAATGACCGTCATCGCTGACCGTCATCGTTGAACCGTTTGTATGATGGAAATTTGATTTGAATAGAAGTCGTTATTGTTCCATCGACGAGCTTCGAAAGGTGGTCAAGTATGCAGTTTAATATGTCCAAATATGTGAGAATGAAGCTCGCCGGAGTTATGCTTGGAAATGTCAAACTTTGGAATCCATCATAGAGGGTTCGAACCGATCACAGGGACCTCGTTCGAAACCAACCTAACATCACTTCGAACCGATGACTGGAAAGCGCGCTTCGAAACAGTGATCAGGTGTCGAGTTCGAATCGATCATAAATGGATGACTTCGAATCGATCCTTGTTTGGCTAGTTCATACCGATTCGAAACCACCAACTTGACATCGATATCGTTCGAATCGATCCTATTCGAATCAATATAAAGTTGCAAACTTCGAACCGATAGCCGATGGATTCGAATCCATCGATTCGAATGAACCCCTCGAATCCATCAATCGGTGCGAACTGCGTCACCCCCATAAGGTCATCCAAGAGATCGATACGAAATCCAAGGAAAATCACGCCGCCATCATCGACTCGAACTCGAATCCACGCATCGGTTCGAAGCCTTCTCAAACCAGATCTGGTTTTGCCAATCACTGAAGTGAGCAATCGATGAAGAAGATGCGATTTCGAAGTAACTTTGCCGTTTGGATTCGAAGCTAATTACCTAGTTTAAATTATGGATTCGAGGAGTTAAGGTCTTGGATCTGGATTGGTTCGATAACGCGACATGGTATTTTCTCCTTTAAAGCTTCGAAACGATGCAATGCACAGTGAAAGCAAGGCGAGAGTAAAAAAGTAAAAAATGAAAAAAGTGAAACCCCCTGTTATTTATATGAAGCCCGGGACGTGACCGAGTCGCTTCGTATCCCAGTAAACCAAACCGGTCATAACCGGTCAAGACCCAGGTCGATTCGAAGTCAGCTTTCGAATCCATCAGCCTAAGGCCCTATCGATTCGAAGTTCACCCATATTCTACCATTGCGAAGCACACAGCAGGGTGATAAGTTGCATCGATGCGAAACACGCAGTGGGCGCATCATTTCGAAGCCTCTGTTTGCGACTCCATCCACAACCTACCGAAACGAACTGCTAGTTCGAATCCATCCTTTCGCATCGGTTTGAATGTCGGTTTCGAACCCATCACAACACAAGTATACTCCATCCATACGAATGTAGATTTCGAATCCATCGATGCTCCAGCACATCAGTTGGAAATGTCACATTCATGCAACGCAGAGTCGTTTCCTTCAGCCTTCTACATCGGTTCAGGGGAGGATCGATACGAAGGAACCTTCCAAAACAACCATCAAGCGTTGTCTCAATTCAAATTTCAAAATCGGTTCAGGAGAGAATCGATACGAAATTCAATAGCAAACAAAATTAACAACGATTTGTAGACGCACGACGTTAACAAAGATCAAACTAGCATATGTGCATATATATCGGACTAATATTCGATTCTAAGCATTTGCAGGGATCGAACACTTATCTTGTTATAGATGTAACAGCCAACGGCTAAGCGCTATTATACAGCAATCAATCATGTCAACGCAAGGTTGCAGCAATACAGAGTACGAGTCTCAACAAAAAGAGAGCAATGATTGTTCGAAGAGAAGTTGTAGCTATTCAAAGCACGTCATGTTCCCACAAGACGTATTTTGGGGGGCAAAATGTTATCCCGCTTTTTGGCAAAGCCGCGATACCAAAAAAAAATCGATCGAAAAACGGAGAATAGTTCGTATCAGAGATTGGTCATGCTTCGTTTTGCTATGGATATCGCTGAATTTTATCCGAGTCCAGATTGAGCTACAATTGATAGGACTCGACAAGAAAGACCGTAGAAGTCAGCACCTCAAATTTCAAGTCAATCCGAGTTCATATGCTCAAGTTATGATCGATTCAATTTGGAGGGGAAAACCAAAGTTTCGAACCGATCACCTTCGAATCCATCGACTTCGAACCCATCAACGTGCCTCGGGTTCGACTCCATCACCTTCGAATCCATCAAGCATCAGTTGTTCGAATCCATTGACAGAGCCTTGTTCGAACCCATCACAGAGGCCTTGTTCGAACCCATCACAGAGGTCTTGTTCGAACCCATCACAGAGGCCCTGTTCGAACCCACCTGTGAAGCTTCATTCGAACCCACTGGGTCAACCAACCATGATGACATGTCTTTCATCGGTTCGAATGCGCCGAGATATATGGAGTCGAAGCGGTCAACACGGAGTGAAGACCGGATCGATTCGAAATTTGCGCTCCACGTCAACGCGAAGCCACGTGCCACCATGGTTTCGAAACGATCGGTTCGAATGCATGGGTTCGAATCAAACAGCCACACCATGAACCCTATTTCGAACCCATCATATCTCCCAATCGACTGATCCAAATGCCATGAAATTTTCACAGAAGCTTGAGTACATGTCGAAGAGTCCCCACACCAAATTTCACCTCGATTGGATGAATTCTTGATCGGTTCGAATGGAGTTCGAACCGATGCCAAAGTGGGCCCAAACTTCCTAAGACCATGCGTGTGGGCCCCCTCACGTGTCAGAAGTGGTCTTACGAGTTTTCAGCGAAATATCAGCAGCCTACGCCTATAAATAGAGCCCCAGGGCCGACAGAAATGGGATCTTTCGACTCTGAAGCGCCCAGACTCTGCCGGATCAAGACCTACATCATCCTACATCATAATTTCATTGTTGATTTCGAATTTCCAGTTGTAATTTGCCATTGATTGCTGCAACGACTTGTAACCATTGAAAGAAAGTCAATAAAATATCAAAACACTTCACAGTGGATGTAGGCAGCACGCCGAACCACTATAAATTGCTCGCCTTTGTCTTTGCTACATTATTGTTTGGAGTTTTTGTTAGATAATCCTCATTTTTAATTCATATTCTTCATTTATTATCTCTTCAAAAGACTCCCGAAGAGTGTTGTGCCCAATTTTGGTACAAACACGGATTACATATGTAGATGGTACGGGCTTTAATGTAGATGTATGCTTCTTTAATTAGAAATGCAAGCTACATGGTTTGATATAGCATGTTTATGTGAGGTGATTTCTATATATGATTTAGCATGCTTAGATTTATGTATGTGATGGATGAGTTGTTGTATTATTTCAATTGTTGTGTTTAACTTTTGGGTTATGTAAGTAAAAATCAGGTACATAGAAGCAAAGGCTTGTTTGTTGCTTTTGGTTTCATGTTTAGAGTTTGATTGCTCGACAAATTGGTAGGTTTTTATACTTAACGGGTGTGTTTGCTATGTATCATACACACTCTATAAGGAATATCATAAGTATATATTATTGTTGTGTTGTCCTCAATATGAAGGGTCCCAGATATGGGCTTATATTGAGAATGTGACTTTTTCTGACCTAGCCATGCAAATGAGATGCTACCTAAATTTTCCGTAACATAAGGGATTTTAAAATTAATTGATTATAAAAGTTTAAGGGCTGAAGATGTTTTCTTCCTTTGGGAATTACGGGGACGAAGTTCTTTTAAGCAAAGAGAATGTAACGATCCAGAATTTTGAATGTTTCAAATGAGAATGTTTAATTTATTTAAATATTCAAATTTGATTCAAATATAATAAATAATAATAAAACCAGTTATTAATAAAATGAATTAATTTTTAATGATGTATTTTTAGTTTAATTTATAGGATTTTTCAATAATTTTTAGTTTGTGAAATATTTAAATTAAAGTTTGACGTATTTTTCAACGAACGTTAGTATTTTGGAATTTCACAAAATATGATAACCAGTGTGTTTTATTATTTTTTGTGATCATATCGCATTGTTGTGCATGATCATATTTTTGTTTTTGTTGTTTGTGGTTCTTACGAAAATGAAATTCTGTTTAGCGAAGTGTCGGAAATCGTAAAATAAACAAACCTTAACCCATGGACTAGTCCTCATTTTTTATTTTCCCTCTCTCCTTTTGTTTTCCTCTCCCAGTAAAAAGAAAATTCAAACCCTCCACTTATGAAAATCAAAATCAAATGATTTACCCAAAGATAAACTACAACACCGGATCCTTTGAACTCATTGCGGTATTGGGATCGAATCCACGGTGGCATGGTAAGGTGCGGCGGTGCTTGGTCACGTTCGACAGTGGATAGGAGGAATTAGGGTTTGGAATTTTGGGAGATTTATGCGAAAAAGCTTCGGCGTTGGGATTTTGGTGGAGTGCAGTGCGAGACTAGGAATCATAACCGTTTATCATAGGAGGAAGGGCTGGATTTGTGATTTGCAAGGCAAGTTCGAGCTTCAACTTTTGGGCTGTGAGCGTGGAGATTTCAAAGAGAAACTCGTTGGCAAAGTCCGTTCATCGAACGGTGGAGTGTTGCTCCATATCTTGGTGTGGTCGTGCATAACCATAGTGTATTCGCGCATGCATAGTGAGGTGAGATAGAGGGAAGAAGTATTTCTGGGATAATTTGAAGTTAATTGATCTAATTGATTGTTTTAATTAATTCAAAAACTTATAAATCAATATCTTCTCCATACGAGGTCTAATCAAGATGTGATTTTTTGCATTGCGCTCGTAGGAGCATTATCTATGCATTAGAATTTATTTCTTTGAGTTTGGATCAAGTGGATTTTTGAACTAAAATCGAATGTCTTTTGATTTTATCTCAAACAGGAATGCGTTAGTGTCAACTTGAATTTTGATAAGTTATCTCACCTCTGGATGAGCAATATATGGTATATGATTGATAGAAATTATTGTTTTGTGCTTGAATGATTTATGGGTTAGGTCTGGTTGAATTTTCGCTTTGAAAAATGGGATGACATACAAAATGAAATATAGGGAATTTTATAGAGGAATCTAGATTCCTCACCATTGTGATTTTAAATTTTAGTTATATACCTATTATATAAATTGTTGAATGTTAAATCTTGGTAGTTTGGCCATATAGGATATGACATCGATATACGTTAAAAGTTGAAGCTTTTTAGTGATAATGGTAGTTGTAGCATTTGTTATTGGTAGCTATTAGCCTCGTTATAGTATTTTGAAATGCTATGGTTTGCTGTTTTGATTTGGAAATGGTTTAATTCGGAGAACAATTTCAAACACGGCTTTTGGAATTTTCTATGATATTTTATTTAGAAATGGTTTTTAAAATTCTCTATTTTACTCCAACCTTTTTGCAAATGTTTTAAAAGTATTTCGAGATGTATTTGTCTGAAGACAGGTTAATATAGTAATGAATGTTTATTTCAAAGGAAAATAGAGGGGAATTTATCTTTTGTAATAAAACGATTCTGTTTTAAAAGAAGGCATAATTATTTTGGAATAAATAATTATGTAATGTTTTGTGTAACCGTTGTACATAAAAATAGACTTACAAATGGCATTTTATAAATAAAGGATGGACTTATAAATAAATTTTATAAAAAGGGAAATATATATCATTTTTATAAACTAGGAAATAAATCCTATTTGTAAGTTTATGATAATATATGAAATGATCGATTTATGAAAAGTATTTGGTCCGATCCCGAAATCAAAACATTATGATATGTATACAATGTTTGAAATCAAGAGATTTATAAATAGAAATGAGATTTATAAATGAATTTTTATAAATAAATTTTACATTCATAAAAATTATTTTTATAAATTATTTCGAAGATTCATAAAAAAAGTTTTATAAATAAATTTAGAGACTTAAAAAAGGAGTTTTATAAATATATTTAGGGATTTATAAAAAGGGAGTTTTATAAATAGAAATGAGATTTATAAAAGAAGTTTTATTACAAAATTAGAGATCTATAAAAGAAGTTTTATTAAAAAAATTGGAGATTTAAAAAAGGGAGTTTTATAATCATATTTGGATATTTACAAAAAAGGAGTTTTATAAATAGAAACAAGATTTATAAAAGAAGTTTTGTACATAAATTTGGAGGTTTAAAAAAAGAGTTTTATAATTATATTTGGAGATGTATATGGAAGTTTTTTAAATAAATTTGGAGATTTAAAAAAAGGAGTTTTATAATTATATTTAGAGACTTATAAAAAAAGTTTTGCACATTAAAAGGAAATTTAGAACAGGATTTTTTATAAAAGGAATGAGATTTGATTTCCATAAATGATAAATTTAAATTGTGGTGGTATGGAAAGTATTCTTTTCATAATTAACACCAAAATCCATGGTAGGGAAAATCATCCTTATCCTGAAAGTTAAAAATGTATGTCGAGGCTAGGATTGTACGCTAATTTGTCTAACTACATCATTAATCAATGGATAGTACAAGTTTGAAATCAAAAAGTGGTGATAAGTATAATTGGTCTAATTTTTATACGACCTTGTTACTAACACCAAAAGTGTTTTTGGGTAATTGTTACTAGTATTTTAAACAATATTTACTTTAACCAAATTAAGTATGGTTTTGAAATAAAACCTTTCTTAAGATTTGTGAATTTACTTATACCATTAAGATAAGTGTATGGGTACATTTTCTAAGTATTGGAAATGTAGTGTTTTGTGAGTATACTTATATTGTTGATATAAGTGTATTGAGATGTTTTTGGGATATTAAAAGTAAAATGTTTTATGAGTATACTTATACAGTTGAGTTACGTATATCAATATTTTTCAGATATTGAAAAGAGAAGAGAAGGCCTGTGTATATCTTTTGTAAAAGTATTTAAATACAAGAGTTTACAAAGTGATTTTAGTTAATGAAAGGATTAATCAAAAAGGCTTAGTGATTGCTTATGTACTTAATCATGCTTGGTTTTCGTATGAAATTAAATCTCTAATTTGATTGTTTGTTTTATAGTTAAATAACCGACTATCAAATCTTAGCTAGTTTTGAAACAATCAATTGTTGGTTCGGAGAGACCGATCAGATAAATAGTTATCCAAAAACCACTTTGAATCGGCATAAGCGTTTGAATTGGGACATCTTAAAGATGATAGAAATCGAAGTCGGAGTTCATTGAAGTGCAAGGGCTACTTGCTGCTAATCCTGAGGAAAAAGGATGTAGTAGAAGTAGTGCCTTCGGTTTGTTTAGTCCCAGAACAATTTGTATGTGTGAATGCTAGCATTGCATTATTGCTTGGAGGGCAGTGTTAGCATTCCAAGTGGGATTTTCTAAAAAGGTAAAATGTGGCCTCAGATCACATACCTGGTAATGTATAAAATAGAGGATACGCGGCAGGGCTATATGGTTCCCTACCATTAGTGTATGGTCATCACCGAATCTAAATCAATATTGACCTATTATGTATGCTAGTAACTCGGTATGGTTATTGGCCAACAATAAGAGGAAGGGTTGGATCATCACACGTGGTATAATAGCTAAAGATGAGCGAACACCTAGGCCTTGATGGGGTAAACTCATTAAAGATAAGCCTACCAACACCTTAGAATAAGTGTATATATATGAAGCGCGTATTTATTAGTGCTATAAAAATGTTTCATATTATGATGATTGATCTGTTAAGTGGTTTATGGATTTTGGTCAGTACAAAAAGAACAACTGTATCGATAGCGGTTTCCCAACACTTGAATGGTTTAGTAAAGTAAAAATAGTAATTTTAAAAAACATTTTAATTAAATATCCATTTGAAAATTAATATAATATTAATTAAAAAAAATTTGAAACTTTATTTTCAAATTTTAAGTTTCTTATAAATCCTAAATGATATTTTATGATTTGAATAAAAAATTCACAATCCTTTTGATTTAAAATGATTTTTCTATTTCGATAAATTAAAAATAAAAAATGTTTTTTGTGCCGAAAGCTTCTTTATTGTTAATATTATTTTATAAAATATAATATATAATTTTCATAATATATTTGAATTTATATAATTTATTTATGTATCAATTTAATTTAAATAATACTAAATTATAATAAAATATTTTTGCACCATCTAAAATTATCATAGCTTTCATTATTTATAAATAAAACTATATGACTAGTTTTGATTATTGTATGATGTTGTAATTAATTATAAACTGTATACCTATGTAATTAAATAATTTATATTAATTTAATAAAATATTATACTTTTATTCAAAGCCGTACTTACCCGATGTATATTTGATAAAGAAATATTTAATATGTATATACATGTATACAACCAAACACCTTTGTGATAATATTACTTGCATATCAAAATCGTCACCTAACTGACATACGTATAATATATACATATGTAATAAAAATTTATAATTCAGAATTAATATTTATATTTTTATTAGACACATACCTTACTCCCATTGCTATGACGTACACCTTGAAAGGATGATTTCTGCCCCTTAAAACCGTTTTTCGATTCGACAAAGAGCTTGTCTTTGAACCGTTGACCACCAGCTATCGGATAACGACTGAATTAACTTAATTTGAACTTGATGAGACAGAGAGAGATCGGTAGGAATATCAGCCAGCAGCACAAAAATAAGGCACCAAACAATCCTTATCAAACAAGGTTAGAGTCGCTTATATAGTGGATAGAAAGAAGAGAAATGTGGATCTGATCTCATACTGATCATCCTTTAATTTGAGGCATTAAAAATCAAGAATTATTTAACCTAATTTTAGCTGATATCCTTATTGCTACTGAAATTTCAGCCCTATAATGGGGCTAAAACATATTTTAAGCCCAAATAAAATATTAGGTAATTAAATAAATTTTAATCGCTAATCGATATCATATATCGATTGATATCTTTATAACTATCATAAATATATTTAATAATATCTATTTATCACATCATAATAAAATTTAAGAATTAATATTTCATAAATATTAATTAATTTATAATAATTATAAATTAATTTATAAATCGTTTGGTAAAAGGAGAATTCATCTTTTCGATTGTGCGACTCGTTGGATGTAATCAGCGATTAATCAAACTATTTGAATATAAATGTTCACACGTCACTTAGCAGGTGGTGTGACACCATGGCTAAATTTATCGCTTACTTGGTTTCGGTAAAATCCAATTTTACTTTATTAAGCGTTACCCGGTTATGACACTTATTCACATCAATTCTCTTTGCCAAAGCAATATCACTTCGGACTTATGAAATTTGGTAATGGTCGAAATTCCAATATCGTCCATATTTAACTCTGTAGTCCAAAAAAAATTCCTTGGTTTAATAACAACAACATTTATTAACCGAACTATCTAGCTAGATATTTTGACTTTGAGTTGACCGTGATACTAACCCCATATAACTGAGGAGACGGACTCCTCTCTTGAATAGTGCTTCACCTCCAATACTTCCATTTAGTCCAACTATAATCACTCTATTGATGTCATGCCATGATTTAACTATAATCAAAGAAAAGCTTTCATATTGAAGATCCATGGTATTCTCAAGTCAAGAGAACTGTGTAAATAATTCGCATCGATATTTTCTATTTGACCTTAGTTATGTTCACTAACAGAAAACTGTTGAGTGGGCCGTTTTATAGTTATCCAATAACTATCAGTATGTGAACTTTAGGTGCCCCCAACAGTCACGGGTAATACACTGCATAATATTTGAAGAGCGTTACGTACTCTAGTCTCAATGGATATATCGATATCCAGCCATGATTCATCTTGATTAGGAACATTTAAAATGACATGTTTAACAACATTGCGATTAGTACTCATTATTACAACTATTTATAATTACTATCACAAACACACAATTTGTGAATTTTCTGTTATATATAAACATATTAAAAAAATTATATAACATAAAGAAAAACACTTTTATTACGAATGAGAACTAATTACAGAGTTAATTAATTTACAATAAATTATAGAATTGGCCCTAGGGCATACCCCTAACTCTATCAATCTCTCACTTGCACTTAGAGCTAATTATGAAATCTCAATCTCATCCCTTCAATCAGCTTCTCTAGAGCCGACTGAGCTACATCCTTGGTGAATGGATCTGCTATGTTATCCTTGGTGTCTACCCTTTGTATCATGACCTCTTTCATCTCAATGAATTCCCTAATGAGGTGGAACTTCGAAAGAATATGCCATGACTTCTTGTGTACACTGCGCTCGTTTGCGATCTGCATTGCCGCATTGTTATCACAGAACAGTGCCATAGGTTTTTTAGTGTCGGGAATCACTCTGAGCTCACTCAAAAACTTGCGCATCAAGACCTCCTCTTTTGCTACTTCATTGAAGGTGATATATTCAGCCTCTATCATGGAATCAGCTTTCTTCTTGGAACTTTTCCAACAAATGGCTCCATCACTAAGTGTAAAGACATAACCAAACACTAATTTACTATTATCAATATCAATTTGAAAGCTCGAATATGTATACCCCTTCATAAGGAGTTCTCCTTTCTTGTATATGAAGAATAAGTCCATAACTTCTTAGTATTTCTCAAATATTTAAGTATACGTTTTACGGTCATCCAATGCTTTTCTCCGGGATTAGACTGGTATCAGCTTACACATCCAGATCCATATGCCACATCCGGCTTAGTACATAGCATAAGTTACGGAACCTATGGCTGAAGTATAGGGTATCCTTTTCATACACTCTTTCTTCTCATTGGTAGGAGAAGCGTCCTTCTTAGAAAGGACGATTCTAGACGGCATTTGAAGGTTTCCGTGCTTGTAATTCTCCATACTAAACCTTTTCAGTATGGTATCGATGTAGAGGGATTGAGACAATCCCGAAAGCCTCTTAGATCCATCTCTATAAATCTTTTTACCAAATATATAGGCCGCTTCTCCAGAATCCTTCATGGAGAAGTTCTTGGAAAGCCAAGATTTCACTAATTGCAACAACTAAGTGTCATTAGCAATCAATAATAGATCATAGACATAGAGCATTAAGAAAACAATAGCATTGCTCTTTTCCTTTCTGTATATGCACGCTTCCTCTATGTTCTGAAATAACCTGAACTATTTGATCACTTTATCTAAACCCTTATTCCAGCTCCTTGAAGCTTGTTTAAGTCCATAAATGGACTCTAACAACTTGCAAGCCTTGCCTTTACTTCCACTAACCATAAAACCCTCGGGCTATGACATAAATGATTTCTTCTAAATAACCATTTACAAAAGCTATCTCTGCATCTACTTGTCATATTTCATAGTTATTAAATGCAACGATGTCTAGCTTAACCAAATGGACTTAGGCATGGCTATGGGTGAAAATGTCTCGTCATAATCAACAACTTGAATTTGACGAAATCCTTCTACAACTAGCCTTGCCTTATAAGTCTCTACTTCCGCATTTGCATTTAACTTTTTCTTAAAATTCCATTTGCAGCAGATGGGTTTTATCTCTTCAGTTATGTCCGACAAAGTTCGAACTTTGTTTTCATACATGAAATCCATCTTGGATTTCATAGCACCAAGCTAGAGTGCAGAGTCTTTACTCCGCAGTGATTATTGGAAGAACAGAGGAGCATCGTCATCTAAGACACGATCCTCCTTCTCGTTATCCATGAGAAAATTATTTTATCTCTATGCTGTGCGAGCTACTAAACCTTCTAGTAGGTTGCGTGATTTCGTATACGGTTGAACTTGGTTCTTCCACTGGTTCAGCCTTGGTGTTAATTTCATGGATCTCATCTAAGTCTACAACCTCGCTGTTAATTTTCTTTGATAGAAATTCCTTTTCTTAAAAGGCGGCATGTCGAGAAATAATGAACTTTTATTCCTTGGTATTGTAGAATATATATCCCATCGAGTTTATGGGATATACTATAAATTTACACAATATCGATTTTTCCTCTAGTTTATTCGGACCAACGTTCTTAACTTTTTGTTAGCGAGAGCATCGTTACTGTTAATATAATTTTATAAACATAAAATAAATTTTCCATAATATATTTGAATCAATATAATTTATTTATGTATTAATTTGATTTAAATTATAATAAAATATTTATAAAAAATATTTTTCCACTGCCAAAAGTTATCATAGCTTTAATTATTTACAAGTAAAATAATATGACTAGTTTTGATTATTTTAGATGTTGTAATTAATTATAAACTATATATATATGTAATTAAGTGATATATATTAATTTAATAAAACATAAAAATTATATTTTTATTTAAAACCATACCGACCTAATGTATATTTGATAAAAAAAATTATGATATATACACATCCAATCAACCAAACATCTTTGTGACAATATTACTGCCAGATTGAAATTGTTATCTAGCTAACAACATATATAAAAGATGCATATATAATAAAATATTATAATTATAATTATATTTTGATTAGAAACATACGTTTATCCCAATGCCTTGAAGTACACCTTGAAAGGATGATTTCTGCCCCTTGAAACTACTTCCGATTCAGAATAGTACTAGTCTTTGTACCGTTGACCATAAACTATTGGATAGCGGCTAAATTAACTTGATTTGAACTTGATGAGACAGAGAGGGACCGGTAGGAATTTCAGCACCAAGCAAAAATAAGGAGGCACCAAAAAATCCTTATCAAATTAGATTAGAGATGCTTATATAGTGGGTGGAAAGGATAGAATGTGGATCTGATCTCATACCGATTCAACTTTAATTTGGGCCACTAAAATCAAGTATTTTTAACCTAATTTTAGCCGCCCAATACCCTTATTGCTATTGAAATTTCAACTCCATGATGGGTCTTAAACCCATTTTAAGCCCAAATAAAATATTATGCAATTAAATATAGTTTGATCGCTAATTGATATCGTATATCAATTAAAATATTTATAACTATTGTAAGTACATTTAATAGATTTGGTCATCATATAATAATCAAATTTTATAATTATTATTTCATAAATATTGATAAACTTAATTAATTTATAATAATTATAAACTAATTAAATTATTGATCGAAAGAGAATTCATCACTTCGATTGAGTAACTCATCAGGCGTAAACTTGGTCAGCGATTAATATCGAACTATTCAAATATTAACGTTCACACATCACTTAGCAGGTGTTGTGATATTTTGGACAAATTTATCGCTTGCTTAGTTTTGGTAAAACCTACTTTAACATTATTAAGCGTTATCTAGTTGTGACTTTATTTACATCAATTTTCTTCGTAAAACTATATTACTTTGGACTTATGGAATTTGGTAATGGTCAAAATTGTAATATCATCCATATTCAACTCTATAGTCCAAAAGCAAAGTCCTTGGTTCAATAATAACAATTAGTATCAACCGAACTACTTTGGCTAGAAATTTTGTCTTTGAATTGACTTTAGTTGACCGTGATACTAACCCCATGTAATTGATACGGTGTATCCTCTTTTGAATAGCGCTTCACTTCCAATACTTCCACTCGATCCAACTATAGTCACTTGATAGATGACATGCCATGATTTGACTATAATCAAGCGGAGCTTTCATATTGAAGACCCACGTTATTCTTAGGACGAGAGAACTATGTAAATTATTCATATCGATATTTTCTTTTTGACTTTGGTTATATTAACAAACAGAAAACTATTGAGTGGGTCATTCTATAGTTATCCAGTAACTATCAGTTTGTAACCCCTAGATGCCTCCATCACTCATAGGTAATACATTACCCAACATTTGAAGTGTGTTACATACTCTAGTCTCAACGAATACATCGATATCTAGTCCCGATGCATCTTGACTAGGAACAATTAAAACGACATGTTTTATAGCATTGTGATACAATACTCATGACTATAACTATTTGTAATTACTATCACAAACACACCATTTATGGATTTTCTATTAAATATATTTTTAATTAAGCATTTAATTTTTTATAAAAAATGGTTAATAGAAAGAAAATTACTGTTATTACGAACGTGAATTAATTACAGAGTTAATTAATTTACAGTAAGCTACAGATTGCCCCTTGGGCATACCTCTAGCTCTATCAATCTCCCACTTGCACTTGGGGCCAATCATGGAATTTCAATCCCATCCCTTCAATCAGCTTCTCGGGATCCGATCGAGCAAGACCCTTAGTGAATGGATCTGCTATGTTGTCCTTGGTATCTACCCTTTGTATCTCTTCTCAACGAATTCTCTAATGAGTTGGAACTTTCAAAGAATATGTTGTGATTTCTTCTATATCCTAGGCTCCTTTGCATTCTACATTGTCGCGTTGTTATCATGGAACAATTCCATAGGATTCTCGATATCAGGAATCACTTCGAGCTCACTTAAAACTTGTGCATCCAGACTGCCTATTTTGCTACTTCATTGAGGGCGATATATTCAGCCTCCATCCTAGAATAAGCAACTATTTCTTTCTTGAAACTTTTTCAACTAACGGCTCCGCCATTAAGCGTACAAACATTACCAAACACCAATTTACTATAATCTATGTCACTTTGAAAGCTCGAATATGTATACCCTATCATAAGGAGGTCTCCATTCATATACATGAGGAATAAATCCTCAGTATTTTAAAATATTTAAGTATATATTTTACGCCCTTCCAATGCTTTTATCCAGGATTAGACTAGTATCGGCTTGTGCATCATAATGTCTATGCCACATCCAGTTTACTACATAGCATAGCATACATTATGGAACCTATGGCTGAAGCATTGGGTATCATCTGCATACGCTCTTTCTTCTCACCAGTAGAAGGAGCGTTATTCTTAGAAAGGATGATTCTAGACCATGTTAGAACGATTCCATGCTTGGAATTCTCCACAATTAACCTTTTTAAGTGTGGTATCTATGTACAGGGATTGGGACAATCCCAACAGCCTCTTCGATCTATCTCTATAGATCTTTATACCAAGTATATAGGCTGCTTCTCCCAAATCGTTTGCGGAGAAGTTCTTGGAAAGCCAACCTTTGACTAATTGTAATAATAAAGTGTCATTGCCAATCAATAATAGATCATCGACAAAGAGCATTAAGAAAATGATAGTGTTGCGTGAATATGCTTGCTTCCTCTATTTTTTAATAAAAGCCAAATTATTCGATCAGTTTATCAAAACACTTATTTCAACTCCTTGAAGCTTTTTTAAGTCCATAAATGGACTCTAATAATTTGCTAGCCTTGCCCTCACTTCCACTGACCATAAAACACTCGAACTGCGACGGATGAGCGGCTTTTGTAAATCACCATATAGAAAAGCCATCTTTACATCAATTTTTCATTTTTCATAGTCATAGAATGCATTGATGGCTAGCATAATCCTAATGGACTTAGGCATGGCTATTGGTGTAAATGTCTCATTACAATCAACACCTTGAATTTGATGATATCCTTCCATAACTAATCTTTCCTTATAAGTTTCTACTTCCTCACCTACATTTAGCTTTTTCCTAAAAATACATTTGAAGCCGAAGGGTCTTATCCCTTTGGGTACATCTAGTAAAGTCCAAACTTTCTTTCATAGATGAAATCCATCTCAGATTTCATAGTCCAAGCAAGAGAGCAGAGTCTTTACTCTACGTGTTTGTTGGAAGGACAGAGGAGTGTCGTCATCTAGGATACAGTCCTCCTTCTCGTGATCGTAGAAAAAAACCATAGTATCTCTCTGGTATGCGGGATTCCCTACTAGACCTTCTAATAGATTGCGTGTTTTCGTATATGGATGAACTTGGTTCTACCACTGGATTGGCCTTAGTGTTAATCTCTTGGATCTCATCTAAGTCTACAACCTCAATGTTAATTTTCTTTGATAGAAATTCCTTTTCTAAAAAGACAACGTGTTGAGAAACAATGACCTTTTGTTCGTCAGTATTGTAGAATATACATCCCATTGAGTTTTTGGGATATCCTATAAATTTACATAGTACCAATCTTGCCACTAGTTTATTTGGACCAACACTCCTAACTTATGCTGGAAAACCCCACAAATACTTGAGTTGGGGTTTCTTACCATACCATATGTAATATGGTGCTTTAGGCATAGATTTAATAGGTAACAAGTTCAACATATGCACTGTTGTTTCTTGCGCATATCCCCAATAGGATAGATGTAACTCAGCCTTACTCATCATGGAATGAACATATCTAATAGGGTTCAGTTCCTTCGTTCCGACACATTATTGTGTTGCGGAGTACAGGGTGGAGTAACTTGAGAGAAAATCCTATTATCTTTTAAGTATTGTGGGAAATCATGTAGAACATATTCACCTTCTCGATTTGATCGAAGAATCTTTATCTTACGTCCGTTCGGTTTTCTACTACATTTTTATATTCAACAAATTTATCATAGACATCGAATTTGTTCTTAATAAAATATACATATCCTAGTCTTAAGAAATCATCAATGAAGGAACAAAGTAAGGAATATTATCTTCGGTAATTATAGGAGTCAAGCCGCATACATTACTATGTACTAACCCTAAGAGTTCATCAACTCTTTCATTGCTCCTACTAAAGTGGTGCTTAGTCATTTTACCTTTGAGACATGATTCACATATGTCAAATTATTCAGAATCAACTGACAGTAGTCATTTCTCACTAACATGACCTAGTTTTCAATGCCAAAGATTACTATCATTTATATTGTTAGAAGCATTATTCATAGAACACACATAATTAGTATTAATATATTAATGCCATGTTCAAGAATACCTTCGTAGACTTTATTTTCATCTAAACTAATGTTCATAACATTATTTGCACAATGAAATATATATACAGTCTCAAACAATCTAGAAATAGAGATAATCCTACAAATAGAGTCTTTTACAAAACAACTGTTATTTAATACTACACTAAGCATCTTTAAAGGCAATGTCCTACTACTGTTGCATCTACCAATGATACATCGTCAACTTAGAGCCTCATCTCTCCTCTTGCCACATGGTGCCAGTTTCTAATCCCTATAACGAATTACATATATAAGTACCAGATTCAGTATCTAAGTCCTAAGACGTTTTTTCAATTGTAAAATAATATTGAATCATAAATGTACCTGACGGAGCCATAGAACCATTCTGCTTCTTTTCCTTAACAATATTCAAGTAGTAAGGACAATTCCTTTTCTAATGATCTTTCTTGTGGAATTAGTGACATTCAACCTTGTCATCGGTCTTCTTTCTTTTCTTTTTACCTCCTCTTTTCTTCTTCTTTGAAATCTTCAAAGATGATGCACTACCCTTAATGGTAAGTACATCCCCTTGATCCTTAGGTTGTGAGTTGACTGACCTCAACATATTGTGAAGCTCCACGAGATTCACATTCAGTGGGTTCATTGTATAATTCAGTCAAACGGTTCATATTAAGGAGTAAGTGAACCAAGGGTCAAATCTATTTGCAATTCGTTGCTTATCTATACGTCTAACTCTGAAAGCCTATCAATATAACCCTTTATCATCATCATGTAATCATCCACTTTCTTCTCTTTGGTCATTTTGGCATTGAGCAGCTTCTTCATAAGCTCGTACCTTACGTAATGTGATTTTTCACCAAAGAATCTCAAATATCTCATGGACAGACATATTTTCGTGCTTCCTGTACAACGGCTTGTCTAACATAGACAACATAAAATCTTGGGCGATCTCTAGATCTGACACCAATTTTTCATAAGCAAGTTGTAGTTCGGGGTCTGCATCAATGGAGGGTCGTTCTTTAGTTTCGCATGTAATATTAGTCCAAAGGTGCTCATAAGTAAATGCTATTTAATTGCACTTAGCCAGTCGGTATAGATAGGTCTGGTAAGCCTGCCGGTTGTAGAAAATAGTTTTTGAGTTGTCATTTTCTACAAGTTCAAGTGGTAGATTATTAGGACAAATCATAGTAGATGTTCTTAAAATATTAGTAAGATTAAACTTTATATTACATTTTACTAATAAGTTCCCACTAATATTTTATGTTTTGACAAACCCTAAGTCAAAACATAGAAGTCTTTCGACTTCACTAGTATGTGTTAGGTATCGTCCATCTTGGAATTCTGACTTTGAGTTTTCTCAACAAATCATAGCTCCACAGACGATGGATAACTCCTTATCGATTGTCATAGACAACTCCTAACTCTTTGGTACTTTGTCCTAATCTTACTTCGACCTTGAGTTTTTTCAACAAATCGAAATGAAATTATACGCTCGTACCTACCATATTGTGATGGCCTAAGTATAGTATATGTATCTTGAGTTTGCTTAAAAAATACATATAATTATCTTACCTCGTCTATTCAATATATTAATAATATTACACACAACATCGTTAGCTTGAGTTTTCTTAACAACTAAGGAGTATGCAAGTAATTTATTGATACACACATATGGTAGAGCACAACATTATATTGAAGATTCAAAATCTTTAATATATTACACGTAGGGATATTAACTTATGGAAAAATGTAATACTTATGAATTACTTTTGTAATTCAAGTGTCGGACACATCAGAAATCATGATATATATACATTTACGTATGTACTTGTTCCTTAAGTCTAGTTAGGATTTCTTTAATGTTCCACCTTTAATTTATACTTTCATATTATATAAGTTTTATTATTATATAATTTTTATATTTCATATTACTCATATAATAATCTTATGTATAATATTATATCTATTAAATCTTATTAATTAATTCTAGTTATTTTTATATTAATATATAAAATTTATATTTAATATTTTATTATATACCATAACCTTCATAGTATAACACAAATATCATATACATCTGTATATTATTTAATTAATTAACCTTTCAATTAATTTATTAATTTAACTATTTTAATTAACTTATATTAAGTTCAAAATTTATTTGATATACATACATGTATGCTTATGCCATTTCAAACATTTTAAAATATCATAACATATATCATAATATATCATACATGTATTTATTTACTAATTAATTAATTTTATTAATAAAATTTTAAAATTTTAAATTAAAATTTGTATTATTTTTCAAACATTTTGGAAAACTTTATTATATTATAACTTTTATGATATATGTACATCTTATTTTAAATTTAACAATTAAATTTAAAATCTTATATTTTCAAACAATTTTGAAAATTTTCCTAAGGCTCAACAATTGAAAGTAACAATAATGTCGTCTTCTCCCATCCCTCCCGTACCCATTCCTTCCTCCCAAGTTCCTACACCGTCCTTTCCCGTACCACGCGCCACTGTTCCACCTTCGCCTGTTCTGCCATTCCCTGTTCCTCCGCTGTCAGCTCTTTCTCCTACCATCGTGCCAATCACCCATTCCATCACTGATGTTTCTTCTAACCTGACTTCTACTGCCAAGCAAAAACCACCCCCATACCCGCCTGAACCGCCTCCTTTGCTCCAATCTTCCCGTTCTTCCCTGTTAGGTGTTCCTCCCATCCTCCCTACAAACGCCATTCCTCTCTCCCCTCTTCATGCAGTACCATCACTTTCCCAACCTGGTTTTAGTCAACAAGCATGGACTTCTTTATTTAAACGCAAGCCTCTCAACACGGGGAAGTACAAGCTTGTTGACTTAGTTCCATCCTTCTCTGATGATGTGCTTGACTTGGTTGATGACGTAGTTCAGGCAGGCTCCGCTGTATGGAATGAATACTTGGTGGATTTTTTCCTTGATAAACCATTGTCTTACTCTTCAGTAGTAGCTAAGTTGAAAAATATCTGGAAACTAAAAGGTTCTGTGCAAGTTAAATCAGATGGAGTTATTTTTCTTTTCCTGTTATCATCTGAAGAAGATAAATGCAAAATTTTACTTGGTGACCCCATCATTATGAACAATAAAGTTTTTATCATTAGGCCTTATGATGCTGTCGTTAGCAATGTTTGTGGATCTGTTCGCTCAGTCCCTGTGTGGGTTCAACTACGAAATATTCCTCTTTTTGCCTGGTCTCACCTTGGCATTAACTGGATAAGCAGTCGAATAGGTTAACTGCTATGTATGGATGAAAGGATCGAGAGACTTGAAAGATTGGAATTTGCGAAGTGCATGATTGAAATCAATCCTACAAGGGTGTTACCTAATGATTTCCTTCTTAGCCTGGCTGATGGAGGTGTTCAGCGAATCTATGTAGAGTATTTATGGAAACCACATATTTGCGTTCAGTGCAACTCCTTCGGGCATGTTAAGGAATCGTGTGACATGAAGGTTGATACTGTAACTACAGTGGATGGCAAGGAGACAGGAAATAAGAACAAGGAAAGGCCTTCAAAAATAAAAGAAAAGTCTAACAAGCAAGTTCAAATATGGCAAAGAGTTGGGTACAACAGGAAAAAGATGGGAATGAATAGGAGATACAGGTGGGACATCAGTAAGGAAAATTTTCAAGATAGTGAAAAAGAAAGAGTGAGAGCAATAAGCAAAGTGGGAGAAGAGTTAAAGGCAACTATAGAAATAAACAAAGAGAATGAAGTGGAAAATGATAAGGTAGGAAATCAAAAACATAATGTGGAGTATGTGTTGGATATTGACAGAGCAGAGGTTGATACTGAGCTCCAGCCAGTTGCAGATACTGGTTTCAAGCTACCGGTGTGTAACAGTTTTGGTATTCTTCAAAGTATGGATGGTAAAAGAGTTAATGATAATGCTCAAATGCTTGAAAATAATACAACGGAAAAGGAGAAACCACAAGAGGCTGATTTCCTTTTGGTCGATAACTTGCATGCATCAGCTGGAAATACTACAAATGGTTCAAATTGCTCTATTTCAACACTACCTCATAACACTGCATGTGATGTCTTTTTCCCTGAATCAACCCCTAATTTTTCAGTACTTTCTTCCGGAGTAACACAACGCAGTGGGGTTACCACTGATGTTCATATCTCTTCACTGCCAACGTCTACAAACATGAAATCTATTTCTTTAAATAACAAGTCTTTCAACCCTCAAGAAACTGTTAATTCAGCCATTAACATCCGAGAAAATTGCTCTTCTTCTCAACAGCCTATAATTAGTTCTGATACATTCGTGCACAGTGTACACGTGCACGAGTGTCTCGACCCACCACCTCCTTTTGTAAGCACTAATACTGTCAACCCTACTCACAGCATATCTTCAACATCTAATAGTAGCCTGAATATTGCCAATGCTAATTCTTCAACTCTACATTCTTCCCCTCAAAAAATCTCTTCTTCGATCATTAGTGTTCCCTAGTCAGCTATTTCTTCCCCACAGCTACAGAAAACTAAACAAGCTAAGAATCTAGCTCACTCTCCCCTCAACACCAGTGCATCGAATATGGTTCTTCGAAGCAAGAAATATACCACCCTTTTAGAAAATACGTCTGCTCAATGATGCAAACCATTGGAGCATGGAATGTTAGAGGGGCACACCATGAAACCAAACTTTCTCAATGCAAAAACATGATATCTCAGCATAACCTATGTATGTTAGCCATACTTGAAACAAAGTTAAATCTGACCCAATCAATCAAAGCTGCTAAATATATTAACCCAGGGTGGGATGCCATTCACAATCTTGACGAGGCGACGTATGGTAGAATTCTCATTGTTTTCAATCCAAAATTGATCCTCCTGACCAAAGTTTTCGCTAATTCTCAAATCATCCACTGTCATGCTCAAAATATTATCACCTCGAATTCCTTTTACATTTCTGTTGTCTATGCATCTAATAATAAAGCTGCTAGAAATTCTTTTCTTCTCGACCTTCCATCGCTGCGTCAAGATACTCACCCATGGATCATTTTTGGTGACTTTAACTGCTGCAACAAGCTTGAAGACAGATTGGGTGGCAACCCGTTGTCTCTTAATGAAATACAGCCTTTGCGTTCCGCGGTTATTGATTCTAACTTAATTGATATTAAGACTACTGGTATGAGATTCTCTTGGAACAACGAACGTAGACATGGTACTAGGACCTTCTCTAAGATCGACCATGCGTTTAGTAACCACCTTTCCCTTTCCAAATGGCCTACCTTATATAACCACCTTCCTCCTCCTCTACTTTTCGACCACTCTCCCCTAATTATTGACCTCAGGGAAGATGGCATTAAAAATAAATCAAGTTTCAAATTTTTTAACACATGGGTTAATGAACCTGATTTTTTTGACATTGTTAAAGAAGTTTGGGCGAAACCTGTTTTTGGTAACCCTATGTTCATTTTGCAGGTTAAGTTGAAAAATACAAAGTTGGCTCTCAAAAGTTGGTCTGCTAACAGATTTGGTGATGGAAGTAAACAAAGTACGTATTGGAAGAATAAATTAGGAGCAATTCAAATAGACATGCAGGAAGATCCCCACAATACTACTATTAGTGCAATGGAGACATACATATCTACTCAGTACTACGCTGCTCTTTCCAGTGAGATTTCCATGATGAATCAAAAAGCTAGACTAAAATGGAGAACTAATGGTGATAGAAATAGCGCGTTCTTCCATGCTAACTTACAGGCGAAGCATTCCAGAGAAAATATTGTTTCCATACTGGATGATGAAGGCAATGTTCAGAATACGAAACAGGGAGTGGACGAGGCATTCATAAATCATTTCACCAAACTTCTCAACATTAGCGACAGCTATGATCCTGACAACAACCACATAGACCATACTTCCCTACCTAAGCTTTCTGCTGTTGATCATGCCACCTTGAAACTAGCTGTTACGGATGAAGAAATCAAGACTGCTATGTTTTCTCTTAATAGGAAATCGGCGGGTGGTCCAGATGGTTTTAATGCGAATTTCTACTTTGTTTGTTGGGACATTGTCAACTTTGAAGTTTTACGTGCGGTTAAGAATTTTTTCAAAAACTCCAAACTTATTCCTTCTTTCAACAACACTAATATTGCTCTGATTCCTAAAGTCAACAATCCAAGCTCGGTTTCATCCTTCAGGCCTATCTCGTGCTGCAATTCAATATACAAGTGTATCTCCAAAATTATAGCCACCAGGATGAAATCTGTCATGAATAACATTATTTCATCTAATCAAGCAGCTTTTCTGCCAGGGCGTAATATCCTTGATAATGTATTACTGGCTCATGAGCTTCTGAATGGATATAACAACAAGCACTCCTCTCCTAAAGCTATGTTGAAATTAGACATCATGAAGGCTTTCGACACACTGAGGTGGGAAGCTATTGTTAAAGTTATGCAGTGTATGTATTTTCCTTCTTCCTTCATTGCTTGGATTATGGAATGTATCTCCACTGTTCGCTTCTCTATCAATGTTAATGGTTCAAGTGTGGGTTTTTTCGGTTCTAAGCATGGCATACGTCAGGGGGACCCTATATCTCCGTACATATTCATTCTCATAATGGAACTCCTAACTCAACAGTTAAAGGTTAAATTAACTACAGGGCAAATCAAACCCCACCCAAGATGTGTTAATCCTGCGATTCTATCCTTGATGTTTGCGGATGACCTTGTTATTTTCTGTTCTCCTGACAGCTCTACTTTAAGTGCCGTCATGGATACTCTACATGCTTTTCATGCTATTACTGGTCTATCAGTCAACCTCCTCAAATCTGAAATAATGACAGCCGGCCTCACTTCTTCTCAAAACAATACCATTCGTTCTATAACTGGATTACATATCAGCGATAACAATGTTTCTTATCTTGGTCTTCCCCTCACCTACGCCAAAATCACCGTCAACCAATGTTTGCCCTTGTATGAAAAGATAATTACTAGACTTGAGTCCTGGTCGTGCAATCTTTTGAGCCAAGCTGGTAGAGTTACGCTGACTAAATCTATCATATTCTCCATACAAGTTTATTGGGCTAGAATGTTTATATTACCGCAAAAACTTATCAACTTGATTCGTTCAGCCTGCATGAGATTCATTTGGACTGGGAAAACTGTGGGCCGTTTTCTTGTTCCTATCAGTTTCAAGAAATTAGAAAAGCCTATTGCATATGGTGGCCTTGGAATAATTAACATGCTCCACTGGAATAAGTCCGCTACGGCTCGGCTCATCTATGACTACATTACTGGAAAAAAAAAATTGGGCTACATGGTCAAAATTTCATGTGCTTCGTGGTTGCAACTTTTGGAAAATGACTGCCCCTTCAAAGTTAAGTTGGACGTGGAGATCTATCTTCAAGCTGAAGGATGCTATCCTTCCTCTTCTACGATACACTATACATCATAGCGATGCTATTAGTTTTTGGGACGATCCTTGGATTGACAGGGGAGTAATATTGAGGAGGGTTCTTTCTTACGCCGAGTTAGTTCAAACTGGTGTGAGACAAAACGCGACTGTTCAGAGCTTTATCCATGGCAATGCAATTCGCCTTCCTAGGACTTCCAACTTTAGAATTCAGCAACTTTGGAATATGGCGGCAAAGTGTGAAGTTAAAAATGAAAGTAGGTGCAGTGTCCAGTGGGGAAGTACTGCTGCTAGCTTCAGTATCAAAAAAACTTATGCTTTCCTTACTGGAGAAGTGGGAGAGAAAAACAAATGGAGGAGGCGAATTTGGCAAAGGGATAATGGACAGACAGATAATTTACTCCACTGGAAAGTGATGAACATGGCTCTTAACACTAAGGTCAAATTACTAACCAGAGGTTTTCCTGTTGATGCTTGCTGTGTTTTCTGCCATCAATCTCCAGAGTTGGTGGAGCATTTGTTTTTTGAATGCGCGTATTTGAGAAATATTTGGAAGACTTGGATTATGAGAATTGGTAGAGAGTGGAAAGAAGCAGACAATGTTATGCAGTGGAAATATATCTATGATAACACTGGTGGTAAAAGTGACTCGAATAGACTTTTATTATATGTCGTCAAAAGATTCATGAAAGTGGTTTGGGATGAAAGGAACTGTCGCATCTTTCGCCCGGAGAAAAGCTTAACTCCTGAACTTTTTGAACGGCATTTGTTGCGGGAGATTAGACGTGATATTTGCCACGTCTCTTTTGCTTTTGATCCTGGTATCTTCTGCTAGGCTTTTCCTTTTTTTTTTATTATGCTTCATGTTGTGTTTTCTTTGTGTTTCCCCAGTGATTGTTGCACTATGTTTTCCTCTGTAATTCTGCAAGCTTTATTTGGCTTGCTCTTCCTCCCCTTTCGAGTGTGGCAATAAAATGGTAGGGGTCCATTTAACCCCGTCGGCTTTGCCAAAAAAATTGGGCCTCTTTTACTATGGGCAACCTTTCGGGCTCACTTCACCTTTCAGGCTAGGCTGGTAACTATGTAGGACAAGGTACTTGATTACCCAATTCTAATTCTAAACATTATCTTTCTAGACACTATACTAAGTGGTTGTGAGCTTAATTAGTGAACCCTAACAAGACTAATTTACACCGCATAGGCTATTGGGCTCTGATACGGCTATTGGAATTAGGCCAGCCTGCAGCGAAAGTTATGAATGAATTTCAATTTTTTTACCATAGTGGATCTTTATTGGGCCTACGAAGTCTAATTCATTTAGAACATTTTTAAATTTTATTTAAATAAAATCTTTTATTTTATTTTAAATTTATAAGTTATATATATTATTTTATTTATGTCATGATATATATGCATATATATGTGTATCATATACACCTATATATGTGTTTGCATATGTTACATATCAACCCATGTAAGGTATAACATGCCTATGTATAAATGTTGGGATTTAAATCGTAACAGACACGTTAGCTCATCCAACATGCTAGTATATATTGTCTAAATATACATATATCTATATATACACAATTGTTTATATATAATATATATATATATTAAGTTTTGTTTAAATAATTTTATATAGTATATAAGTATATATACATATACATATATTGTCATATGAATAAAATATTAACATTATATATATATTATTATAAGGAGGAGCGTTCATTGGCGCTCCAAACAGTACAGTACCTCTATAGCCCCATGATTTCTACCACACAACTCGAATTAAATAACATGGGTAATGGAAAGAGAGAGAAAGCCATATTATTTGATTCGAGTTGTGTGGTGGAAACCATGGGGTTATAGGGGTGCTGCACTAGTTGAGGTATCACTGAACGCTACTCTATTGTAATAGATTTATTAAAATATAGACAAATTATTTGTATACATTTAAAACCGTGAGTAATACAAAAATATATATATATATACACACACACACATTAATTTTTTTTAATATATATATACACATAAATATATGCCTAATGAAATATATATATATATTAATAAAATACTCAAAATATTATATAATTTTCCAAATATAAAAGTCTGGGTCTTGCGCACAACTCAGTAAAATAACTTTTTTTAATTTTAAAATACATTTTAATTAATACCCATTTGAAAATTCATAAAAATATTAATTAAAAACAATTTCAAAACTTTATTGTTAAATTTTAAATTATAGTAAATCCTAAATGAATTTTATGGTTTGAGATAATTCATAATTTTTTTGATTTAAAATGAATATTTTATTTCAGCCAAAAGTTGAATATTAATTTAATTTTTTTTATATACCGTTTTCCCAAAAGCTTCTTTACTATTAATATTATTTCATAAGATATAAATACAAAATATAAATTTCATAATATATTTGAATTAATATAATTTATTTATATATTCATTTGATTTAAATAATAATAAAATATTTATAAAAAATATCTTTTCGCTATCGAAAATTATTGTAGCTTTAATTCTTTACAAATAAAATTATATGACTAATTTTGGTTATATTATGATGTTGTAATTGATTATAAAATGTATATCTTGTAATTAAATAATATATATTAATTTAATAAGATATAAAATTTACATTTTTATTCAAAGCCATGCAGACCTGATTTATATTTGATAAAAAAATTGATATATATACACGCACATGCATACAACCAAACATCTTTGTGACAACATTATTTGCATCTCCAAATCGTCACCTAACTAACTATATATATAATATATACATATATAATAAAGTATAATAATTGAGAATTAATAATTATATTTTGGTTAAAAATATACTTTAATCCCAATGCCTTGAAGTACACCTTAAAAGGATGATTTTTGCCCCTTGAAACTGTTTCCAATTCAACAGAGAGCTAGTCTTTGAACCGTTGACCACCAACTATCGGATAATGACTGAATTAACTTGATTTGAACTTGATGAGATGGAGAAAGACTAATAGTAATTTCAACCAGCAAGCATAAAGGAGGAGGCATCAAAAAATACCTATCAAAGATGCTTATATAGTAGATAGACAGGAGAGAAGTATGGATAAGATCTACTATTGATTCTCCTTTAATCCGAGCCATCCAAAATCAAACATTTTTTAACCTACGTTTAGCCGCCCTATACCCTAATTGCTGCCGTAATTCCAACCCTATGATGGGCCTTAAACCCATTTTAAGCCTAAATAATTAAATTAAATTTAATCACTTTTAAATTAAAATAAATTATAGAATTAAGCCCAAATAAAACCCAAGACATTTTATTGATCAAAATAGTTTAGAATCATAAATGTACCTGATGGAGCCATAGAACCATTCCGCTTCTTTTCTTTAATAATCTTCAAGTAGTCAGGACAATTCCTTTTCTAATGAACTTTCTTATGGCAGTGGTGACATTTACCCTTGGCATCACTCTTCTTAGTTTTCTTTTTCTTGCTTTCTCTTTTTCGCTTCTTCGAACTCTTCGAAGATGATGTGCTGCCCTTTAATGCAAGTACTGCCCTATAATCCTTAGATTGTGACTCGGTCGACCTTAACATATTAAGGAGCTCCATGAGGTTCACATTCGATTGGTTCATGTTAAAACTTAGGATGAACGGTTCATACCAAGGAGTAAGAAAACCAAGAATCAAATTCACTAATTTGTAGCTTATCTATACATCTAACTATGGAAGCCTATCAATATAGCCATTCATTATTAGCTTGTAATCATCCACTTTATATCTTTTGGTCATTTTGGTATTGAACAGCTTCTTCCTAAGCTCGTACCTAGGGGAATGTGACTGTTCATGTTAACGGTTAAAATTGAACGCTAACACCCCGATGTGTGAAGTGTGAATGTGAAAGCACCACCCGATGGTTCGGGAATAGAATATCAGCTAAAATAACAGAAAATACAGTAAGAGACAGCGATTTTATAGTGGTTCGGCTTAAGGAGTAGCCTACGTCTACTTTAAGTATCTTTATTACTGATCTTGTTACAAAACGATACAATGCTCTTCAAGTACAAATCTCTTTAGTTACAAAACACTTTGAGCAAGTAGCTTAAGCTTCAATGTAGATGAAAGTCTTCAAATCCATGTCGGACGTGTGAAAGTCTTTCAAAGTAGCTTGTAGTGTTCTTCGAAACTTCAAGTATAGAGTCGGTTTAGAAACCGGCAGAGTATCGGCGCTTGAAGAGATTGTCCAAAAGTCCTTTGAAAGTTGGAGATGGCAATGTATTTATAGAGAAATCTAGGCAGGAATTATTGCCAAGTCCTAAGTCGTGGCCGACTTAGGATAAGTCGTGGCCGACCTATCGAGCCAAGTCCACGGTTTAGTAGAGGTAAGCTTGCCTACTTGAATTCATGTCATAAGACCTAAGTCGCGAATGAGTGGAAAAGATGCGGCATAAGTATCACGGCATTGGATTTTAACTCGGTAGCTCTAGGTCATGGCCGACTCAATCTAAGTCGTGGGTCGTGGCCCAACTGGTAAGCTTGCTCATATATACCACAAGTCCTAAGTCGCAAACGAGTCAACCGGTCCTCTTGTAAGTGATGCGGCATTGAATCTTGACTCCGTAGTCTTAAGTCGTGAACGACCTAGCAAAGGTCGTAAGTCGGTCGTGGCTTAAGTGAAGTTGCTTTTGAGCCTTTCTTGTCTCAAGTCGTTAGGTCAGCCATTTCTTGAGTGGTTTCCCCCCTTAAACCATTGAGTCGCGGTCCCCCTTGAGCCGTTGGATCGGCAACCTCTTAAGGAGTTAGGTCGGTAACCCTTCTAGGCCGTTGAGTCGGTCCATTTTCTTAACCCGCCAAGTCATGGCTTCCTTAATTCGTTAAGTCGTACTACTCTTTATGCAGCTAAGTCGTCATTTCTTTAAGTTGTTAACTCATGTTGTTATCTCCTGGGTCGCTAGCAGAGTGGAATTAACATTTGCCCCTCGAAGTACACGCCTAAGTCGTAGGTCGTGTGCTTCGACTTTCCTTAACTCGCGTGTGCCGATTCGGGTTCCACTGCCCTGAGATATAAAAGACTTAGGTCGCTTCTTCTTCACCTACTTGCTTCCGTGTTTACTTCCGCCATTATTGACCTTCGAAGCTTCCAGAAACGAATCCAATCAGTTTACCTCGTCACCAATCAAGTTCCTACAATCTTCATCATCACATTGCGTAAGTAAACTCATTACTCACTCGATTTCGCAATTACCGCTACCTTTCGAACATGGACTTCCCACTTTCTAACCCCAATCCAGATCCTCACACCATGCTTCATCTCAAATCACGTTACGATTGATTGCCGACAAACTTGGAGCGGTTCGATCGAGTTTTTAGATGACTTGCAAGGGGAAGACGATGGGTTACCATATTTCGAGTCAGCTGATCCGCTAATTTAGAGGAGACGATATTGTCCTATACGGGTTAACGGGTTAGGAGGATGACGGGTTACTGATTTAAGAAGAGGTCGGCCGGTCAAAGGAAGCGTGACATTAGCTTGGACGCGACTCAGTAATTTTGAGTGACCCAATAACCTCCGCAACTTAACTCTGGACCGACTTGCCAACTTTTGCGACATAAGTCTTAAGTCATGGCCGAGATAGGACTTGGAGAATTTCACGTCGCTTCGAACTGAAGTCTTTTCCCCTTACCATGCCTTACGACTTAAAGATCCAATGACTTAAGGCATTAACGATTTAGAGCACAAACGACCTAACTTAACTTGTCCCACATTCTCTAGGTCGGGGACGAGTTAGCACTTCGAACTGTCATGAAGCATAATTCTGACTTGAACTTTAACTTGAATTGCTGAAGTAAACTGCCTGAATACTGAATTGTTTGGACTTTGAACTGTTCAGTCTTTAAACTGTTAAACTTTGTTGCATTCTTTCACAGATCACTTTTGACTTGCAAGCTAACAATCTGTTCAATACATCATTTGCAGAAAATTGGGATGAATATACTGCCACCGACTGCCCACATCAAATGGAAGATTAGTTAACAACAGATAATCAACTTAAATAGATTGTGTGAACGAAGTGCTTTTAAATCATCAAATTCAAGTAAAGTATTAAAGCAATGTTGAAATAGTCAACTGAAACTGCCCAGTTTGCACTAATACTATACCTGAACTTTAAATTAACAAGTCCTGAAATTTGGTAATCGATCAATTATCGACTAGTTTAATTCCAGTATATTTACTTGTTATTTTTATTAGTTCTGCACAACACTTCACACTTTTAGGAAACGTGCACCTTCACATTTGAATATCCAGTTGCTTGTGTAGAATGACTTCTCAACAAGAAGAGATAACAACCCAGACTAGAGAAGCCACTCTTATTCCGGCTCCCCTAGTTAATCCTCCAGAGAGAGCCTCTACCACTTTATCATACAAAGTTTTTCGTCAGTTATGCACTCAGTTTGGCATTGCTAAAGCAGATGCCATTCTTCCTGAGAAAACTAACACTGCTGATGTGGCGCCTCCTGGCTTTGTAGCGGTCAACCGCCAAATGTGCTTGTGCGGTGCTATTCCTCCCTTCAATGACTTTCTTCAACAGTTTCTACTTCGATTGACCATCTCTCCGTTCCAAATGCACCCTAATGGTTATGCCATTCTGATGGGGTTGTGTGTTTTATTCATGAGAACTCTAGATCGACTGCCAAGTTTCAAGGAAATTTGTTATTTATGTTCTTTCACAAAGACTAAAGATCATCCCTCTATTGTTGTTATAAGAAGCGCTAGGAATCGCAAACTCATCACTGATCTTTCTGAAAGCGTTCATGGTTTCTTAAATCATTTTTTCTTTGTTCGCTGCCCCCCGGGGTTTTACGCCATCTGGAGAGTAGGAAGTAAGATTACCTGCTTCTATTTTCCATTCCTGAGCTTTTCGAGATCTGAGTCGCTAATTGCTAATTGCTAATTTCACTCTTTTCCTTTTTCAGCACTTCCTCCCCCCTCTAGAGATCCAGGTCATAAGCAAGTTTTTGAAAGATTGAATGTTGTGACCGCTAAAGAGAGAAGTATAAAGTTTTTGTTGAGGGATGAACTTTTGCATCAGTATGGGCTTTTACACACTTCTCGCTCCACACACCCCCATGAGGTTCCAGACTCCCCATCTAAAGCATTAGATGCCCCAGTTTCTACTAACGAACCCATACCAAAAGAACCTGCCTCCGAGGCTTCTCTAGTGAAGTGCTCTACTACTGCCGACGTTGCGGGGTCGTTTGGCAAATTCGCACTTGCCCCAGTCATTGAGGAAGAAGAGCCTCAGGGATCTTTCCAACATTCACAGAAGGCTGGTGAAGAAGCCAGGAAAACAAGGCCTGTCAAGCAGAGCGGGGACGACACTTTTGAAGGGTTGAGCGACCTGTTTGTCACCTCACAGGAGCTCTTTAAAGACGACCCTGTCACTACTAGGGTTTCTTCTTCAGTAGTTGAAGCGACTTCTACTTTGCAACAACTCCATCGACCCAAGAGTTGACGTTAACTACTACCCCCACGATTCCTCCGCAATCGAAGAGTGGTTCGTAGTTTGACGCGCGTAGTTTGCACATCACACACACTTAGAACTTTTCGGCACTTTCGTGCACCTAACTCTTTGTACTTTGAAGATTCTAAAGTTATGCTTCTTTTTCATTCTCAGATTCTCCAATGAGGCGAAGTGGTTCATATTATGACGACTTCAAGCAATACGGAAAGCGTGGTCAGTATGACTATAGGCGCTATCTTCCCACTTATAGGGAAACTGATGAAGAGAGGGCTGCTCGAAAGGCTCGGGAGAGACGTTCTTATGAAGAACGCTATGGAAGAGGGGATGAGCGGTACGATTCTTCCCATAGAGAGGGTGATTCCCATAAACGTAAATCCCATGATGACAGAGGGAAGAGCCACATGGCTGATGACCCAAGCAAACAGGCTAAAGTTAGTGAGCAATCTGCGCCTGCAATTTCTAAGAAGACCACTACTCCCATTCCTTCTCAATCTCCTGCCCCTTCCCGTACCGATATCCAGTCAATCATCAACAGGCCTTTATATCAAGTTGGGCCAGGTCCAGCTACTCTCCAAAGCCAGTTTCCACAATGGTGCTAGAAGGGGGTCCGCTTTGATCTCGACTTAGTTCCAATTGACAAGCCTGTCGTGTTGCGAAATCTCGATGCCGTCAGACTTGATATTGAGAGAATGTCGAGCTGGCAAAAACTTGTTGACAAACTCCAGAGAGTGAATCGTGCGAATCTTGAGGCTATGCTGACCATGGAGAACGATAAATCTGAATGGCAGAAAATTCTCAATGAACATGACGCAGAGATGAGGAGCATCACTGACTATAACGAAAAGCTCGAAGCGGAAGTTGGAAAACTTAAAGAGGAGCTTGCTACTTCTTCTACTTCCTACACCCAGAGGGAGAAAGTGCTTCAGGAACAAGTGCGGGACGCTCATGCTGCTCAGAGGGATGCCGAAGATAGGCTCGAGGTGCAAAACAGAATTAACGAGGGCCAAAGCGCCGAAATTGCTGAGCTTTGAAAGAAAACTAGCTCCCAGGAGATGGAGATCGAAATGTTAAAGCTTCAACTCTACAAGGTTGAAAGAGAGCGTGATGAGGCAGTGGCCGGCAAAATTGCAGCTGAAGAAGCTCATTAGGCCACTAAAGCCGATGTCAGTTCAACATTATTTGACTTCTATCTGCACAGCGTCCTAGGGCACGGTAGTCTCGCCTTTCTCGGCCCCAAATATGAAATTGCTCTGGCTAAAGTGTGGGAGGCCGCACTTGACATGCTTGGTGCTAAAGGTGCTGGCTATGTCAAATCAGAGCTTGAGGAACATTATCTAGATGACAGAGCTCGCGCCGCTCTTGTCAGGGGAAAAAAACAACTTGCGAAATTAAGAGCCAAAATAGCAGAAGGGGAACATTTAGGAAAAATTACTTCAACTGATCCAGTTCAGCCTTCACCTTCGGTCGAAATCGACATTGTTGGCTCCAGTTCTCATTCTCCACCCCCTACCGAAGCTATCACAGAAGGTGCAACTGTCCATAACGGAGACGAAGGCCAAGAGAGCGGTGAAGCGCTGGGTTTTGAGATAGACATAGCAAAGCCTACTTCGCCAGGTAATCCTAATGCTGATCTTGCTCAAATAGACTGCTCATTTGCTTCTTATGAGTTTGATGAGCTTCTGGACTACTTCCTGAATCTCAACGAGCCTTTATCTCCTCTCTTTACTGACTTTAACTTCTTTTATTCTGTAGAGAAAGTGCCGAGCATCGTTCAGACTCCCCCTCCTTCAGTTATTCCTCCCCCGCCTCTCCAAGTCACCCCTCCATCCGCCTCTCAACCCGGGTCGCAAGAGGAGCAAATAGAGGCTCTCCGAGACTTAGATGATCCTAATGCTTCACAGGAACACGGGGGAGAAGGGCTTGGAGAAGGCAATGAGTCCCCGGAGCGAACCACTTCCGATGATATAAAATTGTCTGCTCTTGTTACCCCGGGAAGTGAGTCTTCTTCAAGGAGGAGGAGGAAGCGTACCACTTCCAAGAAGAAAAGGAAAAGCATTCTTGTTTCTGAAGAGGAAGCGAAGGTTGATCCGGCAGTAACCCTCTCTCCTTCTTCCCCAACTCTCCCAAGCCGTCCTGAAAAACTGCCTATTAGGTCAGGTGAAGGCTCTAAAGGTGGTGGCAAGAAGAAGTAACGGGCCCTACTTCCCCTTATTTTTACTTTTTGCTTTTTGCATGTATTGGCCGGAGATTGTGCGGGTACCGGCTCCCGCTTTTCTTTATCCTGACACATGTACCTGTATAAAAATTTTGTAGTATTGAATAAAATGTTCCTTTTACCTATACAAACTTCTATCTGTATTTGAGAATACATTTATTCTTTGTTTTTGTGCAAGTTTCTTTATATAACATTGCAGTGAGCTTGTGGTATGTTGTTTGAGCGTTACTTTTACCAATATAGCTATACCATGTTGCCCCCATATCATAAGCTCGTTGTAATATTTTCGACTTTGATGGGACTTGTACTCTTATTTTCTGGAAAATAATTATTCCATACTTGGAGGAATATTATTCTGCTCAAAATAGAGTACTGCTCGTTTCATATGAGTTTTCACGCTCCACCCTTCGGAGATATCACTTTTTCTTTTGCATATATACATTCTTACAAAGCGAATTCTCTTATATGGTAAAGCGGGCCTCCGAAGGGCACTTTAACTTTTTTGAGGAAGAGTATTTTCAAGAATATATGAACCAATCTTCCTTTGAAAGCTAAAGTGTGCCTTTAAAGAGGGCTTTTCACACCTCAGCACTTGTGAAGTTTTATTTCAGATCCTGGTGAGATGTGTGCCTCCGAGGATGCTTGGAAGTTTCTTCCTCATTGTTGGTTAAATTCGAGGGGCGAGCGTAGGCTACTTGGACGTTTGTTTACGTAGATTGTCTCAACTAGTGAACGAGCGCCTTGCCTTCCACTTGGGAAGGTGCCTCCGGTTGACTCACGGGGCGGACGCAAGTTACTTGGACGCTTGTCTACGCAAACTGTCCCAACTAGTAAACAAGCGCTTTGCCTTCCTGTTGGGAAGGTGCTTCCGATCATTCCATACCATGTTGAGAAAGTCTTCTGGCATGCCCCGTTTGAGGTCTTTATCCTCCAAAGAGTTGTGCCTCCGAAGAGGGCTTGTGCCTCTGAGGAGAAGCATTTGGTCTCCATAGAGAAGCGTTTTGCCTCCGAAGAGGGCTTTGGTCTCTGAGGAGAAGCATTTGGTCTCCGTAGAGAAGCGTTTTGCCTCCAAAGAGGGCTTTGGTCTTTGAGGAGAAGCATTTGGTCTCCGTAGAGAAGCGTTTTGCCTCCGAAGAGGGCTTTGGTCTCTGAGGAGAAGCATTTGGTCTCCGTAGAGAAGAGTTTTTCCTCCGAAGAGGGCTTTGGTCTCTAAGGAGAAGCATTTGGTCTCCGTAGAGAAGCGTTTTGCCTCCGAAGAGGTCTTTGGTCTCTGAGGAGAAGCATTTGGTCTCCGTAGAGAAGCGTTTTGCCTCTGAAGAGGGCTTTGGTCTCCGAGGAGAAGCATTTGGTCTCCATAGAGAATCGTTTTGCCTCCGAAGAGGGCTTTGGTCATGTCCATTTCATCATCTGCTCCTTAGCGATTTCGAGTTCACATCCCATTCTCTTGGCAGTTGTTCGCCTTTGCCGGAGAAGTGTACTTTATTGTTGAGCGAATCCACGGGGCAGATGCGAGCCACTTCACAGGATGTTTGTTAGCACAAACTATTACGGTTCAATGGCAAAGGTCCGGACCCTTCTCGTTAGGAAGGTGCCCACTTTAGTGGAATCATCAACCATTTGTAAATAACACTTCTCTTGTAGGTGTAGGGTTTGGGACTTTTGTGACTTGTAGGAATCGCTAAGCTTTGCGATGTGTTGAATAGGTAAGCTTTGCTTTGATAGCCTGCAATTTGAAATCGAGATTTTAGCAATATTTTAAATATATTTGCATATCGAAATAAAACAGGCATTAAATTGTAGTAAAGAACACAAGATGTATATTTTTCTTTTATTGATCAACACTACTTTTATAGCGATTTTTCCAACATAAGAACGATACACTCATGGTAACTTCACAATTTTAAGCAAAGCTATTAAAAATGAAGTGATTATTGTTCCATGGTTCCAGGGTTGGATTTCCCTTTGGAGCGGAATATGCTGAGCTGCAGTTTTGTTGCCTAAACCAGATTGACGTTGTTATCCCTGAGTGGATGAGGTTGGGTCGACTCTGTTTTTCTTCACATACTGTTGCAGCTTATTTTGTTTCAGCAATTCTTCAATCACGTTCTTTAACTGGCGACATTGGTCAGTGTCATGGCCAGGTTGATTGTGGAATTGACAGAACTTTTCATTATTCACTGCACCTCTCTTCATCTCAGGTGGTTTGGCATACTCAACATCATCCTTAGTAGCGAAAAAGATATTCTCTGGAGTATCAGTTAAAGGAGTAAAGTCTGAGGGATCGAAGCGGCGAGGTTTCTTCTCATTTTTCTGGTTCTTTCCTTCGTCATTTTTCCTTTTATGGTTACCATATTCTCTCTTGTTAGAAGCAACATTATTATCCTCAACTTTGGCAACAACTACTTTTGCTGGCCCAGAAAGGCTTTCTAGTCGCATGAATTCGTCGGCCTTTTTATAAAACTTGTCAAGTGAGTTTGCTTCCTTCATTTTCAGCCATTTTTCGAATTCACTCGACTTGTCGACGGCTCGCATCAAGTAGGTCAGGATCATATGGGGCTCTGCATTGTCTACTTCGGCCAAAGCTATGTGGAAGCGATTCAAGAAAGATTTGATAGATTCTCCGGGAGCTTGCTCAAGGCTGGATAGTGACATTATATCATTTTCCTTCGATGCATACAGCATGAACTGTTCTTTAAATTTTCGAGTTAAGTCGGAGAATTGGTCTATAGACCAGACTGGTAGCTTTGTGAACCAAAGTAGGGCCACACCTTCCAAGTACACTGGAAAGTATCGACATTTAGCCTCGTCAGATGCCCTTGCCCCTGTCATATGCCAATCGTACTTGTATAGGAAATGGTTAGGGTCACTAATTCCATTATAGGCCGGGATAGTAGGAGGCACAAATTTCTTTGGAAATTTTACTTTCAAGATCTTTTCAGTGAACGGAGTCTTGCTTAGAGCGAAGCCCCAGTTTTTTTCATCTTCTTCCCTTTGCATGCTCTCTTTCATGATTTGGTGGACTATCCCTGATAGGTACTCCTCGTCGTTCAGAGGCCTCGCTAGGCGGACGTCGGTTGTTCTTCCAAAAGTTTGCCTTGGCAAATATTCGCGAACAGTCGGTTGCGGCCTTGAACCCCCAGCTTGGGAAGGTGCCCCTGTGGCGATGCCAGATGTTCTTCGAGGAATACTTTTGTCCTGGGAATCATGAGCATCTTCGGGAAGGTTTACTTCGTTATTTTCTGGTTGTCGACTTGCCCCAAGCATGGCATTCAATATATCCATCATTAAAGCGTTTTGAGCTTCAATCTGTTGATATAACCTGGACACTGCATCGTCTAATTCAGCTCTTGAGACTCCGACAGTAGGAGTTGCCTGATCTGGTATTGGGGAAGCAGAGGTCCCTTCTTGAGCAGTTTCAGATATGGTAGATTTACCCTTTCATCCAGGAGCCATGATTTCCGATGGACTTCTGGTTTTGAGAGAAACTCTTTCCACAAACTTTTACGGAGCAATGATGGAAGTATCCCGAGTTCAATTCTCAGTGAAAGCACCAAAAATGTTAACAGTTAAAATTGAACGCTAACACCCCGATGTGTGAAGTGTGAATGTGAAAGCACCACCCGATGGTTCGGGAACAGAATGTCAGCTAAAATAACAGAAAATACAGTAAGAGACAGCGATTTTATAGTGGTTCGGCTTAAGGAGTAGCCTACGTCCACTTTAAGTATCTTTATTACTGATCTTGTTACAAAACGATACAATGCTCTTCAAGTACAAATCTCTTTAGTTACAAATCACTTTGAGCAAGTAGCTTAAGCTTCGATGTAGATGAAAGTCTTCGAATCCATGTCGGACGTGTGAAAGTCTTTCAAAGTAGCTTGTAGTGTTCTTCGAAACTTCAAGTATAGAGTCGGTTTAGAAACTGGCAGAGTATCGGCGCTTGAAGAGATTGTCCAAAAGTCCTTTGAAATTTGGAAATGGCAATGTATTTATAGAGAATTCTAGGCAGGAATTATTGCCAAGTCCTAAGTCGTGGCCGACTTAGGATAAGTCGTGGCCGACCTATCGAGCCAAGTCCACGGTTTAGTAGAGGTAAGCTTGTCTACTTGAATTCATGTCATAAGTCCTAAGTCGCGAATGAGTGGAAAAGATGCGGCATAAGTATCACGGCATTGGATTTTAACTCGGTAGCTCTAGGTCGTGGCCGACTCAATCTAAGTCGTGGGTCGTGGCCCAACTGGTAAGCTTGCTCATATATACCACAAGTCCTAAGTCGCAAACGAGTCAACCGGTCCTCTTGTAAGTGATGTGGCATTGAATCTTGACTCCATAGTCTTAAGTCGTGAACGACCTAGCAAAGGTCGTAAGTCGGTCGTGGCTTAAGTGAAGTTGCTTTTGAGCCTTTCTTGTCTCGAGTCGTTAGGTCGGCTATTTCTTGAGTCGTTTCCCCCCTTAAACCATTGAGTTGCGGTCCCCCTTGAGCCGTTGGATCGGCAACCTCTTAAGGAATTAGGTCGGTAACCCTTCTAGGTCGTTGAGTCGGTCCATTTTCTTAACCCGCCAAGTCATGGCTTCCTTAAGTCGTTAAGTCGTACTACTCTTTATGTAGCTAAGTCGTCATTTCTTTAAGTCGTTAACTCATGTTGTTATCTCCTGGGTCGCTAGCAGAGTGGAATTAACAGTTCACCAAAAGAGACGTGAGACTATCAATTATCTCATACACAGACATATTTTTATGTCACCTCTACAACGTCTTATCTAACATAGATAACACGAAAAATTAGGCGATCTCTAGGTCTGGTACCTAATTTTCATAAGCTAGTTGTAATTCGGGGTCCGCACCATCGGCAGGTTGTTCTTTAGATTCACATGTAATAGCAGTCCAAATGTGCTTTTAGTCAATGCTATTTTAATTGTTATTAGCTAGTCGATATAGTTGGATCCAGTAAGCTTGTTGTTTTTAGAAAACAGTTTTGGAAATATCATTTTCTACAAGTTTTAGTGTGGATTATTAAGACAAATCATAGTAGATGTTCTTATAATATTAGTAAGATTAAACATTATACTTCGTTTTACTAATAAGCTCCCAACAGTCTTTTATGTTTCGCCAAACCCTAAGTCGAACCATAGAAGTCTTTTGACTTCACTTTTAGGTGTCAGGACTCGTCCGTCTTGGAATTCTGTCCTATAGTTTGCTCAACAAATCATAGCTGCATGGTCAATGAATAACTTCTTATCGATTGTATCATATATAATCCCTAACCCTTTGGTACGTTGTCCTAATTTCACTTCGACCTTGAGTTTTTCTCAACAAATCGAAAAGAAATTATTCGCTCGTACCTACCATATCACGATGGCCTAAGTATAGCATATGTACCTTATGTTTGCTCAACAAGTACATATAGTTATCTTATCTCATCTATTCAATATATTAATAATACTACATACAACATTTCTAGCTTAAGTTTTCTCAATAACTAAGGAGTATGCAAGTAATGTATGTATGTATGTGTGTGTGCGTAGTAGTAGTGGTGGTGGTGGTAGTAGCAGAGGACAATATTATATTGAAGACTCATAAACTTCAGTATATTATATAGAGTGATAATGACTTGTGGAATAATTTAATTCTATTAAATTACTCTCATGATTTAAGTGTCGGACACATCGGAAATCATGTGTATGTACATTTACATATGTCGTTATTCCTTAAGTCTATTTGGATTTTTTTAAATGTTTCGTTTAGTTTATACATTCATATTATATAGTTTTATTATTATATAACATTTATATTTTATATTTCTTATATAATAGCTTTATGTATAATATTATATTAATTAAATCTTATTTAATTAAATTTTAATTAATTTTATATTATCTCAGTATAACATTTATATTCGATATTTATAATATGCCATAACCTTTATAGTATTGCATATACATTATATATACGTGTACATTATTTAATTAAATAACCTTTTGATTAATATATTTAATTAAACTATTTTAATCAAATTATATTAATTTCAAAATTCATATCATGTATACTCATGTATACTTATGTTATTTTAAACATTTTAAAAAAGCACAACATATACCTTAACATATAATACATGTGTACATTTATTAACTTATTTAATTAATTTATTTTATCAATAGTATTAATAAATTTTGAAAATTTTAAATTAGTGTATATATATATATATATATATATATATATATATACACAGGAAAATCGGTTGAAGGAAAAACTTAGCATTTTTTTTGGAATGAAGGACGCGGCAATTATTTTTACGTTTTAGGGACGCAAGTTTTATTCTTTCGCCTCAAGTAAATTCTCCACAAAAAAATTAGACCGTTTTCAAATCCCGTTCTCAAATCAATAGGACTTGCGGCGACATCACAAGAATAGACGGCGCTGCATAACAAGAACAGACGACGGCGGCGCAACCGCAGATGAAGGCGGAGCTCATTCAGGTGAAAGCGAAGCTCATTCGTCATGCGAAGGCAGAGCTCGTTCGTCAAGCGAAGGCGATGGACTGTGGGTGGTGGCGACTACTTTGAAGGTCTGCGGTGACTTGAGTCATGACTTTTATGGCCGATTTCAGATGAACGGAGGAGGAGTGGAGGTTATGGTTGCTGTTGGTGCCAAAAGTAACGATGGCGATTAAATGTGTTGAAATGGACTAAGAAAAAAATGCTATATGAAATTATCATTCTAATTCTATACGTATAATACATAACTGAACATTATATTTTGCATTGCAGTTGTTATAGTTTATGCATTTGTAATAGTATGATTGAATGTTCCTAATTTTCAAGGAGCCAAAGTAAATTTTGTTTTAAAAATCTGCAAAAGATGTGATTTTTATTAGATAAAATTACTTATATGTTTCACAAGATAATAAAATATGCATAAAACATAATGCATCAGTTGTTTGTTTACTTGTTTATTGAATTGTTTTATTTTGAATGTTATAGCTATCATAAATAAAATGCTAGTGTACTTCATAACTAAAATGTTATATTAAACTATCATTTTAAATATTCTAAACACACTAGTGGACTTTGTAATTAAAATGCTACACTAAACTATTTTTTAATATCATAAATATGATAGCGAACTTCATAACTAAAATGTTGCATTTAACTATAGATTTGCATATTATAAAGATGATAATGGACTTGGTAATTAAAATGCTATACTAAAATATCATTTTGAATATTTTGAGCGTGATAGTGAAATTCATAACTAAAATGCCACATTAAACTATTTTAACTATTATTCATCACATTCAATACGTTCTAATGCACTTTAAAAATAGAAATGATATTTTTACTTATCATTTAGCACATTTGATATATTGTAATGCACTTTAAAAATACAAATGATATTTTTAACTATCATTCGGCACATTCCATTCAATTTGATACATTGTAGTGCACTAATTTAATAATACAAATGATAGATTGGTTTCATATGTACCCGATTAGGATTGACATCCGGTTAGCTTTTGCATTCATGTGTACTCGATTACGTTTGGCACCCGATTAACTTTTGCATCCATACATATCCGATTAGGATTGACATCCCGTTAGCTTTTGCTTTCATATGTACTCGATTAGGCTAGACATTCGATTAACTTTTACACCCGTTGGTACACTTAGTTAAACAATATATCTCGAGTATAGATTGGTTTCATATATACCCGATTAGGCTTGGCATCCGATTAGCTTTTACATCCATGCATACCCGATTAGGCTCGACTAGGCTTGACATCCGGTTAGCTTTTACATCCATACTTACCAGATTAGGCTTAACATCCGGTTAGCTTTTATATCCAAACGTACCCGATCAGGCTTGGCATCCGATTAGCTTTTACATTTGATGGTACGCTCGGTTAAACAGTATATCTCCGGTGTAGATTGGTTCCATATATACCCGATTATGCTTGGCATTCGGTTAGCTTTTGCATCCTTATGTATGCTCGGTTAAACAATATATCTCGAGTATAAATTGATTTCATATATACCCGATTAGGCTTAGCATCCCGTTAGCATTTGATTAATATGTACCCGATTAGGCTTGGCATCTGGTTAGCCTTTGAATCAATACATATCCGATTAGGCTTGGCATTCGATTAGCTCTTGCATCCGTACGTACTCGATTAGACTTAGCATTCGGTTAGCTTTTGCATCCATACGTACCCGATTAGGCTTGGCATTCGGTTCACTTTTGCATTCGATGGTACGCTTGTTAAACAAAATATCCTGGGTATAGATCAATTCCATATACACTCGATTAGGCTTGACATTCAGTTAGCTTTTACATCCATAAGTACTCGATTAGGTTTGATATCCGGTTATCTATTACATTCATACGTACACATGATAGTGAACTTCATAACTATAATGCTACATTAAACTATCATTTTGCATATCCTAAACATACTTGTGGACTTTGTAATTGAAATGCTACATTAAACTATCATTTTGTATAACTTAAACATGCCAGTGGATATTGTAATTAAAATGATATACTAAATCTCATTTTGCATATTGTAACTTTGGTATTAGACTTCACAACTAAAATGCTATATCAAACTATCATTTTGCAAAATTTTAAACATGATAGTGGATTTCATAACTTAAATGCTACATTAAACTATCATTTTGTATGTCATAAACATAGTGGTGAAATTTGTGATTAGAATGTTACATTAAAAATACATATGCTATATGCAATTATCATTTTGCATTTGGTAGTTCTCCTTAGGAATACTTATTTTATTTTGTATATTCTATTCATACTACTTCACTTTAAATATAGCGGAAATTAGCCATAAGGGCCTCTTTAGCAAGTGCAATTAGTTTCTAGGACACACAACTCAAATAATTATTTTTAAGGACAAAATGGAAAATAATTAGTTTCTAAGACGTAAAAACCTATGAAATTATATCCTTGAAAGTAACCGACTGCTGACTTTGTCCTTAAAAGTAACTATTCTGCTGACTTTGGCCTTTAAATTAATTTCCGTGGATGTGTGTCCTAGAAAATAATTTGACTGCAAAGTTTGTCCTTTTGGTGAAATGCCCCTTAAATATACTTATGCTAAATTCAAGTTCATTTTGCATATTTTTTCATCCTTATTCAATTGAAATATATTTTTGCTATATCCAAATATCATTTTGCACAGTCAGGTAATTGTATTATATTTTAAAAGTAGAAATGATATATTATCTATCAGTTAGCACATTAAACACAGTCTACTGTGTTTCAAATGTAGAAATGCTAAATCTAAATATCCTTCAACTTGTGATTAAAACCTTTTGACTTTCTTCTTCTTTTGTGTTCCACTTCTCCATTTTTTCTTACCTCTAGATTTAGTGGCACTCGACTTCAATTTTCACGAAATTTCTAATTTACGTTTGCATTGGAGTGTCGAATTAGGTTTTTTTTCAATTTTGGAAGGGACGACGGAAGCTTCGACGATGGCGGCCTTAGACGACGGTGGCTTGGGTGATGGCGGCTATGGCAGGTTAGGCCTATGGCCGTGGCGGCTATGGCAAGCTTCAGATGATGGCTTCAGACGATGGAAGAAACGGTTGAAGTTGGTTGAATAGAACGAGCTACTGTCCTTGGGCCTAAATTTTAAAAGTTCCGTCCTACATATAAAATTAGCATAAAGTGTTTCCTTTAAACTAATTTTCTCTTATATATATATGTATGTATTCAAATATATTGAAATTTAATTATATTATAACTTTTATAATATATTGATTCTTACTTTAAATTTAATTTTTAAATTTAAAATATTATATTTTCAATATTCAAACAATTTTGAAAATTAGGGCAAAACCCGATTCAAATTTGGACCTTTTCTATTAGGGACAACTATTGGGCTGCAAGCTGAATAATTAACCCAAACATGGCTAATTTAGGTCGCATAGGTTATTGGGCTTTGATACCATTGTTGGAACTGGGCTAAGCCTCCAGCGGAAGATATAAGTAAACTTCAAAAAAAATTCCCTTATTGAATCTTTATTGAGCATATGAAGTCTAATTTATTTAGAATATTTCTAAGTTTTGTTTAAATAATTTTTTTATTTTATTTAAATTTACAAAATGGTATTATATTATTTAATTTTATGTTAAATTAAAAATATGTGTTTATCACATACACATATATAAGTGTATGCAAGTGTAACACATCAATCCTTGCAAGGTAAAACAAAGCCGTACTTATATAGATGTTGGAATTTACATTGCAATGGACACGTTAGCATATCCAATATGTAAATGCATTGTCCAAATGCATGTGTGTGTGTATACCATACATACATATATATTTGCTTTTATAATAAAATATTTGATATATATATTAAAATTTGTTTACGTATAATTTTGTATAAACATATAAGTATATATATGAATATAAATATATAACATTAACAAAATGTGTATAGATATATATTAATTACTATATAATATGTTTATATTATTTAAAATAAAATAAATAAATAAATAAATACTTTTTTCGTTGTAATGTCGGAAATATACTTATACAAAACATAAATTACACACACACATTTATATACATATAAATGAACATGTTAAATTGTTATACATAAATATGTATAATATATATATATATATATATATAATAAAATAAATAAAATAATTATTTATTTAGATATGTTTATTGAACTGGCCTTACGCATAAACCAAGTTTTTTTAAATTTATATATATATATATATATATTAATAAAACAATATAAAATTATTTAAAATAAAAAATTATTATTTTTTGAAAACTAAATTTAAATTTAACATTTCCAGCAAAATTTTTTACGAAAATTTAATATATAGTTTTATAATTTAAAATGATTTAAAATTCAATTTTAAATTATCGGTTTTTAATTTAAATATTTAAAAATACAAGCCTTGTAATAACACAAGCACCACCCGACCGGTATCCAGAGTTGTAATCAACGTGCATAAGTGAAATATAGATATGTAAATGACCCATCCTGCAAAATATATATTTTTAATTCATAAGCATCATAAAAATTGCGGTCGCCCTGAATGAACTTTTGAGATATGCAAGCTCCAAAGAATCAAAACAGAGTAGGAACAAAATGAGGTAGCCAATTGCATGTTACTAAACTCAATCTACCGTTGATCATTAGCAATATAATAATGATAATGTTGACTATCCTTTTTAAGTCTAGAGTAAAAAGAATAAGCAACCGATATAAAGCTTTACATAAACTTGTACCCGACAACTCATATCAATTGAAAGGTTGCCGCTGCTACAAAATATTTGAATGTCCATCCTATATACAAAATTATTATAATAAAAGAATAAGGCGCGCATCTCGGCTTGTCTCCTAAACATCATATTTCGGAGAGCAAGCCTGAATCATTCTGTAAAGATTGCTTAAGCATTTAGAAAGAGCCAAGAACTTGGAAAGAACATCACGGCCACCGCCTATGTAACTTTTGTCTTTGAGTTATCAAAAAGATTGCTAATATTGGTGGATATGGCAATGGTGCTTGTTATCAGCGCCAATACTATCATGCTCCCTGCTATTAACTTGTCTTTTCTCTTCGATATTCCATATATATCCCTTACAACTATGGCTCCAGGGAAAATCAAGGACATGCTTACCGAAGCCGTTGATCCAATAAACTGGAACAGAACCCAAATATTTGGAATCGCAATTGTTGCCAAGTACACAAGTGCCATCAAGATCAGAGAAACCGTGACAAATCGCACGTTATCAGTCACCAATGCTTTCTTCTTGGGAAATAGCATTTCATCCACATTAAGTCTCAAAGATAAATTGAGAAGAGGGAACACCAATATCAAATGCAAAGCGTAGCTCGGTCTAACTATGTCCTTTAACATCGGTCCATAGTTTGAAATAGAGCTTTCGTGATCGAAGTTGGAAAGTATATCACACATCGTTGATTCCCTAAATAAAAGATACCCGGAAAATCCAACCGTTGAGTAAATGATGGAGCAGAGTATGAGGGAGATTCGAACTGCGACTTTCATGTCAGAAGCAAATGCTAATTCTGCACGAACCGGGTGAATGTTGTTGTAACGCTCCGGAAATTTTCGACTTTCGAAAATTCAACATCGATACTCACTTTATCGACTGCCGAGAAATCGAAGGCCGAAAACCCGAAATGTTATGGGTTTAAGAAAAAGGAAATGTTTCGTTTTTCCCTATAAATAGACCCCCCACTCTCTTCATTAAAAAAAAAAATAGACTAAACCCTAACGCAGCCGCCACCCTATTATGAACGGCCAGAATTTTCCCACCTTCCTCCCTCGATTTCTCCAAATCCGTCGACAATTAGCCTTAGGTTTCAACTAACAAATTGAAGAGGACATCAAGATCTACAAGTTCAACGGTGGAGATCGTGTTTGGAGCGACGATGGGGGAGATATGGAGCCGCGTGCGTGGGCCGTTCCTCCTCGTGTTGCGCGCAACCTAGGCGACCGAGCATGGAGAGGTTAGGGCCGAACATAGTGCAAGTGGAGGGCTTCGACATGGAGCAAGTTGATCGACCTAAAGTTGAGCGATGTGGCAACGGCATGTAACCCTAATTATCTAAGATGGGTTCAAGTGTGTCGGCCTTTGTCTGTAGATAGAACGTGGGAGAAGGTGAAATGGATGGCATGGCGTATTACTAGTTATATAGTATTTCTTTTTCCGCTGCACTGTTTGATGTTGTATATTGTTGTTGTACACTCTGATGATATGATGTAATGTATAAAATGAAATAACTGATATAGTTCTTTGTTTAAAGATTATTCATTTATTATTATATGTTGTTCCGCTGCGAATTGTGAGATTCTGATGTAGTTCTGTTGTTTTCTTTCTGTTCCGTATGTTCTCTATTCTCTTTTCCTTCTATTTTAAAATGTTCTATTTTCTTTTCCCTCTATCTTCTTATCTCTTCTATGTCTTCTTCTTTTTTCTTCTTTCCTTTTTCTTAAACCCATAACATTTTGGGTTTTCGGCCTTCGATTTCTCGGCAGTCGATAAAGTGAGTATCGATGTTGAATTTTTGAAAGTCGAAAATTTCCGGAGCGTTACAGTTGTAATGAAAGGCGAATGCAACCACAATCACAGGTACTGCATTGAAGAGCTCGAAAAAAGATTGCTTGCTAAAGTCTGGGAACAACCTCGGTGGCTTTGCAGTGCCATGGTATAATGCATAGACAGCGAGTCCTGAGGTTATGATCACGAAAACTACAGCAAGAAGAACCGATATTGCCGATGTGTACTTGAGTGAATCGATTCTCTTAAAGAACACAAGGGGCAACAATACCACAACTAGCATCACAAAGAGAGCAATGGCGCGTGCGTTCCACCACCACTACTAGAAAATACTGCAGTTTCCTACGCAAAATTTCCGACGTCTTTCCTACGCCAAAAGGCGGGGCGTAGGGTAGGCGTAGGAAACTGGTAGAGAGAGGTAAAGACGTAGGGAAGACGTAAGAAAATTTCCTACGCTTCTCCTACGCCAAATTCAACATGTAGAAAAAAATTGTGGCGTAAGTAAGGTGTAGGAAATCGTCTACAGTAAAATGATACTGTAGAAAAAGCGTAGATTATATCCTACGCCATTTACACGCCTCTGTTAATTTTATACAATTCCACATTGACGTAGGAAAGACGTAGGAAATTTCCCACGCCGTCCCTACACATGCAAAAAAAAGTTTTTTTTTACGTTAGTCATTCACCGTATACTTCCCTTCTTCTCCTAAAATCGGTTTTTACGGAATAAAAAAACTGGCGATGCTTGAACCCAAAAAAACTAGGGTTTCAAAAATCAACGCCTTCTAAATAATCATCGCTGCATACTCGGCTATTCCATCAGCCATCGTCGGCTCATCCTTGCCTCCTACGCGATATTTTCTACTGCTGATTTGAAGTCCGCTACAGTCTCTTTATACCTCCATTGCTAATTAGGTATGCGAATTTCTTGTTTTGAGTTGTCTAATTTTCTATGTTTTGAGCAATTTCTTCCATAAACTGCTGCTCATCATCAAATGTGTCAAAAGCTAGATCTTGATTTTCACGGTACATATTAGTATCATCTGGCAATTTATAATGCATGTGGTCGGTATCAGTTGCACGGTCAGACATCTCCTGTTGTTGCTCATTTTGTGCAGATGTAGATAACGCATTTGTAGGTGCTAAAGGAACATAGGATGGGTTGACTAGATTATTTAGAGGGTCCAGTTCAGTTTCATTGTCAAATGTAGATAAGCACGAGAAGCTATTATAAGCATCAACTTTCTCTTTATCCTTATGTAAACCAAATGTGTACTTGTATCACTCATATTAGTTTTTTTGCTTCTTCAATTGATCATCTTGTACATGAGTAGACTGGTTTGGTTATTCATGTGCTGAATCATTTTTCTCCATTGCTTTAATTTTTGGTTGCCATGAGTATTTATAATTAAGAGAACAATTCTTTGTACTATAACCGAACATTAACATGAATATTTCTCCAATATGTCTATCCACTTTGTAATTTAATTTATTTGTAATTATGTAGTAAAAGATGGATTATATGAAAGTTCGAACTTGGATGTATGAGCCTGGATGGAAAAGAGGATCAATATCATTGCATTTTAGAAACGGCGTGGAAGCATTTCTAAAAGTGACGTCTTGTAATAAAACAAAGATGATAGAAATTCGATGCCCGTGTAAGAAATGCCATTGCATGAAACTTCAAGATTACGAAACTATAACTTTTCACTTGCATAATTATGGTTTTATGCCAAATTATTACGTGTGGAGATATCACGGTGAATCAGGGACAAAGCATGATTCGACAGTGGTAGTTGAAGATGCAACCAAAACCATCGATGCTAATTTTGATGACTATAGTATGGAAGATAGAATGACAGAAATGGTCCATGATGCTGCCGGTCCAAGTTTGTGGACTGATGAACCTGAAGCAGAAGAACTTGGCTCGGAAGCTAAAAAGTTTTTTGATTTGTTAAAAGCATCGAAACGACCGCTTTATAAAGGTTGTACAATGACACACTTGTTGGCTACATCTAGGTTAATCATTATAAAATCCGAATACAATGCATCGGAAAACATGATGAATGCGATTTTAAGTCTGTGTAAAGAAATGCTTCCACCTGACAATGTGTTGGCATGTAATTGGTATTCATTAAAAAAGGAAGTATCTGCATTTGGTTTGCCGTATGAAAAAATTGACACATGCCCAAGTGGATGCATGATATATTGGAAGGAAGATCAAAACCTTACGAATTGTAAATTCTGCAATAAAAAAAGATATAAGTCTACAAAAACCAATGGAAAAGGTGTACCTTTCACTCGTATGCATTATTTTCCGCTTACACCCAGATTACAAAGGTTATATGCATCTTGTGCTACCGCAAAAAACATGCGATGGCACAATGAACGACAACGAGAGGAAGGGATTTTATGTCATCCTTCTGATGGCGAGGCGTGGAAACATTTTGATAAAGTTTATCCCGATTTTACTAAAGAATCACGAAATGTCCGACTTGGTTTGTGTACGGATGGTTTCGGCCTTTTGTGTCGTTCGTAAAACCTTATTCGACATGGCCAGTTATTGTAACACCTAATAATTTACCTCCACGGATGTGTATGAAGAATTCATACATGTTTTTAAGTGTGATTGTTCCTGGACCAAAGAATCCCAAAAACAGAATAGATGTATATTTGCAACCTTTAGTTAATGAGCTGAAAAAACTGTGGATAGATGGCGTTGTTACTTACGACGTGTCAAGGAATTTTTTTTTCAGAATGTTTGCTTCTTTGTTTTGGACAATAAGTGATTTTCCAGCATATGGGATGCTTTCTGGCTGGAGTACTAGCGGCAAGTTCGCTTGTCCTATCTATATAGATTCGACTGAATCCTTTCGATTAAAATATGGCGGCAAACAGTGTTGGTGGGATCGTCATCGTCGTTTTTTGCATCCAAACGACCGTTTTAGAGTTGATAAGAAAAACTTCAGGGCAAATACAACTATTACTTTAGAGCCACCTGACATTCTGAGTAGTGAACAAGTGTACGAGATCGTGCAAGATTATCCTAAAATGCATGAGATAGGAAGAGAGCCAAAAATCCCTGGTAAAGGACAAATTCATAATTGGTGCAAACAAAGTATATTTTGGGAGCTACCATATTGGAAGAATCTGACACTTCGGCATAATCTGGACGTAATGCATAATGAGAAAAATGTGTTTGAGAACTACTTTAACACGATTATGAATGTTAAGGGGAAAACAAAAGATGATTTGAAGTCAAGGAAGGATATTGCATTCTACTGTAATCGTCCTGAACTAAAAATGATAGTGAACGTCCAAATTTCAAACATTTAGCTTGTTATGAGTTGGAAAATATTCATCGTAAAAAAGTATTAGGGTGGGTAGAAAATTTGAAGTTACCAGATGGAATTGCTTCTAATATGAAACGATGTGTTGACATGAAGGACCTTCAACTATCGGGAATGAAGAGTCACGATTGTCATGTATTTCTTGAGACTCTATTTCCGATAGTTTTTAAGGAGCTATTACCACAAAAGGTTTGGATGCCCATAACTGAGCTTAGCTTAATGTACAAAGATTTATATTCGACTACTCTTATCAAAGCTCATTTGGAGAAACTAGAGAAAGATGTACCGAAGTTATTGTGTAAATTGGAAAAAATATTTCCTCTTGGAGTTTTTAATAGCATGGAACATCTACCTGTACATCTACCAACTGAAGCTTTAATGCGAGGACCGGTACAATATGGATGGATGTACCCTTTTGAGAGGTGTATATATATATAACTTAGGTGGACTTTTTTTCTTCTTCATATTTTCATTATATCAGTATGAGAATGATATATTTAATATTTCATGTATTCATATTAAGGTATCTTGGTCACCTTAAAAAAAAGGTGAAACAAAAAGCACGCATTGAAGGCTCAATTTGCCAAGCATACATTACTGAAGAAGCATCCACATTTTTCAATTACTATTTTGAAGACCATATCAAGATTTCTAGCAGTGGCTACCGTAATGAGGATGAAATGGATGATTCATCTGATATATCTCTATCCATATTTCAAAAACGGGGACATCCAATGGTAAATGGAAAGATGGAGGTTTTCAGACAATTAAAGATTTTACTTTAGCTAAATCAACCGTGCTTCTCAATTGTGAAGAGCTATCAAATCTTATTTGGTATGTAACACAACTTCAATCAATTAAAATGATTTATGTTTTATATTATAAATTTTCCTTGGTAATTTTAATCGTCCAACATTCAATTTGAAGAAGCAAATCCTGATGTTGAGCCCAGTAAAGGATTTGAGAAATGGTTTAAGAAATATGTGAGCATGATTTTATTATATATTAATCGCGTTTTATATCATAAATCTTTATAATATTATAATGTATGTGAATTTATTTTAATAGGTTGATGATAATGGAATCACTGATGTTTGTTATGCAAAACTTGCATTTGGTCCTATGATGAAGTATAGAAAATGTCCAATTATGTACGTTAACGGCTATAAATTTCACACAACTGAATTTGGAGCAAATAAAACAACTTACAACAGTGGGGTGTGTGTTAAAGGAGGCAACGGGGATGATGATCTAGAAGATTATCGTGGCATGTTACAGGAAATAATTGAACTTACTTACTCGATGGCACCAGAGCTTAAAACCTTTTTGATCAAATGTGAATGGTTCGACAATAGAAAAGATGTAGGAATACGTCGTGCACATAAAGATTATCCACTTATTGAAATAAATCACAAAAGACGATACCAAGGTTATGATCCATTTGTGTTAGCGATGCAAGTGACTCAAGTTTATTATGTACCATATCCTTCTATGAACAACAATAAAGTGGATTGGTGGGCTGTCGTTAAAACAAAGCCAAGATGGTCATTCAATTCGAACATGATCGTAAGCGAAGATCAGCCATATCAGAATGATTTGGACCATAACGGACTACTGCAAATCACTGAAGACATTGACGACATCGGACCACTTCATAATGAAGTATTTGATGGAGTAGAGGTTGACGATGATGTCGAAGTTGATTATGATATCGAAGCTGCTGAAAATGATATTGAAGATGAAATTGTCGAAGTTGATGAATGTGTAGATGAATATGATAGTGTAACTAATGGAAGTTATGATGATAATGTTGATTGTAGCATGCTTTCATTAATATACTTGTTTGATTTTTCAACTAGTATGAATTTTTACTTCAAATCAATCTTGTATGCTTAGTTATCTTTGGGTATTTAGTCTTCAGTTCATGTTGTTTTAATTGGTTTGTTGTATATTTAATTCTTCAAATCATATGTATTTTTCTATGTTATAGTAATTGCATTTAACAGGACATGTCTACTCGAGCCGATCGTCATCATCGTTCCGTGAAACGATCCGCTCTACGTCTTTCTAGCAATAGCACATCTGACACAATACAACCTAGTGCATCTCCTATCGGTCAAGATGGATCGGGATCACAGTCAGCAGAGCAGCATAATATCAGGTCTCCCATTGTACATCCTACTTCCCTTGAAGTTGATGCTACCAATCCATCGACTAATGCATCTGTGTCGGACTCCTCCTCCGTAACAAGGGTCGGTGTTTTCTGGCAAGCCATGTTGGGTAAGAATTCTTGCAAAATAAGTAATTGATGTTGACTTTTTTAAAATAAGTAATTAATTGATGTTGCAGATATATATTTATGCTTTACATTTATATGTTGCAGATATGAGTTCACTTCCAGGGCTACATCTTATGCTATTCGAGTAGGTTTGTTAGCACGGGTTAACGATTTTTGGCCCAATTTTAAAAGTATACCCGATGATGTTAAAAAAGTGATGTTTCAGGAGTTTCTGGTAAAATAATATTAGTGTATTTGTGTTACATCTATTTTTTTGGTCATTACATTTTCCACTACATGTACAGGAGTCATTTCAATGGACAGATGATGCTTCACCAGCAATTGTGAAGCAGATATGGAATAGAAAAGCAAGTTTGAAGTATCGGGACTGGATTCACAGTATGAAAGAGTCAGGCAAGAAGCATCCGAACCTACCCCAGGAGATATATGAGCAGTTTTTGGCATATTGGGAGCTTCCTAAAGTAAAAGCTCAGGCAGAAAAAGCTGCAAACTCTAGGGCTCAAAACCAAAAGCGACATTGTGGTGGTTCGAGATTCTTTGCGGATTATCGAAACGATTTGGTTTGATCTCTAAAATCTTGTTTTAACGTTAATTTACACCAGCTTTTACATTTTTACTCTATTTTTATCTTTTTTTTCTAGACCGATGAACTTAATAGGGAACCAACGACTTGGGAAGTGTATTGTAGGACTCACAAGGTCACTTCGGACAGCGGATCTACCACTAGTGGATGGATTGATGAAGCATCGATGGAATTTGCAGTAAGTGATTCTTATATCTTGGTTTTAATAACTGGTTAATAGTTTAATATATGCCACTGTTATTTCCTTCTACCATCTCGTGCTAACATCACATTTCCAACCACAAGCTTCTAATTGTCACTGACCACAAACTCTTCCACTGCAACTGTCACTTCTTACTGCATCCTTCCTACAGTGCCAAAACTTCATACCACAGTTCACACATAAATGCTCATACACTCTTCACAATATTCACTACTGCTTCCTACCCCTCTATTATCTGTGCACTATGACAACAACATTCCCTAACTTCCATCATCTATCTAGCAAGAACAACCTAGCAAACTGCTACATAGTTTTCTGACCACTGCTTGAAGCCCTCATCACAGCAACTCCCTCCAACCCTCTCTCCTCTGCCCTTACTTGATGGTGATCAGTTAAGGGTTCTCAAGTGAAGTCGCGGTCAATGGGGGTCGACGAGGTTTTAAAAGTTGTTTCATCGTTATTGTCAGAGGTGGGTCGGTAGTTTCAGATATTAGGGTCCGAATTTTGGATTCTGGGTGATATTGAGATGCAACAATAGTTTGTATTGGATGTAGGGAGATGTGGTTTTGGTGTTGCTGTGGCTGTGAAGTGTTGTTATGAACTGGAGATGATTGTTGGCAAGGAGATGACAATGGGGTATGGAACAAGGAGGTGAAGTAGAGTGTTGGTAGTATGGGAGGTATGGAGAGATGATGTATATGGGAATGCAATGGTCGGATAAACAATTGCAATGCTAGATAGTGAGGAGGTGGTAGTGACTGCAGAAAGGTGGATGATGCAGTGTTGATCAGGGCAGTAAATGGTGGGTTTGTGTATTAGTTGTGGAATGATATAGGGGGTGAATGATGGCTTTGTTTGGGAAGGCAGGTGGTGTTCTTTCGTTATAGTTGTATTGGGGGGAAGCAGTAGATGTTTAGAGGTTGTAGATGAGTTTGGTGACAAGAGAAGCACTGGAAGTTTGTATATGCAGAGAGGGTAGTGAGATGGACGTTGATGGTGGAGGAGAGTGTTAACAGAGGGTGTAGGCAGTGGACAAGCAAATGGATGTGGTAGAATGGAGTATGTTGTTTGGTAGATGGCAAGTGGACGATGATGTGAAGACCTGTTGCAGGGTTGTTGCAATGTGCAGGGAAATAGACGTGCACAAATATGCCCAGTTTTTTGATATGCACTGATGTTGGCAAGGCTCTGGCAAGTGTTGTTGGAGTCTGTTTGGAGGCAATGGTGATAGAGCAATAGGCTGGTGACAGAGGAAATGTGCAGCAAGCAGTAGCGGATGATGGTTGAGTGGGATGGTACTTGATGGAAGAAGCTCGGTGGTGGAGGAGGATGGTTGGTTAATGACAGGGAACTGCTGTTGTGATATTGTATGGAGGTGATGAATGAAGATGTATATTGTTTTTCGGGCAGTAGTGGAGTTTAATGGAAAATGGATAGACAGCGGTGAATGAGAGTGGTAGGTTTGTAGTAGGTAAAGGTGGGATTGCAGAGGTTTGTCGCAAGTGTAAGAAGTGTGAACTTGAGGCAGTGGAGTGTTAGTTATTGTATGGTTTGATCTAGAGATGGCAGAGGGTGATGAAGTGTTACGTGCAGAGTGATGGCAGTGGATGTATGAGGGTATTTGAATGATAAAGTATGTCGTATAAGTGGTTGATGATGTCGTACAAGTGTTAGTAGCAGTGGATTGGAGGAGTAACATAGTGTATGCGAACAGATTTTGTGCATAGAGAAATTGGTGGCAGTTTTAGGTGGAGGCAGAAAATGTAAAAGAGTGGCAAGACAAGTGAACTTTGTTGTATCAGGTTGGCAATGGTAGAGAGTCGCACTGTGCAGAGGTGGGTGCTATGGACCTTAATTGGTATTAATTGGCTAGTTTAATTTACAGGAAGATTAGTAGCTTTAATGAAGCTGCAAAAAAGCAAGAGCGCCTTGAGTATGAGAATTGTTTGACTGAAATCACGCGGATAAGGAATTGCCTGACTATATCAACGTTGGAGAGGGATAATGTCAAAGAGTTTATATAGATCATTCTTGGAGGCCACTAATTTTCACGTTATGTCATTCTTTTGGGCATCCAACTGATACGTGTGATATGCAAAATAATGAATCTAATCCAGTCCATGAAAAGTCTTCTACAACGCCACATATAAATGGAAATGATAGTTATAATCTGAATTTTCAAAAACCTGTGCAGGGTCAATTACAATAAGCTTCCAAAACAATTAATCATAACAAGGAAAAACCTTTCTCTTAAGTATAGAAAAGGAAATTACCTATGAATAAAGCTGCAGATCTTATTATACAGCAAACTTCTTGTGAATCAGACTTAAATTCCGATGATCAGATTATTTCTACAAATGAACTCGAACAAGTCGATGTTTCTTTTCAAATCACTGTTCACTGTTCTCCTACTTTCCTCGATAATATTCAAAAATCATTCAATCCTTTTTCATTCTTAGAAAATTTAGAGGAAGGTGAAGTGGTTTCACCTAAACAGGTTCACAATGACCACAACCTGATGATACATCATTACCTCTTTTATCCAATGTTGATAATTCTCATAGTAACATAACAAATTCTACCTCTATTCTAATTGTATTATCTGATACTTATAATTTCTCAACAAGCTGCAATATCATATCTCCTTCTCATAATCTTCATGTGCATGTTATTGACATGCATAAGTCTCTTGTGCATGCAGTTATTGACAAAAATACTTTATTACCTGTGTCTAATCCTATTGATCCTTTTATTCTACCACAGCATGTTGAGACTCAAGTTCAAATACGTATTTATGTTTTTGTTCTTGTATTTGGAAAATCACAAATACGGGCACAATATCAAGCTAGAATTGAAGAATTGAAAAGTCAAGGCACAGTAATTTCGTATGTTGTCGAGGAAGAAGTATTCGACAAGCTTACCGGTGTTATAGCTAAAAGGAAGGACCGTAGGCCATATTATGGCAATATCCCTGAAGTAAGTATTAAACTTTCAATAAAACATTATTTTAATTAGTTTAAAATGCAGAAATTGATGCAATATTTGATAAAATGCAGAAATACAAAGACGCTACTTATAGCACTAAAAAGGGAGAAGCACAGACTAGAGCCAAACTAGAGGAAAAGGTGGAGCGTCAAGAAGGGGAGATTCAAATGCTGAAGATGCAGTATGAACAACTCACCGAGATGCTTAGACAACGATTTGATGAAGAGTCGAACGATCGTCATGAGGAATGAGGGTATTGAAAACTTTTTAATGGTATCTGTATGATGTCATGTATCATGAACATATTATCATATTATTTTAACATGTAGGAACTTGATTAATATTGTTTGACTTTGTAATATGAATGAGATATTTGTTTTTTGAATTAAAGATGAATGGTTTGACGTTAATCTTTTTGTTCGAATGTGTATATATATATAAAATAAGTTGATTTTAGTTTTTATTTAATGTGGTGAAATGAAATAGAATAGTAATATATCAAAATTGCTTCAGAAAAGACGTAGGTAAGGTGTAGGGAAGGCGTAGGTAAATGGAATATTAATGTAGCAAAAAGTCGTATGCATGGCGTAGGAAAAACATTAAAAATACAGGTGTAGGTAAACCATGGATAAATGAATGACGTAGAAAAGACGTAGGAAACGTAATATGTAAGAATGTCGTAGGTAAAGCGTAGGAAAACTGGGAGTAGGGAAGACGTAGGTAAACAAATGACGTAGGAAAGACTTGAGCACTTAAAGAAGTAAAAATGTCGTAACAAAATTGTAGGTACAACATGGCGTGGGGAAGGCGTAAGAAAATTATGGCGTAGGAAAGGCGTAGGAAACAACCCAACGGATGGCGTAGGTAAAGCGTAGATATTTTATTATCTACGCAAGTTTTACACACGCCAAAGTTGGCGTAGGGGTTGCGTAGTTAATGCATTTACCTACGCCCCGCCTACGCCATTTTGGTGTAGGTAAACCGCAGTTTTCTTGTAGTGCACTCTTCTCTAAACTACTCCGCTAACATACCAATGGATCCTCCTTCAGATCCATTGCCCGATATCACATCACCGATGATCATCAGATACATGACAAGGCCTCCAAAATTGCTAAACATGATGCACAGCTATGGCATTTTGGATCCGACATTGCCAAAGGACTCGCCCATGAGTTCGGTGTACGTAGAAGATGCTTCATATGATGTGTACTTCAACATGAACCCGGCTGACTTATCACATAAGAAGGCCATGAAAGCAATCAAGAAAAAAGCAGGACCAACACCAATTATGGTTGTTGATTGCTTGCTAAAGTCTGGGAACAACCTCGGCAGGAAGTGACATGATTCCATAGCCAATTATGGTTGTTGATAGATTGAAAACTGCACTGGTTACCGAGGAACCGCCTTCAATGTGAGCACTCAGATCACTTGCTTTTGAAGAGGGTAGTAAACGAGTCTTCATTTTCTTCTTCCTTTTCTACTTTTCTTTTCTTTTCTTCTCTTCTCTTTTTTCCTTTTCCCTACTTTTCTTGTTCTGATTGGGAATAATGAGCAAAGTTCAGGGATTAAATACCAGTCCGACATTTACTACCAGGGGCAATAGTGGTATTCTGCATTTTGAAATATATAATGAGACAATGATTCTATACACTACAACAAAGGCAGCGTATAGCGACGGCAAAAATGCGTCGGCGGCCGTCGGAAGCCGTCGCTAATTGCCGTCGCTATTCAATCCGTTGCCACTATAAAAAGCAACGGCAATAGCGACGGCTCCGTCGCTAAAAAGCGACGGCAAGCGACGGCAACGTACACGTGTCAACGCCACGTAGCAGTTAGTTTGTTTCCCGGAAGTCTGTTACTGGCCGTTACTAGCCGTCGCTGGCCGTCGCTATCTTTAAGCCGTTACTAGCCATTGCTAGCCGTCGCTTTTCTAGGCAAAACCTGCTGTGCACACAGCAGCTATTCTTCCATCAAACCTCATCCCAAACCTCAAACCTCATCTCAAACCTCAATAATATCAACAATAACACATCTCAACAATACCCACAACATCAATATTCAACAATATAACCAAAAAAACACAAAAACCAACCAAACCAACATAATATACAAAACCAAACCAAGTATCAAGGTACAAGGATCAAATCCAAATATAACCAAACCCAAACATCATCCAAAATACCAAGTATCCAAGCCCAAGTATCAAATCTAGTCTAAATATGTACATAAATACATACCCACAAGAATAGTAAAACTATGCATCATCATCCTCCTCATCTTCAGCTTCCTCCTCATCATCCTTGGCATCATCAGATCCATCTCCCTACTCCCCAGGCATAGAGCCGTGCTCCTGATAAAATGCTGCAATGCGCTTATCTATCTGCTGTGCCAATTGGCCCTTTTGCCAATCGTTGAGCTCATCCAGCTGCCTCTGCATCTGAGCAATACGCTCCTCCTCCATCGATTTGCTATAAGCTCTTTGGAAATTAACAGCCTGTGAAATAACTGAAGTTAATACGATAGCATTTTACATGAATTTTGAATGAATTGGATAGTATATAAATAATTCTTTTGAATTAAGAATAATGTGGATCTTTTAATATGAAGTTATATGCTTTGACTATTGTCAAATTATAACAATAATAATTATTATGTGTATTTGGACTATAAAGTATATGTCAATAAAAATAATAATTATTATACCAAAGTATGTGTAATTGGACTATAAAGTTGAATGTGAGCAATTTTGAAATTAGATCATTATCATATTCCATAAGTGCAAAATTATATCATTTAGACGAAAAGAATTGATGTATATAATGTCACAACTTACTAATGGCAATTAAATTAAAATAAGAATTTACTATACATATGTAAGCGACAAATTTAGGCACGATGTCACACGATGTGCTAAGTGATATTTGAACGTTAGCGTTTGGATAGTTTAACACTAATTATTGATCGAATTTACATTCAAAATTTTCACAGTTGAAACGGAGAATTCTTTTGAAGCCAAATAATTTAATTAGTTTACATTTATTTAATATTTATGAAATATGAAGTATAAAATTTGACTATGTTTTGAAAAATTAATGATATTGTATGTATTCATAATTATTATAAATTTATTGATCGATATGAGATCTAGATATGCAATTGTATCGTATTTAAATAAATGTACTTGATTGGGCTAAAATAAGCTATTACTTCACAACATTGGAGGGAAATTTGTATTGATGTGAGAATAATGTGGATCTTTTAATATGAAGTTAGTGAAATGGTTTACCTCCTGATTGCCGAAACCATAACGCCTATTTCGAGTAGGCGGTGCAATAACGGAATCCCAAATCCTGTTGGACTCCTCAACTGTAAGCTCTGCTCTTCCACTCGCCTGTGTCAATGCCAATGCCTTTGCCTCATATCGCCCCTGCAATTACAAACATAATTTTGAAACAATTGGTATACAATTTACATATATACAATTTGAATCACGAGCTAGCATATTTACATCAATATATCACAGGTAAGAAATATTCCATCATGATATGGCAATCATGACTTTTCATCCCACTCAATTTATTGTTTTTCAAGTCAACACATCTGCGAAGGTTAGAAGAAATCCCATCAGGACATCTTAGTCCTTCCACCCATTTGAGCTTCCATAGTCGGTTCTTCACCATTTTCGTTTTCAATGTCGTCTTGATCAATGGATGGAAACATTGATCGGGCTGCATCTTGCACCATATTTTCTATTGGATTTGCCGCTATATTATCATCCTCTTCCACTACAGGATTAGGTGTATATTGAACAAGCTCTCCGTGACGATCCCATAAATAATAATTCGGTACAAAACCAAATTTATACAAATGAACTTCTACTACATCTGCCTTCCAATGCTTCAGATGTTTGCACTTAGCACACGGACAACGAATGTCTACGTTATTTCCATTATTAGATTTAGCAAATCTAATAAACTCATGTACACCGTTAACAAAATGTTCCTTTATTGATCCTTTCATACCTTTTCGGGATTCATACATCCAACTACGATCGAGAAAATAATCGAACATATCTCCTGATTTGCAAAAATTATATTAGAAAATTCAAACAAACACTTCACTGAAACAAATTAGACTGGACTTTAGTAAATTTTATTAATTTAGTAACTTTATTAATTTGACAAATTAGACTGAATTTTAATAAATTTATTAATTTGGTAAATTAGACTAACTTTATTAATTTGCTAAATTTTAAACCAACTTTAGTAAATTTTAAACAAACTTTAATAAATTAGACTGAACAAATTTATTAGTTTCAAACTAACTTTTAAATTTTATTACTTTAGTAAATTGCACTTAATACATTATTTGATTGTTTTATAAAATACAGATCATATACAACACTTGTTAATACTTGTTTAACGGCCGGTCATCCTACTTCCCATTACAAACACAATAACGTAATCATATTTTATAAATCATTTCAGATTAAACGATTCAACAAAATTTCGGCAGCACTTCCCTTTATTCCCTGTATCGTACGCAAATGCATGTACACAGGGGAAAAAAGGAAGTGCCATCGAAATTTCGTTAACCGTTTAAACTGAAATGATTTATAAACTGCAATTACGTTATTGTGTTTGTAACTTGTCAATACTGGGACAAATCCAACAAATACTGTATCAGATGAATACAGATGTCCGTTCTGTGTAAAAACGAACATCCATATAACGATTTTATACAACACTTGTCAGACGGGGTCAAAAATTGTCTAAGGGGTTCACACAAATAAAACAAATTTTCTAATTTATATTTTAACAACTATAATTTTTTTAATAATACGTTCAATAAATATTTGTCAAGTAAATTTCACATTTTAACACGTACTTTAAAATTTGGCTAACTAAGTCAAATTTTAAATAACGAATTTTTTTAAATCAAATTAGAAGTTAGCACTTATAATAAATTGAATTATTTTTCTTTTAAACTATATACGTTTAATTGGAAATTCCACAATGAGACAAAAGTGAATCATTGTAATTCTTTTAGACTATGAGTACTTTAGCATGGCCATTGCAAGTGAACATAAATGATATATTTGAACAAAATACACAGTTGTAGTGTACTTACACTTATAACTAACGCATGCTAAATAATTAAATTTTCACCTAATCGACAACCAACATTGCATAAACTTATCAATAAGCATCTTAAACATGTTATCACCATCTTAATCCAAATCACATCACCAATCATTAATTCTACAATAACCAACATCATAATAGTATGCGTTAATCATCGTTTTCAACTTCGAAATAAAATGATTTTATTCTCAAATCAACCTACAATACTACTATCACCATACATATACCACATAACTACCAATCTCAAACCCATAAACATGCCATTAACAACCAATTTTTAAACCCAATAAACATGCAAATAAACCCAAATTAAACCATAATTGAATACAAAATAGGGTTAGAACACATACCGGATCAATTTGGGAGGTAGGGAGCGAATTTTTGAGTACCGAATCGACGGGGAGACGAAGGGGCGACGGGTAGGGTTTTTTATTTTATTTTTTTCATTTTGCAGAATGGGAAAGAAGAAAGCTCGGGTTTGACAGATATACAGGTCGAGCAACGGCTAGCGACGGCCGCTTTTTTTAGCCGTCGCTAGCCGTTGCCCCTGTCCGACGCTATATGAAGCGTTTTTTGTAGTGATATTGCCAATATGCAAATGCTTTAGGTTCTTGGAACGTAGTGTTGCAGACAAATGCAATATAAAATATGCATTTGCAAACATGATTTTACTGACCAAATATACCTGCCTTCAATCATGAAAATAAAATAAAATAATAATAATCCTTTCCAAGTTGTCCCATATCAGCAATCATCCTAGAATGGTTTTTGTAATATACTGGAAAATAATGAGATCAAATATGGTGTCAGTAGTAGATGGACACATCTACTATTTTCTTTTTTGGCTGCTCATTTTTCAATGAATGCTGGGTTCATATATAAATTATACAATAATCTACAAGATAAGTGCAAACTATGTTTGATGAAATTATAGTAATAAGAGTTGATTGTTTTTGTTGAATGTTGTTTTGGTTAGCTATTTGGCATGCATCACTGTATATAGTAGTAAAACTGACCAATCAATAAGAAAAAAAGAAGAAGCATCTAACCTTAATAATACTAAAATAGAAGAAAATGCAGTCTTTTGTGCTTGAGCATTTTGAATCTTTGATATTCAATTTCCAGTCCAGACACATTACAAGTTCTTATGGGCTTGAAAGTATAGGTGGATTGTATCTGTTCCCTTAAAAAGAAATAAAAAAGAAACCAACAATACTTGACAGACTAGCTGTAACGACCCGAAATTTTCTAACCCGAAAATTCCAGATAGTTATGAAAAAGAAGAAAAAGATAGAAGAAGAAGAAGAAGAACAGAACACCAAACATCTCACATTCGCAGCAGATAAAATATAATAATAAATAATAACAGTTTACAAAGAATACTATATCTGTCGATTACATTTAATATACATCAGAGTTTCACATATATACACAGAACTGAATATTTACAATTATCATGACTGAGATTAACAATAATATGAATACAGCGGAATACTCTGCAGCTCGCCTCCTGAGCTGCAGAACGTGCCTACCTGAAAAAAATCTGCAATACTCGGTCTGACCCGAGCATTACACCAAAGTAACACCCTGGTCAGGCTGGAAACCAGCGTGAGTAAACCCAATTAACATGGAACACCAAACAAACAACTTATATAAACCCGGGTAACTTATATCAATTTGATCAATTCACAATTTACTATAGGCAATGCTTATTTCACATATAAACCTCTAAGTACCAAACTTAGATAAAACAATCCAATTTTATTCCACCCTATTGATTTCTCAAATCAATTTATAAAATTCGAAGTGGTTTCGGGTATTACCCAATACCCGACTCCGGTCTCTTCGAAACTCAAGTTATCCTAACCCAAGTTATTCAAATGCAATACACAACATTCCATATCAGAGATATCAACTCATTCAAAACATCCAACATCATTCAATTATCCATAAGCAAAGCTTAGCCACATACAAATCAATTCATTTGATTCTAATTGAATTCCAAATCTCAATCACCTAGAGTCCTTTATTAATTAATTCCAAACCAATTAATTTATCAACCCTTCCCCATTCCTTCATCTTAATTAATCACCCTGGATTAATATTCTTTTTATTTACATTCAAGTAATTATCTTTGATTTGTTTCACGATATTAATTATCCTTAACCCAATATCAATAAGAAAATTTAGTTACTTCATATTTTAATTAACTATATTAATTACATTAATCCTTGATTATTATTATTTTTAATCGATTTTCATAAGACACATATTATGGATTAATTTATCTTAATTAATCCAGTCTTTAATTACATCACTTATTACATAAATTATTGATTTCCAATTATATCTCAATTTATAGTAATCTGAATTAATATATTAATTAAACCACAATATTTATCATGCTTGATCTATCCCCACCTAGTATTTATCCACCTTTTATTTACTTCATTAACTAGATTAATTCTCCTTAATTAATTATCTTAATTTATGTCTTGATTAATTACACAAGTAATTATATTTTATTAATTCCATTGAATAATTACAGATTAAACCACCAAATAATCGTTCTAATTAATTTAAACTTAACCAATAAGTCCGAACCATTAATTAGGTTTCCATTTAATTTATCCTACCTGTTTAATAAATCACCAATCGTTAACCCTTATTAACTTTAAAATGAACCATTCTCTTATTTATGATTTAAGTTTAAATTCCAAATGCTTCGAGTTAAATAATCAATTTACTCGAAAACCAACCAAAACCAAAATCATCAGAACATCAGCACATTTCAATCAACTCAATCAATTAACCAATTATTTAAATCCAACCATTTAAATCTAAATAGAAATCCGAAAGCGTGAGATTTACTCACCTTAAATTCTGCCGTTTGAAAATCCTCCCAAATTGGCTTGTTTCCATGATTTTACACCTTGAATAAACATCATACAATTTCTTAATATTTAAATCAACCAAACAATTAATTTTCCCATCCAATAAACTTAAATTTGAACTTTCCTTTAATAAATTACTTAGTGACTGAAATAATTAAATGTCTAAATTAACAAATTCATCACCATAATTCATTATCCTCAATTAACAGTAAGTTCAAAACATACATATTTATTTTATTTTATTTATAAAACTTTATTGTTGATTTAAATAATAAATCAATAAATTTACGAGCTGCATAACAATAATCTATATAAGTTTTAAAAACTGATTTCATATAAACTCTTTATTTCTTTCGAAAATTTCTATACTTACTGTCTCATATATATAACTGATCCCAAAATGAAATTATCTGAATCTTTATGTTAATACACTATTTGAAATCCGCAACACTAATCTTACCCTCTTTTGTTTTTTTTTAAATCAATGTTAATTATTATCATCAATATTTTCCTGCACATAATTATTCAATTCAGTGGAAAAAAACAACAGGTGTTATACCTGTAATTAATCCTCGAAATCATCTGGCCGAAACCCTAGCCTCGACCAACCAACTCGCGAACGCCTCCTCCAGCTCAGATGCGACCATCCCTGATGCCCTAGGCCACAACGACCTCGACGCGATCTCATGAACCAACTCGCGACCATAGCCTCTACAACTGACCTTCGGCTTTGTCAAAACCCTAGCTCTCAATTAACTCGTGATCGCTCCTCTCTTGCAGTCGCCGCCATCACGAATCTACCCAGCACTAACAAAAATAACCCTAGCGCTCGCGACACCACCCCCTTTTCCTCGCGTTCGACCGCGACCCAGCTCGCGAGCTCGAGCTTGCTCGGCTCCACAATTTGTCTTGCTTAGATAATGGTCGCCCTAATCCTTTTTTTTTAATTCTGAGATCGATCCTTTTATGAGAATAGAGAGAGGGAACGGGAATAAAATAAGGATAGGGGAAGCTTCTTGTGAACGCTTGTTTCCATATCAAAATATCTAATGTACTTTTAAGTTTTATTATATTAGAAAATTTCCAAAATGCCCTCGCTAATTGCCATATAAAATTTGAAACTCCTCTTAAGAGGTGTCGCTATGCGATTATACAGCTTTACCCGTATTTTGAACACGATGGAACGTGTTTCGGAAGCTAATTTAACCGTATGAGCGAGTTACAAAAGAAAACGATCCAATTTCAATTAAATCGATTAAAAAAAAATCTCTAAGCATTTCGAGCTGCCAGGGTCACATGACAACTCCAATTGCTACGAAAATTGAAATCCGATAATAACTAACTATTACGGATCCAATGGCACTGGTTTCGTCGAATTCCGAGACTGTTCCTCGGAAGGCTATTTTTAAATTCAATTTAAACTATATATTTTTAAAATTGAACAAATTACCTTTAACTTAAATTCCTTCCATTCCATTATCTTCAGTAACACCATTATAAATTTTACGAGCCTTCGAACTATTTTAAACAGGCCTAGAATTTCAGATTCAACAATTTACCCACTTCAATTATGAAATTCAATAATTTAATTATTGAGTAAATATCGATAACTTAAATTCAAGTTAAAATTAACTTTTAAATATTTTAAAAACAATTAACAATTCTATTTTAAATTGTTGGAAAAATCTAGGTCGTCACATTCCTCCCCCCTTAAAAGTATTTCGTCCCCGAAATTACTAGTTAGGAAGAATGTCTCGCACCTGTCTACTTTTTCCCAAAACCAAACAGTTCTACAACTTACCAATTATCTTTCATAAAAACCCCCTTTATTATTCTTACTACCTCCTAAACTCTTCCACAGTATCAAACGATACCCCTTTTCTCGATCATTTAAATGTCAATTTAAAACCTAATTTTTGAACTATAAAAATTATCTCAAAATTTTTCTAACTCCCTAAATTCCCGAAATTTTTTTCCAGCGTCTCCTTTGCGCGGCTAGCTCGGTACTACTACAAAAGGCCTCTACGGGCTCCTAAATTCCAAAAAGAAAACAAAAGCCAAGTGGCTGCATCAAAAACCCAATCCAATTTCATACAGAAATTTAAATACATACCTTTTTGTCGGGCATTTCAAATTTATCTTTTGGAACCAAATCCAATTTCTTTTCTCTTTAATACCTACATATCTCACTTAGCAACAATGTACAATCGCAACCTTACAAATCATTTTATACATTCTCATATATAGGTTTTCACATGTACTGCTATTCAATTTTGTTGTTCCATTTTCATATGAATTCAATTTTATTTCGATTTCTAATATGGAGTTATATCTTTCATTTAAACTGATTCATATTAGTTTCATTTACTAGTTTATTTTAAATTTCCCATTTGAAATTGTTTTATCGTTAACCAAAATTTTCCAAAAATTTTCTAACTTCCAAAATTTTCGAAATTTTTTGGCAGAGTCTCCTTTGTACGGAGGAGCTTTTGCAATTTGACAATAGATATAAATATGTATACATCGACCCACACGGTCGGAAAAAGCAAAAACAGTTCATATTTTCTATTTTTATTGCGTAGGCGTACCTTATTTAGCAATTTAAGCAAACAGCTTATAAATTTTAGCAATTAGCATACCCCAAATCTAGCCAAACGGCTTCCCTATACCTGTACTTACTCAATTTAAATACGTAAGTGTCATACATAAAAAAAATCTATTAACATTTCACTTACTTTTAATAGCTAAACACAAGCATTACATAAATAACAAGCACCAAACACTTCCAATAAACAATTTATATGTTTTAAAGCACATCTAATTGTTTCCAACCAAATTTATATGCCTTTTCATTCAATTTTAATGGTTTACACACAATTACTTGCATTCAACTCATTCTAAGCGAAACAAACTCATATTCACATCAATTGATTCAAAAATCAATTATATTTGCTTCCTCTAATTCATAGAATTTAATTAAATCTCGTTTACGTCAAACGACAATCATTTCTATGCAATTTGGTAATATCCAAGTGAATAAATAATTACTTTTGTTTTATAACCAATTCAATTTGATTCCAACTCGATTTTATTTAATTCAATTCCATCTTAATTTATTCACGGTTATTTTAGTTAGCTTGACACATTCCATGCATGTGTACTACTAACCCTTTCCAAATCAATTTAACCCAAGCTTTTATTGACTTAAGTAATTTCACTTCAATTTAATACGCCTCATAACTTAAGTCCATTTCATTTCTAATTTATTCACCAACCCTTCATTGCCTTCCATTTCATGTCCGCAATTGTTCCATTCAAACAATTTATTAAGCTTGGCACATTCAATACTCATAAATTAATAACCATTTCCAATTTAATTTAAACTAAACTTTTATGATCTTTCACCTTTTTGCTCGAAGCCAATCCCCTATTAATTTTGAACTTAAGTTAATTTATTTTCGTCAAATTATTTCAACTTCTTAACTTAAGCTTACATTATTTGCAAATAAAATTTCTTTTTCACTTTAACTTGATTCTATTTCAATCAAATCTCATTTCAATCTACAAATTTATTTGATTAGTTATTATAAATTAAATTTCCAAATCCAATTTATTCACGAATCACCTAACAATTGCTAGGCCATTTTCAATTTATTTCTATTCACATGGGTTTTGTTTGCAATCCAAACCATTTTTATTATAATCCACTTCCATTTCATTCAACAAAACTTCCATTTTATCAAATTTACTTGCAAATTACACTATATATTATTCAAATCACTTGAATTTTATTTGCAAGTCAAACCATCACCCTTTCAAGCCAACTCTATTTTAGTTTTGCACCATTTCTTCTTATTTAATCCATTATTAAACCCAAGTCGGATTCTATTTATAATTCGAATTCATTTCCAAACTTCATTATTAACGTACAATCCATTTTAGTTAACCGAGTTAAATTTTATTAACACATTCAATTAAATAATTATTTTATTAATTAGCTTACTTCCAACTTTTAAATCAATATGCGATTTAATTACAAAGAATCGCATTATTTTAACTTCCTGAGTCCAATTTTATTTTATAATTCCAATTTGGATTCCCCTTTTATTTTAAGATTTAAAAATGCCTTAAATTCAGATAATACAATTAAAATAGCCTTTTATAAAAATATTTCTTATAACTCGATGTCTCAACCAGTCCATTCTTGTTCTAACAGAAATTCAGTCATACGTTGATCAGGCGTAGGACTGAAAATCTATAAATACTTGGTAAACCCGTTTTCAACTCCGAGTGAAAATGCTTGGAAAACAATTTTATTGAAATATAGAAAACAATTTTGAAAATAGAGGAATTTTTTTTTATAGTGAGGATGCTCTGGAAATCATCACCCCCATTCCATGGTCACAGTTACATACCAGGGTTACGTTGCAGTCGCAACAAAAGTCCATGTAACTGCAGGCTCTCCGCGGCACTCTCGATTACGCCATGGAACCCACACAACAGATCACAGCTACATCCAGGGTTACATTGCCGTCGCAGCAAAAGTCCATGTAACTGCAGGCTCTCCGCGGCACTCTGATTTTCGCTGTCGAAATGAAACTTCTCCACTCCTACATAGGTCGCAGTCTACCGAGATAAACTCAAACGCAGACTGTTGGCTCTCAGCGGCACACACGACTTTCGCAATGTTACCATAGGTCGCAGTTACATCCTGGGTTACGTTGCAGTCACAACAAAAGTCCATGTAATTGTTGGCTCTCCGCGGCACACACGACTTACGCTATGGTAAACTCAACTCATAATCCTTAGGAACTAGTTTTGTCCGGACTCCTCACAGGAACAACTTTAGAACCCTCCCTTGGGCTCAAGGCAGCACCACTCGGTGGCACTCCTGAGAAGTCCATTTCAAGGGAGCGCCTTTTTCCCCAGAGCTATCATCAAAAAAATTTATACTATACACATATAGTATCTTTCAAATCATACACCTAGTATGAATTTTATCAAAGCTCCTTTACACAAAATCGATTATTCCAAAATCGATAATTCTTCAAACTAGGCTTTCCAAATTCAATATTGATTTTACCCAAAAATCAAAAGCCTTTCCAAATCCAAAGGTTCCCAAATCTTTTTCCAAAATCCTCATAAGATCCTTTATATATATATATATATATATATATATATATATATATAATTTTTAAAACCTTGGATCACTTTAAACTCGTATAAAATTCCTTTTATACTTCAAACACTTCCAAAATCCCTTTTCTTCCCACAATAGATTCAACAAGGGAAGAATATATATCAAAGATATAACTTTGTTTACCCAAAATCAAATATTCACATTTGATTACTCTTTCCAATATCAATTCCTTTCCATTCACATTGACTTAAATTTCCATTCACTTATTCACATTTGCCTTAATCTCCATTTGGATTATCACCTAAATTCTTATCCCGGTTGGGTATTTAATCATAAACAGTTTAAACTCCGACCAGTTTAGAGAATAGCTTGAAAATTTTAAAAATAGATAAGTAGTTGAAAAATAATCAATAGTTTGCAAAATAGTTGTAGAATAATTGATTAATTGTAAAAGAGTTGGAAAATAGTTAAATAGTTATAGAAATCTTAGATAATTGCGAAATAGTTGTAAAATAGAAATTAATTCGTAACTTAGTTGAAAATTAATAATTAGTTTATAGAACAGTTGTAAAATAGTTAAAGAGTTCCAAAAGTAGTGGCAAAACCAGTTTATGTTTTAAAAAGAAAGTTGTATAATAAATAGATAAGAAAATAGATTTAAAACTATTTATATTAAAACAATTTACATTGAAAATGGTCTAGAGTCAAAACTGTTCACTTCCCCAACAATTTAATTTAAATTTCCACTCCATTTAAATTAACCCAATCCCAATTTAATTAACTCCAATTTCCATTGGACTTGATTCATTCCCAATTCAAATTGAATTGATTTTCAATTTCCTTCCAATTTCAGATCAAATTCCATTTGATCTTTAAACTTACAACCTTAAGTATAATTTCAATTTTACACCTTCTATTTATAATCAATTACATTCACATTTACTTTTAACTTAGAATTATATATTTTATTAAGCCAATATATTTTTATTATTCCATAAACATTTAATCAAGATTCCAGAGTTTAAACAAATTTCCAAAATTTCAATATCACCTTAGAATTCAACTATATCCAAAAATTCTTTGGCAAATTCAATTATCCCTTTTGAATTCCAAAACCAAACCCAACTCACAAACAATCCCAATTTAAAATAATTTGGTAGCAATTTCTCTTCTAAAAACTCGAAAATGAACATCGATGATGCTGCAGTCATCACCGACTTTATTTTCCAGTGACCAAAAGAGTTCAATGCTTTAACTCTCTAAAAACACTTCCAACTATTTTTGATTTCAAATCTCCAAAATTTCAAACACAAAAATATTTTTGAAATAATACTATTCTTTCTTCAAAACCCTTGGAAACCACTTTCAACCCAAAGGAATTTTAGATTCTCCCAAAAATTCCAAATTCCCAATCCATCCAATTCATAATTAAACATTACTCTGGAATTTTCATCCTACTTTATTTTCAAATATTCTCTGGAATTCTATTCCAAATTATAATCTCATTTATTTATGAAGTTTATTTCAATTTATAAATTACATTTACAATCTATATTTCAAATTCTTTTATTTTTATTTTTAATCGATTCCACTTTAATTACAATTCCAAGATTATTCTAATTACTTTGGACTAGTATCCATTCAATTGAACCCACTTCAATTTCAATCATTTCAATTCAATCCAATTCAAATCTTCCATTAAATTTGTGAACTTATACATCTTCCATCCCAAATCCAATTAATTCAAATCGGATTCAATTTGAATGAGTTCAATTCAACTTCAAATTTAAACCATCTCGAATTATATAATTCGAGCTAAATTCTCAAAGATTGTTTTAACCTTTTTAAAACAAATTTAACTTTGTTCATTTAAAGTTTCAAGCAATTCTAATTTCTGAGTTCTAATTCTAGAATTTCATTTTTAATTAATTTAAATTTAATTTGGTTGTATTATAGTCCTTCTTAACTTAATTCCAATAATTTAACACCCAATCACCTTAATATTTATTAGAAGGAAATATCGCCTTATATATCAAAAATATATTTTTATATAAAATCATTTAAAACATTTATATATAAGAAAATAACAAGTACGCGCTCATATATATATATATATATACACTCAACTCATTCTAGAGTTCTACGAATTCTATTTAATGAGTAATCCCCACCAGAGCCAAGGTTCTCGCTTAACCTTCTGCTCTGATACCAAATGTAACGACCCAAAATTTTCTAACCCGAAAATTCCAGATAGTTATGAAAAAGAAGAAAAAGATAGAAGAAGAAGAAGAACAAAACACCAAACATCTCACATTCACAGCGGATAAAATATAATAATAAATAATAACAGTTTACAAAGAATACTATATCTGTCGATTACATTTAATATACATCAGAGTTTCACATATATACACAGAACTGAATATTTACAATTATCATGACTGAGATTAACAATAATATGAATACAGCGGAATACTCTGCAGCTCGCCTCCTGAGCTCCAGAACGTGCCTACCTGAAAAAAATCTGTAATACTCGGTCTGACCCGAGCATTACACCAAAGTAACACCCGGGTCAAGCTGGAAACCAGCGTGAGTAAACCCAATTAACATGGAACACCAAACAAACAACTTATATAAACCCAGGTAACTTATATCAATTTGATCAATTCACAATTTACTATAGGCAATGCTTATTTCACATATAAACCTCTAAGTACCAAACTTAGATAAAACAATCCAATTTTATTCCACCCTATTGATTTCTCAAATCAATTTATAAAATTCGAAGTGGTTTCGGGTATTACCCAATACCCGACTCCGGTCTCTTCGAAACTCAAGTTATCCTAACCTAAGTTATTCAAATGCAATACACAACATTCCATATCAGAGATATCAACTCATTCAAAACATCCAACATCATTCAATTATCCATAAGCAAAGCTTAGCCACATACAAATCAATTCATTTGATTCTAATTGAATTCCAAATCTCAATCACCTAGAGTCCTTTATTAATTAATTCCAAACCAATTAATTTATCAACCCTTCCCCATTCCTTCATCTTAATTAATCACCCTGGATTAATATTCTTTCGATTTACATTCAAGTAATTATCTTTGATTTGTTTCACGATATTAATTATCCTTAACCCAATATCAATAAGAAAATTTAGTTACTTCATATTTTAATTAACTATATTAATTACATTAATCCTTGATTATTATTATTTTTTATCGATTTTCATAAGACACATATTATGGATTAATTTATCTTAATTAATCCAGTCTTTAATTACATCACTTATTACATAAATTATTGATTTCCAATTATATCTCAATTTATAGTAATCTGAATTAATATATTAATTAAACCACAATATTTATCATGCTTGATCTATCCCCACCTGGTATTTATCCACCTTTTATTTACTTCATTAACTAGATTAATTCTCCTTAATTAATTATCTTAATTTATGTCTTGATTAATTACACAAGTAATTATATTTTATTAATTCCATTGAATAATTACTGATTAAACCACCAAATAATCGTTCTAATTAATTTAAACTTAACCAATAAATCCGAACCATTAATTAGGTTTCCATTTAATTTATCCTACCTGTTTAATAAATCACCAATCGTTAACCCTTATTAACTTTAAAATGAACCATTCTCTTATTTATGATTTAAGTTTAAAATCCAAATCCTTCGAGTTAAATAATCAATTTACTCGAAAACCAACCAAAACCAAAATCACCAAAACATCAGCACATTTCAATCAACTCAATCAATTAACCAATTATTTAAATCCAACCATTTAAATCTAAATAGAAATCCGAAAGCGTGAGATTTACTCACCTTAAATTCTGCCGTTTGAAAATCCTCCCAAATTGGCTTGTTTCCATGATTTTACACCTTGAATAAACATCATACAATTTCTTAATATTTAAATCAACCAAACAATTAATTTTCCCATCCAATAAACTTAAATTTGAACTTTCCTTTAATAAATTGCTTAGTGACTGAAATAATTAAATGTCTAAATTAACAAATTCATCACCATAATTCATTATCCTCAATTAACAGTAAGTTCAAAACATACATATTTATTTTATTTTATTTATAAAAACTTTATTGTTGATTTAAATAATAAATCAATAAATTTACGAGCTGCATAACAATAATCTGTATAAGTTTTAAAAACTGATTTCATATAAACTCTTTATTTCTTTCGAAAATTTCTATAATTACTGTCTCATATATATAACTGATCCCAAAATGAAATTATCTGAATCTTTATGTTAATACACTATTTGAAACCTGCAATACTAATCTTACCCTCTTTTGTTTTTTTTAATCAATGTTAATTATTATCATCAATATTTTCCTGCACACAATTATTCAATTCAGTAGAAAAAAAAACAACAGGTGCTATACCTGTAATTAATCCTCGTAATCATCTGGCCGAAACCCTAGCCTCGACCCACCAACTTGCGAACGCCTCCTCCAGCTCAGATGCGACCATCCCTGATGCCCTAGGCCATAGCGACCTCGATGCGATCTCATGAACCAACTCGCGACCATAGCCTCTACAACTGACCTTCGGCCTTGTCAAAACCCTAGCTCTCGATTAACTCGTGACCGCTCCTCTCTTGCAGTCGCCGCCATCACGAATCTACCCAGCACTAACAAAAATAACCCTAGCGCTCGCGACACCACCCCCTTCTCCTCGCGTTCGACCGCGACCCAGCTCGCGAGCTCGTGCTTGCTCGGCTCCACAATTTGTCTTGCTGAGATAACGGTCGCCCTAATCCTTTTTTTTTTTAATTCTGAGATCGATCCTTTTATGAGAATAGAGAGAGGGAACGGGAATAAAATAAGGATAGGGGAAGCTTCTTGTGAACGCTTGTTTCCATATCAAAATATCTAATGTACTTTTAAGTTTTATTATATTAGAAAATTTCCAAAATGCCCTCGCTAATTGCCATATAAAATTTGAAACTCCTCTTAAGAGGTGTCGCTATGCGATTATACAGCTTTACCCGTATTTCGAACACGATGGAACGTGTTTCGGAAGCTAATTTAACCGTATGAGCGAGTTACAAAAGAAAACGATCCAATTTCAATTAAATCGATTAAAAAAAATCTCTAAGCATTTCGAGCTGCCAGGGTCACATGACAACTCCAATTGCTACGAAAATTGAAATCCGATAATAACTAACTATTACGGATCCAATGGCATTGGTTTCGTCGAATTCCGAGACTGCTCCTCGGAAGGCTATTTTTAAATTCAATTTAAACTATATATTTTCAAAATTAAACGAATTACCTTTAACTTAAATTCCTTCCATTCCATTATCTTCAGTAACACCATTATAAATTTTACGAGCCTTCGAACTATTTTAAACAGGCCTAGAATTTCAGATTCAACAATTTACCCACTTCAATTATGAAATTCAATAATTTAATTATCGAGTAAATATCGATATCTTAAATTCAAGTTAAAATTAACTTTTAAATATTTTAAAAACAATTAATAATTCTATTTTAAATTGTTGGAAAAATCTGGGTCGTCACACTAGGCAATTGCATCAAGAAGCATTATGGTATCATCTTTTATAGAAGCACATGTTTAGCTCGTACTCAAAGTTGTAATATGAGTTGATTCCTTTTGCCAAATCATTGTTTATATAAGATCTTTGATTGTAGCTAATTGATATGTATTACTGCATATAGGAATTAATAAATAATTCCCTCAACTCTATGCTAAAAAATATATGAAGATGCGTTCTTATGCATTGGTATTTAATTTCCAGATACATCACGTGTTTTTAAATATATGACATTTGAATATTAACATGTTGCGACAGAAAACAGGTGGATACCTTGTGCATGCTTGACTTAAAACTAGACATACTTTAATTACGGATTTCTACTCACCAGACTCCATCCCCAAATATTTAATATCACCACAGCTTCATATATCACACGCATGTTTGAATTTTATTGTATTCATTGCTATTTCAGACCTTGTGGTAGGTCAGTTGATCAATTGGAAGAAGTGCACTTGGACATCTTTAAGTGAACTAATTGAAAAATAAATAAAAACAGGTTAATGGCTATATATTTATGAGTCATTATTATAATCGAACCGTTGCAAATAAATAACGGTCATATGTTCACGAGGCATTAGTATAATTGAGTCATTGCAAATGTATAATAATAATAATATATATTCATGAGCCATTATTATTGAGTCATTGCAAAAGTTAATGATATTAAAATTTGTTTTAAATGACAATAAATTGAAATCGATTAATATTTCCTCACTTCAGTAATGCGTACAATTTCCGTTCTGTCTATTTAAACGATAGATAGGCAGAAGAGAAAAGGTGAATAATAGACAATTTCTTCTTCTTCTTCTTTGTCCTTTGCATTTTTTCTCTCTTTAACCAACTTTACAAGTAATTAAATTAGAAAGTGCTATATTCAGAATAATTTGTTGTAGTGCAAATAGCAAATCAACCAAATTTCAGATTTTGTTTTATCCTGAGGATGAAACGGTTGATAGATAGCTTTGCACCTTGAGCTTAAATCGCGAATCGTCTTAAGAGTGCGACCTAGTCTGCTATTCAGCTAAAAAGAAAGACGTTGCAGATTCAGATTGAGGTGCAACAATTTTAAGATAATCATGGCTTGGATAGCTGAAGACTCTGCTGCCCCGATGTTGATATTTGTGGTTCCGACTATATCTGCTGCGCCGTTCAGATTCGAACGCTTGCATTTTGAACATGGCGCCGAAAGATGGAGTTTTCTGTGGCTACATAAAAGGCGACGCACGTACTGATGACCAAGAAACCAACGCTGCCTGGAGAAGCAACAAACGATCATAGCTTTGAAGACTGGATTGAACATGACTACCTCTGCAAAATTTATGTTCTTCATGACTTGAGCGATTATTCGTACGATTACTACAACTCAGACAATCGGCAAATGAGATCGAGGATGCGCTATAAAATAAATATGATGCCGAGAAAGCTGGAGTAAAAAAAAAGTGCTATTAGTCGCTATTTGAATTTTCAGATGACGGATGACAAATTTGTGGAGATGCAGTCGCGTGAGTTCCAAAAATTTGCGCATGAGGCCATTTTCGAATGTATGATTTTAGATGAATAGTTTCAGGTTGCTGTATTAATGGATAAATTATCCCCTTCTTCGATAGGATTTAAAAATAATCTCAAGCATAAGGTTAAGGAGTTTTCCTTATAGAGTTTGATTACCCGTCTTTGTATTGAAGAGATGACCAGAAAACAAGATCAGAAAGAAGATGTGCTTGTCGTATCTACCAACAACACTAAGAAATCCACAAATAAGAGTCTGAAAACAAGTGCAAAAAATTTTAAAAATCAAAATCGCAATCCGAATAGAGCCGCAACAATCAACATTAGAAGAATCTGAATAATACCCTTCTAAAGAATGATACCGGACATTTTTTCTTATGTTACAACTATGGCAAACCAGACCATATGACATGGAAGTGTCAGAACCGGCTAAATCTTGCACCGTAGGCTAACCTGACTGAAAAAGCTCTTGTGACTATGCTTACTGAGATCAACATAGTCGGTGGATCGGAAGGGTGGTGGGTATACACTGGCGCTTATCGCTATGTCTGCTATGATCGTTAAATGTGTAAAACATATAATGTTGCTAATGATATAAAAGTGATGTTGGAAGATTCTCACACCACTATTGTTGTTGGAATTAGGACTGGAGTTAAAGTGCCTGGAAAGTATTTATTGCTGAAATCCACGATGCATATTGCAGAGATGAGGAAAAATTTAATATCTGGTTTCTTGTTAAATAAAGTTAGTTTTACCCAAACTATTTGATCCGACTTCTACACCATCACCAACAATGGTATTTTTGTCAGTAAAGGATATATTGTAGATGAGATGTTTAAGTTGAATGTTGAAGTTAACGGTTCTGCTTGTATGCTGTGTGATTTTAATACTTGGCATGCTAGACTTTGTCATGTTAATAAGCGACTGATTCATAACATCAGTAACTTAGGCCTAATTCGTAAAGTTTCCATAAACGATTCAGAAAAATATGAACATTGTAGCCAAACTAAGATTACAAAGACTCGATATAAATCCGTGTTTAGAGAGTTGGAACCTTTATAGTTAATACACTATGATATACTGAACTTATTGTATTCATTATTGTTGAGGACCTTGGGGTAGGTTTGTAGATCAACTGGAAGAAATGAAGCAAGCCATCACTTCAATATTCAAACTAAATGCTTCTTCTGTTATTTATTTGGTCCTTATTTTTTTCAGAAGGGTAAAAGCTATCCGGATTAGAAAAAAATAGCTAGCAAGGTATGATAATAACCCATAACTATTTTAGCAGCCTAAAATCTATTTAGCAGCATATAAGTTTAAAAATCAACTTTTAAGAGGAATCATTTATTTCCATGTTTAAGTGGATTTCCTTTTCCCATTCCATGCTTTTGGTCAGTTATATGAAAAAATCTAAGAAAATTTGAAAACTATGGCTGAAGGCTTCTAAACCTCAAACTATGAAGAAACAAAACCTTATGTCGGTGTTTATTTAGGAGAAAATGTGAAAACATTTTCTAACTCAAAGGCTTATAGACCAAATCAGGGCTGTTATTTTTAGCACATCGAATTGATATTTTGGACTAATGGTAAGATATAAACAGCTTGTTTGAAACATGAGTTTTAAACTGGTTGTAGCTATTGATACACCATATTTTACTATACATATATTTCATAAAATAATACACACCATTTTTTATTTCACATACACCATACAATTTACAAAACTACTCATCCACTAACTTTACATCTTATCACTGTTAATTTTATTGATTCCTAGAAGAGCAACTACGAGTTGATAATATAAACCTAAAAGAGCAAATACAAAATAATAGTATAAACCTCAGGGCCGGCCCGGAGGCAAGACAAGCAAGACCTTCGCCTAGGGCAACACCGGCGAAGATGGCCGAACGGGCAACAAAATGTCCGATGCACTTTTAAAAATATTGATCAGATAAAATAGTGGGGCAACTTTTTTATAGAAATCATAAGTGGCATACATGTTTAACATGTGCTTGTTATCCTTACAACCAGGGTTCGATTGTTGGACTGTACAAATTTTTTCCCCTTCCTCTTCTTAATCTTCATTTTTTCTACAACTCTGCCTAGGGCATCACTTGTGACAGGGCCGACACTGATAAACCTAGGGAAGGTACATGTTATACATAATAATCGTAGTAGAGATACTGCGCGATAATTTTCTTTCATGTGTAATTATGTTGTGTGATGCGTGTATAAAACATAATTCTTCACAATAATAGAGAAAAGGGGGAAATGTGAAAATTTTATCTATTCTGCTCCAACATCATAATTCTACTCTATTCTCCTTCAAAATCATAATCATTCTCTATTTATACTTCAAAATCATAATTTTTTTTATTCTAACCCTAAATCGCACTCCTTGTGTTCGATTTTCATGATTAGATAGTTAAAAAAATTGGTATTTAACCTTTACTGTTTGACTAGTGTTTATCTTTTACTGTTTAATAGCGTCCAAAAAGAATTAGCCTTTTAACTTGGCGAATACTGAGATGGAGATATAAATTTGATAAACAAGCCGGCTATGCTTCATAGAATTTGAACTTAAAATAAAGCGAGACAACCTTATACTAACTTAAATTGTGAAGGAACCTGAACATGGTATTTGAGGAAACACTAATTGGTACATAAAAAATTTAGTCAGTATTTAGATAGAACGTTTGTGTATGTATTTTGTTAAGAGCTAAGACATAGAATATATATTTTTAAACCATTAAGATATGTACTAAAAAGATAGCTCAAGGGTAGAGAAATAAATTCCATTTTGTGTAAAGGTAAGATAAAATAACTATAAAAAGCACTAACGTGGGTGCATAACATGTAATTTGGCCCAATTGTAACCTTATAACAGCTTAAACGGTGTGCATCACCTGTTTAAGTTCATCGTACGACAAATATGTGATGTTAAATTCTAATATTTCACAATCACAAATGTACTTTAGCCAACATAGGGGAAAATATCCCTTGGATTTTGGTTTAGAATTATTATACATTACCCACAAATTATTGCATGTATTTTCATTGTATTGCACAGCACGCACTTAGCCACCGACTTCTCTTTGCCTAGGATGTATTTCACTTCAACTGATTTGGTCTTTGCTACATTTTTTTATAGTGTCCTTTCTTCAACTGATTTGAGTATCTGAGTTTTGATTTCAGTTAACATCTAACTGAAGACCATGTCACTATGTTGCATTCCTAGGAAACTGGATTTGAAACTCGAGCTACATTTTTAGTTGTCCTCATTTGGGCACTGTTATTGTTTGATTCTTTTATTATTTTGTTGAATTTAAATATAAAAGTAGAATACTGCTTTCATCCTGAAACCGTTTATTAACTGTATATTACCATTACTAGAAACGCTTCGTAAAGCGACAGAGGCTTGCGACGGCTAAAAAAAGCGGCTGTCGCTAGCCGTCGCTTGCTGCAAATATACATGTCTGTAGCCGAGAGAAACATTTCATTTCCAGCCCCCCATTTTCTCAGCTCCTTCTCTTTTCTCCCGCAACCAGCCGTCGCCATCCGTCGTCAGAAGCCGTCGCAACCTTCCGTCGCTAATTTGAACCTCTCCAAACTTGCCGGTATCTCCTACTTTTCACTATCTTTGTTTAATTTAGGTTTAAATTAAATTAGTTGATGATTTAGGGATTTGGAATTGGATGATTTAGGGGTTTGGAATTGATTAATATATGTTATTAGTTTATGATATATAGTTTATTATTTGAATTGGGTGTATAATGGTAAACCTAATTTAGAAAATTAGTTAATTATGTGTTTGAAAATGGTGATTATTGCGTATTACGTGATGATAGTTAGTGTTGATTTGGTGGTATTAATTAGTGAATTTATTGTTCACTATGTTGTTAAAAATTATGGCTAATTTAAAATCCAAAAAATAGTCCATTATTATTGAATAATATATTTATTGATAAGTTTACGAGAATGTGTGTTATACTGTTGTAAGTGCTTACTACTTATTTAGTTCACAAAATCGTTAATTAAATTTATGTAGTTAAACAAAAGTTAAATACGTTTTAAAATTTTAAATTTAATTAATAAATATTTAAATAGTTAAATGAAATATAAAATAGTTTTTGTAGTTGTTAAAATGGTAACTCATAGTTTCGATTTGTGAGAGAAGCAATATTTTCCGAGTTACTGATAGTTCCCATGGATTTTGATTCATAATTAAACGACTTCTATTTGGCTACATTACTAAAAAAATTTAAGATCATTATTTCACTACAGAACACTAACACTTCAATATTAATATTTTTTAATTTGTGCTTTATTTATGTGAACCCCTTAGAAAATTTTTGGCCCCGTCTGACAAGTGTTGTATATGATCGTTATATGGATATTCGTTTTTCCACAGAATGGACATCTATATTAATCTGATATAACATTTGTTGGATATGTCCTAGTATGTAACGACCCGTAAATTTTGATAAATAAATTGGTTAATTTAATTAAGATTTGATAATTAAATTTAGAAAGAAATAAAGATTTTATAATTTATATTTGGATTAAAGCTAAGTATTAACAATTTAATGGAATTACGGTTAATTGAAGTAATGGGAATTGTTGTACTAGGCTAAGAATTTAATATAAGAATAAAAATGTGAATATTGTATTAACTAATGAAATGGTATAACTAGTGGTGATTGAATGAATTCAAAGTTATATTAACCAATGCAATAGTATATTGATAAATTGTAACTCTATGTAAATTAAGGTAGTAACGTTAATGACGGTTGATGAATAACCAATTTAATGCCATTCCAATAGATTGGAACAATTGCAGGGTTATAATTGGTTTTAAATAGAAATATTTGGTAATAAATTTATGTAAGGAAAACAGATGGAATTATTGAATTAATCAATGCATTAATAATGAATAAATAGTGATTTAATGAAATCAATGTTCCGTATATAATTGCTTGGAAATGATAATTTATATAAATATGTTTAAGAATTGTTGGCAACAATTATCGTAAAGTAATCATTTATTTTGTCCATTTATATCAAAAGTCGCGATCAATTGCAATAAATCTGAATTAAATGTTACGTGAAACGTAAATTGGGGTAATAATTGGGAATAACGTAAATTTTATTCAGTGTTATGATAATTAGTTGAGTATAACACAAACTGAAGTGTAAATTTAAGTATAATAACGATTGTTATAGTTACCTGTTCAATTGATCTATTAAATTTAAATGGGGAATTAGTTAGAATTAAATAATACTTTAATGTACATTTGCAAGTTTAAGACAATAAAGGAGACTGTGAATGTAACAAAATGAATAAGAAACGCTAATTTTAATTATAAGGTAATAGTTGTTGTAATAAAAGAATGGAACCAAGATGAAATGTTTAATTTGATTTAAAATCTTAATTAATGTGTGCATTTATTTATAATGAGATATAAAAGGTAAATTTATAATTTAAAATGGCGACTTACTAATAAAATAGGGTATAATAAATGGAAATGGAATGGATTAGTGTTATGAAACTAAGGGTAGCATTTGTGTAAGCAATAAACTTATAAATGAAATAAAAAGTTAACGGTATCAATTATTTCGGGTTACATATTTATTTAGTCTATTAAATAGAATTGAAAATCAAATTTTGCAATTTAATGAGATTAGTTACTATGTTAGCTGATATTAGATGAAATTGGGAATTTTTAGCGACTAAGATATAAATCATGATAATTATACCATAAGATGAAATTGATAGAATAATAAATGGAAAGCAAATTAAATTGAATTATTTGTAAAGAATTAACTTACAAATATTACAAAATGTACAATGGTGACAATTGGTGTTGTTACCAACTTAACTGATCAATTTCAAATAAATGTCAACAAAATAAAAGAATATAAATGAATAAGTTTTGTAAAAGAGTAAACATATGTTTATTTATTTGAAATGTTTGTTAGGTAAAAGATTGTTCGTAGGGATTAGTAACTATTATTTAGTGAGAAATGTGTAATTACTATTTGTATCCAATAATGTAAATATGTTTAAATTACTATTAGATAGGAAAAATTGTTTTACTTCCCATTACATTCATTTGGTCCATTTTGAAACTTAATCAACTGAAATGAATGTAATTGAAAATTTCTAATTAATAGGAGAGAGAATACTAATTGTAAATTAGTAGGTGCAATTAAAAGTAGCTTATGTTTTGTGAAAATATAAGGAAAGTTTGATTTAATAAAAAAAACATTTACATCAAATAAAATGAATGTATGTTTAATTTCATTAAAATATAGAATAGAATGATTGATTTTAAAGAAAAAAAATATATATTAATTTGAAGTGTGTTTTAGCATACAGATTGACTACAAGAATAGGAAAATAATATATTTTAGTAAGTTATTTATTACTCTTGCGTATAAACAATTTTTCTATTTTTTCATGCATTTTAGTTGTCTGTTTTAAAATTTAACTCTAAGTGATTGCAATTAATGTAGTTCAAATGTTCAATTAAAAGGAAAGAAAACGGTGATTGCAATTAATAGATTTAATAAAAATGCACGTTTTGTGTTAAACAAAAATGGTGTTTTAATGGTAAAAAGAGATCATTTTGGGAAAAACAAATCAAATGTTTTCATTTTTAAGATAAGTATAAAAATTTATTATGCGTAGACAAAAACCTAAATGCGTAGAAATTCGAATGTTACTTGAGTTAATGAAGTTAATTTGGTTAAGTTTCAAAAAAAAATTGAATTTCAAAATCTTTTATTATTAATTATTTCACGAACGTTTTAAAATAGTTACCTTACTATTAATACTTGATCCGTTTATTTCTCCATCTGCTTAATACCTGAGCACTTTTAGGTTGTATTTAATTCTTGCCACTTCATTTTCATATATACAAAATTTTACTTTCATTTGCAAACTTTTCCAATCCTGCGTACATTTACTTATGCATTATTAATGCTCGAAGCTTTCAAATTAAAACGTGACGTTTATTTTTCTCCCTTCACCTTCATTTCCCAATTATAAATAACCTACAGCTTATTTCTTCTTTTACATTTTCTTTCTCCTGACACCTCTTATTCAAAAAGCTCTTATTCTTGCAAATCCAAAAGCTTTCTTTTATAAAACATGATTTTTTTTTTTCATTTTTCTTACAATTCCTATCCTCATCTTAGTTGTTCTTCGAACTTTTTTTTGAAGCCTCATCTTGAGAAAAATGTAAGTATTAATTTTTTTTTTTAAATTTTTTTTTATGCATAATAATTTTTAGTTTAATAATATTTCCTATAACATGAATATCTTTTCCATATAAACTTTAATTCACATGCGATTTCTTCTGTTGGATTCATATTTAAATTTCGGACAACATCAAATGGATTTGGTTGAATTTGGAGATTGTTGAGTTTTGCGCTTCTATTTGGATTTTATGGGCTAAAATCAAAGGTGAGTGTTTTAACCCACTCACAACTTCTAAAATTTCTTATGTTCGTTAAATTTAATTTATGTTGTGATTTTGAATTTATTTACGACTGTTTAGTATATTTTAATCATCATCTCCATTAATTGCATTTATTTAAATTAAATCGTTATTTAATTTATTATTGAATATAACTGCTAGTTAATTACCTGTTAAATATTATCAGTTATATATTGATATTGATTGATTGTGTTGGATGATGATTGTGATGGATGTATGATTTTATGATGGATGAATGAATGTTTATTTATGTCATCATAATCTGTAAGTTCTTTATTACTTTGTCATTATTGATTCAAGATTGCGGTTTGAAATGATATATAACCATATTTTTTTTAAATTTCGGATTGAAATGATAAAAATCCGTATCACTTGACCATAGGGTAGAAAATTTTATACAGACACCGTGGTCTATATATAAAAATATTTTGAAATGACTTTCTATGGTTTTGTAAAGAAATATATGGTTTTATGAGATAGTGATTTGGATATTTTATAAATGTTATTTTATATATAGTTAAATTCTAGGTTTTAAGCTATGTATAAAATTATTTTGAAGTGCAAAAGAAGTTAATAATTAAGTTTGATTTTATTAAGTTAAAATACGATTAAGCATTTATTTAAAATAAATTTCTAGATTTTATAATGACTTAAATGAGAATAAGGTTGGAAGATGAATATGTAATTTATTTGGAATTTAATAAAATTTAGAAATTTAAAAGGGTATGATTTTTATAACTTGATTTTTGTTTAGAGTGATTTAAATGAATATCAAAGGAATATATCAAGTTAAATAAATTGAAAGGATATCCAGTTGTTGAATTTAAGAGTTTTACTTAAATTTTATTGGGTTTACTAAGTAGACATTTCAAATCTAAATAATAGTAATTAAATTTGATATATATGGAATTATCAAAGAATTAGTTTTTAAATGGTCGAATATTTAAAGCTTTGAAAAATATGGAAATTTGAAATGGTTTATTTGGGGGTTCAAATCGGAATTTGGAATTTATTTGTGCAATTAAAGAAGCTAGTTTACTATATAAAGAAATTTAGTATTTAAACCCTTTAAGTATTTGAAGTTATGTTCAAAGCTATGGGTTTCAAGGTATATAGATTTGAAGTGCTATGATTTTTGGAAAAAGGATATATTTTGAAATAAAAATGATATCATATTGATTTGGGTTTTAAACGTAAATGATATCGTATTTATATGGTTTTGAAATGGGTAATATATTCTAGTTTTGAAGTATAATTATTTTGAAATGACCGTGGTGTTATAATAACGTTGGTTTGTTAAAGAGATCGAGATCAGAAGTTATCATACTCTCTGCCAACTCCGAAAATCACTTTAACAACTGTGTACGCGGTGGAAATTCCAGAATGAAGTAGGATGGTGGCGGCGTTTCCTTTGAAGTAAATACATGGACCCGACTCCCGTGAGTTGGCATAAGGTGGCTAAAACAGGAGCGATTGATGGGTTAAGAAGGTAGCACCTTTTATCGGACACATTCCTTCGATATTATACTCTGACTTTTGGAGTTATTCGGTGGCCACTTTTGATTTCTTTGATTTGGGGGTGTGGCTCGAGGTGGAGGTAGCTGCGGCTGTGCGTTACCACCGACCCGGAAGCGTAATTGGTATATCTACCCTGACATTGCCTAGTTGTGCCGTGTCACCTACCTTAGCGCGACTTATACGATTTTGTTTTGTACCATACCTATGGAGTGCCCTCTGACGACGCCCAGTACGGGGGATATTACGGTATTGTATAGACTATGGGAATATAAAAGTGTGTTAAGGGCTATATGGGTAACCCCTTAACGCTATTTTCAGTATCTTATATTTTACTTTAGACATTATTATAATAGCGTACATTACTACATAGTAAATAGTTTAACGGATCCTTAGAAGATGTGAATCCCGATCATCTCTTAAGTTATTGCACTTATATTTATTTCTGTTGATTTATCTCACATAAGATATTTTAGTTCTGACTCGAGTGTTTTGTCCTTTCAATTCGCTCGGGTCAGTCCGATCGTTTCAGGATTTGAAGATTTTATTTTGGAGGACGAAAACGAAGATTTGTAGTACTATTATCTACTATATTACTCCACTACACTATTTAATTCCGCTGCATTAATTATTATTCACTGGTATGTGTACTCTGATATGTATTATATAAATATAATCAAATGTTTTGTAAAACAGCTTCATGAACTGTTATTTGATTATTATATTTTATCGTTCCGTTGCAAGATTCTATTTTGTTTTTTTCTTTCTCTACTTTTTCTTATTTACCCCATAACAATCCGCCCTTTTGTGTGGTTTAAGTCTGACGTGCGTGTTTTATCGTCAATTTAAAACGTACAAAAAGGCAGGACGTTACATAGTACTTGGATAATTTACAAACACAATAAAGTAAACATATTTTATAAATCATTTCAGTTTAAACGGTTCAGAAAATTTCGATGGCACTTCCTTTTTTCCCTGTGTACACGCATTTGTGTACGATACAGGAAACAAAGGGAAGTGTTGCCGAATTTTTTTAGAATCGTTTAACTTGAAATGATTTATAAAATATGATTATGTTATTGTGTTTGTAATGGGAAGTAGGATAACCGGCCGTCAAGGTAAAAAACAATAAACCTAAGAATTGAAAATTTGAATGCAGTATTTATTTGAATTTGTTAAAATAGTAAAGGGTTATATATGAATTTTTACAAGACTTTAATATGAAGTATGTTATTCAATCTTAACCTACATTTTACAAATCATGAAATATGTTCGATTATTTTCTCGATCGTAGTTGGATGTATGAACCTCGAAAAGGTATGAAAGGATCAATAAAAGAACGTTTCTGTAACGGTGTACAAGTATTTATTAGATTTGCTCAATCTAATAATCGAAATAATGTAGACATTCGTTGACCGTGTAGTAAGTGCAAATATCTGAAGCATTGGAAACCAGATGTAGTAGAAGTACATTTGTACAAATTTGGTTGTGTGCCGAATTATTACTTATGGGATCGTCATGTAGAACTTGTTCAACCTATACCTAATCCTGTAGTATTAGAGGACGATAATACTATGACCAATCCTATAGAAAGCATGGTGCAAGATGCTGCACGATCAATATTTCTTACCTTTGACCAAGGTGATGATGGGAACGAAAATGTTGACGAAGAGCCGACCGTGGAAGCTAATTTTTTTTTATGATTTATTGGATTCTGCCAAGAGGCCATTGTGGGATGGATGTACAAGCGGAACCGAATTATCTGTAATCGTCGAATACATCACTATGAAATCGAAATTTAATCTTACAGAAGCTGCATTTACAACAGTTGTACAAACTGCAAAATGACACATGCCACCTAATAATTTGATGTGCGATAGTCATTATAAAGTAAAAAAACTTATGTCTGCTTTTGGATTGCCATACCAGAAGATAAATACATGCGTAAAAGGTTGCATGCTGTATTGGAAAAAAGACGCTCATCTGACTAAATGCAGAATATGTAACGAGGAAAGATACAAAGCAAGAAAAAAGAAAGGAAAAGAAGTTCCATATAAGAGGATGCATTATTTACCGATCACTCCCAGACTTCAATGATTTTATGCATCTTCTGCTACAGCATGTCATATGCGATGGCACAGTGTGAGAACACCAGAAGAAGGAACTTTGATACATCCATCTAATGGAGAAGCAAGGAAACATTTCGATAAGACTTATCCTGAATTTGCGGCAGAGAGCCGTAATGTTAGGCTTGGCTTATGTACGGATGGATTTTCGCCATTTTCTCAGTTTGGTAGTAAATATTCATCATGGCCTATTATTATTACTCCTTATAATTTACCTCCATGGATGTGTATGAAAACTCCATATATGTTTCTGACGATTGTCATCCCCGGTCCCGATGATCCGACACAAGGAATTGATGTTTATCTACAACCACTAATCGACGAGTTGAAAACACTGTGGCATGAAGAAGTTGAAACGTACGACATTTCGAGAAAAAGAAATTTTCGTATATTTGCTTATTTATTATGGACTATTAGTGATTTTCCCACGTATGGCATGCTTTCAGGTTGGAGCACATCTGGATGTCTAGCTTGTCCTTATTGTATGGATGAAACACGAGCATTTTCATTGAAGTATGGAAAGAAATTTTTTTGGTTTGACTGTCATCGGTGTTTTCTACATATCAATCATAAATTTAGAACGGATAAAAAAACTCTAAAGCTAACAGAGTAGAGAGTATGCTACCACCTAGGTTTGGACAAGTGAAGAGGTATATGAAATTGTAAAAGACTACCCAAAGATACATGAAACTGGAGTACAGGTTGAAATTCCAAGTAAATCGGACATTCATAACTGGTGCAAGCAAACTATTTTCTCGGAGTTACCATACTGGAAAAATCTCCTGCTCCGACATAACATTGACGTCATGCACAACGAAAAAAAGTGTTTGACAACATGCTTAATACAATTTTGAATGTGAAGGGTAAAACCAAGGACGATGCGAATTCAAGACTTGATATATTACACTTTTGTAAGCGGCCCGAGCTTCAATTACACGACGATAATAAGAAACCCAAAGCATGCTATGAGCTAGACAATAAGCAAGTAAAACTCATTGTAAAGTGGATGGAAGGACTTAAATGTCCTGATGGGATTTCTTCTAACCTCCGTAAATGTGTTGACTTTAAAAACAGCAAATTGAGTGGGATGAAAAGTCACGATTGCCACATTATGATGGAGTATTTTTCCTATGATTTTCAAAGAACTGCTGCCTGCAAAAATATGGAGTGTTATAACAGAATTAAGTATGTTTTATAAACAGCTTTGTTCTACGACGTTAAAGGTAGATCGTATACGTAAACTTGAAGCAGAAATCCCTGTACTTCTATGCAAACTGGAGAAACTGTTTCTGCCTGGTTTTTTAATGTGATGGAGTATTTACTTGTTCATCTCCATCTGAAGCACTCCTTCGTGGTCCTATGCAATATAGATGGTTGTATCCATTTGAGAGGTAATTTAATTAATTTCGATTTTTGTACCACCATATAAATTTAATTAATTTTGTACCACCATATGACGAAGACTGATCATAGATGGCATCGTTTGTTGTATAAGTGTGAGCTATGTATTAACAATAATGACTATGTTCTGTAATATTTTGAGCTATGTAATAATAATGATGACTATATATGATCTGTATCATTCTGAGTTATGCATTATTCTTTTCATGTACGCTTTTTTCGATGATTATGTGCAGAGTATGCTTATGTGATGATTATCACTTGATTAATAATTATGTGATGATTATGCGATGATTAATGATTATGTGATATTGATCGATGATTATGTGATGCTTATGTTATCAGTACTCTTTTCTAAGCAGTGTATGATATTATATATATGTTTGTCAGTTATGTTTGATAGACGACGTGATCGACATAGTACATCTCAGTCACCTTCATTAACTGTATATTACGTACGGAAGTGGTAAGTCTGCAATTTGGTTTGTCTGTGATTGGGTATGGACTTTCTAAAAAAGTTTCCAATTTGCAACATTTTATTGGTTTTATTTTATTTTTCTAAAGTTATTTAATTCTCTTTTGGATAATAGTGTCATTCTGAAATTAACAAGGTTTCAAAAATTATGTTGAAATAGCCATTTGAACTAAATACATAGTCTATAACTGTTTTTCTTCATGCTCTGACAATAGGCAATCGCCTATATTTAAAGCACACTTAAGTGACAAAGAAGTTAAAAAACACAAAATTGCAGGAACTGTACAAAAGTATAGTTTTCACTTAGCACCAAATTTTACAGTAACTAACAAGAATGTGTTAGCCACTCTGTACACCATCAAAATACACATAATTATGAGGGGTCATTTTATTTACAAGGATTATAACCCATTGTCAAACTCTAATGGTTATAGTTACTGATCACCATTGCATTTAGTAGATGCATCTGCACTGATTAAATTTAAACTAACAAAGTCATAGACAACTGTCGAACAAGGAATAAGGTAACTTAATTTGTTAACACTAAATCTTAATGACTTGATACTATATAACTATAGATACTGTGCTCATAATATAATAGCAGCAAATGGTTCAAAGCAAAATATATGTACCCCATATATTCCACAATCACTATAATTAACAAGAAGCCTTCAGAAAATCTGCAAAAACCTCCCTAAAACTGTTAGGAGTTCCACCAGTTTTCACTTATAAACTAAGATTGTTAGCCAAATATTATAATTCAACTCTTTAAGTAGAATGAAATCGTGATTCTTGCTCATTTCTTCTCTCTTGTACAATGAACTAACTCAAACTTCGATATACAGTCAATTTTCGGACATATTGACAAACATTTAAAAGGCAAAGTTGAAAACACAAAATTAAACAAATGATATAATAAAATGTACATAAACGCATGGGGCAAGTGAGGAGACGGTTCGAAAGCACAATAACAGCAGGAGTAGGGGCCATTAAGGTAGGGATGGTGTAACAAGAAGAAGAAGCAGCAACATAGATTGTGTTGGTTGGAACTGGAGATAATATGTAATCTATATCTTGCGAATAACATAAACCCTAAGATCTAGAATTACATGATTATCACATATGTAGTGAATTAATAAAACATACCTCCAGACATCTTGTATACGAATTAGCAATGGTTGTTGTCGAAAGCTTTTTCAATGGAGAAAGGAAATGGTTTCTCTCTCTTTACGTACATCTTTCTTTATGTGTTTTTCTCTATCATTTGTGATGGGAAAAGGTTAATATTTATAGGTAGAGAGAGGACCAACTTTCCAGATTTGTAACTTAATCTTAACCGTCCATCAAGATCAAGATGAGAGAAATTAATGCTCTAGATTATAACCGCTTTATTTATTAGCATATTAATAGGAAAACCCTTTAGATTCTATTGACTACATAATGAGGAAGGAAACGTTTGAGAAAGGAAATGGTCCATTGATGTACCACATAACGAGGAAGGAAAGGTTCATTAATGTACCACATAATGAGGAAGGAAATGGTCCATTAATGTTTTCACATTAATTTCCTTACAAAATAGTCAAATTTCCTTACAGTCTCCCACTTGGTCAATAGTAAAATCCATTAATGTTTTCGTATTAAGGTCATAAGGCGCGCATGATATGCTAAACTTTTCTTTAGTCAGTTATCATAAGTGTCTTGGCTAATCTAGTGGTCAATGGAAGTCATGACGTGTACACGTTATTTTACAACATGCTTAATTCCATGTACTATGACATTGACAACTTTCATAACTAGACCGTAGATGAGCATAACATAATGGTCACATAATGTCTTGAAGCAAAAGATTGTTTCTGTTATCATTTATCTTAATATAAATGTGTACACATTATAAAACAGAAATAAAAGATGTCCAAATTATTAAGAGTTCAATAATTGTCATGCCTAGATAATTACAAAATAAATGGCATAATAAGAAGATAATTAGGAACTATCTGCAAGACCCATGCTATCAGTATGTCTCTGAAAGGTCTTTGGAGGTAGTCCTTTCGTGAATATGTCTGCCACTTATAAGACTGTACTTATCGATTCAACAATAATTTTCTTTAGTTTAACATCTTGCTTCAGTAATAGGTATGTAAGGTCCATGTGTTTGGAACCTTTGGTTATCCTATAATGCTTGAAGAAAAAGGTTGCAGCTTCATTGTCGCCGTAGACAGTTAGTGGCTTAGAGATAAAACTTAAAGTGCCAAATTGTGAGACAAAATTACGCAACCATGTTCCCTAAATTGAAGCCTCATAACATGCTACGTATTCAGCCAGTGGATCCGAAAAGCATCTCAGATTTCTGGCTTCTCCATGATATTGCACCTCCACATAAGAGGTACACATAGCCAAGAGTGCAGATCCTAGTGTCAGGACATCCAGCAAGGTCTGAATCAGAATAACCAGTTACGTGTAGGTAACTTGATTTTCTATAGGTGAGCATGTAATTCTTTGTTCCCTTTAGGTATCTCAATACCTTCTTTGCAGCTTTCCAATGAGCGATTCCTGGGTTACTTTGAAATCTATCTAGCATACCAACTGCATGACTGATATCAGGTCTTGTACAGACATGTGACTACATCAAACTCCCTACAAGAGATGCATAAGGATATTTGGTCATTTCTTCTCGTTCTATAGGAGTCTTTGGGCACTGCTCAAGAACAAGTTTGTCTCCTTTCTGCAGTGGGACAGGACTAGAGGAACAATTCGTCATGCCAAATCTCTCAAGAATTTTGTCAATATATGCCTTTTGAGACAATCGTAGAATTCCTTGTGATCTATCACAGAATATTTCTATTCCTATCACATAGGAAGCCTCACCCATATCTTTGATTTCAAAGTTCGTTGAGAGATAATCCTTAGTTTCACGTAATAAACCAAGGTCGCTGTTAGCTAATAATATGTCATCAACATACAGAATCAAAAATATAAACTTGCTCCCACTGAACTTGAGGTATATACAAGGGTCAACTATGTTTTCTGTGAAATCGAAAGCGGTAATGATTTCATGAAACTTTAGATACCATTGTCTAGAAGCTTGTTTCAGTCCATATATTGATTTCTTAAGTTTGCAGACCATGTCTTCCTGTCCTTCAATTATGAAGCCTTCAGATTGACGCATGTAGATTTCTTCTTCCAAGTCTCCTTTTAGAAAGGCTGTTTTCACATCCATTTGATGTAACTCGAGATCATAATGAGCTACTAATGCCATGATAATTCTAAGAGAATCTTTCCTGGAAACAGGAGCAAAAGTTTCATTATAGTCAGTGCCTTCTTTCTGATTAAAACCTTTGAAAATAATTCTAGCTTTATATCGTTCAGTTTTACCATTACAGTCACGTTTGGTCTTGAAGACCCACTTACAACCGACAACTTCATGTCCTTGCGGCAACTGAACGATTTCCCAAACTTGATTATTATCCATAGATTTTAGTTCATCTTTCATGGCATCAATCCATTTAATAGAATTAACATCCTTAATGGCTTGTGAATAAGAAATTGGGTCCGTAGTTCCTTCAGATTCTATTAGATAAAGCATATAATCATCAGGAATAGTTGATCTTCTTTGTCTTTAAGATCTTCTTAATGCTAGTTCCTGTGGTACTTCATCAACATTATGATTGGTGATAATTTCATTATGGAGTTGTTGATCATTTATTGGGTTTTCCTCATTGTGAACAGGTTCAACAATGGGATAATTCCCAATATCTTTCGAAATAGAGGGTAAGATAATGGGTACCCTTATTTCATGAATGACCACTTCTTGTTGTTTTGTACTCCCACTGATTTCACCATTCTCATTGAATTTGGCATTGCCGATTTTAACAATTCTTGTACTATAGTTAGGACAATAAAATCTATATCCTTTAGATTTTTTTGGGTAACCTATAAATTAACCACTGACTGTCTTAAAATCCAATTTCTTCTCATTTGGATTGTACAGTCTAGCTTCAGCTAGGCAACCCCAAATTTGGAGATGTCTTAAAATAGGTTTCCATCCTTTCCAAAGTTCAAAAGGAGTCTTTGGAACGGCCTTACCTGGAACTCTATTTAGGATGTAGACAGCTGTTCGTAATGCATCCATCCATAATGATATAGGTAAATTTGCATGACTCATCATGGATCTAACCATTTCCATGTATGTACGATTTCGCTTTTTAGCTACACCATTCTTCCATGGAGATCCAAGATGTTGTCCCGTTTCATCATACCTTCCATAGAATTCACCACCCCTATCTGACCTAATAATTTTCACTTTTCTTTCTAATTGCCTTTCGACTTCAGTAATGAACACTTGTACAACATCCACTAACTGAGATTTTTCATGCAATAGATAAAGATAGCAATAACATGAAAAATCATCGATAAAAGTGATGAAATATTTCTCTCCTCCAAAAGTTGGAACATCAAATGGTCCACAAATATCTGTATGTATTATTTCAAGAAGTTGTGTACTTCTTGTGGCTCTTTTCTTTGTGTTTTTTTATTGTTTTTCCTTTAATACAATCAACACATGTTGTAATGTTGGTGAAGTCTAGGTCCGGTGGGATGCCATCTTTCACTAACCTCTTGATTCTTTCACTGGATATATGACCCAGTTTTTTATGCCACAAGAAGTAAGAATCATTCTTGGATGACTTTCTTTTAGTTTCTTTTCCATGCAGGGTGAGTTGGATTTCAGCATTTTGTTTAAGATGAAGTTTATAAAGTCCATCAATTAATATTCCAGAACCAATAAGACTAGAATTTTTTTCAAATAAACTAAAATTTCCATTTCCAACTTCAAAAGAATATCCAAATTTATCAAGTACACTTACATAAATCAAATTACGGGAAATAGACGGAACATAAAGAGTTTGATATAAATCTAACTGAAAACCGCTATCTAAAATAAGACGAAAAGTTCCAATAGCTTCAGCCGGAGCTTTATCCTTATTCCCCATGAAAATGAAATTCTCACTTGGGTTTACGGTTTGGATCGTAATGAATCCCTGCATAGAATTCGAAACATAAACGTTAGCAGCAGTATCAATCCACCAAGTAGAAGAAGGTACATTAGTAAGATTTGATTTGAAATGACTTACGAAACCCATTGGGTTACCTTTCTTTTCGAACCATGCTTTACGCTTAATGCAATCTGCCTAGAAGTGTCCAGGTTTCTTGCAGAATTTGCAGACATCATCCTTCTTTTTCTTCTTGGATGGTTGAGTGGCATCATCAGATTTGGGTGGTGCTCTTTTATGCTGTGAGTTATTCTTTTTGCCAGCTTGTTTTCCAACCCGTTGAGTGAAATAAGCAACTTTAATGCCTTGCGAACCTTGCCTAGACTCCTCTTGAACCAATTTGTTAGTCAATTCATTTAGACTCCACTTTTCCATAATAGTGTTGTATTGAATTTTGAATGGTTCATACCGAGGAGGTAAGCTATTGAGAATGAATTGGACAAGAAAAGTATCGTCCATAACCAATCCCAATTTCTTAAGTTTGGCAGCAAGGTTAAATGACATGAGCGCTCATTGAGCGAGAACCATCAAACTTCATGGTTACAAGACCTGCCATAAGTTTCCCAGCAAGGGATTTGTCTGCAGTCTTGAACCGATTTTCAATGGATTGCAAATATTCTTTTGCGCTTTCAGTTTTGGGTAGGGAGGTTTTGATGTTGGTATCAATCACCATTCACATAAACATCATGCTGAGCCTATTAGATCGTTCCCAATCATCATGGAGTTTGTTTTCCTCAGGCATACTTGTGTCAGTAAGTGGGGCTGGCTTTTCCTTTAGGAGAGCCATGTCCAGTTCAAGTACGCCTAAAGAAAACTCAACTTGCTCTTTCCATTCTGAGTAGTTGGTTCCATTGAGTCTGACGATAGACGTAGCGTACGAATTTAGGTTTGAGGGCATTGCAACTGTAGATATAAAAGAAATGTAGGCTTCTTTATTAGAATAAAACACATGTCCTAATAAGTGGTTAGGTTTAGCGCCTCTTGTGGGTAGGCAGTAGAGCCATACTCATGAAAGAATGATAAAATTAATGTTTCATGCGTTATTGTGCAAGCAGCAGCCGCCTGTGGACGGGACTGCATGCATCATACTAGAGGAAACAAGGAAATTAAGCGTGGAAGCGAAAACTAAAACAAGAGAGAAAAGAGATAAAAATTAATGTTCTTTTTTTTGCAGATTCATTTGTCATTCTTTCAAGTAATCCACAACAAGGATAATAAATGTTTAGTAACTCCAAGTAAATTCCATACATGAATTTAACATATAAATAATTATTTTGCAAATCATGTATAGACAATTATCTTGCAATTTCCAGGTCATGAATTTATGTCAAACTAGGAAACAATTGTTTATAATATGTATACTTTCTGAAAAGTATTCGCATACAATAAGTTGTTCCATAATATACAGTAGGTCAAACATTAAAGTAGAAAAAAAATCAACTTTTGCGGAAATATAAATTTTCCAGATCCAGATCTAAGCATACAGTAAATAGAACTATTGATAATCATGATTACTATAGGAACTCAAATAATATGAATATTAAACTTGAATCATATTAACACTAATAATCATTATCATCATCATAGTAAAATTACAAACATCATATCATATATCTATGCTAGCTTTGTTTTATATATTGCTGGATAATCTTGAATTCTAAAACTGTGACGACCCAAACTCGATGTCCGATAAACGACATCAAATTCGCATCACCGGAGCTTATAACAACAATTAGATGAATATAAAACAGCGGAACAGAATCAATAACATAAATATCATCACAGGTACAACATTAACATAATATCCATACTGCATCAGAGTATATAATACATACACCAAAACTCTATATAACATCATAAGAATACATCGATAATCATATATCCAAAAGTCTTCAATGAAAGAAGTGATGACGAACTTCCAAAAGCTAAACACCTGAGATCTCCAAAAGCTACTAAGAATATCTCCAGGATAAAAGCTCCAAAATGATGCTAACTCCAAAATACGGAAACCTGCTACTAGGCTGCCCGTGTAGAAAATAATGGGCACCCAGAGTTTAGGAAAGAAAAAAATAAACTCCGGATCAGTCATGGGACTGGTATGAGTAAACAAAACAATAGTTACTTTTAAAGAAACTAGATTTATAAAAGAATTTTCGGTATGCTTTTAGAAATGGAACTACCATAAGACCTCCTGCCACACACACAATGCAAACGCAGAATTGGAGGAGATTTCTTCTTATGATAGTTAAATATGCTTGGTACGAGAAAAAAAGAATTCTTTGATATTATTTCTAGTGCATAGTGTAGAAAGCCTTTTGAAAATAAAATATTAATCTTAGCCAGCATAGACATTCCGAACTATGCCTACTATAGCTACCATTTAAACAGTGGGGCGCCACCATAAGTAAATGGCAGGTTATACAACTAAAACCGTACAGGGCTCGTATTGTTTCTTTGGATTTCCAACAAATGGTCAGGCCAAGGAACTTCCTATTGCCACATGGAAACGCCTCTGGCGGGACGTCCCGAGAACTTAACCAGCTCTCTGCCAACATAAGGCCGGGTTACCTTTATCACTAGGTAACTACTACACGAATATGTCATCCCCCGGTCCCATTGGACCTTTATCCGAGCGCTCGACAACCAACAACACCACACAGTAATAGATATAGTGTATCAACATGAGTAAGTATCTGGGCTCCATACCATGATACCACCCTTTCCAGAAGGAAATGCACATACCCTAAAGGGAGCTACCCCTCATAACCTTGCCGCATCTTTCCTGTTTTGACCATTTCGGGGTGTGAGGCTCGACGAAGTCTCGTCCACAAAGCCACGCTCAAAAGCTGTGCTTTGGGTCAACAAATGATCATAGAAATGATCACAAAGATAAACGATCAAACAAATGATCCTATCACAAATTATCAACACAATGATCATAGAAATTAGCAACACTCAGCATGTCACATTACCAAATTGGGAATATATTGTTGATAACCTTCAACTAATAACCTCTGAGCTCGTACGTCTCAGAGATGGGTGTTAAGCTAAGAGAATAAATTCTCTGCCACCAACAGAAATATATTTGAAAGAAATCAGCTTTATTTCTCAATTTGTAATGTCAGATATACTATCCATACAAGTCTGTTCTGGGCTCGAACAGAACCGAAGGCACTTACAAAGAAGTACCTGCAATCCGAATATTTACTAATCACGTTCGGACTTCCCATCACATATGGAGTCTCTATACCGGGGACCAGTCGATGCAAAGACATTCGACGAGTTGTCCTTTCGCTTTAAAAAATATCCGGTCTTCAACACCGGTCTTCAAATGCAATTCATAACGACGTATCACATATTCGGAATGGGTTATACGACCAAAGTCCTTTCCCGGTTAACCCGAATAGTGAGCGCAGTATTTTTAAAACACATGGATATGTCAATTACAAAGATTCATATTTAGGGTTCGATGTGAGTTTCGGATACTCACTAGAATCCGATTCCCTGTCGCATCGAAGTTTAAATGTCGTTATACGGCATAAAGGTTTTCACATCAATACAGAACAAATCATAGTCACAGTGTATCACACCGTATCACAGTCACAACAGAAATATCAATCTAGTGCATAGCAATAGTTAATTGTTTACAAATCAAAGTGAATGGGATTTAATAAATTAATTTAATCATCCATGGTTGTTTTCCAAAATAATTTGTGATTTATCTAATTTAACATTTAGAAATCTTATTATTCAGAAATTCATTTCTACTGCAATAAGCTTAATCATTAATTAACTTAAATTATCTTAATTCAATTATTTAACTTATAATTTTTATTTTTATTTTGTTAAACAAATTTATTTACTTTTCATTCAATGTTAAGAAATCCTTTTTATAAAAGAATCTATATAAAGTAAGTTTAATCCTTTATTTGAAACCAAATTATGTTTAAACATACTTTATTTAAATTTGACTTAACATTTAAATTTATAAAACTTATTTAAATTCCACATTCAAGAAAACTTGAATCTATGATCCCTTTAATTTTAAACTTAGTTTAAATCTGGTTTTATATTTTTAAATTTTCATTTTAAATTTAGGATATAAAAAATCATTTGAATTCAACTTTAAACTTTTTTTAAAATACCTGTTATTAAATCTTGCTTCTACTTTTACATATTTTTATTTTATTTTATTTATTTATTTTTATTTTTTTAGAAACCTAAAACGGTTTAAGGTTCACTTAAATTTAGTTCAAAAATTACTTAATTAACATATCACTTCTAAGTTATTTAAAACAAATTAAATTCAAAACAAGATTATTCCCAAAACCAGGTTTTAAACACAGTCTATTTTCTGAAGCCTGGCAATAGGCTTAGCAAACCCAATCCTTCTTAACCACTTCCCTGAGCCAAAAGCAATTATTCCCGCGTTTGACTTCGGGTTTCACCACTTCCCAGTTTCTTCGCGTAAACCCATAGGCTACTCCGATTCGAACCCGAGAAAACTACGTCTCCCCCAACTCACACTCTTGCTGATATGAAGGTCAACACGTGCACGTGTCCAGGCGATTGGATGGTCGCTGACCATCACCGAGACCCCCTGTACATCGCAATTGATCCCCACGAGCCTTCCAACTTCACAAATATTCGAATTCGAAAGCGAATCGAAATCGAGCTCTCTCACTACCAACCGAAGCCAACCCAGTCGCCAAACTCAGCCTCGAACTCGACGCCTCGACCACCTGAAGGTTCCTAACTCCGGCCAATGACTCGTCATCCACTCAGCCATCATTCCCCCAGACCATGTGCCACTCGATCAACCACAGAGGGAAAACGAATCAAATCAAAAGCTACGAACAAAACTAGGTTTCTGGAAAGAAATCACTCGTCGCCGCCGCCACGTTGACCTTCCGACCACCCCAATATTTTTCTCCGATACCCCGTAAGCTCCTCTACCTTCTCGAGAAACTCCGGCCTCCCTAGTACCTCCGACTACCTGATTTTGACCATAAACCCTTTTCCATTCGTCAACGATCTGCTCTTGAACCACATGCTTAAAAATCATCAAACACGGCTTAAAATTCCTATCTTCAAATGCAGATTCATATTATATAATCCAATCTCAAAATTTGGTACTCGAAATTTATCAAAATTTAAGATTTCCTCTGAAAAAAATAAGTTTTCATACTGAATATACTCATGATTCATGAAACTATTTTACTTATAATTCATACATAAGCACTGCTACTTAGTTTTGAAATCAAAGGCTAATTCTAATTAGATGATAAGGATTTAAATATTTTCTTGTGTAATACAACCCTGTGATTCAATCAGAGAAGGAAATGGTAGTTTCAGACAGTTTGATATGTATATATATATGTAGAATAAAACTGAGAGAAATTTATAAGCAACACATTATAAATCATTTCCACAATCTATCTAAATCCTGAAGTAAATTTGTTTACTCACATGAATATATTGATAAGCAGAGACTATATTGGTTTTGAAGCTACAGTTCTAAATATTCCTCTCTGGTTTGTTTTTTTTCTTTTTTCTTTCTTCAGCAATTTGTTTTGAACTTGTATATATTTTTTCTAAGTTTATTTTCTGTTCTTTGCTAAGTTGTTGAACGAAATAAAACTGAAACAAATGTTCTTGTTTATAGAGGGAATTGTGTATAGGTTCAATATAGTACTTGAAACATTATTCTGTATTGTTGCTAAATACAGGTTGATGTGATCTTTATCTATGCTAGACAGTAAATGCATTTAATGAAGCATGGATTCACAGGTGATGTCTTGCTTGAGGTTAATAGAGTAAATGGCATTAAATGAAGCATGTTTTGTAATGCTTCCCTGTATACTTGTATATTACAGCATACTGTTTTGTTTATTCTTTTATATGTATGTGTTGTTTTGTTTAATTTCATTTTTTTTTATACAAATTTACCTTACTTTGTTATATAGAAGAGTCTTGTTTTAGTTTTATATTTTCCTTATGTCTACATATTTGTTGACAACAAATTTTAATTTTACTATTTTAAAACAACTTCTTGTTTTTGTTTTTGTTTTTTTTTATTGTTTTTTTTAAAATATGTTCTTTTATTTAATTATCATTATTATTATCTATTTATTTAAACTTAACTATCTATGTTAATTTAAATTCTATGCATCTTTATAATATTAACATTAATCAACATTTATTTTTCTTGAAATTCTCAATTTAAGTTCCAAAAGTTCAAATACATTACCAATTTTAAATTCAAAAATTTCGGGATGTTACAATATCCCCTCCTTAAGAAAATTTCGTCCTCGAAATTGAAAGAGAGAGAAACGCAAACAAAGAATATGTGAATTTAGGAAATATAAAGAAATGACTTATAATTTAAGCCGAGATGTCTATTCTGCATTTGGAAAAACCTTGCTCTAATACCACATGTAATCTATATCTTGTGAATAACATAAACCCTAAGATCTAGAATTACATGATTATCACATATGTAATGAATTGATAAAACATACCTCCAAACATCTTGTATACGAATCAACAATGGTTGTTGTTGAAAGCTGTTTCAATGGAGAAAGAAAATGGTTTCTCTCTCTTTTCCTATATCTTTCTTTATGTGTTTTCTCTATCCTTTGTGATGGGCAAAGGTTAATATTTATAGGTAGAGAGAAGACCAACTTTCCAGATTTGTAGACTTAATCTTGATCGTCCATCAAGATCAAGATGAGAGAAATTAATGCTCTAAATTATAACCGTTTTATTTATTAGCATATTAATAGGAAAACCCTTTAGATTCTATTGACCACATAATGAGGAAGGAAACATTGGAGAAAGGAAACGGTCCATTAATGTACCACATAATGAGGTTAATGTACCACATAATGAGGAAGGAAACGGTCCATTAATGTTTTTGCATTAATTTTCTTACAAAACAATCAAATTTCCTTACATAATAAGATAGTTGGTGTGTGGAGATGGCTGTGGAATTCGTCGGAGACATGGATGACTAGAGGACTCTCGGGTGACGATGCAGGTGGCATCAGTTTGGCTGGGCGCAGAACGGATAAAGAGTGACTTGGTTATATTGTAAGGCACTTCGGCTAATTCCTTTTGCTATTTGTTATCAAAAAAGATCCAATTTTCCTTTTCTTCTAACCCAGCTAGTCCCCCAACCTACTTTAAAAAATAAAAATTAGATGGATAAAAATACTTCATTTTGCTCTTCTTGTACCTACATGAAACATCTTTTTCTGTAAGCTACTTATTTCCATAAACCATAGTCAAATCAATTTAATTTCTTTTTCAAATTAATGGATTTTGATTAGAACGATGAAATACTTTAGCAATCAGAGGAGATAAATTCGTTTTTAGTTTTAATTTTATTTCGATTGAAAATTTTGACATATCGCACAAGCCATGGTGCGTGAATCGTGTTTTTACCTAGTAGTTCAACTATAGGAATCCTAATCACGCGCAATCTTACTATGGGATAGAAACCCTAATTACATACTTACGTTTTGTTGTAGTTATTCCAAAGATGAAAAGCATCCAACTTCGAAGGTATCAAATTAATTTCATCGAATTTAATTTGAGTAGATACGATTAGGGTTTCACAATTTCATTTAAGTAGATTCAGTTATGGTTTTGAATTTAATAAAAAGATATTATGGTTTCAATATTTTTGTTTTTGTTTTGCTTGAATGATAAAAAAGGAAAAATTGGAAGTATTTTAATGATTTATAGGGCTATTCAACCAAAAGAAGAGTAAAACAATTATTATGGTTTTAGCGGGGTTGCCCAATGACTTATGGGTATAAATAGAATTAGCATTTTTATTATTTCGCTCATCTGAAAATCAACATTCAGTCGCAAGTCACCATACAATGATTCATGTCCATGTGGTTTCGCCATAAAAAGCAAAACACCAATCGGTAATAAATTATTTGTGATGCTCCACCTCTATATTCACGTTAGCCAATGACATTTCTAGGTAATGCCGTCGATTAGCATGAAGAATAAGGCTGTTGAGGAGCGACCATCCGTGTAATTGCTTTGTACGAGTACCGATATGTCAGATAGTTTGGCATTGATTTCATTTTAAGAGGAAACCCGACATATAAAATACAAACTCAAAGCTTCTATACAGTGGTTATGTGGTCTTCGGAAACAAATATAGAAATAAGCATAACACAAATCAGTCACAGATATCCATATCACAATGGTAGAAACATATATGAATATAACACATATAAGTGTACATCAGAGTAGTGGTCAATCAAGATCCACAATATCATAAAAGAATAGATACAAGTGCTAAACAAAAGAATATGTATACATCAAGGAGTCTCTATCTCGAATGTATAAAACAAAAACTACTAATCTAACTAGTTAGCCAAAAGTCAGATGATGGTTCCGAATAAGGAGTCAAGTAGAAGCACCTGTAACATCTCGGTCTGATCCGAGTATTATTTAATAAGAAAATAATAAACGGATCAGTCTAGCTATAAATATCATATAAAATGAGATAGAGTACGAGATATGACAAAAACGTATGATAACAATAATGCCATACTATAAAAAGTATACATTAGATAACAACAAAAATCATACAATATCTCGAATATACTCAAACACCAAAAAGAATGTCATATTCTTTAACATATTCATCAAACCCAAAATATTGATAAAACTTATCAATGTAAATCACAAAATTGGTGAAACACAAATTCTAGAAATCATCAATTCAGAAATCTAGAAATCACAAAGGAGGAGGCCTATCACAAATGAGAGCATGAAAACTCACCAACACGTGTATCACAAACGGAACGCTATTCCATGGTCGCTAACCATCAAATTTGAAACGAGGCTCCATAAATGGCCCAAAGACCATGGGTCGCTACCCCACCAATTTTGAGTCGAAACTCCACAAAACGGGGTTTAGTCTCCCTCGCAGACAAAGAGACATCGCACATCGCTAGTCTAAACCACAAAATGATCATCATCGATCATCAAGAAGTGTCGATTACACTAAGCTAGTAAATAAATGAGTTTAGCTTCATGTCCCATAACCACTGGCTTAACTTAAAAATTTATGAACAAATTATAGATTTCCACTCAAAGATTGTCAGAAGATTTTCAATCGAACAAGTCTAAGAATTAACCGACAAAGTAACGCAAGCGTTTCATACCACTTGTTTTGCTAAATCGTTTAATTGGATTTCTCGAACGAATGAGGAAAAGATTTGTATATACTAATAGATTGGAAAACGATTTTATAACGAGCTTTATATTAAAATAGAGTTGAAATCATCTTTGAGAAAGAGTTTGAATATTTACTACTAGTATAGAAACCTTTGCATTTCAAGGTGACAAATCATAAAAATGATTGTAAAAACAATCAATCACCAAAAATTCACATACGAAGACGTGAATCAAATCCATAGAAATCGATATCGAATCCATCAAAATGGATATTCCCATAAATCCAGAAAATGAAGTCATTAAAGTGGATAATAAATGACAACGACTAACCGAATCAACAAAAATCGATAAAAATTGGAAATTCACTCAAAAAAAGCCAAAATAGGCAAAAGTAACAGTTCCAGACGTCTGGTAGGTGTTTCCAGACGTCTGGCCCTAGGTTTTGAAAGTATATATGTTTTTCTCACTTTTATTTTAAATTCCTGTGTCATTTCAGACGTCTGAAATTTTCAACCAGACGTTCGAATTTGGTTTCAAACGTCTGGATTTTTCTGTCTTTTCCAGACCCCTTTTCAGACGTCTGGATTTTCAACCAGACGTCTGGATTTTTCTGTCTTTTCCAGATTCCTTTCCAGACATCTAGATTTTTAACCAGACGTCTGGATTTGGTTTTAGACGTCTAAAATTAATTTTAGATGTTTGAAATTTTCTGCTAGGCAAAAAAACGGCCTAGACCAAAAATGGCAAATCCAAACCGAAATGCGATCGAACGAGCGATGAATGCTAGGGATCTATGCCAATCGACAACCCAGTATTATAGGCTCTTCGGTATGCCACAAAAACATGTTCAAACATTCAAGATAAGATTTTTAAAGATTTTGACTTCAAAATACCAAAATTGGAAAATTACCAAATCAATTCAAATCAAAAGCAAATGAACATGAATAGATATTAGGAATTCATACGTAGCAATAATGAAAGTTATAGACGTAGATGTGAGTTCAAAAAATCACCTTTAAACCCAAAAACAATGAAGGAGAAGCTTGAAAGCAAAGGAAGATCAACTACTCTTCAACTTCAACACTAGAAACTCCAATCTAAGTCTAGATGCAATAATTTCCCAAATCAGATTACAGGAAATTTCTGAAATTGGAGAGAGACTGAGGTGGAGAAGAAGAAGAAGGAGATGCTTACCTAAGCTTCTCTTTGATTTTGGAGCAAGAACTTGAATTTGCAAAGAAACTAGGGCTTAGGATTTTAGTTTCCAATCTCTTCGCCCATTTTTACCAAAGCTTGAAGTGTTAGGAAAATATTAGAATGAATGAAGAGGAGAAAGGGTGGAGTTAGGATATAAGATGAGTTGGGTTAGTAGGATGAAACCCAAACCCAAACCCAAACCCAAAGCCATAAGTAAAAAGGTCGAAATTCTAGCTAACTCCAAACATATCGATGTTTATACTTAAAAAGGTCGCAAATAACATTTTGGACTTAATGGAAGTGGCCTCGAGTCCTAATTCGACTGTTTGCAAAAAATAGCATTTCGGACTTAACTCGAACTAATGATGCTACATTTAAATAAAATATTTAAATATACAATCGTAAAATAAGCGGGTTGTTACAAATTCCCCTACCTAAAGAAATTGCGTCCTCGCAATACTTAAGAAGAAAATAAAAGGTAACAACCATAAAAGCATATCAACACAATAAAAATTTGAAATAAGAAGTTCACCTTAAAAAGTATGAGAGAGTAAGTCGGATGAGTTCGCTCGATGAATTCTCTAGATTCCCAAGAGCAATCCTTAGGATTTGAGGACCATTGAACTTTCACAAGCAGGACATCTTTATTACGAAGACGTTTAACCTCCGTAGCAATGATACGAATAGGATGTTGCTCATAAGTCAAATTAGGCGAAACTTTAATTTCTTCAATAACACCGGGCTCAAGAATAGAATCGGAATCTCTAAGGCATTTTCGTAGTTGAGAAATGTGAAACATGTCATGAATAGCAGAAAATTGAGTCGGTAATAAAAGGCGATAAGCCACGGAACTAATGTTTTCGGTGATGGGAAATGGACCAATGTATCGATGTGCTAATTTTCCCGATCGACTGAAACGCACAACACCCTTCATAGGTGAAACATGAATAAATACCAAGTCTTCCACAGAAAATTCTAAATTTCTTATTCGGTTATCGGCATAGGATTTTTGCCTACTTTGAGCTTCTTTCATCCTATGACGAATAAGGTCAATCTTTTCTGTAGAATCACGAATAAAATCTGGACCTAAAACCAGCTTCTCACCGGCCTCAAGCCAACAAGAAGGAGATCAGCATGGCCTTCCATAGAGTGCCTCCAAAGGAGCCATACCAATTGTTAGCGTCAAAATTGGTCACTAACACCTAAATGTAGATGAAAGCACCAACTAACAGTCATAGATAATAGATAGAGTATATGTAGAGAGTTATAATGTGAAGAGCAGTTAAAATAGAAATTAAGTAGTAAAGAACAACAGATTTTTATAGTGGTTCGGCTAACTCCGGCCTACGTCCACTCCAGAAGTTTACTTTTATTGTTGTAATAATTGATTACCGTTACAAAGTGGTAAACTAGCCTTAGCCTTAGAAAATAGAAAGTCAGAGAGCAGAAGAGAAGATGATCCTTTTTCTGAACTCCCATATGCTATATTTATAGACAAATCCTGAGTTGCTGGGCTTTTTGAATGGTATAGGCCCGTTAAGGCCATAGCCGCGTCATGTACATCCTTCATTCCTGACCGAGCAACATCTACCGAACCGCCCACACCGAGCCACAATCCCGAACGACATATGCTGAGCCAAAATGCCGAGCTACCCTAATCGAATCATCATGTCGGTCGACCTGTGCCGAACCGCAATGCCGAATGACCCTCTTCTCACTTAAATGCCGAGTGACCCTACCCTTACCTTCATGCCGAGCGACTCTTGATGCTGAGCGAGGTACTATGCCGAACAACTACCAATGACGATCGAGGTACTATGCCGACGACTGCCAATGCCGATCGAGTTACTATCCCGAACGACTTCCAATGCCGATCGAGGTACTATGCTGAACGACTTCCAATGCCGATCGAGGTGCTATGCCGAACGACTTCCAATGCCAATCGAGGTATTATGCTGAACGACTTCCAATGTCGATCGAGGTACTATGCCAAATGACTGCCAATGCCGATCGAGGTACTATGCCGAACGACTTCCAATGCCGATCGAGGGGAGGTGTGCCGAGTCAAGAGGAGGTGTGCCGAGTGTGGCTTATCTTCCAGAGCGAGCTGTGCAACCCCTCCATTTCTTGACCAAATGACATATCCAAATGAATTCATCCTTCGAAATCGAATCCATCATATTTCAGCCTCGATAATCGTGAAGCTAGTTAGGTTGAATCTGTTTGTCTATAGCTTTGACAAAAAGGCGGGTTAACACTTTACCCCCCAAAACATGCCTTACTATTGGAAGGTGTGTTTTGTACAGTCTCCATCCCAAAATCCAAAGTCCATGTTTCATCCATAGCCATGGTATTTTCAATCAGGTTCGCAGCTGTTTGAAGCCGAATCAGTATCTATTTCAACTTGTGGAAATTAGTAATCCAATCCTATGGCTTCTCTGGACCATTGATGGCCACTTCGGGCCCTTGCTAAGTCCATTTCAAACTTACGATCGAATAGAAAGATCCTGTCGTGCTCCGATGGTGCTTTCTATCCCTTGCACTCTGTCCCCATCGATGGCATATAGCGATGTCTTGGTCATCGCAGACCGATATCTGCCTCTCCAGGCTCTTACTGATCCCATCCCGTTACTCTTCGGTGAAGGGGAAACAGCGTTGAGTGAACCGATCATGTCGCTCTCCAGCGAAGCAACATCACTCCCTGCACTCCGGTTCAGTGTCCTTGAAAATTAAGCGATGTCATGATCCTCCTGGACCGAATCAGCCTCTCCGGGCTCTTACTGGATTTCATCATGTCACTCTTCGGTGAAGGGGAAACAGCGTTGACTGAGCCGATCCTATCGCTCTCCGGCTAAGCAGCATCACTCCTTGCACTCCGGTTCAGTGTCCCTGAACATTAAGCGATGTCATGATCCTCCTGGACCGATAGCAGCCTCTCCGGGCCCTCACTGGATCCCATCCTGTCACTTTCCAGTGAAGGGGAAAAATGTTAAGTGAGTTGATCATGTCACTCTCTGGCAAAGTAACTCACTTCTTGCACTCCAGACCCCGCCTCTCTGGGTAGGGTCGTAAAGCGATTAATTTCAAATCGACTTCCAATGTTCATCCTTTAACTCTCCAGTCAAAGGTTTATTTCATAAAATTCAAGTTCATTTATTAAATTAAAATTCCAAATGCTCAATCATGAATAAAGGAAAAATCTAGATACTACCACTCTGGGCAGAGCAGGCTATTACCATATCAGAGCATGCCTAGGGATCTCTCCGGTTCCCTCACATGTGTAAGTGGAATAGCTGTTTTATTTTAAATCAAATCTAAGAAATTTAAATGATCGACCTAAGTTCAAGTCCTGAACTTGGACCTTGCCATCATGATCAATTGATGACGAGTCGTGATCTCGGTCCAGGATCAGTCCTGTTAGGTGGAGGTGGTAGTTGCTCAGGTCCTATGGCCGTTGTACGATCTCTGGTGTATTGTGGCAATCTACCACTTCTAGCATGCTCTTCCACCTCATCCTTCAGATGGAAGCATTCATCGGTAGTATGCCCTTCTAGTTCATGGAATAGGCAGTACTTTCCACTCTTACGTTCCCGCTCTGTGGGATCTCTCCTGGGTGGCTTTCTTTAGGGGAGTTACCCCTGAGTGTCTGTAAATCCGCTCCAGGCTCGCCGTCAAATCCGTATATTGCTTGAATCTGAGCTCTCGGAATTTCTTCCGTTTATCAGGACCGTCACATATGTCGTCCTGCTTTCGCTTTCCTTTGTCTATTTCGGACTGTTCTTTGGATGTTCCTCCACCTTACACAACGTTTGTTTCTCGCCTCTCAGCGCGTGAGTCTTCTAGCCGAATGAATCTTTCAGCTTCATGATAGAATTCTCCGAGATCTTGTGGGGGATCTCTTGCTAAAGAATCCTTAAATTCCGTGACTTCAACAACTCCTGCTACCGCCGCCATCAAAATCATCGATGGATCCAGGGGATCTACAGAAGCCACTGTCGCATTGAATCGTAGTAGAAATTCTCTTATGGACATTCCTGTCCTCTACTTTATCGAAGTTAAAGTCATAACACTCTTAGGTCGTGTCACGTGGACCCTAAACTGTCTCATCAAGCATTCCACAACTCGCCCCATGTTCTGATCGATCCATTCTCTAGCTGTCTAAACCATAGTGCAGCCAAATCTGATAAGAATAAGGTGAAACATCGTGCCATTCACTTTCTTGGATGCTCCCAGTACTTCCATGCGTCTGATATACCTGGTAGTGTTCATGGTCGGGTCTGACTTTTCGTCATAAGGGTCCAGTATGGGTAGCTTAAACTTTGGAGGATTCCTCGCATTTCTGATATTCGGAGTGAACGGACTCTGACTAACTTCCTCTAATCCCCCGCTTGACAATCATCCTCTCATAATTCATCGCACTAGCCCAGCCATTCTTTCATCTCCATCCAGGGGTTTCCCTCTTTTCGTGCTTCTATCCAGCCCTCGGGTCTCGAAGGGTACTCTGGGTAATATTCTTCATGTGGCTCATTAGCGTTAGTGTTAGCTTTGGCTTGCTGAGCTTCATCTACGGTTCTTTCAGTGCCAGATCCCGAGGGTCTGCCCCCAGTCTCCCGTTGATTTCCTCCACGTCCTTCATTCTGATCTTGAATTTGACCTCCGTTGGTCTCACTGACTCTATCTCCTTGGCCTGCGTTTGCGGCCACTGCTGTTGGTCCAAGGTTTTATGCTACAGGTGCTCTCATCTACTCAAAAAAGCTTTGCATCATATATTGTTGACTCTTTAATAACCTTTCATGTATGGAATCCACCATAGCCTCCATCTCGTCCCTGGTGATATAGATCGAAGCATGTCCTTCTCCAGCCCTAGAGGATGCCTCTTGACTTCCCCCTTGATTGCTTCTTTCTGTTACTTGCTTCCTTGTTGATGGCCTAGCCATTGCTTTCCAGAATCCAAGCTCCTAGCTCCAAAATCCTTGAGTTCAATTCTCAGTGAAAGCGCCAAAATGTTAGCGCCAAAATTGGTCACTAACACCCAAATGTAGATGAAAGCACCAACTAATAGTCACATATAACAGATAGAGCATATGTAGAGAGTTATAATGTGAAGAATAGTTAAAATAGAAATTAAGCAGTAAAGAGCAACATATTTTTATAGTGGTTCGTCTAACTCCGGCCTATGTCCACTCCAGAAGTTTACTTTTATTGTTGTAACAATTGATTACAATTACAAAGTGGTAAACTAGCCTTAGCCTTAGAAAATAGAAAGTCAGAGAGAAGAATAGAAGATGATCCTTTTTCTGAACTCCCACATGCAGTATTTATAGACAATTCCTGAGCTGTTGGGCTTTCTGAATGGTATAGGCCCGTTAAGGCCATAGCCAAGCCATGTACATCCTTCATTCCTAGCCGAGTGGCATCTGCTAAACCGCCCACACCGAGCCACAATGCTAACGACATATGCTAAGCCATAATGCCGAGCGACCCTGATCAAATCATCATGCCGGTCGACCAGTGATGAACCGCAATGCCGAACGACCCTCTTCTCATTTTAATGCCGAGAAACCCTACCCTTACCTTAATGTCGAGCGACTCTTGATGCTGAGCGAGGTACTATGCCAAACGACTGCTAATGCCAATCGAGGTACTATCCGAACGATTGCCAATGCCGATCGAGGTACTATGCCGAACGACTGCCAATGCCGATTGAGGTACTATGCCGAACGACTTCCAATGCCGATCGAGGTACTATGACGAACCACTTCCAATGCCGATCGGGGTACTATGTCGAACGACTGCCAATGCCGATCGAGGTACTATGCCGAATGACTGCCAATGTCGATCGAGGTACTATGTCGAGCGACTTCCAATGCCGATCGAGGGGAGGTGTGCCGAGTCAAGGGGAGGTGTACCGAATGGGGCTTATCTTCCAGACCGAGTCGTGCAACCCCTCCATTTCTTGACCAAATGACATATCCAAATGAATTCATCCTTCGAAACCAAATCCATCATATTTCAGCCTCGATAATCGTAAAGCTAGTTAGGTTGAATCCGCCTGTCTATGGCTTTGACAAAAAGGCGGGCTGACACCAATACTAGATTGGAAGCTATTATTATAGGAAAACTCAACAAGAGAAATATGATCTTCCCAACTTCCACCAAAATCAAGAACACATGCACGAAGAAGATCTTCAAGAGTTTGATTCACAAGCTCGGTTTGTCAATAGGACTGAGGATGATAAGTGGTGCTAAAATTAAGCTTCGTTCCCAAAGCTTTTTGAAAACTTTTCCAAAATCCACTAGTAAACGATGGATCACGATCGCTAACAATAGAAGTAGGGACTCCATGTAATTTTACAATTTCTTTAACATAGAGTTTGGCCAAAAGAGGTACGGTCTGATTAGACCGAAACGAGAATAAAATGGGCGGATTTTGTAAATCTATCAACTATCATCCATAGGCTATCATGTCCCAAACGAGAACGGGGAAGGCCGTCAATAAAATCCATGGAAATTTTGATTCCACTTCCAAACGGGAATGTCTAAAGGTTGCAATAACCCACCGGGCCTTTGATGCTCGACCGTTATGAGTTGGCAAGTTTGCAACCCTTAATAAAGTTAGCAATATCAGTTTTCATTCCATCCCAATAATAAAGTTGCTTCATATCCACATACATTTTATACTAACAGGATGAATGGTAAATTTAGAACGATGAGAATCTTCTAAAATGTATTTACGAAGATCACTAATATTTGGCACGATAAGTCTATCAAATTTTCGAATACCTCCACGAGCATAAATATCAAAGTCTTTCAAACCTTCAATATTAATTTTATCCCTACAACTTTGGCTAAGAAGAGCCAATTCGAGATCTAGCTTTTAAGCTTCAAGAATGCGGTCTAAAAGAGAAGGACGAGCCTCTAGGCTACATAGAACAAAAGATGAACATAAATCGGATTCACGATCTCGAATCTCGCAAGTGGACAAAATCCCGAGATCATTCCATTTGGATATCATCATAGAAACAACTGCTTGTTGCTTACGACTAAGGGCATCGGCAACACGATTTCCCTTTTCGGGAGTATAAAGAATATCAAGTTCATAAGATGCAAGGAACTCGTGCCAATGTTGTTAACGCAAATTAAGTTCCTTTTGAGAAAATAAGTAGTTCAAAGATTTATGATCGGTATAGAGAACAAATTTCTCTCCCAAAAGATAATTACGCCGAATTCTAAGGGCAAAAACAATAGCCGCGAGCTCTAAATCATGAGTGGCATATCTAGTTTCGACAGGCTTTAATTGCCTAGAAGCATAAGAAATAACACGTCCCCTTTGCATGAGAATGACTCCCAAACCAACACGACTAGCATCAGTATAAAGAATAAAGTCTTGGTTCCCTTCGAGAATCATAAAAATAGGAGCATCAGAAAGGAGTTCTTTTAATTTCTGAAAAGAAGCTTCACATTTGTCTGACCAAATGTATTTAACTCCCTTCTTTGTCAAACTTGTAAAAGGCACGGAAATTTTAGAAAAGTCCTTTATGAAACGACGGTAATAGCCACCAATCCAAGAAAGCTACGAATTTCCATCACACTCTCCCATCTCTTCCAATTTTGAATCGCTTCAATCTTTGAAGGATCCACGGAAATTCCGGATTCAGAAATAATATGGCCGAGAAATTTCATACGAGATTGCCAAAAGTGGCACTTAGAATTTTTTTCTTTCAATTGATGGCTTCTAAGAGTTTCCAACACAATTCAAAGATGCTTTTCATGCTCTTCCTCGGTTTTAGAATAAACAAGAATATCATCTATAAAGACGAGAACAAATCGATCGAGAAAGTCTTTGAAAACTCGATTCATAAGGTCAACGAAATAAGCTGGAGCATTCGTTAAACCAAATGGCATAACAAGCCATTCATAAGATCCATAACGTGTACGGAACGATGTCAAAGGAATGTTATCTCTGCAATACGAAGCTGATGAAAACTGGTTGCTAAGTCTAACCGTGAAAAGACTCTAGCACCGCCAAGTTGATTGAATAGATCATCAATCCGAGGTAAAGGATATTTATTCTTGATGGTGAGATCATTAAGCTTGCGATAGTCAACACAAAGCCTAAGTGTACCATCGGACTTCTTCACAAAAATAGCCGAAGCTCCCTAACGAGAGGAACTAGAATGAATATATTGCTTCTCTTCCAATTATGATAATTGCTTATGCATGTCCTCATTATCTTTATTGGACATACAATAAGGGGGATGAGTGATAGGTAGAGCTCAAGGGATTAGATTAATTTTGAACTCAATTGCTCGCTTAGATGGTAATCCTAAAACAGGATCAAATATGTCAGAAAATTCACGAACAACGTGAATAAGAGAAATGACATCTTCTTTGTCATCATTATCGTCATCATGAGGGTTTAGAGAATATAAGGATGCCACCAAATCGGAATCCGAATCTTTAAAAACAATAGAAATCTGCTTAACAGATTGAGGATGTCGAAGATGAATAGTCCTCTCAAGACTTAGGATATGGGCTTCATAATGGTTAAGCCAATCCATTCCCAAAATCATTCCGAAGCCTAGGTAACGCATGCCATGCAAATCGGCTCGGAAAGAATAATCTCGACATCTTTACAAAGCAAACTGAGTGTTGCGGATCCACCAACCGGATTCGCAATTCTCAGTGAAGTCATCAAAGCCATAACGCTTACAGAAAAAGTATCAACAAGTTCTTTTGATATGAAAGAATGTGATGTACCCGTATAAAAAAGAACTCGAATAGGTTGGTCACGAAACATAATAATGCCATCAAAGATAGAATGAGAAACACCTTGACCAAGAGAAGTGTTAATAGGGGCTTGCACAACATTTAGCTTTCCCTCGTTCTTGCTTTGAAGTTTGGGACATGTAGATATATAATGACCCGAACTTTTGCAATAGCGACAAGCAAAGGGCTTTGAACACTTATTCGCATAATGGTCCTTAGAACCACAATTGTAGCATTGCCCACCACTTGAGGTAGAAGTCTTTTCTATCGGAGTTGCTTGCTTCCCTTTCTTGTTGGGATAAGGACCTTTGAACTTATTAGGCCTCTTCTTGTTGTTGTTGAAGTTTGGTTTGGCACTCCCAACTTCAACATCATCTTCTTTATCTGCCTCTTCAAGTCGAAGAGCGATATTAACAAGTTGATCAAAAGAAACTTCTAACTTTAGAAATAATGGCTTTTTGAGATTCTTATTCAAGCCATAGATAAACCTCTAATTTTTCTGCAGTGGGGTATTTACATACTTGACCCCATATTTAGAGAGGGATTCAAAAGATGCGACATAATCCGCTACTGAAGATTCACCTTGAACAAGGTCAATAAAACGATGGGCCAGAGTCACTTTTTCAGCTTCTGGTACAAACTTCGATTCAAATCTTTCCCGAAATTTCTCCCAAGTAAGATCCATTTCAATAATTTCAAAAATCAGAAGCTCATACCAATCTAATGCTCTTTCTTGGAGCATACTGAAGCCACTTGGACACGATGCAAATCAATAAGATTCATGTGAGAAAAGATATGATCGCATGTTCTAAGCCAAGCTTGAACTTGTATAACGCTCTCGGAACCCCTGAATGGCTTTCCACCTAAATTGGTATAATCACTACACAGGCGTGCAAATCCGGATTTTGGGTGGGTAGGCTCTGGAATGGGTCCGACAACTTGAGCATTCTTTATAAGATCTAGAAGTTGTTGAGCTGACATAAATACTCCATCCTAAGGAGTAGCACTGGATTGACTGGCGTTGGGACGGCCTGGTCTAACAATTTATCTTCTTTAAGAAAGAAAGAAAGAACAAGAAAAGGTTATTCTCAAAATGAATATCAAACAATCATGATTGATAAAACAAGGCATCATAAAATAAAATGGGATAGAACGGGTCCTAGGACTCGGATAAATCCTAAGGCACGACTCCTAAAAAGGACTTAGGATAATGATCATTGCTAGATTATTCTACATTGTTCCGAAGTTTGGCTCTGATACCAAGCTGTGACGTCCCACCTCTGTGCACACGTTAGCCAAGGACACTACTAGGTAATGTCGTCGACTAACACGAAGAATAAGCCTGTTGAGGAGCGACCATCCGTGTAATTGTTTTGTGCGAGTACCGATATGTCATATAGTTTGGCATGGATTTCATTTTAAGAAGAAACCCAACATATCAAATACAAACTCAAAGCTGCTACACGCTGGCTATGTGGCCATCAGAAACAATAAAGAAATAAGCATAACATAAATCAGTCACAGATATCCATATCACGAAGGCAAAAACAGATATGAATATAACACATAGAAGTGTACATTAGAGTAGCGGTCAATCAAGATCCACAATATCACAAAAGGATAGGTACAAGTGATAAACAAAAGAATATGTATACATCAAGGAGTCTCTATCTCGAATGTATTAAACAAAAACTACTAATCTAAATAGTTAGCCAAAAGTCAGATGATGGTCCCAGATAAGGAATCAAGCAGAAGCACCTGTAACATCTCAGTCTGACCCGAGTATTATTTAATAAGAAAATAATAAACAGATCAGTAAAGCTATAAATATCATATAAAATGAGATAGAATACGAGATATGACAAAAACGTATGATAACAATAAGCCATACTATAAAAAGTATACATTAGATAACAACAATCGTACAATATCTCGAATATACTCAAACACCAAAAAGAATGTCATATTCTTTAACATATTCCCCAAACCCCAATTATTGATAAAACCTATCAATGTAAATCACAAAATTGGTGAAACACAAATTCTAGAAATCATCAATTTAGACATCCAGAAATCACAAAGGGGGAGGCCTATCACAAACGGGAGCATGAAAACTCACCAACACGTGTATCACAAAAGGAACGCTATTCCATGGTCGCTAACCATCAAATTTGAGCCGAGGCTCCACAAATGGCCCGAAGACCATGGGTCGCTACCCCACCAATTTTGAGTCGAAACTCCACAAAAACAGGGTTTAGTCTTCCTCGCAGACAAAGAGACATCTCACATCGCTAATCTAAACCACAAAATGATCATCATCGATCATCAAGAAGTGTTGATTACACTAAGCTAGTAAATAAATGAGTTTAGCTTCATGTCCTTCAACCACTAGCTTAACTTAAATATTTACGAACAAATTGTAGATTTCCACTCGAAGATTGTCACAAGATGTTCAATCGAACAAGTCTAAGAATTAACCGACAAAGTAAACGTAAGCGTTTCATACCTCTTGTTTTGTTAAATTGTTTAGTTTGATTTCTCGAACGAATGAGGAAAAGGTTTGTATATACTAATAGATTGGAAAACGATTTTGTAACGAGCTTTATACTAAAATAGAGTTGAAATCATCTTTGAGAAAGAGTTTGAATATTTACTACTAGTATAGAAACCTTTGTATTTCAAAGTGACAAATCACAAAAATGATTGTAAAAACAATCAATCACCAAAAATTCTCATACGAAGACGTGAATCAAATCCATAGAAATCGATACCGAATCCATCAAAATGGATATTCCCATAAATCCAGAAAAAGAATTCATCAAAGTAGATAATAAATGACGACGACTAACCGAATCAACAAAAATCGATAAAAATTGGAAATCCACTCAAAAATAGCCAAAATAGGCAAAAGTAATAGTTCCAGACGTCTGGTAGGTGTTTCCAAACGTCTGGCCTTAGGTTCTGGAAGTATATGTGTTTTTCTCCCTTTTATTTTTAATTCCTTGGTCATTTCAAACGTCTGAAATTTTTAACCAGACGTCTAAATTTGGTTTCAGACTCTGGATTTTGTTTTAGACGTCTGGATTTTGTCTCTGCCTTTTCTAGACCCCTTTCTAGACGTCTGGATTTTTCAACCAGACGTCTAGACTTGGTTTCAGACGTTTGAAATTTTCTGCTAGGCAAAAAAACAGCCTAGTCCAAAAATGGCAAATCCAAACTAAAATGCGATCGAACGAGTGATGGATGCAAGGGATTTATGTCAATCGACAACCCAGCACTATAGGCTCTTCGATACACCACAAATAACATGTTCAAACATCCAAGATATGATCTTTAAAGATTTTGACTTCAAAATAACCAAAATTTGAAAATTCACCAAATCAATTCAAATCAAAAGCAAATGAACATGAATAGATGTTAGGAATTCATACCTAACAACAATAAAAGTTATAGACATAGGTGCGAGTTCAGAAACTCACCTTTAAACCCAAAAATAATGAAGGAGAAGCTTGAAAGCAAAGTAAGATCAACTACTCTTCAACTTAGACTCTAGAAACTCCAATCTAAGTCTAGAAGCAATAATTTTCCAAATTAGGTTATAGGAAATTTCTGAAATTGGAGAGAGATTGAAATGGAGAAGAAGAAGGAGATGCTTACCTAAGCTTCTCTTTGATTTTGGCGCAAGAACTTGAATTTGCAAAGAAGCTAGGGCTTAGGATTTTAGTTTCCAATCTCTTCCCCCATTTTTACTAAAGCTTGAAGTGTTAGGAAAATATTAGAATGAATGAAGAGGAGAGGGGGTGGAGTTAGGATATAAGATGAGTTGGGTTAGTGGGCTGAAACCCAAACCCAAAGCCCTAAGTGAAAAGGTCGAAATTCTAGCTAACTCCAAACATATCGATGTTTATACTCAAAAAGGCCGCAAATGGCATTTTGGACTCAATGGAAGTGGCCTCGAGTCCTAATTCGACTGTTTGCAAAAAGTAGCATTTCAAACTTAAATCCGACTAACGATGCTATATTTAAATAAAATATTTAAATATACAATCGTAAAATATGCGAGTTGTTACATTGCTCCACGCATTTATGTGGTAGCCACTTGAATTTTGGTGTTAAGATATGGGATATTTGATTTTCGTGGTATTATTAAGAAAATTTTATCGAGAAAAGGAAACAGCGATGCTCTTAGGAACACTCTTTGTTATTTATTAGAGCTAAACGTATTAGTTAATCATCACACTCATTGTGTCAATTTTGTCCAAATGCTTGAATTCATAGAACAAAAAATGTCAAATCCACCTTCTTTTTTTTGAACATAAATTAAGATAAAAATGTATGCACAAATAATATCCCTTCATTTGTTCAATCATTTTTCTACTATTCATTCTTCATCTAGTTTGTGAAAAAAAAGAAATCTAAACTCAAATCTCATCTGATCAATGTTCGTCTAAATTTCTTGTATAGCGAAAATCAAATCCATGCATCAAGTTTGGTTCAACCGATTTACACCTCTATTCAAGTTTGGGATTCTATCGGTAATGTTTAAATTATCGATTTTGAAGGTATTTAAAATGATTTTTTTGATCGCCACCGACGACACCTATAAGGCCGTTTTGTTGGAAATTCGTATGGAAAAATCAATAGGCTGAATGGTCCACTCATGTATTATACTATAAATTTAGTTCTTCATTTCACAAAGAACAAAATACACCTAACCGAGTATTTTTAACTAAGAAAAAAGATTTGTTCAACATAATTGTGTATGTGAAAGGTGAAGGAACTAGGGCATATTGCAGTGAGTTAAATCGATGAATTTTTTCCCTCCACTTTTAGATCTTTTTAGGCCTATAAAGTTTAATTAAATTTTGAACCAAACTAAAATATTTTAAATAAAATATTTATTTAATTTGTTTGTAAAATAAATAATTAATTTATATAAGTACTATTTATAAGTGTATCAAATATGCTCATGCGTATATAGTGCATTTGTAATGTTTAAACAATGTATAATGTCAATGTATATGTTGAGATTTACACCACACTAGACATATTTGTCCATTTATATATGAATTTGTTGTCCAAAATTTTTATTTAAATTTTTTATACACATACATACACATCTATAAATTCAATTTTGAAACTTTAACAAATAATAAAATTGAAATTCATATCTATAAATTTTAAATTAAATATCCATTTACAACTTTCGAATTTAAAATATATAAATATATTATGTTCAAAAATTACACATACATACATACATATATATACAAACACACACATAACTATACTAGTATTTAATTTATAAAATTAAATCTATTTATATATTTAGTAATATAAATATTAAAATATGTAAATGTATGCGTGTGTGTATGTGTGTGTTTGGCCATAAAATTTAATTCTTTAAGTCATATCCATTATTGAAACTTTTCACATGAAATCAAAAAAATTAATATGTATTCGGATTTAAGAATCGTTTTACCATTAAATCACAAATTCAATAAACTTATCAATTATATCCATTGTTGAAACCTAAAAATAAAATTTTGAAAATCATGTTTTTTCATGATAGTTTTAATTCCATAAAGAAAATGCAGTTATAGCTAAAACTTACACTACACTAATATATAGTTATTTCCTTTTAACTGCATTAAGAAAATGTAGTTACACCGATAAGGTCAAAAATATTAACTGTGCATTACATTGGTACAGTGCAGTTTATAACTGCATCATGGTGATGTAGTTAGAATTACGTCTTTTTAGTGCTTATCCAACTACATTAATAAAAGGTAGTTATGTCACATCATATTAACGCATTTTTAACTGCATCGTAATGATGCAACTGCATCGCAGTTATGCAGTTAAAAACGTGTCATGTTAGTGCAAATTCAAATGCATTAAAAAGATGTAGTTATGCAATATCATATAGCTGTATCTTCGTAACAAAATATCATATAGCTGTATCTGACTACTTTAAAAGTTAGAAATACTTTAAGAGTTGGAGTGATTAACTTCAAAACTATACGCAGTTGTATTTTTAATATTTAAATATAGATTTAAAATATATTTGTGATATAGTTTAATATTGTTTTCTTGGTAGTTTTTACATTTTTAATGCTTCAAAGTTGCATTTTGGACATGCAGTTTTTTAACTGCTTGGCTATTATGCAGTTGATTTTTTTAAATAATTTGATGTAGATTTTAAATAGACCAAAGTTGAAATGTGTCGTTTCAAGTAGTTTATTATTGTTTTAGTACTTAAATTGAGCACTTTAAGCCTTGAAACTACATTTTAAAATTTTAGTAATTAACCGCATGCTTGTTATGCAGTTAAATTTATGTTATACTTTGAATCACTTTCTAAGTAGATACATTTCATTATGTTTGAAAGATGCAGTTTTGATTAGTTAAATATATTTTAAGGTAGATTTTAGCAGTTTTAAAGTTTTAAAACCACATTGAAATTCGTTTGAAAAATGCAATTTAAGTAAATGAAGTAACTAGTTGCATCTGAGTTATGCAGTTTCTTATATATTTTGGATCAGTTCTAAACTAGATCTACTTTAATGCATTTGACAAATTTATTTTTTATATATACATAATGTCCATCATCATAAAGATAATAAATTTGTGATTCAATGGTGAAAATAGTTTGGTAATTCGACGTTTTCACAAAAAAATTGTTGCATGGGACTTGCCTTTTGTCATTTTAATTATTATTAGGGATTTGTCATTCCAATTCCTAGACAAAAGCGCTAAAGTCTGTAATTTGGTTTGCCAGTGATTAGGTACGGTCTTTCTACAAAAGTTTTCAATTTGATTTTGTTTGCTTGCAATTGAGTGCGTTCTTTTTAATTCTTTTTAAAATAACCATTTCAACTAAATACATAGCTATAGCTATTTTTCATCATGCATTTACTTTATGCATATAAAATGCACGACGGTAGGCAATCAGATATACTTTAAAGCAGCAACTAAGTAATAAAAAGTCAAAAAACATAAAATTGCAGGAACTGTACAAAAGTATTGTTAACACTTAGCACCAATACGGCAGTTAACAAATATGTCTTATCCACTATATTATACCATTAAAATATACATAATTATGAGTAGTCATTATAATTACAAGGTTTATTACCCACTGTCAAACACTAATAGTTATAGTTTGTGATAACCATTATAGTAGATTCATCTACACTGATTAACTTTAAAGATTAAACTAACTAAATCATTGAGAACCGTCAGATATAGCATAAGATAATTTAATTTGTTAACACTAAATCTTAATGACTTATATATTATAACTACCGATACTATGCTCATTATATAATACGGGAAAATGGTGCAAAGCAAAATATATGTCCCCTATACTCCACAATCACTATAGTCAATAAGAAGCCTTTAGAGAATTTGCAAAAACCACCCTAAAACTGCTAGGAGTTCCTCCAATTTTCACTTGTAAACTAGGACTGTTACCTAAAAATTACAATTCAACTCTTTGAGTAGAGTAAAATTTTAAATAATGTCCATTTCATCTCTTTTGTACAATGAACTAACTCAAACTTCGATATACAGTCAAATCTCAGACATACTGACAAACACTTAAAAGGCAAAGCAGAAATCACAGAACATAACAAATGATGTAAAAACAATGTATCGTAAAAGCATGGGCCAACGAGCATGGATGATTCTGGGGCACATTACCAATAGGAGTGGGGACTATTAAGGCATGTATCGTGCAAGAAGAAGAAGAAACAACAACATTGATGTGTTGGTTGGAACTACGAATAATAAGATAGTTGGTTTGCGAAGATGGTTGTGGAATTCACTGGAGACATAGGTGACTAGTTGGAAAATAAAGATGACTCTTGGGTGATGATTGAGGTGGCATAGTTTGGCCTCGGTGTGTGTAACGACCCATAATTTCAATCATTCAAAATTGGAATATTTAATCGATTTAAATATTCAAAAGTAAATTTTATAAGTTAAATAACTTATATTTCAAATATAATGATTTATTTGATAATTAAATTGTTAAAATTTAATATTTGAAATTATATTGAAAATGGAATCTTGAATTTAATATAAGTAAAAATGATTTATAAAGTTAATTTAAATTCTATTTGAATTAGAATGGAGTAAGTAAACTTTTAATTTTGATTTAAAATTGAATAAATAGAATTTGGAAATTTTATAATTTAATTAACGTGTAAAAATAGTCATTTTTGACATTGTCTCGAATTCTGACAAAGCCAGTTTTATTGGATTTGTAATAGTGATTTACTATAGGATTTCAAATTTCATAGCAATTAGAGATACCGTATGATCGTGGAAAGCTGAAACGCATAGAAATTTATTTAAGTAAATTTAATTAATTTAATTTGATTCGAAAACCTATCTTCCAAATGTGATGGTATTGGCTCCCGATATATATTCCATTGTGTTTATAATTGGGGTAAAACATTATAAACGTCAGGCGGCATGTTTCGATTGGAGTTTGAAAATTTTGGCGATGAATAGTGTTATGTAGTTGTCTATCTAAGGATCATAAACTACATTCATTTGGGAAACCCTAAACCTAATAAACGCAGCTGTCACCTTCAATTCGAATGGCTAGAAATGCTTCAAACTTCTTCTTCGATTATCTTCCAATCCGTAAATAATTATGAAAAACTTCCAACTGCAATATTGTAGAGCGTGTTGAGATCTACGAAATCAATGGTTGTGATCAAAAACTACATGGTGGATTGTCATGTCTTTGGCCGTGAATTTCGCGACTTTGGGGTCGAAATCATGGCGGCGGCAGCACTGTAGGGGAACGGACCAAGGGGCAGGGTTGCGTGGTGCTACGGGGTTCGAATAATGGTCTATGATCATCGTCTAAGGGTCATATGCTACGACGCATGGAGGAAGTCGCGTGTGCGATGGGTTCTTGGTGCGTATGAAGCTTGAAGGGAGAACGAAGAGTAATAGTCTGGTATTTAGTTTTTATTTTAAAATTAATTAAGTTAATTATACAATTAATTATTGAGGATTTTCACTTCAATGGCTTATTTGTGTATGGGTAATAAGTTTTAAGAACACTACTTCTGTAATAAGTTTATATAAACTCAATTTTTCTTCTTTTTTTAAAAATGGGGACCGCCCCAATTTTTCTTTCCCATCCCGCTAATCCATCACATCCCCTATCTACTCATCAGCCCTGTCCTTCCTCCCCAATTCTCGTACCTCCTTCTGCACCACCCATACTTCCGCTACCAAACATTGTTCCTTCCCCTGTCTGTGTTGAGCTTGTCCCTTCTCTTCCTGTTCTTCCAGCTAACCCATCACATCCCCCAACTCCCATTCAGCCTTGTCTTTCCTATCTTATCCCAGTTCCTCCTTCTGCACCACCCATTCTCCCTCTCCCAAACTTTTCTGTTGCTCCATCCTCTGTCAGTGTTCAACTTGTCCCTCCTCTTCCTGTTCATGCCTCTACAAAGCTTTCACCACCTCCACCACTTTCTAATCCAACTTTGTCATCTCCTTTAGTAATTAAACAATCGCACGCTTGGAACTCTCTTTTCAAAGCAAGACCTAATAATGCTGGCTCCTATGTGCCACGTGATATTCAACTTGAATATCAAGGAGAAGCTATAGTGCCACCTGTAGAAGTTGTCAAGGCAGGTAGTTCACTGTGATGTGATTATCTTGTTGGCTTTTTCTTTGATAATCCACTACCGTACCCAACTGTTCTGTATTATCTTAAGCGTGCTTGGAAGCTTGCAGGGTCTATCACTGTTAAATCAGATGGTTTCCTGTTTTTGTTCAAATTTAGTAATAAAGATGATAGGAAAAAAATTTCTGAAGCAGATCCAGCTGTAATGAGAAATAAGTTATTCATAGTGAAGCCGTGGGATGAAAACATTGGGAACAGCTGTAGTAGTATAAAAGCTGTGCCTGTGTGGATAAAACTGTCAAATATACCATTGTATGCATGGTCACCCTTGGGTATTAATTGGTTAACTGCCAGAGTAGGTAAGCTTCTTTGTATGGATACATCAACTGAAAAATTTGAGCGTTTATCCTTTGCTAAATGCTTAGTTGAAGTTACTCCAAACAAAGAACTACCAGAAAGTTTCTCGGTGATGTTACTAGATGGAACTGAACAAGTTGTGAAAGTAGAATACTTGTGGAAACCGAAAATCTGCACTGTATGTAAAGTGTTTGGGCACTTGTTTAAAAATTGCAAGAAATTTGAAAGTGATGAGTTTGTTGAGCAATGTGCAACTGATGAACAACACAAACTTACTGAGGAAAAAAAGAATAAGATGAAAAAGGGGAGAACAACTGAGAAACAAGAAAGAGTTAAGCAAGTTTGGCAAAAAGTAAACAAAAACAAGGATAAAGGGAAAAATGTGAGTGAAGATGTGGGAGTAAATGAATTGAAGATGCAAGGAGAAAAGAAGGTATCTGAGAATGATGGAAGTGGGAAAATTAAATTAGTGCAATATGATGTGCAAAAAACTCAATGTGGTGAACAAGCTTGTCTTGTTTCTACACAAAATAAATTCCACTTGCTGCAATCTGTAGTGGAAGAGGATGACACACTGGAAATTATTGATGTTGAGGAAGGTGAAATAACAAATGAAGTCATAAGAGAAGAACAATGTAATGGTGGACACAAAGGCAAAACTCCTGCAAATGATGGAAGTGGTAAACATGTTCTGCATGACCCCTCAGATACAATTGTATCAGATATGGATAAAGACTTGTGCAATATTTTTGAGCAACAAGTAACACAGCTAATAACTACAATGCATGAAAACCCAGTGGATGTTCAAGCTACTGCTCCAACACCATACAACTTTTCTATTGAATTGCAGGGTGGCCAGCATGCACTACCAATATCCAAACTACAACAGTTCCACCTGCTGATCCTATGTCCTCCCAAAATTGTTCCCAACCTACTTCTCCACTTTCACAAACACATAGGATCATAGAAACAAGATCTCTTTCTGCTAAGATAAGAAATTTCAATCCCTTTCCTCAATAATTTTTATGTTTAAAAAAATTGCATCATGGAACCTCAGAGGAGCTCACAGTAATCTAAAACTTGATCAGGTGAAAAGTATAATCACTGAGTACAACATCTGTCTTTTTGGTCTACTAGAAACAAAACTAAACTTATCTTTATCTACTAAAGTTGTTTCTTATATAAATCCATCCTGGTCTTTTCATCATAATCTAGATAGTGCCACTTATGGTAGGATACTAGTTATCTATAATCCTGCTGCATTAACTCTTTCTCCCCTTCTATCAACTAGGCAGTACATCCACTTTCATGTGCAAGAAACAAATACCCCTTCATCTTACTATATAACCTTTGTATATGCTGACAATTCTGCCAACTCCAGGAGAGTATTTTTTGATGCTTTGCCTCCTTTAAGACAATCCAGCCATCCCTGGATTGTTTTGGGTGATTTTAATTCCTGCTATACAATGAAAAAACAGGTGGAACTCCACTTAGATCAAATGATCTTGATCCTTCAAACCTGGCTGTTTATGAATCTGATCTGATTATGGTTAACAAAACTGGAGAAAAGTTTTCATGGAATAATAGAAGTCGTAGCGGTGTTCGAACCTTCACTATAATTGATCACACCTTTTGCAACTTTCAAGCAATCTCTCACTGGCCAACCCTATCTGTATACCTTCCTCAACCAATAATGTCTGACCACTCCCCTTTAATCTTAACTCTTGGTCTCCATTTTAAAAAGGAAAAGAGAAGTTTTAAATTTTATAATGCATGGGTTATACATGAACATTTCCTTCCATTAGTTACTAAAGTCAGCTCTGATTTTACTTGTTTTGGTAACCCAATGTTTAAGTTTTGCAGGAAGTTAAAATGTATTAACCAGGAGATTAAACAGTGGGTTATCACAACTTTTGGCTCTGGTAGCCTACTGTCAACTGGCCTAAAGGAAAAACTAAAGAAACAACAGGAGTACATGATGGAGTACCCTCTGGATGTTCAAGCTGCTGAAGAAGAAAGTAAACTTTTTAAAGATGTAAATAATGCTTTGTACTTGGAAGCTAGCATGAAGAGACAGCAACTGCATACAAAATGGATTGCTGAAGGAGATAAAAACACCAAGTTTTTTCACGACTCTATAAAGGTAAAGCATGCGAGAGAGAACATTTATAGCATTTATGATGAACATGGTTCTTTTTTTACAACTGCTGAAACTGTTGATAAGGCTTTCATTGACTACTTCTCAAATTTGCTTGGAAACTCTGATGGTTTTATTCCTGATCTTGATCACATTTCTTCTCTACCACTACCACGCATTTCTTCCCTGGAAGCTGCAACTCTTATTACTCCTGTAACCGATGAGGAAATTCAAACAACTCTCTTCACTATGAATCAACAATCATCGGGGGGCCTGATGGATTAAATGTGGTATTTTTTATCTCTACTTGGAGTGTTTTGGGTAGTGAGTTCTGTAGAGCTATACACAACTTTTTCAACAAGTGTAAGTTGTTAGGAGAAGTTAATACTACTAACATTGCCCTAATTCCCAAAGACAGCAACCCAACTGGTGTCACGTCTTTCAGACCTATCTCTTGCTGTAATGTAGTATACAAATGCATACCTAAATTACTGGCTTCACGTTTAGTTAAAGTGCTTCCATCGGTTGTTTCAAGAAATCAGGCTGCTTTTATTCCTTCTAGGAGTATACTTGATAACCTTCTACTAACTCAAGAATTACTGAAAGGCTATAGTAAAAATAAGGTACCTACTGCTGCAGCGATTAAAATTGATATTTCCAAGGCTTATGATACCGTTCACTGGTCTTCAATAGTTAGGGTTATGGCACAGATTGGATTTCTTAAAATTTTTGTTTCCTGGGTATATGTGTGCATCTCCACTCCTTTCTCTATTGTTATTAATGGTAGATCAGTTGGAAACTTCAGAAGTAGTAAAGGAATACGGCAAGGTGACCCTATATCTTCATACTTGTTCTTGCTTGTTATGGAAGTGTTAACTGTCATACTCTAAATTAGGTATTCACCGAAGACAATAAAGTACCACCCTAAGTGTGCACAACAACATATAACTTCAATCATGTTTGTTGATGATGTGATGTTGTTCACAAAGCCTGAGTTATCTTCCTTAAATGCAATTTCTGAGGCATTGCAAGAATTCTACTCTATGACTGGTCTTAAAATAAATCAAGACAAATCTTTTATGTTGGTTTCTAGAGTCAGTGATGCTCATGCTATTGCCTTACAAAGACAAAGTGGATTCCCTTCTATGGATACTGATATGAAGTATCTTGGTATACCATTAATTACAAAAAGGATTACAAAAGTTGACTGTTTTCCTCTCTACAACAAAATCACTTCTGTTATGAATGCTTGGGGAAATAGGCAGCTGAAACAAAGTGGAAGATTAGTGCTTATTAAATCTACTATATTTTCCTCCCTTGTTTACTGGGCTCGTGCTATGATTCTCCCAGTAAGGCTTTTGCAACAAGTTAGGTCTGCTATGAACAGATTTTTTTGGACAAGAAGCATTCATAACAAGAAACTTTTTCCTTGTTCCTTTTCAAAGTTTGAAGCCTCTAAAAATATGGGAGGTCTTGGGGTTATAAATGTCAGGAAGTGGAATTTAGCAGCAATAAGTACACATATTGATGACTTAATCAACAATAGAGCTAGTTTATGGGTTGATTGGGTCAGGCATCATAATATTAAGAATAAGTATTTTTGGTGTATGGATAATCCTCTGTCCAGTAGTTGGATTTGGAGAAATTTATTGAATTTGAGAAATGTTATCCTACCTATGATTTTATATCCTGTCAAAGCTAATTCTACTGTCAGTTTCTGGCATGACCCCTGGGTCAGTAAAGGTCTTATCTTATCTACTTTATGTGACTATTATCAGATTTTGCAGTCTGGTATACACATTGATGCTAAGGCCATTGATTATATTCATGATAGAAAAATTGTGCTTCCTTCCAATAGTAACCAATTTTTAAGGCAGTTGTGGAATAAAATGCAACAGCTTTACTTACCTGATACTCAATATGACATTGTTGTTTGGGATATGAAGCCTCATTCAATTAAAGGAGTTTACAACTATGTCACTGTCACTACACCTTTGCCTGCAGCTAAATGGAGCACTGTTATCTGGTCACCTGATTCACAACCAAAAGACAACTTGATGCTATGGAAAGTAATAAACCAAGCCTTGCTAACAAGAAATGTTCTGAGCAAATATGGCATGGGCTGCACTATGGAGTGCTTGTTTTGTGACCTATATGAAGAGACTCCACATCATATTTACTTTGAATGCCCTGCTCTTCTATTTCTGATACAAAGAATTGGGTTTAAAACTGGTCTGAGATTACTTTCTGCTAACACTAGTGATGTGTGGGAAGTTTTCCATAATGCTACCAAGAAGAAAGATGAAATGGGTAGGTTGCTTGCTGTGTGCTTGAAAATTTACATGACAGTCATTTGGAGGGAAAGAAATGCTATATTTTTTGAAAATCAGAGAAAAAATGGAGACGAGCTTTGGTATGAAGTGAAGAATGCTATTTATTGTCAATTGAAGATCTGTCAAACAGTTTTCAACCCTGCACTGTTGCAAACTTGGGTTTGATCTTTTTTTCATTTCTTTTTTTTTTGTTTTTGTTGATGTTTTCCCTTCCTGTAATCTCTTTGTTTTCTGTTGTAACATTTATTGTTTTGCAACAAACTGGTAGGGGACCAGATAACCCTGCTGGCTTTGCCAAAAAAGAACACTACTTCTGAAAATTTTGGTTTAAGGACATTTTACATTAAAAAGATAAAAGAATTTATCATTTTCAGTTATATAAAAATAAAGATAAAAGGATTTATCATTTTCTTGTATAACTTAAAAAGATAAATGAATTTATCATTATGCTGTAAATTATCCTTAAAACTAATTATTCAAAAGTGTTGCCCTTAAAACTTATTACCGTGCAAATAGAAGCCCTTCAACCTAATTTCCACATTAATTATTGCTATGTTTAAAAATCTATAACTTCTTCGTACTAGGTCGGATTCGCATGAAACGATTTGTGTTCGATTCATATCCGAAAATAATACGCTGTGGAGTTGGATTGGAGTTGATGAAAATTTGGGTTGAAATTAAACGCCTGTTTAATTTTAATTCAAAGCAGAACACGATTCTGACAGCTGCAATCAAAGTGAGCAAAACCCACTCTCACTGGCCCGCTTATATTTTTATATAACTAAGAATAAATTTATTTTATGTTGTTTGATGATTGTTTGGATGTTATACTATATTATTAGTAGTTGGATATATTCCTGCCTATTGTAGCAGACGAGACCCTATAAGTTCCCGTGTATGAGCGGATGACCCTTTGTACGCACGTCTGCCTCGAAGCAGACACTGTACATATTTTCTCATATGTATATTTGTTGCAGGTTATAGGTCGGAGGAACCAACATGATTCTTCTCTGTGGTTGATGTGAGAAATGCGGATTACGGATCTTAAGGCTAGAATTGGCACTAGAGGGGGGTGAATAGTGTTTAAAGGAATTACTAATTCTTTTTGAGTTTATATTAATTTGAACACAAATGTATGCAATATTCAGACACAGATATGATCACAGAATCAAACATAGATGCAGATATAAAGTAAAAGCAATAAAGGAAAGAACACACCTAATTTTATATTGGTTCGGAGTTACCCTACATCCAGTCCCGCAACGCAAGTACGGATTTCCTTTCAAAATCAATTCTTACAATTACACCCTCGATTTCAAGGCCACTAGGTTCACCGCTCCAGATTCACGATCCTTTAGGTTGAGATACTTGATTTTACGGGCAACAAGTTCACCCAATTGATTTTCCAAACTATAATCACACCTTTTCTTGCTCGATTGATTACAAAGAATTCTATAACTCTGAGTAGCACTGAGATCTTGTTGAGATAGTGATAAAGAATCAAAATAGAGATGATCTAGTTAGATTCAATGGTGATTTCGGCAGAGTAATGGTAAAAATTTATATAAAGAAATGTGGAAGAAGAAGAGGAGTGAAATCATAGAATATATGAATGTAAATTCGTTTAAAACTGCCCCTATTTATAGTAGAACAACAGCCATGTCCATTTGTGAAAGGATATGACGGATAGATACTTCCTTTGAAATCCAAACTTTTGAAATAAACTATCGCCTTGTTGGCAAGGGTTCCTTGGGGTTGTCGACAGGCCTAAGTAATTTTTGGTAATTTGTTTTTCTTTGAAAATAACTTCTATCTTGTATTAAAACTATTTTAAACTTTATAAATATACTTAACTTTAGTTAAAATACATAAATAAGTATAGATAATAATATTTTGGTATATACAAAATTTTACTATAATTTTATATTTAAATCTAAGTATAAATATTAAAAGTTAAATATATTATAATTAAAAGATAGTTTAAAACCAAGGATAATTTGATATATAGAGATTATTTTGAGGCTAAAAGTATTTTAAAACCAGGATAGATGTTTTTGATTTTAAAAAGAAGATTTTGAAATCATTTTGAAAATAAGGTATAATTCTGTAAAACATTTGAATAAAAGTTAGTGGATACAAAACAATGTTCCACTAGATTTTTCGTAGGTTCCATCCTACTTAGGGTTCCATCCCTTTAACGGGCTCGAAGTGGATTCCATTCCACGAATAAAACAGATTTTAAGATGTTAGTGCTTTTCTAGGAGTTTTAACAAAATTCCTAACTAAATTACTTATATTGAAATCTTGAATCTTAATAATCTTGATACTCATGAGTCTTGAATCTTGATATCTTCGATCTTGAGTTTATCAGTTCTTGAATCTCTATACTGTACAGTCTTCATTTTTTGGTACCTGTATATATATCCTGCATATACATATATATCTTAACAATAATGTTAGTATTTATATTTTATAATCTTATTCTAAGGTTTTTGTCCTCAAAACCAACTTCTTAGGGATTAACAATCTCCCCTTTTTTGATGATGACAACCTTTGTTTATAAAATATTACTTCTATCCTAATAACACCCCATAAAACTAATAACTCCCCCTTAATCTATGCCTAACTATCCTATTTTATTCTTCTCACCCTTTGTCATCAACAAAAACTAACTCCAAACTATATAACTTCCCTGCATTAATAAAATATACAATGGAGTATATAATAGATAGATTAAGAGATAATTATACTGATAGACATAATAACTAGTCAAAGATCATATAAATATCAATGTGTATTTATACATATTATGTTTTGCACACCAATTATCAATCCACACCAAACCAAATCAAATCAAATCAATCCAAGCAATCAATTCAAATCAAACAAAGCAATCAAATAAAATCAAACAATACGAGGAACTTCCCCCATCCTTCTTCTCTAAATATAGAGCCTGCACTAATGGCATCCCAATTTTCATTTTCATTGGTGAAAGAGATTGGAGGATGTGCTTCATTATCATTTTTGTGCAAGGAGGAAATCATCCATCGTATCGTATCGAAATGCTTTTCTTGCTCCTTGATCATCTGCATTTGACTCAACTCTAAGTGTCACTGATTACGAAGAATGAAAGAAAGAATATTTTTGAAAGAATTAAGGTTTCTTCAAGATTCTCCGTCAAACTATGAATTGGATTGGCCATATTTGAGTTTGTGAGAAGAAATATAGATAAAGTATATAAGAAATGATTTTGAGTGATGAATTCTGGAAGAAATATGTATTTATAGGTGTAGAAATTCGTTTGAAATAAATAGACACAAGGTAGTTATTCAAATTTCAAATTTAAAATGAATAGTCATTTCTGACCAGTACTTGTCGACAGGGTCTTCGGGGGGTTGTCGAAAGGGGTCAGTTAATTTTGATGAATCATTTTGATTTTGTGAAAAATTGAATATATATATATATATATATAATATACTAACATTTATTCTGGAGATAGGATAAGCTAGATAACAGAAAAGTAATTCAATTTCTTTTCATAATAGAATGATACAATGATTAAACATTAAGAACTACATGAACATTCAAATCAAAACTAAAACCAATACAACATGACATGAAAAGATAGAACTAGTTAGAGGATGACGAAGATGAAGATAATCCTAGCTTCTTGCTGACTTTGGAGAAAAACTTGTTCATCTTGGATGACATTTTATCCAATTTCTTACCAACAGACCGTTTAAGAGTCCATTGATTATCAATAATGGTCTTTTGATTTTTGAGTAAGGTTTTGTTGGTTGGGTTAGAGGGATAGTCAATACTTTTCGAGGACCTTTCACCTTCACCTTCTTCTTCTTCTTCTTCTTCTTCTACTTCCATTTCATCCCCTTCTTCTTCTTCTTCCTCACCTTTCATCTCCTCATGAGCCAAACGCTCTTCCTTTTTGGCAAGGTTGTCATATGGTTGAAAAACATATGGAATTTTCATAACAGAAATGTTTGAGTGATTAAAAACTTTTCTTGAAACAAATTCTTCTCCTTTGAAATCTACTCCAAAATGATTAAAAATCCGAGTGAGATAGATTCCATGATACAAAGTGTTTTCACACATTTCAAATTTTTTGGGATGAAGTTCATTCAAAATAACTTGCGCCCAATTAATATCATGACTTCCAAAAATAGCAAAAAGCGCTTTGCAAACTTTTGAAGTTGGATTGTTAAAACTCCCTGATTTTAGGGTCAAAGTATGTTGTAAAAGAAGATTAACAATTCTAACTTTTGGTCGAAAATTTCGATTTATGAATCCAAAGTTATCATTTCCTTCAAAAATGTGATGAAATGTCTCACGGTCATTTTCATCGATATTAAAACTAGAAAGATCCATTCCCTTGCTCTTGTAATTGAGAATGGTACCCAAAACATCACAATTTAAAATGATTCTAGTGCCTTTGACACTGCTCCAAATTTCATCATCATTTCCTTATAAAATCCACGGTTGAGATTTGCATAGAAAATTTTCACAAGATTTGGATAACAAACAAAGTCATTTTGTGAAGCATCAACAAGACTAAGAACTTAGTTGTTTGCAAAAAGAGAATCGATTTCATAAGTAAAGAAATCTTGAAACAAAGCAAATTTTCCGGGATGAACTTTTCCATAGTTAACATAGTTGATATATTCTTTTATAGCCTACGGATTATTGAAAAGTTGCTCTTTTATATTTCTAGAAAGTCTCATTGTGGAAGGTTTGCTTGAAGAAGCCATTAGAGTAGAGAGAAGAGGGCTTGATATTTTGAAATAAGAGTTTGAATTTGAAAATGAAAGCGAAAAGTTGTGATAAGAGATAGTAAATAAATAGGTTCTCAAGGGACAGGTTCTCTGGTCAAAAGGTGACTTTTCAGAGACTTGAATGAAGTGAAAAGATGGAGGAAAATTTAATATTTGAATTCAAATTCGAATTTCAAATTTCTGTACCCTTGTCGACAGCGAGGCCGAGGGGCTTATCGAAAGGGGTCTCTGAATTTTCATTATTTATTTCTCTTAAGTATTCTAATATATATATATATATATTATTATTAATGTATATATATATCTGGAATATTACTAGAATTATAGTATATACCATAAAATATTATGATACTATTTAAAAATAAAAATAATAATAAAAAAATAGTAAAAAAATATAATAATAAAAATAAAAAATTTAAAATTCAAACTACACACCAATTCAAAATTAACCAATCAAACATCCAATCCTAAGCATGCAGTTTCAACCAATGTATTGTAAACGTGTACCTTTTTCTGAGTCTGTTTCTTTGAATTCGTCGGAGTCGTGAACTGCCGTGAAACACATATTTGAATTATCTACTTTTGATCATCATCGCTTGAGGACGAGTTTGAGTCATCTAGAGTAGCAGTAAATGCACGTTTTCGTTTCTTTGCGGAATCATTGTTTATAGGAAGATTTTGCTTATCTGGATGCGAATAGTCTCTTTTGATATGGCCTGGTTCGTCACAGTTGAAACATTTGATATAGTTTGGCACTACATTCTGATTACCAGAGTTCTTAGAGCTATTCCTCTTGAGATTATTTATCTTTCTGTATTTCAGGAATTTCCGAAAGTTCTTGGTCATAAAGGTTATCTCTTCATCATTATCGCTGTTTGAGTCTGATCCATCGGTCAATGCATTGAATGCAATTGATTTCTTTTCAGATGTTTTGCTTTCTCTTCTCCCAATCATTTGGACTTCAAACGTCATTAGATTTCCAATTAATTCTTCTATCTTTAAGATACTGATGTCATTTGCCTCTTCGATCGCAAGTGTCTTTTGATCCCATTCTGGAGTAAGACAATTTAAGATTTTTCTGACTTGATCTTCTTTCGAAAATTCCTTTCCCAAGGATATTAGAGAATTCACAATATTCTGAAATCTACTATACATATCTATAATAGACTCTTTAGAATTCATTTTAAATAATTGAAACTGATTTGTGAGCATGGAAATTTTGATCTGTTTAACTTTGCTTGTTCCCTCGTGAGTAACTTGTAAAGTTTTCCAGATTTCATATGCAGACTTACAAACTAAAACTCTATTAAATTCATTCCTATCAAGTGAACAAACAGAATATTCATAGCTTTAGAGTTGTTTTGTGCGATGGTCTTTTGCTCAGCAGTCCACTGTGAAAAATCAATTGTGGGTTCAACATATTCAGTCTGTGTGATATTCCAAGTGTCTAGTCCTACAAATTATAAATATATTTTCATCCTACATACCCGATATGCATAGTTACTGCCATTAAAAAGTGGTGGTCTAACAGCAGAATGACCTTCTACAAATGAACTAGTGACAGGGGTAATAAAACCAGTGTTGGTATTAGTAACAGTACCAATGTTGGTAGCCATTTTGAAATTTTTCAAAATTCAGATTATGAAACTTTGAAAACCTTGCTCTGATACCAAATGTGAGAAATGCGGATTACGGATCTTAAGGCTAGAATTAACATTAAAGGAGACGGGTGAATAGTGTTTGAAGGAATTACTAATTCTTTTTGAGTTTATATTAATTTGAACACAACTGTATGCAATATTCAGACATAGATATGATCACAGAATCAAACACTGATGCATATATAAAGTAAAAGCAATAAAGGAAAGAACACACAGAATTTTATACTGGTTCAGAGTTACCCTGCTTCCAGTCCCGCAACACAAGAATGGATTTCCTTTCAAAATCAATTCTTACAATTACACCCTTGATTTCAAGGCCACGAGGTACACCGCTCCAGATTCATAATTCTCTGTGTAGAGATACTTGATTTTATGGGCAAGGGCAACAAGTTCACCCAATTGATTTTCCAGGCTACAATCACACCTTTTCTCGCTCGATTGATTTTCCACGCTACAATTACACATTTTCTCGCTCGATTGATTACAAAGAAGTTTATAACTCTGAATAGCACTGGGATCTTATTGAGATAGTGATAGAGAATCAAACCATAGATGATCTAGTTAGATTCAATGGAGATTTCGGTAGAGTAATGGTAAAAATGTACATAAAGAAATGTGAAAGAAGAAGAGGAGTGAAATCAAAAGAATATATGAATGTAAATTCGTTTAAAACAACCTCTACTTATAGTAGAACAACAGCCATGTCCACTCATGAAAGGATATGACGAATAGACACTTCCTTTGAAATTCAAACTTTTGAAATAAATTGTCACCTTGTCGACAAGGGTTCCTTGGGGTTATCGACAGGCCTAAGTTATCTTTGGTAATCTGTTTTTCTTTGAAAATGACATCTATCTTGTATTAAAACTATTTTAAACTTTATAAATATACTTAACTATAGTTAAAATACATAAATAAGTATAGAGAATAATATTTTGGTATATATAAAATTTTACTATAATTTTATATTTAAATCTAAGTATAAATATTAAAAGTTAAATATAATATAATTAAAAGATAGTTTAAAACCATGGATAATTTGATATATAAAGATTATTTTGAGGCTAAAAGTATTTTAAAACCAGGATAGATGTTTTTGATTTAAAAAAGAAGATTTTGAAATCATTTTGAAAATAAGATATAATTTTGTAAAACATTTGAATAAAAGTTGGTGGATACAAAACAATGTTCCACTAGATTTTTCGTAGATTCCATCCTACTTAGGGTTCCATCCCTTTAACGGGCTCGAAGTGGATTCCATTCCACGAATAAAATGGATTTTAAGATGTTAGTGCTTTTCTAGGTGTTTTAACAAAATTCCTAGCTAAATTACTTATATTGAAATCTTGAACTCTTGCTAATCTTGATACTCACGAGTCTTGAATCTTGATATCTTCGATCTTGAGTTTATCATTTCTCGAATCTCTATACGTACAGTTTCATTCTTTGGTACATGTATATATATCGTGCATATACATATATATCTAAAAAATAATGTTGGTATTTATATTTTATAATCTTATTCTAAGGTTGTTGTCATCAAAACCAACTTCTCAGAGAGTTACAATTGATGTTTATTTTCACATATTGTGATATATGCTGTATTTTGTGATATTTGATGTGATGGATGCCATGATTGTTATTATTGATGTGAATCCTCTTATTTAGTACTTTAGTTGCATTGGGCCATATTTTTGAAAATTTAAAATATTAAAATGATGATTTCAATTCAAAAAGGATTTCAAGTGATTTTGAAAATGTATATGTTTTATTAATTTTCGAATGGTTAAAGAAATGGATTTATTTTAAATAAGTAAAAGGTTATAATTTTTATGTTATAAAAGTCATGGCTTTGTGAAATATACTTAAATATGATTTTGAAATATGAAGTTAACTATTTTGCAAAATAAGTTAAATTGAGAATTTTGAAATTAATATAAATGGTTTATATATAAGATTTATAAAATTGATATTCTATAAATAAAGGTAATGGAATTATAAACGAGTTTATAAGTGTTAAAATGAAAGTTTACCAAAGGAATGTTGTTAAGAAAGAGATTTAATGAAATGGATTTTATTAACGTGTTTTATAAATATTAGAAATGGATTTAAAAATAAAATTTGTAAATGGATTTGCAATTGAAATATATAAATGAATTTATATTGGGCTTTATAAATAATGAGATTACAAAAGAATTAATTTGTAAATAAAGAGATTTATAAGTAAATAAAAACATATAATGGGATTGGCATATAAATGAGATAAACGGGAAATTGGTTAATAAAAGAATTTTATAAATGGAAGTTTTTATTAAATATAAATGTGAATCATTAACACTGTTTTATAAATGTGAAATCAATTTAATTTGATAAGCTAAATATGGATTTTTATAAAAGGAAATATATTAACGTTTTTAAAGTGAAAATCCTTAAATTAATTTTTTGGAAAGTGATATTATAAAATGGAGTTTAGATGGTTTGAAACTAAAAAAAATTATGAATTCGCTTATTATTAAAATAAGTTTATGCAATGTTTTCCAAATATTGAAATATTCAGATGGTTCTGGAATTATATCTTTTTAAAGATAATTTGAAGTTAATATTTGAAAAGTGATTTAATTAATAAAAGATTAATTAAAAGGGCCTAGTGATTGCTCATGGTGCTAGATATTTGTTGTTTTCTTTTATAGTTAAATAACCGACTATCAAATAAATATTGGCCTATTTATCATTGTTGGTGTGAAGAGATCGAGATAAGATTTATTTGAAAACCACTTTGACCAACTTATTTTGACGATTGTGCAGGTCATTGATGGCATTTATATTTAAGGTTTCCATAGCGAAGGACTACTTGTTGATAACTTAGGGTTAAGATCCAGATATACATATAGTAGCAGTAGTCTCTTCGTTTTGAAATATCCAATGCAAGGACTATTCATTACTGGTCCTAAGGGTGATTCCTAACAGGATGTGGTAGGAAAGTACCTTTGATTTGTCCTGTTCTTGGATAACTTGTATGGATGAACGTCTGACACATTTTCTGAGATTTCGTACATTGGTTTTTACAAACATACATCTATGATGCCGGAGAAGGAAACTTCTCTTAGCTTAACACCCTCCTTAAGATATACGAGCTCAAAGGTTGTATTTTTATGGAAGACAATTAATAATCAACGAAAATGGCAATGTGGCTTTCAAAGATGATGTGACATATGCGTAATGATCTTGAATTTTTATTAACATTATCCGAAATATTTAATTAGATAAATTAAATAGAAAAATGTGAATAATTAGGGAGATGAGATTAATAAATCCAACAGAAGTGTCTAAATGAATGAACTAAAATAAAGACTTAACTAAATTTAGAAGGTGGAATTTTCCTAAGGGGTAAACTGGAAAATGGGGCTACATTTCTTAGTATATATCTCTTTCTCCACTTGAATAAATTTCCACTTTCTCATTCTTAACTCCTCATCAACTTCGACCGGTTTTTAAAAGCTCCAAGAAGAGTTTAAATTGAAGAATAAGCTAAGGAATTAAAGCTAGGAATGTATCTCATTCTCTAATCAACTAATCAAGGTGAATAATCATGTTTATCATCTCATTTCCCTATGATTGGATCGGTTATGGGTTATACCCAATTCATGTTTGTGATTTTGATTAGGATATAACCATTTAAACCTTTTTTTGAATAAGACATAGGTGTTTTAAAATGTTAATGGGCCAATTAACACATTTTCATTCAGTTTTGGTTAAATTACGAGTTGTTTTGATCTTCATATGCTTTGAATTTTAATATGTTGAAGTATACTATTTATCAGATTTTTGGTGATTTTGGAGACTTTTCCTTAGTCATTTGCTAAGGTAATTAACTTATTTAAGCCCAAGGATTAAACTGAAAAATGACTTCCGATTTTATTCAAAATTCGAAGGGAAATTGCTTTTGAAAAATATTTGGAGAAGAAGAACAGTGTTTTAAGAAAAAGGTGGATTATTTGGCAACTTTTTACTATTTGGAAGTATAGGTGAAGGTTTCTCATCCAATCAAAATTAGACAAGCAAGATAAAAACATCACTTCAGTGGGCCCAATTCTGCCTTCAACTCCAACAAGCTCGTTTTTACCCTTTCGATGAAGTCGAATGGTACCTTTCGTCCAAAACGGAAGGTAATAAATTACCCTCCGCCGAAGTCAAAAAGGTAGGCACGGTGCCGAAGGGAAGAGGGGCGAAGGGTTGGGGAGTCTATTTCCTTCGCTTTCGAATAAAAGCATAATTGCTTTCAAATCAGTTGAAGGGGGATCCTTCGACTCTATCATTTTATAAAAGACTATTTTTTATATATTCAGTAAGGGTTTCGAAGGGGATCTTCGAAAGCTTAAACCTTCAAGAGTATCATTTTATAAAAGAAACCTTCTGACAAGGTCGAAAGGAAGGAGCTTTCGACAAAGTTAGAAGGTATGGTTTTATGGTGCTTTCAAAAAGGAAGGCTTCCGAAGGGGCTAACTTCGGATGATTATTTGCTTTCAAATGGGATTTCATTCGAAGGGTCATTTTTAGCCATTTTCCTTAAGTAAAATTTTGCTAAATTGAAGGGGTTACTTCAAAGGTTTATAGCATAAAATACTTATTTTCTTTGAATATGTAAGGAGGATTCTTATATACAATTGATGTTATCAAACCTTGAAGAGACCGGGGTGGGTTTTATGTTTTTGATACATGTTTGGGATTACAAACAGAAATATGCTTTCGAAATTATATGTTGGGGCTATCAGTGAGTTTTTATTTAATTTAACCTAAGTGAGGCTATCGATAGGAATAGGTTAAAAAAGTGGTATACCTGGGGAAAAAAAATAAATAACCATGGGGACAGTGATTTTTTTAATAAATAATCACAGGGATCATGATATTTTTGGCCAAGCATTGGGTTCTTGGTTAATCTAGAAAAACCATGGAATATGCGGTGGATAGCCTACATCAAATTTCTAAAGTAAAGAATGTTTTGCCCAAGGAAGTTAGCCTCGGGATTTGGTACCCAAGGATTCATAATCATCCTAGGAAAACTATGGAGTGTGTGGTGGATTGTCCACACCATCTCTTATAAAACAATGTACGATAGATAATATGCATTTATTTTAAATGGATTTGAGATGGATAGCCCTATTAAATTATGATAGATGCTCATTTTTTGAGATTTTAGAGGGGAACTCTAATAAATTGCTCTTACATGAGATATCTAATAAATGGGTGGATGGGATATCGAATGTATATGATTTATGACTTTATTTCGTATTATGTTAAGACTAATCATTTTGGGTGCAGTGGCGTAGTAAATGATTTGCATGTTTTATTTTGGATACTAGTGAGGGGAAAACCCGTTCCGCTAAGCGGCATAGTCTCACTAGATATCTATTAATGATAAGTGATGATAGAGGATTTTTCATACCCAATTTATTCTCGAATTTTATGTTTCTCCACAAACTCACTGGTACTCAAAAATTAGTTTGAATAGTCTGAGAGGTGGGAGACTTTAGGTTTTTGGACGAATAAGCTTCCGGAGATGTGCATGAGGTAGTGTTAACTATATAAGAGTTATTTTGTATATTCCACTGCGATGTATTTAGAACTGCAAAGTTCATATGATTAGTTCTCCGATCATCATAAAGGGACATCTTCATATTTCGCTCTTATCATATTTTGTACATGTGTATGTGATCTGAATGTGCTTAACTTCCGGGATTATGTAATTAAATCTGAATATTTTTAATAAGAAATGAGAAAATATGTTTTGTTAAAGTTTAATTTCTTTTTCATATTCTTGTGTTTCTGTGTTGCCAATAGTTTCAAGATTCCCATTTTGGTCACTTAGAAATAATATCTATAGATGACTACAACATCCGTAGTAGTTAGTTTTGGGCCTTCGGAAGCGGGATGTTACAAAGTTGGTATCAGAGCATGGTTTATGTACTTAAAAGGAATTTGAAACCTTAAAATATTTTTAAAGCATAATCTAATGAATCTAAATAATTGGGCATGGGTAAGTGTTATAGTAACATATGTGTACTTTGCTATAAATACCTAAGTATGTATTCCCTACTCTCTTAGACTGTTCTTCTATATCTTACCAAGATTGGATTTTAGGTACTAGGGAAGTAAGATATGGAGGTAGGAAACGGAAGAGTGAATCAAGGTGGAAGGTGCACCGCAACAAGTGGAAATGTTCGACCAAATACTAGGAGCAACCATGGTCGACAAGCAAATGCAAACCCAGATGCAAATGCTAATGTTGGTGTTGAGATTCCGCCGGTTGATATGTGGATAATGTATCAGTTCTTCGTGAATATGATGAAAGGTGGAGCGGCTGCAGGTGTGGGTGTAGGAAAGGCTGGATGAGATAATTTGGTGGTCCCATTTGGCAATAACTATGCCAAGCTGAGCATGGATTACACTAGTCTTGGAGGACAGCCTTTTTCTGGGAACCGAGGATGCAGTGAGAGTGGTGTCAAGACCCACTTTTCCATACAGTTTGAACTAACACTTTACCACACTTATCCAGTCCAAATTGAATAGAAAGGCGGATAGTTAGGAAGGAAAATAGAAAGAAGGTAGAAAGATGATGGAAAGAAAATAGAACAATATAGAATCTCACAGTGGAAACGAATAATCTATAATATAGAACAAGCCTTTACATAAAACAAAAACAATAACTTAAACATATACATACATCAATTAGAGTATACAACCTTTCCGGCACAGACAGTTATAACAACCCGTCCTTACAATTGCTGATATACATAACTAAATGCAACGGAAAATAATCATCTACGTGAATACAACTCTGGTCCTCTAACTTCTCTCCTGAAGCTCCCATCCTTCTAGTTAAACCTGGAAATTTGCTCGGTCTGACCGGAGCATATAGGAAAAATCACGCCCGGGTCAGTCAGGTAAAACTAACGTGAGAGTTCAATTCACGAGGAATTTTATTCGTTATAACTTTAAAAATTCTTTTAAAATCAAAAGTATCCCATAAGGCCACGCCACCCATAAACATGACAGGTTTTTCCTTTACGGTAACCAAAACACTTTTATAGAAAACCAATGATATTATAATAGTGTCTAAGTACAAAAACTTATTTAAATAGCTGAAATTGTTACATTAATTAAATTCCAGCATACTAGGCTCTACAACCAAAGCCGCAATGGCATGTATTAGAGAATGGATTCCATGCGAATGGCTAGGCACTGGGGTACCACATCTCACAATATACGTCAAGAAATAGCATACCAAGGACCACGCTGTGATCCCCTGCAATAAAAGACCGGACTATCCCTAACCTAGATAGACCTAATATGCTATCACCTTGGGGGTTCCCACCCTTTTCGAGATCCTTTCGTGTATCATAGTAATAATATCCTAGGGTATCTAGAAAGGTGATAAACATACCCTAATTGGGTGCGACCCACTAAGCCTTGCTGCATCTCCCCTGCATTTCAGTCGTTCCCGGTTGATGAGGCTTGAGACTACGATTACCTTTTAAAGGAATTTTCACTTAGAATGCTCATTGTCCTCAATGTACTGACAACATTCGTCCATACAAGTCCGTTCTGGGTCCTAACGGAACCGAAGGCACATTCCTACTACATCCATTTTGGAATCATCCTTGAGATAAGTGGCGATTATCCCTTTCACTTCACTGCTCTATCTTCGACTCCATGCTTTTGTCTTCATTCAAAAATGTACTCGTTGGATCAAAGTGGTATTCGTATAACTTATCCGATCCCGGTCTTTTTGAATAACGTTCGATATTTTTCGATAAACTCAACCCCGGTTCTTTAGTAAATACACCGAAACGAAGATCACCTCCTAAAAGTTAGTGGACGGATTTCCTTATCATCGTCCTAGAATGACGAAGCGAGTCTATACGCATAGAATAACACCTCGAACGGTAACTGTACCACATAATTCCAGTGTTTCTTCTAGATATTCCCAAAGTTATGTTTCTGGGTCCAAACTTGATAGTAGGTTTTTAACTATCAAATATATAATCGTCCAAACAAAGGTTTCATTTCTCATTGAAAACATTAATGCTTACTTAATTTAAATTTCAATAAATTAGAATAACTTAATCAAACAGCATATGCTTATCTCACTGGATAAGTATATTCACGAACCATTCATTTCAAAATATTAGAAACCCTTTAAAAATAAATTTGGAAAGCACCATTGCGGTATCAACCATCGATTCATAGCTCAATGGATATGTCTCTATCCTAGAGAAAACCAAAATTTAACTGCAGGCACTCTCTGCCTCCGATTACGCCATGAAAGTATACCATTAATTTCCGAAAACCTTATTTAAAATTTTCCAAAATAATGCTTATAAAGTTTCAATATAAATTTTCCAAGTTCTAATTAAGTAAAATACTCTTTTGTAAAAGTTTACTATATAATATATTATTTCTAAAACATTATTAAATTTTAATAAATTTAGCCTTAAAATACTTTAATACTAACTAACCATTAAGTAATAATTAACTTTAAAACAATCACTGTAAATTAACTATAATTAATAATTAATATACTTTAAACAATTAAATAACTAATAACTTTAAAACAGTTTTTAATACCTTTTAAATAATTTTTGAGAATAATAAATTAATTACTTTAAATCATTATCAAAATATTTAATAATTAACTTTAAAATATCATTCATAAATAATAATCATCTTCTAAAATATTTTTGTTCAAAGGTCAACTTCCAAGTTGGAAAAGTAGGCCTAATAATTCCGGTGGTACGTAATCAAGTTACCATTCCACTTCATAATAGTCTAGCATAACAGATACAGGTATTCACAACAATCTAATTTTAACCATTCATTTGACATTGTATTTGCCCAGTATAATTATCAGAATAATAAAAGATGTCCGTACAATATAATAGCAGAATTGGGTTTTTATTTCTGCTAGTAAATGTTCCCGAAACAAATATATTCAGTCATACTTGCAGAACAGTGATTTGCTATGCCAACAGAGGTCTATGTTAAAACAATTGGCGGAACGGTGTTTTATTCCAATAAACAGATGTCAAAACATTGTAATTCACATGAATTAACTCACCACTATTTTGTTTGGGCAAATAACTTCAATAGTCATGACATATAATCTTAAACGACGATATTTGTTTAAATCGGTTAATTAAATTTCTATTCGTTTAAATATACCAAAAATTTCCTCTTACTCCAACTCAACAGCAATTCTTATAGCAACGTGTTGTTCGTCGATACGATCCCATCGCAATGAATTTTGCCTCAATCAGAATTCGTATGTATTAGTTATGGCATTTTAAAATTTACAATATATATATATATATATATATATATATATATATAATTTAACATTTTCGAACTCGATCGTTTTACAATACCATAAACTATTACTAAACCAAACCAAACGTCGAGTTTCATGAAGATGAAGAACTCGATTACAAGAGCTTGCCGCAAAAGGAATGGTGTTAATTTGGTTTCGTATGTACGAACTATACCCTTTTGAAGTTTTAATTGTATATATATATATATATATATATATAACAAATTAAATCAATTTTTAGTTAGAACTACCCTCATAAAATTTGCGCCGAAACCCAGGCCCACTACCCAAACCCGCTTTCCCCCTTATCCTCTTCTCCCTGTTTCTTTCCTTAATAACCTAAAGCTTCCCTTTCCAGATTCAAACCCAAAAACGCTCCAATCCATCGATCGATCAACCAAAATGGCTGCCTTTCCGATCACCCATACGTGCATGACTCGACCACACCATCACCCACTCTCGCCTGGACCTAGACCCGAAGGTCCCTCCTCTAAGCCTGCAACCTCCATGGCCACCCTTACGTACATGCGTTCACGTTCATGTGCACATCCCCATCACCCCGCCGTTCAACCCACGAAGACTACTTACAAACTCACATCTCCACCCTCATCACGATGAACCTGCTCTCCCTTACTCCGACCATCCTAAAATGATGATCGACCCTTCCCCTTTAAGCCGAGCCTACCAGTTTCGACATCACCACCGAAATCTACCTCCCTTCGCCTGCTCCCACCACTAGCGTTCAAGCCACTACCACTATACGAAGCCTCGTTCCCTCGAGCACCTTCCCTCCAATGCGGCAAAGCTCGGCGCAGCTTCGTGTCCACCGTTCGCTGCGTTCCCGAGCCCCATCCAAACCCCACTTAAACCTTAAACCCACCTTGTACGCCCAATCCACCACGCCAAAGCAAAAAACCCACTGTCGAAAGCTCACCCTCGACCCTACAACCAACTCAAAGTTGACGCACCGCCGCCTCGACCAACACAAACCAAATTTTTTTTTTTGCAGAAAACGTTTAACGCCAAATTTCTCTAAATCTAATGCCTTAAAAATCATATTTCTCTACCAAAATTCCTAACTTCATCCCATAATCATGAATCCATATTCGATTCCATGTTTTAAGCATGGTGAAATTTGACAAAAGTTGGGTTGTTTACTGTAAATCGACTATTTCACACAATATATGAAACTAACAAGCTACAAATTATTTTTATTGGGTTCTGTACTCAATAACCAATAATTTATTAGTTTACATCGTTAGCAAATCCAAATCGGAAAGGGAGATATTGATTTTTTAAAACATGGGTAAAATGATTTCTTTTAACTCTGCTACATTGACAGAGTAACATTTGAACATTCCAGGAATTTAAAATTTAAATCACACCTTCCACATTTCTTTAAAATCTTTTGAATCTTCGAATATAACTTTAGTTTTGATCTGAAAACTCGAATCCCATGCCTTTGATTTTGTAGGAGATTGCTTCCTTTTCTTTTTACCGCGTTCTTTGTTTACAGGCTTTGATATTAAAGAGCTTTTATTCTTCTTTTTTATCCTTTACAATTTTTAGTTTATAGAATTTAAGCAACTGAAGCTACCCACGCATGCTCATATATATAAATGCTCATACTACAGGATAATGGGTGCGTATAATTTTTTTGTTGTTTAAGAAAGATTGGCTGCTACAAGAAAATCTTATATGGTGATGGATTGTTCTATTTAAGGTGATTTTGAATTGATTTTTGAGATTGAAAAGAAGCTAAATGTATGTTTTAACCTTTTCCCCTTTTTAACCAGACAATGCTTTATGCTTAAATACTTACTTTCCTTCCTTCTTTGTTTTTGCTTTACTGAGTTTATACATATGCATTAACATAATAACTAAATGTGCGTTTAATTTTCTTGTATTGCCTCTTTGCTGTATATTTTCTCTTATTATTTACTTAGTTAAACTCTCTTTTGATTTTAAAACTCAAGGCATTACAAGTCTTCATATTTATATGCATATATTTCTATTGATACACACACACATATATGCATATATATATGTGTATATATATATATATATATATATATGTATATATATGTGTATATATATATAACTCAATGTATTAAAAAGAAAAGTCTTGTCATTTCATTTTTTATAAAAATAACATGTTTGTTAAAATGTGATTTGTGGAAGATTTCCTTTTCCAATTATTTATATGATTTTATTTAATTTTTCTCATTTCTCTCATGTATATTTCTGTATGTATATTTTCTTATATGTATATCTCTTCTTTCATTTCTCAACATATATAAATATATATTATTTTTAATAAACAATATTTATTTGTTTCATATATATATATATATATATATATATTACTTACCATTTCATATATTGTTTTCAACATACTATTCATATTGTTTTTAACATACAATATTTATTTGTTTATAAATACTATAATTTTCCTTTTTGAACTTATATATATGTATACATCCTTCTTAACTAATATGTGTGTATATACTTTTAAAAAAAATCCAATTTTAAATTCTTCTATTTAAAATATACTATATAGTTCATAAGCCTAAAAATCATTTCTATTTAAAATATTTTCTTTTGCTTTTCATCTGTATTTATTTGCTGTGAATTTGTTCCCAAATTATATATAAATTTGTTATCCTAAATATATGTATGTTTGTATATATATAAAAGTTTCAATTAAATTAATTTCCTATTTTATAGATAAAAACCTAGAAATTCAAAAATGTTATCCTAGTTTAAAAACTATATATTATTATAAATTGTTATTTAATGGGGATTTTTATTTGACTAAAATACCGTATTATTTAATATTAAAAATTGATAATCAAAATCCAAGATATCAAAAATCCTGGGTCGTTACATTCCTCCCCTCTTAAAAGAATTTCGTCCTTAAAATTTTCATTACCCGGCTAGTAAAATAAACTAAACGAATTTTAATTTATTAACAAATTAATAAGCACCCATATCACACAAGTCAACATATATATATATATATATATATATATATATATATATATATATAAATATATTCCCAAGTTACGCCTAGTATCAACTAGAATACTTTCACAGTTACCGTCACTATATACACATACACACATATATAGGCATACCAAACATCTACTGAGATATTTTACTGGACTACAATCCAACAATCATGACGTCTATAGGCTACTAATACATGTTAATAGGGTATACACTACCAAGAGACCATTCAACCCAAACCAACACTCACTGCGGACTCTTTCCATCCGAGTCCCTCACTTCGGGTCCTTTCAATTCCATAGATTCAACATCGTTATCCGAAACCCATGCAAACATCGGGCTTGGTTCCCACTGACGGTCATCCCCATCTGCAACTAGATCATTCTCAACCTCACCAATTTCCCAAATGACAGCGTCATCAATTTTCGATTCGGGTTCTTCCTCTGCTTCAAATTCCTCTTCATCCCCAAATTCCTCCTCATTCTCGAATTCGTCCTCATCCTCGAATTCCTCTTCTGCTTCTTCCTTGGGCTCCTTTTCTTGATGCAATGACTATTCGACAAGCTCTATTTCCTCCTCATAAATTGATGGCTCGTTAAGGCCCTTTAGAATCCTTCTAACTAAGTCATGATCACCGTCTCTCCTAGCCTTCGAAAGTGCCCCTCCTCGAACGATACTATGGGTTCTCTGCAATTAATTATCAAAACCAAGAATGAGATCCTAAGGTTTTAGGAATCCATATATGCTAAAGAGTACATATATAGGTACACACTTCAAATAACTCTTCCTTTTTAAATTTTTACCATTCAAAAGCTTTACTTATGTAATACCCAAATCATTTTCCTCAAATTTTTTTAAACAAATGTTTCCAAATCATCAGAGTTTTTAATTCTCAAATATCCCTTTTATAAATCAATTATTATAAAATCAGCCTTTATCTATGAAATATCTTCCTAAAATATTTATATAAAAATATTCCAAATTCCTTTAGTAAATAAAATTTAGTAAAAAAACCAAATTTCCCAAAGTTCCTACCTTACAGGACTTAGATCAATAAGGAAATACTCAACTCAAAAAGGACCGGCAATAGAGGTTACTCTAAGCTAACGGCTGTGACCACTCAATTCCTAGATGATAAAATATTATCATCACTTATCAAACAACACTTCAAAATACCATATGTATTTTGAAAACCATTTCCTTTAATATATAAAATATATCCTATGTAAAATTATTTCATTTACCTACTTAAAACAATATTGTGTCCATTGGCTTATTCAAGTGTTTATAGACCCCTATCTATAGCGTAGCTACTCGTATTGACCAGAATCCATAAGCCACTCAACAGATCAATTAACACAATATAAACATTTTTATATCACTAACAAATATGTGCTCTCATATATATATGTACACTCAGACTCACTCTAGGATACTGGTGACCCTATCTCTAATGAGTAACTTCACCAAAGCCTAGGAATTCGCTCAACCTAAGCTCTGATACCACGATGTCAAGACCCACTTTTCCGTACAATTTGAAATGACACTTTACCAAACTTATCCAGTCCAAATTGAACAAAAAGGCGGATAGTAAGGAAAGAAAATAGAAAGAAGATAGAAAGAATATGGAAAGAAAATAGAACAACACAAAATCTCACAGCGAAAACGAATAAACTATAATACAGACCAAGCCTTTACATAAACCAAAAACTGTAACTTAAACATATACAGACATCAATCAGAGTATACAACCTATCCAGCACGGATGGTTAAAACAACCTTACCTTACAATTGCTGATATACGCAACTAAATGCAATGGAAAATAATCATCTACGTGAATATGACTCTGGTCCTCCAGCTCCTCTCCTGAAGCTCTTATCCTTCCACCTAAACCTGGAAATATGCTCGGCCTGACCAAAGCACATAGGAAAAACCACTCCCAGATCAGTCTGGTAAAACCAGCGTGAGAGTTCAAATCATAAGGAATTTTATTGGTTACAAAAATTCTTTTAAAATCAAACGTATCCCGTAAGACCACACCACCCATGAACATGACGGTTTTTTTCCTTACGGTAACCAAAATACTTTTATAGAAAATCTAATGATATTATAATAGTGTTTAAGTATAAATACTTATTCAAATAGCTGAAATTGTTACATTAATTAAATTTCAGCATACTAGGCTGCAACAACCCGCAAATCCGTACCCCTTGAATCAACACTATTCTACAATAATCAACTCAAGTTGCACAAAATTACGAACCATTTGGGTTAAAGAAGAAGAGGTAGAAGAAGAGAAAACAAAATCAACATCAGAATCTAACCATCGCAACGGAATAAAATATAATAGATAGTAAATAATCTTTACTCAAAAATCAAATCTATCTGTTTACATATATTACATCATCAGAGCACAACAATCACAGCTCAACATCAATACCATACAAATGGATACACAACAACTCAACACAGCGGAAATATATATATATACAAGTACGTGAGTACGTATCGTCATCCAGCTCGTCTCCTGAGCTCCTCAGCATCAAAACCTGTATCCTATAATACTCGGTCTGACCCGAGAATTACAGTTAAATAACATCCGAGTCAGTCTGGAATACCAGCGTGAGAAAATCACACCCAATTTATTATTAAAGTTTCAAAAATCCTTTGAAAACAAAAGCATCTCGTAAGACCACGCCACAAATAAACATGTCGGGTTTTTACCTTACGATAGCTAAAACAATTTTTATAGAAATCCTCTGATATTATAATAGGGTCTATATACAAATACTTATAAAATAGCCGAAATTGTTACATGATTAAATTCCAGCTACTAGCCACAGAGTGGGCAATACAAACAAAACTCGTACAAGGCTCGTAGGGAGAATGGATTTCCATCAATGACTAGGCACTGGGGTACCACCTGTCACAGTATGGGGCCTAGATCACCGTACCGAGGATTTCTCCCTTCATCCCCTGCAACATAAGGCCGGAACCATCCCTTACTGGACAGTCCCGAGTGAGATCACCCCGCGGTTGGGATCAGCAACCGCACCACTAAGCCGAAAATAAAAGGGACATCTAGACTGGAATGACCTCACCCTGCTTGGGTGCTACCCACCTAGCCTTACTGCATAACCCCTGATTTTCAGTCATTCCCATTTGATGAGGCTTGAGGCTAAGCGTTACCTTTAGAACGTTTCACTTAGAATGCCCATCGCCCACTTGACGATGTTTCGCAAGCATTCATCCATACAAGTCCGTCCCGGGTTCGAACGGAACCGAAGGCACTATTCCTACTACATCCATTTTGGAAATATCCTCAGGATTAGTAGCGACTAGCCCTTGCACTTCACTGCTCCATCTTCGAATCCAAAATCGTTTACACGAAACGTACAAACCGGATTGAAGTTTGTTTTCGAGAAATTAATCTCGATCCCGGTCTCTTCGAAACGATCAACGCAGTTGGCCAATATTGATAGTCGGTTATTTAACTATCAATTAACATTCACAAACAACCATCCAACAATAAATAATTTCCCAAATTATTTATTAACCTCAAAAATATCTTCACAGGATATATTTCTATTTCAACCCTTTGAAAACAGTTTCCAAAACTATCTTTCTTTTCAGAATAAACTTTCTCAAGTATTTTCTATCTCCACTGAAATCACCAAGCACAAAACTATTTTTTTTTAAATAGTTTAAAAACACTTTAGTTTGAAATATATACTTTTAAAACATTTAAGATAAATTACTTCAATAATTTGTTAAAAATACATACTATATGAGTATTTGAAAATAATTGAAAACAAAATACTATGTCACTTTAAGTAATTACTACTATAATAGATTAAAAGAAATACTTACTTTAGAATTTAAATATTAGAAATAAGAAATTTTCCAAAACTTGCTTTGTAAAACAACTTTTATTCTTTTAACTTATATTTAAAAAAATTTCTTTGAAAACGTACTTGGTTATTCAGGGAGAATTCCAACTTCAATCACTTAAATCAATTTTCCAAATTGATTTCCAATTTATTCCCCTTTAATTCAGAATCTATTAATTTCAGATTTCATTTCTTGATTATGATTTTAAAATACTTTAACTAAAAATTCCAATTTTTAGATTTCTGATTTACTTCTTTATTCCTTTAAATAAATTTAAACTTTGAATTTAAAAAAAAATCTTTATTTCTTTAATTGATATAACTTAAGTTTACAATTCATCAATTTCATTTTATTAAAAATTCCATTTCTCTTCATACTCGAAGTTATTTATTATTTTCATATTACTTCTATTTCTTTTCAATTCATTCTTAATTTATTCAAACTTCCTATAATTATTTCGCTTACAAATTTACTTCCTTTTAATTTCTTTTCAACAATCTAAGTCATATATTTTGGTAATTCATTATATCCGAATATCCAATCAAACCATAACATTCAATATTCCAATATAACTCGTCATAGGATATCAAATAATCACAACAAAGAGTATTGAATAATTTAAATAAATGTGAGGGGTCCAGTTGGATCCCTCCAACCTTTTTTTCCTGCATCCACAGATGTTTGCATAATATAAAAATGCAAATTCCAAATAAATACCACGCCACAGCACATGAATCAATTCAACCATTCCAAACAATTATTTAAATTTAGTCATTCAAATTTAAATTTAACTGAGTGAGATTAACTCACATTTGATTATTGAAATCCCAATCCAAATCTCGAATTGTTTCTCTTCGCGATCTTTTAACCTTGTATAAATATTCATATGATTAATATTTGAACTAAGCGAAAAATTAATTTCCATTTAATAAAATTTTATTTAATTTGATAATTTAAATTTAAACTAATCTTTTTATAAAAATCTTTTAGTAACCGGAATAAATTAAATAAGCTAATTAATTACCAAATCATTATTTTATTTCTAACAACTTTCTTTTTATAGAAATGCTTTCGACTAAAATAAATTGATAAGCTTGTTAAATCAATTTATCTCCTCTTATTTTCCCTATTAAAGTCTTCCAGTAACTAAAATAATCATATAGGTTAACTAATAAAAAAAAAACTTGTCTTACTGAAAACAATTATTCCTGTTTACATACTATATATATATACAATTAATTTTAATTAACAAAATTTAAATTTATACTTACTGTCGAATATCAGCCCCTCCAAGCTACCCACGCAATTGCCACCCTCTGTACACACACGACCCAACGCGATCCATCATCCCCAAAAATCGCGGCCTCCACCCCGAACTCGTGAACCTCGTTGCGGCCTCGCTATGTCATCTCCCAATCGATGCGCAGCCCCAAACCTACCCCCCTTCTAACGCGACCAACTGAACCGAGCCCCCCTTCTCGCGAGTCATCATCATTCGCGACACTCGACGTCACCCCTTGCTCTCTGATTGATGCCGAACCCAACCCCTAAATCCATACGCTTGCCCGCGAATTCTAAAGCAGATTTGAGCTCGACCCTAAATCGCGACGGAGTTCGATCGCTTGCAGGTGCTAGGCGCACGCGATTTGAATCGAAATCGAACTCGACTTCGATGCATAAATTTTTTTTTTAAAACTGAGATCGAATGGGGTAGGGAGGGGAAAGGAAATTCAGTCACGACTTATTTGGTTTTTCCCCCTTTTTTTTTCTCTGCGCATTTGGTTTAGAAGGAGGCTTCGGCATTTTTTTTTAGTTCGATTTCCACTGAGAAGTAAGAAAGGGCGAAGAATGAATATCGATCAGGAAAATAGCTTTCTGCGTACGCTTGTTAAAAAAAATATCTCTAACTAAACGTATTTCGAAATTTATTATATTATAGAATATTGAAAATATCTTGCATTGTATAACGCGAAATCCCGAACCTCGAATCAGACATGTCGACAGACGTTTATAAGGTTTTACCCGCATTCCGAACACAATGGAACGTGTTTCGAAGGCTAATTTGGTCGTATGTGGAAGTTAGCTTTATAAATCGATATAAAATATTAAATTATCGATTTTAATTTTCACGCTTTTCTCACCCGTACGAGCAAACAGTAAATCCAAACACTATGAAAATTGAAATCTGATAATAACTAACTATTACGGATCCAATGAAACTGGTTTCGTCGAATTCCGAGACTGCGCCTTGGAAAGCTATTTTTAAATTCAAATTAAACGATATAATTTTAAAACTGAAAAAACCTCTGTTAATTTCAATTTTACAACTTCTATTATCTTCAGTGTTATCAATATAAATTTTACAAGCTTTCAAATTATATTTTTAACAGGCTTAAAATCTCAGGTTTCATATTTTATCCAATTCAAGTTATTTAATTCTACAATCTAATTGTCAAATAAATTATGATATTCGTAATTTAAGTTGATAATTAACCTTTAAATAATTAAAATCAATTAAATATCCCGATTTTAGATGCTCAAAAATTACGGGTCGTCACATAGGCTCTACAACCAAAACCCAAAGGCATGTATTGGAGAATGGATTCCATACGAATGACTAGGCACTGGGTACCACCTATCACAGTACACGTCTAGAAATAGCGTATTGTGGACCACGCCAGGATCCCCTGCAATACAAGACTGGACTGTCCCTGACCTGGATAGACCGAATATGCTATCACCTCGGGTGTTCCCACCTTTCCGAGCTCCTTCCATGTATCGTAGTAATAATATCCGAGAGTATCTAGAAAGGTGATAAACATACCCTAATTGGATGCGACCCACTTAGCCTTGCGCATCTCCCCTACTTTTCAGTCATTCCCAGTTGATGAGGCTTGAGACTATGATTACCTTTTAGAGGATTTTTCACTTAGAATGCTCATTATCCTCCAATGACAATGTACTGACAGCATTCGTCCATACAAGTCTGTTCTGGGTTCGAACGGAACCGAAGGCACTATTCCTACTACATCCATTTTGGAATCATCCTCAGGATTAGTAGTGATTAGCCCTTGCACTTCACTACTCCATCTTCGACTCCATGCTCTTGTCTTCATTCGAAAATGTACTTATTGGATCAAAGTAGTTTTCAGATAACTTATCCGATCTCGGTCTCTTCGAACAACGTTCCATATTTTTTTGGTAAGCTCAACCCCGGTTCTTTAGGAAATAAATCGATGAAAATAAGATCGGAGATCACCTCCTAACCGTTAGTGGACAGATTTCCTTATCATCATCCTAGAAGAATGAAACGAGTCAATACATACAATATAGCACTTCGAATGGTAACTGTACCACATAACTCTCGGGTTTCTTCTAGATATTCCCATTGGGTCCAGATTTGATAGTCAGTTATTTAACTATCAAATATACAATCATCCAAACAAAGGTTTCATTTCCCATTGAAAACAGTAAGCCTTATTTAATTTAATTTTCAATATTAAAATTACTTAATAAAACAGCATATGCTTATCTCACTAGATAAGTATATTCACAAACCATTCATTTCAAAATATTTGAAAACCTTTAAAAATAAATCTGAAACGCACCACTGCTATATCAACCATGGATTCACAGCCCAATGGTTGTGTCTCTATCCTGGAGAAATCCAAAATTTAACTACGTGCACTCTCTGCCTCCGATTAAGCCATGAAAGCATATCGTTACTTTTCGAAAACCTTATTTTAAAATTTTCGAAATAATGCATATAAAGTTTCAATATAAATTCTCCAAGTTCTAACTAAGTAAAATACTCTTTTGTAAAAGTTACTATATAATATATTATTTCTAAAACTTTATTAATATTTAATAAATTTATCCTTAAATATACTTAAATACTAATTAACCCTTAAGTAATAATCAACTTTAAAACAACCATTATAAATTAACTTTAATTAATAATCAATATACTTTAAACAATTAAATAACTAATAACTTTAGAACAATAATTAATACCTTTTAAATAATTTTTGAGAATAATAAATTAATTACTTTAAATCATTATCAAAAAGTTTACTAATTAATTTTAAAATATCATTCATTAATAATAATCATCTTTTAAACAATTTTGGTTCAAAAGTCAACTTCCAAGTCGGAAAAGTAGGCCTAATAATTCCAATGGTACTTAATCAAGTTACCATTCCATTTCATAACAGTCCAGCATAACATATACAAATATTCACAACAATCTATTTTTAACCATTTATTTGACATCTATTCGCCCAGTATAATTATCAGAATAATAATAGATATCCATACAATATAATAATAGAGTGGGTTTTTTATTTCTGCTAGTAAATGTTCCCAAAACAGATATTCAGTAATACTGGTAGAATAGTGATTTACTCTGCCACCAGAGGTCAATGTTAAAACAGTTGGCGGAACGGTATTTTATTCCGCTAAACTGATATCAAAACATTGTAACTAACATGAATTAACTCACCACTATTTTGTTTAGGCAAATAACTTCAATGGACATGACATATAATTTTAAACGACAATATTTGTTTAAATCAGTTAATTAAATTTTTAGCTGTTTAAATATACCAAAATTTTCCACTTATTCAAACTCAACAGCAATTCATATGATGACGCAATATTCATCGATACGATCTCATCGCAATGAATTTCACCTCAATCAGAATTCGTATGTATTAGTTTTGGCATTTTAAAATTTACAATATACATACTTACATACATACATATATATAATTTAACATTTTATATTTTAAATTCGACCGTTTTACAATACCATAAACTATTACTAAACCAAATCAGACATCGAGTCCCATGAAGAAGAAGTATCGATTACATGAGCCTTTCGCAAAAGGAATGGCGTTAATTTGGTTTCTTATATAGAACTATACCCTTTTGAAGTTTTAATTTTATATATATATATATATATATATATATATATATATATGTAAAACAAATTAAATAAATTTTTAGTTAAAACCACCCTCATAAAATTTTGGCTGAAACCCAAGCCACTACTCAAACCCGCTTTCCCCTCCTTATCCTCTTCTTCATGTCTCTTTCCTCAATAACCTGAAGCTTCCCTTTCCAGATTCAAACCCAAAAAAACTCCAATCCATCGACCAATCAACCAAAATGACTGCCTCTCCGATCACCCACATGCGCATGACTCGACCACACCATCACCCACTCTCACTTGGACCCGGACCCGGACCCAAAGCTCCCTGCCCCAAGCCTGCAACCTCCATGGCCATCCTCACGTACACTCGTGCATCTTCACGTGCACAGCCCCACCATGCCGCCGTTCAACCCACGAAGACCACCCAAAAACTCACCTCTCCACCCTTATCGTGATGAATTCGCTCTCCCCTACTCCGGCCATCCTAAAACAAAGATCGACCCTTCCCCTTTAAGTCGAGCCTACCAGTTCCGACATCACTGCCGAAATCTACCTCCTCTCGCCTTCTCCCACTACTAGAGTTCAAGCCACCACAACCATACGAACCCTCGTTCCCTCGAGCACCTTCCCTCCAAATGCGGCAAAGCTCAACGTCGCCTCGTGCCTACCGTTCGCCGCATTCCAGATCCCCATCCATACCCGCTTAAACCCTAAAACCGCCTCGTACGCCCAATCCACCACGCCAAAGCAAAAAAACCATGGTCGAAATCTCACCCTCGACCCCACGGCCAACCCAAAGTCGTTGCACCGCCGCCTCGATCACCACAAACCCAAAAATTAATTTATTTGCGAAAAAAATTTAACCCAAAATTTCTCTGAATTTAATACCTTAAAAATCAAATTTATCTACAAAAATTCCTAACTTCATCCCATAATTATGAATCTATCCTCGATTCCATGTTTTAAACATGGTGAAATTTGACAAAAGTTGGGTTGTTTACTATAAATTGACTATTTAACAAGCTACAAACTATTTTTATCGTGTTGTATACTCAATAACCAACAATTTATTAGTTCATTAGCCAATCCAAATCGGAAAGGGAGATACTGATTTTTAAAAACTAGGGTAAAATGTTTTCTTTTAACTCTGTTGCATTGACAGAGTAACATTTGAACATCCCAGGGATTTAAAATTTAAATCTCATCTTCCACATTGCTTTGAAATCTTTTGAGTCTTCGAACAAAACTTTAGTTTTGATTTGAAAACTCGAATCTCCTTGCCTTTGATTTTGGAAGCGGTTGCTTCCTTTTCTTTTTACTGCGTTCTTTGTTTACAGGCTTTGATATTACAGAGCTCTTATTCTTCCTTTTTTTTCCTTTACAGTTTTTAGTTTACAGACTTTAAGCAACTAAAGCTACCCACTCAAGCTCATATATATACATGCTCATACTACATGATAATGGGTGCGTATGATATATATATTTTGCTTAAGAAAGATTGGCTGCTGTAAAAGAAAATCTTATACAACGATGGATTGAAATAGAATTTACTGTGATTTTGAATTGATTTTTGAGATTGAAAAGAAGCTAAATGTATGTTTTAAGTTTTTCCCCTTTTAACCAGACAATGCTTTATGATTAGATACTTATTTTCCTTCTTTCTTTGTTTTTGCTTTATTGAGTTGATATATATGCATTAACACAATAACTAAATGTGTGTTTAATTTTCTTGTATTACCTCTTTGCTGTATATTTTCTCTTGTTATTTACTTAGTTAAACTCTCTTTTGATTTTAAAACTCAAGGCATTACTAGTCTTCATATTTATATGTATATATTTCTATTGATATATATATATATATATATATATAAAGTCTTGTCATTTCGTTTTTATAAAAATAACATATTTGTTTAAACATGATTTGCGGAAGATTTCCTTTTCCAATTATTCAAATGATTTTATTTAATTTTTCTTAATTCTCTCATATATATTTCCATATGTATATTTTCTTATATATATCTCTTCTTTCATTTCTCAATATATATAAATATATATTATTTTTAATAAACTATATTTATTTGGTTCATATGTGTGTATATACTTTTAAAATAGAAATCCATTTTTAAACTCCTATATTTAAAATATACTATATTGTTCGTAAGCCCAAAAATCATTTCTATTTAAAATATTTTCTTTTGCTTTTTCATCTGTATTTATTTGATATTCAAAACCTGAGAAGTCAAAAATCCTAGGTCGTTACAAGTGGTGAACTGGCTATTGCATTGTGAAAGAATATTTGCAGATCTCGGCTTGACGGATATGCAGAATATGAGAATTGCTTCAAGGAAATTGCATGGAGCATCATTGTTTTGGTGGAGCGGAGTTACTGTGGGAGAGTCTGAGGAAGATCTGACTTGGGTTGAATTTCGAAGGAGGTTCGAAGAAAGATTTCTATCAGAGATTGCTAAGTCAGCATCGCTTAGAAAGTTTGCAGATTTAGTCTAGAGGGACAGATCAGTGATTGAGTATGCTATAGAGTTTGATGAGCTACCCCATTATGGATATGCTACTATGGATACTGTCATTCGAAGGAATGATAAGTTTATCAAGAAGTTGAATCCTGAGATTGCCAAAGCAACCATGCCAAACCTCCGGGATCCATGTTATATTGTTTTTGAGATGGCTATTCGGAATGTGGAGATGGTTTTTACATTTGGAAAAGGGAAACCAGCCGAGGTTCAAAATTTTCAAGGTAAGAAAAGGTAGTTCTTCAAGAAGAAAGGTACCCAGTCGGAGGTAGCAGCAAAGAAGAGCAAGGCTGATATTTTTTGTTACAAATATGACAAGAAAGGGAACTATGCTAATGAGTGTCGCTCGGGTGATGGAAGAGTAGTTGAAGTGAGGCTGAATGTGAAGTGCCACAATTGTGGCAAGATGGGGCATTATAAGGACAAGTGTCCCGAGGCTGCTAGAGCTAGAAAGGATAAGGTCTTTGTGTTGGAACCATCATCCTCTTGTAACAACCCTGGTTTTGGTGATTACCTGTAATATTAAATTATAATGGTGGTTATAATTTAATATTGGAAATAAAATAAATTAGAGATGAAGAATTTTGTTCGAATTGTTTGTTTTAAATAAACAGTTAGTTTGGAGAATAAACTGGATTTGAGATTGTTTGGTTGAGAATTAAGTTGAATAAATTGTAAATAATGGGAATATGTTAATTTGGGTTAACAAATTAATTATATAATATAATTCAACATTAATTTGTTGAAATAAATGTAAATTGTTGGAAATAAAGTTTTAAAAACTTTATTTTTTAGTTTGGGAGAAAAATGATCATTTTATGGTTTTAAATTGAGATAATGCAATAATTTTGTAAATTATTGCCAAGTTTGATTTTTAATTATTTTATATAAAGTGTTCGAATTTATTATGTTGTATTTCATAAATAAAAAGACGGAATTTTGTATAAAAATTATATTTTGATGTAAAAATAAAGTTTGCATGGTTTGTTATATTTGTTTTGATAAAAACTAATTTTTGTATAAATTTTTATGTTAAAAATGATGTTTTATGTAATAAAAAGTGTAAATTGGTGTATTTAAGTAAAAATATGGTTTTAATGATAGAAATTAAATTTTATAGTTAAAATAATTTTTATTTTGTTTGTGAAAACATTTTAGTTTACATAAACTTTTGGTTGTAATTTTTTTTGGATTTATGTGTAAATATGTGTGTAATATTTAAAAAAAGAGTGAAAACATGAATACTTAGTTGAATTTTCACTAAATATAGCTAACAGGCTAGCGGGTAGAGGGTTTGAAATCCAAAACTTAAGTTATGGAATGCTCAGGAGAACTTGAACGTAAGTTCTCTTTCTCAGTTCATCATCTTCTCAAAAATAATACAGTAAAGGAAAAACTATGGGTTCCTTTTAATAAGTTAAAATCTTGCTTCTAACTACCTAAAATTTGAGAGAATATTAGCAAATAAGAGATAAAATAGGTATGTAGAGATCTTTTCCATCAAAAAGATATCAACTTGCCTTGTAAACTTGTTCAAATCCTTGCTAAGGTGAGTTGTACTCACAAACTCTAACTTCAACAAGGTTTGTTGGCTGAAATCTGATGAAAATCGCTTGCTGTAAACAAAAATGTTTCTGTTTAACAATTTGTAGTAAAATTTGAGTTATAGTCCTTCTTCTTGTGCTTATATCTACCAATCCTTATTATGAAATCATGTCGGATCTTCTCCAGGTTGTAGTTTGAGTGTTCTAGTTGGTGCATGCAAAATTTTACTGTCGAAATCATGTTGTTGATACCTGAAACTGTGGCTCAAAGACCTAATCGAGCAAGGAATTTTATCTGTACAAATTTGCATGACTTAGGTCAACCCAGCATCAACATAAGTCGACCTTTGGGTTGACCTATCCTTATCCTGTCATTGACCTATAGGTCAACCTGGGGGTCGACTTAAGCAACATTTTGTTGCCTGCCTTGTTTTTTTTTTTTTTTTGTTATGCAGTGTATTATTTATTGTTACAACGACTTTTGATACTTGTTTTTGTGTTGCTTGTGATGTTTTTAGAAGGGCTCTAACCTATCAATAGGCAAGCCAATAATTTTAGTGGATCCAAACCCCGGATTGATGAATTTTCAAGACGATTTCATATGATGATTTTCAACGTTTTCTATGTTATCTTTGTTTTCGAACATAAGTTTTCTAAAATGGTTTTGAAATGGTTTTTATAATTGAAATGGCTTTGAAATAAATATTTTAAAATATTTATAAATTATTTTTAAAGCTATTAAATACACATATATTATTATAAAGAGAATTTAAAATAAAATGTTTTCAAATTGATTTCAAAAGTTGTTTTAAAAACTGGTTTTCCTCAAATGAATTATTTTCTGTATAAAATAAAAGTTTTCACACATTTTCAAGAGGATGAGATTGAGATGGCCATTCTTTGGCATATTTTGATATTTTTAGTCTACTTTTTGGAGCTATTTGTGATGGCCTTATTTTGACATTTATTTGAGATTTTTGATCTCCTACTTAGGAGTTATAGATGATGAAGCTATTAAATTGGTTATTGCATATGCTGATGATATGAGGCAATTATTGAGATTTAAATGATTTTGATGATGTTGCTTTCTAGTGTGGCATTGATTAGCAGTTAATAAACCGCTAAGTGAGAACGTGTGGTATGGGACGCACTGTTAACACTTTTCGAATTTCTATTTGAGAGTTTGTGGCACATTCACGATGTTATTACCAGTACTAGACCTTCGGGTCATCATGTTGTATTATGACTTCAGTCATCACGATGTACTATGACTTTGATCGTCATGATGTATTTATGACTTTGGTCATCATGATGTATATGTGACTTCGGTCATCGTGAGATTGGTACCTATATATATTAGTACTGGACATGAGGTTAGCACGTGCAGCAGTGCTTCATCATGCAATCCGGGATTTGGATCCAATCCACGAATTTGTCTGATTTTTATTTTTGTTAATGATTTCACCATTTCTAGATGATTGATTTACATATTTATAGCCTAGAGCTATTGAGAATGTATACATTTATGGTGATTTCATTTATGAGTTTTGAACTCTTAAGTGAGTTCCACGAGTTGTAAGATTTTTGAGATTTTTTCTATTTCCTTCTGTGATTCTATATGATGGTTTATCAGAATTTATATTTATGAGAAATTTCATAAGAAGGAAATATTTATATTGAATAGGTATTACTCATGAGTTTATTCTTGAGATAATTTATGTGTTTCCATCACTTGGAATTTGAGTAGAATTATATTCATATCATTCCTTTTGATTAAAGGAATGTTTCCCTTATGAGAATTTTATCATGTTACCATTATCTACTTATCTTTTTCAAGTTAGACTGACCCGTGTATTTATTACTTGAGTCAGACCAATTGCAGGTTAGGATTCTTAGCTTTTCTTAGCTTTTCACTATCGACCTTTTGGATTAGATGCACAGTTTTTGTGTAGCTATCTTGTAGTGTGACTTGGCTATGTACTTATTCTTTTGTGGGACTTGATGTATGTATATATATTGTGGTTGCCTCGTCAACCACATTTGACACAATGTATTGTACCTGATGTATGTATATATATAACTGTGTTTGCTGTTCTATGATCCGTGTTATTTATTTATATTGTGTTTTTTTAATAGATCATGTAGCCACCATAGTATTGTACTAGATAGGAATTAAGTATGTCGAACTACTTAAAAATGAAAAGGTAAAACGAAAAAAATGAGCACATTATCGACCTACTTAATGCTTATTTAATACAAGACTATGATGGTCATTCTTAAACAGCCCTATTCTGTACACTAGCAGGCAGCATTACTTAGTAATACTCTTTGTTAGTGTGGGTCTCGGGATAGGGCATCATAGCTTAGTATCAGAGTTGTATTCAGAACAAAATGTAATAAACACAAAACAGTAGACATACTACAATACATCAAGTGTGATACGAGTGAAAACATTGTCCCTAATCGAAGTCGTTTCCAATCTTGTCCTTAACCCTTTCGTGTACCTTGGGGGTAGGTAAGTAGGAACACGTCTAGGAATGTAATTTTTAAAATTCAATAGTATTCCTTATTTAATGAATTTAATTGATTATATCCACCCCTATGAATAATTCAATCTTATCTTAGCTTTTAGCTTATGGCTAGACGAGGAAGAGGTCGCACTTCGGAGGCTGAGCCGTCTAGTGGCTCACGTCCGAAGGTGTGTATATGTCGACTGATTAGATTTTAGAGCTTATCTGAAGCAATCAACCTCCATCTCCATCTCGTTCATCTCCTCCATGCAAATTCACATTTACACGCATGTGCGGTGACTTCACCCGTCTAGGAGGCAAGCCATTCAAAGGCTCGGAGTCAGTCTTAGAGGTTCGGGCATGGCTCCGTGCATGCAAGCGCATTTTTACTCGTGTGGAGATTTCTAGTCATTATCACGTTCTTGTCGCATCTAGCATGTTGCAAGAACGTGCATTGAATTGGTATGAGTTACCCGTGGCATAGATTGCTGTGTCTATCTTGGAGTGGGAGCAATTCAAAGAGAGATTCGAGCTTAAGATCGTTCATGAGTCTGAGAAGGCAATTCTAGCTCAACGTTTCCTTGATCTTAAGCAAGGGAAGTCAATTGTTTCTAAGTATGTTGCATCTTTTGAGGCCTTTTCCAAATACGGTCTCAAGCATATTTGCACTCCATATAAAAAGAACCTCGTTTCTTTCCTTAAGAAGTATTTGAAGAAATCCCTTATGCTTCAACTCAAGTTATCTTTTGAAGAGCTTGTTGATGCGGCCCTTCATCTCGAAGCGATCGAGAATGAGAAGGATAGTGATGTTGAGATAGAGGTCAAAGAAATCCGAACAATAAGCACTTCCTTTTCCATAAATCGAAATCATTCTAGCTAAGCAAGAAGAACAAGCAAGGTGGTTCTAGTTCTCATTCTCATGTAGCACCCCTTTCTGCTAAGTTGTGGCGTGTTACAACCGTGGCTCTCGCGACCATCTTGTTAGAGACCGTCCTAATTCCAAGAGGTACCTTTATTGTAAGAAAGAAGGACATTTGATCTCTTTGTGTCCTAAGAAGGAAAAGGGTTCTAGCTTGGGAAACCTTAATGTGGCGAAAGCATTTGGTGGTTCATCTTAGCCTTGAGGTACATCTTCTTCAATTTTTAAGGGTTCTATTTTATTCTATGACCGTTCTATTCGATACGGGTGCGTCACATTCATTCGTATCGAAGGAACTTGTAGATGCTATTCCATTGGATGTTTCTTCCTTATTACTTCTTTAAGGATCGTGAATCCTATCGAAGGATCCGCGAAACATAGTATGCAATGTGAAGATGTTGAATTATTTATTTGTGGTTTTCCTTTCCATGCGAATCTGCACATGATTCATTTCCTTGGGTTTGATATGATTTTGGGCATGGACTGGCTAGTTTGATATGAGGCCAGTATTATTTGTTGTGAGAGAATTATATATCTTCGACATCCCGATTCACCAGCGCAGCTCTTTCTTATTCTTCATGACGTCGATCATGATTCCAAGGCATCCTTATTCGCTCTTCATTCCCGAGATGAGGAAGAAATATCTCAGATTCCTATTGTATGTGATTTTCCTGATATATAGCCTGTTTTGGGTTTGCCACCCAAGCAGGCTATCGAGTTCTGGGTTGACCTCATTCTAAAAGCACGGCTAGTTAGTTGTCCTACTACTAGGATGTCGACTAAATAAAATGAGGACTCAAGAAGCAGCTTTTAGAACTTGAAGCAAAGCAATTTATTCGATCAAGTTCTTCACCATGGGGAGCCGTGGTGGTATTTGTGAGGAAGTCCGATGGGACTCTTAGGCTATGCTTTGATTACCGCAAGCTTAACGAGTTAATCATCAAGAACCATTATCCATTGCCTAGGATCGATGACATGTTCGATCAGTTGAGTGGTGCTAAGGTCTTTTCCCAGCTTGACCTCACCACAGGATTTCATCAGCTTCGAGTTGCAAAAGACAACATTCCTCTCACAACATTCCGCACGCGATATGGTTCTTATGAGTGGCCCATCATGCTCTTCGGTTTGACGAAGGCTCCCATGTACTTCGTCGACCTTATGAATCAAGTATTTCGAGAATATCTCGATAAGTTCGTTCTTGTATTCATCGACGACATTCTTGTTTATTCTAAGTCTGAAGCCGATTATGCCTATCATCTGAGAATTGTTTTGAGTACAATTCAACAACATCAACTCAAAGCAAAATTTTCTAAGTGATGCTTTTGGGAAAATCAAGTCAAGTTCTTAGGCTATGTAGTATCTTCTGAAGGCATTTCGGTTGATCCATCTAAGATCGAAGCCATTCAAAATTGGAAGAGGCCTGAGAATGTCACCGAGATTCATAGCTTTCTTGGATTGGCGGGTTATTACCGTTGGTCCATCAAAGTCTTTTCCCGCATCGTGCTTCCTCTAATTAGCCTTATGAGAAAAGGCGTTCGATTAATTTATTCTGATAAGTATGAAGCTTCTTTTCAAAAATTGAAAGAATTTATCACTAATACTCCTGTCCTTGTGGTCCCAAAGGGAACCAAGATCTTATTGCCTATACTAATGCCAACCATTATGGCCTTGGTGCGGTTCTTATGCAAAGGGAATTGGTAGTTGCCTAGGCTCAAGGAAAATATGTCCGAGAGGGGTTCGGTATGCTACCCATGATTTAGATCTAGCCGCCATCGTATTCACATTGAAGATATGGCACCATTATTTATTGGGTGAACATTTTGTTCTCTATACCGACCACAAGTCACTCAAGTATATTTTACCCAGAAAGAGCTCAACATGCGACAGCAACGTTGGCTCGAATTCCTTGCTTCTTATGACTTTGACTTTCAGTATACTCTAGGCAAGGGGAATCGAGTTACTAATGCATTAAGTCGTAAGCAATCAGCTGTTGTTTCCATGATGCTTGCATAATGGAAAGCTTTAGAGGCTCTATCTATTTGTGACATTCGAGATAGTGCTTCTATTTTGGATACTCCTATTTTATTATATAGCATGGATGCTCGTCATAGCTTATTGGATCGGGTTGCCAAGGCTCAGTGGCAAGATTTCGACATTTCTTCTTTCATTCAGAAGTGTAATTCTAAATCCCACGATGATATTTAGGTGAGGGATTTCAGCATTGATAGCCCTTCTATTCTAGAGCTTAGGCGGGACATTCTAGCTGGGTGCCACCGTTTTAAGTACACTGTCCATCCAGGCAGCAGCAAGATGTATGCTGATATGCGTCGCTTGTATTACTGGGAAGGCATGAAGGGAGATGTGGCAAGTTATGCGAGTAATTGCATGACTTGTTAATTAATTAAGGCCGAGCATCAACGACCCAGTGGTCTTCTTTAGCCTTTGAAGGTCCCGTCGTGGAAGCGGAACCAAATCTCTATAGATTTTATTGATGGCTTACCTCGTTTGAGGTGGGCCACAACAACATCTGAGTTATTATGGATCGTCTTACTAAGTCCGCACATTTTATTCCTATTAAGTCTAATAGGATGGCATCTTATTTTTTTAAGCTTTATACTAAGGAGATCGCGCGATTGCATGGTATTCCTAGTTTTATAGTGTGTGATCATGATCCACTCTTCACCAGTCACTTTTGGCAGAGACTTCAGCAAGCTTTGGGCACAAAGCCTAATCTCAGCACTGCTTACCATCCACAGTCTAATGGACAGACTGAGCGGCTGAATTGTATATTGAAAGATTTGCTCCGAGCTTGTATTCTTGATTTTAAGGGTAGTTGGGAAGATCACATTCCTTTGGTTAGGTTCATTTATAATAACGGCTACCAATCTTCTATTGGCATGGCTCCTTTTGAAGCCTTATATGGAAGGCTGTGTCGTTCTGCTGGCTTGAGTCTGGGGAAAAGCTTATATTAGGCCCTGAATCTATTCGTGTAGCATCAGAGGAGATCAATCTTATTAGAGAAAGGATGAAAGAGGCATAGATTCGTCAGAAATCCTACGTAGACAACTGTAGGAAGCCTCTTGAATTTTCTGTTGGTGATCATATTTATATTCGAGCTTCTCCTTTGAAAGGAATGATATGCTTTAGCCAGACTGGGAAATTAGCACCACGATATATAGGGTCTTTCCTTATTACATAGTGTATCGGTCTTGTTGCTTACAAAGTAGCATTTCTCGATTGGTTTTCTAGTGTTCATGACATGTTTCATGTCTCTCAGCTGAGGAAGTGTTTACGAGATTCTGATTCTGTGATTGATACTCGTGCATTAGAAAAGCTTGAGGTCTCTCTTGACTTATCATTCGTGCAACACCCTGTGCATGTTCTTACTTTGGAGGTTAAGCGCTTTTGAAACAAGAATGTGCCGCTCGTGAAGATTCAATGATTAGATAATTCCAACGACTGCACTTGGGAAACCAGAGAATTTATCGAGCAATCTTACCCTAGATTTCTATCTTCTCACACTGAAGTGAGAAATTTTAAAATTAAGCTATCTATTTCCTGTGTTTGATGAAATAAACTGTGTTGAATAAGCTCTTCTCTAGAAATTGCAAGGACGTAATTTTTATAAGGGGGAGTCTGTAACAACCCTTGTTTTGGTGATTACCTATAATATTAAATTATAACAGTGGTTATAATTTAATATTGAAAATAAAATAAATTGGAGGTGAAGAATTTTGTTGGAATATTTTAAATAAACAGTAAGTTTTGGAGAATAAATTGGATTTGAGATTGTTTGGTTGAGAATTAAGTTGAATAAATTTTAAATAATGGAAATATGTTAATTTGAGGTTAATAAATTAATTATATATTCTAATTCAACATTAATTTGTTGGAATAAATGTAAATTGTTGGAAATAAAGTTTTATAAACTTTATTTTGTTAGTTTGGGAGAAAAACAATCATTTTATAGTTTTAAATTGAGATAATGCAATAATTTTGTAAATTATGCCAAGTTTGGTTTTTAACTATTTTATATAAAGTGTTTGAATTTAATATGTTGTATTTTCTAAATAAAAAGATGGAATTTTGTTTAAAAATTATATTTTGATGTAAAAAATAAAGTTCACATGGTTTGTTGTATTTGTTTTGATAAGAAAATAATTTTTGTATAAATTTTTATGTTAAAAATGATGTTTTGTGTAATAAAAAGTGTAGATTGGTGTATTTAAGTAAAATATGGTTTTTATGATAGAAATTAATTTTGATAGTTAAAATAATTTTTATTCTGTTGTGAAAACATTTTAGTTTACATAAACATTTGGTTGTAAAGTTTATTTGGTTTTAGATGTGTAAATATATATGTAAATATTGAGAAAAAGAGCGAAAACAAGAACACATAGTTGAATTTTCATTAAGCATAGCTAATGGGCTAGTGGGTAGAGGGTTTGAAATCCAAAACCCAAGTTCTGGAATGCTCAGGAGAAATTGAACGTAAGTTCTCTTTCTCAGTTAATCATCTTCTGAAAACAATACAGTAAAAGAAAAACTATGGCTTCCTTTTAACAAATTAAAAATCTTGCTTCTAACTAGCTGAAATTTGAGGGAATATTAGCAAATAAGAGATTAAAACAGGCCTGTAGAGCTCTTTTGCACCGGAAAGATATCAACTTGCCTCTTAAACTTGTTTAAATCCTTGCAAAGGTGAGTTATACTCACAAATTCTAACTTCATCAAGGTTTATTCATTGAAATCTGATGAAATTCTCTTGCTGTAAACAAAAATGTTTCTGTTTAATAGTTTGCAGTAAAAGTTGAGTTATAGTCCTTATTTTGTGCTTATATCCACCAATCCTTGTTATGAAATCATGCCAGATCTTCTCCGGGTTGTAGTTTGAGGGATTTAGTTGGTGCATGCGAAAATCATCTTGTTGATACCTGAAACTATGGCTCAAAGATTGAATCGAGCAAGGAATTTTACTCGTGCAAATTTGTGTGGCTTGGGCCAACCCAGCATCAACATAGGTCGGCCTCAGGACTACCTATGCCTCATCCAGGTCGACCTATAGGTCGACCTGAGCACCATTTTGTTTCCTGCCTTGTTTTTTTGTTATGTTGTGTATTATTTATTGTTCCGATGACTTCTGACACTTTTTTTTTTGCATTGTTTTATGATGTTTTCTAAGGGTTATAACCTATCAATAGGTAAGCCAATAATTTTAGTTGATCCAAACTCTGGATTGATGAATTTTCAAGACGATGTCATATGATGATTTTCAAGACGATTTCATATGATGATTTTCAACATTTTCTATGTTATCTTTGTTTTCCGAACACAAGTTTTCTAAAATGATTTTTAAATGGTTTTTACAATTGAAATGTCTTTGAAATAAATATTTTAAAATATTTATAAATTATTTTTAAAGCTATTAAAAATATATTTATATATATTTTATTATAAAGAGAATTTAAAAGAAAAGTTTTTCAAATTGATTTCAAAAGTTGTTTTAAAAACTAGTTTTCTTAAAGTGAATTATTTTACATATAAATTACAAGTCTTTACACATTTTCAAGCGGATGAGATTGAGCTGGCCATTCTTTGGCATATTTTGAGATTTTTAATCTCCTTTTTGGAGCTATTTGTGATGGCCTTATTTTGGCATTTATTTGAGATTTTTGATCTCCTACTTAGGAGTTACAGATGACGAAGCCATTAAATTGGCTGTTGCATATGCCGATGATATGAGGCAATTATTGAGATTTAAATGATTTTGATGATATTGTTTTCTAGTATGGCATTGACTAGGAGTTAGTAAACCGTTAAGTGAGAATGTGTGGTATGGGACGCACTGTTAACACTTTTCGGGTTCGTATTTGAGAGTTTGTGACACATTCACGATGTTATTGCCAGTACTAGACCTTCGGGTCATCATGATGTATTATGACTTCGGTCATCATGATGTACTATGACTTTGATCATCATGATGTATTTATGACTTCGGTCATCACGATGTATATGTGACTTCGATCATCGTGAAATGGGTACCCATATATATTAGTACTGGATATGAGGTTAGCACGTGCAGCATTGCTTCGGCATGCATTCCAGGATTTGGATCCAATTCGGGAATTTTTCTGCGTTTTGAGTTTTATTAATGATTTCACCATTTCTAGATGATTGAATTACATATTTATAGCGTAGAGCTATTGAGAATGTATACATTTATGGTGATTTCATTTATGCGTTTTGAACTCTTAAGTGAGTTCCACGAGTTATAAAATTTCTGAGATTTTTGCGATTTCCTTCTATGATTCTATATGATGGTTTATCAGAATTTATATTTATGAGAAATTTCATAAGAAGGAAATATTTATATTGAATGGGTATTACTCATGAGTTTATTCTTGAGATGATTTACGTTTTTTCCGTCACTTGGAATTTGAGTAGAATTATATTCATATCATTCCTTTTAATTAAAGAAATGTTTCCCTTATGATAATTTTATCATGTTATCATTATCAACTTATCTTGTTCAAGTTAGACTGACCCGTTTATTTATTACTCGGGTCAGACCGAGTTGCAGGTTAGGATTCTTGGCTTTGCTTAGCTTCCTACTATCGACCTTTTGGATTAGATGCAAGTTTTTGTGTAGCTCTCTTGTAGTGTGACTTGGCTATGTACTTATTCTTTTGTGGGACTTGATGTATGTATATATATTGTGGTTGCATCGTCAATCACATATGACACTATGTATTGTACCTGATGTATGTGTGTATATGTATATGTATATATATATATATGTATATATATATATATAAATGTGCTTGTTGTACTGTGATCTGTGTTATTTATTTATATTATGTTTTGTTCTGAATAGATCCTGTAGCCACCATAGTACTATACTAGATGAGAATTAAGTATGTCGAACCACTTAAAAATGAAAAGGTAAAATGAAAAAAATGATCATATTGTCGACCTACTTAGTGCTTATTTAATACAAGATTACAATGGTCACTCGTAAACAACCCTATTCTCTATACTAGAAAAAATTATTACTTAGTAATACTCCTTATTAGTATGGGTCTCGGGGTAAGGCGTCACACCTCTAGACCAACGGCTACTGAGAAAGGAAAAGTTGCGATGGAAGGTATGCTTATGATTCATATTACTCCAGTTAGGATACTATTTGATACTGGTGCATCACACTCATTTATATCTCTGTATTTGTTAGATTGCTTGTGTCTGGAACCTTTATACCATATTACTCCCTTAAGGGTTGTGAATCCTATAGGTGGGTGTGAAACTCTAGGAATGAGATATGACCATTTAGAACTTGACTTGTTAGGTCATATATTTGCATGCAGTTTATATGTTTTTGATTTCGTGGGTTTTGGGATCATATTGGGTATGGATTGGTTAGATAGATATGATGCTAGGATATTTTGCCAAGAGAGGGAAATATCATTGAAACACCAACCAAGTTATTTACTCGGTAAGGAGTTCGGATGGAAATGCTTATGCGTTATTGGGTGCCATAGGAACGGGAGCAGAGTTGAAGCAGTTTTATGTTACAAGAAAGTTTGCGGATGTGTTTGAGCCGGTTTCAGGCTTGCCGCCGAAAAGGGCAATCAAGTTTCTGATAGATCCCATACCAGGAGCTGAACCTGTAAGTAGGCCATCTAACTGGATGTCACCAACCGAGATAAAGGAATTGAAGGTGCAGCTAGTGGAATTGGAAGGAAAGAATTTCATCTAGCCAAGCAGTTCTCCTTGGGGAACGGTCGTAGTATTCGTGAAGAAGTTAGATGGGTCGTTAAGGATGTGCATCGACTATCATATGTTATGAGAGGACGATCAAGAATAGATATCCTTTGTCGAGGATCGATGATTTATTCGATCAGTTGAGTGGAGCCAAAGAGTTTTCCCAACTGGATTTTGTGACATGTTTTCATTAGCTAAGGTTGGCAGAGGACAGTATTCCTTTGACGACGTTTAGGACTAGATATGAGTCTTACAAATGGTTGGTTATGCCATTCGGGATTACTAATGCGCCAGGTTTCTTCATGGATTTGATGAACCAGGTTTTCCAAGAGCACTTGGATAAGTTCGTGTTGGTTTTTATTGATGGCTTTTGGTATATTTTGAGAATGAGAAGGATCATGCAGATCATCTTAGAAATGCTAAGGTAACATCGGCTAAAAGCGAAATTCTCCAAATGTCGGTTTTGGAAGAAGGAAGTGAAGTTCCTGGCTATGTAGTTTTCGAGGAATGTTTAGCAGTTAATCCGGATAAGATCGAGGTTGTTAACAGTTGGAAGAGACCAGAGATGGTAAGTGAGATTAGAAGTTTTCTTGGTCTTGCAAGATACTACCGAAGATTCATCAAGGATTTCTCGCGGATAGCGGCCTCCTTGACTATGCTAATCAGGATGGACATGAAGTTTGTTTGGTCTGACAAATGTGAGGAGGCATTCCTCAAGTTGAAACATTTGTTAACCAACACACCCGTGTTAGTAGTTCGTGATGGGAATCAGGGATTGGTAGTTTACACCAATGCACGTGGTACTGGTTTGGGGCAGTGCTAATGCAGAATGGAAAGGTTATTGTCTACACTTCTATACAGCTTAGACCGCATGAAGTGAGATACCCTACTCATGATTTGGAGTTGGAAGCAGTAATCTTCACATTGAAGGTGTGGAGACATTATCTTTTGAGAGAAAGGTTTGAGCTTTTTACGGATCATAAATCTCTATGGTATTTGTTCTCTCAGAAGGAGCTGAACATGAGATAACAGAGGTAGCTGGAGTTTGTTGTAGCTTATGTTTTAGCATGGAATATACACCTGAAAAAGGAAATAAGGTTGCGGATGCACTTAGCAAGAAACATCAGAATGTGGTGTTAGCTATGTTGGCAGAATGTAAAGACTTGGAAGCATTGGCTACTTGCAGTGTGCAGTTGAGGTCGACTACTGGATCTAGTCGGAACATTGCTATGATGTCTTGTTTGGAATTTCGACTAGTTCTGATTGAATGAATTGCTTCTAGGAAGAAAGTGGTTCTAGTGTTAGCCGAGGGGATTAGAAGGTTAGAAGCTGGAATCGAGATTGATGACATAAAGGATTTTATTCTTGACATAAGGGGTTGGTTAAGAAAGAAGAAACGGCTATGTGTTCCGGATGTTGGAAACCTTAGGAAGGAAGTTCTTAAGGAATGTCATCGATCGAAGTTTACGATTCATCTTGGGGAACCAAGATATATCAGGATATAAAGAGGAGTTTCTTTTGAGAAGGCATGAAGAGGGACGTTGGCTTGTAGGTAAAACAGTGTTTGAACTGTCAGCAAGTAAAAGCCGAACATTAGAAATTAAGTGATTTTCTTCGGCCTTTGGATGTTCCAGATTGGAAGTGGGGCTCGATATCCATGGATTTTATTGACGGGTTGCCAAGGTCAAACCACGATAATGAAAGTATATGGGTCATAGTGGACAGACTGACCAAGTGTGCCCATTTCATTCTGGTAAGGTCAACCAGAACGACGCCTGTTTTGGCTAAGTTGTTCATGAAGAATATCGTTAGACTGCATGAGATTTCTAGTAGTATCATTAGTGATAAAGATGTTTTGTTTACTAGCAAGTTCTGGAAGAGCCTGTAGAGTGTGTTAGATACTAAGCTCAAAATGAGTACCACATATCATCCTCAGACGAATGGGCAGACAGAGAGAGTCAACGAGGTACTGGAAGATCTGTTGAGGGAATGTGTGCTGGATTTTAGTGGTTCTTGGGAAGATCACTTGCAGTTAGTGGAGTTTTCCTATAATAATATTTATTAGAGTACTATAGGAATGGCGCCTTTTGAAGCTTTGCATGGAAGGCCATGCAAATAACCAGCATGTTGGTTAGAGACTGAAGCCAGATTGGTCCTTGATCCAGATTTGGTGAGAGAGGCGAGAGAAAAGATAGAGTTGATACGGGAAAGAATGAAGGAAGCTCAGTCTAGATAGAAGAGGTACATAGACAAAAGGCGTAAGGATCTAGAGTTCTCAGTTGGAGATTGATTTTTCATCAAGGTATCACTGATGAAAGGTATGGTTCAGTTCTGGAAGGCCTAGAAGTTAGCACCAAGATATTTTGGACCATTTCCTATATCAGAGAGGATTAGGAGACTCACGTACCGAGTAGATTTACCGAGTAGTTTAGCTGGGATCCACGGTGTGTTTCATGTTTCTCATCTTAGGAACTATGTTCATAATCCAGAAGCTACCATCACTCAAACGACACTGGAGGACTTAGTGGTAGAACCGGATATGAATTTTTGAGGCAACCAGTCCATGTTGTGGCGAAAGATGAGAAAAGGCTAAGGAACAAGACAGCTAGGTTGGTGAAAGTTCAGTGGAGCGACAACATGAAGGAATGTACTTGGGAGACAAAGGATATGATTAGGACTACTTTTCCTGGGCTATTTTTGATGGTAAGTTCTATATATGGTTTATATAGAATTTGGCTGGTAGGTTATACTAGCTTTGCTTGCATAGGTTATATGTTTGTTGTTTTATCCTTGCTGAATTTGGAGGATGAAATTCTTTAGGGGGGAGTCATTAATGACCCTGAATTTTTATTAACATTATTTGGGATATTTAACTGGATAAATTAGATAGAATAATGTGAATAATTATGGAGATAAGATTAATAAATCCAATGGTCGTGTCTACATGAACGAACAAAAATAAAGACTTAACTAAATTCAGAAGGAGCAATTTTCCTAAGGGGTAAACTGGAAAATGGGGCAACATTTCTTAGTATACATCACTTCCTCCACTTGAATAAATTTGCACTTTCTCATCCTTAATTCCTTGTCAACTTCGGCCGGCCATTAAAAGCTCCAAGAAGAGTTTAAATTGAAGAATAAGATAAGGAATTAAAGCTAGGAAAGTATCTCATTCTCCAATCAACAAATCAAGGTGCATAATCATGTTTATCATCTCATTTTTCTATGTTTGGATCGGTCATGGGTTATACCCAATTCATGTTTGTGATTTTGGTTAGGATATAACCATTTAAACCTTTGTTTGAATAAGACATAGGTGTTTTAAAATGTTAATGGGCCAATTAACACGTTTTCATTTGGTTTCGGTTAAATTTCGATTTGTTTTGATCTTTATATGCTTTAAAATTTTAATATGTTGAAGTATATGATTTATCAGATTTTTAGGGAATTTTCCTCAGTGGTCTGCTAAGGTAATTAAATTATTTGAGTCCAAGGGCTAAATTGAAAAATGACTTCCAATTTTATTTAAATTCAGAGGGAAATTGCTATTGAAAAATATTTAGGGAAGAAGAACAGTGTTTTAAGAAAAAGGTTGGCTATTTTTACTATTTGGAAGTATAGGAGAAGATTCCTGAGCCAATCAAAATTATACAAGCAAGATAAAAACATAATTTTATTGGGCCTAGTTCTGCCTTCGACTCTAACAAGACCGCTTTTACCCTTTCGATGAAGTTGAAATGTACCTTTCTTCTAAGACAGTACGTAATCAATTACCCTCCGCCAAAGTCGAAAGGTAGGCATAGTGCCGAAGGAAAGCGGGGAGAAGGGTTGGGGAGGCTGCTTCCTTCGCTTTCCAATAAAATTGTAATTGCTTTTGAATTAGTTGAAGGGGGATCCTTCGACTCTATCATTTTATAAAAGACTAAATTTTTTATATATTCAAGAAAGGGTTTAGAAGGGGATCTTTGAAAGTTTAAACCTTCAAGAGTATTTTTTAAAATGTTTTCTAAAAAGGTGTTTTAATACCTTTTAGCAAGCCGAAGGGTTAACCTTCCGACATGGTCGGAAGTATACTTACGAAGGGTTGGTTCCAACACCAACACTTTACTATTTTTGAATAGTTTTGAAAGATTTTGATTTTGAAAGGTTTGTCAAAAGGTTTTGAAGGGTTATCTTCAATGATTGCAAAAGGTTTATAAATGGTTTTATAAGGGGAGATACCCCAGGCTTTCGACCAGGTCGAAAGGTAGAACCTTTCGACAAGGTCGAAATGAAACCTTTCAACAAGGTTGAAAAGTAGGACCTTTCGACAAAGTTGGAAGGTATGTTTTTATGGTGCTTTAAAAAAGGAAGGCTTCTGAAGGGGCTAACTTCGGATGATTATTTTCTTTCGAATGGGATTTCATTCGAAGGATTTTAAAGGGCTGTTTTTAGCCATTTTCCTTGAGTAAAAATTTTCTACTTTCAAGGGGTTACTTTTCTACCTTCAAGGGGTTACTTCAAAGGGTTATAACATAAAATACTTATTTGTTTGAATATGTAAGGGGGATCCTTATATACAATTGATGTTATTAATCCTTGGGGACTTCGGGGTGGGTTTTATTTTTTCGATACATAGTTTGGGGTTACAAACAGAAATATGCTTTAGAAATTATACACTGGGGCTATTAATGTGTTTTTTTAATTTAGCCTAATTTGGGATATCAACTGGAATAGGTTAAACATAATGGTATACCTGGGGAAAAATAAATAATCACGAGGATCATGAGTTTTTTATAAATAATCATGGAGATCGGGATATTTTTGGTCAAGTGTTAGGTTCTTGATTAACTTAGGAAAACCATGGAATGTGTAGTGGATAGCCCACATCAAATCTCTAAAGTAAAGAATGTTTTGCCAGAGGTGGTTAGCCTTGGGATTTGGCACACAAAGGGTCATAGTCATTTTAAGAAAACTATGGTGTGTGCGGTGGATATCCCACACCATCTCTTATAAAATAATGTACGGTGGATAGTCCTATTAAATTATGATAGATAGTCATTTTTTGAGATTTTAGAGGGAAACTCTAATAAATTGCTCTTAGATGGGATATCTAATAAATGGGTGGATGAGATATCCAATATATACGATTTATGGCTTTATTTCATATTATGTCAAGACTAATCATTTTGGGTGTAGGGACATAGTGAATGATTTGCTTGTTTTGTTTCGGATAATAGTGAGGGCAAAACCCGTTTCGCTAAGCGACGTGGTTTCACTAGATATCTATTTATGGTAAGAGATGATAGGGGATTATTCATACCAGAATTGTTGTCTGACTCGAAGTTTGTGTTTCTACACAAACTCTCGGGTACTCAAAAATTAATTTGAGTCGTCTACGAGTGGGAGACTTTTAGGTTTTTGGACGAATAAGATTCTGGAGACGTGCAGGAGGCAGTGTTAGCTATATATGAGCTATTTTGTATATTTCGCTGTGATGCATTTAGAACCGTAAAGTTCATATTATTAGTTCTCTAATCATCATAAGGGGACATCTTTATATGTTGCTTTTGTACATGTATATATGATAAGAACGTGGTTAGTGTCTGGGATTATGTAACTAAATCTGAATATTATTCATTAGAAATGAGAAATTCTGTTTTGTTAAAGTCTAAAATTTTTCATATTCTTGTGTTTCTGTGTTATAGTTTCAAGATTCCAATTTCGATCACTCAAAAATAACACCTATGGATGACTATAGCATCTGTAGTAGTTAGTTTTGGGCCTTCGGAAGTGGGATGTTATAATGTGAAAGGTAATCGTTACTTCAGGCCTCACACCTTGGAAAGGACCGAAACATGGATAAACGCGGCAAGGCTAAGTGGGTCATTCCCATTAGGATATGATCTTCCCTTTCTAGCTATATTTCTTCTGGCAATGACATTTGGGATGTAAATTATTGTGGATGTATGCTATAAGGGCCTCGGATAAGGTCGGTAATGACCGCGGGATGATATATACTACCTAGTTATAGAGACAGGTCAGTCTTGTGTTGGTAGAGGATCCTTTGTGATGGTCCTCGGTACATTCCTCTAGAGATGTACTGTCGGAAGGTAGTCCCTTTACCTGGTCATTTGTATTGAAATCCCAACTCCACTACGTACCTCCTATTTTGTTTGTATTACCCACTTTGTGGCTATATGCTGGAATTTAATCAATGCAACAATTTTGGCTATGATTCTTATTATTTGTATAATAGACACTAGTAATAATAAAACAGGATTTGATATGAAATGTTTTGGTTATCATAAGGTAAAACCCGTCCGTGTTTATGTGTGGACGTGTGTCTTACAAGATGCTTTTCTTTTGATAAAAGAATGTCTTTATAACTTTAAAATAAATTCAGTTGAGATGTGTTTTTCTCACGCTGTTTTACCAGACTGATCCGTGCGTTCTTGTCTTTCAATGCTCGGGTCAGATTGAGTATATTTACAGGTTCAGATTTGGATGCCTTAGAGCTTCACCAGGAGAGCTGGAAGTCTTCTTGTCGTATACACATATCTTTTTATTTTCCGCTGCGTTGTTGTTGAAAATTATCAGCATTTGTAAGGGCAGGTTGTCATAACCGTCCAAGCTGAGAATTATTTATTAATGTACTCTATTGATATATGTATATTATAGTTTCTCTTTTGTAAAGATTATTCATCTATATTATATGTTATTTTGATACGATGTGAGATTCTATATTGTTACTTTTCTGGTTTTCTTTTCTTTTCTTCTCTTCTTTTCTCTTCTTTCTTTCTACTCACCCTCTCTCTTCTTTCTCATGACTTTTCGTCATTATATGCTTTTTGGGTCTGACATGTGTGGTTTATTGTCGATTCAAAGGGTGTAGATTTGCGGGTTGTCATAGCACGACAAGGATAAAGAGTGACTTGGTTATATTGTAGGGCGTTTTGGCTAATTCCTTTGGTTATTTATTACCAAGGAAAGATCCAGTTTTCCTTTTCTTCTGACCATACTGGTACCCCAACCTTAATTTAAAAAAAAGTGTGGTTGGATAAAAATATCTCATTTGCCCTTTTCCTATGTCAGTACCTACATGAAACATCTTTTACTCTATGTTACTTATTTTCACAAACCATAGTCAGATTAATTTAGTTTCTTTTTCAAATTAATGGATTTTGATTAGAATGATGAAATGCTTTAGCAATTAGAGGAGATAAAATCATTTTTATTTTTAGTTTTACATTTTAATTCTATTGAAAATTTTGATATACCGTAGAAGCCACAGTGCGTGAATCATGTTTTTTCCCCATAGTCCAACCATGGGATAAAAATCCTAATCACATGTAATCTAACTACAAGGTAGAAATCCTAGTTACATGGTTGCTTTACATTTAGTTATTCCGAATAAAAAAATCCAACTTAGAATGTGTCAGATTAATTTCATCGGATTTAGTTTGGGAAGATTCGATTAGAGTTTCACATTTTCATCCAAGTAGATTCAATTAACATTTCAAACTTAATAAAAAAGGTACTATGGTTTCTGTATTTTTTTTTTCATTTTGTATGAATGATAAATAGAGAAAAATTGGTACTATTTTAGTGATTTATGGGGTTACTCAACCAAAAGAAGAGTTTAACAATTATTGTGATGGTTAAAGAATTTATTTTAGAATTAAATGTATTGGTTAATCATCACACTTAAAGTGTAAATTTTGTGCAAATGCTTGAAGTCATAGAACAAAAAAATGTCAAATCTACGTTCTTTCTTTAGAATATAAACTGAGACAAAAATATGTGCATAAGTTATATCCCTTCAGTTGTGCAATCATTTTTTACTATTCATACTTTGTATAGTTCGTAAAAAAAATCAAAAGTCAAATCTCATTTGATCAATGTTCATCAAAATTTCTTATATAGTTAAAATCAAATACACGTGTCCAGTCTGGTTTAATCGATTTACAACTCTATCCAAGTTTGGGATCCTGTTGGTGATGTTTAGATTGTTGATTTTGAAGGGATGTAAAATGATTGTTTTGATCATCACTGACGGCATCCATGAGACCATTTTTTGGAAATCCCTTTGAAAAAATTAACAGCTTGAATGGTCCATCCATTTAAAGTTGGATTCAACTTTCTGTATTCATACTTGGTTATATTATAGGAGGTTCTGGCTAATTCCTTTTTTTATTTGTTACCAAGGAGAAGATCCAATATTCCTTTTCTTCTAACCACAGTCCCTAACTTTAATTTAAAAAACAAAAATTAGTTGGATATTAATGTTTGCACCAAAAAAGGTCACAGACACCATCGAGCGTGATTGCAGGAAAATAAACAAAGAAAGTATAATTAAAATGAGTATAATATAGCAATCACACTTAGCAAATAGATGAACAATAAGTAACACAAGATTTATAGTAGTTTGGCGCTGTTTTGCCTATGTCCACTTCGAAGATCAATTTTTATTGCTTTTCTACTCCAGTACAATGCTTATAATAGCTCATGATTGGTTACAATTAAATCAGAAATATAAGTAGAAACATGAAAAGTCTCGAGCCAAAAAGTCCCTTTTTAGTTGTAATGGAGGTGTTATTTGTAGGTATGAAGCTCGAAATATCTGCCTTGGATCTCGGAATACTCTTTCTAAAGCCTAGATGGACCCGCATAATCGATCTAGGGTCGTTTGGGATCGACCCTTGATCAACCCATAGCATTTCGTATCAATCAAGAAATGCTCCAATCAAGCCATGATCGAAAATGGAGGCTTCTGAAGTGTTACATAACATGCCGTGAAAATCTCATTGCATTTGAAGTTGTGGTTGCGGAGTTATTGATCGATCAAGATTGCAATTATGGAGTAGCTGAGGCCCTTGTATCGATTCATATCAATTTTGTATTGATAGGAACACTAGTTATCTGATGATGAAACTTGCTGGCGTAGGTCCTCAGAGGCTTAGGAGCATTCACTACAAGAAAACATGTTATTAATAACGCCATTTAATAACGCATTATTCTAAAGCGTTATTGTTTACCTTTAATTATTTGTCCTTTTGTTTTGTACGGTACATGTATAACGTTTTGGCCCCAAATTTTGCGTCTCCCTCCAAAAAGGTCTCCCTCCCAACTAACAATTAACAATTTTCATCTCCTTCACAAAACAAAATAACCCCAACCGACGTTCTCTTCCATCTCCATCTCTAGTTATCTAACTTCAGCCGTTCTAGTCCATCTCCGATCTTCAACAGTTGTGAAGTCGACATCGTCTCGAACCCTAATCTCCAATCTTCGATTTCGCTCTTCATCGGGGACGGAGGGAAGTTCAGAAATGAAATTCACATAAAAAATTAGAAGCCGTCAAAACAGAACGCGTTTTCATAAAAGAACAAAAAAACAAATGTTGATCGCAAGTTTCTTCTCAAGTCATCGAGCAAAAGTCGATCCAAACCAGGCGCTTCAAATCAGCTTTCTGTGCCTCTCTGGCATCATCTTACTCCATTCATCTCATCCCATCAACAGTAATGGTAATCTTCTAACCATAGTTTTAATTCTCATCGATATGAACCTAATTATTTAGGATTTTACTTGAATTAATTATTGAATGGAACAGAGCTACTGGTTTGAACATAGCTAGTGATTTTGGGTTGATTTGAATAAATTTAATTTGTTAAATTATGACTGAAATGAAATTTTATGAAATGATACTCCTTGAAGAGATAGATTTGCTGAAATGGTAATGAATTTACTGAAATGTTAATGAATTTGCTAAACTTTTCATGATTTGGTAAAGAATTTGATGAAATAATATGAGTATGGTACAATAATGATGAGTTTGGCAAAGAAGTAATATACTTTACTGAAATTATAATGAAGTATTTTGTTTATTTTCGATTAGTAATAATCATTGATGAGTTTCAAAATATGAGAACTTGACAAGAACAACGTTAGATATTTTTAGTATTTATGTTATGGTTTTTTAATTTGAAAAAATCAAAATAATCGACTGTATTTGTAATCAAATATTATTTTATTACTTATTGTCTATGGTTATTCAATTGTTTATAATGAAATTTTCTTTAATTTCGTCGAATACTTTCTACCAAAAAATTTCTTGGAGATTACCACTCTCGAACCCCCACATTTTTATGACCTCACCAAACTTAAACCCTGACTACGCCACTGCTCTTCATCAATATCTGCTGGATTCGATGTTCATTTAATTACATGTTTACGATGCTCCTAGCAACGATTTAGTTTATAGAAGATACTTATATGAACATAAACGAATTCAAGCCTAGTGTTACTGATTTTGATTTGGCGGATGATTTGCTAGCCTATTTTGTTGCAATAGAACAAAATAGACTAACCAGTACCATCGTCCTATAATATAACAAAACAAAGTAGGAGAACAACGAATAGGAAAAAAAATCCATATTACATCTTTCTGCACAATCTCATCGAGGTGTTATCCAATATGCAGGCCACTAGTATATAGAATGTTTCAATGAAATAATTTGCTAAATATAAGCATACAGAATAAAACATTAAATTCCCTATGTATTTCTAATGAATAATATTATATTAGGTTTCTTTATACTGCCTTAGAAATATCATCTACCACTACAAAATCGATAACATTTATGGACTACTTGTTTAATTAAACACAACATTATGAATCAAAACCAAATTCTGTTATCCGGTAAATAAGCCACTAACATAAAATACGTTAGAGGGAAATAGTTTTCAACTCATAAGAGCTCATGACTGAAAGATATCATACTTGAGTATCTTCGGAAGCCTTGTAGTATGCTGATATGCTAATATTGGGTTTTCCTCTAGAATCAAGATAGTAACAGAAGGACTTGATTAGTTAGAGTTATCAAATAATTCAAGCATAAGATAACCTCTAGAATCAAGAAGCTAATGGATGGTTTACCTATGAAAATTCTGTTTTTATTGTTAGGATTTTATCGTGCAACTGCATTTCCAACTGCAATAGGGCAGACAGGGGACAGAGGATTAGGATATTCACTCAACATTGAAAAACGATGCAAGGTATCTATTTGTGAAAAATTATGGATGTATTTTTCCTTTCATTTGTTGTGTGAATTATTGTGTGCTTATCTTATGTATGGAGTTACTAAAGACCAAGCATCAGTGAAACCAGTAAAGATTTTAATTTACGTGAATCGTCGCGTTCTTTATATTTGAATCAGGAAATGGATCTAATATTGATTTATTTACACCATTTCTTATCTTGTTTTTTAAGGTAGAAGAAAGTGAGGATTGCCAACAAATGTAGCTTGTAAACCGTGATATTCTTGACGCATTAACATGTACTGTCATGTCTGCAGCTTTAACATCCCTATAGATTGTTAATCATTTTCATATGGATAATATGCTGATCAGATTATTTTAATCTGCTTTTAGTTTTATAATGATCTCTCCTAATCGATATCTTTGATGTAGGTCGAGTTGCTATGTACACCAATATAATTTTGTATTTAATATGTTACAAGTCATGTATTATATGTTAACCATTCATGACCCATCATGTTTTATTAAATATCCCTGAATTGATACAAATTCGTTCTTTTATTAACTAAGAAAGGTTCTGTAATATAGTATCTTGCCTTGCTAAATTATTCAAGTATCATGGAGCACAAACAATCCTGTTACATATATAAATCAGCTCTGAAATTTTATTTTCATTTCTATTTCATGGGTGTTCAATGTTCATCTGCCGTCTACAAATAAAAAGTGTAGCCTTGCTTTCTTTTTGGGCATTCACAAAGTGAATCCACTTTTAGGTACGACGGGTCAAAAAGTTCGACCAAACCCAGCTCCAAAAAAAAAAAAATCCAAATTTGACAGCCATGCACCGAAAACCTTCTCATATCCAAATGTGCAGTCCTTTAACCACCACCTTCTTTTTTAGCTTTTTCTTTAGTAAGAACAGAATCTTATCATTTGCCTAGAAAAAACAATAGAAAATAATGTTAATCAAAAGGTAATGAAAGTGGGGACATCACAGTCATTTTTTTTCCGTTAACATTAGTGACATGTCTGACGCGTTAGATGCCCCAACGTTGTTTTTCCCCGCCACTACCCCGTTCACCGATCGTTGGGAAGTATAATGTTGACGTCCGACGCATTATACTTCCCAACAGTTCAATTTCCATTCACTTCCCCTTTCCTTATAAGCCAACTTTATCGTCCTCCTCCTTCTTTACACCAATATTCATATCTATTCTCCTCTCTACTATCAGCTTTCCTCCACTCTAAACAATGTTTAATTCGAAAACAAATTACAATTACAAAGACGCATAGGAATTGGTAATTATTACAAAGCACATGAATGTTAACACAATTTATCATGTTAACTCTTCTTTTCTACGATAATGCACTAGAAAATGAAGGATCAACTTTCTATCCTTGTGCTAGTTATTGGATTTATTGCTAGATGTGCATCATGTTATGTGCTGAACATGGACCTTGTGTATCTGGAGCTCATAATGCCATAGTGACAACAAGAGCTGGAAAGGACATGACAGGGTGAGTAGCTTTGAATGACTTCATTAGTATAATTTTGAGTGTTATAAATTTCCAGGATATTCTTCAAACGTTGCGCTTTCCTTCAGGACCTCACTCCTTACGAGTTTTTCGAAAGTATGAAAAAGAAAGGTATTCGTGTACCAGGGATTGGACACAGATATCCACTTATTATTATACATGAAATTGTTGTTTCCAGTTTATACATAGGCATGCTTTACATGCTTGTAGTAATATTTATCGATATGCAGTACTATACTTTCTAAAATTACTCAGAGTGGGATGACCGTAAAAGAGCCAGCGGTGGAGCTATGGAGGCAAACATCTGAATTACAGTACATGGAAGATGCCCTCTCTTCTATCATAGCTTGGCCTGCTACGCACGTCGTAATGGAATGAATTTTGAGTAAGTCTTTAACATTAATTCTTTTTATTGTTACATTTAGTTATTAGCTTTAAATTCTGGTTGGTGGAGTACCAGTACATAATGATATAAACCGAATTTGAGAAAAGACGAGTTATAGATGGAAGATGCAGTGCTTTATCAGTCTAAACGTGGATAGTGTTATTTCTTATTTGAAGGTGATAGAAAATTTTCTTTGGACTACTTTTTATTCTTCAAGAACAGATGTTAAAGGGATTAGTGGTATCTTTAGTTGTGTATGAAATTTTGAATTACAAATATATTATAATTGACATACTATTTGAAGACTTTACTAAGAAAAGTGAAAGATGTTTTTGATGAAATGGTTTTATTCATATGTGTTTTTTCTGATTTCTTATGCATTACAATAAATTATTTTCGTCTGTTGTTTTAAATTCAAAAAAGTATAGATTATGAATACCAATTATAATTGAATCGTTTCAAAGAATCAAAGGTTAGATTCATTGGCGTTATTGTTAATCTTTATCTACGTAGTATCTGCGTTTGTGTTATTTTTATTGTAAATTACTAGGTATAATCCATTACTAATATTTACACATTGCCACATATATGGATAAGCTGTTCTAGATTATGATAATACATGATTTATAAGTCAAATGTTTATTCAAATAAACAATTAATAGATAACACTAGCTAGATAGCTTCTCGAGTTCAATATCTTTGGATAAGCGAAAAAAGAAGCAAACATGCCCTCATTGTCCGTAGAAAATTGTGTAGAGCAACCCTTATTTGCTAGTGCTATTTCAAGTTGTTTTCCTCTAATATTTCCGGTACGAAAGCATGTTCTATTTAGGTGCGAATAATTAGTGATGTTATCACCTTACAGTTTTTCATTACACTGTTTGAGCTGAATCTAATTTTTGTATATGAGTGCTTTAATTCTTTTGGTTTAAGGACGTGAGTAACATTCGAGAAGTCCCTGATCATCAGGTTAACCCAACTTATTGCACATGAGTTTTGCTACTAATTTGTTAATGAAGTAGCCGGACTGGTTTGTAAAATTTGAAGTTAATAGGACGTATTTGCAGACCCAAACTGTGATGAAAGTCTTATGTTTGAGCTAAAATCAAACAATTATTATCTAAAGGGACTAGACATATCCAGAGAGCAAAAGAAGGCAAACATATAAACCAATCTGTGTTTATGCATAATTCTGAATGTGGTTTGAATCTGTAAATTATTTTAATAGTGATTTAATGGTTGGGTTGTTTTTTAATTTTGTAAAGTGTGAAATTATATGGGTGGCAGTTGTGACAGTTGCATTTCCAGCAACACCTCTTCTTCTGGCTCGGGCATGTATTTGGAAGGAAGCAAGGTCCTTAGTACGCAACTAGATCAGATCTTGCATGTTGGAACTCTGTAATGTTTGTACTTTGTAATATTTGGAAGGATTGCTTTAATGTTTGTACTCTGTAATGTTTGTACACTTATTAAATTGACATTATTTTTCGCTTCTCTGTGTTAACTTGGCTGCAGGTTTATGTTTTATTCAATGGTTATGCACTTGCTTTAATGTTTGTACACTGTAATGAAAAATATATCAATACTATAACATGTTGATTTAATAGCGTGAAATGACCGCTATTGAATAAATATTTTATAGCGACAAAATGGTGTTATAAAGATTTCCAATTCCGTTGAGATTTAGTTGTATTATAGCGGCTACAATGAGCTATTGAATAAATATTTTATAGCGGCAAAATGGTGTTATAAAGATTTCCAGTTCTGTTGAGATTTAGCTGTATTATAGCGGCTATAATGAGCTATTGAATTAACGTACCATAGCGGCGAATTTGCGTTATAAAACTAAGCTCCACCATAGCGGCATATTTTGTGTGATAAATATTCAACAGTTTTTTATAACATGTCGATATACAGCGCTTATCAAACCGCTATGCTTGTGATTAATAGCGGCTATATGCCACTATAAAAGACACTTTTTGTTGTAGTGATTGTATAAAAGTTTGAAATCGATCTAGTGGGTTTAGCTTTGGATCCTCAACGAGATGGGCATTTTTCATGTCCATGTGATTGGTATGAAAATGATCGATATGGAAAATATTTTTTTGTTGAATTTTGGCTTGAGATCGATTGTGTAAGCTTTTTAGAGTATTCTAAGCATGTCCCCAAAGTTTGGAGTTGTTTGGATCCGAAGTGAGTGAGATATACCCTGTTTTGTGTCAAAAAGCAACATTTTCGTATCCATCATATCGATACGAAAATGAGGGATACGAAGGGATTTTCTACTTCATTATTTTGTTTTGTAATTTCGTGTGTGGGCTTCCTACACTATTTTATTGACTTTCTAAAAGTTTCAAGTTGATTAGCTTAATATATTTTGTGATATCGATCGATCCTTGCTAATTTGAACAGTTTCTAGTATTGATCCTTGCTAGAGTACGTGAGTGGTTGTTTTTCTTATAACTTAAGCATATGAACTCCCATTGAATTGAAATCTGAAATATGGCTTCCTGGACCTCTATAAATCATTCCATACTAATTGCACTTGGATCGGGGCTGGGATCCCGTCCGGCCTTATTTTATTCATAACTTCGAGTATACCTATTTTCTGAAACAAGTAAAGAACTATAATTAGTCAAATTTCTTGGTATCATGGTTTTTCCAAAAGGCGGGATAACAGTTAATATCTCATTTTTCCCTCTTCCCATATTACAATATCTACACGAAACATCTTTTGCTCTACGTTACTTATTTTCACAAACTATAGTTCAATTAATTCAATTTCCTTTTGAAATTAATAGATTTTGATTAGAATGATGAAATCCTTTAGCAATCAGAGGAGATAAAATCATTTTTATTTGTAATTTTACATTTAGTTCGATTGAAAATTTTGATATATCGCAGAAGTCACAGTGCGTTAATCATGTTTTTACCCCATTGTCAAACTATGGGATATAAATCGTAATCACACGCTATCTAACTACGAGCTAGAAATCCTAGTTACATGGTTAATCTATGTTGTAGTTATTCCAAAGAAACAAATATCCAGCTTAGAAGGTATCAGATAATTTCATTGGATTTAATTTTAGTAAATTTGATTAGAGTTTCACATTTTCATTTAAGTAGATTCGATTAAGGTTTCAGAATTAATCAAAAATACTATGGTTTCAGTAATTTTTTTGTTTTTTGTGAATGATAAAGATGAAAAAATTGGAACTATTTTAATGATTTATGGGGTTACTCAAATAAAAAAGAGTTCAACAATTATTGTGATGGTTAGAGAAATTTTTTTCTTCAAAACTGAATGTATTGATTAATCGTCACACTTAACGTGTAAATTTTGCCAAATGCTTAAAATCATAGAACAAAAAATGTCAAATCCATATTCTTTCTTAGAATATAAACTAAGATAAAAATATGTGCACAATTTATATCCCTTCAATTGTTCAATCATTTTTGTACTATTCATACCTTGTATAGTACGTAAAAAAATCTAAACTTAAATCTCATCTAATCAATGTTCGTCTAAATTTCTTATATAGTGAAAATTAAATATACGTGTCCAGTATGGTTAAATCGATTTACATTTCTATCGAAGTTTGGGATTCTATTGGTAATGTCTAAATTATTGATTTTGAAGGTATGTAAAATGATAGTTTTGATCGTCACTGACGGCGTCTATAGGACCATTTTTTGGAAATCCCTATGAAAAAATTAATAAGTTGAAAGGTCCATCTGTTTATTATACTATAAATTCTTTATTTTTATGTTATAATAAGTGCTAAGCGAGATTAGCAATAGAAATCTTGCTTCGTTTAATGTCGCTTAAGGGCCGCCTAATATTGCTAAATTTTTTTAGCATACTTTCTCAGTATATTTAAATCTATTATAAGAGATTACATTAAGTGTATTATATGTAGAAGCTCATATGTTCTAAAAGTTGGATTTGACTTTCTATATTCATTAAAAGTTAGTATACTCGAGTTGAGTACAAACCGTGCACATCTGTTAAATAAAACAATCATATCCTAATGCAAATCGTCCATTGAACCGTACCATAGAAAATGAGAAATTTTTGTTAGGACATGGTTTTTTGCTATAATGTAATTCCTTTTATTTCAAAAATAATAATTTTTTGCTATGTATTACTTAAGCATTGCTTAAATTTAAGCAAAGCGCCAATTAGGCACACTTAGGCGCTCATCGCTAAAACTTTTTGTTTATTCAAAAAAATTAAGCATTGTGCATGCATTTAATGCTTAAGCATCAACGCACTTTTCATAACATAGCTTCAATTTACAAAGAACAAAATACACCTAAATTGAGTGTTTCTAATTAACAAAAAGGAATTTTTTAACATGTATATGTTAAAGATGAAGGAACTGAGCCATATCGCATTGAGTTAAATGGACGAATTTTAATTTTTTTTCCTTCCATTTTTAGATCTTTTTTAGGCCTGTGAAGTCTAATTAATTTTAGAACCAGTCTAAAATATTTTAAATAAAATCTTCATTTTATTTTATTTGTTTATGAAATATTTTATTTAATTTGTATAAATACTATTTTATAAGTGTATCAAATACACTTATACGTGTATAGTGCACATGCAATGTATAAATAGTGTACATTATTAATTGTGCATTGAGATTTACATTGCAACACACATTTATGCCTTCATATATGCTTGTGTTTTCCATATTTTTTATCTAAAACTTTTATATATTTTGGAAACAGGACAGCCAGCAATGGAAGTTATGGGTAAATTTCAAATAATTCCCTTCTTGGAACTTTATTGGACCTATGAAGTCTAATTTATTAAGAATATTTCTAAGTATTATTAAAATAAAATCTTTTATTTTATTTAAATTAATAAAATGATATTGTGTTATTTAATTTTATGTTATAATAAATATATATGTATAACAACATGCATATATATATATATATATATATATATCATACACACATATATCAGTGTGTGCATGTGTGACATATCAATCCATGCAAGTTATAAATGCCCGTATATAGATGCCAAGTTTGATGTCGCAACAGACACATTAACTCATCTAATATATAAATGTAATATCTGAACATGTATAAACATATACTTTTGCTTTTATAATAACACATATATATATATATATATATATGAGTATGCATTATAATTTATTTATTTCTAATATTGTGTGAACATATAAGTATTCATACATGAATATAATTATATATTATTAATGAAACGTGTATGTGTGTGTATTAATTACTATATAAATATGTTTATATTATTTAAAATATAATAAATATTTTTTTGTTGTAATGTCTAAAATCATACTCATACAAAAATATAATCTTTTTATATATATTCATATACATATTATATATAAATATGTATAATATATATATATATATATATATAATTTTTTATTTAAATACATCTATTAAGCTAGTCGTGCGCATAAGTTAGGTTTTTTTATTTCTAAATTATAAATAAAGAATATTAATAAAACCGTAAAAAACTATTTAAAATGAAAATTTACTTTGAAACTAAATTTAAATTAAAAATTTCCAGCAAATTTTTCAGGAAATTTTATAGTTTAAAATTTTAATATATAATTTTATAATTTAAAACGATTTAAAATTCAGTTTTAAATTATTGGTTTTTAATTTAAATATTTAAAAATAATTTTTTTCTGTTGTTAGCTTAATATGCATCAATAAATTTTTATTAAACTCATAATATATTTTATAATAAATTTATGAATTTATATAATTATTTATATGATAAATTGGTTTAAATATTATTTAAAATTAATATAAAAATATTAGTTTCTTTCTATCAAAATATTATAATTCTTAAACATTTTATATGAAGTTTTACTTTCATATTTTACACCTGTAGAATATAATATTTAAATTATAAACTATACAGAGATATATTAAATTAATTAGATAATAATAAAAATTATTCTAAGCCGTTTTATGCATAGACAAGTAATAAAAAAATTGTTTTATATTTATAATCATATATACCTATACATACAACAACTGATTTTATGATAACATATGTACATTTTCGAATCATCACATAACTAACCATATTATAAACAGATAAATGACCATTATAATTATAAATTTACATTTATAATTAAATTATAAATGTACCTTGCAGCCAAAGTACTAAATAACACCTTCATAAAATTTCATATGCTTTTAGAAATGATTTTCAATTCAATAGAGTGCTAGTCTTTGAAACATCGACCACCAACTATCGAATAGCTACTGAATTGATGTGGTTTGAACTTGGAAGACTAGAGAGATAGAGGATGAAAGTTGGCTAGCAAAAGAATGAGATGGAGGCTCCAAAAGATTCTAATCATATGAGGGTAGAGGTACTTATATCATGGACAGAAAGAAGAGAAGTATGGATCTCATCTCTCACCCATTCTCCTTCAATCTCAACCATCCAAAATCAAGATCCTTCTACTGAAAATTGAGCCGCCTCTAGCCTATGTTACTGCCAAAATCACTAACCCCATGATAGTCCTTAAACCCATTTAAACCCAAAAAATATTGTGCAATTAAATCTAATTTAGTTACTTACTGCTATTGTATATCAATTGATATATTTATAAGTATCATAATTTTAATTAATAAAATTTATTCATCAAATCAGAATCAAAATTTATAAATTATGTTTCATATATATTACTTAATTTAATTAATTTATAATAGTTATAAATTAATTAAATCATTCGATGAAAAGAGAATTTATCGTTTTTGGTTGTATGACTCGTCGAGTATAAATTTGGTCAGCAATTAGTACGAACTATTTCAGTATTAACGTTCACACATCACTTAGCAGATGGTGTGATATTTTGGCTAAAATTATCGCTTCCTCCATTTCAATAAAATTCAATTTTACTTTATTTAGCATTATTTGGTTATGACTATTGTTTACACCAATTCTCTTCGTCAAAACTATATCACTTTAGAATTACGAAATTTGGTAATGATCAAAATTCTAGTATCATTTATATTCAACACTATAGTCCAAACACAAAGTCCTTGATTCAATATTAATAGTTATTATTAACCAACCCACTCTGGCCAGAGGTTTTAACTTTGAATAGACTTGAGTAGACCGTGGCAATAATTCCATATAGCCAAGGAGATGAATCCTCTCTTAAATAGTGCTTCACTTCCAATATTGTCATTTGACCCAACTATAATCACTCGATGGACATCGTGCCATGATTTGAATATAATAATAGTGGACCTTTTATATTGAAGATCGACGGTATTCTCAAGTTTAGGGAACTGTGTAAATTAGCCATATCGATATTTTCTGTTTGTCCTTAGTTACACTAATAAATATAAAACAAATGAGTGAGTTGTTCAATATTATGAAATAACTCTTATATTAGCACATAATCTCTAGGTTCCCCCAACAGTCACGAGTAACACACTTCCCATCATTTGGAGAGCATTATGTACTCTAGTCTCATCAGATACATAGATATCCAGTCTTGATGAATCTTGACTTGGAATTTATAACGATGTGTTTTATAATATTGTGACACAATACTTATAATTACAACCATTTGAAATTTAGTTTTTCATAATGCACTAGAAATGCATTTAGTTTTTCATAACTCATTATAGCAAATATATAATAGAAAGAAAACACCTTCATTATGAACAAGAATTGATTACATGGTTAAGTAATTTGCAATAAATTACAGAATTGCCTCTAGGGCATACTGTTAACTCCATCAATCACCCACTTGCACTTGGGGCCAGTTGCTGAATCTTAATCTCACCCTTCAATCAACTTCTCGAGAATCTACAAAGCTAGACCGTTAGTAAATAGATCTGCTATGTTGTCCTTGGTGTCTACCCTTTGTATCATGACCACTTTCTTCTCAATGAATTCTCCAATCAGGTGGAAGTTTCGAAGAATACGATACGACTTCTTATGTGCTCTGGGCTCCTTTGCGATCTACATCGCTGAATTGTTATCACAGAACAATGTCATAGGATTCTTAGTATCGGGAATCACTTTGAGCTTACTCAAAAACTTACGCATCCAGACTTCCTTTTTAGCTGCTTCATTGATGGCGATGTACTCATCCTCCACTGTAGAATCGGCAATAGCTTACTAACGGCTCATCGTCAAGCGTGAGGACATAATCAAACACCGATTTACTATTCTATATATCACTTTGAAAGATCAAATACATATACCCTTTCATAAGGAGGTCTCCATTCCCGTATGTAATAAATAAGTCTCCATTATTTCTTAAATACTTTAGTATATATTTTATGGCTGTCCAACATTTTTCTATGGAATTGGATTAGTATCGGCTTACACATCATAATGCTTATGTCACATTTGGTCTAGTATATAGGACAGCGTACATAATGCATCTAATAGCTAAAGCAAAGGGGATCCTCATCATACGCTCTGTCTCATCTTTGGCACAAGGAGTGTTCTTCTTAAAAAGGATGATTCCAGACCGCATTAGAACATTTCCAAGCTTGGAATTCTCCATAATGAATCTTTTTAGTATGGTATCTATGTGCAGGGATTGAGAAAATCCCAACAACCTCTTAGGACTATCTTTATGTATCTTTATACCAAGTATATAGGCTATTTCTTCCAAATCCTTCATCAAGAAGTTCTTGGAAAGCCAAGCTTTCACATATTGCAACAACAAGTGTCATTGCCAATCAATAATAGATTATCGACGTAGGGCACTAATAATACGACATTGTTGCCCTATTCTTTTTTGTATGTACATGCTTTCTTCGCGTTCTGATAAAAACCAAACTATATGATTACTTTATCAAAACACTTGTTCCAACTCCTTGAAGCTTGTTTTAAGTCCATAATGGAACTTTAATAACTTGCAAGCCTTACCCTCACTCCCACTGACCACAAAACCATTGGGCTGTGATATATAAATGGTTTCTTCCAAATCATAATTTAGAAAATCCTTCTTTACATCCATTTGTCATATTTCAAAGTTGTAGAATGCACCGATGGCTAGCATAATCCGAATGGACTTAAGCATGGCTACAGGTGAAAAGGTCCCGTTATAATCAATACCTTGAGTTTGATGAGTTCCTTTTGCAATTTGCCTTGCCTTAGAAGTCTTCACTTTCTCATCTGCATTTAGCTCTTTCTTAAAAATCCATTTGCAACCGATGGGTTTTGTCCCTTCGGGTAGACAATGTCCAAACTTTTTTCATACATGGAATCCATTTCGGATTTCATAGCTCCAAGCTAGAGTGTAGAGTCTTTACTCTAAAGTGCTTATTGGAAGGACAGATGAGTGTCGTCATCCAAGACATATTATTCTCGCCTTCAACAAGAATAATGAGGTATCTCTCTAGTGCGCAAGAATCTCTACTAGACCTTTTAATAGGTTAAGTGTTTTCATAACGAGGTCTCTATTCCCGTATATAAGAAATAAGTCTCGAGTATTTCTTAAATACTTCAATATACATTTTACACTATCCAATGTTTTTCCCCGGGATTAGACTAGTACCGGATTACACATCCTATATGTCACGTTCGGTCCAGTACATAGGTTAGCGTACATTATGGATCCTATAATTGAAGCATAGGGAATCCTCTTCATATGCTCTTTCTCCTCATCGGTAAAAGGAGCGTTCTTCTTAAAAAGGACAATTCTAGACTACGTTAGAACATTTCCAAGCTTGAAGAATTCTCCATATCGAACCTTTCTAGCATGGCATCTATGTATAGGGATTGAGACAATCCCAACCAATCTCTTAGATCTGTCTTAAGTATCTTTGTACCAAGTATATAGGATGCTTCTCCCAAATCCTTTATCAAGAAGTTCTTAGAAAGCCTAGCTTTCATGCAGTGCCAGTCAATAATAGATCATCGACATAGGGCACTAATAATACGATAGTATTGCCTTGTTCTTTTCTGTATATACACATTCCCTCAGTGTTCTGATAAAAACAAACTTTATGATTACTTTATCAAAACACTTGTTCAACTTCTTGAAGCTTTTTTAAGTCCATAAATGGACTTTAATAACTTGCAAGCCTTAACCTCACTCCCATTGACAACAAAAACATAGGGATGCGACATATAAACGGTTTCTTTGAAATCACAATTTAGAAAAGGCGTCTTTACATCCGTTTTTCATATTTCATAGTCGTAAAATGCAGCGATGGCTAGCATAATCTGAATGGACTTAAGAATGGTTATTGGTGAAAAGGTCTCGTCATAATCAATAAATTAAATTTAGTGTAATCCTTTTGCAATTAGCCTTGCCTTATAAGTCTCCACTTTCTCATCTACATTTAACTTTTTCTTAAAAATCCACTTGCAGACGATGGGTTTTATCCCTTCAGGTAGAAAATTCCAAACTTTTTTCGTACATGGAATCCATCTCGGATTTCATAGCTCCAAGCTAGAGTGTAGAGTCTTTATTCTAATGTGCTTGTTGGAAGGACATATGAGTGTCGCCATCGAAGCATAGTCGTCATTCTCGCCTTCAACGAGAAAATTGAGGTATCTCTCTAGTGCGCAAGATTCTCTAGTAGACCTTTTAACAGGTTAAGTGCTTTCATATACGGGTGAACTTGGTTCTCCTATTGGTTCGACCAAAGTGTTAATTTCTTGGATCTCATCCAAGTGTACAACCTCGCTGTTAATTTTCTTTTATGCAAATTCCTTTTCTAATAAGAGTGCATGTCATCTTTTGTTTCTCGATATTGTGTAATATATATCCCATCGAGTTTTTAGGATATCCAATAAATTTACACAGTACCGATCTTGCCTCTAAATTATTCAGACCAACTTTCTCAATGCATGCCAAACAACCCCACATCTTCAAATATTTAAGTTGGTGTTTCTCACCATATCTCATATAGTTTTTTAGGCATAGATTTCATGCGTAATAAGTTCAACATATGCGCTGCGATTTCTGGAACATATCTCTAATAGGACATAGGTAATTCAACTTATGGAACGAACTTATATAATATGGTTCGGTTCCTTCGCTCAGACACACCATTATATTGTGGAGTATAGGGTGGAGTAACCAAGAGATAATCCCATTATCTTTTAAGTATTATCGGAAATCGTTTCCAACATACTTACCTACTCGATCTGATTGAAGGATCTTAATCTTACGGCCTATTGGTTGTCTATAACATTTTTGCACCTGATAAATTTCTTATGGACTTCGGATTTATTCTCCATAAGATACACATATCCTAGTCATGAGACAACATTGGTGAAGGTAACATAGTATTAACTATTATCTTTGGTAATTACAGGCATCAAGCCACATACATCACTATGTACTGACCGTAAGTGTCATCAACACTTTTTGGTTGCTCCATTGAAAGGACGCTTAGTCATTTTACCTTTGAGACATTACACACACGTGTCAAATGATTCTGAATCTACTGACGGTAGTAATCCTTCGATTTTCATTTTGTGGAGTCGTTTCTCACTATTATGACATAGCCTACGATGCCAAACATAACTATCATTTATATTGTTAGAAGAATTATTCATAGAGTACACATAATTAGTATTAATCACATAAAAATGACATTTTCGAGAGTAGCATCATAGACTTTATTTCCATGCAAACTAAAGTTCATAACATTATTTGGATAATGAAATATATATCTAGTGTAAGATAATCTACAAACAGAAATAATCTCACAACTATAGTCTTTTACAAAGTAACAATTATTTAATACTAATATTACTCGACTTGGCAAAACTAAATGATAGTCTCCTACCGTCATTGCCTCAACAATAGATTCATTACCACACGAAGCCATTTCGTAAGGGATGAAGCCGTAGAACCATACCCCTTCTTTTCTCTAACAATCTTCAAGTAGTTAGGACAATTTCTTTTCCAGTGACCTTTCTTGTGGCAGTTGTGAAATTCAAACTTGCCATTGGTCCTCTTACCTTTTTACCTTTTCTTACCTTCTTGCTTTTGTTTCTTCGAACTCTTCGAAGATGTGCATTATCCTTTACTGCAAGTACTATCCCTTGATCCTTAGATTGATATTCAGTCAACCTCAACATAGTAAGATCTCCATGAGACTCACATTCAATTGGTTGTGTTATAATTCAGTATGAACAGTTAATGCTGAGGAGTAAGAGAAACAAGGATCAAATTAACTTGCAATTTGCTGCATATTTGTATATCCAACTGCAAAAGTCTACCAATATAATCCTTCATCTTTAGCATATAATCGCGTACTTTGTATCCTTTTGTCAATTTGGGAACGAATAGCTTCTTCGTAAGCTCGTACCTAGTGGAACATAACTGTTCACCAAAAAGAGCCATAAGACTATCAAATATCTCTTGGACAGATATATCTTCGTACCGCCTCTGTAGCGGCTTATTTAACATAGACAGTATGAAAACATAGGCGATCTCTATGTCTGATACCCATTTTTTATACGGTATCGTAGTTTAGGGTGTCTATCATCAGTGGGTTGTTCTTTAGGTCTGCATGTAATAGTAGTCAAAATGTGCTTGTATGTCAATGCTATTTTAATTGCTCTTAAGCAATCGTTATAGTGGGGTCCAACAAGCTTGTCGTTTTCAAAAAACAGTTTTGGAATTGTCATTTTCTATAAGTTTTAATGGTAGATTATTAGGACAAATAATATTATATGCTCTTATAATATTAGTAAGGTTAAAATTTATGTTTCATTTTATAATAAGTTCCACTATTCTTTTATGTTTCACCAAATCGTAAGTCAAAACATAGTCTTTCGACTTCATTAGTGGGTGTTAGGACTCCTCCTCCTTGGAATTCTAACATATGGTTGCTCAATGAATAGCTCCATCTATGATGGATACTTCATATTGGTTGTATCATATATTACTCCTAACCCTTTAGCACCTTATTCTAATTTCACTTCGACGTTAAGTTTGCCCTACAACTAAGGAGCATGTAATTAATATATATATATATATATATATATATATATATATATATATTTGTGTGTGTGTGTGTGTGTGTGTGGCACAGTATAACTTTATATCGAACATTAATAATCTTCAACATATTATATTGAGTGATATTAACTTATCAAATGATGTAATTTTAATGAATTACTCTCTTGATTCAAGTGTTGGACATATTGAAAATCACGGTATACGTACATTTTTGTATGTGGTTATTCCTTAAGTCTCTTTGGGTATCTTTAAAGTTCCTCATTTAATGTATACATTTATATTATATAAGTTTTATTACTATTTAACATTTATATTTTATGTTACTTACGTAATAGTCTTATTTATAATATTATATTTATTAAATCTTATTTAATTAATTAACATTTTAATTATTATTATATTATCTTAGGATAAAATTTGTATTCAATATTTATAATATGCTATTACTTTTATAGTATTACACATGTATCATGTATACGTATGCATTATTTAATTTACTAACCTTTTAATTAATTTATTTAAATGAACTATTTTATTAAATTATATTAATTTAAAAATTCAGGTCATATATACTCACGTATACTTATGTTATTTTAAACATTTTAAAACAACATGACATATATTTTAATATATAATAAATGTCTACATTTACTAATTAATTAAAATATTTTACTAATTAAATTTATTTTATTAATCTTATTAATATATTTTATAATTTTGAAATTAATATATATATATATATATTCAAACATTTTGAAAATTTAATAATATTGTAACTATTATAATATAATTATATCTTACTTTAAATTTAACTTTTAAATTAAAAATATTATATTTTAAATTTTCAAACAATTTTGAAACTTAGCCCAAGGCCGAATTCATATTTGAGCCATTTCTGTTTGGGACAACCATTGGGCTGTGAGCTTAATAGTTAACCCTAACATGGTTGATTTAGAACGAAGGGCTATAGGGCTCTGATGCCGTTGTTAGAACCGGTCCAGCCTCCAACGGAAGTTATGGTTGAATTTTGAAAAAAAAATTCCCTTATTGAATCTTTATTGGCCCATAAAGTCTAATTTGTTTCGAATATTTCTAAATTTTATTTAAATACAATCTTTTAGTTTATTTAAATTTATAAAATGATACTGTATTATTTAATTATGTGCGATTATATATATATATATGTATATATGTATATGTATATGTGTGTATATATATATATATGTATCACATCTACATATAAGTATGTGCATGTGTAACACATTAATCCTTGCAAGGTATAAAATGCCTGTATGTATATAAATGCTGGGATTTATATTGCAATAGATAGGTTAGCTTATCAAATATGTAAATGTATTATCCAGATGTATGTGTATATATACACATTTTTGTTTTGTAATAAAATACATTAATATACGTACGTACATATATATGTTAAAATTTATTTATTTATAATTTTGTATAAAAAAATAAATATTTATATATAAATATATAGTATTAACGAAATGTGTATATAATATATAATATTTTATATATTTACAATATGATAAATAAATAAATTTGTCGTAATGTCGGAAATGATATTTATACAAAAACATAAATTATTTATATGCACACATATATACATACATTTATATGCATAAAAATAAATATATTAAATAGTTATATATACGAATAATATATATAAATGTAAATAAAATTATAAAATATTTTTTATTTAAATATATTTATTGAACTGGTTTTTCCCATAGACAATTTTTTTAAATTTTTTTTTGGCAAAGCCAGCAGGGTTGAATGGCCTCTACCATATATTTAGTGCAACAAAAGATGATTACAAGCAACGATGACAAAAACCATCACCAAACATAACACAACAACCACCAAAATTAATTATAACACAAGTTACTAAGTATGCTTAGACAAAAAGAGGAACAGAGAGTGTTTAGTGGAGCAAATTCCATTAAACACTCTATTGTTCCTCTCGGTCCAAATAGTTATATAACCTTCTTTAAAAGACTTAATAACTTAGTTGTAGCACGAGATTTCCATCTAGTAGCTTGAAAAATATAATACCACTCTTCAGAGGAATTCAAAATAGGCCTGTATAACTTCAAACATCCTAGCATACTTTTCCAGATCAAGCATTAGAATTGACATGTGAAAAAAAGGTGGGAAATGGATTGTTCCTCAACACCACACAACAGGCAAGTGGACAAAGGAACAATGCCATAATACTTAAGTTTATCAAGAGTTAGAAGGCATTAGAGACCACCTTCCATAGCAACAAATTTTCTTTAGGAGCTGATGCTGAAGACCAAATACGAGAATGCCAAGGAAAATTTTCCAGATCATCAGATTCAAGCAAAAATTTATAAACAGTAGCTACAGAGTGAGCTTTACCATCCCAAGAAGAGAAATCACTATCACAGTTATAAGCAAGATTTTGAATAACATTCCGGAGCTGCCTCACAATGAAAGAGCTAGAGTAAGGTAGAGAAATACACCCATCAATCCAAAACGAGCTAACCTTAGCATTGTCTGAAATACCATTAAAATATTAAGGCTATGATCAAGAATATTATGAAGGATAATCCCCCGAGACGACCAAGGATCATGCTAGAAGGATAAAGATTCCATGTCCTTCATACTGGTTTGAAATAATGGAAGAATAACATCTCTGAAACGAAGTAAGTTCCTCCATATCCAACTACAATCAGTTGGAGCAATCATAGTCCAAAAATATTGCCTCCTCATCAAATTTTTCATAACCCAGCTAGCCCATAAATTTCCATCATTCATAAGAAGTTTGTTCAACCTTGAAGACAAAGCAGCATTATTCCATTTCTTTAAATTCAAACTGCCTAACCCACCAAATCTATATGGGCTACAGACTCTACCGAAAGCAACTGGAATGAGTTTTTTGGAGTAAGGATTTCCATGCCAAAGAAAATGATTTAGAGCAGAGTTGATCATAGAAATAAGTTTAGAAGGAAGAATAAACAATCTTGCATAATGTACGCACATAGAAGTGGCAAGGGATTTAACAATAATAAGTCTACCAGCCATTGAGAAGTGTTGACCATGCCAAGAAGAAATTTTGCCAATAATTCTTTCAAACAGTTGAAGACATTGATTGGTAGTGATTCTAGAGGAACAGATAGGGGCACCAAGATAAATCTCATTATGATTAAAAGGAGAGATGCTAGATAAGGTGAACATAGCAGACTTCATTTGTTCAGGGATTCCAGCAATCAACATTTTAGACTTAGAGTAGTTGATAGACAAACCAGTTTTGGTTTTAAAATCACTTAAAATATTCAGCACACCAAAAATTGATTTTCCATTAGGCTTGGTAAAAAACATGAGATCATCAGCAAACAAGAGACAAGAAATTTCCATACTTTTGCAAAGAGGATGATAATCCACAAGGTGAAGGGACATTGCATTTTTGGATATGACAGTAAAAAGCTCCATAACACATATAAATAAGTAAGGTGGGATAGGGTCACCCTGACGAATTCCCTGAGTAACTTTGAAGTAACCAAAAGTGCTACCATTAATACTCAAGGAATAATTGACAGTGGAGACACATGTGAAAATCCAAGCAAGGAAGGGAGTAGGGAAATTCATTCTATGCAAAATATAGATGATTGTTTTCCACTGAACAGTGTCATATGCCTTCTGAATGTCCAATTTTAAGACACATCTGGGGGAGACATTATGTCTATTGTAGCCTCTGAGTAATTCAGTGGAAAGAGTGACTATCAGTGATGTCTCTGTTGGCCAAGAAAGCTCCCTGATTAGTAGAAATAATGGAAGGAAGGATATCCTTCATCCTAGCTGCTAATATCTTAGCAATACACTTGTATATGACATTACAACACGCAATTGGTCTGAAATGACTAACCAAAGAAGGATGATCAACTTTTGGAATGAGAGCAAGTCTAGTGGCATTGATACCAGATAACATCTTGTTATGTTTAAAGAAATTGAGAATGGAATTAATGACATCACCTTCCACAATGTCCCAACAAGATTTATAAAAGAAAGCATTAAACTCATCTGGGCCAGGAGAACTAGTAGACTTCATGTTGAATATGGCTTCTTTGATTTCAGAAGCAGTAATGGGCCTAATCAAGTTAGCCTTGTGATTTTCAAAGATTGTAGGGATTTTGGAGTGGGTGAATAAATGGTCATTTATAACTGGAGTGGTTTGGCTACCCAAAATGTCTTGAAAATACTAAGAATCCATGGTGAACAGATTCAGGAGAAGCACCGTTGGCACCCCACTTGTCAGTAATATTGGTTATGTTTTCAGAACTTGCTTGATTGAGAGGGACTCATGAAAAGTTTTGGAATTCCTATCCCCATACAAATTCCAATTAGCCTTTGATTTTTGTTTATTCATTTTGTACTCCTCAACCAATGCCTTAGCTAAATTATTCTTCATGATAATCTCAAGATTAGTTAAGTTCTTGTTGCAGGGATTGAGCTGAATATCTCTCTGAAGTTGCTCAAGCCTTCCTCTAATAGATGAAGAAACACAGTTACCAGTTCCAAAAATTACTCTGGCCCAAGCTCTGAGTTTACCTTTGAGATGCCTTAATTTTGCCTGCAAAATAAACATTAGGTTACCAAAAACATGAAATTTCCAAGAGTCAGCAACAACATTTGTAAAATCAGGGTGATCAACCCAGTTATTAAAAAATGAAAATGAGGCATGTCATCTCATAATCTTTTTTCCCCAATCAAGAATCAAAGGAGAGTGGTCAGACAATGAAGGAGGTAAGATGATGGAAGAAAGACAGGGCTATTTAAGAAGAGCAGAAAATTATGGAAAGCTCTATCCAGTTTGCATAATATCAAATTTCCCGTTCTACTTGAATTACTCCAAGTGAACTTGTTACCAAAGGTAGGAATTGGAAGTAATCTAGAGTCATAGATTGCACTATTCAAGGGTCTGGTTTGAGTGAAAGAGAGGGTAGTGCCACCAAACTTGTCAGATGACTGTTGCATATAGTTCCAATCCCCCATGCATATCCAAGGAGAGTTATGAGGATGAAGAGAAGGTATGATATCATGGAGAATCTGCCTATGATTAGCACTATTATCAACATAGACAGTGGTTAGGAAAACAGAAGAGGAAGAAGGAATATGAAATATTAAAGAGTGAATGTACGGCCTTTGAATAGAGATTGGAGAAAGAGTGAATATAGCAGGATTCCAAAGAATAAGAAGCCTGCCAAAAGGTGCTTGAGATAAATTATGAATGGATTTCCATTGAAGCATAATACATGAAATAGCAGTGGAGGTAGTTGAGTGGTTTAGCTTTGTTTCAGCCACAGTCAAGAGGTGAATATTTTGTGAAGAGAGTTAGCTCCCCTTATATTCCAATAGCCAAGTTTGCAATCATCATAACTTAATGGAGGATGCTCTGGTACAAACCCCAGAGAAGGTGGAAGATGGTATAGAAGATTGAAGTGTATGGCCAGCTGTTTGTTGAATCGAAAAGAGACAACCATTATCCCTATCAGAAACATGGGAATGAGGTGTGCTAACTTTTTTAGGTCTGCCTTTTTTGCTTATTTTTAAGGAGGAAACATGAGAATTAAAGTCGACTAAAGAGAGATCAATTGAGGAAGAGGGTTCAATGTCAGGGAATAAGTGAATAGAAAGAGATAATGAGTTGTAAGGGGAAACAGTCGATAAAGCTACAGGGAGGTTAGTTGGTGGCGAGGAATGCATGCCAGAGTTCACCTCAGAACCATTGGCCATTAGAGATATTTGATGAGGAACCCCCATATCAGTAGGGAGACTTGACTTAAGATGACCATTATTATGAGATATTAGAGATTCATAATTGTTTTCGTAGTCTATTTCTTGTAGGATAGACAAAGGCTTGCTTGAATGCAGGAATCATCAAGAGGATTTGATTCAGGCAACTGCATATGACCAGAATTTTTGTTGCAATTAATAGGAACTGTGCCAGTTGTATGGGATAAGCAATTCACATGCAAAGCTTCCTGAGGGTGGAGGTTATTAATAACTTCATTTGTATTTTCTTTTCCCGTTGCAATGTTTTCAATAATCTCAACATCTTCAATTGTAACACCTTCCTTTTCTATATTATCCTTTTTTTTCTTTACTTTCCTCCATTCCTTATTTACTTGCTTGTTTCTTCTCCTTCCCTTAATAAAAAACACTCTGTTACTTTTTCTTTTTGCCACCAAATTATTTTCTTCATTCTCTTGCTCAACTTTTGTCCCTTTTTCCACCTGACTTTTGTTGACTAAACCATTTTCTAACCCAGATTTAAGATCACAGAGACCAGTAGCATGCCCAAACACTTTACAATGCATACATATAAGGGGTTTCCAAGAATATTCGACAATAACATTCGGGCATAACTCATTCCCCACTGCAATATGATCAGGAAGTTCCACATCAGGTGAAACTTCAATCAAGCATTTCGCATATTCAAATCTCTTCATTTTTTCAATGTTTTCATCAAAATAGACAAGTTTACCCAGATGGCAGGCAAGCCAGTTGATGCCCAATAGTGACCAAGTTAATATAGGTATTTTGTATAGGTGCACCCATATAGGAACTGACCTGATCGAAGACTGAGCAGAAGTGAAACTGGGATTCCATTTAGTTATAATAAACATCCGACCACGGATAAAGATAGGATCTTTCATCAGCATATACTGTTTATCATCTTCATTACTGAACTTGAGATAGTAGTTCTGTTTGTCAAAGACAATTTCATATAACCCTTTGGGTTTCCATATTTTATCCAAATGAGCCTTCACTGCCATGAAATTAACAGTTCCCGCCAAGAAAAAGCCAACAAGGCAGTCAGACCAAACCTTTATGCCTTCATTAACAACCTCAGCAGGAGGTTCTAAAGGAGAACCATTGTACTGAATGTCAAACTGCACCGGAACATAAGTTCCTGCATTATGAGGTTTATTAGCAAATAAAGAAGACCATTTAAAGCTGGGGGCAGAAGAAGAAGTAGGAGGAGGCTGAAAGACCAGAGGAGATGGAGGAGCTATTGAGTAAGGTAGAGGAGGGAAAGAAGAGAGGGCGCACCAGGAATGGCTATAGGAAGAGGGTCAGGAGCCGGTGGAATAGGAGGAGCAACATGAATAACAGGGGCTGGAGGAATGGGAGTTACAGAAGGGGATGGCGGAACAGAAAAAGATGGAATGTGAGAAGGAACAGGAGCAGAGGGGGAAGGAAAGGGAGGAACAAGGGCTGGAGGAAAAGGAGGAGCAGGAACAGAAGGAGAAGGAGGAACAGACTAGGACGGGATGAGGGAATGTACGGAAGGAGTGGGAGGAGGTACAGGAGGAATGGGATGACATGGGAAGACATGGATTCAAATTATTATCAAATTTACTTTTCACTCTGATTTTAAAATAATGCGTGTATGTGTGTATATACTCGTAAAAAAGTACAAAATTATTTAAAATAAAAATTATTATTTTTATTTTATTATTTTATAATTTAAAACAATTTTAAATTATCATTTTTTAATCTAAATGTTTAAAAATAAAAATGGTTTTCTTAATTTTTTGCCATGAGCTTAATATGCATCAATAAAATTTTATAATGCATAAAATATTTTATAATAGATATATTAATTTGTATAATAATTTATGGATTTTCTGTTAAATTTATTTTAATTCAGCATTTAGTTGCTTATAACACATTATAAAGTATATATAACAGAAAGAAAGATACCTTTATTACAAACAAGAACTGATTGTAGAGTTAATTAATTTGTAATAAATGATAGAATTGCCTTAAGGTCATACCTATAACTTTACCAATACACACACATCTACAAATACAATTTCAAATAAAATTCAAATATATTTAAAAATTAGTTTTGAATAATTCAATATATTTGAAGATAAAAATAGATATTTTAAAATCAAGATTTGACTTAGAAAATTCAAATTCATATCTATAAATGTTAAATAGAATATCTATTTTTAAATTTTGAATTTAAAATATATAATGTATATATATATATATAACTATTTTATATTCGAAAATTATGCGCACACACACATAAATACAGTAATATTAATTTATAAAATTAAATCTATTTATATATTTAGTAATGCAAATATTAAAATATATAATATGTGTGTGTGTCTGGCCATAAATTATTATTTTTAAATTGTACGGTGTGGATTTGTTTTTTAAAATAATGTATATATATTTAAAACAGTTTAAAAATATACATATTAATTCTTAATTTTGCGAAAGTATATTAAATTAAGTTCTTTTAAAGCCGAAATTATATAAGTTTGAATATTAATTTTTAAACAATTATAATATATGTAATTTAGATATTTATTCATTTAATATGTTATAAAATATGTTAGCTTATTTGTGTAGTTTTAAAATCCTAAAAATTCTATATATATGTATATATAGTTATAATATACTCGAAATTATATCAGCATAAAGACGAAGTCGTATGTGTTTTTAACAATTTATGTACACATTAAATTGGACGGCAGAAGGTATATATCAATATATAATTTCCATACTGAAAAGGTCCACTATGGAGAATTCCAAGCATGGACATGTTCTGATGAAATCTAAAATCATATCGTTTTAAGAAGGACTGTAACAATGTGCACTCTAGTGGGCTCAACTTTTTTCTAAACAAAAAACCCAAGTCTGCTAAAGTACGAATCGTCTGTTTGGTATCCTTAGAATAAAAAAATGCATATTGGAGCACTGACGATATAGACTTACAGCGGAACACTAAAGTATGACAAACATATAGTTACTGAAAAATTTGACACTTCCAATATTGAGTATCTTTGTCAGTGGCGAGCACGTATTAGGAAACTTATCCTTCCGTCGTTCATGCCTTGCACAAGTACTTTTACATCTGAAGCTATCATGTGCTTTTTGTACATAACACTAATTTCTACCAATTGTCTTCCATTATATGTTATGTCTTTTAATTTTTACTTAGTCAACTCGAACCCATGTTCACGCTCGATATGTCCCATCTACCCGAAGTAGACTATAACTTCTTACATATACATATTGTACATATATATATGTGTGTGTGTGTGTGTGTGTGTGTGTAAAAGTACTACAGTTCCTCATTGAACCTAGATATTATACCTGCTATTATTTCTCTATCAACACTTTGTCTGGATCCATCACATTCGTCCTATCACGATCTCGTCGTTGTGCATATCGAGGAACCCTTATAGTGCCTAATGGTGGCTTTCCAAATATTTTGTCGAACTCTATCTCGCTTTAGGGATTTGCTACTTTTCTGCTTCCTATTGCGGACTTAGCTCCACGGACCATCCAGTTCATTTATAAAGATCTATTTATGGGTTAACTTGCATTCTCCTAACAAACGGACAGTAAACAACCATAGCGATGCATTAGCCAACTTAGACCACCTTAGTGGGGGGTTTAGCCCAGTTAGGTGTAACCCTGTCTTTAACGTTGACCGTGAAGGACCAGTGACGTTCTCAATCTATAACAACCCTACTCCTGATTTGGTACCAACACAAGTCGTCATAGTGCCTGATCCTGCTCGGCAACCGATTCAGATTACCTATTGTAATCAAAGCGATAGCCCCCCTCTTTTCTATTTTTGAAGCACTCTATCTATTCAAGGTATTTCTTCCTCTATATGCAAGTGCATACGCTCCAGGGTTCCTATAGTTGGATATGTCTTACATCGATATAATTTATACATAACTGCCGGTATCCCTTTACAATGGACAAGCTTCTATTGTGTAACACTATTGGCCTTGCGTTTCAACCTATTTTAATACTATTATTCTTATTTACCAAGTTATTTGCATGCTTATATACTTCATGCCCATCGTAATATATATTTGAATTATTACTTTTCTTTACATAACATACCTTTTAATTACTTTATTCAACCGTCGTTCGTTACCATTTCTAATTAACTGACTAAGATGTTTCTTATTATTATATTAAGTTTACTTAACTCGTTTGCCTGTATTCTACTGTTTATTCATTACTAGCTATCATTTGTTGACTATTGGGCTTTCAGTCTCCATTCTAGTTTAATTATCTTTTCTTCCTCAATTGTTTTTTTAATTTTGTCAAAATGTGTACTTTAAATTCCCTTTTTGACTATCGCACTTTTCCTATTTACTTCACTTTTTATTGTACTTAAATATCTTATATTTTAATACATTGGAACTACTTTTCTCTTCAAAAGTAATTGTTAATATAACGACCTGCCTTTTCAGCCCTCAAAAGCCTACAGTAATACATCCATGGTATTACTAGAAAGACAAATTGTTGGGGAAAAGAAAGAAAAATACAGAATTAATCTCATGTTATGATAAGTAATATATAATATACAACAGATCTTTACACAAAGAAAATTGTAATATACATACATCAATCAGAGTACACTAAACAAATTATCAGCCTAGATAGTTACAACGGCCTCTCCTTACAAATGCTGTTAAATAAAAAACTAATGCAGAGGAAACAAAATATATGGGAATACAACTTAGAGGTCTCCAACTCATCTCTTGAAGCTCCAAAGCATGCAAATTAGATATGAAAACACGTTCGGTCTGACCCGAGCATTACAATAAAATAACATTCGGATCAGCATTGTAAACTAGCATGAGAAACACACCTTCAATGGATTTTTGATGTTATAAAAACCTTTCTAAACAAAAGTATCTCGTAATACATCGCCGCACATAAACACGGAAGGGTTTTTACCTTATAGTAACCAAACCATTTATATTCGAAAATCCAGTAATATTATAATAACATCTAAGCGCGAAAGTACCAATAATCAAGTAACTATGATGCTTGTGAGTATACATCACAACATTAATAGGTATGTAATCAAAAATCGTTAAGGCGCGTTCGCTAATTTTTTTGATTCCATGGAAGTACCCTCAATACTTTGAGAATGGTCCTTCTACACAAGGATTAGAGTTATCCTTCTGAAGCGACAATCTATCCTTAGTGATGACAATAGGAAATGCATAGCTGGTCACATAAGGACGACTGCACCACTCCATTCATGCATAACAACTGTAGGTAACTCTAGGAAGGAGATGACTACACCCTCATAGGTTAGCTAAACACCAGGCCATGCATCATATCTTTTGTTTTAGTCATTACCACTGGTAAGGCTACGTCTGGCATTCTAGCTCATGCACTGTCGCATAAACAGATCTCGAAAGCACATATCAAGTCACGTACCTCAGTAGGTCTCGAAACCACACATGGGTTCCAATATCTATTTAATATAAATATAAACAAAATTACAACATAATTTTTTTATTCAAGTACATTTATTGGACTAGTCTTGTGCATAGATTAGGTATTTTTTGTTTCTAAATTATAAATAAATAAATATTAATTAAATCATACAAAACTATTTTAAATGAAAAATTACTTTAAAATTAAATTAAATTTAAAATTTTCCGGCAAATTTTTCACGAAATTTTACGATTTGAAATTTAATATATAATTTTATAATATTAAATGATTTAAAATCCAATTTTAAATTATTGGTTTCTAGTTTAAATATCTAAAAAAAAATCTCCTGTTTTTTGCTTAATATGCACCAATAAAATTTCATAAAACTCAAAATATATTTTATGATAAATATATGAAATTATATAATTATTTGTATGGTAAACTAGTCTAAATATAATTTAAAATTAATATATGAGTTAAAAAATTATTTTCTTTCGGTCGAAAGTATTATATTTATTAAATATCATATGTGTAATTTTACTATCATATTTTACACATGTATAATATAGTATTTAAATTATAAACTATGCAGAGATATGCATGTAATATATATTAAATTAATTAAATAATAATAAAATTATTCTAAGCCATGCTATACACAAAAAAGTAATCAAAATTTGTTATTTTATTTTTATAATCATATATACATATACATACAATCAATTAGCTTTGTGAAGTATATGAGCATATTCGAATCATCACCTAACTAACAATATTTTATACAGACAAATGAACATTATAATTATAAGTTTATGTTTATAATTAAATTAAAAATGTACCTTGCAACCAAAGTCCTAAAGAACACCTTCATAAGATGTCATATGCTTTTAGAAACGATTTTCAATTCAATAGAGTGATAGTCTTTGAAATGTCGACCACCAATTATCGAATGGTAGCTAAATTGATTTAATTTGAACTTGGAAGACTAAAGAGATGAAGGACAAAAATCAGCCAGCAAAAGAATGAGATAGAGGCTCCAAAAGATTCTAATCATATAAAGGTGGAGATGCTTATATAGTGGATGGAAGGAAGAGAAGTATGGATCTCATCTCTCACCCATTCTCCTTCAATCTCATCCATCCAAAATCAAGATCCATCCACTGAAATTTGAGCTGCCTCTAGCCTATGTTGCTGTCGAAATCAATAAGCCCCATGATGGGTCTTAAACCCATTTAAAACAAATAAAATATTATGCAATCAAATCATATTTAATTGCTTATCAGTGTCGTATATCAATTGATATATTTATAAATATTTTAAATATATAATTAATAATATTTATTCATCAAATCAGAATTAAAATTTATAAATAATATTTCATAAATATTATTTAATTTAATTAATTTAAAATAATTATAAATTAATTAAATCATTTGATCAAAGGAGAATTTATCGTTTTCAGTTGTGTGACTTATTGGGTGTAAATTTGGTCAACGATTAATATCGAACTATTTCAATGTTAACGTTCACACATTACTTAGCATGTGGTGTGATATTTTGGCCAAATTTATCGCTTACTCTGTTTCCGTAAAATTCAATTTTACTTTATTAAGCATTACCTTGTTGTGACTATTGTTTACACTAATTCTCTTCGTCAAAACTATATTACGTTGGGCTATGGAATTTGGTTGTGAACAAATTTCCAATGTTGTCCATATTCAACTCTTTAGTCCAAACATAAAGTCCTTGGTTCGATAATAATAGTTATCATTAACCAACTACTCTGGCTAGAGATTTTAACTTTGAGATGACTTGAGTTGACAATGGTACTAACTCTATATAGCCGAAGAGACGAATCCTTTCTAAAATAGTGCTTCACTTCCAATACTATCATTTGACCCAACTATAATTACTCGATGAGCATCATGCCATGATTTGACTATAATCAAAGTGGACCTTTCGTATTGAAGATCGACGATATTCTCAAGTCAGGGAACTGTGTAAATCATCCATATTGATATTTTCTGTTTGACCTTAGTTATATTAACCAACAGAAAGCTATTGAGTGAGTTGTTCCAAAGTTATGCAATAACTATTAGTATTGGCACGTAACCTGTAGTTTCCCCCAACATTCATGAGCAATACACTTCCCAACATTTAGAGAGCATTATGTACTTTAGTCTCGACGAATACTACGATATTCGGTCTCGATGCATCTTCACTTGGAATTTAAAATGCTGTGTTTTATAATATTGTTAAACAATACTCATAATACAACTATTTGTAATTACTATCGCAAACATACCATTTATGGATTTTCTATTAAATATATTTTAATAATGCATTTAATTATTCGTAAAAATTTATAGCAAATATATAATAGAAAGAAAAATACCTTTATTATGACCAAGAATTGATTTCATGGTTAATAATTTACAGTAAATTATAGAATTGCCCTTAGGGCATACCATTGACTCTATCAATCTCCCACTTTGCATTTGGGGCCAATTATCGAATCTTAATCCCTCCCTTCAGTCAACTTCTCATAAAACTACAAAAGCTAGATCCATAGTGAATGGATCTGCTATGTTGTCCTCAGTGTCTACCCTTTGTATCACGACCACTTTCTTCTGAACGAATTCTCCAATTGGGTGAAAGTTTCGAAGAATATGACATGGCTTCTTGTGTACTCTAGGCTCCTTTGCAATATGCATCGTTGCATTTTTATCACAAAACAATGCCATAGGATTCTCGGTATCGGGAATCACTTTGAGCTCACTCAAAAACTTGCATATCCAAACTACCTCTTTAGCTGCTTCATTAAGGGCGATGTACTCTGTCTTCCATCGTGGAATCAGCAACAGTTTCTTGCTTGGAACTTTCCAACTAACGGTTCATCGTTAAGCATGAAGACATAATCAAACACCAATTTACTATCATCTATATCACTTTGAAAGATCGAATCCGTACACCCCTTCATATGAAGGTCTCCATTCCCATATGTAAGAAATAAGTCTCGATTATTCCTTATATACTTCAATATACATTTTACGGCGGTCCAATGTTTTTCTCTATGATTAGACTAGTATCAACTTACACATCCTAATGCGTATGTTACATTCGGTCTAGAACATTAGATAGCGTACATTATGCATCTAATAGCTAAAGCATAGGGGATCCTCTTCATACGCTCTTTCTCATCATCGGTAAAAGGAGTGTTCTTCTTAAAAAGGACGATTCTAGACCGCATTAGAACACTTCCAAGCTTGGAATTCTCCACACTGAACCTTTTTAGTATGGTATCTATGTACAGGGATTGAGACAATCCTAACAGCCTCGTTGATCTATCTTTATGTTTCTTTATACCAATCATATAGGCTGCTTCTTCCGAATCCTTCATCAAGAAGTTCTTGGAAAGCCAAGCTTTCACGTATTGCAACAACAAGTGTCATTGCCAATCAATGATAGATCATCGACATAGGGCACTAAGAATACGATAGCATTTCCCTATTCTTTTCTGTATGCACATGCTTCCTCCGTGCTTTGATAAAAACCAAATTATTTGATTACTTTATCAAAACACTCGTTACAACCCGTTGAAGCTTGTTTTAGTCCATAAATGGACTTTAACAACATGCAATCCTTGTTAGTCCATGAGATGATGGTTTTGATGACAACAACCTTAGAATAGATTATAAACTATAAATATTAACATTATAACTTTAGATATATATGTATATGCAGGATTTAACCATGCAGGTACCAAGAATGAAGACTGTACAGTAAAGAGATTCAAGATATCAAGATTGAAGACTCATGAATATCAAGATTATCGAGAGTTCAAGAATTCAAGTAATTTATTCTTTAATTAGAAATTTTGTTAAAACTCATAGAAAAGCACTGGCATCTTAAAATCCAATTTATTCGTGGAATGGAATCACTTCGAGCCTGTTAAAGGGATGGAACCTTAAGTAGGATGGAACCTACGAAAAATTTAGTGGAACATTGTTTTGTATCCGCTAAATTTTTATTCAAAATGATTTTTCAAAGTTATATCTTGTTTTCAAAATGATTTCAAAACCTTCCTTTTAAAAGCATCAAAAACCTCTATCCTGATTTTTATAATTTTAGCTTCAAAATCATCTTTACTTTCAAAGTCAAATTACTCCTGATTTTAAACTATCTTTTAATATAATATATTTAACTTTTAAATATTTATACTTAGATTTAAATATAAAATTATAGTTAAATTATATATATATATATATATATATATATTATTCTCTATATTTACTTATGAATTTTAACTATAGTCAAGTATATTTATGAAGTTTAAAATAGTTTTAATATAAAATAAAAGTTATTTTCAAAGAAAATCAAAACACCAAAAAATCCTTTGAGATGTCGACATGCCCAAGTACCCTATGTCGACATGGTGTCAGTTGAGTTTAAAATATAAATTTCAAAAGAAGTGTCATTCGTCATAACTCTTCACGAATGGACATGACTATTGTTGTTCTATAAATAGGGGTCAGTTTCAACGAATTTTACATCAGATTTTCTGGTTTTTCACTCCTCTTCTTCTTCCACTTTTCTTAATACATATTCTTAACACTACTCTGCGGAAATCAACATTGAATCGAACTCGATCATTCGTAGTTTGATTCTCTATCACTCTCTCAACAGGATCCTCAATGCTATTCAGAGTTATAGGCATTTTGTAATCAACTTAGCAAGAAACGGTGTGATTGTTGCCTTGAAAATCAATCAAGCGAGATAAGGTGTGATTGTAGCCTTGGGAAATAAATTGGGTGAGCTTGTTGCCCGCAAAATCAAGTGGGTGAACTTGTTGCTCGAAAAATCAAGTATCTCTACCCAGAGGATTGTGATTCTAGAGGGTGCACCTCGTAGCCTTGAAATCGAGGGTGTAATTGTACAATTGCTTTTGAAAGAAAATCTGTACTTGTGTGCGGGACTAGATGTAGGGTAACTCCGAACCAGTATAAAATCCGGTGTGTTCTTTCCTTTATTGCTTTTTATTTTATTTCTGCATTTGTGTTTGGTTCTGCGATCATAACTGTGTCTATATATTGCACACATCTGCGTTTAAATTAACATAAACTCAAAAGATTTAGTAATTCTTTATAAACACTATTCACCCCCTCCCCCCTCTAGTGTTAATCCTAGCCTTAACATCCGTAATCCGCATTTCTTACAATCCTTACCCTCACTCCCACTGACCAAAAAACTCGGGGACTGCGAAATATAAGCGATTTCTTCCAACCACCATTTAGAAAAGCCATCTTTACATCCATTTGTTATATCTCATAATCATAAGATGCAATGATGGCTAGCATAATCTGAATGGACTTAAGCATAGCTATACATGAATAGATCTTGTCATAATCAACACCTTGAATTTATTGAAATCCTTTTACAATTAGCGTTGCCTTAAATCTCTCCACTTTCTCATCTATATTCAGCTTTTTCTTAAAAATCCATTTGTTGCCGATGGGTTTTATCCCTATGGATAGACAAAAGTCCAAACTTTTTTTCGTATATGGAATCAATCTTAGATTTCATAGCTCCAAGCTAGAGTGCGGAGTCTTTACTCTGAGTGCTTGTTGGAAGGACAGATGAGTGTCTTCATCTAACACATAGTCATTATTCTTGCCTTCAACGAGAAAACTGTAGTATCTCTTTAGTGCGCATGATTCGCCACTAGACCTTTTAATGGTTTAGATGTTTTCATATACGGGCAAACTTAGTTCTCCCTCTGGTTCGGCCTAAGTGTTTATTTCTTGGATCTCATGCAAGTTTACATCCTCATGGTTAATTTTCTTTAATGGAAATTCGTTTTCTAAAAAGAGGCATGTCACCTTTTTTTCCTTGGTATTGTAGAATATGTATCCCGTCGAGTTTTAGGATATTCTACAAATTACACAGCACCGATCTTGTCCCTAATTTATTCATACCAATGTTTTCAATGTATGCCAGACTGCTCCACACCTTCAAATATTTAAGTTGGGGTTTCTTATTACATCTCATATGGTGTTTTAGGCATAAATTTCATGAGTAATAAGTATAACATATGCGCTATGATTTCTGGCGCATATCTCCAGTAGGAAAAAGATACCTCAGCTCGTGGAACGAACCGTACATAATATGGCTCGGTTCCTTCGCTCAGACACACCGTTATATTATGAAGTATAAAGTGGAGTAACCTAAGAGATAATCTCATTATCTTCTAAATATTGTTGGAAATCCTATCCAACATACTCGATCTGATTGAAGGATCTTAATCTTACGGCCTATTTAGTTTTCTACAACATTTTTGTACTCGATAAATTTCTCATGGACATCAGATTTATTCTTCATAAGATACATATATCCTGGTCATGGGAGAATATTGGTGAAGGTAACAAAGTATGAACCATTATCTTTGGTAATTACAGGCATCGAGACATATACATCACTATGTACTAACCATAAGAGTTCATCAACTCTTTTCGATTGCTCCCACTGAAGGGACGCTTAGTTATTTTTACCTTTGAGACATGACTCGCACATGTCAAATGATTATGAATCAATCAACGGAGGAAAACCTTAGATTTTCAATTTGTGGAGTCATTTCTCACTAATATGACATAGCCTATGATGCCAAAGATAACTCTCATTTATATTATTAGAAGAATTATTCACAGAATACACATAATTAGTATTAATCACATAAATGATTTTTTTTAGTATATCATCATAGACTTTATTTTCATCCAAACTAATGTTTGTAGCATTATTTTGACAATGAAATATATATCCAGTCTAAGACAGTTTGGAAACAGAAATAATCTCACAAATAAAGTCTTTTACAAAATAGCAATTATTTAATACTATTATTACGCCACTATGAAAAGCTAAATGTTAGTCTCCTACCGTCATCGCCTCTACAATAGATCCGTCAGCAACTTGGAGTCTCACTCTCCTATGCCATGCGATGCCATTTCCTAAGAACCTATAACGAATTACAAGTATGAGTACTGGATCTAGTATCTAAGACCAAAGGTATTTTATTGATTAAAAGTAATTTTGAATCATAAATGTACATGATGGAGCCATAGAACCATTCTTCTTCTTTTCTCTAACAATCTTCAAGTAATCAGGACAACTCCTTTTCCAGTGACCTTCCTTATGGCTCTTGTGACATTCACGCTTGCCATTGGTCTTCTTACCTTTTTACTTTTCTTACCTTCTCCTTTTCATTTCTTCGAACTCTTCTAAGATGATGCACTATCCTTTACTACAAGTACTATCCCTTGATCCTTAGATTGATACTCAGCCAACCTCAACAAATTAAGAAGCTCCATGAGATTCACATTCAATTGGTTCATGTTATAATTCAATATGAATGGCTCATGCTGAGGAGTAACATAATCCAGGATCAAATTAACTTGCAATTCATTGTTTACCTGTATGTCCAACTGTGAAAGCCTATCAATATAATCCTACATCATTAACACATAATCGTGCACTTTCTGTCCTTTTGACATTTTGGTATTGAATAGCTTCTTCGTAAGCTCGTACCTAGTGGAACATGACTATTCACCAAAAAGAGCCATGAGACTATCAAATATCTCATTGGCAGATTTATCTTTGTGCTGCCTCTATAACGATTTATTTAACATAGACAATATGAAAACTTGGGAGATCTCTATGTTTAAAACCCATTTTTCTTATGCTATCATAGTTTGGGGTCTGCATCATCAGTGGGTTATACTTTAGGTTCGCTTGTAATAGCAGTCCAAATGTGCTTGTATGTCAACTATTTTAATTGCTCCTATCCAATTGTTATAGTTCGGTCCGGTAAGCTTGTCGTTTTTAGAAAAAAAGTTTTGGAATTGCCATTTTTTACAAGTTTAGTTGGTAGATTATTAGGACAAATAATATTATATGTTCTTATAGTATTAGTACGGTTAAACTTTATGTTTCATTTTATAATAAGCTCCACTATTCTTTTATGTTTCACCAAATCATAAGTCAAAACATGGAAGTCTTTCGACTTCATTAGTGGGTGTTAATACTCCTCCGTCTTGGAATTCTGAAATATGGTTTGCTCAATAAATCGTAGCTCCACCTACGATGGATAAATTCATATTGGTTGTATCATATGTAACTCCTAACCCTTTAGTACCTTGTTCTAATTTCACTTCGACCTTAAGTTAGCTCAACAACTAAGGAGTATGCAACTAATTTATTAATATATATATATATATATATATATATATATAACATAGAGGAAAACATTATATCAAAGATTATTAATCTTTAATATATTATAACAAGTGATATCGACTTATCGAATAATGTAATTCTCATGAGTTACTATCCTGATTCAAGTGTTGAACACATTGAAAATCACGATGAACGTACATTTTTGTATGTGGTTATTCCTTAGGTCTATTTGGGTTTCTTTAAAGTTACACATTTAATTTATAAATCTATATTATATAACTTTTATTATTAAATAACATTTATATTTTATATTACTTATATAATAGTTTTATTTATAATATTATATTTATTAAATCTTATTTAATTAATTAAAATTTTAACTAATTTTATATTATCATAGTATAACATTTATATTCAATATTTATAATATGCTATTACTTTTATAGCATTACACATATATCATTTATACGTGTACTTTATTTAATTATATAACCTTTTAATTAATTAACTAATTAAGTTGAACTATTTTAATTAAACTATATTAATTTAAAAATTCATATCATATATACTCACGTATACTTATGTTATTTAAACATTTTAAAACAACATAACATATATTTTAATATATAATACATGTGTATATTTTCTAATTAATTAAGATATTTGATTATTTTATTCTATTAATCTTATTAATAGTTTTATAATTTTGAAATTAATATATATATATATATATATAAACATTTTGAAAATTTAGTAATATTATAATTTTTATAATACAATTATATTTTACGTCAAATTTAACTTTTAAATTTAAAATATTATATTTTCAATTTTCAAATAATTTTGGAAATTAGCCAAATGCCCAATTCATATTTGATCCTTTTTATTAGGCTAATTTTCAAAATTCAAATAATTTTGAAATTATGATCGATATGGGAAATTCATATTCGATTGGCAACAATGTTATGATCGATACCATCAAAATTGGACCGAGCTCCAATTAAGATGGAATCGATTGGGAATGATAAACAAGGCTTAGTGAGGTTACATTTTAGATTTCAGGTCAATCGGAGTTTGTATGCTCGAGTTATGGATGGATCAATGTCGAAAAGGAACTGTCTCGTATTGATTCTTTTCGTATCGATATAGTTCGTATCGATCAAATGGACTTAGCAATTCACTTTTGATCGATGGTTTCGTATTGATTGATATGGACATGGATAAGGGAAATGCAATTGGCACTTGCTTTAGATCGGTCACGATACGTATCGATCACTTTCCTGATCGATATGAAATGCTACGCTTGGGATCGCTACGAACAAGGGAGCAGCCGATGGATACGAAGAAGCAAAGCTCAAATCGATATGAAGGATGGATATGGACTTGATGGATACCAAGGCACATATTTCCTAGGGTGGCATCGGATCGATACAAACAGTGTGGATATGAACATGGCTTGGATCGATACGGAGAAGGGGTGATGGATGGATACAAAATACATGGATACGAAACCTTCAGCCTATCCGCAAATACAAACTTGGATCAATCATAACTCTCAAACCATAGGTCCAAATGTTATGAAGTTTCCATAGAAGCTTTCTTATTCACCTAGGAACGTTCATGATCGATCTCAGCTTCATTGGACCATTTTTGGATCGATACGAATTGTACTTGGATCGATCGAGATCGATCCCAAACCACTCTGGATCGATCTAGCGGTCCCACCTGCACATAAAAAGAGGTATTCCAGGTTTTGAGGCATATATTTTTGGATCTACACCTATAAATAGTAGTTCTATGACAACTGAAAAAGGGATCTTCTTCTTCTTTTCTAGGCGAAAATCTTTCATTTTGTCTATTGATTGCACCGTCTTGTAACTGTAACCATAGTATAAAGGAAATAAAAGGATCAATTCTAAATGGACGTAGGTCGAAAATAGCCGAATCACTATAAATCTTGTGTCTTCTCTTATTTTCTTTTCTTTTAATTTTTTTCATTTCTTCATTTTCTCTCTCTTCATTATCTGGTTCTAAGATCTATGTTTGGTTACTGAGTTACTGAGGATTTGTGTGTACACACTGGTGTTTTCACTACTTTTAGGGTTTGCGACCAATTTTGGCACGAACACTTTGGTGCTTTCACTGAGAAAGACTAACACCCACTACATCGGATTTGAAGTTTAGATTTGTAAAGCTAAAGGACCGCATCTAGAAGGAACCAAGACTAAGCCATCAACAAGGAGACAAGTGACAGAAAGGAGTCAGCATGAAGTGAGTCAGAAGGCTTCCTCGGGAGCAAATTAGACCTTAGTTTTCATCACCAGAGATGAGATGGAGATGATGGATTCTATGCATGAAGGATTGTTGAAAAGGCAGGAGGAAATGACGGAGAACCTTCTAAGACAGTTTGGGAAGGCAGGAGGAGCAGAGCAGCAGGAGATGCTGGGGTTTAGATCCACGGAGCTGAAACAGAAGGACTCAACAAGTAATTAGATGGAGCAGCTCAACAGGGCGTAGCCCCTAATTAGCATGCAATTATCAATCTAGATGCATCTAGACTCGGAGGCACACCACCATGTAACGGTCATGTAGGGATTCTAGGTGACACCACACAACATGATGCCGATAGGAGCACGAGAGTACGTGATGAAGAGTATGTAACAGAATTCGCTCGGGAACTCGGGGGTTACCCTTGCTAAACAACACTGGATTAGCTGATATTATTAGGCGAACTATGCATGGAGGTTTAGAAAATAGAGATCTGGAAGGAGTAAACATGAGTCTGTTTACCCATGACATCAAAATGGCTAGGAATTCACTAGAGTTCAAGCTACCTACTCTGGAGGTATACAACAGCAGGGCTGATCCTACCGAACATTTGATGAGGTACACGAGACACATGGAAGTGTTGAGGGCATCAGAAGAAGTTATGGCCCGGTGTTTCCCTCTATACTTGACGGATATAGCTGCTATGTGGTTTAGGCAGTTGGAAGATGGATCCATTAGAACATGGACCGAATTGGTGGACAAGTTTTTGAAGTAGTTTCAGGTTCATATCAAGAGGTCGAAAAATATGATGACACCGGTGTCCATGAAGCAGATGACAAGAGAATTGCTCTGGGCTTTCTTAACTCGGTACAATGCAGCAGTTGTTTTGGTGGATCAGCCAGATCCATCGATTGTTTTAATGGTAGCAGTATCAGGAGTTAGGGACAACTCGGATTTCAAAGTACCATTGATATGAAATCCACCAATGGATCTCGGGGAATTCTTTCACGAGGCTGAAAGTTTCTTCGATAGGAGGACGCGAGTTTGGATTTGAAGCTAAAGGAAGTGAATGTGGTTAAGGATGGAGGACCATCTAGGGAGGGCTCGAGTATGGTTAAGGATAAAGGGAAGAGGAAGTTGGATGGCAACTCTGGCAGGGCAAGGAAGCGCTAAGGAGAACCAAAATTCTCTACTTACACCGGATTGAACGAGACGTTGGAATAGATATACATGAAATCTCGGGATCGCCTACCCTACCGAAGGCCGACAAAGAGAGAACCCTCGAAACGTGAGAGGGAATAAGGAAGATACTGTCTCTTTCACGACTTAGACGGGCATGATACCAACAGCTGTCGGCATCTAAAGGACATATAGTCGAGAAACATGTAAGGGTGGTCAATATGCAACAATATGCCGGGACCCAAAATACGGTGGTGGAATAGCAATAGTCACCGTCTACCTCAAATGACAACGACGCAAGGCTCAGGAATGATGGTTGATTGGTTATTGACTAATCCAGATGGTATGAAATAAGTAGTAAACTCTGGGCGAACGACGAAGTCATTTACTCATGTACGGGGATGGCAATAGTCCCTAGGCATACTTTGAGATGATCCGCGTTTTCTCTCTGATTTGGACACATGCTTTTTTCTGATTTGGTTTTGAAGTTTGGTTCGAACTCCTGGTTTTATTTGTTTTCTTGTTTGGATTTTGGTTTGGATGCTTGTTTCTTGGTTTGGATCTTGTTTTGGATTTTTGACATGGATTTCTGGTTTTTTGATTTTATCTAGATTTCAGATTGGATTTTGATTGGATTTATGGACTCTGCCTAGCAAGAAGTAAGTCGCTTCGTCTGAACGTGGGGAATCGACTTATTTCAAATTGTTGAGTATGAACTATGCTCGACAAGGGTTCGGAGAGACTAGGATTCAGCCTAGGACTTAGGCCCCATATGAGCTATCATTTGTTATTTTGGGTCGTCTAGCGTGGACTAGCTTGTTAAGGATCCGGACAGACCAGGATTCGGCTTAGGACTTAAACTACGGCATTATTCGGCATTTAGGGACACTGAATCAGGATCACCATCAGTCTAGGACTTAGGCCAAGGTGTTGCTTAATACAGGTCGTTCTATGTGGATTATGCTTGGAAAGAACCCGAAGAGGTTACAGATTTAGATATTAGCTATGGACAGCTAAGGATTAGGGCATGGACCTAGAGTGGTCTTGGATTTTTCTAAGGGTCTTGAGCGGTCCCGGATTTGGATACTGGCCCGGAGAGTTCATGGATTTGGCTATTGGTCACTGGATATGGATGGATTAGAACTTGGTTTTTGGGTTCAGATGGGTATGGAATTGGTTGAGGATTCGGTTATTGGACTCGGAATCGGATATCGACTCAGAACAACCGCGGATTTGGTTATGGATATGGCTATGGATGGAATATAGGCTTTGGATGCTGGAATAAAAGCTATTGAAAACACGCCTTCCTATTGCAAGGCATGTTTTGAGGGGAAAATGTTACCTTGCCTTTTGGACAAAGCCGGGATATCAACAAATTGACTAAAAAGGATGGATATAAGGATTGGAGATCGATTGGAAACAAGGTTCTGATCGATACCATCAAAATTCGACCGAACTCCAAACAAGGTGGGATCGATTGGGAAAGATAAACAAGGCTAGATGAGGCTATGTTTTAGATTTCAGGTCAATCGGAGTTCGTACGCTTGAGTTATGGATGGATCAACGTCGGAGAGGAACAGTCTCGTATCGATACTTTTCGTATCGATATAGTTCTTATCGATCGAAATGGACTCAGCAATTCACTTTAGATCGATGTTTTCGTATCGATCGATATAGGCATGGATAAGAGAAAACCACTTGGCATTTTGCTTTAGATCGGTCATAGTGCATATCGATCACTTTCCAGATTGATATGAAATGTTATGCTTGGGATGATGTAAACAAGGGAGCAGCCGATGGATATGAAGAAGAAAAGCTTGAAACGATACGAAGGATGGATATGCACTTATGGATACGAAGGCACGTGTTCCCCAAGGAGGCATCAGATCGATACGAATAGTGTGGATACGGACATGGCTTGGATCGATAAGAAATCCATGGATACGAAGCCTTCAGCCCATTTACAAATACAAACTTGGATCGATCATAACTCTCAAATCATATGTCCAAATGCCTTGAAATTTTCATAGGAGCTTTCTTATTCACCCAGGAACATTCATGATCGATCACATCTTTATTGGACCATTTTTGGATCGATATGAATTGTACTTGGATCGATCGAGATCAATCCCAAACCACTCTGGATAGATCTAGCCGGTCTACCATGAGAAGAGGTATTCCGGTTTTTGAGGCGGATATTTTCGGATCTACACCTATAAATAGCAGTCCTATGGCAACTAAAAGGGGGACTTTTTCTTCTTTCCTAGATGAAACTCTGCCATTTTGTCTATTGATTTCACAAGCTTGTAACTGTAACCACAATATGAAGGAAATAAAAGGATCAATTCTATGTGGACGTAGGCTGGAGATAGCCGAACCATTATAAATCTTGTGTCTTCTCTTATTTGCTTTCATTTTAATTTTGTTATTTCTTCATTTTCTCTCTCTACACTATCTGGATCTGAGATCTGTGTTTGGATACTAAGGATTTGTGTGTATACACTGGTGTTATCGCTACTTTTGGGGTTTGTGACCAATTTCAACGCAAATATATAAAAAACATAAATTGTATACACACACACACGCATACATACATTTATATACATATAAATGAATATATTAAATAATTATGTATATATATGAATAATATATGTATATTAACATAAATAAAATTACAAAATATTTTTATTTAAGTATATTTGTTGAACTATTCTTGTGCATAAACAAATTTTTTTATTTTCAAATTATAATATGTATTAATAAAACAATATAAAATTAGTTAAAACAAAAAATTATTAATTTATGAAACTAAATTTAAATATAAATTTCCAATAATTTTTTCAAAAAAAATTATCATATAATTTTTTAATTTAAAACAATTTAAAATTTAGTTTTAAATTATTAGTTTTTAATCTTACTTAAAAATAACAAATGTTTTTTTAATTTTTTGTCATGAGCTTAATGTGCATTAATTAAAACATAAAATATTTTATAATAGATATATGAATTTATATAATGATTTATGAATTTTTTTCTACTAAATATATTTTATGTAAGCTTTTAATTATCTATAACACATTATAAAAAAGAGGGAATTAGGCTGAAGGAAAAACCTGAGAACACTTTTAGTCTGAAGGACAAAAGTTTTAAAATTTAGCCTGAAGGACAAAAAATGATATATTCATATAGCATTACACACCCATAATGCTATATTCATATAGCATTACACATCTATAATGCTATATACAACACAATTTTATAAGTTTCTGCATACACAAACAAGCAGCTGTGTAATGCTATATGAATATAGCATTATGGATGTGCAATGCTATATGAATATATCATTTTTTGTCCTTCAGACTAAATTTTAAAACTTCTGTCCTTCAGACTAAAAGTGTTCTCAGGTTTTTCCTTCAGCCTAATTCCCTGTTATAAAAAATATATAACAGAAAGAAAATACCTTTATTACAAGCAAGAATTGAATACAGAGTTAAATAATTTATAATAAATGATATAATTGCCCCTAGGGCATACCCATAACTTTATCAATAGAGAACATCTATAAATTCAATTCTTAAATTATAATAAATAATAAAATTCAAATATATTTAAATTAGTTTTGAATAGTTCAATATATTTAAAGATAAAAAGAGATATTTAAAGTTAAGATTTCACTTGGAAAATTCAAACTCTTATATATATATTTTAAATAAAACATCTATTTTTAAATTTTGAATTTAAAATATATAATATATATATATATAATTATTTTATATTCGAAAATTATATATATACATATACACAAATATACCAATATTTAATTTATAAAATTAAATCTATTTATTAATTTATTAATATAAATATTAAAATATATAATATATGTGTGTGCGTTTGGCCATAAATTTAATTTTTTTTCTGAATAACATAGTATTGATTTGTTTTTTAAATAATATATATAATAGTTTAAAAATATTCATATTTAATTATTAATTTTTTGGAAGTATATTATACCAAAATAAAATTCTTTTAAAGTTGAAATTATATAAGTTTGAACATTAATTTATAAACAACTATAATATATGTAATTTATATATTTAATACGTTCTAAAATAGTTTTAGCTTATTTACACGTAGTTTTGAAATCCTAGTTTTAGCTTATTTACACGTAGTTTTGAAATCCTAAAATAATATATATATATATATATATATATATGTATATATATATATATGTATGTATGTATATATGTATGTATATATGTATGTATGTATATATATATGTATATATATATGTATATATATATATATGTATGTATGTATGTATGTATGTATATATATTATACCCGAATTATATTAATGTAAAGACGAAGTCGTAAGTTTTTCTAACAATATATTACTCATCAATTGGATGACAAAAGGTATATATAAATACATAATTATCATACCGAAAAGGTTTGTTGTGGACAATTCGAAGCACGTAAATGATCCGATGAATCCAGAATCATATCTTTTTTAAGAAGACTATAACAACGCACACTTTAGTAGGCTTGATTTTTTTTCTAAATCGAAAACCCAAATCCACTAAAGTATGAGTCGCCTGTTTGATATCCTAAAAATAAAAAATAAATGCATATTAGGGCACTTGATGATATAAACTCACAACGGAATACTAAATTATGATAAACATATAGTTACTGACGAAGATGACACTTTCGATATTTAGTATCTTGGTCAGTGGAGAACATGTATTAGGAAACCTATCCTTCCACCGTTCCGCTTTGCACAAATACTTTTACATCTGAAGCTCTCGTGCGAGTTTTGTATATAACATTAATTTGTATCGATTGTCTTCCATTACATGTTATGCTTTCTAACTTTTACTTAGTCAACTCGACTCACATTCGTGTATGATATGCCCCATCTACCCAAACTAGACTATAACTACATACATATACGTATATACATACATACATACATATACATATATATATGTATATATATATATATATGCATACATATAAGTACTATAGTCCCTTATTGGACTTAGATACGTCCCCACTGTTATTCCTCTATAAATACTCTTTCTAGATCTATCGCCTTCGTCCTATCATAATCTCATTGTCGTGCATATCGAGGGACTCTTATAGTGCCTAATGGTGGCTTTTCAAAAATTTTGCCGTACTCTGTCTCGCTTTAGGGATTTTCTATTTGTCTACTTCTTATTGTTGACTTAGCTCCATGGACCATCCAATTCATTTTAAATGATCTTTATGGGTTAACTAGCATTCTCCTAAAAAAAATAGATAGCAAACAATTATGGAGATGCATTAGCCAACTTAGCCTACACTAGTAGGAGGCTTAGCACAGTTAGGTATAACCTGGTCTTTCCTATTGACCGTGTAGGACCGATGACGTTCTCACTCTATAACGACCCTACTCCTGATTTGGTATCAGCATATACCGTCAAAATGCCCGCTCTTCCACACCATCCGATTTAGATTGCCTATTACAATCAAGGCAATAGCCTCATCTTTTCTATTTTTGAAGCAGAATCTTCTATCTACTAGGGGTACTCCTTCCTCTATATACAAGCGCATACTCTCCATGGGTCCTACAATTAGATATGTCTCACATCGGTACAATGTAACACAACTACTAGTAGCACTTTATAGTGGACGGGCTTCTATTGTGTAACTCTATCAACCTCGCATTCCAAATCATTTTAATGTTATATCATTCTTATTTACCAAGTTATTTCCATGCGTATATACTTCATTCCCATCATAAAGTATATTTGAATTTGTATACATTTAATTATTTCTTTTCTTTACTTTCAATCATTAACGTTCAATAAGTCTTACATATTTTAATTACTTTATTCCACTATTGCTCGTTACCATTTCTAGTTTACTGACTAAGATGTTTCTTGTTATTATATTAAGTTTGCTTAGCTCTTTCGGCAGTATTCTACTGTTTCTTCATTGATGGTTATCTTTTGTTGACTATTGGGCTTTTAGTATCCTTTATAGTTTAATTATCTCCTCTTCCTCGATTGTTTTTTAATTTCAAAATGTGTACTTGAAATTCCCCCCTTTAACTACTGCTCTTATTCCTATTTACTTCACTTTTTATTATACTTGAATATCTTATATTTTAGTGCATTGGAACTACATTTCTCTTTAAAAGTAATTGTTAATGTAACGACCCACCTTTTCGACCCTTAGAAGTCCATCCCAATACATCTATGGTATTCACGTGCCGAGCATTCAAGTGACAGAATGATAGATTGTTGGGGAAAAGAAAGAAAAAGATAGAAAAAAATCTCACATTATGACGAATAATATATAATATACAATAGATCTTTACAGAAAGAAAACTGTAATATACAGACATCAATCAGAGTACACTAAACAAATTATCAGCCTAGATAGTTACAGCAACCCGTCCTCACAAATGCTATTAAATAAAAAAATTAATGCAGCTGAAATAAAGTATATGGAATATAACATAGAGGTCTCCAACTCGTTTCTTGAAGCTCTAAAGCATGCAAACTAAATCTAAAAAATATGCTTGGTCTGACCCAAGCATTATAATAAAATAACATCTGGATTAGTCTGGAAAACCAGCATGAGAAACACACCTTTAATGGATTTTTGATGTTATAAAACCTTTCTAAACAAAAGTATCTCGTAAGGCATCGCCTCATATAAACACAAACAAGTTTTTACCTTACGATAACCAAACCATTTATATTTGAAAATCCAGTAATATTATAATAATGTATAAGGGCAAAAATACCAATAATCTAGTAGTTGTGATGCTTGTGAGTGTACATCACAAAAATAATAGGTATATAATCAAAAACCGGTAAGGCAGGCTCGCTCGTTTTGTCAGATTCCATGGAGGTGCCCTTAGTACTTTGAGAATGGTCCTTCTGCACAAGGATCTAAGTTATCCTTCTAAAGCAACAATACATCCCTAGTGATGAACAATAGGAAATGCATAGCTGTCCATGCAAGGGGCGAATGCATAGCTGTCCATGCAAGGGGCGAATGCATCGCTCCATACATGCATAACAACTATAGATAACTCTAGGAAGGAATGACTACACCCTCATGGGTTAGCTAAACACCTAGCCATGCATCATATCTTTGGTTTTAGTCATTTCCGCTGTGAGGCTATATCCGGCATTCCAGCTCATGCACCACTACATGAATAGATATCGGAACCACACATTGATTCGCATACCTCAATAGGTCTCGAAACTACACATGGATTCCTACATCTTAACAAAGATCTCGGAATCACACATGCATTCTCATACCCCAACGGTTCTTGGAATCACACCTGGATTCTAACATTTAAAACAAATCTCGAATTTCCTCTAAGCATAGAATTCATATACGGTTTGGGAGTGGTTACTGTTTTGACTCATCTCTTACAAGTACACTCCCTCGCTTACCAAATGTTCCAAAACCAATCGATCAATTTGTGAAATGCTCATGCCAGTTCTTTTGGAAACAATCAGACAATACATAAGAGCAAGGATCACCCCCTAACCATATATGTGGACATACTTCTTTATCATTTTTCCTAGAAGAGCAAAATGAGTTTATACATATAGTATAGCACCCCTGACGATAACTGTACCATATAATCCATGTGTTTCTCTAGATATTTTCATAGTTAAAATTCTTCGGTGTTGAGTAGGGAATATTTACTTACCACCAAAATTAAGGACTACATATTTAGGCCAATATTTGATAGGTGGTTATTTAACCACCGAATAATCAAACATTCAAATAGAGATTACATTTTCCATGGAAACCACCAAGTCTCTTAGATTAATCTTTCATTAATTCCCTTTCCAAAATATTCAACAAAATATTTATATACTTATCTCATCGGAATAAGTATATTCACAAACCATTCCTTTCCAACTTGTAAATCCTTTTTCACATACGTATAACATGGTATAAGTATATTCACCAAACACTTAGAAAGATTTTCTATTTGAAAATCATATTAAAATGATTAGATTCAAATGTCTTTAAACGAAGATATAAGTAACCCAAAATACCATTCCTTTCCATAAATCTCTTTTATTTTGTAAATATATCCTTTATAAATCTCCAAATACATTTAAAAAAGTTCTTTATAAATCTCCAATGTATTTATAAAACAATAAATATCCAATCTATTTGTAAGACTTCTCTTTTATAAATCTCAAGAAACTCATTTATAAACTTCTTTTTTAAATCACTTCATTTATAAACCTCTTTTCTAAAATCACTTAAAACTAAACTTCTTTTCAAATTCCAAACCTTTTTCAAATTTATAAACTCCTTTAAATAAATGTTTTTTATAAAAGAAATCCTTATATAAACTATTTAATTAATGTAGATAAAAAATTTAACGTCATAAATATAAATTTTAAACATTTTTAAATAATATAATAATAAGCTTTAAAAACATTTTAAATAATATAATCATTAATTTTTAGAAAAAAATTAAATTTAAAATAACTTTAAACAACTTTCAAAATATAATTAATTAACTTTCAAACAACATTACTGATAAAATAATTAACTAGCATTAAATAATCAATAAGAAAATAATTTATTATCTTTAGACAACCTTAATAAGAAATTAATTATCTTTAGGCGACATTAAAAGTTAATTGATTTTTAAACATTATAAATATAATAATGAACTTTAATAAAGAAATAATTTTACAGAACACTTTGTAAAATAAAATTTTAACAAAACATTTTGTTAAAATAATAATTAAATAAAATAATTTACTTTAAATTATAAAATTAAGGTTAATTTAACTCTATAACTTTCCAAACTCAAAAAGAGTTTGGCGACCACAATGGTACTTAAATAAGCTATCATTAAATTCAATTTAACTTCCTAAGTTAGATTATGGGTACTTACATAAACATACATATATGTAAGCCAAATCCGTAATTAATAATTAATTGTTAACACATCATTGATCAAGTATTTATCAATTTACACTCTAATAAATGTCCAAATCATTATAAAGTAGAATGAGAATTTATGCTGCTAAACAAATGTCATTCAAAATAAACTCTTTCATTTATTATAAGATGTTTCTTTGGCGAAATAGACAACACCAAAGAATTATACTTAAGTTAACTACGTTATTATTTAAACAACGTAATTATATTAAACCGATATTATTTTATCACTTTATACATTATCCATTTTCAAAAAATGATAATTTATCTAAACCAAGCAACAAGAAATTACATCATCCAAGCAAGCAATAGAATTTTTTGTCTACTATATATCTTAACCGGAAAGGTGAGTTTAACTCATCTAAATTTCAGTTATAGTCGACGCATTCTGTTTCCGTCTAAAATCGAATAGCGTTCGATTCTAGCTTGAAATTCTACAAGCTCCACCTTAACCAAACCCAATTCCAATACATAAGTAACGTTCCTATGAGTTCAACGTGACAGACCATATTCGATTTGGACCTTTTATGCAAAAGTTATTGATTTTATAAGGTTTGTAAATTAAATAATACTATTAACTCCTAATTACATCATTAATTAATTTATTACCCTAGGTTAGTCATCTCGATCCGTACGAAACCCCAGGCCGCATGATTTCAGCTCAGTTCCCTTAATTCCATTGCTTGCTAGTGCTTCCAACGATCGCCTGCTGCCACCGCTCCTCCACCGTAGGACCACCACGTTTGTTGATCCCTGCCTCGCCTCCTAAGACATCACCATTGGTCTAAACAAACAAAAAATGTAGATGACTTTCTAACCCTGAACATGTAACGCTCCACCCCGAGACCTACAATAATATAGAGAATTACATAGTAATTCTGTCTGCTAATGCGGAGAATAGAGTTGGTTAAGAGGGACCATCATAGTCTTGCATTAGATAAGACCTAAGTATGTTGGATTTGGCACTTATTTTTTTTCATTTTATTATGGGTATTCAACATACTTAATTCCTTTCTAATACACTACTATGGTGGCTATAGGATCGATTCAGAAACAAAATATGATAACAATACAATCTCAAGTCATAGAATAGCAACGCAGATAATAAACATATACACTTACATCAATTTTAATACACATGCCACAAGTGGTATTCAACCACAATATATACATACTTCCCCACAAAAGAATAGATACATCATACGGTTCCCAAACAAAAGATTATTACACAAAAACTATTCCATAACCAAAGTTGATGAAGAAGCCCAAAAGGTAAAGCTAGAAAAGGTCCAAAAGCTAACCTGCAACTCGATCTGACCCGAGTAATAAATACACGGATTAACCTAACTAGAACTTGATATTAGCAAAAGATGAAGGAATATAAGTGCATAAGGGAAACATTCCTTTAAAGATAAAGGAATTATACATAAGAAAGTCTATTTATACAACTAAGAATAGGTATTCCATAAGGCTTAAAGTTAATCACATGATAAGGTTTCACATGGCGTAGATGTTATACATTCAAAGGGCTATACAATGTAAGTGAACATAATCAATATTTAAGCCATATGCGATATCATTGAAATCTCCATATTGGAACCCATGAAACTCAATAAGAGTTCATAATCCCAATATCGAAATCACCATAAAATAATACATATATAAGCCTTTCTCTAGCTCAAGGCTATAAGTGAATACATCATATCAATTGGTGAAATCGAAATAGAAAACTCATAAAAATTCCCCAAATTGGCCAAATCCCATTTGCATGCCAAAGCGATGTTGCACATGCCATCCCCTCAGTACTATATATATTAGGTACCTCTCCCATATATATTAGGTACCTCTCCCAGACGACCGAAGTCGTAAATCTCAGAATATCGAGGTCGTGATCCCAGATGACCTGAAGGTCTATAGTATTGCCAATCCCAGAATGTGTCATAACTCCCAGATAGGAACCCGAAAAGTGTTAATGTGCGTCCCATACCACACGTTTACACTTAACAGTTTACTAACCGCTAGTCGTTGCCACATTAGAAAATAGAAACCATTATAAAATCTCAAAACTTGGAAACTCGGATTCGCCTCATCTCATTGGCAAGTAAACACTATAACAGGTTCTCATAGATCATACTCATAGAATAGTAGATCTCGAACCACAACCCACCAAATATTGGCATTTCCAGATAATTCCTAAAGATAGGAATTATAATCTCAAAACTCGCCACAATTTGGCCAAATAATTCAGAATCAATAACCCAGATAGTTTCAATCGTACAAGTCCGGAATTAACCAATAAAGTGAACCCACGTGTCTCATACCACGAATTTTACTAAACTGTTTAATTCTCTTTCTCATACGTCCGAAATGTGTAAAGATATTATATATTATACATAAAATAATTTACTTGACAAAATAGGATTTTAAAATAGTTTTCTAAAATCATTTAGAAGACATTTATTGAAAATTCTACATAAACATATCTAAAATACTTTGAAATAATTTAATTATAATTTAATAATAATTTGAAAATATTATATAATAAAGATTTCAAAAATCAAACTATTTAGAAATTTTCTCTAAATTTACTTGGAAGAAATAGTGCTTGAAAATCAAGAAAACGTTGGAGATACACCAAATTGATATTCAAATTTAAATCGAATTTAAATTGTAATTTTAAATTCCAAATTCCTCCAAACCTTAGCTAATCCATTGATGGATATCATAACCCATGGTCATCATAAAAAACATCACAAAATTGCAAAAGAATTTGCCCCAAAATCATAGAAAAAGACGATAAAGTGCTGCGAAAAGTATAAAAACAATGGCCACAACCTCTCATACTTGGGCAAATAGGGGTCGACTGCCTGGTCGACCGCCAGGTCTACCTGGAGGGTGCTGGGTCGACCTGCCTGTCGATCCAGGCTACGATCGATTTTTGCAGTAAAAATTTACATGCACGTAGTTTAACAACTAAATTACAACCCAGAAAAGATCCGGCAACAATTCGAGTTAAAATCAAGAAGTTATGGCCACTCAAAATGGCAACTACAGAACAAAAATCAAAGAACAAACAACAGGGATATATATATACATAGAACTATCTTCAACAATGATTTTTACAGGCAGAACATTATTCCAGTTAGCAATTGTGAGCTTTTACACTCACTTAAATGATTTAGCAAGAGTTTTACAGAAAATTGCGAACTTTGGAGAAGGAACAGAGCTTCAAAGACCTGTATTAGCTGAAAAAATACATGCAACAGGAACTAAACTGGTTACAGACAATTTCATCTCAAGCTCAAAAATTTTGATGAAATTAATTTAGTATTGGTTTGGATTACCTTGTATAATCTTGGTTTAATTGATTCTCTCTTTGAATCTGCAGCAATTTGGGTGAGAATTTGATTTAGTTTGAGGAAGCCATGGATTTTCTTTGTTTCTTACTGTAAAAATGTTTTTGAGAAGGACGTGGAAGAGAAGCTACGTACGGGATTAGTTTTCTCACACCAGGAGTTTCTAAAGAATGGGTTTTGGATTCACACCAGAAATTTTCTCACACCAGATCAGCACTGCCATGATGATCCTCTGGCAAATCCAACCATCCAACTACTTCAACATGCCATGCCAAACAGCTTCCATGTTGGGGTCGAGGCCCGAAAATGCCTCTAATGGCCGGAGTGAACTGCAATTGTTGGATCGTGGTTGATTATAATGGCGACTAGGGTTAAATTTTTGGGTTTGGAAAAAAAAGAATGGGTTTGGGGGTCCTTTATAGATAATCCTACTCGGCATTATTTATGCACTAAAATACATGAATTCCAAATGAGGCATCCTCACCAGCGTTCCTAGCCAAATGCCCCTATTCTGAACTCAGTGGAACTATTATCGGGACCTAATTCTATCGACATAGAAGTTAGCTTTTTGAAATAAAATTATATTATTTTAATTCTCTAAAATTAATAGGTATGCGATTCAAGCTCGCACGATGACACATTACGTCTAGTCGTCACGAAACTCATTAGCATACAACAATTCATTATTTCAGATCCAATGTCACTATTTTCGCCAAATCTGAGACAGAGCCCGAGAATGCTAAAACGAATTATTAGTAAAACAAATTCAACCACTTTAATTATAAATTAAAGTTTACGCTAACCATTTATTATTTTAAAAGATTTTAAATATGCTTTTGAAATTACTTTATACAAATTTAAACCAAGATTCGATTATTTAAATAATTCATATATTAAAATCACTATTCCAATATTAAATTCACAATTCAATATTCAAATATATTAAATAATCCCGCTATTTGGAATTTATGTTATTTAACTTTTAAAAACTAATACTTTAATATTTAAAATTAATTAATATTCAAATACCAAAATTCCAGGTCATTACTTTCTTCCTCCTTAAAAGAATTTCTTCTTTGAAATTCCTTAAGTATGCCTCCAAACCCATTAACTTTTTAAAATTAGTTGGTTGAAAAGGATATTTAAATTCTTTAAGCTCTTTAAACTTATGGAAAATTTCGATAGTGTCTCCTTTGCACGGCTCGATTAGAAAATTACAAATCGCCACTACGGGCTCAAACCAACAAAAGAAAACAAAACCAAGTGGCCTCCAATATCTGGGGCATAAAACCATCAACAAAACCGAAATATAAACCTGCACCTATTTGTCGAGTAAACAAACTCTACTCATGAAACCAAAAGCATCAACTAGCCTTTGCTTCCATCAACCTGCACCTTACATCAAAATGATATTCATACATATAACTTGCATTTGCAATATTAAAAGCATATAATCACGTTTAAGCCTGTAAGATGTACACATACCATTCGTATGCAATATCAATTTCAATCACTCACTCAATCACACAATTTCACTTCTGAACTAGTATTGCTCACTTGATCACTCTTATGTGCACTCCGATTAAGTTCCTTGATTAGAAAGCATCGTTCTTCCTTGCATTGCCACATTAAATGATAGAAAACTTCAGGATCATTATAAGAATCTGTATCAAGCAGTCACCATCAAAAATCGAGGCAAAAATCCTTGTTCAGACCGATGTAAATCACCTCGAAATCGTGTACTCGAATCTGTATCAAAACAATTATGTGAATAAAATGATCTACGCACAACCTACGTATTTATTCCAATTGGTTTTCTTAGTCATACTAATTAATATTTTATTCATATTAATTTATTTACTTACATACTTCCTTTAATACTGATAGCACTTAGGAACCATTCCATAAAACCATTTCATTTAAACTTTACTTAAGTTAAATTTCATCTTAGGCAACACAACTTAGATTCATCAATCACTTTATACCTAAGTTCGCACTCATACATCACTCTTTTACAATTTAAGAATATATTCACAATATTTTCAATTTTCTTTACTTAACTAGAATGTCTAAAAAATTAAAACTTGTTTAGCTTGCTAATTTCTCCAAATTTATAAGTTATAAAACTTATTTTCGTATTCCAAAAAACACTTAACTTAAATTTCAATATCCATTCGGGAGTTTTCGACTGTCCAAAATCATCGAAAATTCCATTTCATTTTCATAAATGAAAATTATCAAAAAACATTACAAAATGAGATGTATAAATCAAGCTATCCTAATGAATAGGATATAGGAGTATATAGTATCACTTATCAAGAAAAATTAGAATTTAAACACTCGGTTTTTATTTCAAATCATGTTGAAATATAATAATATATATAGCTTCCTTTTTCCAAATCATACTTTTAGAGTTTTTAAAAAAACTTTGTCTTACCAAACAACTCTAAACAAACTTCCATGGTAGCATTTCCTCACTTAGAAACTCGAAAATGAGTGTTAATGATGTTGCAGTCATCACTAGAGTGATTTTCCAGTAACTGAAGTGAGTTCAGTGCTTTTTATCTCTTTCAAATCCTTTTAAAATATTTCTAGTCAAAAATATTTCGAAAATAATATCATTATTACTTTCTCAAACTTTGAAGAATAATTTCCAATAACATCAGGATTTAAGTCCTCAAATTCTTAGTTTAAACCCATTTTTATTTATAACCCTATTTATAAAACATACCTATATAATTTTAATTCTTATATAAGATCCTTTCATAACTGTTTATCTTCGATCAATTTTTAATAAACAACTTTTATTAAAATTAGATTTTAATCCAACATTATCATGAACACCTTATATCAAATCGTGAAACAAAATTTACAAGGTTTCCATATTTAATTTAGCCAAATAAAATGCCCATAAACTATCTAATCACAACTAATCAACAATAAATGATTATCATCAAATATTATCATTTTCTAACAACCAAACACATCGTATATAATTATATGAACTTCTAAAAATTGTTCTTTTTATATATAAAATATAATCTAGGTAAAATTATTTCATTCACCCAATTTCAAAACAATATTGTGTCAATATATCTAGTTTAAGAGTTTAGAAATACATATCGATACAGTTGTACCTTTTGTACCAACCAGAGTTCATAAACCACTCAACAGATAGATCACCATAATATAAAACAGTTTTTAGCACTAATAAATACACGCACTTACATACACACATAACCAAACTCATTCTAGGGTCTCGCTTACCGTATCTCAAATGAGTTAATCTCATCAAAGCCTAGGTGTTCGCTCAATCAAAGCTCTGATACCATGTGTAATGAACCGCCCTTTCGACCCTCCGAAGTCGACACTAATATACCTACGACATTTACGAGTCGAGCATCCAAGTCTTAGGAAGACAGATTGTTGGAGAAGAAAGAAAAAGATAGAACAGAATCTCACATCATGATCAGTAATATATAATATACAATAGATCTTTACATAAAGAAAACTTAATCTACGTACATCAATCAAAGTACAATAAAAAATCATCAACGTGGACATATAACAACCTGTCCGCATAAATGCTGTTAATTAAAAAAATAATGCAATGGAAATAAGATATATGGGAATATGAATTAGAGCTCTCCAGCTCGTCTCTAGAAACTCCAAAGCATGCAAACAAGATCTGAAATTATGCTCGGTTTGACCCGAGCATTATAATAAAATAACATCCGAATCAGCACGGTAAATCAATGGGAAAAATACACCTTTTTTAATGTTATAAAAACCTTTCTAAAAAGTATCTCGCAAGACCTTGCAGCATATAAACACAGATTGGTTTTTACCTTACGATAATGAAACATTTACAGAAAATTTACTGATATCGTAATAATGTCTAATGGTGAAAATATCAATAATCAAGTGGATATTATGTTTGTGAGTGTACAACACAACAATAATAGTTATATAATCAAAAAAGATTAAGGTGCATTCGCTTATTTTGTCGAATTCCATGGAGGTGCCCTAAGTACTTTGAGAATGGTCCCACAAGGATCTGTATTATCCTTCTGAAGTAACAAAACATCCATAGTGATGTACAATAGGAAAATCATAGCTGGCCATGCAAGGATGAATGCATCGCTCCATGCATGCATAATAATTATCGGCATCTCTTGGAAGGAGATGACAGAACTCTCATGTGTTAACTAAATACCCAGCTATGCATCCTATCTTTGGTTTTAGTCATTACCGTTGGTGAGGCTACGTCCGGCATTCCAGCTCACGCACCGCCAACTGAACAGATATCAGAACAACACATGGATTCCTATACCATAATAGGCCTTGGAACCACACATGGACTCCCACGTCTCAACAAAGATTTCAAAACCACACATGGATTCCAACATCCAAAGTAGATCTTGAATCTTCTCCAAGCATAGAACCTACATATGGTTTTGGAGTGGCTATAGTTTCGATTCATCTCTTACAAGTACACTTCTTCACTTATCGGACGTTCCCATACCAATCGATCAATTTTCGGATTACTTAATATCGGTTCTTCTGGAAATAATCCGACAATACATAAGAGCGGGGATAACCCCTTAACCGTTTATGTGGACGGATCTCCTCATCATTTGGCCTAGAAGAACAAAACAAGTTTATATGTATAGTATAACACCACTGACGGTAACTCTACCATATAATCCCGTGTTTCTCCTAGATATTTTCAAAGTTAAAATCCTTCGGTGTTAAGTAGGGAATATTTCCGTCTTGCCAAAATTAAGAAGGATTATATATTTAGACCAAGATTTGATAGTCGGTTATTTAACAATAAAATAATCAAACATTCAAACAGACATTACGTTTCTCGTGGAAACCAGTAAGCCGCTTAGATTAATCTTTCATTAATTATCTTTCTAAATATTTAACTGAAATATTCATATACTTGTCTCAACAGAATAAGTATATTCACAAACCATTCCTTTCAAACTTGAAAAACCTTTTTCGCATATGTTTAAAATGGTATTAGTATATTCCAACACATGAGGAGATTTTATTTTTCAAAATCATATTTAAATGACGAAACTTAAATGTCATTAAACAGAGATATAAATAACCCAAAATACCATTCCTTTCCATAAATCTCTTTCATTTTATAGATATCTCCTTATAAATCTCCAAATTTCTTTATAAAGGTTCTTTATAAATATTCAATCTATTTATAAAACTTATTTATAAGTTTCCAATCTATTTATAAACCTTCTCTTTTATAAATCTAAAGATACCCATTTATAAACTTCCATTTCAAATTGCTAAATCATTTATATATCTCTTTTCTAAAATTATTCAAAACCAAACTTTCTTTTCAAATTCCAAACCTCTTTCAGTTTTATTAACTCCTTAAATAAATCATTTTTGTAAAAGAAATCCTTTTATAATTAATTTATTATTTAATTATGGTAAAAAAACTTTAACGTCATAAAGATAAATTTTAAACATTTTTAAATAAATATAATAAAATAACTTTAAACAACTTTAAAAATATAATTAATTAACTTCCAAACAACATTATTTATAAAATTATTAACTATCTTTAAATAATCAATGGTAAAATATATTATTATCTTCAAACAACCTTAATAAGAAATTAATTATCTTTAAACAACATTAATAAGACGATTGATTTTTAAACACTATAAATATAATAGTTGAGTTTACTAAAGAAATAATTTTACAAAAAACTTTGGAAAGTAAAAATTTAACAAAACACTTTGTTAAAATAATAATTAAATAAAACAATTTACTTCAAATTATAAAATTGTAGTTAATTTAACTACTTAACTTTCCAGACTAAGAAAGAGGCTTAGCAACCATAATGGCACTTAAATAGACTACCATCAAATTCAATTTAACTTCCTAAGTTCAATTGCAGGTATTTACGTAAGTAGACATATATGTAAACCAAATCCATAATTAACAGTTAATATTGACACATCATTTATCCAGTATTAATCAACGGGCACTTAAATATATGTTCAAATTAATATTATAGGAATTCTGCTAAGCAAATGTCATTCAAAATGAACTCTTCTATTTATTATAAGATGGTGTTTATCTGGCCAAATAGATAATACCAAAGATATTTGCTTAAATTAATTATGCTATTATTTAAGCAACATAATTATATTAGATCAATATTATTTTATCACTTCACATATTATCCATTTTCAAAATAATAATTTATCCAAACAAAACAATCAGCAAATGCAACATCTAAGCAGGCAATAGATAATTTTTATCTACTATATATCTGTAACACCCCACATTTGTAGATAATCAGATAATGATAAACGGTGAAAATAAGCATTTTTGGAATTGTCGGAATATGGCCTCGAAACTTGTACCAAATGTTCATGGCGATTTTCTGATTAATTTCTATATATAACTTGTCGAATCCGAGTTAATATGAAGAAGTTACAAGAAGAATGAGAAATTGGAATTATATAAATATATAAACAATTAAACAAAAAAAAGAGTAGGACCCCACGTAGGTCGACCCGCAAAGCACACGGGTTGACCCATAAGTCGACCTGTTGCCCTGAACGAGAAATTATCCAGGGATGTGCTGAAATTTTATATTTGATTTTCACGCAATCTCGAGCGTTGTTTTCTGGATCCAACGATTTGCAGCAAGCCTATGACGTGGTTGCATTAGGTTAAATTCTAAAATCCGATGGCCTAAGATCCCTAAGATTCACTATAAATAGAACCCTAGGCCTAGCTATTTTCTCATAATCAGATTTTCTCCCAACTGGGTTCATTGCCTGAGGCTGAACTCTGAATAGAAAATATTTCTACGGAGAATATCTTTTTAACAAATATTAGACGCCAAAGAAGTGGATTCGGGAAGGCATGGATTAAAGCTAAGGACGACATGTGAGTGGACTTAAATTATATCTCTTTTATGTTTATGATATATAATACCGTAAGATTCCAGCTAAATATTTAATTCAGCATTTGGACTAATTTCAGCAATTGGTTTCACTAGCTAGTTATGTTAAAACTGTGAATTTGGTAAGAAAAATGTGCTTACATTTAAATGTTATTTATATGAAAAAAAGGAAAAGAAACCCAATTAAATATAAGTAATATTAGGCTTAAAATTTGTAGAGAAAGGCATAAGCCTAAAAGTGGGAAATTTATAGGAAATCATGTTAAAACAGGAGAAGTGAATTAAAAAAAGGGAAAATCTAATAAATTGATGTGCAAGTTAGTGATGCATTAGTTGGTTAGTTTATAAAAGGGAATACATTTCCATAGTTTAATATTGTGAGAATAACGACAAACGTAATTGCAAGAATAAAAGCAAGAAAAATGGAATTAGTGAAAAATAAAGACATTACTGTATTTTGCATTACCCAACAATTAAAGAAACAATAAAAGAAATATCTTGCAGTTACGAGTTATTGTTTATAGCATTATTTGGTATTAAAAAGTGAAAATGGAATTTTAGCACGGTTTTTGTAACTAACCAAATAAAATAGAACTACTTCCCAGAATAAAAGAGAATAACGCGAAGCATTAAAGACATTAAAGAAGAAGAAATAATCAAGTTAATTATTTGAAAAGACTAGAAACAATAAACAGAAAATGTAACTAGATCAGCATTTATTGCACTTTCACATAGTAGAGTAGAAAGTAAAGCAGTTACTATGATAAGTAACTTATGACAGTTGGACGCAGTCTCAAGTTAAGACTGTTATATAATATAAGAGAATTAAAAAAAATTAGTATCATAATAAAAGAAGACAGACTAAAATAGAAAAGATGCACTTCTAATTACATTTATAACATGTAGGTTATAAAAGAAAGAAAAGGATATAAAAGAGACACTTCAAGTATAATTGTAAGACATAGGTCATAATTGAAAAGAAAGAAATAGAAGAGGCTTATTAGGGTAAATAAGTATCCAACAATATAAGAAAGATAAACTAAACGCATAATAAAAGATTAGGCATAGGGTCTAATAAAATGGTAAGGTGCTTTGGAGTAGCCCAATGGGAATATGGATAAAGAGACTAACGAAGCAGTTCATCGTAGATTTTTAGTACAGAAAGAGAATGTCCAACTTAGTTATTTTAGGATAGAAGGAAGTACGAGACTTCAACGGGACGTGAGGATGCTCTAGGATGACCTTTTGGTTTAGGCCTAACGAAGCTGCACCCCCGGAGGCAGGTCTGTTGGTTTTCCATCAAAAGAGTATGCTTTGACTGCTTTTGCATTGCAAGCCTAATGAAGCGGACCTTTGTGGGCAATCAAAAGGTTGATGATGGAGTATGATATTCGTATGACACCGTACTCTATTTTGCGAGCAGGTTATAGTGGCAGGACCCATAAGGATAGTCTCATGCAGATATTAGCCATCATCAGTCAGAGCAAGTTCGGGAAAGACTGGAGCTAAACCAACAAGCCAATGATTCTTTCACTATCGAGACATTGGATGACAGGCATGGCCAATTGGATGATTAGATTGTTTGCAGTAGGGCACATCCACTTTGCTCTTGAAAGGTCTTTCGATTAGTTGAGGGGGGCTGTGTAGGGCCATAGCCACGATGATAATAGAGACAAACCAAGTAGAATATCTGTATCATAGGCTTAACAAAGCGGACCTTTACAGAAATAGAAAATCCCTGACTGAGTTCCATACAAGGTAGACCTTGTTGGCGGAATTCAGGGAGTAGACAGAACAATTACATATAGTCCTCAAGGTATGCACTGTAGGATCAATTTCAGCCTAGAGGGGAGGTGAATAGGGTGATACTATCAATTATAAAAATTTATTGCAGAGGTTTATATAAAATAATTTCAACACAGATCACAGAATAATAGCAGCATGGATAATAGCAGAGTAATAAATGCAGAAATAGAACACATAGATTTACCCAGCTTTGGCAAAACTCTGCCTACGTGCTGCCCCCAAGGTTTCTACTAGAAATTAAGTAGTTAGACGCTTACACACATAAACTTGCGACACCGGCTATCGACTAACCTAACTCTACGCTCAAAACTCTGCTACAACTCAGCCACTGAGTTACGAATTCTCAAACTACACTACCGTAGTTCATCTCATAGTCACACGACTAGAATTTACAACGGTTTAAAATAAAAATACAATAAAAATAATTAAAAACAATGAAACGCTAGTTTTAAAATTTCAAGCTGAATATAAATTTAAAAAGAAACCGGCCCAATAGACTAAATGCTATATCCCTTTTGTTTTTTTTCTTTTGTTATGTCGGCCCGCTTTCTCTAAAAAAAATGGTTGCTTTGTTTAGCTCATTCGTTCCTCTTCCTGATTTAGGGTTTCGTGATGAAGTCGCCGACTTTGTCCATTTGATTGCTGATGCTTTAATTCCTTTCTTTGATCAATTAGTTGATTCACGACTTGCTTCAATTTAGTCGAGTTTGATTGTTAAAAATGGTATGTGATTTTACTTTTCCATTTTTCTTATACTCGACTTTGATTTATGTTGAATGATTATTCTTCGCTGCTTGAACTTGAATGCTTTTCATGGCCAATGATGATTGGGTTTATAGGATTCCAGTTCCTATATTTTCGTTCGTATATTCGTCTGATATTTTTTGACTTGGCCATTTGATTTTGCTTGAAAGCTTAAGATGATTACTGACTTGTTCAAAATTGTATATTTTGTTTACTTGCTTGTCACGGCTTTGATTTCTGACTTGGTTGATTTCCTTGGCTATCACGGTTTTGATTTCTGGCATTTTTGGTTCCATGAATTTTCTGATGACTTCGGCCTTGACTTAAAACTTCATTTACCTGTACACTTGTTATTGCTTGATCTTGTGCTGTTGAGCTTTATTCGAACTTGCTACTACCGTTTTGATTCTCTGACACTTTTTGAATTTGGCATTTAACTTTGTTTTGGTTTGAATTATACAGTACTTGACTTGTATTTGGTTTTATGCATGAAGTTGTAGTTTGCAATTGGTTTTGCATATTTGTACATTTCTCTGGTATATCTGTTTCATTCGAGTCCGTGCATTCTTCTTTGGTTTCAATGTGTATGATGTTTCACTAGCATTGCATTGTTCAATTTCAAACTACTCTTTTGTTGATGCCGTCTTCATTTTTTACTGGTGGTCTGCTTGCATTTGCAGTGTTGCAGTGTTGCTGTACATATGTGCATTCATAGTCATATGCTAGTTTCTTGATCACTGGCCTTCACAACACATGTGTGTGTGTGTATGTTCAGGTTGGTATTTGCAGTCGTCTGTTTGGTTGCTAGGATTAGTTTCTTCACTTGCATATTGAACTGCTGCACTGCTTCCATGCTGCCTCGAGTACATGTATATTGTTACTACATTTTCTTGTATACTTCACTTGTGCACATGTTGCAAGTTCGAATCTGAAATGCTTGTTGGCTTGGAGTCTCTGTACATTTACATTGTTTTTTACTTGAGTTTCATTGATATTGAGTTCATTTGTTTTGATGCATTTATGCTGCACTAATGGACATGTATATTAATGTCTCTGTTTCAACTGGTTTTCGAAATTTCATTCGTGTACATGTTGCAACTCACTTGGTTGTGTTCATTGTGTAGTCTGGTCGACATGTATATATGCATTCTTTCTCTATTCGTTTCCTTGAGTCTGGTGCTGTTTTGGTTGAGATTGTGTTCCTGTTTGGTTGTATTTGAATTTTTGTGCTCGACCGTTTTGTGATGTTTTGTAGTGCACCTGAGTTGAATCCAGCTAATAGCTCGGGTTTAACCTTGTGCTAATATTATGACTTTATTTGTGTTTCACTTGAGTTGAACCCGGCTTTTGATTTGGGTTTGACCTTGTGCTCACCTGTCCCTGTAATTTTATCATGTGTATAGCGATGTGCACGGCCTTGTGGTAGGTATAGTGATACACTGTTCATGTCACAATTTGTACGTGTTTGATGAATTCAAAATTAAATGATGACGAACAACCCAAATAACCGAGGCAAATAATATTTTCAAAAATCATTTTAATTTACACTGCAAGAATATTTCCTTTTTAATTTTATTGCGTCAGTGTGTATTTTTGCAAATAGCTCAGATGTTGGATTCAATCTGGAATGAAGTTGAAGATCAATTTTGAGTGAACGAGTGATATGTAGTGAGGTGCTGATGTAAATGATAGTTGTAATGTAATCAAAATTGTATATATATAGTGAGAGCGCAAATTTGTATTATTCAAAATTGTGATAAATATTTGTTTAAATAAAATATCTGTCTGAATTTAAATTCTGTGTTATTTATTTTATTCACCAAATATTTATTTAATTATGTGAAAAATAAAATAGTCCATTAACAAATACATTTAAATGAATATATATATATATATATATGTTTAATATCATCTAACAAAAATCATATACTAGCTTATTCAACAATCTCCCCCTTTTGATGATGACAACCATATATTTAAGATTTTGAATTTATTAATTGTATTTGATCATTTAATTTTCTCCCCTATTTGAATGCTCCCTCTCTATACAAAGCTCCCCCTTCATATATGCATGAGAGGAATATGCAAATGAACCTAGATGCAAATAAAATATTTGACCTTTATTTGTTACAAAATCTTAACTTTTCTCTCCCTCTTTTGTTATCAACAAAAGATTAATAGTGTAAGAAAAATTGAGATATAGTGATAGACATTAATACAATATCAATACCCAATTGAGTATAAATATTAAATTTCAATAAGAAATCAAACAAAAATCACAAATACTCTTTTGGACGCATATTCCACTTTAGAATGATAGGGATGATGTCATCATATAAAATCATATAGTTGTGTCGATTTGTGGTATATTTATATCAAGAATTAGAATATGTACTAACCATGCATAACCGTTAGGACTTTTAAATGACATTAGTAGTATTCCAAATTTTTATTAAAAAAATGAATTCAAGCACCTTCTAACCACGCATAACCTTGAGGACTTTTAAATGGGATTAGAATCAACTTGTCTATTTAATCAATCAATTTTGATATGCGTTCCATACATGCATAATCGTGAGGACTTTTAAATGAACATGGAAGCACGTAATCAAAAATCCCAAGTAATTCACCTATGCATAACCGTGAGGACTTTTAAATGAGAGTGAATACTTTGGATGTTTTTTTATTGCTAAAAAAATAATAAAACGAAAGCATATAATTTCCCGTTTAAAATACCATACATTGACATACTATATTGGATTTTGATGAGTGATGGTCGATAGAAATATGATAGAAATAGAAACGGTCATGGATTTTTTACCAACAGAAAGTTTTTACAACACTTGTTTAAATTTCTAAAAAAATTCCTTACTTATACTATCTCAAGTTATAATACATGACTAATACCAACACTCATCACTTTTTCAATCATTATTTATCTTTTAGATAATCAGTAGGGAGTCAGGTTAGTCAATGTAGCCATTTAAGAACAAATCCAAAAATAATTATAAATTTAAATTTTCAAAAATGACTAATTTGAAACAATATCAACAAAAACGATTTTTTTGAAGGGGTTTTATAAAAGAAAAATGTCTACAAATTGAAAATTATTTGAAATGAATAATATGTGTATAGTTTCCTTGAAATGTGATGCAATTACTGAATGTCTCTACATAAAACACTTTCAATAGTAATTTTTCTATCAACTAGATTACCAATGTATTCTGCATCCGAAATTCTCTTTGACTCAAGATTATCATGTCATAGACCAGACCATTTAGTGTGCAACAAAATATCTTAAAATCATTTTTATCAGCTTTTAAATGAAACTCTTTCGTGAGTTTGAATTTGAAGCCGTGCAAATAAACAAATAGTGAACATAGCGTCAACTCTAGAAGCCGTAGGATAAACAAATATATTTATGTGCACCGAGAGTAATCATCAATCAATAAAACACTATCATTAGTCTAAACAAATCTATATGAAATAGTTCAAAGATTGGTCAACAATTTTGAATAAGTCAGAATCAAAATCGACATTTATTTCTTTATCAATAACTGGCTGAATTAATTCAGATTATGGTGCAGATTATCACATTTAATATATCGTTCAGGATGAATATACCATTACCTCTTTTACCTTTATCGATAATTTTTCGTTGTAGCCCATTGTGATTCTACCACCTTTGTACTAGGCCAAGGAACTTTGATTTTTCGCCCATTGTGTTTCTGGAACAGCCAGAATCCAGATAACACCATTGTTGTTCCTTAGCCTGCCACTACACCTACACGAGAGAATATTTTTGTGACCTATTTGTATTTATAGGTCCATGGTTGTTAGTGGAAACAGATTTTAAAAAATAATTTTGTGGAGACCCATAACTATTTATATATGTTCCTTTCGGCACCCAGATTTGTTTGACTTTAAGAGATTTTTTATTTGTGCCTTTTGGAACCCAAATTGGAATACTTTTCACGTGTTTGGGTCTATACCAACAAATATTTTGATTGTGTTCAAATTTTCTACAGATTATGCACATGGAATTGACTTGTTTAATTTCACCTTTAGTATGTCAAAGTGATTATACCCAAGTCCTTGTCTATCTGTATTAAAAGTTTGTTTCTCTAATAAAATATTCAACGATCTTTCACTTTTGGAAAATTTTCCTAAAGTCATTGAAAGTTGTTGGACTTGTGTTTTTATTGATTCATTTTCGTTCAATAATTGTGTGCACTTCTTAATAGAGTTTTCTCTTCTATTGTTTTCACTTTCTTTCAAAATCAGAATTTCATTTGCAAGCGATTTAATTTTAATCTTTGATTTTTTAACCTCTTCTTCAAATGTTGGACACTTATCACACTTAGGGTTCTTAGTTTGATAGTTTTTAACCAATTGATTAAGCTGTTTATTTGATTCTATCAAACTATCTTTTTTGTGATTCAATTTTGGCATATTTTTCCTTAAGTCTTTCAAAACAACCATTTACTTCGTGGAAATATATAAGTAATTCTTAGTAAGTAAGTTTTGATACGTCGCTTGGCTCATCATCATCGCTATCAGTTATATTACCTCGAAGGCACAGATCTAATTTCTCACTCTCACAGCTAGTGTTTTTATCATCATCACTTTTATTCCACGTGACTGCAAAACTTCTCCCTTTTGAATTCTTTTCTTGGCCGTGTCGATTTCGAGGACAATTGGGCTTGATATGACCGGGTTTGTTGTATTTGTGACAAATGATCTCGTGTTCTTTCGAGTTGTTTAGTGCTTTGATTATTCTGCTTTTCAATATTTGATTTAGAGCTGGATTTTTGTATTTGCAGTTCCTCTTTTTGAATGTCTTTATTAGTAGTGCCAGGTCAGCTGCTCCATCATCATCATCCTCATAACTACTGCCTTTTAACTACCTTTTAAGCACGTTTCTGAGTCAATTTTGAGGAATTTCTCATCATTGTTGACTTTTGCACCATATATTGCATCAAGAGTATTCCAAATTTCCTGTGCATTTTCACAATGAGAGATAAAGTTAAAATTATCTTGATTAATATGAGAATATAGTATATGCATAGCAAGAGCATTAATCGAAGTAATTTTCTCATCTATTATATCACACCCAATTTCAATAATATCCCAACATTTAACATTAACATATTAATAAGATTCCATTTTTAATTTCCAATTCAAAAAAAATCTATTGGAATAGAAGGAATAATATTGAACTTACCCTCAGCAAAAGCATTATTAAAAAAAGCCATTTTAAAAATCAAATTTGTAAAACAAAATTGGTCTTGGAAAAAACAAATTTTTAAATAAAAATGGCTTTTATTCCTAGCTCTGATACCACTTGTAGACTGATTTCACCATAGAGTGAGGTGAATAGGGAGATACTATCAATTATAAAAATTTATTGCGGAAGTTTATATAAAATAATTTCAATACAGATCACAGAATAATAGCAGGAATAGAACACACAGATTTATCCAGCTTCGGCAAAACCCTGCCTACGTGCTGCCTCAAGGTTTCTACTAGAAATTAAGTAGTCAGACGCTTATGCATGTAAACATGCGACATCCACTATCGACTAACCTAACTCTACGCTCAAAACCCTGCCACAACTTAGCCACTGTGTTGCGAATTCTCGAACTACACTACTGTAGTTCATCCCCTAGTCACACGACTATAATTTACAACGGATTAAAATAAAAATACAATAAAAAAAATAAAAACTATAGAACCCTAGTTTTAAAATTTAAAGCTCAATATAAATTTAAAAGGAAACCGGCCCAATAGACTAAGTGCTATATCCCTTTTGTTTTCTTTCTTTTGTTATGTCAGCCTGCTTTCTCTAAAAAAATGGTTGCTTTATTTAGCTCGTTCGTACCTCTTCCTGATTTGGGGTTTCGTGATGGCTTTGTCGATTTGATTGCTGATGCTTCGATCTCTTTCTTTGATCAATTAGTTAATTAACGGCTTGCTTTAATTTAGTCGAGTTTGATTGTTGAAAATGGTATCTGATTTTACTTTTCCAATTTGCTTATACTCAACCTTAATTCGAGTTGAATGATTATTCTCTGTTGCTTGAGCTCGAATGCTTTTCACCGCCGATGATGATTTGGTTTTATAGGATTCTAATTCCTATATTTTCGTTCGTATATTCGTCTGAAAATTTTCGAATTGGCCGTTTAATTTTGTTTGGAAGCTTGAGACGATTACTGACTTGTTCAAAATTGTATATTTTGTTTACTTGCTTGTCACGACTTTGATTTCCGACTTGGTTGATTTTCTTGGCTATCACGGTTTTGATTTCTGGCATTTTTTGGTTCCGTGAATTTTCTGATGACTTCGGCCTTGACTTGAAACTTCATTGACTTGTACACTTGTTGTTGCTTGATCTTGTGATGTTGAGCTTTGTTCGAACTTGCTACCACCGTTTTGATTCTCTGACATTTTTTGACTTTGGCAAATAACTTTGTTCTGGTTTGAATTATACAGTAATCGACTTGTATTTGGTTGTATGCATGAAGTTGTAGTTTGCATTTGGTTTTGCATATGTGTACATGTCTCTGGTATCACTGTTTCATTCGAGTCTGTGCATTCTTCTCTGGTTTCAATATGTATGATGTTTCACTGGCATTGCATTGTTCAATTTCAATCTGCTCTATTATTGATGCCATCTTCATTTTTTACCGGTGGTCTGCTTGCATCTGCAGTGTTGCAGTGTTGCTGTACATATGTGCATTCATAGTTATGTGCTAGTTGCTTGATCACCGGCCTTCACAGCACATGTATATATATATATATATATGTTCAGATTGGTATTTGCAGTCGTCTGTTTGGTTGCTAGGATTAGTTGCTTCACTTGCATATTGAACTGCTGCACTACTTCCATGCTACCTCGAGTACATGTATATTGTTACTGCATTTGCTTGTATGCTTCACTTGTGCACATGTTGCAAGTTCGAGTCTGAAATGCTTGCAAGCTTAGAGTCTTTGTACATTTACATTGTTTTTTACTTGAGTTTCATTGATATTGAGTTCATTTGTTTTGATGCATTTATGCTGCATTGATGGACATGTATATTGATGTCTCTGTTTGTACTGGTTTTTGACATTTCATTCGTGTACATGTTGCATACTCACTTGGTTGTGTTCATTATGTAGTCTGGTCGACATGTATATATGCATACTTTCTCTGTTCGTTTCCTTGAGTCTGGTGCTGTTTTGGTTGAGACTGTGTTCTTGTTTGGTTGTATTTTTGTGCATGACAGTTTTGTGATGTTTTATAGTGCACCTGAGTTGAATTCAGCTAATAGCTCAGGTTTGTTCTTGTGCTAATATCGTGGCTTTATTTGTGTTTCACTTGAGTTGAACCTGGCTTTTGATTTGGATTTGACCATGTGCTCACCTGTCCCTGTAATTAATTCAAGTGTATATCGGTGTGCACGGCCTTATGGCATTTACAACGATACACTGTGCATGTCACAAGCTGTTCGTTTTCTATGAATTCAAATTAAATGATGATGAACAACCCAAATAACTGAGGCAAATAATATTTTCAAACTTCATTTTTATTTACATTGCAATAATATTTCCTTTTCAATTTTACTGCGTCAGTGTCTATTTTTGAAGATAGCTCAGATGCTGGATTCAATCTGGAATGAAGTTGAAGATCAATTTTGAGTGAACGAGTGATATGTATGATGTGTTGATGTAAATGATAATTGTAATGTAATCAAAATTGTATATATATAGTGAGAGCTCAAATTTGTACTTTTCAAAATTGTAATAAATATTTGTTTAAATAGAATATCTGTTTGAATTGAAATTCCGTGTTATTTATTTTATTCAGCAAATATTTATTTAATTATGTGAAAAATAAAATAGTACATTAACAAATGCATTTAAATGAATATATATGTGTTTATTTTCATCAAAAAATCATATACTAGCATATTCAACATGCACTGGGTGGTACATTGTGGATGTCCGTGCACTAGTATAAGCTAGAGCAGATGCAGTTTCACGTTTGCATAGTAGACGACGTAACATTTGTATTATAGGCCTCACGAAGCTGTCTTTTATAAATGTAGTTATAGTACGCTCTAGTAGCGAGATGATGTAGTCCTCTTTGTGGAGGATACGGAAGGAACTATGGGTAGTACCTAGGACGAATGCGGTATTTGGGCATGTAGCGCTATATATATTGGTTATTAGGTGTTAATCTACTAGGAAGTAAATGGGTACGATATGCACAGAGGCGAGAGTATTATAAACCCAATAAACCTACTATAACATAAAATGGAAATAGAACGGTATATGTAGAATTATGCTTAGAAGTATATAATTTGTCCATTCACTAGAACTTTAGTTCTGACCCCCTCCTAATATCATCCCACATGTTTGATAGATGGCGGAGATTTTCAAGCTTTAAGACACTTGTTTAGAAAGTGTTATTACCTTGGTGTGTGTATATTTATTACTACTTTTTCTCGGTTCCGTTGTGAGATATTTATTGAGCTCTGATATATTTATCTTCGCCTATTTGCAGGATACCAGACACCCAACTCAGGCTTTAGTGGATGTGGATTTTAGCATTTTTGTGAAATCCGAACCCACTGTTACTCGGGTTGTTACAATATCATACTGTTTAACCAAATGGTGTGTCTAATTCACTTGAATTCCAGTCAGAGCCAAAGCATTTTGATTCCGTCTAAAATCAACAGCATTCTAGCTTGAAGTTCTACAAGCTCCAACCTTAGCCAAATCCGGTTCAAAGATGTAGATAATATTTCTACGAGTTCAAAGTAGCAGACCGCGTTTGATTTTGACCTCGTATGCAAAAGTATTGATTTTATAAGGTTTATGAATTGAATAATATAATAAACTCCTAGTTTAATCAATTTATTACACTAGACCAATCATCTCGATTTGTTTGAAATCCCAGGTCGCACGATTTTAACTCGATGTGCCTATTTCCATCGCTTGCTAGTGCCTCCACCGACAACCTACCGCCATCGCATCCCCACTATAGGATCGTCTACCTCCACCTCATCTATTGACCCCCGTCCTACCGCCTAAGATGCTGTCAGTGGCCTAAAAGAATTATTATTGTCGATGATGTTCTGATCCAGATCTACGCCGCTATGATGATGCTCCGGCCAATCCAACTATCCAACTTCTTCAAAGTGTCATGCCTAACAACTTCCATATTGGATTTTAGGCCTGGAAAGGCCTCTAGTGGTTGAAGTGAACTACAACCGTTGGATCGAGGTTGATTATAATGGATGCTAGGGGTAAATTTTCAAGTTTGGGAAAAAAGAATGGGTTTGGGGATCCTATATTGATAATCCTATCCAACATTATTCAAGCGCCAAACATACGAACTCGAAATGAGGCATGCTCGCAAATGTTCCTAGCCAAATACTACTATTACGAACTCAATAGAACTATTATCGAGACCTAATCTATCATATATAGAAGTTAGCTTTTAAAATAAAATTATATTATTTTAATACTCTAAAATTAATCGTTATGCATTTTAGCTTGCATGATCATACGGTACGTCCAATCATCATGAAACTCGTTAGTGTATAGCAATTCATTATTTCAGAGCTAATGACATTAGTTTTGTCAAAATCCAAGACAAAGCCCTATAATGATTATTTTACACGTTTATTAAAATGAATTCAGTCACTTTAATTATAAATTAAAGTTTACACTATCCATTTATTTTTAAATAAGCTTTCAAATCACTTTATTCATATTAAATTCAAGATTCAATTATCTAAATAATTCCTATATTTAGATCACTATTCCAATATTAAATTCAAAATACATATATTCAGACATATTTAATAATTCTTATATTTGGAATTCAGGTTATTTAAATTTTTAAAAACCAATATTTTAATATTTAAAATGTTCAAACACCAGTATTTCAGGTCATTGCAGTTAATGCTACAATTCTCAATGAATTACTTAAAAGTGGATTTGTGTGTTGTGTGAAACTATAAGAAATTTTTTTTATTTTTTTTATTGATATAGATAGTACAAAACACACGAATTTCCTTATTTTTTATATCTCTTTCTTTATATTTACGTTCGTTGTTATTCCTTTATTTGTAACCTATATGATTCATAGACTTATATTATTATCCGTTTTCATTCCAATGAATTGAAATATGTCAAATCGCAACCTAACTATAATCAATCCCTATAATACTCGAAACAAATTTGGAATTCTAAACTAATTATAAACTGTTATCTATCTCCAATTTATTCCATAAACAGTTTCATTAAATCTATCACACAATTAGTTTCATTAAATTTGTTCCATAATTAATTTCATTAAATCTATCCCATAATCGTTTGCATATACAATTTATTATCCAATTCATTGTTTATCATTCTAATCAATACGCTTATTTGATTAAAAATTCAATACCAAGATTTATATCTATTCCTTTCGCATTTAGAATAAAATATCCAAATCTATTTTAGACACAGGTGAAATAGATTTCAACGATATAAATCTAATCTTGTTACAAAACATGTAATTTCCTACTCACTTTTTAATTAATTCTAGTTCTCTAGGTCTGGATCCATTTGCTTTTTATTTGACTCTCTCTTATTTTAAATCCAAAATAAAAAAAAGGGTATACGTTTATTAAAACTATAGACCTAGAGAAATGATTAAATCAATTTCAAATTAAAGTTTCAGATTTAAGAATTTTCCTTTGTTTTCGTCCTGAATTTATGAATTTTAAATTAAAGTTTCAGATCTGAAGAAAGGATCTGCAAACATTACATATGAAAACTGATTAGAAAATAGTCATGAACAAAACTGCATAAGTTATGCAGTCAAACTCTAAAGTTTGCAAAAATTCTATTTTTCAGCATTTTTATTTATTTATTAAATTTCTTTTAAATTCATTATCGTAAAATCACTAGGTGTTACAATGATGATCTACAAACAGATGTGAAGAAAGAGCATATGAAGAGGATACCATACGCATCGGGATTTAGTTCCATAATGCACACTATGCTATGTAGTTGACCGGATGTAGTTAATGCTTAATGATACATAAGCTAATACCGTAATAATCCTAGAGAAAAACATTGTATTGCGGTAAAATTATACTTAACTATTTAAGAAATACTAAATACTCCTTTGTTATATATGATAATGAAGACCTCCTTATAAAATTGTATACTAACACTAGCTTTTAAAGTGATATCGACGAAAGTAAGTCGGTGTTAGGATACTATTTGATTTAAACGATAGGACCATTCGTTAGAAAAGTTCTAAACAGAAAACAATAGTCGATTCCGCAATGTAGGCTAGGTATATCACCCTCAAAGCATCGGTTAAGGAAGCGACCTAGATACACAAATTTATGATTGACCTAGAACTGATTTCAGACATGGAGAATCCAATGATATTGTTTTGTGATAACAATGTGACGACGAAGATCGCAAAGGAGCCAACAGCACATAAGAATTCGAACATATTTGTAATGATCCACCTTTCTTACTCCTAAGATGACACTTAACACATGATGGTATTCATGTGTTGATCATTTAGGTGTCCAAAAGACAAGCCTTTGGGTTAAAAAGAAATAAAGGACAAAAAGAAAGAAACATAGAATCTTACAATGCAAGGAAATCATATATAATAGAACATAAGATAGTATAAATGGTCACTTTTAAAATGAAATATCAGAGTCACAATGGGTACTAACTTCAGTCAGGACAGTAATAACTTCCTGCCCCTATAATGGTGAAACATAATAAACATGCATGATGGAAATAAAATAGATAACTAGATAACGTCGAAGCCTTATACTTCGTGCTCCTCCAAAATGCATCCCTAAGAACCTGGACTACTTGGTAACTCGCAAAAATTTGAGCACCCAAGAATTTCAGGAAAAGAAAGAAAAACTTTGAGTCAAACATGGATCTACTGTGAGCAAACTTCAAACCACTAAGTTGTTACACTTATAAAACCCTTTTAAAATAAAGGCATCTCACAAGACCACGTTGCACATAAACACTGACGGGTTTTTACCTTAAGATGATCAAACTCTTTCAATAGAAAATCCAGTGATATTATAATAATGTCTAGGGTTTAAAATAAATATCTAGCCATAGCCGAAATGGTTTCATTAAATATATTCCAACATAATATGTATAAATCTATGTCCATAAAGGCATATATTGGAAAATGAATTCCATACAATGACAAAGCTACTAGGTACGTTCTACCATAACACGCCCTTTGAAAAATGTATCAAGGGCCAACTTATGACCCCTATAAAGCCAAGGCCAGTCCACCCCTTACTGGATTGTACCGAATATATCAATACCTCAACTACCATCAATAATCATACCTGCGCCACTGGCATACATAAATCCATAAATATCAATCTAGATCGGATGATGCCATACCCTAATGGGTGCAACCTACATAGCCCTGCCGCATATCCTCTATTTTAGTCATTCCCGGTTGTGAGGCTTGAGGCAATGATTACCTTTCTTTAGCAAATCTCACTTGGAATTCTAACACTGCCTTCCAAGCAATAGTGTAGTGCCAGCATTCGTCTATACAGGTTGTTCATGATATGGATAAATTGAAAATACTACATCTACGATATCCTGTTTGGAATCACCCTCAGGATTGTAGCAAGTAACCCTTATACTTCAAAAATATTCGTCTTCGATTCCATCATCTTCAGGGTGTTTCCAATTCAAACACTTACATCGGTTCAAACTGGTTTTCGAATAACTCATGTTTATCCGATCTCAGTCTCTTTGAACCAATATTCAATAATTTAAAAACCTGTCAAGTTATCAATTACGGAAAAGTCTACAATTTGGGTGTAAGTATAGATTTACATATGGAAAGTAAGACATCTTATACTTATCCCCACTTTTCGATTTCAAATGGTATCATCCCTTGATCAATAATGAAGTTGAACAGGTTAGAAAATTATCCTTGCCTTGACGTCCATTCTTATTTCTTTGGATAGAGATGAGTTTCGATATCTGGAAATTTAGTGTTATTTATACAATGAAGTATCTTCCATATAGTTAATAATCATGATCCTTTTACCGAAATTAACTCTCTTTTGCTTATCACATTTCCAACATTTCGATTTCTCTATCCCTCGCCTAGAAATTTTGATTTTGGATCTCATTGATAGAGGAAAGTTTACTCATCGGCTTTAGTGCTAAAAAAAGATTACTTACTTTGAATAAAACATGTCAAAATTTTAGCACTACTTATCATATCTTTTGGCTACATAATGATGAAGAAAAATAAACCCTTGCTTTTAAAACATCATTATTAAAAATAGTTGCTTTTAAACAAATCCCGATCCTTGGAAATAAAGGGATTTAAAAATTAAAAACTTTTTATTTAAATAGTTAAATAATAATTTTATACATTTTTATTTAGATAATTAAATAATAGTTTTGAACCTTTTATTTAAATAATTAAATGATAATTTAAAACCTTTATTCATAATGCAAGTAACTTTTTCTTCTCTTTTTACAAGTAAGGAAACTTAATTTAGGGACACTGGGTGGTCAAACTAGTGTATCTGTAACGATCCCGATTTTAAATCAAATTTAAATTGGTAATTAATTTAAATTTTAGAATTAAATTGTGTATTAATTTTATTTTATTTTCAAATTAAATAAGAATATGTGTTTGTTTTATATATAAATTGATTTTAAATTGAAATTTGGATTCGAAATTCAAAAAATAAACTTCTTGAAAATAAAATTGAATTTGAAAACTCTATATTTTAAAAGTAATAATTTTTTTTTTCTAATTTTAATATATGTATATAAAAATATATATTGGAAGTCATGATTTAAGATTGATATAATAAATTTCAATAGGTTGGTTTAAGTAATCCTTGTATATAAAATATATGTGATTGTTTATTAATGTATAAATTGATTTCAAATAAATTTTCTGTATTAATATATATATATATATATGTATGTATGTATATATATCTTTTGAAATTAATAAGTTATGCATGAGATTGTGTAATTTGTATATATAGGATATTTTAATTTATAAAATGGTTTGTATTTATATATAACATTTGAAAACATAATTAGTATAAATTTGAAAACATAAAACATGATTCATAATTTATAATGACATAGGGATTTAAACATAATTTTTTTTAATTAAATTAAGAAAGGGTCTTAAACACAATTTGATCACAAAAGATATTTGTAAAATGGTTATGCAAGCAAATAACAAGTGTTAACAAAGTTAACAAGTGGCCAAATACACTTTTCTTTTAATTTGAATTTATAAACATGCATAGCAAAAAAATTCCAGGCTATTCTCATTTTTAAAACTTCTCAATCTTCCTTATTTCCTTTCATTCATCTTCAAACAAAAATTATAAATAGAAAACTGAATCAAATTAAAACCTGATTCAAAGTAACATCTTCAACTCGAGAAGATGAAGATCAAAGCAAATTCAAATTATAAACCTGGAAATTTAAAAATGTAAAATCAAAGAACTATAAACCCAAAACAGTGCAAAAGAAAAATCAAAAAAGGGAAATCAAAAGCAAACAGCTTCTACTTTCATATCAAAGTTAGTTCATCTCAACATCAAGCATTAAAACATTATCAAGCTTCAACAGATCAAAAGTATCAAGTTCTCAGATTTAATCAAAATTCCAGATGAAAAATTCAAAAACCTGGTCCTCTGTTCTTCATTTGGGGTGAGCAAACCTTATTTTTTTTAAAGCTCATATTCTTGATTTGTATGCCTGTGATGATGATGATTTGGAAATATGCAGATGAAAATGTATTGTAGTATGTGTATATATAAAAATATATGTATGCAGGTTTGAGTACAGGTGTGTGTATATATATATACCTCTGTCAAAAACAAACGTGCTTTAGAATATTTCGAAAATTAATTTCTCTTCTTCCAATCCTTTATAGGGTTTGATCTCTAAATGAAATGTGTTGATATTACCCAGAATTCATTTCTAAAAATAATGTAACGACCCGCCGTCCTGACCGCCTCTAGTCGGTAATTAAACCAACTCGAAACGTTCAAAATGACGGATTGTTGTTCAGTTTATAAAGTTTAAACAGAATCAGCCACAGAATCACAGAATAATCATAATATTCTTCATAAATGAATTTTTCTTACATACATATATCAGAGTTTGTACAATGCATTTAAATTTTTATACAACGGAAACAATTTATTTTATTAAGTACAAGAAAATTTCTTGAAAAGCTTTAATGAAGTGCTTTCCCCAACTCTCTCTAACTTCGCGGCCTGAAAATCTTCAAGCTGTAAAAGTACTCGGTCTGACCCTAGCGTTTATTGCAAACACAAAAACACTCGAGTCAGGATTAATCTTTATTCAAGTAATTAAATTTGTAATGAACTGAATAAAATGGTAACAGAGATGACGAATCACATGAATCAATTTAGATCTATTATGGATTTTTCACATTAACAACTTCAATTTAATTTTTTTTTTCGAAATCTATCAATCCTGTGTGGCTGCAGTACACACGTATATTTTCACACATGTGCACTGCCTCGCCAACTCGTGTGCACCAAACAAAAGCACAGCTATCAGATCAAACCCAAGTTTCAAACTAGGTTCAACTCAAGGCCAATGCACCGATAAAAGAGTCAAGAAGGCATCAGACAAAGCAATACAAGTAACAAATGTCAAAGCAGGCTATCAAAGGCAGAGACTCAGAAATGCCAAAGACATGAAGCAACAAAAGATTCACAAATACCACTCGAAGTTTACAGAGTGCAGAATCTGCAGACCAAGTGCAACGGAATGGAATGCAACTACAAGTGCAGGTGAACAAGTGATACAAACTACAGATAAACAAAGACCATATGGTCAGTGCACATAAACAAAGAACACAAGTACAGGCAGCAGTGTTCAACAATGCAATCAACACAGCAGCTCAAAGACAGAGTATATGCAACGCATCAAACTCAGGTGGACATATCAAAATTTTGGAAATACAAAGTATTCAAATGAACACAGTAAGCTACATGATGATCTCAATATAGCAATGACGGAGTACATGCAAATGAAGATCACAAATGCAAGTGCAGAATCAATTTGGCACCAAACTGAACCCAACACCATAGGAACAAGATGAGACAGCAATAAATGAGGTTGCAAAGTCAAATTTTTAACAAAATGGAAAAGGTCAAGCTACTGACCAATCACACAAATGCACACAGGCACTGTTACTACACAATGCCAGCAAAAAGGAGGTGAAAGCACAAAAATTATGCAATGTAATGTGAACATTGTCCATCATACATATGAATCAATTTCATATGTACAACCAACACCCAACAATGCAACAGTGAACAACACCAGTAAAAAGGGTCACAAAGAAATGGTTCCAAAATGAAATGAACCAGAGAAATGCAACTTCAAGGCATGAATCCATAGTGGAACAGACCAAGTGACAACAATGCAGAGCTCCACCAGGCAAGATGATAACCCATATATATACATACAAGAATGCATATATATATATATATATACATGCCAGAAATCAAGAAGACGATGTAACTTCAAATGAAAACATATGGGTCAGTGCAACATGTGCAACTCAGTGAATTAGAGGCAACAAAAAATCAGGCAACAGGAGCATATGGTGGTGCAGACTACAATTTATTGTAACAAAATAGACCAAATGCAACGGTGACCAACTTAAATGACAGCAATGCACAAATGCAAAGTGGAGTAAATGTCAACATGAAATGATCAAGGGTCAAAATAGAGACAAAGTCATGAGACTCAACATGTACATGTACTGATCAGTGAACCCAAAACTAACAGAGCCAACACAAAATGACAACAGCAGAAGTGATCAAAGCAAAGCACAAATGTGCAGCATCAAGTAGGACATACGAGCACACAGCAAAGCACGGACAAAGTTCCAAGTAAGAAATTACCAACAAGCATCTTTTTCAACAGTTTAAAAACAAATTCAAATAGCATATGTTCTTATCAATTTAAAAACAAAATTTATAGTATCAGTTTTCAACAGTTAAAAAAAAAACAATCACAAATAGCCTCTGTTCTTATTAGTTAAAAAAAACAAATATCAAATAGCATTTGTTCTTATCAATTTAAAATTAAATTCCAAATAGTGTCTGTTCTCACCAATTTAAAATTAAAATCAATAGCATCTGCTCTTAACAGTTTAAAATTAAAATCCATAGCATATGTTCTTAACAATTTAAATTAACATTTAAGTAGCATCTGTTCTCAACAGTCTAGATTTTTAAAAACAAGAAGCCCTCCTTCCTCGGCAGACCACGTTCCAAGCCACGCAGCCTTTATAGCATCTGTTTTTAACAGTTTAAAATTAAATCCCAAATAGTGTCTGTTCTTAACAGTTTAAAAAAAAAGGTTTAATTGCATCTGTCCTCAACAGTTTAAAATCAAATTCAAAGAGCATCTGTTTTTAACAGTTTAAAATCAAATTCAACGAGCATCTGTTTTTAACAGTTTAAATTGGATTGACCGAGAGCAAAGAGCAATTGATAGCAAACAACACTCAAAACATAGCATGCAACCAACATTCAATTCAACCAAATTTAAAAACTTGAATCTAAATTAATCGTGAGTAAAGAACTCACCTTTCACCGAAGCAAGGAGACGAACTCGTGCGAAAACCCTAATTTTGGTTGAAGGACGAAACCCTAGCTGTTGAAGAGGAACGGCGATTTTAGGCCGCCATTGTTTCTTTTCTTTTTTTTTTTTTCCGTAAGCTCTGAAATGATGAGGGAGGGGGTGCTTCGTGTTTTAAGGAGAAGGGATCGTGATTTTTTTTGCAGAGTTGAAGGCATGGGTTAAGGCATGTTTGAAGGCACGAATTTGGGTGTAAATAATGGTGTGTGTAGCTGATAGGTAAGGTAGTGTACATGTCTTATTATTTTATTTATTTTTTTATTTATTAATTTATTTTATGTTTATTTTTATATATTTTTTTCCATTTTAAATTCAATTTGTTTTGTAAATTATTTTCTTAAATAAACATATAAACGTTTTGCAGTTCATTTATCAAACATAAATTTATATTAACGTGTTTCTCAATTTGTTTTGTATTGATTAAAATTTTATTCCTTTTATTTAAGTTAAAGAAAATGTTATTAAACTAACTATCAATTTATAAATTTATAAAGAAAAAAAATAATTCGTAAATCCAACTATTTTTTTCTAAGTTATCAGTTCGAATTTCAATTACAAATTCAATATTCAATTTCAACTTCAAAATTCAAATTCTATTCAACTTTTCACTAGATTAAATTCTAAAATTTAATCGCCAATATATTCTGACAATTTGAAATTCTATTTATATCATCATTCAAATATTTAAAATCAATTAAATAATTTCAATTTAAATTGTTCAAAATTCAGGATCGTTACAATCTCCCCTACTTAAAAGAATTTCGTCCCGAAATTATAAGTTAGGAAAAACGATTGCTAAAATCTCACCGATATTTATATCCTATACAATTTTACCAAGTTTCAAACTCACAAATAAATATAGGATTCATTCCATTCATTTTATCTCAGCAGTTTTGTTCATCGATTTCAATAATCAAGACACAAAAGTCTTTCACTAAATTTTTGACTTACAAAAACTCAGATTTTTAAACTTTAAATCTTTCATGCTAAATATTTGCATAATATATCTTATCCAGAGCTGTGTGCTTTCAAGATATTTTAAAGATCTTCTTCCTTAATTCATTAAGTTAGAATTATGTAATTCTAATTTCAGATTATTGATTTTCTATTCAAAGTTTGAAAATACTTGATAACTCGAAGTTTAACAAGTCCATCGTCGTTCTTACAGACTTTAGGCATACGCTGGCCAGGCGCAAGACTAAAAATCTCCAAGTACTAAACATACTTGCTTCAACTCCCAGTGAAAATACTTTTTAAAAATTATTTTAAAAATGGATATGGAAAGCACGTTCCCCCATGGATCACAGTTTACCCGGCGGTTACGCTACTATCTCAGTAGAATCGCTTGTAACCTTAGATTTCTCATCACTCCTGAATTTCGCCATGGTTGTCGCCTTAGATCGCAGTCCACACGGCGGTTACGCTACTATCTCAGTAGAATCGCTCGTGGCCTTAGGCATCACGCCCCTCGAATTACGCTTCGGATTCCAGATCGCAGTTTACTCGGCGGTTGCGCCACTATATCAGTGGAATCGCTTGTAACTGTAGGCATCACACCCCACGAATTACGCCAGCATCAATTCACATAATCCCAAACACGATGATCCATCGTGGGGGACATCATATCAGTCCCAATGGACATTCCACTAATGGAATTCTACGTAGCTACGATTTCCAATGGACACTCCACCGAGTTCCAATCACCTTCACACATAATAAATGGAAGGTACATTTCCATATCCTCAGTTTTTAGAAAACATATGTCATATACATATAGTACTTCATTTCACATTTCGTACTTATCATACCTATGTAAACCTACACAGGACTTTCATAATAATGACTTTCCAAACTGATAGTTTTCGATTATATTCACATATATAAGTTACGAAAACTCAATTCACATTCACAACAAATAGAGGATTCCAAATTTTTCATCACGTTTAAAATTTTCCTCTAAATCGATTTGAAAATTTAAGGTTATCTCAAACCTAATTCACATTCATAATCCAATTCATTATCGACTTCACACTCGATTTGGATTTCACGTTACATCGTCAATTCTCAACACATAATTGATGTCTATCGATATATAACCTCTAAGCTCGTACGTCTCAGAGAAGGGTGTTAAGCTAAAAGAATAAATTCTCCGCCACCACAGATATATATTTAATAGAGATCAACTGCTATGTCATCAATTCACAATGTTAGACATACAATCCCAATCGACTATCCAAAATTCAAAGTTCAACTTAAATTGTTTTTGGTGTCAAAGTTAAACTCAATTTTAACTCAAGATTCATTTTTTTTTGAAAAATTCCCAAGTTGAACTAATTGTTCACATTTCTCAAAATAATATCTTTACAAGATATATAATTTTCACACTTAGCCATTTGAAACTAATTTCAAATACTCATTTTTTTCAATTTATCTTCAAAAGATAATATTTCAAACCTTTCATTTCATATTGGAAAACATTTCCATACTTATTAAATAATAAGTAATTCACAAATTCTTTTATTTTCAACTCGGAAAATATTCAATATACTTGAATCAAAATTAAGTATATATTTCACTCTTTAAGGAAATCATTCTTTTAAACACATTTATTTGAGTTAAAACGAATGTTGCGTAAAACATCGTTACGACAACTCAAAATCACTAGTATAGGGATTCAGATTTAAGATAGATATATAAATCCCAATACTATAAACAACATTTCCTTCCGAAAACCATTTACTATAACAATAGTGTTATAGTCCACCATTTCCTTAATTTTCTCGAAAACGCCTATTTCAACAATTGAATGTTGAAATCTATGTATTCGATAGTTAATGCATTTTAAAACATCTTCAAAACTATTAACTTTTTCAACTTCAACTTAATTCAAAGTTTGAATTCCTCATACTTTTCACAATATTAGTTTTAAACCGATTTCAAACTTTTCAATATTAAGTTTTTCACTTAATTTAAATTTTCCGCACCTTTAAATTCAAATCCATCACTGAATTTATTAAACCTATTATGGATTATCATGTTGACAATTTCAAATTTGAAATTTAAATTTCATTTGAACTTTGCATTTACTTTCTATTTCAAAAATAGTCAACTAATTCTTTAGTAAGTCATTCATCAACTTAGTTCCATTAAATTCATATCTCCACATTAATTATTTTAAGCAATAGTTTTAAACTTGAAATATAAGCTTCATATCAAAACTAGTTTGATTCATACAGTTAAATCAACAATTAAATTTCCTTCCCAAGATGCTATTTCATTAAAATATTTCTTCCGTACAAAATTTTACATAGCTTAATACTTTTAAAAGACGTACACAAAAGATTGTGGATTACAAAGGATAGTATTACAAAATATATCGATTGGTTTAAGATTAAGAATAATTAAGGACTAACGACTTCTTGTCCGATAGTATGCATCTTTGCCAAACTTTCATCTTCGGATGACACTATTTCATGTTGTGTTAAAGGAGAATTAACACATTCAAAATCCACATGTCCCCAATCCTTACAGTTATTGCAAAAATATGAGATGTTTCCATCCTTATCTATCACCTTAGCACTTTTCGCTCTAGCTGGTCGGGCTATAGCTTGCTTTCCCTGTTGTCTTTCGGTGCAGTTTCTGGCTATATGTCCAGACTGACGACAATGGTAGCAGATTGTCAATCTATCGACGGGTAAATTGAGTACGCACTTTTTCCTTTTCACTTTAGGGCAATGACTAAGAAAATGCCCTTTCTCCCGACTTTTAAAACACACAATCTCAGGACGAGCGAACCGGTCATCCACATTCCTTTTCTTTCTCCTTACTCGGCACTTAATGGCATAATGTCCCTTTTTATGACATCGATAGAAAATAACCTCATCATATGGACCAGGTGCTTGCCTTTCACTGAATCTCCTTTCAATTTCCGCACGTCTCGCTTCTGCTTCTCTACGAGCAATTGCTCTTCGTTCACGGCGTGCTGCTTTTTGTGCTTCGGTTTTCGCCATTATAATAAACAAGGTGTTTTCGAAGTTTCCTATCAATATTTGCAATTCTTATTAGCAGAGGTTGGATTATTCAATCATTTTACCTAAAACATATCTGTTTTATTCAATAATATATTCACTGTCCAAAATCGTGAATATACTTTGTCAACCAATTTCATCATTTCTACAACTTATTTTTATTTTTAAAGGGTTATCCACTGTCCAAAATCGTGGATATAACTCCTTTAATAAGCTACAACAATTTACTTATCAAATTCAATTGATTTCGAACTTATAAACAATCTTTACAAATTCCATTTCTATTTATAAACTTCGATTGACAATCTTTTTTATTAATTCAATTCAATTCAATTTATATTACTCAGTTATATACCAAAAGTTCATATTATAAGTTAAATACTAATAATCCATTTATTCACTAAATCGTTCTTCAAAACATTTGAAATTAATTTTCAAAAGAATTCAGAATCAAATTCTCAAGTTATAGTTTAATTATCCTCTTGGCTATAACTAAATTGAAATATCATTTTATTTCACAATTATTATTTTGTAGATATTCACAATATTTGATTCAAACCAATTTAAACCAATTTCATTAATTCACTTCACTTATATTTTATTTTTCATAAGTCTCAATAATTCGATAATGGATTTCGAATGAGAAACTATCGCAATCCTAAATTTAGAGAGGGGAATTTTCAAAATAATTCTAATTTTCAAAATACTTTTTATTTTACAAAGAAAACAATTTCAAACTTATTTTAAATTTGAAAACATTTTTCTTTAAAGTGGTTCTAGTAACTATTCATATTAAACATCATAAACTGAGCTTTGAGTAAACCAAAGCTCTGATACCACTTTTGTAACGACCCGCCGTCCTGACCGCCTCTAGTCGGTAATTAAACCAACTCGAAACGTTCAAAATGACGGATTGTTGTTCAGTTTATAAAGTTTAAACAGAATCAGCCACAGAATCACAGAATAATCATAATATTCTTCATAAATGAATTTTTCTTACATACATATATCAGAGTTTGTACAATGCATTTAAATTTTTATACAGCGGAAACAATTTATTTTATTAAGTACAAGAAAATTTCTTGAAAAGCTTTAATGAAGTGCTTTCCCCAACTCTCTCTAACTTCGCGGCCTGAAAATCTTCAAGCTGTAAAAGTACTCGGTCTGACCCTAGCGTTTATTGCAAACACAAAAACACTCGAGTCAGGATTAATCTTTATTCAAGTAATTAAATTTGTAATGAACTGAATAAAATGGTAACAGAGATGACGAATCACATGAATCAATTTAGATCTATTATGGATTTTTCACATTAACAACTTCAATTTAATTATTTTTTTTCGAAATCTATCAATCCTGTGTGGCTGCAGTACACACGTATATTTTCACACATGTGCACTGCCTCGCCAACTCGTGTGCACCAAACAAAAGCATAGCTATCAGATCAAACCCAAGTTTCAAACTAGGTTCAACTCAAGGCCAATGCACCGATAAAAGAGTCAAGAAGGCATCAGACAAAGCAATACAAGTAACAAATGTCAAAGCAGGCTATCAAAGGCAGAGACTCAGAAATGCCAAAGACATGAAGCAACAAAAGATTCACAAATACCACTCGAAGTTTACAGAGTGCAGAATCTGCAGACCAAGTGCAACGGAATGGAATGCAACTACAAGTGCAGGTGAACAAGTGATACAAACTACAGATAAACAAAGACCATATGGTCAGTGCACATAAACAAAGAACACAAGTACAGGCAGCAGTGTTCAACAATGCAATCAACACAGCAGCTCAAAGACAGAGTATATGCAACGCATCAAACTCAGGTGGACATATCAAAATTTTGGAAATACAAAGTATTCAAATGAACACAGTAAGCTACATGATGATCTCAATATAGCAATGACGGAGTACATGCAAATGAAGATCACAAATGCAAGTGCAGAATCAATTTGGCACCAAACTGAACCCAACACCATAGGAACAAGATGAGACAGCAATAAATGAGGTTGCAAAGTCAAATTTTTAACAAAATGGCAAAGGTCAAGCTACTGACCAATCACACAAATGAACACAGGCACTGTTACTACATAATGCCAGCAAAAAGGAGGTGAAAGCACAAAAATTATGCAATGTAATGTGAACATTGTCCATCATACATATGAATCAATTTCATATGTACAACCAACACCCAACAATGCAACAGTGAACAACACCAGTAAAAAGGGTCACAAAGAAATGGTTCCAAAATGAAATGAACCAGAGAAATGCAACTTCAAGGCATGAATCCATAGTGAAACAGACCAAGTGACAACAATGCAGAGCTCCACCAGGCAAGATGATAACCCATATATATACATACAAGAATGCATATATATATATATACATGCCAGAAATCAAGAAGACGATGTAACTTCAAATGAAAACATATGGGTCAGTGCAACATGTGCAACTCAGTGAATTAGAGGCAACAAAAAATCAGGCAACAGGAGCATATGGTGGTGCAGACTACAATTGATTGTAACAAAATTGACCAAATGCAACGGTGACCAACTTAAATGACAGCAATGCACAAATGCAAAGTGGAGTAAATGTCAACATGAAATGATCAAGGGTCAAAATAGAGACAAAGTCATGAGACTCAACATGTACATGTACTGATCAGTGAACCCAAAACTAACAGAGCCAACACAAAATGACAACAGCAGAAGTGATCAAAGCAAAGCACAAGTGTGCAGCATCAAGTAGGACATACGAGCACACAACAAAGCATGGACAAAGTTCCAAGTAAGAAATTACTAACAAGCATCTTTTTCAACAGTTTAAAAACAAATTCAAATAGCATCTGTTCTTATCAATTTAAAAACAAAATTTATAGTATCAGTTTTCAACAGTTAAAAAAAAAAAATCACAAATAGCCTCTGTTCTTATTAGTTAAAAAAAACAAATATCAAATAGCATTTGTTCTTATCAATTTAAAATTAAATTCCAAATAGTGTCTGTTCTCACCAATTTAAAATTAAAATCAATAGCATCTGCTCTTAACAGTTTAAAATTAAAATCCATAGCATCTGTTCTTAACAATTTAAATTAACATTTAAGTAGCATCTGTTCTCAACAGTCTAGATTTTTAAAAACAAATTTTATAGCATCTGTTTTTAACAGTTTAAAATTAAATCCCAAATAGTGTCTTTCTTAACAGTTTAAAAAAAAACAAGGTTTAATTGCATCTGTCCTCAACAGTTTAAAATCAAATTCAAAGAGCATCTGTTTTTAACAGTTTAAAATCAAATTCAAAGAGCATCTGTTTTTAATAGTTTAAATTGGATTGACCGAGAGCAAAGAGCAATTGATAGCAAACAACACTCAAAACATAGCATGCAACCAACACTCAATTCAACCAAATTTAAAAACTTGAATCTAAATTAATTGTGAGTAAAGAACTCACCTTTCACCGAAGCAAGGAGACGAACTCGTGCGAAAACCCTAATTTTGGTTGAAGGACGAAACCCTAGCTGTTGAAGAGGAACGGCGATTTTAGGCCACCATTGTTTCCTTTCTTTTTATTTTTTTTTCCGTAAGCTCTGAAATGATGAGGGAGGGGGTGCTTCGTGTTTTAAGGAGAAGGGATCGTGATTTTTTTTTGCAGAGTTGAAGGCGTGGTTTAAGGCATGTTTGAAGGCACGAATTTGGGCGTAAATAATGGCGTGTGTAGCTGATAGGTAAGGTAGTATACATGTCTTATTATTTTATTTATTTATATATTTATTTATTTATTTTATGTTTATTTTTATATTTTTTTTCCATTTTAAATTCAATTTGTTTTGTAAATTATTTTCTTAAATAAACATATAAACGTTTTGCAGTTCATTTATCAAACATAAATTTATATTAACGTGTTTCTCAATTTGTTTTATATTGATTAAAATTTTATTCCTTTTATTTAAGTTAAAGAAAATGTTATTAAACTAACTATCAATTTATAAATTTATAAAGAAAAAAAATAATTCGTAAATCCAACTATTTTTTTCTAAGTTATCAGTTCGAATTTCAATTACAAATTCAATATTCAATTTCAATTTCAACTTCAAAATTCAAATTCTATTCAACTTTTCACTAGATTAAATTCTAAAATTTAATCGCCAATATATTCTGACAATTTGAAATTCTATTTATATCATCATTCAAATATTTAAAATCAATTAAATAATTTCAATTTAAATTGTTCAAAATTCAGGATCGTTACAAATAATTTGAAGCAATTTTATTAAGCAATTGATTCTAAAAATAGATATCACAGTAATAATCAATGTTGGTCAGAAAATCAAATGACTTTATCTAACGTTTTGATTCCATAATCTAATTAGTGCTTGCAAATAATGAATTTAGAAAAAGAAATCATAATTTTGAAGATTTGGATGGTCGAGATTTTTCGAGTTGAACAGAAAACATATTTTCGTCAATATCTGATGAACGACGACGAATGGGATGTCGCAATTGATAGTGAAGGAGGCTGGTGGATAGGTGATTATCAGAAAAATGTTCCTTTGAATTCTAGTACATCGTACAGATCAGGAAGTGTTGATTTAGGATTTGTGTAGTAGTCGGGTTCATCAATGCTTTTGAATCAAATTCTCTATCATGGGTGATCTGGAATCGATCGCACTAGAGGGAGTCGTCGTGTGGGTTATCGAAGCACCTCTAGTGGCGGCGGCGAGGTTTTCGGCGACTGGGTTTGGCGAGGCGAAGCGATTTGGGATAAACTATACTGTTCCAGGTATAGTCGATATGTTTTTTTTCGATTTTTGATGAAATCGATGGTGATGGATGGTCGCGTTGGTCAATGGGGGTGTCGGCGACATGGTGAAGATCGGGATAGTGATCGGAGGCGATCGGAGTTCCTGTGCACGTGTACGTGGATTTTCATGTATCTAGGTTGGTGGAATGGTCGGGGAAGACGAAGAGTATCTCGGGTTCAAACTTGAAGGTTTCGCGAATTTACTCGGGGAAAGAAAAATACGGGATAGCACGAAGACAAGCTCGGGTAATTTAGAATATGGCTTGGGTTTGAGTAATTGAACATAAAACAGTTTTCAACCTTTCAAATAAATCAAGTTTTATTTGAAATAATTTTGTTAAAATCCTTTTGTGAATGATAAATGTTTATCTAAGTTTTGAATTGATAAAAAGTTAATTAACTAATGAAAGTGATTAAGGAAGAATTGATATATGATGGTGATTAAAGGATGATTATTTTAAAGGATAATTACTTAATTAAAGATTGATTAAGGATTAATTAGCTTTATAATTAAAGATAATTAGTTATATGATTAAGGCCAATTAATTTCATGATTAAAGTTAATTAATCAAGTGATTAAAAGATAATTACTCAATGTAATTATTTGTGATTTATTAATTTAAGTGATTAGAGATAATCACTTATCATAAGTGATTGAGAATAATTAATTAGTTAATGATAACTAATTAAGATTAACTAATAATGTAGTTAATCAAGGATAATTAGTTAAATGGTAATTAATTAAGGGTTAATTAATTTGTGTAATTAATTAAGGATAATTAATTAAAGAATAATTAAATGATAAAGGTTAATTATTCAATAATTAATGATTGTTTGATTTATTAATTGAGGTTGATTAATTAATAATTAAAGGTTAAGTAATAAATGATTAAAGAATAATTAATTAAATTGGTTTGTAATTAATTAATGTTAATTAACCAGGATTAGCGTTTATTCATAAGTAATTAATCTGATTTAAATTAACCAGATAATTAATTGATCTTACTTATGGATGTTGGATTCTATTGAATGTTGAATTATTTGATATCCCTGATGTGTGATGCTCTGTTTTGATTTAAGCTGTAATGAATGTAATCTATTTATCTATGATGAATTTATATTGTTTATCTGTGAATCTGTGAATGAAGATAAGCGTTATAGGATTATACCGCTTATCTATATTGCTGTGGTTGGATTGTTATGATTAATGATATTGTATTGTTGTGTGTAAAACCCCTGGACCACACTATACACACACACAAATATGGATTTCACGTGAAATCGGTTAAGTCACGGATATTTGAATTTAATATTATGAAATGGTTTTAAAATTGAATTTTGAATCCAAATGGTTTTGGAAATGTAATTGGGTTGAATATGGAAAGCTTTTGGAAAGAAAGTATGAAACTGAAATTGGTTTGAATATACTATATTTTGTTTAAAATTTTTAAATTTATTTTGGAAACTATGTTTTGAAAAGGGTTATACAATTTATACCATATATATATATGGATTTTAAACCACTTTTGAAGTATAATAAAAGTATTATTTTAGGAATTTAAATTTAACCCAAGTTTATACTTTAAAAGGCTTTAATTAAGCAAAATGAAATCGGATTTTCCCGAAATGGAAAACACTTGTTTTTCAAATGATAATAGCTTTCATATAAAGAAAGAATTATCGGTTTTTGCTAAAAAGATTTCAAGTTTGAAATAGAATTACTTTAAAAGCTATGAATGAATCTTTTTTAATGATAGGTGAACTTTGTTTTCAAATTGAAGAGGATCTTAAAGGTATATCTTTTGTATAAAAGATTTGGAACGGAAATGGTTTTGAAAGCTATGAATTGAGTCTTTGATTTAATAATTGGATGAGTTAATCCAATTTGAAAGGGAAATTGTTTTGAAAGGCTATGAATGAATCTTTGTTAAAGATTGGTGAACCTTGTTTTAAATTAAAAAGGGTTTTAAGGGTGAATCTTTTGTTTAAAAGATTAAAGTGTAGAAATTGTTTAAACCATTGAAAGGTTTTTGGAAATAAATCTTTTGTTCAAAGATTTAAAGTGGAAATTTGTTTAAACCATTCAAGGAAAAGGTTTCTTGTGAAATAAGTTGTGACTTAACTAAGATCCCATATATCCATATGGTTTTTTAAATTAAGCGCTCATTATTCGGTTTAGTTGGGAGAGGACTATATGTCATATAACCCATTCCGAATAATGATACGACATAAATGGATAGCATTTGAAGACCGGTGGTGAAGACCGGGTATTTTCGAAAACGAAAGGATAGCCCGTCGAATGTCTCTGCATCATGGCTCCGGTGTAGAGATCTCCATATGTGATGGGGAGTCTGATCGGGATTGTGAATACTCGGATTGCAAGGCCTTATTTTGAAGTGCCTCGGTTCTGTTCGAACCCGGAACAGACTTGTATGGATCTATGTCTGACGTTACACTTTGAGATGTAAAGCTGGTTTCTATCAAATACATTTCTGTTTGGTGGCGAAGAATTTATCCTCTTAGCTTAACACCCTTCTCTGAGACGTACGAGCTCAAAGGTTATGTAGTTGATGGTTACTAGTGATACATTCCTAATTTGGTAATGTGACATACGAAGTGCTGCTGATCATGTGTTGATCGAAGCATGGCTTTTGTGAAAAGCATAGCTTTGTTGACGAGACTTCGTCGAACCTCACAACCCGAAAATGGTCGAAACGGGAATGTTGCAGCAAGGTTTTTAGGGGTCGCGCCCCTAGGGTATGTCCATTTCCTTCTAGATAAAAGGAGGTATCATGGTATGGAGCCCAGATATTTAACCTATGTGGTTGCTGCAAACTTATTGCTTTGTGGTTGCTGGTTGAGGGTCCTCGGATAAAGGTCGGTAACGACCGAGGATAGCTTACTTGTAGGTGTTACCTTGTTACAGAGGTAACCCGACCTTGTGTTGGTAGAGATCCAGTTTTGTTCTTGGGGGCGTCCCTCCAGAGGCGTTCCATTCGGTGTAGGAAGTTTCTTTGCCTGACCATTGTTGGAAATCCAAACAAAATAATACGAGCCCTATACGGTTTTATTTGTATAACCTGCCATGGAATGTGGCGGTAACCTGCTATTGAACATGGTAGGTATAGTAGGAAAACGACGAAATGTGGTATGCTGGCTAAGATTAATATTATACTTTCAAAATATTTTCTACACTATGCACTAATAATAATATCAAATGGCTTTCGCGTATCAAGCATTTTTTACTATCATAAGGAGAAATCTCCTCCAAGTGTGCGCTTGCATTGTGTATGTGGTGAGAGGCCTTATGGAAGTTTCATTTTCTAAAAAACATTGCGGATTTCTTTTAAATTCTTTTGTTTTCTTTTATTAAAGATAAACTATTTTTGTTTGCTCATACCAGTCTCATGACTGACCTGAAGTTTATTGTTCCCTTTCTAAACTCTAGGTGTCCACAATTTTCCATACGGGCAGCCTAGAGTTATATTTTCAGATAATCAGCTAGTAGATGTAGATTCGATATCTTTGAAGCCTTTGGATCTTTGCAATCACATTTGCTTCATTCTAGAGTTACCTAGTTTGCTTAATGCAACGTGATCGGGGGTTCGAGCTATCTTTGGTTTGGAAATCTTGGGAGCTTTGTCTACAAATGTAACGACCCAGAAATTTCGATCCCGAAAATTCCAAATAGTTAGAGAAAAGAAGAAAAGAGATAGAAGAAGAAGAAACAACAGCATCTCACATTCGTCGGAGATAAAATATAATAACAAATAATAGCATCTTTATAAAGAAAAGCTGTAATTGTTACTTTACATATAACTCATCAGAGTACAATCACTTATACATAAACTGGACAGTTATATAACTTGTCTCAGACTACAATCCATACAGACTACACAGTCACATATACATAGCAATTCATCATTGATAGATAACCACATTATTGCTATCCACCCAAACTTATCATATCACAAAACATTTCCTATCAGAGATATCAACCAATTCAAGGCATTGAACATCATTCAATCATTCATAAGCAAGATTGATCACTTCCCAAATTAATTTAATTTATCTCTAATTAAATTAATTACTAATCTTTAATCACTTAGATTATCTTTACTTAATATTAATTAATTACAAACCAGTTAATTAATCATCTTTTAATTATCCATCTTAATTAATCATCCTTTTATTAATAACTTCCATTAATCAACCTTGATTAATGTCATTAATTATATTAATTAATGATCGTCTAATTACTTCATTAATTAATTATCCTTCTAGTTAATTAAATTATTAATCTTTAATTAACCTCATTTATTAATTAAACTTAATTAGTCATAAATAGTAATTAACCATCCTGTAATTACTTACCTCAATTAATTAACTCCTAATTAATTATATTAATCCTTTGATAAATCACACTAAGTAATTAATTCTTAATTACTTCTATTTATTAATCCTTTATTATCAATCAATTAATGCTTAGGTCAGACCGAGTATTACAGAATTTTTGGTGAGGACGATTTGGAGCTCAGGAGGCGAGCTGGATGGCAGGAACGTATGGAGTGTATCCCGCTGTGATATATTCTAGCCTATCTAGGACAAGCAGTTATACTGTCTAGTTTTTATGTGTTTGAATGTGACTCTGATGTATTGATGTAAATTAACAAATACAGTTTTCCTTTGTGTAACTGTTATTTTATTTGATATTATATTTTGATCCGCTGTGAATGTGAGATTCTATATTTCATTTCTGCTGCTTCTTCTTCTATTTCTTTTTCTTCTTTTCCTAATTATCTGGAATATTCGAAATCGAAAATTCCGGGTCGTTACATGGAGTTGCAGTTCTAGATTCTATCTTTCTTTCTATTCTTTGGAAGATCATATTGAAGATGTTGTGTTCTGCTGCTGTTGCTGTCTTATTCTTTCCGCTGTTGTATATTGTCTCTGATAATATTGATATCATTTGTATCAAAGTGTTGTATCACATGTTGTGTATCAATGATATTTTGTTTTTCTTCCGTTGTTTTGTTGTACTTAATGTGTTATAAGATCCATCCAAACTGGAGTTCGACGTTTGAATCTGCGGCATTCGAATACAAGTGAGGTATTTGATGTCGATTTCCAAACGCTAGATTTCAGGTCGTGACAAGTGGTATCAGAGCTAAAGGTTGAACTTTAGCTTTTGGGGTATAACACATTAGGTAACTCATTAGAGATAGGGTTACAAATGCCCTAGAATGAGTATATCCCTAAGATATTCGTTCGTATGCCTCAGTAAATTCGCTTACTATCCACTGATAGTAAGTATGAGTGCAAGAAAAGGACGAGATAAAGGACAAGGGAGTACCATTATAGATGGTCAATACCCTATGACAACAAGGGAACAATCTTTCTCTATTAATCTCTTTTGATCATCATCCGATATCGATTCTTTGATGGCTTTGTGGCAGCTCGAGGGAGAAGCTTCGGTATGGTGGTGGCCCTGCGAATCATTGTAGAAAGTTCTCAATTTATATTCTTTCTATCAAATTCCTATCGTTTTAACATTAATAAATTTGAAATTTTATTCGGAATAAATTGGTTAATGAAATATGAAGTTAAATTAAATGGTATCGATAAAACAATTTTAGTCAAAACCAAATTTGAGAATTTTGTTATGGTATCTTGTGTAAATCCAAGCCCGAAGAGGGACAAGCTAGTGGATATTTTAAAGTATTCCCACTTGAGTTTAGAATCCATACATAGTGTTTGAGAATTTCGAAAAATTGTGTCCATTTGTCAATACTTTTGGGTCCAGATATATTCTACGAATGGTTAATTATCCCTTCGGACTAACCAATGCCCTGCATATTTCGTAGACTAGATGACCCGAGTATTTCGTGTAGTATCGAATAAGATTATTCTCATATTTGTTGATATTCTAATTTGGTAAGCCAAATATCGAATAGATATTTCGAATTGATCTGATAATCCATTTCCCTATCGTTCATCTTTCTTTATTGTCTCCATAGCAAATTTCGAGGATGAAATTTTCTTAGGGGGGGAATCTGTAACGATCCCGATTTTAAATCAAATTTAAATTGGTAATTAATTTAAATTTTAGAATTAAATTGTGAATTAATTTGATTTTTTTTCAAATTAAATAAGAATATGTGTTTTTTATATATAAATTGATCTTAAATTGAAATTTGGATTTGAAATTCAAAAAATAAACCTCTTGAAAATAAAATTGAATTTGAATACTCTATATTTTAAAGGTAATAAAATTTGTTTTCTAATTTTAATATATGTATATAAAAATATATATTGGAAGTCATGATTTAAGATTGATATAATAAATTTCAAAAGGATAATTTAAGTTAAATCCTTGTGCATAAAATATATGTGATTGTTTATTAATGTATAAATTGATTTCAAATAAATTTTCTTTAATCGCTATAAATATATATATATATATATATATATATATATATCTTTTGAAATTAATAAGTTAAGCATCAGATAAGTGTAATTTGTATATATAGGATATTTATAAAATGGTTTGTATTTATATATAACATTTGAAAACGTAGTTAGTATAAATTTGAAAACATAAAACATGATTCATAATTTATAATAACATATGGATTTAAACATATATATTTTTAATTAAATTAAGAAAGAGTCTTAAACAAAATTTGTATCACAAAAGACATCTGTAAAATGGTTACGCAAACAAATAACAAGTTTTAACAATGTTAACAAGTGGCAAAATACACTTTTATTTTAATTTAAATTTATAAACATGCATGCGAAAAAAATACCAGGCTATTCTCAGTTTTAAAACTTCTCAATCTTCTTTATTTCCTTTCATTCATCTTCGAAGAAAATCTGTAAATAGAAAACTGAATCAAATTGAAACCAGATTCAAAGCAAACATCTTCAACCTGAGAAGATGAAGATCAAATCAAATTCAAATCAGAAACCTGGAAATTTAAAAATGTAAGATCAAAGACCTGTAAACCCAAAACAATACAAAAGAAAAATCAAAAAGGGGAAATCAAAAGCAAACAGCTTCCACTTTCAGATCAAAGTTAGTTCATCTCAACATCAAGCATTAAAACATTATCAAGCTTCAATAGATCAAAAGTATCAAGTTCTCAGATTTAATCAAAATTCCAGATGAAAAATTCAAAAACCCGGTCCTTTATTCTTCATTTTGGGGTGAGCAAACCTTATTTTTTTTAAAGCCCGATCTTCTTAATTTGTATGCCTGTGATGATGATGATTTGGAAATGTGTTTATGCAGACGAAAATGTATTGTATGTATGTGTATATCTAAAAAAATATGTATGCAGTTTTGAATACTGGTATATATATATATACCTCTGTCAAAAACATACAGGCTTTAAACAATTTCAAAATTTAATTTCTCTTCTTGCAATCCTTTATAGGGTTTAATCTCTGAATGAAATGTGTTGATATTACCCAGAATTCATTTTAAAAAAAATTCAATCAATTTTATTAAGCAGTTGATTCTAAAAACAGATATCACAGTAATAATCAATGTTGGTCAGAAAATCAAATGACTTAATCTCACGTTTTGATTCCATAATCTGATTAGTGCTTGCAAATGATGAATTTAGAAAAAAATCATGATTTTTAAGATTGGGATGGCGGAGATTTTTCGAGTTGAACAGAAAACATGTTTTCGTCAATATATGACGGACGGCGACGAATGGGATGTCGCGATTGATAATGAAGGAGGCTGGTGGATACATGATTATCAGAAAAATGTTCGTTTGAATTCTAGTTCACCGTAGAGATCAGGCGGTGTTGATTTAGGGTTTGTGTAGTAGTCGGGTTCGTTAATGCTTTCGAATCAAATTCTCTATCGTGGGTGATCTGGAATCGATCGCACCAGGGGGAGTCATCGCATAGGTTATCAAAGCACCTCTGGTGGCAATGGCGAGGTTTCTGGCGACTTGGTTTGGCGAGGCGAAGCGATTTAGGAAAACTATACTATTCTAGTCGATATGTTTGTTTTCGATTTCTAATGAAATCGATGGTGATGGATGGTTGTGCTAGTCAATGGGGGTGTCGGCAACATGATGAATCGGGGTAGTGATCAGAGGCGATCGAAGTTCTTGTGCACGTGTACGTGCATTTGTATGTATCTGGGTTGATGGAATGGTTGGGGAAGACGAAGAGTATGTCGGGTTCAAACTCGAAGGTTTCGCGAATTTACTCGGGGAAAGAAAAATATGGGATAGCTCGAAGACAAGCTCGGGTAATTTAGAATATGGCTCGGGTTTGAGTAATTGAACACAAAAAAGTTTCGAACCTTTAAAATAAATCAAGTTTTATTTGAAACAATTTTGTTAAAATCCTTTTGTAAATGATAAATGTTTATCTAAATTTTGAATTGATAAAAAGTTAACTAATTAATGAAAATGGTTAAGGAAGAATTGATTTATGAAGGTGATTAAAGGAATGATTATTTTAAAGGATAATTACTTAATTAAAGATTGGTTAAGGATTAATTAACTTTATAATTAAGGATATGTGTTATATGATTAAGGTCAATTAATTTCATGATTAAAGTTAATTAATCAAGTGATTAAAAGATAATTACTCAAAATAATTAATTTGTGATTTAGTAATTTAAGTGATTAGAGATAATCACTTATTGTAATTGATTAAGAATAATTAATTTGTTAATGATAACTAATTAAGGATTAACTAATTAATGTAGTTAATCAAGGATAATTAATTAAATGGTAATTAATTAAGGGTTAACTAATTTGTGTAATTAATTAAGGATAATTAATTAAAGAATAATTAAATGATTAAAGGTTAATTATTCAATAATTAATGATTGTTTGATTTATTAATTAAGGTTGATTAATTAATAATTAAAGGTTAATTAATAAATGATTAAAGAATAATTAATTAAAATAGTTTGTAATTAATTAATGTTAATTAACCAGGATTAGTGTTTATTCATAAGTAATTAATCTGATTCAAATTAATCAGATAATTAATTGATCTTACTTATGGATGTTGGATTCCATTGAATGTTGAATTGTTTGATATCCGTGATGTGTTATGCTCTGCTTTGATTTAAGTGGTGATGAATGTAATTTATTTATCTGTGATGAATTTATATTATTTATCTGTGAACCTATGAATGAAGACAAGCGTTATAGGATTATACCGCTTATCGATATTGCTGTGGTTGGATTGTTATGATTAATGATATTGTATTGTTATGTGTAATAACCCTGGACTACACTATACACACACAAATATGGATTTCATGGGAAATCGGTTAAGTCACAAATATTTGAATTCAATATTATGAAATGGTTTTAAAGTTGAATTTTGAATCCAAATGGTTTTGGAAATGTAATTGGGTTGAATATGGAAAGCTTTTGGAAAGAAAGTTTGAAATTGGAAATCAGTTTGAATATAATTTTTTTTTAAGTTTTAAAATTTATTTTGGAAACTATGTTTTGAAAAGGGTTATACAAGTTATACCATATATATATATGGATTTTAAACCACTTTTGAAGTATATTAAAAGTATTATTTTAGGAATTTAAATTTAACCCAAGTTTATACTTTAAAAGGCTTTAATTTAAGAAAATGAAATCTTATTTTCCCAAAATGGAAAACCCTTTTTTTTCAAATGATAATAGCTTTCATATAAAGAAAGAATTTCCAGCTTTGGCTGAAAAGATTTCAAGTTTGAAATAGAATTGTTTTGAAAGTTAGGGATGAATCTTTGTTAAAGATTGGTGAACTTTTTTTTCACTTGAAGAGGATCTCAAATGTATATCATTTGTATAAAAGATTTGTAATGGAAATGGTTTTGAAAGCTATGAATTAAGTCATTGATTTAATGATTGGATGAGTTAATCCAATTTGAAAGGGAAATTGTTTTGAAAGGCTATGAATGAATCTTTGTTAAAGATTGGTGAACCTTGTTTTAAATTGAAAAGGGTTTTAAGGGTGAATGTTTTGTTTAAAAGATTAAAGCGTAGAAATTGTTTAAACCATTCAAAGGTTTTTGGAAATAAATCTTTTGTTCAAAGATTTAAAGTGGAAATTTGTTTAAACCATTCGAGGGAAAGGTTTTTTGTGAAATAAGTTGTGACTTAACTAAGATCCCATATATCCATATGGTCTTTTAAATTAAGCGCTAATTATTCGGTTTAGCCGAGAGAGGACTTTGTGCCATATAACCCATTCCGAATAATGATACGACGTAAATGGAATGCATTTGAGTCGTGCCGGTATAGAGATCTCCATATGTGATGGGGAGTTCGATCATGATTTTGAATACTCGGATTGCAAGGGCTTCTTTTGAAGTGCCTTCGGTTCTGTTCGAACCCGGAACAGACTTGTATGGATCTATGTCTGACGTTACACTTTGAGATGTAAAGCTAGTTTTTATCAAATAAATTTCTGTTTGGTCGCAGGGAATTTATTCTCTTAGCATAACACCCTTCTCAGAGACTTACGAGCTCAGAGGTTATGTAGTTGATGGTTACTAGTGATACATTCCCAATTTGGTAATGTGGCATATGAATTACTACTGATCATGTGTTGATCGAAGCATGGCTTCTGTGAAAAGCATAGCTTTATGGACGAGACTTCGTCGAACCTCAAAACCTAGAAATGGTCGAAACAGGAATCTTGCGGCAATGTTTTTAGGGGTCATGCCCCTAAGGTATGTCCATTTCCTTCTGGATAAAAGGTGGTATCATGGTATGGAGCCCAGATATTTAAGTTATGTGGTTGTTGCAAACTTATTGCTTTGTGGTTATTGGTTGAGGGCCCTTGGATAAATGTTGGTAACGACCGGGGATGGCTTACTTGTAGGTGTTACCTAGTTACAGAGGTAATCCGGCCTTGTTTTGGTAGAGATCCAGTTTGGTTCTTGGAGGCGTACCTCCAGAGGTGTTCCATTCGGTGTAGGAAGTTCCTTTGGCTGACCATTGTTGGAAATCCAAACAAAACAATACGAGCCCTGTACGGTTTTAGTTGTATAACCTACCATGGAATGTGGCGGTAACCTGCTATATTGAACATGGTAGCTATAGTAGGCATACGACAAAATGTGGTATGCTGGCTAAGATTAATATTATACTTTCGAAATATTTTCTGCACTATGCACTAATAATAATATCAAATGGTTTTCGCATATCAAGCATTTTTGATTGTCATAAGGAGAAATCTCCTCCAAATGTGCGCTTGCATTGTGTGTGTGGCAGGAGGCCTTATGGCAGTTTCATTTTCCAAAAAACATTACAGATTTCTTTTAAATTCTTTTGTTTTCTTTTATTAAAGTTTAACTGTTTTTGTGTGCTCATACCAGTCTCATGACTGACCTGGAGTTTATTGTTCCCTTTCTAAACTCTGGGTGCCCACAATTTTCCACACGGGTAACCTAGAGTTAGATTTTAGATAATCAGTTAGTAGATGTAGATTCGATATCTTTGAAGCCTTTGGATCTTGGCAATCACATTTGCTTTATTTTGAAGTTACCTAGTTTGCTTAATGCAACGTGATCGGGGGTTTTAGCTATCTTTGGTTTGGAGATCTTTGAAGCTTTGGCTATGGAGTTGCAGTTCTGGATTCTATCTTTCTTTCTATTCTTTGGAAGATCATATTGAAGATGTTGTGTTCCGCTGTTGTTGCTGTCTTATTCTTTCCGTTGTTGTATATTGTCTCTGATAATATTGATATCATTTGTATCAAAGTGTTGTATCAAATGTTGTATATCAATGATATATTGTTTTTCTTCCACTGCGTTGTTATACTTAATGTGTTATAAGCTCCATTCGAACTGGAGTTCGACGTTTGAATCTGCGGCATTCGAATACAAGTGAGGTATTTGATGTCGATTTCCAGTCGCCGGATTTCAGGTCTAACAGTATCCATGGAATTCAATTTTGATTTCATGTCATTGTTATTTGTTAAAAAACTTGTAGTAGTTTTCCATGTCTATGTGTGTTTCAAATTTACTCTGGTACTTAAAACATTAGTACTTTTGATTGCTTTATGTTGGATTGAAAGTCGAATAAATTTTCTACCATTGTATGAATTTATAAATCATAATTTGGTGTATAATGAATAATTGTATGTACACACATGATAACCAATTTCGACATAATGCTTTGGGCATTGTGCTAGTTATTAAATTTTATTCCTCTCAAAATTTACATTTTTACTTTTATTTTAATATATTGTTGAATCAAGACAACATTGGAATACAATAAGTAAGAAATAAGGGTAGAGAGACCATTAATAAAACCGGAGATGTTATAGAGAAGAAAAACACACACCGTACAAAGATTCTGTGTCTTTGGTTTTATTAATAGTCTCGGGAGACTACCAATAAAACCGAACACCTTATAGACTATCAATAAGGTCTCTGGCTTTATTCGTACTATCTATGAAGCCAGAGACCTTATAGGGAAGAAAACCGGACAGCTTGTAGGGATGCTGTATCTTTATTTTTCTTTATAGTCTCTCTGACTATCAATAAAACCGAAGACCTTATAGAGTAGAAAACCGGACGTCTTATAAAGATGTTATGCCCTCGGTTTTATTAATACTATCCATAAGGTCTTCATTTTTGTTGATAGTCTCTTGAGAGACTAACAATAAAAACGAAGACACAACATCTTTGTTAGGTGTTCGGCTTTCTTCTCTATGAAGTCTTCGGTTTTATTGCTAGTCTCTCTAGAGAGAATATCAATAAGGTTTCAAGTTTTATTCACAGTCTCTCTAAAGAGACTATCGATAAAACTGGAGACCTTATAGAGAAGATAACCAGACACCTTATAAAGATGTTGTGTCTTCAGTTTCATAAATAGTCTCCATTATCAGTAAAACCACAGACCTTATAGAGAAAAACTGGACACCTTATCTCCAGTTTTATTGATAGTCTCTCTCATATACTTCTCACATTTCGTGAATAACCGGGACATTGAAGATGAACCAAAAAGGCATTTCGAGAATCGATCTGATTCTACCTCTCTTCAGTTCATTTGAAAAAAGGAAGGATCCCAAAAAATCGATCTTTCTTTTATTTGCTGAATCTTTGTTGAATGATCAATATGCGATATTCTGAATCCTCATTTCTAATGGAATCAAAATGTTCTCTGGATTGAACAAACGATCCTTTCGATTGAGGGACTATCAGTAAAACAAAATACCAGTTTTCTTCTCTATAAGGTCTCCAGTTTTATTAGTGTCCCTCCAGAGAGACTATCAATAAGGTCTCTGGTTTTATCGATAGACCCTCCCATTGGAAAATTGGATTTTTCATGTTTCGTTTCAGCTCTTCCAACCTTTTCTAATTCCATTTAGAAGAATTTCTTACAAAAGTGATTTGTACATTAATGATTTGAAGAAGTAGAAAATTCTTTGGTTGGTACAGAGATTTCACATACCTACCCCACGATTGGCTATTACCTATTGCTAAAAAAATACTATCTTTTAATTTTAATTATTGCAATCATATATTTACAGCTCTTTTGCGTGTATGTACATGCGAGAATTTTTTTACTTTATTTTATAAATTGGACCTACTTTAACGGTTATTCAACAAATAGATCCTTTCATGATTATTCAACACATGTGTTGCAGATTGTTTAATTGAAATTGTATTGTTTAGCATAATCTCATATGCAAAGCTTGAGTAAGCTTACCCTAACAGCCATGTTCTATCCTCTAAATGTTATATTAGTCATATGTTTATAAGTTACAAGTCCAAACTCACATAAGTACTAACCTAATATGATGACCTTTAATGACTCGCCTTTTCGACCCTCAAAAGTTGGCATCTAATACACCCACAATATTAAAATGTCAAACATCGAAGTGTCGAAAATGCAGATAGTTAGGGTAAATAAAGAAAAAAGAATACGAAAAGGATAATCTCCTAGTGAAATGATAACATATAACATAACAAAGACATCAAACTCGTCTTAAATCAACGAAACACAAAGAAGATAGCAAAATCGATAGTCAACGAGTCAACTATCAGAGATAACAAAATGATATTACTTGTAGAAATTAACGAATCAAACATTAAAAATATTTGACCCACACTTATGCTCGATTTATACCTCACAAATATTTGTAAAATATTTTAAAGTACCTTTAAAATATTCTTTTAGAAAGTTAATTATATTTCTAAGTGTATTAAAAAGTATAGTCAAAAACAAATATCATTAAAACATCGCTTACTATAAACTCAACATTCTGCATTTAACTTTATTTTTAAGCATTCCATTTCTAATGATTTCTCATTTATAGACTATCATTTAACTTTTAAATGACAATTTATTGTTCTGGAAGATAATAAATCAATTTAAAATGCTTGTATAACTTCAAAACAACATTAATTATCCTGAGGGAAAATAGATCAAATTTTAATCTTTTATAAATTCGAAACAACATTAATTATCCTAAAGGAAAGTAAATCAAATTTGTAATATATTTTGTTAAAACAACATTACTTACCCCAAGGAAAATAAATCAAATTTAATCTTTTATAATTTAAAACAATATTAACTATCACGGAAAGCAACTAATCAAATTCCTCTTTTTATAAATTTTTAACAACACTTATCCTTTATTTAAATTCTAAAAATATTCAAAATTATACTTAAACAACTTTCAAAGGGAAAACTCAATCAAAAATTTATTTTGTAAGAATTCAAGCACAAGTTCAACATGTATAAAGGTTTAAAGAGATGATATTTCATAAGCGGCGGTATAACAATATGAATATAAGTAACATGAGAATATAAGTAAATCAAGTAACATAAGAATATAAGTAAATAATATTGGCGAGAAACCCTTTACGGTCTCTCTACAAAAGTCCTATGTAAATCACACATATAAATGTGTATTTGAAGAGTTCCGTAGTGGAGTATTCATCACGTATGCACTTCGACTTTTCTCTTTTTTTTGTTTCCTGCTACACAATGGTTATTTATGTCATCCATTTTCAAGTAGGAATCATATCCAAACATATAATTAAATACAATATATAAACTATCGTTCATGCATTCATCAATAATCTATAGTAGCACGGATATCATGTAGTTTATTTAGAGGTAAGTAAACTCACAAAAATTTCCGTTGACACTTTCCCGTTTCGTTTTGATCAAAAATAGTGTGACGTTCGATTTCACCAAAAAGTAAATTACTCCAAATTCAATGAATCTAACTCCAATGAATAAACAATTCGAATGCAAATGACCACATCCAAATCCAACATCGTAGCTAGTTATTGAATTTGTAATAAATTGAATTAATTAAACTAATTAATTACCCTAAATCCTTTTCTTCCATTAATAATCATGCACACACACGAGACCTATACACGATATTGCTATGCACAACTCACCCCATCGCTCGAGCTACACTCAACTATATCAGGTGCCATCAGTTGTAGTCATCCCTTTATTGCACGAGCTTCGCTATAGACACAATGACTTCCTTCTCAACCACCTATACCAAAATGCGATGGTTGGACATGCTATTGTGACTAGAAATGTCGCTCCACCCAAATTTTCATCGTAACCCACTAAACTCCAAAAAGTGCCATTTGACGCGATAAACACAAATTCTAAGTCACCTTGTCCTTGTTAGCCTCAAATCAAGAAAAAAACGAAACCTTAACTTACTGCCTCTAACAGTCGACTATGACAAACATAACTGCTGACAATAAAATAGACATGGATTGGAAACCTACCCGACTATGAGTTCGATGAATCTAGTTTGAAGATTTTTCATTGCTCGGATCATTTGATTTTGATTTTAAAGTGGAGGAGGCCATTGCTTAGTTTATTGGAAAAAAATGAATAACGAAAGTGTACGAATTTACTTACTTTTATAAACACTTTATTTCAAACTCAAGTTAGCCCAAAGTGTCGAGCCACGCCTTTTATCAAAATCAAATAAACATTAATTTATGTTGAAAATATTGAAGTTGATTTGATTTCTTAAAGGTTTTGAAAAGAGAGAGTTTTACGATACTCTGCTACACCGAATCTCAATCACGTACGAATCAGGAATGATTGAAACAAAAATAGGATCATCCATCAAAACGCGTCATAATCACAAATCAACAAAAAAAATACGCAGATTATTTTATTATATGAGATTTAAAAATACCCTCATTTGCCGTAAAATATGTCAAAACGAAAATTTAAATATGTTTTCGATTAAACATTTTGGAAAATTCAATAAACTCGTTTAAAAATACGTCACTAAAAATCAAGTCGTTTTATAAACAATTGGTTTTCCTATTATCTATTCGAACTATTTACTACTGTAAATAAATTTACAAAATGAGTTCACCAGTATTATTTATTAAAAAAGAGTTAAAAAAGCTATTAAATCCATTTAATTAATATTTAATTCACAATTCAAATATTTAAATGATCATTATATTTGAAAATAAATTATTTGTATTTTTCTAGGGTGTTACATTCTCCTCCTTTAAAGAATTTCATCCCTAAGATTCCTAAAGGAAGAAAATGTCTCTAACCCTTAATTTTTAAAATCCATTAATCAAAATGAATTGTTAAACTTTTAAAGTCCCTTATGTTACGGAATATTTCGATAACACCTCCTTTGCACAGCTAGATCTGACAAACTACAACTCACCACAATTAGCCTAAGTCAACAAAGAAAATAATAGCTAAGCGACCTCCTTCATCTGGAGCATAAAATCATTAGTTAATCACCAATTTCTAAATCTGCTACAAACCACTTGTGCATTTGACTTTTTTTTCCACAACTTACTATTTTGATGCAAATGCAGTTGCGCAAGAAATCTATGCACAATTTATTTCTATCACAACTAATAACACCATACAAAATATAACAACCATATGCAACAAGGCAATACGATGTAGTTTATAACTATGATGCAACTCTAGCGTGATATGTTAATATGTGTATGTATTAAATATATATAGATCTACAAATTGTCAATATGTATATGATATATCATATATATTTAATTTAAATTTTTTCTTATATTGGTTTATACCTATTGTGAATCATAAAATATAAAAATATTTTATTACATATGTACATACATATTTTATTATTATTTAATGATTTTGTAAATTTGCGTATAAAACAATTGATATTTCAAAATTCCAATTGTAAATTTTTGATAATTGCTGCACCACGAATGAAGCTTACTGTAAATTTTCATATTTTTGAGCTTAATTTAATATTTTTTAAAATTAATTTACATTCGGCCTACGATCGATTATTTAATTAAAAATTAAATTTCGATTGGAAAATTCTTGAAATTTTTCTTCAGCCGTAAATCATCTCTGGTATCTTTAGAATTTTTTTAGACTTTTATAAGCTAAGTAAATAATAACTTTAAATAATTTATTTTCGACCCACAATTAATTATTTAATTAAAAATATAATTCAATTGTGAAAATTCAAGAAAATTTTCCTATGCCTAAAATACGTCTCATGTATCTTCAAGTAGAAATTTTCAACTTGATTTGCCATTTTTAAGAATTAATTTGATTACAGACTATTACTGATTATTTAATAATAAATACTATTTTAATTGAGAAAATTCAATAAATTAGTTTTAAGCCCTAAATGTATTTGCGGATTTTATAAAATTATAAAACTTGTATTTTTTGTTCTAATTATTTTACATTGATTCATTATGGCAGAAACTGTTTTATTCAATAAAATTTATTCACACATACATGTATACATGTATATATGTATATACATATACATATACATATACATATACATATACATATATATTAATATCTTATTTTGACATATTATACAAGCACATATTTGAACAAATTACAATACACACAAAATGAGCTAATATATTTATTGCAATGTAAATCCCAACGTTTATATATGGATACATTAATCTGTTCACGGACTATGATGTTACACATGTGCACACATATATGTATATAGACATACATGATACATACACACACACACATATATATATATACGTATACGTATACTCATATAAATACATAAAACAAAAACCAAATAAATCTCAAATTATAATTTGTACAGCTATAATACATATGGACATAGTAATAAATTTTTCCATGAATAAATTATTAATTAATGCCATTTAATGAATCAATCAATTTAAATTTAAGAGAGAAATTAAAGGTTCATTTCTCTATTTAAATGTAATTCATATCTCAATTAAATACTTGTTTTATGGGAAGAAATAAAAGGTTTCTTTTTCTATATACATTAAATCTTATTGATGCTCTCAATTTATTACTTGTTTTAGGGAAATAAATAAAAGGTTTCATTTCCTATATATTACTCTTATTAATAAATTTTAGGTGCATTTGATACACTATACATTTAAAATTTAATTTATTTAAACTTCCTTTTAACTAGTTAAATAAAACATATGATTTTATTTTAAAAAAATTAGAAATGTTCTAACCAAAATTAGGTTTTGTAGGCTCAACTAAGATCCAGTAAGCTAATTTTTTTGAAATTTACTCATTTCTTCCATAGTGAATTGGCTCAGTTCCTTCACCATGTATATAGAGTACTTGCCAAAAGGGGGATTGCTCAATCAATCCTGAATGTAAAGCCATTAAGTTATCCCTATCAGTCATATCTTTTACTGTAGGCATATATAATGAACCTCTTAAGGTAATCGTCTCCAATAACTCCAGTGGTCTTTGCTTAGTGTTAGCCAGTACGATATAGTCGACAGTGGGATCTTTGCAAATATAGAACTGCGATAAGAATTCATGAGAGAATTGTTTTTCCAGGAATAGATAGTCTTCTCTTGGTAATGCCTGTACCATTTAGCTGATGCTCCTTGAAAAGTAATAGGGAAAAGCCCATAATGCACCGCTCCATATGTCCATCCATCTTTTGAAAACCATCAAATGATCATCTGGATCAGTTGTTCCATTATACATGATGGATGGGATCTTGATATGAGAAGGGACTTTTATAGACGTGATTTCACCTGTGAAGAAAGCTTCTCAATGATTATTGTTGACATTATCGTCAAGAGTTCTCTTTCCCTTGAGATTAAGTATATCTTTTTCCATTTTTTCCACCATGTCTCTTAAGAAGGCCTCTTTCATTATGCTAGTTGCTTCCTTCCGATTTATATCCATTTGAGGTCGAACTCCTAGATTGCTCATTAGACTTCTCCACTAATCTTCTTTGGTGATTTATTCTAGCCTTATCGCCTTCCATCGATTTAGGGGAGAAATCTGTTGTTACCGCCTCTTGATTTTCTTTCCCTTTTCATGGAGTTGTAGTAAATTTGCCTGTGCTTTTGTTCCTAAGTAAAGAAGCATTTAAATTCCTTCATGGGGATTTAGCTTCCTCTCCTCCAGTGAGCTTGGAAGATTTTTGTACAAGGATTTTTTACAATAGCTCTTGCATGATTGCCATCTACCGAGTAAGATCTTTGATTTCAACTTCGTTTTTAGTAGTCTTTGCTAATTCTTGCAGCTGCCCTAGTTCCGCATTTCCCAAGTTGAAGTCGGGGCTAGAATTTTCTTCCAATGTTTTCATCTGCATGATTTCTTTGTTTGATTCTCTTGATCTTCCCATTTTCCTGAAACAGAAACTCGATTAATTAGTATGAGAGAGTAAAATAGAATCAGAGATTCAGACCTTCCTTCTAGCACAAAAATGTTAACCCAAGAGTTAGTAACATCCATGACATCATGTATAATGAGCCAAAAATCAATTTGTAGCATTTATGAAATCATAGCCAATTATTGCTTAGCTAATGAAATCATATCATGATGGGGAATCAAGAGTTAGCTCGTGGTTTATGGTATAGCACAAGATGATACCATTCGAAAATAGCCTGTTATACCCATGGAGTTTTGATGTATTTATTCAAAAGTCCATGCCATATGTTTAAATATGTGCTACGTAGGTGATTCTCATGGTTCACAATCCATCGATCATATGTAAATAACAAAATAACAATTATGCATGTAAAAACTAGTTTAAACCGATGTCATGTAACTCTTATAAATTCAAGATGAAGCTTAGGCTCCAAAGTGCTTTTTAATATGCATATCCAAGTCCTATGGTAGTCAAAGTTGCACAATTAAGGCATATATGCAATATAAGCTATATTCAATATTGTCCATAGGTCAAATAGGCTATGTCCCATATGATAATAGAGGTCACAGAATAGGAAACACAGTTGAATACATACATATACATCAGATACAATACACAGTGTCAGGAGTGGTATTACAACCACAATGTATACAATCATCAGTCCCACAAAATAATATGTACTACAAGTCAACTACAATGCAACTACATCAAAAACTATGCATCCTATCCAAAGAGTTGATAAAGGAGTCCAAAAGGGTACATCTAAGCAATAGCCCAGAAACCCTAACCTGCAACTCGGTCTGACCCGAGTATATATAAAATACATGGGTCAGTAGCTTAAACAACTGATTAACATATATAAGATAAAGTATGATATAAGGATAAAGGGGTAACAACTCTTCTCAAATGAGAAGAAATAATATGAGTTATGTGCTAAGTATCAAGTCATAAGGGTCTTGAGTTAGTAAGTTCAAAAATAACATCAATACTATAGTCATGTGTCCACAAACACATGCCTTGAATCATCGGCAAGATCGATAGCCAATATAATGGCTATCTCCAACATTATCTCCTAAATTAGAGATTATGAATCTCAAAATTCCAAAAATATAGTAATATGAATCACAATACAAATAGAACTCGACTTCGAGTTCAAAGCACTAAATGTAATCACCATATAATTCACTCGATAGAACTCAGGCTATATAAATAAGCCAACAAAGGCGATAATGGTGAAAACATATATAAACACCATCAAAAGTTCTAGAAATCATCATAAAGAAATCTAGAAACCACAATATAAGAAAAGGACCCTAAAGTCCAAAATGTAGCCCAACAGCTATAGGTAAATAGGACCCAACAGTCCATAAAATTGCCCAACAACCTGCCCAGTATTTGTGCATGAGAGACCCAACCATCTCTATAGGACCCAACAGTCCATGGTAAGCCCAACAGCTATATATATGCACATAAGACCCAATAGTCCATAAGCGACCCAACAATCTAAGTACTGGCAATAACTCGTGAATGTGTCACAAACTCCTAGAGAGTAACTCGAAATGTGGTAACTGTGTGTCCCATACTACACGTTCTCACTTAACGGTTTTCTAACCTCTAGTCAATGCTACACTAGAAAGCAGTAAAAATATTTGCTTCATCTCATCGGGAACACGACCCGAAGGCCAAAATATTCAAATGGACAAGTCAAGAATGAACCGAAAAGGTAAACGCACGTGTCCCATACCACGTGTTTTACCGAATCCTTTAATTCTCCTACTCATTCGCTCGAATAGTGCAAAAACATGTATTTTTATATAGAAAATAATCTATACTATTATATTATTACTGAATTGAATTTCAAGAGCGCACAGGCTCTCTGAATATTTCATGAAATGATCAGTCACGTTTTTTTATTTCCCTTCCATATCACTGCTCTCCTTCTCCTACTTTTCTCCCCACCCGTACCTAATTACGTCATATCCATTTTAACTTTTCCCTTTCGCTTGCGTTTCCCTCCCATCCAACCACTATTGCCAGCTAATTCAACTCGAAACCACGTCCAAAATGACCTTCGAACAGTTACTCCTCTCCATCCCGTTCGGTTCTCCTAAAAATTTGCGATGTTAGTATTTCCTATTGCTGATTTGAATTCCAATAGACAACTACAAACAATCGACTATTTCTTCCAAATTGAGGTATAATTTCTATCTCTTCTGTATCCCCCTTTTCTTCTACATCTAAAATCTATTAATTATCCTTAACCAACGAACCTAATATACACTATGTCTCTGATCGCTATTTACATTCGACCAGGTCATTGGAGCGCTTATCACCAATGCATGTTCACCGTCGACATCCTTTGTCCAACGTTGATTCTACGTTTCCCGGTTGCTGCTTTGATCAAGCCCTGAAGGCCCGCTTTCACGTAAAACCTCCCATACTGTTCGTTCTCCTTCCTTTTATCCCTTTCCCTGTAACACAAAATTGATTTTCCTCTCTTAACTTTATGAAACTATTGGTTACTATTTATAAGATCATTGAATTCACCATAAGAAATAAAAATCCTTCACAATTCTGCTTGATGAATTGTTCAATGTTGTCCGTTTTTTTTTCAATTTAAAAGTTTCTACACTACGTATATGCAAGTACTTTAAATTAGGGGATGTGATAGCCCAATTATCAAAGTTAGAAGGTATATTATCCTAACATAGTCTGTTTGTTGTGAAGTATGAATTTTTAAAGATTACAGATTCTCTAGAATTAAGGAGGCATATTGTTTAAAATATTGTGACCTTTTTTGTTATGGTTAATCAAGACTTAGGTAATGGCTTCTCTACTTTTTTATTATAAAAGTGAACATTGATTACTTATATTCCTTTGATTGAATAAGTACATTACTCCTTCATGAAAAAGTTTCAAACTTTTCCTTTTTTAACTTTGTATCTTCACTTAATTATTTGGTAGTAAAGTGGAGGTTGTATCCTTATCTTTAAGGAATTTTCGATTTGGCTATGATTGGGAGCTTGAATGCATGCTTCAACAAAGTATGATTTCCGTTAACTTATTTAAAATACATCACCATTTGATTCTCACATATGTTTTTTTTGTGTTATTCCTGAAGTGCTTCTTGATTTTGTGAGGAAATGGTAGGAATTAAATAATTTTTTCCTATACAAATTCATTTCAAATAATGGTTTTTCAAAGTTTTTGAACGTCCTTCGCTTATTTGTGGATTTTCCGTTGATACATGCATGAAAGATTTTATTATGATTATTATATATTGTTGGCAATCCTTCAGATTTCTGAAAACTTTAAAATGTTTATATTTGCTCGATTATATAATTTCTGTACTTATTGAATTTCAATTTGGAACTATTTATTGCCAATAGCAAATTTGTGATGTCTAATAAGGTGTCAGCACATAAAAAATAGTAGTTCAATTATATAAATTTCTATACTGATTGAAATCAAATTATTTGTGATGTCTATAAGGTGTCAGTACGGAATGTAACTTCTATACTGATTGAATTTCTATATTTAAATTTCAATAACACCTTACGGAGTGATTATATAGAATGGTAGTCAGTACATAATAAATAGTCATATTGCTATTTAATACATTTATATTTCTATAGTTTTATGTATGATTTTGTTAGCCGAGCTCCGAAACATAACCAAGTTATTGATTATAGATGAGTCACTTCAAAAGCTTCTTCCTAATATATTTCCACTACGGTACGAATTTTCCTTATATTGCTATAATTGCTATTTCTAAAAACTCCTTTTCAACTATATAATAAATTTATGTTTTTACCTTTTTATGTATGATTTTTTAATTGGATTTTGAAAACTATAAGCAAGTTATTGATTATAGATGAGTTGATTTACTATATCATAAAGAATTTGGTTTCTTTGTTGTGTTTTCCTTTTTAAAGTACGTGCATGATTTCGGCTACTTACCTCCCTCTATTTTCATATATTTTTTACCCTTTTCATTCTCAGTTTGCACTGAGCTTCTATATACAAAGTACCATTCATTTATACCAAATTCATTGCATATTAATTATAAACTTAATCAAATTCACTGCATATTAATTGTTAAATTCATGAACTTTGACTGATTTTAGTTTTTAGTAAAGCAAGGAAGAAAATTTATATATATGAGTTTTTATTTGGTTGATTTATTTTGCAAAGATTTAAAATAGCTTATCAGTTCCAATTGGAATGGGAATTTTTATAAATGGTTTTGTGAAACAACCGAACTATTAGGAAGACGAGACTACATAATATATACAATTTTCTTTCTTTTATGATATTTACAATATTAATTAGTTTTTTATATGCTAGGAATGATTATTCAATTTGTGCAATTTTAGTTGTGGCTTAAAATGTAGTTGTTTTTGCTTACCATGTTGCAACATATCTGCGTGTTGGAAGTGTATCCGGTTGACGCAGCGGATTAACAAAAACTTGATATGTCAATGGAATTAGCAATCGGTGGATTGAATGATGCCGAAAATGCCCAAATCCGTTGATCTCAAGAGATACCGGATTCTAGCTATCCTTAACACGTTGATCGCGCACGATACCGTGATGAAGGATCTACGATTCTTCGACGTTGATCAAGCGCACTTGATTCCGTGAATCGGCTTCAACGTTCGTTGATTCGAGCGCACTCGAATGCCGAAGTGGAGATAGGAGATTTTCACTCGACTACCAATTTAAAGAAAGCACAAAGCAATCAAATGGAAAGTTTATTCAATTTTCAACAACCTTTACAAATGATATGACTTGCCTATTTATAGGCTTACAACTCAATGCACGACTTAAAGAAATTATAACACAACGGTTACACGACTTAAAGAAAAGAAAATAGGTAGCGACTTAAAATATCTCGGCTCCGACTCATGAAACTTCCTTCGCGTCTCAACAAACAGCTGCGCCCAAATAAGTCGTTCGCGACTTAAGGAAAGAAATGATTCGCGACTTAACAAACTTCATACTGGAAATTGGGCTTCGATCGCGATGTAGGCTTTAGGTCATTCGCAATTTATAGAGGAGGGGATTTAGGTCATTCGCAATTTATAGAGGAGGGGAAAAGTCATGTCTCGGTAGGGATTTTGGAGCAGGCCGATGGTTTTTGGAGATCAATCGTGAGTCGCGGAGGAGGGTGAGTCGTGGGTCGTTGGGTTGTTGAATCGTGAGTCGCGGAGAGGGGTTTGATGGGATGAGTTGACTCGGTGGGGTTAAGTCGTGAGTCGTGGAGTGGCGATGTGTCATGGAGAAGTGGCGATGGGTTTGGCGAAGGGTTTGGCGATGTGACGAGGTAACTACTCCATCATCCTCCCCTTGTTGGATAGAATTCGTCCTCGAATTCACACTCTCGTCACCTTCGATGAAATCCTCCCCACAATACGGAATTAAATGTTTGACATTGAAAACATCAGAAGTATGAACATTCTCCGGCAACTTTAACCGATACGCATTATCATTTATCTTCTTTAAGATTTCCACTGGACCAATCTTCCGAGCTTTCAACTTGTTATAAGTTCCAACCGGAAAACGATCTTTCGTCAAAACCGCGTAAACAAAATCACCTTCTTTGAAGACTACACTTCTTCGTTTCTTATCCGCCATTTGTTTATACTTCTCATTTGCCTTTTCCAATCGTTCCTGAATGATTCTATGGCATCCCGTCAACCCATCAACAAAATCAGCAGCTCGTTTAACTGTCCTCTTCGGTTGTGGTACTACTGCCAAATCCAACGGTCCCCTGGGTAAATTTGAATATACAATCTGAAATGGACTGAATCCCGTACTACGATTCGCTGCATGATTATGAGCAAATTCAGCTTGACACAACTTCAAATCCCAACTCTTCAAATTGTCTTTCACAAGACATCGTAACCAATTTCCCAACGATCTATTCACCACCTCTGTTTGCCCATCTGTTTGCGGATGGTAAGCTCTACTAAAATTCAGTTTCGTTCCGACCATCTTCCACAAACTAAGCCAAAAATGACTTAAAAATCTGGTATCCCTGTCTGAAACAATAGACTCCGGCAACCCATGTAAACGATAGATTTCTTTAAAGAACAACTGAGCAACACGAATAGCATCTGCCGTCTTCTTACAAGCAATAAAATGTGCCATTTTCGAAAAACGGTCAACCACCACATTTATAGAATCATTACCACGCTGCGTTCTTGGCAATCCCAACACAAAGTCCATACTCACATCAACCCATGGTTTAGCCGGTACAGGTAACGACATATACAACCCAGCATTGGTCGCAGTTCCTTTCGAAACCTGACAGATATGACATCTACGCACGAACCTCTCCACCTCTTTTCTAATTGTTGGCCAAAAGTAAGATTGAGTAACCAAATGCAATGTACGATCACGGCCCACATGACCTTCCTCATGCAACTCTTTGATTATCTTCATTCTCAAACTACAATCAGGTATGCATAAACGATTTCCTTTGAACAAGAACCCATCAACCAACACAAATTCATCAGAATTTCCCTCCTTGACTTTCTCAACATATTTCTTAAAGTAAGGATCTTCTTCAAGCAATTCTGGCAATAGTTCAGACCCTGTCACCTCAATTTTCATTGTCGTTAGTAAATGACTCCTCCTACTCAAAGCATCAGCTACACGGTTTGTCACCCCTGATTTGTGTTTAACGACAAAAGTAAACTGCTGTAAATAGGCAATCCACGATGCATGTCTTGCTGAAATCTTGTCCTGCCCCTGCATATGCTTCAACGCCTCATGATCAGTGTACAGAACAAATTCTTTCTGAAACAGATAGTGTCTCCAATGCTTAACAGCCTGAACAATTGCGTAAAACTCCACATCGTACGTGCTATACCTTATCTTTGCTCCTGATAACTTCTCACTGAAATAAGCAACGGATTTCCCACTCTGACTCAGGACTCCACCAATTCCCACCTTCGACGCATCAGTATGCAATTCAAACAATAACTGAAAATTTGGTAAAACAAGAATCGGTGCTGTCGTCAATAGTTCCTTGATCTTCTCAAAAGCAACCCCGGCTTCCTCTGACCACGAAAACTGTTTACCCTTCATGCAATCAGTAACTGGCGCCATCACGCTACTGAAGTGTGGAATAAATCTTCGGTAGAATGAAGCCAACCCATGAAAACTCCGAACTTCTGTTATCGTCTTGGGCTGTGGCCAATTTCTGACTGCCTCAACTTTACTCTGATCAACTTGAATACCTTCTCCTGAAACAACATAACCCAGAAATAAAACACTATGTGTCATAAACACACATTTCTTCGTAGCAGCATAAAATTGTTCCTCACGAAGAATAATCAGCACTTCCCTCAAATGTTGAACATGCTCCTCCATATTCCGGCTATATATCAGAATATCATTGAAATAAACCACCACGAACTTCCCAATGAATGGTCTAAAGATTTGATTCATCACCCGCATGAATGTACTAAGTGCATTTGATAAACCAAATGGCATAACCAACCATTCGTATAACCCCTCTCTCGTCTTGAAGGCTGTCTTCCATTCGTCTCCAGGTCTAATCCGAATTTGATGATAACCGCTTTTCAAATCAATGTTCGAAAAGATAATAGCCCACTCAACTGATCTAGCAAGTCATCCAACCTCGGCATTGGAAATCTATATCTCACAGTAATCTTATTCAAGGCTCGACTGTCAGTGCACATCCTCCACGTCCCATCCTTCTTTGGTACCAACAAAGCTGGCACAGCACACGGACTCAAGCTTTCCTGTACACGTCCCTGCTCAAGCAACTCTTCCACCTGCCTTCTCAACTCCTCATGTTCCTTCGGACTCATTCGATAATGCGGTCTATGCGGTAATATTGCTCCCGGAACAAGATCGATTTGATGTTGAATGTCTCTCAGTGGCGATAACTCCTTGGGCAACTCTTCTGGAAATACATCCTCAAATTCTTTCAATACTGGTTTTGCTTCTTCTGGGATTTCAACCTCTTCACTACAAACTCGCCCAATCAACAGGAATACTTCAGGCTCCTCTTCAACTTCCTTAACAAACTCTTTCAACGATAGTAAAGGTTTTAGCTCTTCAATCTCCTCAAGCTTGCTTTCTTTCTGTTGTTGTTTCTTGGGAACTAAAGTGATTTTAGTACCTTCGAACATGAAACTGTAGCTATTAGCACGACCATCATGTTGTACAGCTCTATCAAACTGCCATAGTCTGCCCAACAACAGATGACACACATCCATGTCCACTACATCACACCAAATTTCATCTTTGTTTTTCTTCCCAATTGAAAATTTCACACAAGCTCTTCGTCCAACTTTCACCTCACCTCCTTTCCTCAACCAAGCTAACTTGTACGGTTTAGGATGCTTCTCGGTTTTCAATTCCAACTTCTTCACAGCCTCTGTAGAGATAATATTATCGCAACTCCCGGCATCAATAACAAATTTACAAACTCTTCCAAGTATAGTACAAGTAGACTGAAATATGTTATTCCTCAACCAACTGTCTTCCTCCTCTTGTTTTGGCGTCAAACAACTTCTCCTCATCATCAGTGAATATCCTTCGTCTCCCGACAACAAGTCTTCCTCCTCAACCGGTAAGGAATTAGAATACTCTGCCTCTTCTTCCTCTTCTTCAACCTCAGCTATCATAGTTCTCTTCTTCGGCTTTGGACACTCGTTGCTTTTATGACCCATCTCCTGGCAATTGTAAGATTTGAAACCACTGTTAACCTTCGCCTTCTCACCCTCCTTCACAACTGGTTTTGCAACAGCTTTAGGAACATTAGAACTTCCACTGACTCCCTTCACTTGATTGTTAGAATTAGTAAACACACCACCTCCACGCCTTCCCTGCTTCTCCCAAGCCAACGCTTTCTGATGTGCCTCCGCTACAGATCTTGGATCAAACATATTAATCATATCCTGGATCTGCATTCGTAACCCTCCAACAAATCTTGCTGTCAGCTGCTCTTCCGTTTCCATTATATCGTTCCTGGCAATGAGTTGGTAAAATTCATCTGCATAGTCATTGACCGACTTCGTTCTCTGTCTTAGATTCTGCAATCTCTGGTACATAAGTGACTGAAAGTTGTATGGTAAAAATGTAGCTCTCATCATTTTCTTCATCTTATCCCACTCAACAACCTTTGACTTCCCCATCCTTTCTCTCGTAAGTTTAGTTTGCTGCCACCACGCCAAAGCTCTCCCCCTCAACCTAGTAGCAACCAACTTCACTCGACGATTCTCCGACACTTCCTTGAAATCAAAGATTTCCTCCACATTTGACAACCAGTCTAAAAACTCTTCAGCAACCATCCCGCCTTTAAATTCTGGAATCTCCATCTTCATTCCCGATTCCCATCGATGATCATCCACTACATCTCGATACTGACGACGTGTAGGATCTCTATCTCGGTAATGAACACTTCCTCTTTCACCATCAAACTCCTCATCATAGTCTGACGTATAGCGTTGTCGATCACGACCACCAACATCTCTACTACCACTCCTTCGATCAACATTTCTGTTACGATTGTCAACACTTCTATGCTCTTGATTTTCTCTCCTCTCTCGTTCTGAATGTATCGAAGCTCTACTCCCCCCATGGTTCGATTCAGGTTAAACTCTTCTTCTACTTTGATTCATTTCAAGCATCATTCTCTCTAATCGACCAATTCCTTCGTTCAACTTTTCAGTGAAACTCTCGTTGATTCGTTGCTCCATTTCATCGGCTTCTTCTCTTCCATACAAGGCATTAATATTGCGATGACGTTGAGCTCGTCTCGGAGGCATGATTGAACTTCACAAATAATTCAACAAATCTCCAACTTCAACAAATCAAAACTTCCACAAATTTGTCTTCAAGAATCTTCAAACAAAACAACTCCAAAACTACAATTCAAATCAACTAGCACGGCTTCAAGCTTGCTTCGAACTTCACTTTGGCGTGCAAACTCTCCCACGCAAATTCAAACACCTTTTCCACACTTTGATCCAAATGATTATGGATCAAACACCCCAAACTTGTTGCAACTTCAATATGAACACGACGAACATAAACTTCAAACTTCGAATACTTGGCTCCAAGACCCGATTTAGCTATGATTGGCTAAAACAAGCTCTGATACCAAACTGACGCAGCGGGTTAACAAAAACTTGATATGTCAATGGAATTAGCAATCGGTGGATTGAATGATGCCAAAAATGCCCAAATCCGTTGATCTCAAGAGATACCGGATTCTAGCTATCCTTAACACGTTGATCGCGCACGATACCGTGATGAAGGATCTACGATTCTTCGACGTTGATCAAGCGCACTTGATTCCGTGAATCGGCTTCAACGTTCGTTGATTCGAGCGCACTCGAATGTCGAAGTGGAGATAGGAGATTTTCACTCGACTACCAATTTAAAGAAAGCACAAAGCAATCAAATGGAAAGTTTATTCAATTTTCAACAACCTTTACAAATGATATGACTTGCCTATTTATAGGCTTACAACTCAATGCACGACTTAAAGAAATTACAACACAACGGTTACACAACTTAAAGAAAAGAAAATAGGTAGCGACTTAAAATATCTCGGCTCCGACTCATGAAACTTCCTTCGCGTCTCAACAAACAGCTGCGCCCAAATAAGTCGTTCGCGACTTAAGGAAAGAAATGATTCGCGACTTAACAAACTTCATACTGGAAATTGGGCTTCGATCGCGATGTAGGCTTTAGGTCATTCGCGATTTATAGAGGAGGGGATTTAGGTCATTCGCAATTTATAGAGGAGGGGAAAAGTTATGTCTCGGTAGGGATTTTGGAGCAGGCCGATGGTTTTTGGAGATGAATCGTGAGTCGCGGAGGAGGGTGAGTCGTGGGTCGTAGGGTTGTTGAATCGTGAGTCGCGGAGAGGGGTTTGATGGGATGAGTTGACTCGGTGGGGTTAAGTCGTGAGTCGTGGAGTGGCGATGTGTCGTGGAGAAGTGGCGATGGGTTTGGCGATGGGTTTGGCGATGTGACGAGGTAACTACTCCATCACCGGTCTTTAAGTTTTCAATACCATTCTTTTACATATTTTGCCTCCATCTTTTGATTTAAGAAAAATAATGATTGATCTAACTTTATTGTTCAAATTTTTTGATGTGTCTTGAAAATTGAAAGGGGTGTGTGTATGTATATATATATATATCATCTTCTTCCCTGTTCAGTCTATTATCATAAATTACAATAAATTTTCTCTAATTAGGACTCTGTATTTTCTATAGTAAATCAACTCATTTATAATCAGTTCTTACTTTATCAATCAGACAATAGTCGCATGTGGTATTCGCATCATGAAGGTAATCACTTTTAAACCATCTTCATGATATATTTCCATCAAGGTATGGATTTCCCTAAAAATTTCAAACCTACCATTTCTTGAAATCCTTTTGTGCTATTTAATAATTTTGTATTTTTATTACATTGCTGCATTATTTTTGAAGTGGAGCTCCAAAACTCAATCAAGTTATTATACTAATGATTTAGTCCGTCTGGGGTGTTTCCAGCATTTTTAAGTATGTATATGAATACGGATACTTACATCCTGATATTATGATACTTTTATTCTCATTTTAAGTTTCAATTTTCTCTGAAATACTATACATAGAGCAACATTCCTTTATGGAAAAATATGCAAATATTTAATTATAAATTTCAAGCACTTTGACCAGTTTGCTATAGTAATTTTCAATAAAGCGACAAGAAAAATTATGTTTGTGATTCTTTGCTTGATTAACTTATTTTAGTATGATTAATTTAACTTACCAGTACCTATTAACATCTGAATATTAATACCTATATTTTTGAAACAGTTGAAATATTATAAGACGGAACTGCAAAATATATGCATATTTTTAACTTCTATGATACTTAAATAGCGATTATTTTCTTATATGTTAGGAATGGATGTAGAATTTGATTACTTTCACAGTCAAGTAGGTGATTTTGAAGAAGAGGAAGATGTGAAATCAACAACAAAGAAAGTATTACTTCAACATATCTCTCATGCTTGCATCCTGTAGTTGGTAAGAAACTTAATATGATATGATGATGGTGTCATAATTGATTTTGTTCATTGATATATATTGAATGACCTTATCTTATCTTATATAAAAGTTTATATTAAAATCAATTATCTTTATTCAGTACTTAATCAACTATATATGGATAATTTCTTATAGTTTCCATATTATAAGAGGTGGATTTAGCATGTTATGTCATAATTGTAAGGTATAATATATTGTAACTTATTGTCTTTATACCGGAGGCCTAAGAGAACTAATTTCATAATTTAAATAATTTTACCTTTCTTCCTGAATAGATTAGTATACCTCAATTCTTAAATTTTGTTCTTACACTATTTTTCATTTATGCATAAATTTTTTGCATCCCTTTGTATTGAGTTGTCCCGTATACTGGCTGGACTTCATTTATGATAAATAATCACAGTTTTCCTTGGTTAACCAGAAAAAATTAATTAAATAAGTTTAAAATTCTTATTGTGATCAATAATTAGTTCCCCATTTTATTATTAATAGTTGTATGTTAAACAATATATTACATCGCCGTCTATTTCATAAATATGATCTCTCGATCTATCATAAAGTGTATAGCCATGTCAGTATTCCCAACATGTCCTATGCTTAATTATTCAAATCACCGTAATCATCAGCAGAGTGACACAAAACCTGTCAGAATCAGTGAAAACAAACTCCCAACTAAGTGGGTTTAGGTTTTTGTTTAACATTTTATTTGCAATACGTTGCCCCCTAACTAGTAGAAAGTCACAAAACACCATCTATCTCATCACTGAGCCATCTGTTCAAATGTAATTTTTGTATACTTGCAATCATTATTTTATTCTCATAAGATTTTACTCATATTTCTATAAAAATTATGTTCCATACAATTTAAACAAGTCTCTTATTGGTAATGAGTGCTTTAGTCTAACGACAAATATAGACAAGGTTTCACTATCTCTTTCGTAGCTTAAAACTTCAAGCTTTATGTTAACAACTAAAGATACACCTCTTGTACTACATCCCTATGTTACACTCCTAAATTTTGTAGATTTATACTAATACTATTTCAAAACATCATATGTCATTACCAATAATGTAGACATAACTAACATGCAAAGAATTAATGCAAAGCGTCAGACCTATCCATGTAAATAATTATTAAATTAAACTATAATCTAACCCATTCTTCGGAAGTATAAGAAATTTGTGATAAGGTGCCAGACCTCCTATTACTGAACAATAAGCTTTGGGTTAAGATACAAATTAATAGAACTATTGATACAAATAATCATTAAATTTATTAATGAACATGGTCTACATGGGAGAAATTACATCCTGTAGAAATTTATGATCAAAGTGGAGTCTTATCAGTACTACACATGATAAACTGACTTTGTTAGTGCCTTACATGCTAATTTAAGACGTTGACTTCCAACAAACAATATAGAAAATGAAGAAGAGATGAATAAAAATTATAACTTGCATGAACCAAATTTTATGCTGATGTTTTCTATTTCTAAATTATGCTTTTATTTATGTTATGATATGTTAATGTTTCATCTTGCCTGAACCAACTAAAATGGGTAAGTAATTCTCATCTTTGTAAATTTAGGCTAATACGAAGCTATTTATCATATTTATTATTTGATTAATCCTTTAGATTTGATGGACACATTTAGAAATTCAATCTTGATTCTGCTGTTATGAAAATTTGGTTATAAACATATTTATTATTTATATGATTAGGTATCGTAGATTACCAGAGCAAGTCAAGCAATCACTGTATTACACATGTTTTGTTCAAATAGGAGAGCAATTTACCTTTCTCTCTCTTTTCATATAGGTTTAATCCAATTTATAAATGTATAGAATTATGATATTTTTAATGTATGGTTTACCTGCATTTTTTTATTTGTTCCCTTTATATAGTAAAAATAAGATTGATTAAATTTTATGCTGGTGGTTTTCATTTCTATGGGTACTCATATCTTCGCCGCTATGACACCTACTGTCTCTTTCTTTCGTTCGTTCCAATCTTTGGCATCATCCTTCTTTTGGGGTTCGAAGGGGGACAATCGCAGACATCACTGGGTGTCTTGGTCTGTTCTCTGCCGTCCTAAGACAGAGGGTGGATTAGGTTTGCGTCATCCGAAAGACATTTGCTCGGCTTTCGCTTGTAAGTTATGGTCCAGGTTTGGGTCTAACGATTCCTTGTGGGCCAAGTTCCTCCATGCTAAGTATCGGAGACTGGCGTCCTCTGATTATGCAGGATCTCCTTGTTATGCGAGTGAGACCTGGAAGCATATGCAATCGGTTAAATTGCTCGTTGATTCTCATAGTGGCCTCTCCGGTTGGGATGGTGGCCCTTTCTCTATTCTGAAAGCCTGGAGATCTTCTCGTACTCCTTCTCCGGTCCTCCCCCTTTTCGCCTACATTTGGGATGCTCGAATCCCTCCGAAAGTCTCTCTCTTGATGTGGCGAATTTTTCACTCTGGGCTACCGGTTGATGAGAACCTCTAGCAAATTGGCATCCCTTTTGTTTCCCGATGCAGGTGCTGTGGCAACGGGGATTCAGAATCTATTAATCATTTGTTTTTCGGTGGTTGGTGTGCTAGATCCACCTGGAATTTTTTCGGTAATTTTTTGGGTGTTCGTGGCACCATCTCTTCGCCAAATGATTTGCTGACTTCTTGGTGGTTTGTTTGCACTGGGAAATCTCTTCGCTCGATCATCTTTCGATTGATTCCTTATCTAATCTGCTGGCATGTCTGGTGTGCGAGGAATAAGGCTATCTTTGAAGAGGTTCCAATGGATCCTCTTTCCGTTGTTCGGCGGGTAAGAGATGATGTTTTCTTAGCTTTTCGGGGCCGACCCTTCCGGGGTTCGGCCAGTGCTCGCTCTCGTCATTTAGTAAACCTGTTATCAATAAACTGCTCTCTCTCTTCTGATAGAGCAGGTATTGGATGACTGCCTATCCGGGGACTGCAAATTCTGGCTTGGTTGTTCCCCTCGGTCTGTCATCCGTCATCTCCTCTCCCCCCCCCCCGATCCACCAACACCCCCTCCTTTTTTTTTTTTTTTTTTTTTTTTTTTTTTTGGTGTGTAACTCTGTGTTTAGTGCTTTTAGGCTCTTGATTTTATGGGAGTTTCTTTTCTTGGTATTTTTCTGCTGTTTGGAGTTGGCTTATCGGAAGTCTTTATCATCTTCATTCTGTCGGTCTGTCGGCGTTGATGGTTTTGGCCATTGCTTCCGGTTATCTTGGTTGGACGGGGGACGTCCTTGTTTTTCATTGATGGTTGGAACCTCAACATCGTGGTAGGCCGGTGGCCTTGCCGGAGCTCGAGTACGATGTTGGCTGGGCGGTAGTTTCCAGTAGCTATTTGGGTGTGCGAAGTGGATTGGTCAGAGATTGTGCCGCTTCTCCTCGTTCCTATATTTGGTTCCTTATTGGTTGTTTTGTTTTCTCCTTTGTTCTGGGTTTTTGGTGGCTTTTCCTTTTGGCCTTTTGTTTTGGGTTATCTGTCAGGCATGTTGACAGCTTTTGATTGAGGTTATAAAAGGTTGAATTTGTTGTTAAAAAAAAAAAAAAAAAAAAAAGGTGAAATAGGTAAGTAATTGTTATCTTTCTAAATTTAGGCTCAGAAGGAGCTATTTATCATATGGATCATTTGCTCAATCGCTTTAGACTTGATGATGACCAGGTTTACAAATAAAATCTTAATTCTGTTGTTACTTTTATGTATGAAAATTTGGTAATTACTAACATATTTTATTATTATTATTATTTGGTTTTGCAGGTTACCAATGCAAGTACAACAGTTGGTGTACTACATATGTTTTATTAAAATGACAGAGCAATTTACCTTTATCTTCTTCCCATATAGGTTAAATCCAATCTAAAAGGTATAGAATTATGAGATTTTTGATGTATGGTTTACCTGCATGTTTTTGTTTGTTCCTTTTTTAACTACATGTTAAACAACTAACTTCAGAGTCAAGTAGGTTTGTCAATCAATTTAATTTATCTTTATAACATCGTTTTACGTCTATAGTTTGTCTACATAATCTCATTCTAGGTAAAAAATAATTACTTAACGATGATATGCTATTAAAATTTGAAAAAAATTGCCAATTTTTTCCATATTATGACTAACCATAAATGAAATATGTTATGAACTATAGCATAATAAATGGATATTGAATGTCCATAAATGAAAAACCATACAGAATATAATTGGGTTAACATATAAATAGTTTGACATACTTATATAAATCCATTAATTGTTTTTGTGTATTTACTCAGGCAAATTGGATTCAATTATGGATATGATTTTTATTTCTAACCATCAAATTAGCAAGCTAGGTTTTTATTCCATGTGCATTCAAAATATATTGACTTGATTTTTCAGTATTTCTTTGTCTATTGCATTTCAGTTTCAATAAACGTGTTTATCTTTTACCTCCCGACTACCTTATGATAGGATAGAGTATGGATACTTAAGTTTTTCTGTTTTTTAACTCAATCATGATATATTCCTCATATTTATATTTTATATCCGCATGGTACATTCAATAAGATAAATGAGAGTGGCAATTTTCTTTTCTTCCTACACGCACTTAATTCAAGAATTGACCATGACATTTTTTCCTGTCTTTTTATATTCCAAAACTCGTTGGCTTCATCTTTGTATTCAAATATGTCAATTGTTTTCAAGCAAGTGGAGCAGTAGATATTTCTTGGTTTTTTATTTATTACTTTTTCTTTGATCCGCCGTTAGGAAATGATTTTAGTTTGAATATTTACAGGGAGAGGGCTCTGAAGAACATTAAATTTGTATCTACATGCCATATTTTTTAACACATCATAATTTTTTTGTTCATACTATGCACTTATTGTAACTATATAACTGCCAAATTTATTAAAGCAATTGATATAACCCCACTTTACTGCTTAGTTCAGCACATGGTAACACAAAATAAATTAAACAAGCAAACTATATAAGGACTGGGAGGTTTAAACATGTCTTATTTTTGTATCCGATTTACTATAGCGTTTATGCATTTCAATTTATTTAGGTCCAACTGATTTGCAAATGCATCTTAGCAATTTCTTAACTCAATTTTATAATCATAATTGATAATTTATCCCAAACATGGCATCTAACCAACATAAACCTTTATTATTGTTATTACTATCATTGTTATTGTTATTACTACTATTACTATATTTTTATTACGCATAAAACATGCAGTTTAGAGAAAAGTGAAGGATGTATACATTTTCATCGATGAATTTGTTAATTGTTTATTTCTAGGACTCATTTGATTAACCATTCGATTGAAGCTGAAGCGAGTCGAAGAAGGATGATTTTGATGTTTGGTGTTTTAGATATTCATTAATTTGTGGATTTTCTATGTTTTTATGTAATACATAACCGTTAAATTAGAGTTGATCAAAAAAATTGTTTGCAGCAGAATTGGTTAGATTATATGCTGAAATGACAATTTATTTGTTGTAACTACTAGGTACATGTCATGTTACATGCCACAAATAGAAGATTCCAATAAAGACATGTCTGCTACCTTTCCCAGTGGCAGCTACATATTGCTCACATAAATAACCATTCATACGACATGTACATATTACTTAAATGAAGATTTTCATATATTAATAAGTACTGAAAACGAATCGAGTGTGAAAGGATACAAAATATAGAAGGATAGTAGTTACTGAAAATTTTATTAAACTGCAGAAGAAAAAGAGAATGTAGGTACCTTGCTCACTATATAACAAACTGAATCACTACAACAAACATGCCATTTGTCACACTTTTTTCATTTTATTTTGTCACGGTTACTATTGTTGGAAATTTGTAACGGTTATTATTGTTACATTGTATTATCACGGTTATTTCCGTAACAAAATTTGGGCTTTTCGTAAATAACTAGAAGACATTAGACAGATTCGTCATTTATGTTCCAATCCTTGCTTCAGATGTTTGTCACGCTTTTATCTTTCTTCCTTAAATCTAATTAGGTTAAAGCCGTCGCAGCCTTCTTTTGTTGCGAGTCGCCTGCCTATCGTCGTAAGTTCAAAGCCTCCTTCCATTTCTTTCGCCAAATCCGCCCATCTCCTTTGGTCCAAATCCGCCTATCGTCGTAAGTTTAAAGCTTTTGCATACATTTGGTTCTTCTCGTTTTATTTATGGATGGAAGCTTTTACTTTCTCTGCTCGATTGCAATTAATTTAATGCTTGGTGCTCTTATTCTCCTAAGCGCTCTGTGTAATGTTGCATGGTCAATTTTTGTGCACCATTGATATGTTTATGTTGACTCTATTTTGTTAGATAATGTCTCCATGTTGTTGGATACCTGTACTGTTAGATTAGTGGTGCATGTATTATAAAGTGATTAATTAGAGATCATCACACCCATTAGTAATGTATACACGAGAGTCTGAATCATAACCTATCGAATTCAATTCAATATGTGATATTTTTGTAGCACTTTATTGTGTGGTGATGTTTCAATATCAGGCTCTATAGTCATTCATGTGTCTTAGCTCCCCACCCTCCCCCCAAACCAACATAAGCAAAATTTATATGTCATGGAACGAGGTAGTGGTTATTGTTTTATTTCCAGTTTCAAATTCATTCATCTTTTATTGGTGGCATTTTGAGGTTTCTGGAAACAATTTTAATTTAGTTAGGAACTTAGGATAACAGATTTTATCCAAATTTAAGTTTGAGATAGTTGTTCCTTTTTTTAAACTTTATTGACTTAATCTTGTCTGTATATTTTGACTTCAAAATAAAACTTATTCCATGTTTTAATTGCTCTCCATGCTTTAAAGAGTGATTAAAAATATTTAAAAACAATGAAATACTAGTTTTAGTTTTATCTTTATAGTTCTTTTTAATACTATGTCATTACAAAGTACTTTTTATTAACAATTATTTGTAAATTTAGGTACTGAATCGTGGATGAATATACTACTGAGTTTTCAGAATAATTTTTTATGTTTATTTATACCATTCTTTTTTATGTTTAGAACAAATCCTATTTTTTTGCCATTAAATACAATATATTGGCAGTGGACATATGGACATTTTGAAAATATTTTATTTTGTACATATACATGTTTGTTAATTGGCAAGTATTTTTATATGTAGTAGTATATATGACTAAATATAATACAGTTAAGTTGTTGAACTCAATATAGACTTTTGAGATTTTATTGGGGTTTAAGTTGAAATGAGTATAAATGCTTCATGCAATGCATTGACATATTTAATATCATAACTTCATTGTAATATAAACAAACTCAGAATGAGGGAAAAAAAGCACTAGGTAGAACCATAAGTTCTTTTGGTACTAACATTTTCTACAACGTTAATAGTCATCCCATTGAGAGGTGAGGGTACACTACTGACTGCTTCTTGGGCAACAAGGGCCTTTCTATTGATCATCTGATAAATTCAATAAGAACGGTCTGAAAGCATTTTCAATTTTAAGGGGTTCCAAAGTTGAAGTTTTCAGAAGAAAAAAAGACCTTCTTTTGCTGCACAAACCTAAGCATCTTCAGGCGAGGCCGAACGTAAATGGTTTAGCTCTAATTTGTTGCCAGCCATTTTTCTTCTCCAGTCATGTTTAGTTTCTTTGGGTTCTCATTCCAATTGCTTATTTGATTTTTCTATAACCTTTAATCAAGTGCCTTGACTTAGATCTGAATAATTTAGGGGTTTTCAATTTAGAGGTATATTTTCAAGCTTTGAGTATGTTATTATTTAGATCGGACTGATGTTTCTTTTAAATATTTTGATTTTGAATGATCTTAGTTGTGTTTGGGGAGGATTGTTTGTTTGCAAGGAGGGACTTTGGGGGGTTTAGGAGTGTCTGTTGAGTGGTCATTTGGGGATGTCTGTTGAGTGTTGAAGTGTGGGGGGAGTGTTTGTTGATGGCAGAGCGATTTGTCAGTAGTAGTGCAGCAAGGAATAGGGATTAAAGTCAAGGGTTGAACTGGTTGTTGAGCAGAGGGGATGGTTCTGCTCAGTTTGATGACATTTTTGAAGGTGGAGTTCGGGTTCGATTGGTTACTGATTGCATTGTTGATATCCCGGTAACTGATTTTTTTTGTCACTGATTTTTTCAGCAACTGATTTGCATTTAGTCATGTTGTTGATTATAGGAAGGTGGTCGTATTTGATGTTTGCAAAGGTTGGATATTCAATGGTTGTGGGAAGTTTTCAAATGAAAATGTGAAATGGGTTATGGTGGTGAGCATGCTGTTGGAATTGGAGTTACGGTGGTGAAGACTGTGAAGAGAAATGAATGTAGAATGGTGGTATATTGTAATTTGTGGTATGTAATGTGAGTTATGGCAACAAAGTATGATGAAGAGCAATGGTGAGGCTCTAGTTTGTGGGAGGAAGTTTGGTTGTTGGTTCGTATGAAATATGGGTGGTTGTCAGTGAGGTAGAGTGCAGTTTTGCTGCAGTTGAAATTGAATGCAGTGGGAAGTGTGTTGTAATAGTGAAGATTGGAGGAGCAGCAGTAGGTGGTCAGTGTTATGATGATTGAGAGGGGTATGGTGACGTCTGTGCAATATAGTGGAGCAGCAGTTTAAAGGGGATGTTGGCAGAAGTGTTTATCTGAGTGATTGTTGGCGGAGTACCTTAGTCTATAAACAATATTGAAGCCTAGAATTATTTTTATTGTTATTACTCTTTTTATTTTCTGAAATATTGACTATTAATTTCATAATGATATCCAAGACAACCCAAACCTTGAGTTGTTCATGTATTGTTTTATTTATATTAGCATGTTGTTTAATTCTTCGTTTATGTATTAATGTTGTATTTACTAGGAACAAATAAATTTTCTTGCTAATGTCGAAGCCTACATCGAGAGAGTGGATTAGAATTCGGCATAGGAATACCAATGAATATATACAAGGAGTTCGATATTTTATGGAATTCGCGAAGAGTCATTCACCACCGGACTTTGGACTATGCAGCTATCCTTGTATAAAGTGTAGGAATTCAAAAAAGTTGGCTTTTAAATTAGTAGAAAAACACTTGATCATTCATGGCATGGATCCAACATACGACGAATGGTTTTTCCATGGCGTGAGAAGCGACAATGATGTGGTGGTCAATACTATGCAACATAATACCTATGAGGCTTACAACTCTAATCAATTTCAAGAACAGAACCATGTAGGAGATGCGCTTAAAGACCTTGTTGATGATGCATATAGAGTATATGGTAGCATTGAAGGCGTCGGTGATGGTAACCATTGGAAAAAGTATCAGAAATAGAAAAGAAAAGCAAATGAAAAATTATACCCTTCTTGTGAAGATGGTCTTACAACATTAAGTGTCATTATAGAGCTTCACAATTTAAAAAAAGATTTTAATTGGTCAGGAAACAGTATGACCGAGTTGTTGATACGATTGAAGCGGTGGCTTCCAAAGGAAAATACAATACCGGAGAAGTACTTGACAATGAAACAAATATTAAAGGATTTGGGAATGAAAGTAGAGTGTATACATGCTTGTGAAAATGATTGTATATTATTTTGGAAGGAATACAATGATGCGTTGGAATGCCCACGTTGTCATACGTCGAGATTTAAAGTTAAAAATCAAGGGGAAGTGGTAAAATTGTCAAAACAACCTTGAAAAGTTTTGAAATATTTTCCAATAACTCCGAGATTAACAAGGTTGTATACTATACCATGGATAGCTCGAAAGATGTTATGGCATAGTGAAGCAAAACCTTGCTGGAATTCCATGCGTCATCCTATTGACTCAGCCGAATGGAGATTGTTGAAGAACAAGTGGCCAGAGTTTGTAAAAATGGGCGAAATGTTTGTCTTGGTATTTCTACTGACGGGTTTAATCCTAGTGCAACACAATTAAGTAATTATAGTTGCTGGCCTGTGTATACGGTTCCTTATAACTTACCCCCTTCATTAGGTATGAAGTCGGAGTTTCAAATGTTATGCTTGTTAATTCCCGGACAAGAGCACCTAGTAAAGATATTGATGCGTATTTGGAACCCCTTGTCGATGAATTGAAGCAGCTATGGACAGAGGGAGTGCCTGGATTTGACAAGGATAAGAAAGAGTATTTCACTTTGAGAGCAACGCTATTATGAGGAATTCATGATCTACCTGCATTTGGAAATATATCTGGTTGTGTAACACATGGTTACAAAGCATGTCCTATTTGTGCCGTGGAGACTGAATGAGAACGTATTGGAAATAAGATTGTTTATACGAAGTATAGAAGGTTTTTAAAGAATGGTCATCCATATAGGGCATTGAAACATGGATGGTATAAGAATATAGAGGATAAGGAACCTCCAACACGATTGATGGGATCAACTCTTTTAGAAAAGCTTGCTCATATCAAATATGTACCCGGTAAAATAACAAAAAACAAAAAACACATAGTAGATGATATCGACCTTGACGATGAACATTTTGTAAACGAAAATGGCAATGATGAAAGACCAGCATGGTATAAGAAGTCGATTCTTTTTGGCTTAGAGTATTGGAGTAGTCATAGAGTGCGACATACTATTGACGTGATGCACACTGAGAAGAATGTATCGGATCATTTCATTAACTTGTTGTTTGATAGACACAAACAATCTTCCAAATTTGCATTTGATAAAACATACAGGATGCAATGTTGTCAAGTTCTAAAAGATGCAAAACTTCCATCATGCTTTGGGACTAAGTTAAGCAACTTAGTAAATATTCAACCACCCAGTTTGAATATTAGAAAGTCATATGACTATCATGTTATTATCCAGTATTTTTTGCTTATCATGGTTCAACATGCTTATCCAAAGTGTCCTGACTTAAGATGTATGATATTACAAATATGCTTGTACTTCAATATTATTTGTTCGAAGGTTTTAATTCGAGAGCGTGTCCAAGCTGCCAAAGATATGATTGCCGAGGCATTATGCGTGTTGGTGCATTATTTTCTCTCTCAAGTTTTTGACATAAGCATACATCTAATGGTGCATTTAGCTGATCAGGCACTACTATGTGGACCAGTTAGTTATACATAGATGTATCCATTTGAAAGGTGCGGCATTTTTTTAAATTTAATTATCACATGATTCTTTTTCAGTAGTAAAGTAAATGATGTATTTTTATATTAGAGCTATGAAGGAATGCAAAGACATACTAAGCAATAAACGCTACGTGGAGGGATCAATTTCCGAAGCATATCTTGTTTCAAAATCCGTTAACTATGCCATGGAATATATGCCAAATCCACGTACTGGTAATCATAGCTCTAAACAAGCACCATTTTTAGATGAGAATGGAGATGACATTTATGAACGTTCCATCATTGAGGGCAAAACTATCAAGTTATCCGACATACAACGTACTCAAATTCGAAGGTGGATACTTTTTAGGATAGAAATTCCAGACCGAGATGATTATTATAGGTTTGCATTTTTTTCTACACGCTATAAGATGTAACTTTAATATTTACTTACGCCACCATATATTGGTTTGTAGCGAATACCGATCGTCGTTAGAAGATGCTCAACGAAGTAGAAAGAAGCTCCATGCAAGGACGGAAGTAGACTAAATTCATTGATTGGTTGTACAAGAAGGTTTGTTAAATTCCACAAAGATCATAATTCGATAATCAAATTAACATTATTTAACTTAATTAAATTATTTTAATAGTTAATGGAATAAAAATGCATGGATTCATTGTTATGGTATTATGTTAGTGGGCCAGCGTGGAAAGCCAAAACTCATCTTAAGTATAGAATAAATGGTTATATATTTTCTCCACGGCGCTATGATGACACCCTTTCAACGCAAGATAGCGGTGTTTGTATGCATGCAATAACAACATTTGTTGCAAGTGCGAAAGATTTGAATCCCACAGATGATGACACCACTTGGTATGGTATTATCAAGGAAATCATTGAAGTTGATTATTATGAATTTTCACATGTAGTATTCTATTGTGAGTTGGTCAATATTGCTGATAAAATGCATGGTTGTAAGATTTGTCTGGACTCTAATTTGTTGATGGTGAATATAAAAAAAACTTAAAAGCAGCGACAGAGAGTATGATGAGCCTGCCATTCTTGCATCAGAAGAGGGTCAAATTTTTTGCATACCAGACATACAAAATCCTGATTGGTCCATTGTACGACGTTCACCTAAACGCTTGACTGATAGCGTGGATGATTACGAGATGCCAACAAACTTCCAGTCAGTTTTAAAGGAGCAATCTAACTTAACAACGTTGTTGAAATGTATTAAATCCAAATAGATGAGCTTGATTGAAGTAGCAGTTGCTTGTTTTGTAACTTTATTAGTATTCTCAGTCATTATTTGACATTTATCATGTTGCCTTCGTTGCTTTGGTCAAGTATTTTGGGTGTCCTCGCTTGTTTTGCTCCTATGATCAGCATATTTTGCTAGCATTCTCCTACAAGTCCTTGTTGTCTATTATTGCTAATTTCTTCAGTTTCTATATTTTTCGGTCTTCATACTTTTTCAAACGTTCACTGTATGCAAAGCAACTGCAGTATTATTCTGTTATTGATGAGGTCTTTCCTTTGCCATAGATCAATAATTTCAACAAATTTAAAATATAAAGGCATTTCTCTCTTCCATGTATACTCATTTGTTATCATTCATTAAATCTTCACATGACATATAAAATCATTCTTCTAAATGCAGCAGAGATAGTATATTTCAATGCAAATGCAGGTGACATGCAAGTATGCAAGTATGTGTGAGCTTTTAAAATGCGTGAAGTTTTCCATTCATATGAATTGAGATGTAAAAATTCAAAATTAATGTATATGTGCAGTCTCAAGTATGGCAGACTTTTGGAAATATGTGAGTTTTAAGTGGCAGTTTTAAAATGTATATAGTTCTTTATATAATTTTATGGCATTATATTTTGTAGATAGGTTGTTATATCTCTTGCATTATATTTTGGCATTATGTCGGCTAGTTGCAGTAGACATACAGAAAGTAGAGAAGAAGAAGTTCCTCCTCCCCCACCAAATAAAAAGTACTCGATAATTGTTGAGATGGATGGTGCTAAAGGCGACGATGAAACAAAGTGGAGTTCCCGTTGTGGCACTCTAATTCGAAGACATATTCCCATGAGCTATGATGATTGGAGGAAAATTGATGGGTTTTTCAGGGATAATTTATGGAAATCACTCATGGTATTTGAATTTACAATTTTTACAAGAATGATTTTTTTGTGCATATTTGAAGTACAAAATCATAATTAGAACATTTATTTTACCTTTCTATAGAAGGAGTTCGATTTGAATATAAACCCCGATTTAGCTCGACCTATTTTAGAGAAGGCGTTTTCATGGTACTTCAAAACAGCAAAAGCGAAATTGAGAAAGTTATATCTTAAAACAAAAGATGGAGAGTTATTGCCTAGGCGTCTTGCGATTGATAACCGACCCGAAGACATTGATAAAGTTCAGTAGGAGGGGTTCATCGACATTGAGTATGCTGATAAGAAGAAAAAACAATGCAAGACGAATGATGATAATAAAAGAAAGAACAACATAAATCATACATTGGGAAGAAAATCTTATACTAGACTATATGAAGAATTGGTACGTAGTAAATCTTTCACAACTAATCGCAATAATATTGTATAATTGTTTAATATATTTACATTTATTCATGTTGGAAACTGATAATCCTGAATGTAAAATTACACGAGCAAAGGCATGGAAAGTGGCGCATACAAGTAAAAAAACCGGAGAGGTGCTTCCTTGCGCCGCTGAAAAATATGTAAGTCTTTGATTTATAGCTTTGATAACATATAAGAGGCCATCAGGCTCATGTGTACATTTTGTATCATTTTTATTTCAAAGACAAGCTTGCATTGTATTGACTCTTAAATATACAGATATTTATTTTCCTTACATATATGCATCTTAAATATACATATATTTATTCATAAAAAATGACCTGCCAATGTTTATTTGTCATTGTAACTGTACATTTTAACCTGCTAGGCTTTCTGCCTGTCTCGGTCAATAGCACATTTCTATGTAGTTCAGCATAATGCATGGTATTCTAACTGGTATTTATCTACATAGCTTGTAGTATATTTGTGGGTAATGAAATTTAATGCTGGAAAATGATCTAATGTTAGGGGAAAAATAATAGAATTAAGGTTTTGGCATGATTCAGCTGGGATGGTAGTCAAGTTTGAGGTTTAGTGGAGCTGGTACTAATTTGGATTTATTTTATTATACTTTAATTTGGCTGGGTTCAAGTTTAGGATATTGTTTGTTTTTTTAGGAATTTTTCGTTATGGGCTTATTCAATGTTTGATTGAGCTCAGTTTTGTTAATTTTAATCTTAATATATTGATGGACTTTGCTAATAAAAAACAAATCAGCACCGGACTTTCGAAATGTACAAAATTAAGCGAGTCTAAAATTTTCAACTGAGCGAAACCAAGGTCAAAACGGAAACCTCAAACCATGATTTTAGCTAATGCTGCTAAATCTTTAATCTTTCTAAAAACCAAAATAGACCATTCAAATTCTTTAAATTAGACCTCAACTTTAGTTTCAAGTCATTGCACTTCTTCGATAGGGGCATGTTTAAAAGCAGAGTTAATTTTCCTCTGCCCCTCATCCCTTCTATAATCCTCGTTAAAAAATGAATTTTAAATTCGAGTTCAGTGATTCCTGCTTGATCTTACTATTGCTGATATAATTGATCTGCTCAGAGCACTAATTAAAAGATAAAAATTCTGAGAGAAAATGACGTGGGGAAAGAACGTATTGTAAAAAAAAAACTTAAAATGATGAAAGTTAATAAAGCTCTATGTACAATCGGTAGTAAATTAGTAGATAGCACAATGGATAGCAAATTTTGACTGTAGATTCTTAATAGAAGGCTTTTCCCACACAATTTGTATACATACAAATATATTCATTTTGTTGACAGATTTTTTGTCGGGTAGGACCTGCAACATAATAAATTGAAGAAAATGACAATATATAAGTTTGTATGTTACCGTGTATGTTTTAAAGAGTTCATTCGTGCATGAAAAAAAATCAGCAAAGTTTCATTTCACAATGCAATTCATCTCCAAGAAGATACAATAATAGCATGATTCATGCAATAAAGCTCCAAAAGGTGTTCTGTAAAATCCTTGATTCCTACAAATTACCTGCTTGATTTTGTACAAGGTCTGATGACCTTCGCCTTTGTAACATTCCCGAATTTTAACCAAGTTTAATTTGGCAATTAATTTAATTTCGGAATTTATTTATGAAATTAATTGTGAATTAATTAGCAAATTTCCAGAATAAATAAATATTTTAGATTTTAAATGGAATTATGGTTTGCAATTTAAATATGAGTACTTTATAAGTGAATATTGAAAATTAAAATTCAAGGATAAATATATTAAAAGTAAATTGAACTTAAATAGTCTATAGCTTTAGATTGATAAGATTTTTTTTGAAAATGTATATATATGGTATTAAAACAAGAATTAACAAAAGTTTTAAAATATACATGTCTTTTGAAAATTTATAAGAAAGCATATATATGTGAAGGAAATTGGTTTGTAAATTTATGAGATTTGATAAAAATTTAATTTACTTTTCTTTATACTTAAAAATAAATATAATAGTATATATGTAATTAAATATAAAAGCTTTTATATTTATATTTATATATATATATATATCTTTTAAAATAAAGAAGTTAAAAAAATTCTCTTTTAATTCGAATATAGAAAACATGCATGAGGATAACCAGGTTTCAATATCCTTTCACAAACCTGAAAGAAAAATTAAAAAAAAAAATTATCTCAACATGAAAGCAAAAGCAACAGCCTCTTTTTCAATCCACAAACCAGAAAACTGTTTAAATTCTAAACCTGAGATTAGTAGAAATCAATTCAACTAGAATCAAGTTCCAGCTTCAAGTCCAAAGTCCGGAAACTTTAAACAAATCTGAAGCATGTAAAGTGATCAAATTAATCTCAAGCCTGGGAAGAAAAACTGCAAAACCAGAGAAAGAAAATCTGAAATAAAATCAAATTCAAAGATAGAACAACAGTTTTCTCAAAGCATTTCAAATCTGGAAATAAAAGCATGCAGTGAATTCATGAAGCAAATTCAAGTTCAAAGGCAACGCAAACATTAAGTTCAACTAGAATGCTTCCAGTTTCAAAAGTGTAAAATCATCTCAAAACAAATCAATTTTCCAGTTGAAAACAATTCCAATTCTCTGCTCTGTGAAACCCATCAGGTGAGCAAACTACCCTCTTTGATCTAAAACCTGATATATTTTGATGGTGTATTCGATGCTTGTGATTGAAATCATGATAATAAGTATTTGCTTGGATATGTAAACATGATTTCCTAGTTTGTATATGCATCTGCATGACTGTTGTGTAAAAAGACATCCCTGTTCCAGGTTTAAAAATTAATCAACCCGTTAATTTTTTTAAATTCCCTTCATCTGGTTCATTGCTAGCTTTAAGATCTAAACCAGTTATGCTCATATAATCAAAAAAAATCAATCAAAGTTCATTTTTTTTAGATTAAAAATAAAGATAATTTAACTGGAATAAAATACACAGTGAAATACAAAATCATGTCGAAATTCAAGTGTTACATCCTCTTGATTCACTTACATCATCGGGATCGACATCAAAAGCTATGTTTTAAGAAAATAAAATTCAAGATTTTTTGATTAGTATCGAATGAGAAAAGTGTGGATGAACGGAATCACGAGTTTCACAAAATTTTGTTGATCTGCTAATGGTTTGATCGCGCAATCAGGGCCGAAGGAAGCTGGAGTCTTGGGGACCGATGGAAAAATAGTAACAGAATTTTTACATCGCCGTGGTGGCGCGGTGGAGGAGGAATAGGTTTTTAAGGGTGGTTTAGGTGATTTGGGTTTGCGAGATATTGGTGAAGTTGATGGTGGATCGTGGTTAATCGGAACTAGGGGAATGGTTGTCTGGGTTCGTGGTGCATCTTTAGGTGGAACAACAGGGCCTCTGGTGATTGATTTAGGTGGTGCGTGAAGTTTTTTTGATGATCGAGCCTGGGATTCGAGCATTTTGAATGCTCGATTTTGTTTCTTGATGCTTTTAATTTTGCTGGGTGTTCGAGATGGATAGGGTCGCGTTCATCGTCGTGCCAGAGGGCTCAAAGTTGATCGAAGATGGTTCTGGCCATCGTGCACGTGCACGGTGGTGCAATGGTTCAGCGGGTTGATGCAGGAGGAAGAAGGGTTTGATCTCGAAGCAAAGGTCGAGAAATAGGGTGGATGGCTCGAATACTGTCTCGCGCTTTTCTTTATGGTATCGAGTAATAAAAACTTAAACAAAATTTTAGTTTTAAAACTAAATTTTTAGGAAGCACTCGGATAGTTTGGGCAAAAACTCGAAGAAATTAGGGTTTTAACTCGCGATGCTTTCGGGGAAGTCATGGGTTTTATAGTTTCTGGGTTTTAAAACTTAACGATTTAAGTTAAATTTATTTCTAAATTTATTCTTTTAAAAATGATGGTTACTTGTTAAGTAGAAATGGTATTTAAAGGTTTTTGAGATAAATTATTTTAAAACTAGTTAAGTTTTAAAATGTTTTAAACTTATATTTTAAAAAGAGTTTATTTTAAATAAACACTTGACAATGTAATTAAGGAGTTAATCAAATGTATTTTTTTAAAAGTTAATTTATATTGTCAATGATAATTAACTAATTAATTCTTATTTTAAGGTTATTTAGTTTATAATTAATGATTGATTAATTTATGAAATTAATTAAGAATGAATAATTAATGATTTAAGGATGTGTTAATCAAGTAATTAAAGGTTAATTGATTTGAAGAATGATTAACTAATGCGATTAATGAATTAAGGTAATTAACTTAAAGATAATTACTCAAAGTAATTAATGGTTAAATAATTGATTAGGTGATTAAGATAATCACTTATTATAATTAACTAAGAAGAATTTATAAAATGGTTATTAATTAATTAAAGGTAACTACTTAATCAAAAATAATTAACTACAAATTTAAGTTAATTAATCATGGTGATTAAGATTGGTTTGTCATTTATTAATACAAGTGATTAGTATAATCACTTATTGTAATTAATTAAGAATAATTAATCAAAAGGTAAATTAATTTAAGGATAATTAATTAAATGACAATTAATTAAGGATACTTAATTAAAGGATAATCAATTAAGAATTAATTAATTAATCAGTTAAGGATGATTAACTAAAGAATAATCAAATAATTAATGATTAAAGAGTGATTCATTTGTTAATTAAGGTTGATTAAGTACATTAGTTAATATCAAATGATTTATAATTAGTTAATCAAGATTTGGTAATTAATTCATAAGCAATTAATTTAACTGAAAATTAAATTAAATTAACTTAGGATTAAACAATTAATTAATCATGTTTATAAATGATTATTGTATGTTTAGATTGCTTATGAATGTTTATATTGTATGAAATGCCTTGAATTGATTGTGATCTCTGGATTGTAATATTCTGTTTTGTGAATTCAGTTGTTTGTAATTTATTTATTTATTCATTTTATCCGTGATACATTTATTGTGAATCTGTGTATATAGATAAGTGTTATTGAAATATACCGCTTGTCGATATTTGATATGATTAAATCTGTGATGATTAATATCGTTGCGCTATTGTGTGAAACCCCTGGACTACACCTTACACACACAAATATGGATTGCACGAGGAAATCGGTTAAGTTACAGATTTTTAACAATTTTAAAGACTAAATTTTTGAATCCAAAATAGTTTTGGAATTGGAATTGAAAACTTTTGAAAATGAGTTTCAAAAATAAAAGTTATTTTGAATAACTTAATTAAGTTTTGAAATTTAAATAATTTGATTTGAAATTGAATTCAAAAATTTGGGAATTATAGTTTAAAAGGATTATACAGGTTATAAAGGCGTTTATATGGGTTTTTAACCATTTAAAAAGTACTGTTTTGGGAATTTAAATTTAAACCCAAGTTTTATACTTTAATGGCTTTAACTTATGTAAATGTATTCAGCTTTAACTTTGTGAAAGATTATTAAACTTTGTTTTGAAATCAAAGAGAGTTTTAAAGTTATATCTTTTACATAAAGATTTGAAATGGGAATGATTTGAAAGTTATGAATTAAATCTATAAATTAAGATTGGATAAATTAATCCAATTTGAAATGGAATTGTTTTGAAAAGCCGTGAATGAACCTTTGTGGAAAATTGGTGAACTTTGTTAAATAAATCTTTTTGTTTACAAGATTTAAAATGGTAATTTGTTTAAACTATTTGAAAAGAAAGTTTTGGGTTTTAAGTTGTGACTTAACTGAAATCCCATATCCATATATTTTTAAATATTACGCTCATTATTCGGTTTAGCCGGGAGAGGACCTTGTGCCAATAACTCATTCCGATTAATGATACGTCATTATGGATAGCATTTGAAGACCGTTGGTGAAGACCGGGTATTTTCGAGAACGAAAGGATAACCCGTAGATTGTCTCTGCACTGAGTCACGCCGGTATGGAGATTTCCTAAGTGATGGAAAGTTCGATCGGGATTGTGAATACCCGGATTTGCAAGGGCTTCTTCGGAAATGCCATCGGTTCTGTTCGAACCCGGAACAGACTTGTATGGATGTGTGTCTGACATTACACTTTGAGATGTAAAACCGGTTTCTATCAAATACATTTCGGTTTGGTGGCGAAGATTCATTCTCTTAGCTTAACACCCTTCTCTGAGACGTACGAGCTCGAGGTTATGTAGTTGATGGTTACTAGTGATACATTCCCAATTTGGTAATGTGGCATACGAAGTGCTGCTGATCATTTGTTGATCAAAGCATGGATTTTTGAAAAAGCGTAGCTTTGTGGATGAGACCTCATCGAGCCTCACAACCCGGTAATGGTCGAAACCGGAAAGATGCGACAAGGTTTCAGGGGTAGCTCCCCTAGGGTATGACCACTCCTTCTGGAAAAGGGTGGTATCATGGTATGGAGCCTAGATACTTACTTATATGGACATTGTAGTATATTTATTACTGTGTGATGTTGTTGGTGTAGAGGGCCCTCGGATAAAGGTCGCAAACGACCGGGGATGGCATATCTTAGGTTTTACTCCCGAGAAGGGGGTAGGCCGGCCTTGTGTTAGCAGAGAGCCGGGTAGGTTCTCGTGGCGTCCCTCCAGAGGCGTTCCCATGTGGCAATAGGAAGTTTCTTAGCCTGACCATTTGTTGAAATCCATTCATCCAATACGCATCTTGCACATTTTTAGTTGTATTACCTACCATCTACTTATGGTGGCGCTCCACTGTTTGGATGGTAGCTATAGTAGGCATAGTTCGGAATGTCTATGCTGGCTAGGATTAATATTATACTTTCGAAAGGTTTTCCGCACTATACACTAATAATAATATCAAAATGTTTTTCGTGTATCAAGCATTTTTGACTATCATAAGGAGAAATCTCCTCCAATTCTACGTTTGCATGGGGTGTGTGGCGGGAGGCCTTATGGTAGTTTCATTTTCCAAAAAGCATTGCGGATTTGAACTTTAAAAGCTTTTGTTGTTGTTTTAAAAGATAAAACGTTTTTGTTTGCTCACACCAGTCGCATGACTGACCTGGAGTTTATTGTTCCTTTCTTAAACTCTGGGTGCCCACTATTTTCCACACGGACAGTCTAGAGTTAGGTTTTTCAGATATTCGAATAGTAGAAATTGATTCGTTAGCCTTCGAAGCTCTTTGGATTTGTGGATCGCATTTTCTACACTTCAGCATTCACGGACTGCACTTGCTTAGCTTAGTGCAACATGATGAGGGTTCGAGCTAGCTTTGGATTGAAGATGGAGTTCTTGGAGTTTGGCATTGAAGACATTATCTCTTCGCTGCTATTTCTTGTATCTCTGATAGTATTGATATCTATTGTATCATTCTATTATATCATCATTGTATCTGAATATTGTATCAAATGTATTATTTCATTTCTTCCGCTGTGTTGTACTTAATGTGTTATAAGCTCCGGCGAACCAGATTCGACGTTTGGATCTACGGCATTTGAATATGAGGGTCATATTCGGTGCTGATTTTCAAAGGTCGAGTAAGGGTCGTTATCGCCTATGTTTTGAATTTTTATTTGGTTACAAGTTTCCTTTCAATGTTGTACATCATTCTCACCGGACTCACCACTTGTACAAAATGAGTCATTGCACTCACTGTGTTTATTAAGTATATGAAATCAAGGGATTGAATTAGTTCCTTAAAATGACATCCTCTATGGTGTACTTAAAAAGCCAGCAGTATACTCGACTTGAACTTGCAATTGCTATGATTCTTTGGAGTAAAGGTACACAATACACTGCATTCACATTTTTCTCCTATTTTAGTTCCATTTTAGTGGATCACTCTTCAACTATTTTTCAGTTGATACTGCGACCTCCCAGTCTTTGGTTGAAATTTAAGGTTTTACGTTGATAATCATTTTCCAGCATTCAATTTCTTTAGTCATTTTAGGCGCTAAGTGAGATACGGCTATGGCCTCGCATTATGGCATTTAGCATTGCTTAAGTGCTGGACCACTTAAATTTTCAAGTCTAAATTCATACATTGTGACAGATGCAACTACCATTCATATATTATGTCTTCTGAACCTCTCAATAGTACTTCTGAACCTATACAAGCAATAGTATACAATCAAATGTACATGTAATTTATGAATATGATTACAAATGAAAATTGACATCTGCTAATTTCAGTTTCAGTTTCAATTATATATTTAACCTCTGTTATGTAATTTTACATCTTTACAAAATTATGTATTGTGTAGGCATTGATAGAAGCAGCTGAAGAAAGACAAAAATCGAAAGCTAGTGTTAATGGAGAAGATGGAATAAGAAGTTTAGAAGATTTTGAAAAAGATCCCGTTGCCGAAGCTTTTCGAGATGATAAAAAGCGAAGCTATTGCCGAGCTATTAGCTCTACGTCTAATGTAAAGCAAGTAAGACTCTCTCAAGCTTCGAAAGCCATTACCAATTACAAAGAGAATGCAAATCAACAATGGAAAACAGAAATGCGTGAAGAGATGAAAACAATGAGTTTAGCTATAAATGATATGAGACAATGTATAAAGATGCTTGTAAATCATATTGGAGGAAATGTGCCGACACCAAGAGGAGAAGCTGCTTCTAATACAGAGCAAAATCTCAACAGTCCTCGAGGTAGCTTAGGTGCTCCACTAAATGGAATAATGGGATTTTCTACGAGAGAGAAACAACCAGTAACGCTATTGTCAGTAGATTTGACGGAAGTAGCAAAATGACACATTGAGACGCAAAAGATATGTCATGGTAGAAAGGTGGTTGAAGGAGAGCAAGTTGATTGGGTGGAGAATGTTTATGATCCAGAAGCTTCAATTTATGAAGCACCACGAAATGGCCATTACGCGCTATCTGAATTAGTTGAAGGGGGTTTCGTGATTTGGCCCGAGTATCGTTTGCGTTATTAGTAAGTTACTAAACACTTTGTAGTTATATTCTAAAACTGTGTTTTAAAGTTTGTTATATATACTATGCTTGTATGCTATAATTTGTGGTGTTGGTATGAAGTATACCTTGTGGTGTTTGAATGAAACATAAATGTTTGGTGTTGTTCTAATTATTGATCATATGTTTTCTTAATGTTAATACTATATATTTTTTGTATAGATTGTTTGTAGCTGTAATAAAATATTGGTGCTATATAATTTGTTTGATATTGTTTTAGTTATCACGGTTATAAGTGTTAGAAAATAACCTTTCGTAATGGTTATAACTGTGATATAATTTGCATTTGTCACGGTTATAAGTGTTAGAGTTTCCTTTTTGGTAATGGTTATAAATTTTAGAAACTATTGTTCTGTCACGGTTATAAGTGTGATACTATCTAAATTTCCCACGGTTATAAGCGTTAGTAATAACCATTTTATCACGATTATAACCGTGAGTAAATACCGTTCTGTCACGGTTATAAGTGTGATAATATCTAAATTTATAACAGTTATAAGCGTGAGAAATTACTATTTTTATCACGGTTATAATCGTGAGCAAAAGTGTGACTGAATTTGCCCACGGTACCTATTTTCACGGTTATAACCGTAACAAATTAGTTTTGTCATGCTTATAACCGTGAGGAAATTGCCTTTCTGGTGTTGTGAATAAAACACTTTAGAAAATAAAGCACTATTCTCCTCCTTTCATCGTCCAACCCTAACGTAATAAACTGTATTACCTTATTCCCACTTTTTCCATTCTCTATATGATACACATCTGAGTACATCAATCACTACCATATTCCTCTTTTTGTAGGATTTTGAAATCATGACCGCAATCAGCTCCAACCTCTCCTCCCTTTCTCCCGGATGTAACTGTAATCTAATCACCGTTCGAATATTTTAGCAGTACCAGTTTGAGCATGCAAAAAGTTAAACAAACCATTTTCTGAGAAATTTTCTTCCTCCACGATTTGGTCATTTAAGCCAATATTTTTGCACTAGATATGATGATAAAAATGTGAGATTGATTTATAGATGATTACATGAAATAATTTGCTTTTATGATGTTGAATATTTAAATTACTCCCGAAAATGACTACATAGGTCGATATTTTTGTATGAAATTTTTTAATAGCATGCATATAACTGCAACCCATGGGCATAGCATGGATTAAGTTTAGAGCCATTATGATCTTTATAGGAAAAATGCTATATGAATTAGAATCTTAAAAAATGTTATTTTTACACAGGAACCTAGATATTTTTCTTCTGATATGACAAATTTATATTTTCCTTACTCCTTTGAAATAATGACCAACAACATCTTTTTGCTATTTTCCATGAACGAACGGAAAAAAGCCCTAGGTGATTAGTGTTGCTGTAGCATATGTGATACAATTTCTTTGTCGTTTAATGCACTGTCATCATAATATGCCAACTCCATATCAACGCATGCCCAAACTGCAAACAAATAAAGGTATAAGAAAGTATACTCACCAAATTATAATCTTACGTTTTATGTACACAGTTATTTGTATTTGCATTTATTTCCGACCTTTACTCTATCTTGGAAAATTTCAGGCATGGACACTAACATACTCTGTGACTTTAACTGGCCTATAACATTTATTGAAGCTGTAAATGCTGCCTGAAAGCTTTGAACCATTACCAGAACTACTAGCTTATTTGTTGCTTAAAGTTATTCGTTTTGGCTGTTGTATTTATATATGACACTATTATGTTATACAATACTTTAGCCTTTTGGTTTGTCACCTATTTGAACATGCTTCTTTCCTACTGTTCTAATTACCTACCCGTCCATACAGTTCTATTTATTAATGTATTTAATAAATATCTTTCTCTGAATGCCTTGATACCCCACCCTTTTGTTTTTAATAATAAATTTGCCTCCCTTTATTTTTTGTTATGTGTTACCCCCTAAAACCAGATATATCCATGCAATCTTTATCCTTCCAGGTAGTTATTATTATGTATCGCTACCGAGCAATTGTAAATGTAAATATCAATGAAACTACATAATTTTGGCCACATCCGTGTGTGAAGCACGGGTTCGCACTAGTTTATTATTGAAAACAAGCTTTTAAAACTATTTTCGAAATCGTTATGGAAAATAACCTTTGAAATTCTCTTATTATAGAGAATAAATAATTTTAACAGCTTTAAAATAATTATAAATATTGTAAAATATTTATTTCGAAAGCTATCTTATAAAAAAAATCCCCCGAAACGGTATAGAAACCATGTGTAAAGAAACAACAAAAAACAACAAAATTCGATGAAATTATTCATAAAATCATATAGAAAATCTCATAAAACCTCACTAATCCAAAATAAAGATAAGTGATAATAATGGCTCTTCCATCTTAGGATCAAGCCGATCAAAAACAACATCGAAACTTGGTTTAGAAATCCATGTCAAACAACTCATAAATTTCCAGCTGGAGCAAAACATGCTTCGATTCAAAGTTCCAGGCAAATTTTTAACTAGTTACGGAGGTTTAAAAGCCTTGAAATTTTGCTGGAATAGAGTTAAAAAACTCTACTTTGAATTGAAAAAAGAATGGATACAATCGGACAAGAAACGAGAGAGATATAATGTCAAAAAGTTGGACTCACGACTAGATTTTACCGTAAAAGGCTGAAGTAAAATGTGCTCTAATTCAAAGTTTGACAGCACGGTTCTATAGGCTTTAAAGGTCGGAATGACTTGAATATTGACAAGCGTAAAGTTCAACAACTATAATTTACATTGAAAAAAGAATCATGCAATTTGTACAACCTATGAGTAAGTTGTGATGTCTAAAATCTGAGCCCAGAATAGATTCATACTATGAAAAAATCTGGAGCAAAACATGCTTCGAATCAAAGTTCGGCAACAGATTTCTATAAGATACAAAGGTCAAAACGACTTGAAATTTGGCATGCATAAATTCTAACACTCATACTTTAAACTGGAAAAAAATCGCATAATTTGGACACGCAATAGAAAGTTATGATGTCTCAAAGTTGAAGCCAGAATAATTTTATACTAAAAAAATCTGGAGCAAAACATGCTCCGGATCAAAGTTCGACAGCAGATTTCTATAAGCTACAGAGGTTGAAATGACCTGAAATTTGGCATGCTTGATCTATAGAACATGGTCTACAAAACAAAGATAAGCCAGTAGCATTTCATAGCCGAAATAGACAAGTACAATCAATCAAAGATGCTACTCGGAGCAATTTTTTCATAGAAATTAAAACAACAAAAACTGGTTACGGTAAACGAAATTTTACACTACAGCTTGCGATTTTTGCTTTGCTTAAGATAGGATTTTTGAGATTAATAGTCACCTTGCAATATAGAAGAGATACTAGATCAATTTAGTGGAAAGAAGCAAGCTTTCGCTTCAAAAAGGGCTTCAACAACCTGACTAAATTGACTAATTTGGTAAAATATATCAAAGATTGGGTGAAAATTGGAGATTTAGGTTTTATTTTTGAAACAGGATGTGATTTTCTTTCTTTCTCTTTGGTTCAGGAACAAGATGACTTTTGAATATGTACCGGAAATGAGTAAAGGAAGTTTCTCAAATTTCTGGTTAAGGAAATAATGAGCTAAACCCAACAACTAAATTAATCAGCCCAAAAAAAAATTAACACGCCAAATTACTCTTTACACTATTATACACAAGTTAAACCATATATATGAACATGTTTTCACTTTATAAAATTACACAACACATGCTTATGTTCTAAAAATTATTTAGCATCAAAATAAAAGATAATTTAACTTTAAAAATTTTATTTTTATAATTAAAACTCTTATTTTAGTTTAAATGCACAAATTACATTACTTCAAATTCTGTTTCTAACTTCAAAAATTACATAAAATTTATTTTCTTGTGTAATTAAATATAACAAAACATATTTTCATCATTTTTACAACCAAAACATACTTTTAACCTAAATTTCTCTTTTTTATTTATAATAAACCACATATAAATTAAACGCTTCTTTTAAAAATGAATAAAAGAAACATTTGGCAATAACTATCAAAATTATTGCATTTCTTTAAATTAAAATCATGTTTTGCTCATTTTAACACAAACAACATAAAAATAAATTTTTAAAACTTTATTTTCAAACCCATTGTTTATTTAAAATAAACAATTTTATATCTCTAATTAATTTTATTTCACAATATTAAATTATAACCATTGTTATATTTTAATATTATAGGTAATCATCTAAACCGGGGTTGTTACAGACTCCCTCCCTTATAAAACTTGCATCCTCGCAGTTTCTAGAGGAGAGTTGTATTTAACACAATTTACTTCATTAAGCAAAGAATATAAATAGCTTGAGTCTAGAAATTCTCACCAGTGACATGATAAGATAGGAATCCAGGGTATGATTGCTCGATAGATTCTCTGGTTTCCCAAGTATAGTCGTTGAGACTAGCAGACCATTGAACCTTCACGATTAGGATGTCCTTGTTTCGAAGGCAGCTCACCTTCGAAGTGAGAACATGAATAGGATGCTGCTTGATAGATAAATCTGGTGAGATCTCAAGCTCTTGCAGATTAGGCGAATTAATAACAAAATCCGAGTCTCGAAGACACTTCCGAAGTTGAGAGACGTGAAAATCGTGATGAATGCTAGATAAATGTTGCGGAAATGAAACTCTATATGCAATAGGGCCGATACGTTCAGTAATAGGAAACACTCCTATAAAGCGAGGAGTCAATTTCCTAGTTCTACTGAAACGCATCGCCCCCTTTAGTGGAGATACACGGATATAGACGAGATCACCAATAGAGAACTCTAGAGGCTTCCTACGTTGATCTACATAGGATTCTGATGGCTCTGTGTCTCTTTCATTCTTTGAAGGATAAGAATAATCTTCTTTGAAGCTGCACGAATCGAATCGGGACCTAAAATTAATTTCTCCCCAGATTTTAACCAACTGAAGGTGATCGACATGGCCTTCTGTATAGTGCTTTGAAAGGTGCCATACTGATACTAAACTGAAAGCTATTGTTGTATGAGGACTCAAAAAGCGGTAGGTGGTCCTCCTAACAACCATCAAAATCCAGAATACATGCACGGAGAAGATCCTCCAGAAGATTCACCCGTTCAGTCTGTCCATCAGACTATGGGTGATAGGCTATGCTGAAATTAAGCTTTGTTCCCAAAGCTTGTTGAAGGCTCTGCCAGAAATAACTAGTGAAGAGTGGATCATGGTCACATACAATCGAACTGGGAATATCGTGCAATCACATGATTTGCTTAATACAAAGCTTAGCTAGCGGAGAAGTTGTCCTATTAGATTTAACAGGAATGAAATGTGTGGGCTTGGTAAGATGGTCCATGACAACCCAAACACTGCTATGGCCCGATCTCGAACGAGGTAGGCCATCAATGAAGTCCATGGAGATCTAATTTCATTTCTACAACGGGACCTCTAAAGGCTGAAGGAGACCACTGTAACGCTGATGCTCGGCCTTAATAAGTTGACAAGTCATGCAATTATTCACATAACTTGCCACATCACACTTTATGCTTCAATAATAAAGGCGTCTCATGTCGGCATACATCTTTCCACCGCTGGGATGAATAGTATACATGGAACGGTGACAATCAGGTAGAATTCTCATCTAAGCTCTGGAATAGAAGGCATGACTAATAGGTCCTTCTTACGAAGACAACCGTGAATATCGATGCTGAAATCCCTCATCTTAATATCATCATGGGATTCATAATTACACTTCTAACTAAGAGTAGAGATATCAGAATCTTGCCACTGAGCCTCGACAATCCGATCCAATAGAGTAGGATGAGCTTCCATGCTATATAACAAAATATGAGAGTCTGAAGTAGAAGCACGATCTCGAATTTCACATAAAGAAAGAGTCTCTAAATCTTTCCACTCTACAAGCATCATGGAAACAATAGCTGATTGCTTTTGACTCAAAGCATCGACAACTCGATTCCCCTTGCCCGGGGTATACTGAATATTGAAGTCATAGGAAGCAAGAAACGCGAGCCAACGTTCCTGTTGCATGTTGAGCTCTTTCTGGGTGAACAGATACTTGAGTGACTTGTGGTCGGTGTATTGAATGAAGTGCTCGCCCAATAGATAGTGGTGCCATATCTTCAATGCAAAGAGCGGCAAGCTCAAGATCATGAGTAGCATACCGAACCTCGTTCGGACATAATTACCTTGAAGCATAGGCAACTACCCGGTTCTGCTGCATAAGAACGGCAGCGAGGCAACAATAACTGGCATCGATATAGATAATAAGATCTTGATTCCCTTCGGGAACCACAAGGACAGGAGCATTAGTGAGAAGCTCCTTCGATCTCTAAAAAGAAGATTCACTCTTATCGGACTAGATAAATCGAACGCCTTTTCTAGTAAGGCTGGTCAGAGGAAACACAATGCGGGAAAAGTCTTTAATGAATCGATGGTAATAGCCAGCCAATTCAAGGTTCAAGGAAACTACGAATCTCGGTGACATTCTCAGGCCTTTTCCAGTTTTGGATGGCTTCGATCTTAGATGGATCGACCGAAATGCCTTTAGAAGATACAACATGCCTAAGAACTTGACTTTCTTTTCCTAAAAATGGCATTTAGAGAATTTTTCTTTGAGTTGATGCTATCGAAGAGTACTCAAAATAATTCTCAGATGACGGGCATGATCAGCTTCAGACTTAGAATAAATAAGAATGTCGTAGATGAACACAAGGACAAACTTATCAAGATATTCCCGGAATACTCGATTCATAAGGTCAATGAAGTAAGCATGAGCGTTTGTCAAACTGAATGGCATGACGAACCACTCATAAGATCCATATCAAGTGCGAAATGTTGTGAGAGGAATGCTACCCTCCGCAACTCAAAGTTGACGAAAACCTATGGCGAGGTTAAATTGGGAGAAGACCTTAGCGCCACTCAACTTATCGAACATGTCGTCGATCCTAGGCAATGGATACTTGGTCTTGATGGTCAACTCATTAAACTTGCAATAATCAACGCAAAGCCTAAGAGTGCCATCAAACCTCTTTACGAATACCACGCTGCTCCCCACAGTGATGAAATAGACCAAATGAACTACTTTGCTTCAAGCTCCAAATGCTGCTTCTTGAGTTCCTTATTTTCTTTTGTAGACATCCTCGTGGAAGGACGACTAACTGGCTGTGCGGCTGGAATAAGGTCAATGCGAAACTTGATAGCTCGCTTGGGTGGCAAACCCGAAACATAGTAAAATATATCAGGGAAATCATGAATGACTGGAATCTAAGGCATATCATCATCGTCGTCTCGAGATTCAAGAGAAAATAAAGAGACTTCGGAATCGTGATCGATATCCCGAAGAATAAGAAATAACTGAGCAGGTGAGTCGGGATGTCGAAGATATAAAACTCTCTCAGAACAAAGGATTCTGGCATCGTAGCAAACTAGCCAGTCCATATCAAATATCATATCAAATCCAAGAAAATGAATAACGTGCAGATTTGCATGGAAAGGAAAACCACAAATAAATATCTCAACATTCTCACAAAGCATACTAAGGGTTGTGGATCCCTCGATAGGATTCGCAATCCTCAATAAAGTAACAAGGTAGGCAACATCCAACTGAAAAGCGTTAATAAGCTCCTTCGATAAGAATGAATGTGAAACATCCTTATCGAATAGAACTCGAATAGATCGGTCATGAAATAGAATAGATCCTTCAAGGATAGAAGGAGTAATACCTCAGGGCTGAGAAGATCCACCTGAAGCTTCCATTACATTGAGCTTTCCAGAACGAGTACCCTTGGAAGAGTTAAGGAACTTAGAAGACCAATGTCGTTCTTTCTTGCAATGGGGGAAAATAACGGCTTATAACACTCCCGAATAAAATGATCATATGCATCACAATTGAACCAAGACTTATGAGGAGGAGGGGCTGCACCAGAATGAGTACTAGAAATATGAGGTTTCTTCTTCTTCTTCGAAGGAAAGGATTTGGATCTTCGAAAGGGAAACTTCTTCTTATTTGGATTCTTAGGAATCTCGGCGTCATCATTACTGTCCCCTTCTTTTTCGACGGCTTTGATGTGAAGCGCCGAATCAACAAGCTCCTCAAATGAGAGCATGAGCTGAAGCATAAGTGACTTCATGAGATATTTCTTCAATCCAGAAACAAACTTCAAATTCTTCTTATAAGGAGTGCTAATGAACTCGAGCCTATATTTGGATAAGCACTCGAAAGAAGAAACATAGTCAGGAACAAATGATTTTCCTTTCTTCAACTCAAGGAAGCGACGGGCAAGAAAAGCATTCTCGGATTCTGGTACAAAGCTCAAACCGCTCTCTAAACTGTTGCCATGTAAGGGTGGACTCGTCCATCTCGGCGATAAGAAGCTCGTATCAGTCAAGCGCACGTTCTCGCAACATTCTCGATGCTACAAGAACGCGGTAATATTCAATCGGACCTCAAAACGGACCTACAGCCTTTGAAAGGCTTGCCTCCAAGGTGGGTGAAGTCGCTGCATATACATGCAAATGCAGATTTGTGCGGAGGAGAGGAATGAGCTGGAGCTGGAGGCTGAGTGCTCCGAAGAAGCTCAAGAATCCGATCGATCGACATATAGACTCCTTTGGGACGTAAGCCACTGGACAGCCCCACCTCTAAAGTACGACCTCTTCCTTTTCCAACCATGAGCTAAAAGTTAAGATAAGATTGAATTATTCGCAGGAGTAGATATTAGCAATTAAATTCATTAAATAAGGAATGCTACGGAACTTAAAAATTACATTCCTAGACATATTTCCACTTATCTACCCCAAAGGACACGAAAAGGTTAAGATCAAGATTAGAATCGACTTCGATTGAGAACAATGTTTTACATTTATATTATATTTGATGTACAATAGTATGTATGTTGTTCTGTGTTTATTATATTTTATTCTGAACCTAGCTCTGGTACCAAGCTGTGACGCCCCACCCCAAGACCTACATTAACAAAGAGTATTACCGAGTAATATTGTTTGCTAATGCGGAGAATATGGCTTGTCAGGAGCAACCATCCATAGCTTTGTCTTAAACATCTATTAAATACGTCGATTTGGTGCTCCATTTTTTTCCATTCTCAAGTAGTTCAATATATCTAATAAATGCTTGATACAAAACTATGGTGGTTATAGGGTCTATTCAGAACAAAACACAATATAAATGATAATAGAGGTCACATAACAACAAACGCAGTTGAATACATACATATACATCAGATACAATACACAGTGTCAGGAGTGGTATTACAACCACAATGTATACGTACATCAATCCCACAAAAGAATATATACAACAAGTCAACTACAAGGCAACTACATCAAAAACTATGCATCATATCCAAAGAGTCAATAGAAGAGTCCAAAAGGGTACAGCTAAGCAATAGTCCATAAACCCTAACCTGCAACTCGGTCTGATTTGAGTATATAAAACACACGGGTCGGTCTAGCTTAAACAACTTATTAGCATATATAAGATCAAGTATGATATAAGGATAAAAGGGCAACAACTCTTCTCAAATGAGAAGAAATATAAGATCAAGTATGATATAAGGATAAAAGGGCAACAACTCTTCTCAAATGAGAAGAAATAATATGAGTTATGTGCTAAGTATCAAGTCATAAGGGTCTTAAGTGAGTAAGTTTAGAAATAACATCAATACTATAATCAAGTATCCACAAACTCATGCCTCGTATCATCGGCAAGATTGATAACTAATATAATGGCTATCTCCAACAATATCTCCTAAATAGGAGATAATGAATCACAAAATTCCCAAAATATAGTAACATGAATCACAATATAAATAGAACTTGACTTTGAGTTCAAAGCACTAAATGTAATCACCATATAATTCACTCAATATCATTCAGGCTATATAAATAAGCCAACAAAGGTGATAATGGTGAAAACATATATAAACATCATCAAAAAATTTAGAAATCATCACAAAGAAATCTAGAAAACACAATATAAGAAAAGGACCCAATAGTCCAAAACGTTGCCCAACAACTATAGGTAAAAGAGCCAACAGTCCATGAGATGGCCCAATAGCCTGCCAAGTACTTATACATAAGAGAACCAACAGTCTCTATAGGACCCAATAGTCCATGGTAAGCCCAACAGCTATATATATGCATATAGGACCCAACAGTCCATAAGCGACACAACAATCTAAGTACTGGCAATAACTCGTGATTGTGTCACAAACTCCGAGAGAGGAAACCGAAAGGTGGTAACAGTGCATCCCATATCATACATTCTCACTTATTGGTTTCCTAAGCGCTAGTCAATGTCACACTAGAAAGCAGTAAAAATATTTGCCTCATCTCATCGGCAAACACGATTCGAAGGTCAAAACATTACACAGACAAGTTAGGAATTAACCGAAAAGGTAAACTCACGTGTCTACTACCATGTGTTTTATCGAATCCATTAATTTTCCTTCTCATTCGCTCGAATAGTGCACAATTGTGTATTTTTATGTTGAAAATAATTTATTATAGAAAACAAGTTTTTAAAACTATTTTCGAAATCGTTTTGGAAAATAACTTTTGAAAATATGTTATTATAGAGAATAAATAATTTTAATAGCTTTAAAATAATTATAAATATTGTAAAATATTTATTTCGAAAGCTAACTTATAAAAATATATTTCAAAAATGGTTTAAAAGCACGTGCAAAGTAACAAAAAAAATCAACAAAATTCAATGAAATTATTTATAAAATCGTCGTACAAAAATCTCATAAAAACTCACTAATCCAAAATACGGATAAGTGGTAATATTGGCTCTTCCATCTTAGGATCAAGCAGAGCAAAAACAACATGGAAATTTGCTTCAAAAATCCATGTAAAACAATTCAGAAATTTTCTATTGTAGCAAAACATGCTCCGATTCAAAGTTCCAAGGAAATTATTAACTAGTTACAAAGGTCTAAAAGCCTTGAAATTTTGCTGGTACAGAGTTTAACAACTCTACTTTGAATAAAAAAAGACCGGATATAATCGGACAAGAAACAAGAGTGATATATTATCACAAAGTTGGACTCACATCCAGATTTTACCGTAAACGACTGGAGCAAAACATGCTCAGATTCAAAGTTTGACAGCACGTTTCTATAGGCTATAGAGGTCAAAATGACCTAAAATTCGATGTGCATAAATTCCGAAAACTATTCTTTAGACTGGAAAAAGAATCACACAATTTAGACAAGGTATGAGAAAGTTATTATGTCTCAAAGTTGAACCCAAAACAAATTCATACAGTGAAAAAATCTGGAGCAAAATATGCTCTGAATCAAAGTTCGGCAGTTGATTTATGTAAGCTACACAGGTCAAAATGACCTGAAATTTGGGCTGCATAAAATTTAACATCATACTTTAAACTGGAAAAAGAATCACACAATTTAGATAAGGAATGAAAAAGTTATGATGTCTCAAAGTTGAACCCAGAACGTATTTATACTGTAAAAAAAATCTGGAGCAAAACATGCTCCGAATCAAAGTTCGGCAGCAGATTTCTATAAGCTATAAAGGTCGGAATGACCTGAAATTCGGCATGCGTGATCTACAGAATATGGTTTACAAAACAGAGAAAATACGATAGCATTTCATTACCGAAATAGAGAGATACAATCAACCAAAGATGCTACTCAGAGCAGTTTTTCACAGAAATTCAAAACAAAACTGGTTACAGTAAACGAATTTTGCATTGCAGCTTGCAATTTTTGCATTGCTTAAGCTAGATTTTGTGGGATTAATACTCACCTTACAATATAGAAGAGCTACAAGATCAATTCAGTGGAAAGGAGCAAGCTTTAGCTTCAAAAAGCTTCAACAACCTAACTAAATTGACTTTGATTTGGTAAAATACAACAAAGATTTGGTTAAAATTGGAGATTTAGGTTTTATTTTTGAAAGAGGAGTTGATTTTATTTCTTTCTCTTTGCCTTAGGAAGAAGATGTTTTTTTGTGTCCGTATCGGAAATGAGTAAGGGAAGTTTCTCAAATTTCTGGTTAAGGAAATAATGGACTAATCCGAACAATTAAATTAATTAGCCCAGAGAGAATTTAACACACCAAATTACTACTTTACGCTGATATACAGAAGTTAAACTATATATATGAACATGTTTTAACTTTATAAAATTACACAATACATATTTATGTTCTAAAAATTATTTAGCATCAAAATAAAAGATAATTTATCTTTAAAAAATTTATTTTTACAATTAAAACTCTTATTTTAATTTAAATGCACCAATTACACAATTATTACTTAAAACTCCATCTCTAACTTCAAAAATTACATAAAATTTATTTTCTTGTGTAACTAAATATAACAAAACATATTTTCATCATTTTTACAACCAAAACTTATTTTTAACCCCAATTTCTTATTTTTATTTATAATAAACCACATAATAAATTAGATGCTTCTTTCATAAATTAATAAAAGAAACATTTGGCAATATGTATCAAAATTATTGCATTTCTTTAAATTAAAATCGTGTTTTTCTCATTTTAACACAAACAACCTAAAAATAAAGTTTTAAAACTTTATTTTCACATTTAAACCCATTGTTTATTTAAAATAAACAATTTTGTATCTCCAATTAATTTTATTTCACAATATTAAATTATAACCATCGTTATAATTTAATATTATAGGTGATCATCTAAATCGGGGTTGTTACAAACTTCCTCTCCTATCAAATTGCGTCCTCGTAATTTCTAGAGGAGAGTTGTATTCAACATAATTTACTTCATCAAGCAAAGAAAATAAATAGCTTGAGTCTAGAAATTCTCACCAATGAATGAGAAGATAGGAATCCAGGGTATGATTTCTCGATAGATTCTCTGGTTTCTCAAGTACAGTCGTTGAGACTAGTAGACCATTGAACCTTCACGATTGGGATGTCCTTGTTTCAAAGGCGTCTCACCTCCGAAGCGAGAACACGAATAGGATGTTGCTTGATAGATAAATCTGGTGAGATCTCAAGCTCTTGCAGATTATGCGAATTAATAACAAAATCTGAGTCTCGAAGACCCTTCTGAAGCTGAGAGACGTGGAAAAACATCATGAATGCCAGATAAATGCGGCGTTACAACTTTTTCGTTTGCCCGTTGTAATAATCAATTTAATAATTATAACTAGACAATAGTACCTAATAATTAATAATTATAAGAAAATTAATAATAAATAACAATTAGTACTAAATAGTAATACTTAATTCGAAATATGAAATAATTAATATTAATAATTACTGTTCAATATAACTAATAATTAATATAATAACTGTTAAAAAAATTGGCAAAGCCAATAGGGTTGAATGGTCCTCTACCATTTATTGATCCAACTGGGAAATTACAAATTTCAGAAACTAAAGCAAAAAAATAAACATGGAGGTGGAGAAAAGTGGATCAATAACAAGAAATACGGTAAAATTAAAAGGTGAAAAGGAAAACAAACATCAAAACAACACAAGAGGACATGTTAGACATGCACAGATCCATCACCGGGCTCAAAAGGTATATTAGCATCATGAAGGCCTCTCTTAACTTCATAAACAATCAAATCTGACAACTGCTTGTTGAAATATATATTTTTAAAAAAAGGTTGGAGACTTGAGAGAAGAAACTTGTTCCCACAAATAATGCTTTAATATTATTTTTCCTTTGCTAGATTGCTTGATTACAAATGAGGGGAGAGTTCCTCTATTTATAGTCCCTAATAGATCGTTCTATAATTACTTTTGCTTGATTACAAAGAAAACATAATTCTAGAAATACTTTTACTTGGTTACAAAGAAAACATAACTCTAGAAACACTTTTACTTGATTGCAAAGAAAACATAATTCTATAACTCTCACCCCCTTTAAACATAATACAAGAATTCTCTAGAAACCAATAAATCAAGTTTATATTCCAACACCCCTTTAAACTTGATTTGCCCCCCTTTGAGCTAAACTTTTACGCATACCAAGTTTCTTCTTTAACTCCTTGAGAATCTCCAACTTCAAAGGCTTCGTTAAAATATCGGCAATACCATGCACGAATCCCATCTTCTCAAATGGACACCTCTTGGATCCCATCTTCACAAAATAGTCGTCTATGCGACTATACCATGCACGAGGGGCTTGCTTAAGGTCATACAATGCCTTCTTCAACCGATAGACTTTATGCTCTTCATCCTTTATCACATAGCCGGAAGGTTGATCAATGTACACCACTTCTTGTAGTACTCCATTCAAGAAAGCAGATTTAACATCCATTTGATAAACTTGCCACATATTTTGAGCGGCTAATGAAATTATCAAACGAATTGTTTCAAGACGTGCCACGGGAGCAAAAATTTCTTTGTAATCAACATCATACTTTTGCTTGTAGCGTTTCACAACTAATCGTGCCTTATGTTTTTCAACTTCACCTTGTGCATTCAACTTTTTCTTGTAAATCCATTTGACTCCAATGGGTTTCTTCCCTTCAGGTACTTCAACCAACTTCCATGTTTGGTTCCTTTCAATTGCATCAATTTCTTAATCCATGGCTTGTCTCCATTTGTCTTCCTTGACGTCTTCTTCAAAATCAACTGGATCCGCAGTTGCATATAAAGCAAAATCAACAAATTCATCTTCTAAAATTCTTCTTGTTTCTCCATAAATCTCCACAATAGGTCTTGTCCTTCTAGGTGTTGGTTCTGAACTCGAAGATGATGAGTTTAGAGGAGAATTAGATGGTGGAGTAGGTGGAGTCGATCCTTCTTCTTCAATTGGCTCAAATGCATCATTATCCAGCAAGATACTTGTACTCTTTTTCTCATTTTTCCATTCCATTCTTCTTCGTCATTGAAAATTACATCACGACTAATAATAGTCTTCTTTGTGATGGGGTTATATAATTTATATGCCTTGGATCTTTCACTATAGCCAACAAAGATGCACTTTTCAGATTTGTCATCAAGTTTTCCTCTCTTTTCATCTGACACATGAGAGTAACAAACGCTTCCAAAAATTCGGAAGTGGGAGACACATGGCCTGTGATTGCTCTATGCTTCTTGTGGAGTCTTTCCTTGAACACTTTTAGTTGCCGCACGGTTGAGAATATAGCATGCACATGCTACAGCTTCGGCCCAAAATATTTTAGGCAATGCTTTTGTCTTCAACATACTTCGAACAAGTTCCATGATGATACGGTTCTTTCTTTCGACCACCCCATTTTGTTGAGGGGTTGAGCGGACCGTTAGTTAATGATGAATGCCATGATCCTTTAAGAAATTTCCGAATTCTTCTGCCATATATTCTCCACCACGATCGGATCTGAGTGTCTTTATAGAAAAACCACTTTGCTTCTCCATAAGTGCTTTAAAATTCTTGAATACTTCAAATACTTGAGATTTTTCTTTGAGAAAGTAAATCCACATTTTGCGACTATAGTCATCAATAAAAGTGAGAAAATACTGATTACCTCCAAGAGAGTTTGTGCGCATAGGTCCACATAAATCCGAATGCACTAGCTCCAAAGGATTCTTTGCTCGCCATGCCTTTTCTTTTGGAAATGGATCTCGATGGTGCTTGTCAAAGATACAACTTTCACATACTTGATCTTGTTTGCTAATATTTGGGATGCCTCTCACTGTATGATTTTTGCAAATCTTGGATAGAGTGCTAAAACTCAAGTGATTATAACGAAGATGCCAAAGCCATGACTTGCCATTAACAATATTAGCAAAACATGGAATGCTTCATTTTTAATTTTCAAAGGAAACATTTTTGTTGGTGTCATCTTCACTTTTGCAATAAGAACATTAGTTTTGTCTTTGATCTCACATAAATCATTTTTGAAATTCACATTATGTCCCTTCTTTAAAAGTTGCCCAATACTCAAAAGATGGTATTTAAGATCGGGAACATAATAAACATTAGAAATATAATTTGTACCTTGGTTTTTCCGTATCGGAATATCACCACTGCCTTTGACAATGAGCCTTTTGTTATCACCTGTCTTGACTTCTCGTTGGACACTTTCATCAAAATTCACAAAGCAACTTTTATTTCCGGTCATGTGGTTACTACAACCACTATCAATATACCATATATCATCAAAAGAAGCTTCTTGAACATTACAAGCAAGAAGCATACTTTCATTTTGTGTCTTCAAATTCTCATGTAGAAAATTAGAATTATCTTTTTCATCATTAATTCTTTTAAAACAATCCTTTTTCATATGCCCATATTTATGGCAGTAATGACATTGAATATTATAAGAGTTACCTCTTCATCTTCCACTGTATCCTCCACGACGTCCTCCTCCTTGAGATGAGATTGAGTTTTCACTTTGAATTTGGCCTCTTCCTTGTCCTCTACCACGGGCTGATCTTCCACCTCTTCCTCTAAATCCACCACGGTTGGTGTCCTGAATTTGAAAAGCTTGCTCGGAAGGAGAGGAATCAAATTGTTCGATGCGAAGCTCATGAGATTGTAGTGAGCCCAACAATTCTTCAAGAGAGAAAGTATTCAAATCTTTTGATTCTTCAATAGCAACAATAACATGCTCAAATTTTCTTGTCATACTTCAAAGAATTTTTTTAAATAATTCTTTTATCCGAAATTTCTTCACCATTGATTCGAAGTTGAATAGCAATAGAAATAGTTCTATTATAAAATTCCTTCATCATTGAATCCAAACTTCAAATGACGCAAACTCCTTGCAATCTAGCTCTGATACCAAACTGATGCAGCCAAGGAAGAGAATTCGACGATGTAAATCGAATCCATCCAGGATCTCACACGATTAGCGGAAATAATCGGGGAATCGATGATAAATCGGTGAATTGAAGAATATCCAAATGCCCAAATCCGTTGATCACGAAGATACCGGATTCTAGCAATCTTCGACACGTTGATCGCGCACGATACCGTGAAAGAAGATCTACAATTCTTCGAACGTTGATCAAGCGCACTTGATTCCGTGAATTGGCTTCAACAATCGTCGATTCGATCGCACTCGAATGTCGAAAGTGGAGATAGGAGATAACACTCAACTACCAATTTTAATAGAGGCACAAAGCACAAACCAATTTTTATTCAAAATTCAACCACCTACAAATGAGCACTCGACCCGGTATTTATAGATGTTTACAACCACACACGCTACAACATAGCATAGGTCATACACGACCTAAAAATATCTCGACCTAACATTACATACTTCAGCACGACCTAAAATACACAGTACGACCTAAGAATACAAAGCACGAATCAAACGACATAACAAACTAATACAATCATACGACTTACTGAACAACTACGACCTATCCACTTCAAAGTAGCAGCTCCAAATCAAAAGGCAGCGACCTATAATCTCCAGCAGCAACGAGTTAACCGCCACGAGCTAAGAGCAACGAGCTATGGAGTACAAGCTATGAATTTGCGCAATATCTGGAACGACTTATGGAAAAATATCTTAGCACGACTTATCAGCTACGGGTTGGGATTGGAACGATTTAGGGTTAGGTTGGAGCATTAGGTCATAGCACGAGGTGATTTAGGTCGTTGGATTGGTTTGGTTAGGTCGTAGACTGACTCAGGAATTTGGAGGTTAGGTCGTTTGGGCTTCGGTAGGTCGTTGTATGGTGGAGATAGGTCGAAGAACGACTTAGCGTAGTTCGTGGGGCGACTTAGGAGAAATAACTGCTTAAAGGTGAGACTTTCTGCTTCTTTCCTTTGATACCCTGCATCATCTTCCCTGGGTACGAAAGAATTCGCCCTCGAATTCGCATTTTCTTGATCATCAGCATAATATGGAATCAAGTGCTTCACATTAAACACATCAGAAGTGTAAACACCCTCTGGCAGCTTCAACTTATAAGAATTTTCATTGATCCGTCTTATAATTTCTACTGGTCCAATCTTTCGGGCTTTCAACTTGTTATAAGCACCCACTGGGAAACGATCCTTCGTTAACACAGCATACACCCAATCATCCTCGTTGAACTCCACACTTCTTCTCTTTTTATCTGCAGCTCGTTTATACTTCTCATTTGTCTTATCCAAACGTCTCTGAACGATTCTATGACAATCTTTCAACTCATCAACGAAATCTGACGCTCGCTTAATCACTCCTTTCGGTAGTGGCACTACCGTTAAATCCAACGGCCCCTTTGGCAAGCTTGAATATACAACTTGAAACGGACTGAATCCAGTACTTCGATTGACTGCATGATTATGTGCAAACTCTGCCTGACATAACTTCATATCCCAGCTCTTCAAGTTATCTTTCACGAGACATCTCAACAGGTTCCCCAATGATCTGTTAACCACCTCCGTTTTCCCATCAGATTGTGGATGATAGGCGCTACTAAAATTCAGCTTCGTTCCAACCATCTTCCACAAACTTAACCAAAAATGGCTTAGAAATCTAGTATCCCGATCAGAAACAATAGATTCAAGTAGCCCATGTAATCGATACACTTCTTTAAAGAATAATTGAGCAATACGGACGGCATCCACTGTCTTCTTACAAGCTATGAAATGTGCCATTTTCGAAAATCTATCCACCACAACAAATATAGAATCATTTCTCCTTTGAGTTCTAGGCAAACCCAAAATAGAATCCATGCTCACATCAACCCACGGTTTAGTAGGTACAGGTAACGGCATATATAATCCTGCATTTGTAGCGGTTCCCTTCGAAACTTGACAGATATGACATCTCTCCACAAATCTCTCAACTTCTTTTCTCATCGACGGCCAAAAATAAGATTGAGAAATCAACTGCAATGTACGATCTCTACCCACATGACCTTCTTCATGTAGCTCCTTCACTATCTTCATTCGTAAACTGCAATCTGGTATACATAATTGATTTCCCTTGAAAAGAAAACCATCCACCAACACAAACTCATCCGTCTTTCCCTCCTTGACTTCATTTACAAATTTCGCATAGTAAGAATCTTCAACACACAATTCTGGAAGTACTTCAAACCCCGTCACTTCAACTTTCATCGTAGTCAACAAGTGATTCTTTCTACTCAATGCATCTGCTACACGGTTCATAACTCCCGATTTGTGTTTCACAACAAATGTAAACTGTTGTAAGTATGCGATCTACGAAGCATGTCTGGCTGCAATCTTGTCCTGTCCCTGCAAATGTTTCAATGCTTCATGGTCAGTATACGGAACAAATTCTTTATGGAACAAATAGTGTCTCCAATGCTTCACGGCTTGCACAACAGCATAAAATTCCACATCATAAGTATTATATCTCATCTTTGCTCCCGAAAGCTTCTCACTAAAATAAGCAATAGGACGGCCTCTCTGACTTAACACCCCTCCAATTCCAACCTTAGATGCATCAGTATGTAATTCAAATACCAATTGAAAATCCGGCAAAACTAGAATTGGTGCTGACGTCAAAAGTGTCTTGATCTTCTCAAAAGCTAACTCTGCTTCCTCTGTCCACACAAACTTCTTTCCTTTCATGCAATCGGTCACAGGTGCCATCACACTGCTAAAATGTGGAATGAATCTTCGATAAAAAGATACCAACCCATGAAAACTTCTCAATTCAGTAATTGTCTTGGGTTGTGGCCAACTCCTGACAGCTTCTACTTTGCTTTCATCCACTTGAATACCTTCCTTCGACAGAACGTACCCCAGAAACAAAACACTGTGCGTCATGAACACGCACTTCTTCGTTGCTGCATAGAATTGCTCCTGTCGTAGAATCAATAGCACTTCTCACAAATGCTGGATATGTTCTTCCATACTCCCACTATAGATCAAAATATCATCAAAATAAACTACTACGAACTTCCCAATAAATGGTCTGAAAATCTGGTTCATCACTCTCATAAAAGTACTAGGAGCATTTGACAAGCCAAACGGCATAACCAGCCATTCATATAGACCTTCTCTAGTTTTAAAAGCAGTCTTTCACTCATCACCCGGTCTAATACGAATCTGGTGGTATCCACTCTTCAAGTCAATCTTCGAAAACACAACAGCCCCACTCAACCGATCAATCAAATCATCGAACCTCGGCATAGGAAACCTGTATCTCACAGTAATCTTGTTTAGAGCCTGACTGTCCGTACACATCCGCCAAGTCCCATCCTTCTTCGGTACCAATAAGGCTGGCACTGCACAAGGACTCAAGCTCTCCTGAACATGCCCCTGTTCTAACAACTTCTCCACCTGCCTTCTCAGTTCATCATGCTCCTTAGGACTCATCCGGTAATGTGGTCTGTGAGGTAATACTACTCCTGGCACAAGATCAATCCGATGCTGTATATCCCTCAACGGTGGTAATTTTTTGGGCAGCTCTTCAGGAAACACATCCTCGAATTCTTCCAACACTGGTTTGACTTCCTCTGGAACTTCAACAGATTCAGTAGCTTCAAGTCCAATCAACAAAAACACCTCTGGACTTTCCTCTACTTCTCCAACAAACTCCTTCAAAGTCAACAAAGTCTTCAGCTCCTCAATCTCTTCTGACTTGCTCTCTCCTTGCTGTCTCTTCTTCGAAACTAAAATGATCTTAACACCTTCAAACATAAAGCTGTAGCTATTGGTTCGACCATCATGTTGCACTGCTCGGTCATACTGCCATGGTCTTCCCAAAAGCAAGTGACAAACATCCATCTCCACCACATCACACCAGATCTCATCTTTATACTTCTTCCCAATAGAAAATGGAACATGAACTTGCCTATCCACCTTCACCTCTCCTCCTTTCCTTAACCATGCTAACTTGTAAGGATTTGGATGCTTCTCTGTCTTCAACTTCAACTTTCTCACAGCTTCGGTAGAAATGATATTGTCACAACTTCCCGCGTCGATCACAAATTTACAAACCTTCTTCAGTATAGGGCATGTCGACTGAAAGATGTTACTCCTCAGCCAACTAGCCTCATCCTCTTGCTTCGGTGTTAAACAAGACCTCCTCATCATTAGATTACATCCTTCATCTCCCGATGCGATATCCTATTCATCCTCCTCAACTGGACTAGAATAACCTTCACCAACATCCTCACCTTTCATTACAACAATCATAGTTCGCCTCTTCGGTTTCGAACATTCATTGCTCTTGTGGCCAAATTCTTGACAATTAAAGCACTTAATACTATTGTTGACCTTGGTCTTTGCTACCTCATTGACAACCGGTTTAGTAACAGCCTTTGAAACAGCAGTATTGCTTCTAGCTCCCTTCACTTGATTGTTGGAATTTGTAAACACACCACCTCCTCGTCTTCCCTGTTTCTCCCAAGCCAACGCTTTCTGGTGTGCTTTAGCCACAGATCTAGGGTCAAACATATTTACCATGTCCTGGATCTGGATCCTCAACCCCCCAACAAATCTAGCGGTCACTTGTTCTTCCGTCTCCATGATGTTATTTCGAGCGATCAGTTGATAAAACTCATCAGCATAATCATTAACAGTCTTTGTCCCCTGCCTCAGGTTCTGCAAACGTTGGTACATTAGAGACTGATAATTGTAAGGTAAGAAAGTAGCTTTCATTAACTTCTTCATCTTCTCCCATGTAATAATCTTTGACTTCCCCATTCTCTCCCGTGTAAGTTTAGTCTGTTGCCACCACGCCATAGCTCTCCCTCTCAATCTTATAGCAATCAACTTCACTCTACGATTCTCGGGAACTTCTTTGAAGTCAAAATTTTCTTCAACATTTGAAACCCAATCCAAAAACTCCTCCGCAACCATACCACCTTTAAATTCTGGAATTTCCATTTTCATTCCCGATTCCCATCTACGGTCATCTTCATATTATGGGAATCGGGAATGAAAATGGAAATTCCAGAATTTAAAGGTGGTATGGTTGCGGAGGAGTTTTTGGATTGGGTTTCAAATGTTGAAGAATGACCGTAGATGTTACTCCTCAGCCAACTAGCCTCATCCTCTTGCTTCGGTGTTAAACAAGACCTCCTCATCATTAGATTACATCCTTCATCTCCCGACGCGATATCCTGTTCATCCTCCTCAATTGGACTAGAATAACCTTCACCAACATCCTCACCTTTCATTACAGCAATCATAGTTCGCCTCTTCGGTTTCGAACATTCATTGCTCTTGTGGCCAAATTGTTGACAATTAAAGCACTTGATACTATTGTTGACCTTGGTCTTTGCTACCTCATTGACAACCGGTTTAGTAACAACCTTTGAAACAGTAGTATTGCTTCTAGCTCCCTTCACTTGATTGTTGGAATTTGTAAACACACCACCTTCTCGTCTTCCCTGTTTCTCCCAAGCCAACGCTTTCTGGTGCGCTTTAGCCACAGATCTAGGGTCAAACATATTTACCATGTCCTGGATCTGGATCCTCAACCCCCCAACAAATCTAGCGGTCACCTGTTCTTTCGTCTCCATGATGTTATTTCGAGCGATCAGTTAATAAAACTCATCAGCATAATCATTAACAGTCTTTGTCCCCTGCCTCAGGTTCTGCAAACGTTAGTACATTAGAGATTGATAATTGTAAGGTAAGAAAGTAGCTTTCATTAACTTCTTCATCTTCTCCCATGTAATAATCTTTGACTTCCCCATTCTCTCCCATGTAAGTTTAGTCTGTTGCCACCACGCCATAGCTCTCCCTCTCAATCTTATAGCAACCAACTTCACTGTACGATTCTCGGGAACTTCTTTGAAGTCAAAAATTTCTTCAACATTTGAAACCCAATCCAAAAACTTCTCCGCAACCATACCACCTTTAAATTATGGAATTTCCATTTTCATTCCCGATTCCCATCTACGGTCGTCTTCATATTCTCTAGCTCGACTCCACACGTGACCTCGATCTCGGTAATGAACACTTCCTCTATCAGCATCAAACTCCTCATCGAAATCTGACGTATAGCGTTGTCGATCATGACCACCAACATTTCTACCACCTCCATTTCTTCGATCAACATTCCTCTGATCACGATAATCCACATCTCTCCGATTTTGTTCATCAACATTCCTTTCACGAGCGTCTACATTCCTACGATCATGATCTCCTCTTCTCTCCCGATCTGACTGTGGTGAAGCTCTGTTTCTCCCATGACACGATTCAGGTGAAACCCTTCTTTTACTTTGATTCATTTCGAGCATCATTCTCTCTAATCGACCAATTCCCTCATTCAACTTCTCATTGAAACTCTCGTTGATTCGTTGCTCCATTTCATCGGCCTCTTCTCTTCCATATAAAGCATTAATATTGCGACGACGTTGAGCTCGTCTCGGTGGCATGATTGAACTTCAAACAAATTCAAAAAATTCAAACACTTTCCGAACGTTGACCCAAAATGATATAGATCGAAACTCCCAACTTGTTGCAACTTCACGATGGACACGATGAACACCAAACTTCTCAACAATTGCAATTCTGATCTCCAAACTTCAAATGGCGCAAACTCCTTGCAATCTAGCTCTGATACCAAACTGATGCAGCCAAGGAAGAGAATTCGACGATGTAAATCGAATCCGTCCAGGATCTCACACGATTAGCGGAAATAATCGGTGAATCGATGATAAATCGGTGAATTGAAGAATACCCAAATGCCCAAATCCGTTGATCACGAAGATACCGGATTCTAGCAATCTTCGACACGTTGATCGCGCACGATACCGTGAAAGAAGATCTACAATTCTTCGAACGTTGATCAAGCGCACTTGATTCCGTGAATTGGCTTCAACAATCGTCGATTCGAGCGCACTCGAATGTCAAAAGTGGAGATAGAAGATAACACTCAACTACCAATTTTAATAGAGGCACAAAGCACAAACCAATTTTTATTCAAAATTCAACCACCTACAAATGAGCACTCGACCCGGTATTTATAGATGTTTACAACCACACACGCTACAACATAGCATAGGTCATACACGACTTAAAAATATCTCGACCTAACATTACATACTTCAACACGACCTAAAATACACAGTACGACCTAAGAATACAAAGCACGAATCAAACGACATAACAAACTAATACAATCATACGACTTACTGAACAACTACGACCTATCCACTTCAAAGTAGCAGCTCCAAATCAAAAGGCAGCGACCTATAATCTCCAACAGCAACGAGTTAACCGCCACGAGCTAAGAGCAACGAGCTATGGAGTACAAGCTATGGATTTGCGCAATATCTGGAACGACTTATGGAAAAATATCGGAGCACGACTTAGCAGCTACGGGTTGGGATTGGAACGACTTAGGGTTAGGTTAGAGCAGTAGGTCGTAGCACGAGGTGATTTAGGTCATTGGGCGGTGATTTAGGTCGTTGGCTTGGTTTGGTTAGGTCGTAGACCGACTCAGGAATTTGGAGGTTAGGTCGTTTGGGCTTCGGTAGGTCATTGTATGGTGGAGATAGGTCGGAGAACGTCTTAGCGTAGTTCGTGGGGCGACCTAGGAGAAATAACTGCCTAAAGGTGAGACTTTCTGCTTCTTTCCTTTGATACCCTGCATCACTCTGATACCACTTTGTTGAAATATATATTTTAAAAACAAAGGTTGGAGACTTGAGAGAAGAAACTTGTTCTCACAAATAATGTTTTAATATTATTTTTCCTTTGCTAGATTTCTTGATTACAAATGAGGGAAGAGCTCCTCTATTTATAGTCCCAAATAGATCATTCTAGAATTACTTTTGCTTGATTACAAAGAAAACATAATTCTAAAAATACTTTTACTTGGTTACAAAGAAAACATAATTCTAGAAACACTTTTACTTGATTACAAAGAAAACATAATTCTAGAATCTCACCCCCCTTTAAACATAATACAAGAATTCTCTAGAAACCAATAAATCAAGTTTATATTCCAACACTGCTTCCCTGTTTTGCTTTTTGCTACGTCAGAGATCCTGATGTTCCTCTCAAGCCATATAAATCGAACAAATTTCTTGAAAAGAACACCATAAATTTTTGAGCGATCATCCACTCTAGTAGGTAACTTCAGGAGAGACTCCCATGCTTCAATATTGTTCATTCATGAAGCCAAGTTCATTTCTAACTGTATGCCACAAACTACAATAATAGGGCAATCAAAGTATAGATGTTTTATAGTTTTTGGTTGATCATAATAGAAGGTGCAGTAGACATCATTGTTCATTCCACTGCTGACAAGCTTGACATGAGTAAAGTGAGCATTGTTTGACTTTCCAGAGCATGAGATTATCAGTGGTAGGACTTTCACTTCTCTAAACAGTTGAATGCCATTTGCACCGAGATAGTGTAGAATCACCAGTCAGTCGTTTATAAGCATTTTTTGAGGTGAACGTAACCGTAGTTGGACCCCAAGCTAAAGCATTTTTTGAGGTGAACATAACCGTAGTTGGACCTCAAGCTAATTTAGTAGTGAGAGAAGATTTAAATTCATATGCTTGAATAGCATTCCAGAGAGTTGTGATGTTCTGATTAGAATTGGTAGGTAAGTTCACTCGGCCATTGGTGGTCAACAAGTTGATTTTAGCAGACTCCCCAACTCCAGACTGTATTAATTCATGATGATCAATAAGTCTTCTAAGGATACACGTATCATCCCAAAAACTAACCTTATTATGAGGAGCAATGACATATTGAACTAGAGGAAGAAGATCTTCCCTTAACTTGAATATATTGCGCCAAGTCCAACTAATATTTTGTGGTGGTAGCATATTCCATATGTTCTTCCCTTTCATAACATATTTATAAGACCATTGTACCCATAAATTCTCTTTTTCATCAATGAAGTCATCAAGATATTTGGCTGAAGCTGCTTTGTTCCATTGAGACAGTCTAAGAATGCCCAACCCTCCTTGCATAATGTGCTTCTCAATATATTTGAATGCAACAGGAGCCATGTAATGAGTTTGTGTTCCACCGATTCGAAAAAACCTCATCACGGCCCTTTTTATCATTTTGATAAGCTATTGAGGTAGAACAAATGTTCTTTCCCAGTAAACTGTCATTGAAAATATTACTGATTTAATTAGGGTTAGTCTGTCAGTTTGACCATGATTTCTATATGACCAGCATTCCATTCTAGCAATACTCTTTTCATTTAGTAGTAAACATTGATTGGTGGTAATTCGAGAGGTTTCCATAGGAACTCCAAGGTAGAAATCAATTTCATTTGTAGTCCTAAGACCAGTGTGGTTGTAGATACCTTCTTTTTGTTCCTGATTAATGCCAGCCAACTTGATACAAGACTTATCCAAGTTAACCTTAAGACCAGTGATTTGGTAAAATAAGTTAACACCTTTAAGAATTGCAGAAATGGTCGGTAGAATAGGTTTGCAAAAGATAACTAAATCATCTGCAAACATGAGGGATGTTATTTGTGGTTCTTTGCATCTAGGGCATCATTGATAGAGTTTTTTTTTGTGATGAGGTCTTCAAGTATTGGAGGAAGCAGTTCCATGATAGTCACAAATATGAAGCAGACTTAGGGTCACCCTGTCTAATGCCACAATTTCTTTCGATGTATCCCACACTCGAGCCATTTAACCTCATTGAAAATTTCACTGTTTGAATGTAAGCATATATCCAAGTGATCAAATGTTTGGGGAAGTTCATGAATCCCATTATGCATACAATGGCATATTGGCATCGTAGGGTGTCGATTGCTTTACGTATATCAATTTTCAGTAGGCCTCTAGGAGAGATTGTTGCATTTTTATAGCCATGCAGTAGTTCACGAGAAACAAGCACATTGTCAAGTATATTCCTGTCAGGCAAGAAGGCAGCTTGATTTTTCGATATGATGTTTGGAAGAACTGCTTTCATACGTGTAGCAATAACTTTGGTAATGCATGCATTTGTAGATTGTGTTGCAACAAGAGATGGGGAGGAATCATGTGCACAATCAGCGGTTCTTGACTTGGGTATTATGGCAATGATAGTATTATTGAAGGTATTTAACATTTCACCCTTTTTGAAGAAGTTATTTATAGCTTTAACCACATCACACCGAACATTAGTCCAGCATGAATTAAGTTTAAAAATAAGTATTAAAGCCATCTGGTCCACCGCACGAATATTTATTAAGTGAGAACATAGCTTGCTTTATTTCATCTTCAGTAACTTCATTGCTTAGAAATAATATGTCTGCATGGCTAATTCTAGGAAGGATCATTGGGTTAACAGCAACAATATTAAGGAAACTAATTTTAGATTTCCCAAATATATTCGAAAAGTAACATATGAATGCATTGGCAATACCATTTTCATCTCGTATTCAACATATGTTTTCATGTGTTTGCTTGGCTTTTAAGGCAGCATGAAAGTACTCGGTATTTCTATCTCCTCCAACCTTCCACTTGATTCTTTCTTTTTTGCTTCAGCATGTCATTGTCTTTTAGTAGGGCTTCAGTGTAGAGTTTGGACACATCTGACACCAATCCAGCCAGTGTTTCGTCTATCACATTTCTTTGCATTCTTGCTTGGATTGTACTCAGTTGAACCTTTACGATCACTACAAGAGAAACGGCTATTTCCAACGGCGAATGGCCGTTGGAGGCCGTTGGAAAGCCGTTGGAGGCCGTTTGAATTGCCGTTAGTATACACTTCAACAGTTTCCAACGGCCTCCAACGGTGTCAACGTGGATATACCAACAGCTTCCAACGGCAAATTTGCCAACATGGCAAAGCCTGTTGACCAACATGCCGTTGGAAATCGTTGGAATATGCCGTTGGACGCCGTTGGAGTTAAATGGCCAATTGGCCGTTGGTAGCCGTTGGAAGCCGTTGCAAATCTAGGTATTTTTTATTATATAAAAGGAGCGGTGCTTGCTTCCATCCACACATAACCACAATTATATCAAAACAGCTCCATTTCGAGCATATACATATAACAACTATATCCAAACACACACACACACACACACACACACATATATATATATATAACCAAATCTTACATATATTTCAAAATAAACCAACAACCAAACAAAACACAACACAACCTTCATTAAAAAATCCAAACCAACATAAACAAATCCAAACCAACATCCACAACCAAACCATCAGAATGTATGAAATCCAAATATACACAAACCATCACATCAAAATGTATCAAATTCTCACCAACTCCAAAATATACATGCCAATAACAAAACATACCTAAATCACTCAGCACCAGAACCACCAGATGAAGGAGGCTGTCCATGTTGTACGATGAACTCTGCCATACACCGGTTCAACTCCTCCGTCCTCGCTTCATGCAGCAAATTGCGTTCCCGCATCTCAGCAAGCTCGGCTCGTAGCTGCGCAATCTCTTCTTTATCTTGAGCCCTTTGATATTCTTTCTGGGCTGTCTGAACCTGTAAACAAATTTAAATTATCAACTGCACTAAAAAATTAGTATTAAAATAATTGCAAATTAAATAACCGATTGCCTTCCATATCCGTAGCGTCTGCCACGGGTCACTGGATCCATGACGGACTCAAAAATGGCATCCTCCTCATCGGGGGTCAAGTGAGCTCATCCCGTACTCTCAAGTAAGGCTGTCCGCGCTTCCTGAAACTTTTGCTGTCATGCAAAATATAATTGAATTTAGTTAATTACGTTATTTCAATTACTTGTAAGTTTTAGTTACTTATGTTATACTTACATAGGCAGCACGCGCTTTGTCATCGTGGTCCCAAGAGTAAGAAACTGCGCCGGAATCATCGACCTGAGTCAATGCATGTGTATGGGTAAACACATCCCAATAACTAACAGCCCCCCCGCGTTGTCTCTCCTGAAATATGCACATATAAATATACATTATTTATAATTTAACAAATTAAAACTTAAAATAATTAACTATTTGTCTTATTTAATAATTATACCAAATCTTCTCGGTGATGCTGGAAAGACTTGGAACCACCGCGATGTGTAACGGGGTTCCTGCTCCTGTTTGCAGAATTCCTCTCGGACTGCCTCTGCAAATTTAAATTGAAAACAAAAATTGTTTTGACAGTTTTAATTATTTATATATTATTTGCCTCAAACAATTTAAATTGAATATATGATAGAGATTTACCACAAAATCCTCGTTGCTCCACCAGGTGGCGAACTCATCAAAAACAGCTTCACTCATCCAATGAGGCCTCTTTCCCGATGTTTTTATGTTGTTAATCGTTTCGCGATAGTTTTTTGCAATTTAGATGCTCTAATGGCGACGGACAACTGAAACATCAGAATCGGCCAAGTCCACTTCCCCCTGCACATTTGAAAAAATATGAGTTATACAGTTGCTATAAATAGTGCAAACATGAATTGACATAATGTACATGACTACATAATGCAATAATTGCTATACCACACATACCAAAAAGTCCTGCCAGATAGCCTCCCGCACCCCCTCTGGTATCGCAGTCCACCTCGGCCAACACGAGGTCATACGAGTCATATACGCCCGTCGCGAGATCGTGAGTACTATGTTGGAAGGCTCCAACGAAAACCCACCGCTGTGTAAAAACAGAAAAAAAAACATTTAATATTCCGTTACTACTATATATATTTGATAAAAGATTGTATGGAATAAAATTCAATTTTGAAACTTTATACTTACCTGCCATCGGCTTTGGGTTTCAGCCATACCATAGGCCGAACACCCGGCTGTGAAGGACCAGCATCATCACCTCTCTGTGAGCTGGAAGATCCGGAGGGTGAACGTCTGCGTCCCGACATACCTATATGAAATCATAGTATAAAGAAAAGCAAGGGTAACATTGATTAATTTAATATGCAAATGGTGTCAGAATAATGAACATGGCGTAACATACATTATGGCGTAACATAAAAGAGACTTTGTGATACATATCATATAAAATTACTTTGGAAATAGAAAATTGAAAAAAAATTACCTTCTCAAAATATTGATTAGTGGTCAATCCTCATGGCTTTCGGATTCTAACTCTTCTTCGCACTCTATATTTTGTTCCTCTATACTCTCAAATGCTTCAATTAATGCATTTGATTCATCGTTTAGAGGTCCAAAATCTATTTGATCGTCGGTTAATATTATTCCTCTATTTTCCTCGATATCTGCTTGGTAAGCTTACTGTTCAGGAATATTTCTTCCATCAAATGTAAACCTTGGTTTGGTTTTAAAAACAGCCGACCAATCTATTTTATCTCTTCTTAAAGATGGGTAAGGAGCATAATAAACTTGAAGAGCTTGTTTGGCAAGTACAAAAGGGTCGTACTTATAATACCTCGAAGTATTTTTTATTTCTATAAGATTATATTTTGGATCCACGTTTATTCCAGAACCTGGAACGTTGTTGAACCAGTTGCATTTAATCAAAAATACTTCTTCCGCGGGTCGAGTGAAATATGTCAACTGCAAAATCTGGGTCAGTACGCCATAAAAGTCATTTATGTGATCATTTGGATCATCACTACCTTTGACAAATACACCAGTATTGTTAGTTGATTTTTCGGCACCGTATTCTTTGGTATTAAATTTATATCCGTTGACAAAGAATATTGGATATGTCTTGACTATCCTTTTTGGTCCCATAGCTAAATGTTTCAATCCTTCATCTACAACACAATTTGTTGTATCAAAAACGTAGTTAGAAAATCAAGCAGCAAATTCTTTACCGATATCGTCGTTTGGATGTTGTGATTCGTAAATACTGCAATTATAGAACAAATGTTGCATTATGATTAAAATACATGTGTGCATATATATTTGTGTATACATATGTGTAGACGTATGTGTATATATATTACCTAATAAATGGTGCAACTTCGGCACAGTTGAGAAGAATATACGTGTGTGCTACTTGATAATCTCTATCATCCAACCATACTTCCACACATTTACCAGCAGGCCGACCAGTTTTTTTGAAAATAGATAAAGTCGCTTGACAATCATCTTCATCAATGCCTTCATCATAACACGTAGGACTTTCAAATGATATGTTCACATGGTCGCTGAAATAGTGAGAGAAAAAAAAGAAGCTTCTTTTTCGATGTACGATTTGCAAATCGAACCTTCAACTCGAACTTTCTGTCTCACTTTTTTCTTTAGATGATTTAAATACCTAGCAAAAATTATTTTAATTTAATTTTGTATACATTTATTTAAACCAATATGTAATAAACTAAATAGTAATGTACCTTTCAAATGGATACATTCATCCATATTGCACAGGCCCTCGAAGACGTGCTTCAAGTGGAAGATGAATTGGTAAATGCTCTATAACATTGAAAAAACCTGGAGGAAATATTTTTTCCAGTTTGCAAAGCAATATCGGGATTTCTTCCTCAAGTTTGCGTAGACGATCAACTTTTAATGTAGTTGAACAAATCTCTTTATAAAACAGACTAAGTTCTGTTACAACAGTCCAACTTTTACGGGCAACAGTTCTTTAAAAGCGACGGGTAACAAATTTTCCATCATAATATGACAATCATGACTTTTCATCCCGCCAAGTTTATTGTTCTTATAGTCAACACATCTACGAAGATTAGAAGATATGCCATCTGGGAATCGTAATCCTTCCACCCATTTTAAAAGTAATTTAACTTGATTATTGTCTAGCTCATAGCAAGCTTTTGGCTTTTTTGTATCATTTGGTTTTATATGAAGCTCAGGACGATTACATATTACTTCGATATCACATCTTGATTTCAAATCATCTTTCGTCTTCCCTTTAACATTCAAAATTGTATTAAACAGATTATCAAACACGTTTTTCTCATTATGCATCACATCAATATTATGACGAATCAAGAGATTTTTCCAATAAGGCAATTCCCAACTCTGTTTGCACCAGTTATGTATCGATGATTTACCCTGAATTTTAATTTGTTCTCCGGTTTCATGTATCTTTGGATAATCCTTTACAAGTTCATAAATTTCTTCGCTTGACGAAACCATAGATGGTCTCAAAGTTTCATGTCTATTAGCTGTAAAGTTTTTTTATCTCTTCTAAAAGGATGATTAATATGAAGAAAACATCGATGACAGTCAAACCACGAAACTTTCTTTCCATGAGGTAAAAAAATTGCTCGTGTTTCTTCCATGCAATAAGAACAAGCTAGATGACCGGCCGTACTCCAACCTGAAAGCATTGCATATGCAGGAAAATCGCTGATTGTCCACAATAAAGAAGCATACATGCGAAAGTTCTTTTTTTGGAAAATATCATATGTCTCTGCTCCCTCGTACCATAATTTTTTTAATTCATCAATCAATGGTTGTAAATAAACATCGATTCCTTGTGTCGGATCATCGGGACCAGGGACGACAACTGTAAGAAACATATATGGAGTTTTCATTCACATCCAAGGAGGTAAATTATAAGGTGTGACAATTATAGGCCAGGACGAATATTTCGAACCAAATTGAGATAATGGGGAAAATCCATCTGTACATAAACCAAGTCTAACATTACGAATTTCGGACGCAAAATCGGGATATTTCTGGTCAAAATGCTTCCATGCTTCCCCATCAGCTGGATGTGTTAACGTACCTACTTCCTGTGTTCTCACACCGTGCCATCTCATATGTTGCACAGTTACAGAAGATGCATATAACCTTTGAAGTCTAGGAGTAATTGGTAAATAATGCATACGCTTATACGAGACTTCCTTTCCCTTTTTCTTTCTTGGTTTGTATCTTTCCTGATTGCATATTTTACAATTTCTAAGGTTGATATCTTCCTTCCAAAACAACATGCAACCCTTTAGATACATATCTATTTTTTGATACGGTAAACCGAAAGCCGACATCAGTTTTTTTTACTTCGTAATGATTTTCGCACATTAGATTATTAGGAGGCATATGTCGTTTCGCAGCTTGTACAACAGCCGTAAATCCAGATTCTGTGAGGTTGTATTTGGATTTCATCGCAATGTATTCAGCAGTTACTGATAACTGGGTTCCGCTTGTGCAGCCTTCCCAAAGGGGTTTTTTCGCGACATCTAACAAATCATATTATTTTTTTGCCCTAATATTTGGTTCTTCTTCAGCATTACCATCGTCATCAGTTAATTAAGGAACAGGAAACATTGAACGTGCAGCATCTTCAACCATATGTTCTACAAGATTTGTCGTACCAATATCATTACTCACCACCTCCTCATCTTGTACAGGATTAGATGATAACTATTCCCCATGACGATCCCAAATCAAATAGTTCGATACGAAACCGTACTGATGCAAATGAACTCTAACCATTTGTGGTATCAAATGCTTTAACAGTTTGCATTTACTACATGGACAACGGATTTCTTAGTAGTTTCCGTTATTACGTAAAGCAAAATTCATAAATACGCTAACACCATTATTAAAATGTTCACTTGTTGAGCCTTCAGTATCGACCCTTCGTTTTTTGTACATCCAGCTCCGATCAGTAAAATAATTGTCCATTTACCTACGCATATAATTAAAAAGTACGATATAATTTTGCGTTGACATTTTTTATTAAAACAATTTTATAAACATTCTTCTTGGTTTTGTTATATCTGTTAAAATAATACTTAAAGCTTATTTTGAAATGAACATTATATTCTATTTAAACAATTTTATTAGCGAATTTGATATTAATTGATCATTGACACTTTGTTGATGGGTCATCCTACCTCCCATTACAAATACAATAACGTAATTAAATCGCATAAATCATTTCAATTTAAACGATCCAACAAAATTTCGTCAGCGCTTCGCTTTAGTTCCCTGAACAGTACACAATTGCGTGTACACAGGGAACATAAAGGGAAGCGCTGTCAAAATTTTGCGAACCGTTTAAACTGAAATGATTTACGAGATTTAATTACGTTATTGTTTTTGTAACTTGTCCAATACAGGGACAAATCCAACAAATACTGTATACGAGGAATATAGATGTCCGTTCTGTTAAAAAACGAATATCCACACAACGATCATATACAATACTTATCAGACGGGGCCAAAAACACTCTAAGGGTTTAAATTTTTAAATTAGCGATATAAAAGTTTAAATTTTATTTTCATAAAATTTAAACTTTTATATCAATAAACAAATTGTTGAATCAACGCATATATAATGATTTTTTCCTAAAACAAAAAAAAATCCAGTGTGTGCGCGCAACGTATAAAATAAACGAACAATGTTATACATATAATCGCATCACAAATCACATTCAGTCATGCACAAACTGTATCACGTATATATCGTATCATAACATGTCAAAAGTGAACAATTTATATGTCAATATAATCACTTAATTTCTACGTACGTTTTTACGCAATTCAATCACCAATATAATAACAAGTGAGGTTCATGCTTAGGTTAGTGACAATTATTAAGTTTGAAACTAATTTAATAATAAACCTAATTTAACAAATCATAGTTAAACATGAAATAATTAGTTTAATAACAGTAATTAAGGTCCAATACACTACACTACACGAACAATAGCACAATACATACATTAAAATTACCAATTTAACCTAAAATAAAAAATTTAACAAAATTAGGGTTTTAGCAAATAATACCTGATTTTGGAGGTTGTGAAGCTTGCAAACGAAGATGGGGATGTTAGAACGTGTAGAAAGGGATAAAATGGGGTTGGAAATGTTTTAGGGGGAAAATGGGGGTTTTTTGGAATAAATTTCGGATGAAGATGGAATGGGGAAGAAGAAGATCGAGCTGCAGGTTACTCTCGGTTTTCCAACGGCTTGCAACGGCCGCCAACGGCATATTTCCAACGGCTTCCAACGGCAAGTGTTCTTTGTTATTAAAAAATTTCGGGAAAAAGCTTGTCGTTGCTAGCCGTTGGTCAATGGCCGTTGGAGGCCGTTGCCCCCGCCTGTTTCTATAAACAGTAATTCTTGTAGTGGATGTCAGATTGTTTTGATCCTGCTCCAAACTTTTTCCTAGATTAAATTTTCAACCTCTCCTATGCTTCTTTGAGTTTTCTCTGCAAGAAAACATTGGATTGCCATAGTTAGGTTGAGTCCACGAGTGCTGAATTAAACTATGAAAGTTGGGTTTAAGAACCCATGTGTTAACAAATTTAAAAATTGGTTTTTTTCATGGCATTGGGATCAGTTGGAGTATTTAACGTGAATGATCGGACAACATGGGATTAGGAAGGTGATTGAACATGTTAGGCCATTTGGTTAGAGAGGTTTGGTTGCAGAAAATGTAATCAATCTTGGAGAATGACCTACGACCAGTTCTTCTTTTATTGTTCCATGAAAAGGCTGCTCTTGTGTTTTTAATTTCTACTAGATTCAATTGCAAGGTAGCCATGTTTAGAGGTTTAATTTCATTTAAAGAGAGCGGGTTTCCTCCAATTCTGTCAGATAATCGAATGCAGTAGCTGAAGTCGCCTCCTATAATCCAGTGGTGTGATTCTTGACGTAAAATAGGAATGTACTACTGCAGAGAGGATCTAGCATTAACAGTGCTCTTAGCATATATAAAGGTTAGATAAAAGGATGTGGATGAATGGTTGAGGAGGGCATAGCAATGAATCATTTGTTTAGTGGAGACAATGGGGGTGAGGGTAATGGTGAAAGGGTTGTATATAAGCAATATTCTACCAAAAGTTGCATGGTCATGGTTGTGCATTATCTTCCAGGAAGGTCTTATGTACTTCACAACTTGACAAGCGAGATGAATGTTAAGTTTGGTTTCTAATATTGCAAGGGTGATAAGGTTGTGCTGAGGAATAAGATCTTTGCATTGGTCCAATTTATTATGACTTTAAGCTCCTCGAATATTCCAGAACCCAATGTTGTGCATCATTGATTAGACTTGTGGCATTGAGGATTTTTACTTTCATACCCCTTGTGAGTGGGTTAGTTCGCTCATTGTATCCAGGCATAGTTCTACTAAGTGGGAAGTCTGAGAAAAGCGAAGTCGAATCTATTTTTTGGCGATACTCACTTTGTGTGGTGTGTAGTTGAGTTCTTTTTCTTCAAGAGATGGAGCTGCAGTGGTGATTGGGATGGTTCCTTGAGTGTCATTTGGTAACATGGGGGGACTTAATTAAGGTGATAGGGATATCTGGAGTAAGACTAGGAGGGGGTAGCCATGCTAATAGTGGGTTGAGTTGGGCATAAGGAGGGCTGATTTGATGATTGAAAGAGATGGAGAACATAAACATGATCATTGCTAGGGGTGGATATATCGGTATTGGATTCATTATGGTTAATGGTACACAACTGTTAGTAAATAAGAAAAGAACACAAATAAAAAAAAACAACTCACAGCTTCATCATCTATTATGTCTTCAAAAAACGTTTGATATTTTTCTCTGTTTGAGTTTATATCTAGAAAGAAATAAAAATAAATACCATCAAAAATAATTTATTATGTAAAAAAGAAAATGAAATTACAAGAGAATCAGTTAGAAAAATCATACCAAATTTTTCATCCCATAACCAATCTTGTGCACATATTAAAGCTTCCAGTGTATAAGGATGAAGCCTATTACGACGAGGAGTAACATGTCTTCCACCAGTACTAAAAGCAGACTCAGAAGCAACAGTAGACACTGGTATTGCTAAAATGTCTCTAGCTACTTGCTGCAATATTGGATACTTGAGACCATTTGTCTTCCACCATGCTAAAATATCAAATTCACCACTTCTTGGCAAAACAGGTTCTTCTAAATAAAAATCTAGCTCAGACTTACAATTATCCACAGTTGATGTGTTACTCACAAACAAATCATAACCAGCCAAAAAATCTGTAGAGCCATCAACAGCCATGCCAAACTCAGAAATATGCAATGAAGAATCAAGAGGAGTTTCTTTACCGCTACTTTGTTTGTATTCTTTCACCAAATCATTACTCATATTTCTAATTCGCTCAATTTGAGTTGGTGAATCATCACCATAAATCTGGGGAAAGTAATATTCAATCAACTTCATCCTAAACCTTGGGTCTAAAATAGTTGCTATGGCTAGAATTGCATGTATGATAGACCAATATTGATCAAATTTTTCAATCATATTTACAGCCATCATCTTAATCTCCATGCATGATGATCTAAGGCACTCCCTTAGCAGCAATCGAATTTCACAAATTTTAGGAAAAAATATATTAGCAGTGGGATATTTCGCCCCAGAGAACATTTCGGTTACATTGTAAAACAACTTCAACTTGTCACACATCAGTTTTTCCAAAAGCCAATCTTGATCACTAGGTGCTTGTTTGTAATTTTTCTCAGTGTGTATTAGTCGATCAAAGACATCCTTATACACCATGGCACTCATAAGCATCAAATAAGTAGAATTCCACCTAGTTTTACAATCAAGAATTAACTTCCTCTTATTTGGAAAAGATAATCCATTCTTAGCCTCCTCAAAATTTTCCACTCTTTTAGGTGTTGCAGTCCAATAAACTACACTATCACGAATAGTTTCTATACGACTTTGAATTGCACCTAATCCTTGTTGAACAATCAAATTCAAGATATGAGCACGACATTTCATATGAAGTAATTCTCCTTTCAGCAATAAATTATCATTTCTCAACTTTTCTTTCATCTTATCCATTATTGAAATATTAACACTACAGTTATCTAAAGTTAAAGTAGATAATTTACGATCAATGGACCATGCAACCAAACACTCCATCAATTCTTTTGTTAATGCTTTGGCTGTGTGAGGAGCAGGCACATATATAAATCTATAATTACAAGAAAGAGCCTATTTAGTATACAAACAATCAATTATAATTCAAAATTCATTTTCTTCTAAGAACGACAAGAAAGTTACCTTATTATTTGACTATGCAAAATCCATGAATCATCGATATAGTGTGCAGTTACTACCATGTATCCTCTTTTTTGATTAGTGGCAGTCCACATATCAGTTGTGACTGCAATTCTACCTTGATTGGTACTCAATAACTTCTTTAGCTTTGTCTTCTCACTCTCATATATCTTTATGATATCACTCCTAATGGTGGGACGAGATACATGCTTGAATAATGGTTGAATTGAGTTAACAAAACTCCTAAATCCAACGTGTTCCACCATTTTAAGTGGATACTCATGCAAAATGATCATTTTAGCAAGTTCTTCCCTTGAAAATTGTTGATCGAATGTGTGAGAGCCAAGTGTTGTAGTTCCATCTTTTTTCTTAGTAGGATTCAAGATGGATTGCTTTATGTCTCGATGCTTTCTAAGAGGACATATCTTGAAATGTTCATGCAAGTGTGTAGTCCCATTTTTGCTTTTTCCACTTAATTTCTTCTCACAGTAGTTGCAAATAGCCTTATCAACTCCATTGATCTTTTGCTTCTTAAAGTGAAGCCAAACAACAGAAGTTTGTCTTTTATTTTTTGTTTCACTACTGGTCTCACAATCTATAACTGGTGCTGGAGTACTGATATTAGAATCAGGCTGTGGAACTGAAGCATTGAGCTCTGTAACTGGAGATGGTGCGAATTCATTATTTTGTTCAATTGCAGGTGGAATATCAGCTGCTGTAACTTCTGGAGAACGTCCAGTCTCACTCATTATTAGACTGCAAAGAACAAAGAACAAACGCCAAGTAAAATGTTAATAATTACAAATTCAATAGCAGAATAATACAACCGACATGCTTACTGAGTGATAGGTTTCTCCGGAGAAGAAGGAAGCGAGCAAGACGTTAGAGATAGAGCTGCTGAGAAGAAGAATTGTGGAAAGTTGTTTGTTTACTAACATGCGTATATTTTCCTTTTTATACAAAAAAGAAAGAAACGGAATAGACGCAGCATGAATATTAAAGGGTACTATTATTAAAGAGCATTTAATAGACACAGTAAGCAATGCATATGAAAGGATACTATAGTTATTTTTTATACCGAATAGACACAGCAAGCACAACAATTTATATTTCTACTTAATATATATACACCTAGTACACATGTTCTTTAACAGTAAATATGTATACCGGGTTGGATATGGGGCAAATAGTGTCACCTTCGTACCCTCCCCAACACCGTTTTGGGTTTTGAAATCATCCTCCACCACTGCTCCATTACCCACCAAGTCGGGGAATCCCCACCCGATTAGGGGCGGGTCCCCGTGGGTACCCATCCCCGCGGATTAAATTTCCATCACTAGTGGCATTAGGTAAGGGGTGCAACAAACCTTTGTGCTTGTGCACATGCATGTTGTCTGAGTCTTTTGCATTAATATTTGGTTGTTTTTCCTTTACTGTTTCAAGTCCATCTAAGTGGTTGGGAGTTGTATCTTGATTTGCTGAGTAAATCATGCTCATTACATGCTGTGTAATAAGTATGCCTTTCTCTTTTGCCTTTTCATTATTATGTATTTTGTTGGTATCGTCAACCTCTTTACTTCCCTTCATTACTTCGGTCTTCTTTCAGGAAAAACATTTATTACTTGGTGTTTACTTCGAGTCTCACCTGGTTCTTCCATTGGTTGTTGTGAAGCAGCTACATATCGAGTTTCTATATTCATTACATAATCATCATTACCTGTATTGTTCTCATCTCTGGTTTCACATAAGTTCTGCAGTATATAGAATGGATTCTTGGTGTGTAAGTGATCACTTCTCGTTTCATTTTCAACATTTGCATGATACATTTTAACTGTTTCCTCTACCCCCTATATTGTTGGTGGCATTTCACTTTGCAATAATTCTTTTTCTGGTTTATCAATATTACCATTGCTTTGAATATCTTATTTTTCTTGTTGAATAATTGACGGTATAGCTGAAGTTTCACAGTTCACCTTGTTCTGTTTTTCATTTGTTATATCTTCAGAACCTATATAATCAACTGTTCGCTCTAAACCAGTACCATGCCTCATATTATCTGTTGATAACTTCATATTAATTTTGGTATTTTTTCCTTCCTCTACTTACCAATTTCCATTTTTGAACCCTTTTTTTTTTACCTATTTCCCTTGGAGCTTTTTCAATCATCTTATCTTTAGGTTTATTCCCCTCTTTTCATTGTTTCAAATTCATTTGTCTTCTTGTACAAAGTATCACAGAGTTTAGTAGGATGCCCATACACTTTGCATGAATAACAGATATTAGGTCTCCACAAATACTTAATTATTATTCTTTGAGTTCCTCCCTCTACCAGTTGAACCAAGAAATCATCAACAGGTTCTGGGCCTGTTTTAACATCAATAAGACATTTTGCATATTCTATCCTCTCCATTTTTTCAGCCACTACAACTAAACAAAGTAACTTGCCTAATCTACTCCCCAGCCAGTTTATCCCAGAGGAGACTAGGCAAACATTGTTATGTTGTAGAACTACACCCATACAGGCAATGATATGACAACTCCACACACATTACTGACTGTTGGATCATAAGGTTTGATTATAAAAAAGCTTGTTTTTCATGATAATGTTCAAATATATATTTAAAAAAGGTTGGAGACTTGAGAGAAGAAACTTGTTCTCACAAATAATGCTTTGATATTATTTTTCCTTTTCTAGATTGCTTGATTACAAATGAGGGGAGAGCTTCTCTTTTTATAGTCCCTAATAGATCATTCTAGAATTATTTTTGCTTGACTACAAAGAAAACATAATTCTATAAATACTTTTACTTGGTTACAAAGAAAACATAATTCGAGAAACACTTTTACTTGATTACAAAGAAAACATAATTCTAGAACTCTCATCCCCTTTTAAACATAATACAAGAATTCTCTAGAAACCAATAAATCAAGTTTATGATCCAACACCCCCTTTAAACTTGATTTGCCCCCCTTTGAGCTAAACTTTTACGCATACCAAGTTTCTTCTTTAACTCCTTGAAAATCTCCAACTTCAAAGGCTTCGTTAAAATATCGGCAATTTGATCTTGCGTCTTCCAATGCTTGACAACTACTTCTTTCCCAACCAAGTCTCGAATGAAATAATACTTGATTCTTATATGTTTGCTCCTCCCATGAAAAACTGGATTTTCGGTGAGTGCTATAGTAGAATTGCTATCACAATATATAAGTGGACTTTCTTTTGAAGCATGCTTAAGTTTTTCTAGCACCCATTTAATCCATAAAGCTTGACAACTAGCTAAAGATAGTGAAATGTATTCTGCCTCGGCGGTTGAGAGAGCCACAACTTGTTGTTTTTTTGACATCTGCGTGATTGCACTTGATCCAAAGTAGAAAACATTTCCCGAAGTACTTTTACTATCATCAACACTTCCGGCACAATCACTATCACAATATCCAAGCACCTTAGGATCATTTATCTTTTGATAATAAATTCCATCCCCAAGTGTTCCACGCACATATCTAAAAATTGTTTTTCCGGCATCCCAATGTGTCTTCTTTGGTTGCTCCGTGAACCTACTAATCAAGCTCACGCCATATGTAATGTCCGACCAAGTGGCTGTCAAATACATCAAACTCCCAACAAGACCTCTAAACAATGTTGGATCAACATATTTAGAGTTGTCATACTTACTTAGTTTCAAGCCAACTTCAACTGGAGCGCTAATTGGCTTTGCCTCTTCCATTCTAAACTTCTTCATCAAATCTTTTGCATGCTTTCCTTGAGAGATAAATATACCATCATTATCTTGCTTTACTTCAATACCAAGAAAGTAATGAAGTAGACCCAAGTCGGTCATCTCAAATTCTTGCATCATACTTCTCTTAAATTCTTTAATATTATCAAGACTGTTTCCCGTAAAAATCAAATCATCCACATATAAACCAATGATGAGAATGTTACCTTTGTTCTCCTTGATGTAAAGAGTATACTCAAATGGACACCTCTTGAATCTCATCTTCACAAAATAGTCATCTATGCGACTATACCATGCATGAGGGGCTTGCTTAAGGTCATACCATGTCTTCTTCAGCCGATAGACTTTATGCTCTTCATCCTTTATCACATAGCCGGAAGGTTGATCAATGTACACCTCTTCTTATAGTACTCCATTCAAGAAAGCAGATTTAACATCCATTTGATAAACTTGCCACTTAATTTGAGCGGCCAATGAAATTATCAAACGAATTGTTTCAAGACGTGACACGGGAACAAAAACTTCTTTGTAATCAACACCAGGCTTTTTCTTGTAGCCTTTCACAACTAATCATGCCTTATGTTCTTCGACTTCACCTTGTGCATTCAACTTTTTCTTGTAAACCCATTTGACTCCAATGGGTTTCTTCCCTTCAGGTACTTCAACCAACTCTCATGTTTGGTTCCTTTCAAGTGCATCAATTTCTTGATCCATGGCTTGTCTCCATTTGTCTTCCTTGGCGGCTTCTTCAAAATCAACTGGATCTGCAGTTGCATATAAAGCAAAATTAAAAAATTCATCTTCTAAAATTCTTCTTGTTTCTCCATGAATCTCCGCAAGAGGTCTTGTCCTTCTAGGTGTTGATTATGAACTTGAAGATGATGAGCTTGGAGGAGAATTAGATGGTGGAGTAGGTGGAGTCGATCCTTCTTCTTCAGTTGGCTCAAATGCATCATTATCAAGCAAGATACTTGTACTCTTTTTCTCATATTTCCATTCCCATGCTTCTTCCTCATTGAAAATTACATCACGACTAATAATAGTCTTCTTTGTGATGGGATTATATAATTTATTTGCTTTGGATATTTCACTATAGCCAACAAAAATGCACTTTTCAAATTTATCATCAAGTTTTCCTCTCTTTTCATCCGGCAAATGAGAGTACCAAATGCTTTCAAAAATTCAGAAGTGGGAGATACATGGCTTGTGACCGCTCCATGCTTCTTGTGGAGTCTTTCCTTGAACACTTTTATTTGTCGTACGGTTGAGAACATAGCATGCACATGCTACAGCTTCGGCCCAAAATATTTTGAGCAATCCTTTTGTCTTCAACATACTTCGAACAAGTTCCATGATGATACGGTTCTTTCTTTCGGCCACCCCATTTTGTTGAGGGGTTGAGCGGACCGTTAGTTGATGATGAATGTCATGATCCTTTAATAAATTTTCGAATTCTTCTGCCATATATTCTCCACCACGATTGGATCGGAGTGTCTTTATAAAAAAACCACTTTGCTTCTCCACAAGTGCTTTAAAATTCTTCAATACTTCAAATACTTGAGATTTTTCTTTGAGAAAGTAAATCCACATCTTGCGACTATAGTCATCAATAAAAGTGAAAATACCGATTTCCTCCAAGAGAGTTTGTGCGCATAGGACCACATAAATCCGAATGCACTAGCTCCAAAGGATTCTTTGCTCGCCATGCCTTTTCTTTTGGAAATGGATCTCGATGGTGCTTGCCAAAAACACAACTTTCACATACTTGATCTTATTTGCTAATATTTGGGATTCCTCTCACCATATGATCTTTGCAAATCTTGGATAGAGCGCTAAAACTCAAGTGATTATAACGAAGATGCCAAAGCCATGACTTGTCATTAACAATATTAGCAAAACACGGAAATGCTTCATTTTTAATTTTCAACAGAAACATTTTTGGTGGTGTCGTCTTCACTTTTGCAATAAGAACTCCAGTTTGCCTTTGATCTCACATAAATCATTTTTGAAATTCACACACTATGTCCCTTCTTTAAAAGTTGCCCAACACTCAAAAGATTGTATTTAAGATCGGGAACATAATAAACATTAGAAATATAATTTGTACCTTGCTTTATCCGTATCGAAATATCGCCACTGCCTTTGACAATGAGCCTTTTGTTATCACCTGTCTTGACTTCTCGTTGGACACTTTCATCAAAATTCACAAACCAACTTTTATTTACGGTCATGTGGTTACTACAACCACTATCAATATACCATATATCATCAAAAGAAGCTTCTTGAACATTACAAGCAAGAAGCATACTTTCATCTTGTGTCTCCAAATTCTCATGTAGAAAATTAGAATTATCTTTTTCATCATTAATTCTTTTAAAACAATCCTTTTTCATATGCCCATATTTATGACAATAATGACATTGAATATTATAAGAGTTACCTCTTCCTCTTCCTCTTCCTCATCCACTGTATCCTCCACGACCTCTTCGTCTTCCTCCATGAGATGGGCTTGAATTTTCACTTTGAATTTGGCCTCTTCCTTGTCCTCTACCACAGGCTGATCTTCCACCTCTTCCTCTAAATCCACCACGGTTGGTGTCCTGAATTTGAAAAGCTTGCTTGGAAGGAGAGGAATCAAATTGTTCGACGCGAAGCTCATGAGATTGTAGTGAGCCCAACAATTCTTCAAGAGAGAAAGTATTCAAATCTTTTGATTCTTCAATAGCAACAATAACATGCTCAAATTTTCTTGTCATACTTCAAAGAATTTTTTTCAATAATTCTTTTTTCCGAAATTTCTTCACCATTGATTCGAAGTTGAATAGCAATAGAAATAGTTCTATTATAAAATTCCTCCACCGATTCACTTTCTTACATTTTGAGTAAATCAAACTCACCTCTTAGAGCTTGAAGTCTTACCATCTTTACATTTTCTTCACTTTTGTACGCCTGTTGAGGATGTCACGTGCCTCCTTTGATGTTGATGCCGAAGAGATCCTTTCAAAAATTGCTTCATCCACAGCTTGATAGATAAAATAAAGAGCCTTCTTGTCCTTCTTTCGAATCTCTTTCAAAGTATTCAATTGTTGTGTTAAAAGTGTTGCTTGATTCTCCGGTTCTTCATATCCATTTTATACAATCTTCCAAAAATCTTGAGAGCCATACAAGACCTTCATTTGAATGCTTCATTGATTGTAATTCTTTCCCGTCAAACGAGGAAGTTGAGGTTGCAACATATTGTTGGAAGTCATCCCTAAACCTGGCTCTTATACCACTTTGTTGAAATATATATTTTAAAAAAAAGGTTGGAGATTTGAGAGAAGAAACTTGTTCTCACAAATAATGCTTTAATATTATTTTTCCTTTTCTAGATTGCTTGATTACAAATGAGGGGAGAGCTCCTCTATTTATAGTCCCTAATAGATCATTCTAGAATTACTTTTGCTTGATTACAAAGAAAACATAATTCTAGAAATACTTTTACTTGGTTACAAAGAAAACATAATTCTAGAAACACTTTTACTTGATTACAAAGAAAACATAATTCTAGAACTCTCACCCTCCTTTAAACATAATACAAGAATTCTCTAGAAACCAATAAATCAAGTTTATATTCCAAAAGATAATAGGGTCCCCATGAAGTATGCGCTCTCTGTCATCAATACAGATGACATGAAACATGAAGATAATACCATTAGATCTGGCCTTTATGGATCCGTTTAACTTCTAGATAGATTTGAGCCTTGGAATGACCATAGTATATGGTAAAGGCTTATCAAGGAAAAACCCTACCAGTAAGTCTTGCAAAACTTGTATACCTGCATTCACCACCTCATCAGAGAGTAGCATGGTGTCGCCTTCAAAGGAGGGAGTCAAGTCAATAGGGATGTACTTCCTTGCGTTACGTGGTTTGTTTTTGAACAATGAAGTCCATTCTGGTTGACTTAAAGAAGGACCAGGATGAAAAACATCAGGAGAAAGGGGAGGAGTTACACCAGAGGAAGAAGGAAAAGAAGAGCAGACTAGTTGGGGAAATGAGGGAAGAGGAGGAGGGTCGGGTGGTGTCGGAGGAGGTAAAGGACGTTGGTTGACAGTAGAGAAGGCGATTGGTGGAGGGCTCGAGATGTTGGAAAAGAACGAGGGAAGGGAGGCGGGTATGGTATGGGGTGAGGAGGCATCAACCATGAAAATACAAAGAAAAGATGTTGAACTAATAATTATTAAATAAGTAATAATTAATAAATAAGAGTTATTTTTTCATAATTAATAATTAAAATTAAAATTAAAAATGATAATTAATATTAATAACTAATACTTAATAATCGATATTACAAATATAATAATAAATAAATAAATAAACAATAAATATTTCATTAATAATTAAAATTTAATAAATAATAATTACTGTCAGCTAATATTAACTAATAATTAATAATAGAATTATAATAATAAATAATAAATAATAAATAATTAAATAACAATAATTAAAAGTTAAAAATCGATATTGAACAATATTGATTAATAATTAAAATGAAATAATAATAATTTATAATTAATATTCAATAATAAATGAATAATGAATAATAATTAAATAAATAGTAGTTAAAATATAATAATTAATAAGAAATATTTAATAATTTAGAAGTAATAATTAAATAATAGTAGTTAATAATTGTATAATAGTTATAATTAAAAAAAATACATAAATAGTTTTAATTAAATTACAATAGTCAATAACTGATTATTAATAGTTAATAATTACCATTTAATAATAATAATCAATAATTGATTTAGAGTACCGATTAATACAAATAAATATAAAATTATGATTCATTAAAATCAATTTTAGCACTAAAAATGTAAAAAAAAAAATAGTAACTATGTTAAAAAAAATAATTTAAGTAGCAAACATTAATCTTTATACATATATTAAATCTTTTTCATATATAAACTAGTAAATAACAATCATTTTATGTACTAAGATACATGAAAATTAACTATAATCCTGATTAAAAACATAGTTCATAAAGCTACTATATAAACAATAGAGTTTGAAATAAAATACAACATAATATCTCAAATACAATGTAGTCTCGAATACAAACAGATGACAAGTCGGAGTAATCAACTGGAATAAACTGAAATAACTGAAAGCTGGATGGATGGATGGATCTCCAAGCGAAGCTCCAAACTCTAAAGTTGAGTCTCAAATGCTGTGACACTCAGTCTGACCCGAGCATAAAGCAAAACACAAAACACTGGAGTCATAATTTACATTCTTATATTAATAGATTCAACTCAAGTGAAATGTCAACTGAAATACAAGTAACTTAAAGGATGTTTAGGAATTCCATCCTCTAAGGATCCGTGGAACTATCACTATGTAGTAATATACGCTATTACAGTATGTCTATAGTAAAGTAAAACTATCAAAATAGCATTAAGGCGTTACCCATATCCCCCTTAACATATTTTTATATATTCCTATAGTCTATACAGTACCGTAATTCCTCCGTAAACTGGAGGGCTATCAGAGGGCACTCCATAGGTAAGTACAAACCAAACTCGTAAAAGACGCGATAGGGCATGCGACAAGGCACTCGAGGCATAGCCAGGGTAGATATACCATTTGCACTCCCAGACTAGCGGTAATGCATAACAGCTATTACCGCCCACCTCGTGACACACTCCCAAATCAAAGGGTGCACCCAATCAAGTCACAAAAGCAGTAGAATAGTATCGAAGAAATGTGTCTGAGGAGGAATGACCTCACTTGGCCCGGTATAGCTCCTGTTTTAGCCACATCAAGTTGACTCATGGGAGTCAGGTCCACGTAAATGCCACATAGAATCGTCACCAAACCATCCTACTTCATTCTGGAATCTCCACCACTTACACAGTTGTTAAAGTGGTTTTCGGTATTTTCAGAGAGTATGACAATATCCGATCCCGATCTCTTCAAAGACCAAAAGCTTAATTCGCACCGTGGTCATTTCAATTCAAATAGTCCATACTTCACATCAAAATATCATATTTAATTCAAAACCATATAAATTTGATATCATTATTTACTTTAAAATATTCATTTCCAAATTCGTAACACTTCCAATTTATAACACTTTGAAATCATAACACTTTTGGAATCATAACACTTTTCCACCTAAATAGTTTAGATGTTGAAATATAGAGTGTGTGTGTGTATGTGTGTGTGTGTATTAAAATGTTATAGATAAAAATAGTTTATATATATAATAAAATACTTTATATAATAAAATTAATTTCCTCCAATTTCGCTAATCGATTTAAATCGTCTTAAATTCCAAAATTCAATTTAAATCAATTCCAGTTTAACCATTTCAATTTAAAGTTCAATGATTCAAGTTTATATATTCAAACATTTACAATATAAATTTCATTTATATTTCAACATTTAACTTTATTTTATTTCAAATTGAAAAATATTCGCTTAACCATTTTAATAACAATTCATTTAAATCCCAATTCATATTTCTATCAACATTAAATATTCAATCTCAATTTTATTTAAAATTGAGAATATTCATTTAATCACTTTTTATCAATTCAAGTTATAAATCATATCTTTCCCAAGAACTCAAAATCAATAAGTTCAAATAAACTCTTATTTAAATTCAATTTTTAACCAAATTAAATCCCAAGTCAAACATTAATTTATCTTCCCAACATTTATTATTAAAGTTATAAAAATTTACATTTAAAAAATATTAATATAAGTTTATAAATAAATATTTTAAAACATATTATATACCAGTGGTTTCGACATAGTGGATGTTGCTACATTGTGTTGTAGTGGCACCGGATCGATTCCCAGCGCCACAATAATGAGACATAAGTGGTATGGGCACTATAAAACCAGTCTAACCAAAGGCCAGGAGAAACATAGTTTCCTTGGCCCCAAAGTTTTCATCAAAATCATTTTTGTGTACGTCCCCTCATGTCTGCCCATGGAGAACCATCCCATACTTCTCACGTCCCCTCAGTTGTTCCTACCCATCTCTCCTCTGACAAAACTTTTGTACCTCCCTCTTCCTTCGTCCCCGATCAAGCTGCTGACTCTTCCAATCCATCCTCCTCAATCCTTTCTAAAACTGTCCCTTCTATCTCCAACCCTCCGATATTTCCAGCTCCCCCAGACATTCCTCCTCTTGTACCGCCAGACCCCTCCTCTACTCTTCCTTCTATTTCATCTCATATTCCCTTATCTGGCGCTCGAACTGCTCCCCCCTTGGGTGAAAGGAAATGGACTTCGTTGTTCAAGCACAAACCAAAGAATGCTGGGAAGTACATCCCCGTTGACCTGAATCTAGAGTATGAACATGATGTTTTAGTTCCTCCGAAGGAAGTTCTTGAAGCTGGTGAAGTAATCTGGAAGGAAACTCTGGTCGGTTTCTTCTTAGATAAACCTTTGTCTTATACGACAGTTATTATGAAACTGAAAAATATTTGGAAGTTAAAAGTCTCAGTTTCAGTTAAGTCTGATGGTGTTATTTTCTTATTTAATTTCACGTGCTCAGAAGACAGAGCAAAGATTCTACAAAGTGATCCAATAATTATGAATAACAAGATGTTCATAGTCAAACCCTATGATGCATCTATTAGTAATGTCACTGGCTCAATCTCTGCGGTTCCAGTTTGGGTACAAATGTATAACCTTCCAATATATGCTTGGTCGCCTCTTGGGATTAACTGGCTTAGTAGTCACTTGGGAAAATGTTATGTATGGACGAGATGACAGAAAAGCAGGAAAGGCTAAGCTATGCAAAATGTTTAGTGGAAATTAAACCTGATAAGGAGCTTCCTGAAGAATTTATGGTTAAGTTAGTGGAAGGAGGATATCAAAAAAAATATGTACAGTATCAGTGGAAGCCTGACGTGTGTGTTTTTGTGCAAGAACTTTGGCCACAAAACTATTTGCTGTGACAAGAAGGAAATATGTCAATCTGTGAACAAAGAGGAAAACAAAAATAATGCAAATAAAGATAACAGGATTGATAATGCTGTATTAGTACGTATTAAAAGGAAAGTTAGACCACTTCAGAAGCAAAACAACAGAACATGGCAACGTGTGAGCAAAAAGAAGACAGAGATGGTTGATAAGGAAAATAAAAAGGCACAAAACTCAGGAAGCATTGAGGAGAATAAGAATGATGAGGAGGATAAAAGTGAAAGTCATGATAATGATCAATGTGGTAAAAAAGATGTCGGTATTGAAAGGATAAATGAAGGTAACTCACCAGGTATTCATTCTCCAATAGTTTCTGTGAGCAAGGGAAAATGAATAGAAATAGAGGGGCATAATGACGAACATGATACAGTAGGGAAGCTCTTAACCTCTAATAAATTTGCGGCCTTGTTTAATCTGGAAGATGAGGAAGACATGAGTGAACAAGTAGAAGAAAGTAACAAAGATGATAATCTTGGACAAACAGCTGGTGTTTGTACTGAGGCAGAGAAACTAAAGGTAGCTGATAACCTAATTATACAAAAAAAGACAGTAGAAGCAACTCTAAACAAGTGACAAATATGGTGGAACAATTAGTGAATGAAGTACAAGATCCGGGTTCTGATGATGTTGGAAGTAAAGATGAAGGTCACAATAGTGTTAGTGCAAAGGGAGTTGTATCTAACTCTAGTAAGGGGAAATATAGAAAGAACAGTAGCAAGAACACCAAGCATAGTGAATCTGTTAGAATGAAAGGAAAAATGCACAAAGAAGATACTACATGCATCACGTATCAGATTGACTCTCAATCAGCCAACCCATCAACTCTTCAAAATGACACTTCCCCAACCCTATCTCCCCATCACATTTACTCCAAAATCAAGCCTCCATCAGCATACAAACCCCCTTCCTCAATATCACAGCAAGCATCTCCCCAATCTACTCCCCAGACTATCTACGCTTTTTTAGAAGATGTAAACATCAATGAAGACTCTCCTCTTTCAGCTGCAATCCCCAACTACTTGTCCTCTAACCAGGCAGTAACAAGGAGAATGAAGACAGAACTTCTCAATGCACGTGTTTCCCAATGATGTTTTGCATGGGAGCATGGAACATACGTGGTGGACACCATGTCATCAAGCAGGACCAATGTAAACAGCTTATCAAAGATCAACACCTATCAATTTTAGCTATTCTTGAAACAAAACTAAACCTTACCTTGTCTACCAAAGCAGCTGCATATATTAGCCCAAACTGGAGCTACATCCACAACTTGAATGAATCACCGTATGGTAGGATTTTGGTTCTATATGACCCCAATCAAGTTCAACTATCTCCCATTCTCTCAACTTCTCAGCTAATCCATTGTCATGCCTCTATCCTTTCTGACAAATCTTCTTTCTATGTTTCCTTTGTTTATGCTCTTAACTCAAATGCATCAAGATCTTCTCTTCTTTCGACCATTCCTTCTCTCAGACAATCCTCGCATCCTTGGATTATCCTTGGGGATTTCAACTGTAGTTACTCTCTCTCTGATAGAGTTGGTGGTAATCCTCTCTCCTTATCTGAAATCAAACCTCTTGCAGACACCCTTGTTGATGCGGATCTTGTTTCGGTTAAGTCTGTGGGTATGCAATTCTCTTGGAACAATAAAAGGAGACATGGATGCAGAACTTTCTTTAGAATTGATCATGCCTTCTCTAATCGTTGTGCCCTCTCCAAATGGCCTCTTCTATTCAACCATCTCCCTCCTCCTCTTCTTTCTGATCACTCCCCCCAGATAATTCACCTTCGTGAAGCGGACATGAGGAGGAAAACAAATTTTAAATTATTTAATTCTTGGGTTTCTGAACCAGAATTTAAAACTACTGTGTCTACTGCATGGAATAAATCTAAAAATGGTAATCATATGTTTGTCTTGCAAGAAAAATTGAAAGAGTTGAAGAAAGTTCTGAAGCAATGGGCGTTCATCAAATACGGCAAAGGAGATAAAATGAGCACTCTATTAAAGGAAAGGCTCACTGAGGTCCAAACTACTATGATGGACTCTGTTGATAATGTTTATCTCTCTGAATCTGAAAGTACTTTGTCTCTGAAATACTATGAAGCCTTAGCTAAGGAAAATGAAATGATTAGGCAGAAGTCCAGAATAAAATGGAAGGAAAATGGAGATATGAATAGTGCATACTTCCATGCTAGCCTCAAGAATAATCAAAGAAGAGAAAACATAGTTTCTATCTACGATATGAATGGTGATCTTCACTCTTCTCCTGTTGAAGTTAGGGAAGCCTTTGTTAATCATTTCTCTGACCTTTACAGCAATATTAACAACTTCTCTCCAAACATAGAACAGATCCCTGAAAACATCCTGCCTAAACTTAAAACTGAAGACTACAACTCCCTTTGCATGGAAGTCACCCCTGATGAGATTAAACAAGCTATGTTTTCTCTTAACACTAGTTCTTGTGGAGGCCCTGATGGGATGAATGCTCTATTCTACACCTCTTGTTGGACGATTGTCTCTGCCGATGTAACCAATGCAATACTCCTTTTCTTCAAGAAATGTAAAATATTCAGGTCTTATAATTATACTAATATAGCCCTAATTCCTAAAGTTAAGAATGCTCACAGAGTTAATGAATATCGTCCTATCTCCTGTTGTAATACTATATACAAATGCATCTCTAAGATCATTGCTACCAGACTTAAACATGTTCTTCCTCATATTGTATCCAAAAATCAGGCTGCATACTTACCTGGTAGGAGCATTCTGGACCACGTCCTCCTCTCCCATGAACTCATTAAGGGCTACAAACGCAAAAATGCATCTCCAAAAGTGATGATGAAGCTTGACACAATGAAAGCTTTTGATATGCTACAATGGAAATGCATTGTTCGAATCATGGGTTACATGAACTTCCCTCCACACTTTATAGCTTGGATATATGAGTGTATCTCCTCTTCGACTTTCTCAGTTAATATAAATGGTATGAATGAAGGCTTCTTTGTTAGTATGCAGGGGATCAGGCAGGGTGACCCCCTTTCTGCTTATATTTTCATTCTGGTCATGGAAATACTTACGAGGCTGCTGGATAGACTAATATATCAGGGTGGTTTCAAGCTTCATCTGGCATGCAATGACCCTCAGATCTCTGCCCTAATGTTTGCGGATGATTTAGTGGTGTTTTGTTCTCCTGATATAATCACAGTAACGAACATTATGAACACTCTAGACCAATTCTACAATATGACGGGTCTAAAGGCTAATTTGGCTAAATCTGATATCATAATAGCTGGAGTAAGTCCTGAACAGTGTACTCACATTTCTCAAATCACTGGCTTGACCCTAAATAATAACACTGTTACTTACTTGGGTCTACCCCTGTCTACTTCGAAGATATCAACTAACCAATGTCTGCCGCTCTATGAAAGGATAACTGCGAAACTTAACTGTTGGACCACCAGGTCTCTAAGTCAAGCAGGTCGTCTCACTCTTATTAAGTCAGTTATATTTTCGATGCAAGTGTACTGGGCTAGGACATTCATTCTCCCATTCAAGCTGATAAATATGATAAGAGGTGCATGCATGAGATTCCTATGGAAGGGCACAACTACAGGTAAATACATTGCTCCAATTAAATTTGGAAGAATAGAAAGGCCTATGAATAAGGGGGGGGGGGGGGGGCTTGGTATACTTAGTTTAAAAAACTGGAACACATCTGCTTTAGCGAAACACATTGACACATTCTACAACAGTATAGAAAGTCTATGGGCTATGTGGTCTCATAAGAACGTGATTAGGGGGAGGAGTATGTGGAGCATGACTAAGCCTCAAAATTTAAGCTGGACATGGCAAACTATATTCAAGATAAAGGAGTTGTTTCTTCCACATATACAAATGAACACTAACCCTACGTACAGTGTTAGCTTTTGGGATGATCCATGGTTAGACAAGGGGTATATTTTACGTCGTCAACTTACGTACGGTGAGATACAGCAGTCCGGGATTCACATGGCTTCAAAGGTTAGAGATATTCTGCATATGTTTCTATCTTCACGTAATTCTAGTTCTAACCCGAGGATTCAAGATATATGGGCCAGAATTTGCACCTTTTCCTCTCTGTCCTCTAACTCTGGTAGTCTGGTTTGGGGTGATAAAAGAGCTAAATTTAAGATAGGAAATGTTTACGAATTTATAACGAAGAACAGATCTTGCCGTACATGGGTGTGGTGGAAGAGAACGTGGAGCAATGACAGTAGGATGAGGGAAAACCTCCTTCTTTGGAAAGTTCATAACCGTGCTCTGATGACCAAAGCTAAGCTAGCAAGCAAGGGTATGAATGTTTATATACACTGCTCCTTTTGTTATGAACAACCAGAAACAATTGAGCACCTGTTTCTTGAATGCTCGGTTATCAAACAGATTTGGAATAACATTAAAGCAAGGCTGCACAGTTTTGATATATCCCTTGATAACAAAGATGAGTGGGAGAAGATATACGCGAAAACGGGAGTTAAATCTGAAACTAAAAGAACCTTCAATACAGTTTTGAAGTCCTTTATCAGCTCGGTTTGGAGAGAGAGGAACACGAGGTTGTTTGATGTAGTTAATGCTAAACCGGACGTAAATTTTAAGCAGTGGATATTTCATGAGATAAGGATTGCCTTGAGTCTCCTCTCTTACTCAGTTGACCCAGGGATTTATGCTTCCTTCATGTGATTGCAGGGTTGTCCTCCTTTTCTTGTTTCCTTTTTCTTTATTTTGTGTTTGTTTCCTTGTGCCTGTTGCACCTTGTCCCCCCTTGTTTTCTTTGTTTGTTGTATGTGTTTTGTTCCGATGGTGCAGCAATATATGGTCGGGGCCATTTACCCCCGTCGGCTTTGCCAAAAAATTAAATCAAATTTTTTCAAATTAAATCTCATTGTTAGTCATATTTTGTGTTAAATCTTATTTTACATATTTTTAAAATAATAAACTATAAGAAAATCGTAAAATTTATATTTTTCGAAACAAACTTGTAAATTAACAATTCCCAAAACATATAAATTTAAAATCTAAATTTTTAAACATACATAGAAATTACATTTATAAATATTATACAAAACAATATTTATTAAACCGCATATATTTTCTTTCAAACTTTGGAATTTTTTTTTAAAATATAGACCAACGGTGTTCGTATATAGTTTTCTGTCCTATGGTCAAGTGATACAGATATTTATCATTTCAATCCACAATTTAAATATTTACGGGTATATACCATTTCAACCCACAATCCCAAAAATATAAAATAAATGAAAATCGCTTGGGTTTATCATTTCAACCTGTAACAATTGTCACCTTTTGAGGCTAGAGAGATAAGAAGATGACATGAACACAGATACGCACACGAAACAGCGAAAAGCTAGCAATTGTTGCGACAAATTTGATATTTAAATGTAAGTCAAGATGGCACGAGATCAATGAAACAAGATATTGATATATATAACTATATATTTTAAATTCTAAAATTTTAAACATGCATTAAAAGTAAAATTCTTTAAACTATAGATATTTGATAAAAACAATATTGAATTCAAATATATATTCATATATCATAATCGAAATATATATATATATATATATATATATTATATTTTACATCAATATTCCTTAAAATCAACATTATATATATATAAGCTATGCAAACAATTACTCTTATATATTCCACTTAAAGTAAATGCCCAAACCCATATATACTTATCTTTATAACTAATATGTAAACCTATATGCTTATATACACATTATACTTTAAAAGAATATTTATTATAGAAATCAGTATAAACCAGTCTTATTATATCATATATAACTAACATTTTATATGAGGAAGACAGAAATATATTAGTTATATATATACTTGAAATCAACATTATTATAAATACCTATATAAACAAGACATCCATCAAAGTTTTTGGAAACATATACATATGTATACTAACATAATTAATATACTTAAAACATATATATACCTTACATGATCTAACATATATAACTTACATATTATCCAAGCAGCAAACTATTGAAAAGAAAACTATATATATATATATATATATATATATATATATAACATATATATAATAAGCTCTGCATCTAACATATTATATATATACACTTTTAAACACACACGCATATATGTAAAACTTACTTTATAAAATATATTTATCTTAACAGATCATGTACAAACTATGCAGACAACACATATGCAGACAACAAGGAAGAATATTGTATATCTAGGCTAATATATATGTTAACCTATATGCAGACTAAAATATAATGCAGCCAAACATTTATCTAATATATAACATAAATACATAAACTTACATATATACATAAAGCAGACTGCAAACCAAAGGTGGAACGACAACCAGGGGGTCTCGGCTGGGCTTGGTCAAGCTTGGGGATGGTGGGACTGGAGAAACGTGGAGGGGCAGAGGCGTAGGTCAGGGCGTAGGTCGAGGGGACCAAGGCCATGGGCTACGAGCGACGAAGGAAGTAAAGGTGGAAGAGGAGGGAGGGTTGTCGGCCGGAGCTAGGTGCTTGCGTGGTAGGGGGCATGCGGCAGAGGAGGGAGAAGGTCAGGGTGGTGCTCGAGAAGGGACGTGAGGCGTTTGTTAACTGTGTGGGGTCAGCGGCTTAGGCTATTCGTGTTGCCGCTTGGTGGATAGGCGAAGACGAGGTGGATGGAGGTGTAGCGTTGGTAGAATGGCACGGTAGACAAAATAAAGGCTGATGGGTTTCATTGTTGTAGAGGCTTGAAAAAGAAAGAAAAGAAAAATGAAGAACGAATAAGCAAACTTTGCTCTGCTATATAAAATTGTATATATTACATATTTCCAATAGTGTGAACAGAGAGGAGACGTAGAGGTGGAAAAACGTACCATAATTATGAAGCAATGGAAATGGTAAAAGTCAATCATGCAAATTTAGGGAACATTAAAAGCAATGGCTATTAGATTTTGACCATTGGGCAATGATAAAACACCAGAACTAAAAGATTTTAGAAATGAATACCGATACGGTTAACCGTTTCATCGATTTCGTCGCGTACCGAACTCTAAAATGCACAAATAACTATACTGCAGAGATCAGCACGACTAGACGATCAAAATAGTACACAGATATCAACGATACAATCATCTTATCAAAATTTGATATTCGGTACCGAAAAATGCTGCTAAAATGCTGAAAATAAGATAAACGGAGGCATAGCAGTCCAAATTTGGCGAAATGAAATATGACGTCTCACTCAAAAGATGATCTACAAATTTATTATATAAAAATATTCAGGTTTGGAAAACATTTTATTATCATTAAATGTTAACTGATTTGAATTTAAATAAAATTTACACAACAAAATAAACTTCCATATTATTAGATGAAAATTTACCATTTGCTATGTTTATATAGATGTATTCCATATGTCAAAATTTTAGTCCCAAATTCAATTGTTTTGAATTTCAAAAAATTTCCAGTTAAATTACGTTATTAAAACCATCAAAAATTTTGGGTCGTTACACTCTCCCCGACTCAAAACTTTTCGTCCCCGAAAAGGAAGGAGGTAGGAGAATAAACAACCAGAAAGAAAAATAGATTGTAATGCAAAATACAACAATAAATTTAAAACCAAATAAATTTCAAATTAAATTAATTAAGATTCAACAATTTGGTTTAATCAATTTTATTAAATCAATAAATAGTCGTTCAATTCAAAATTGTTAGTTCGAACTGTTAATTCAAACCATATAAATTTCATTTAGTTTTTAAATTGATTTCTATTCAATTAATTTGGTTCCAATTTTATTAAATCAATAATTCTCTTTTATATTCATATTTTAGTTAATTTCAATTCGTGCTATTTTATTCAATTTGGTTTGTTCCAATTTCTTAATATTTGTTACAAAATTTCTTCCAAAGCAAAATTTGTTTGATTTTGCTCATTTATTAAATCTATTTATCTTCGGTTGAGTTGATTCCACTAAAATTTCAATTTCAACTATTCTTAAGTCCATATTTATTTATTTAAATAGTATTTTTATTTTATTATATACTTTATTTCACTTAATATATATTTTGCAACATATATTATATGTATAAACATTTTATTATAACCCTATATTACTCAACAAATAAATTTTTCTTTTTATTATTCAATTTATTATTTATAAAGCCCCTTAACCAAATATCATTTTTGGACATATTTTTACTTACATCATATTGTATACTATTCAATTACCTATTCTCATTAACATTTAACTATTCTAGGTAAGTTATATCAAGATTCTGAGTGTAATTAAATACTATACAAATTTCCTTTCATTTACAATATTTATGTTAAGCCAGATCTTAGTTTGAACAATTTATTAATTAAGTTTTCTTCTTGTATAACCTTTAATTATATATTCATCCTAACATTTTAACTTTTGAATATTTGGGTAAGTTATATATATCAGAATGCAATTGATTATCATACAAATAATTTTTTTTCATTTCAACTCTATCAAGTTGTCTAAATTCTACTTCTCATTTTAAACACATCAATTGTTCAAAATTTTACTTTATTTCAATCATTGAAACCATCACCTAACATAAATTTAAAATTTTAATTTTCGGTTTCACTTCAAACAAATTTGAAATAAATATATATATAATTTATACATTAAATCATATTAAAAATTCAAATCAAATCCATTTCGCAAAACAAAAGTGTAGTAAAGCTACTAAGTGGTCTCTCCACTTTGAAACTCGAAATGAATGTCGATGATGCTGTAGTCACCACCGAAATTATTTTCCAACGACAAACGAAGAGAGTACAGACTTAACTCTTTTAAAATTATTCTTTTGAAACAATTTCCATTCGAAAATACTTTCAAACAATATATTCCAAAACTTTAAAACTAAATTTTTTGAAAAGCACCAAAAATTCCTATCGATAGCGTTGGCCAGGCGAATCAATCGAAACCCAAAATTCAAACAGCACAGTATAAAATATTTTAATATTAGTATTAATTACAAATATACTCCCTCCCTCAATGATTCAAGAATGGGTATTAGAACAATGATAGAGATTCAAATCAAGAGGAATCCTAACCAACGAGAATTCTAATCTGAAAATAGGCTCGAAATGAAGATTAGATAATTAAATAAAAAAATAGGAAGATGGATATACTGATATTAATCGTGGGTTCCTTAATTGGGTCAACTGAGATTCTGGAAATAAGTTTGATGCGGAAATTCAATTTCCCGCTTGAAGGGAAGAGAAGTGACTTCAACAAAACATTAGGGTAACCTTTGACTATTGGGTGGAGTCAAGATCACTAGGCTGAGTATCAAGCGAAAGATAAAGTTGTCCGATTAATTCAGAGGCATTCAAGATTCAATAAGAAGAGAATTACCTGGGTTGTCCACTAGAGAACGGTTTGAGCTTTGAAAGGAATAATATCATCAAAACCGAGGATATATAAATCTCCGATGAATTGACGCCTGTTGTAAAGGAGTCCACCCCTTTACAAATCATACAGAGGTTGGAGGGGACCTTCGATGCAATAAGTCACCCAAAAGAATGAAGCTGTGAGATGCTTCAGTATCAAAATAACACAAATAGGGAAAGACAAGTATGAATTTTAGAACAGAGGGGAAGCTCCAAAATTCAAAGGAAATTCGAATCAACGAGGAAGAAATTTAAGCTCGAATGAAACATGATTCTGTAATCAAATTTACTATATATGCTAAGTTTTGCCTAAACCAGAGCTCTGATACCAACTGTAATGTCCCGGTATTTCATACCATTCACATCCACACATGTCAGACTTGAATGTCCAAAACAATAGATTGTTAATTTTATATTTGGAAAAACTTAGCATATACAGTAAATAAATCAATCGTAGAATCACAGACACGGAGTAATATAAAAATAAGCAGTGGAAAAGATAAATGGTGTTCATGAAGTTACTATATAGACAACAGAGTTTGAAATAAAATACAACAGAATATCTCAAATACAATATAGTCTCGAATACAAACAGATGATAAGTTGGAGTAATCAACTGGAACAAACTGAAATGACAGAAAGCTGGATAGAAAAATGGATCTTCAAACGAAGCTCCAAACTCCAAAGGTGAGTCTCAAATGCTGTGACACTCAGTCTGACCCGAGTGTAAAGCAAAACACAAAACAATCGAGTCAGGATATATACTCTTGTATTAATAAATTCAACTCAAGTGAAATGTCAACTGAAATACAAGTAACTTAAAGAATGTTTGGGATTTCCATCCTCTAAGAATCCGCGGAACTTTCTACTATGTAGTAATATACGCTATTATAGTATGTCTATAATAAAGTAAAACTATCAAAATAGCATTAAGGCGTTACATATATCCCCCTTAACACATTTTTATATATTCCCATAGTCCATATAGTACCGTAATTCCTCCATAAACTGGAGAGCTATCAGAGGGCACGCCATAGGTATGGTACAAACCAAACTCGTAGAAGGCACGATAGGGCATGCGACAAGGCACTTGGGGTAGTGCTAGGGTAGATATACCATTTGCATTCCCGAACTGATGGTAACTCATAGCAGCTACTACCGCCCACCTCGTGACACACTCCCAAAACAAAGGGTGCACCTAATCAAATCACAAAAGCAATAGAATGGTATCGAAAAAATATTCCCGATCGGAGGAATGGCCTCACTTGGCCCGGTATAGCTCCTATTTTAGCCACATCAAGCTGACTCACGAGAGTTAGGTCCATGTAAATACCATATAGAATTGTCATCAAACCATCCTACTTCATTTTGGAATCTCCACCACGTACACAGTTTATTAAAGTGGTTTTCAGTATATGCAGAGAGTATGACAATATCTGATCTCGGTCTCTTTAACAACCAAACGCTTATTTCACACCGTGGTCATTTCAATTCAAATAGTTCATACATCATATCAAAATACTATATTTAATTCAAAACCATATAAATTCGATATCTTTATTCACTTTAAAATATTTATTTCCAAAATCGTAACACTCCCAAATTTATAACACCTTTGAAATCATACCACTTCTGAAATCATAACACTTTGAAATCATAACACTTTTGAAATCATAACACTTTTCCACCTAAACAGTTTAGATGTTGAAATATAGTACATATATTAAAATGTTATAGATTAATATTATATATATATATATAATAAAATACTTTATATAACAAAATTAGGTTCCTCCAATTTCGCAAATCGATTTAAATCCTCTTAAACTCCAAAATTCAATTTAAACCAATTCCAGTTTAACCGTGTTAAATTAAAGTTCGAAGATTCAAGTTTATATATTCAAACATTTATAATATAAATTTCATTTATATTTCAACATTTAACTTTATTTTATTTCAAATTGGAAAATATTCACTTAACCATTTTAATAACAATTCATTTAAATCCCAATTTATATTTTTATCAACATTAAATATTCAATCTCAATTTTATTTAAAATTGAGAATATTCATTTAATCACTTTTATCAAATCAAGTTATAAATCATATCTTTCCCAAGACCTCAAATCAGTAAGTTCAAATAAACTCTTATTTAAATTCAATTTTTAACCAATTTAAATCTCAAGTCAAAGATTAATTTATCTTCCCAACCTTTATTATTAAAGTTATAAAAAATCTATATTTAAAAAAATATTAATATAAGTTTTTAAATAAATATTTTAAAACATATTATATACTACTTAAATTTTATTTTATTTAATTAAATCTCATTATTAATTATATTTTGTGTTAAATCTTATTTTATATATTTTTAAAATAATAAACTATAAGTAAATCTCAAAATTTATATTTTTCAAAACTAACTTGTAAATTAAAAATTTCTAAAACATATAATTATTTAAAATCTAAATTTTTATACATACATCGAAATTACATTTATAAGTATTATATAAAACAATATTTATTAAACCCTATATTTTCATTTCAAACTTTGGAAATCATTTCTTTTTCAAAATATAGACCAACGGTATCCGTATATAATTTTTTATCCTATGGTCAAGTGATACAGGTATTTATCATTTCAATCCGCAATTTAAATATTTACGGGTATATATCATTTCAACCCGCAATCCCAAAAATTTAAAATAAATGAAAATCACTTAGGTTTATCATTTCAACTCATAACGGTTGTTTTCTATTTTACATGATCGTTCAGGCATGTATTATTTCAACCCATAAGGGATTTCTAAACTAACAGGGAACTTGCAGAGTGAGAAAAATTATGATAATAATATAACATATCAACAACAGACATATATCATCAGTGATAAATAAAAAATATAAACAACAAGATATGGTGTCATATCTCAAAGGTGAACAGTTACAGATAATAGCATATCATATATAGCAATTATAAAATTAACAGTTCAATTTAGCCGCATATTTCAATTATTGTTTCAAATGAAATCAAATTTAAAAAATATAAGAATGTTAATCATGAGTTATTGCTTACCTTTCGAGGCAAGAGAGATAGGAAGATGATACAAACACGCACACGGAACAGCGACAAAATAGCAATTGCTGCGACAAATTCGATATTTAAATGTAAGTCAAGGTGGCGTGAGATCGATGAAACAAGATATATATATATATATATATATATATAACTAAATATTTTAAACTCTAAAATTTTAAACACGTATTAAAGGTAAAATTCTATATAATATATATTTGAAAAAAATATCAAATTCAAACATATATACATATATCAAAATCGAAATCTACATATATAGTTAACATTTTATTTTTTATATCAATATTCCTTAAATTCAACATTATATATATATATAAGCTATGCAAACAATTACTCTCATATATTCCACTTAAAATAAATGTCCAAACTCATACATACTTATTTGTATAACTAATATGTAAGCCTATATGCTTATATACACCTTATACTTTAAAATAATGTTTATTATAGAAATCAGTATAAACCTGTCTTATTATATCATATATAACTAACATTTTATGTTAGAAAGACAGACATATAATACACACACACACACACACACACACACACACACACACTTGAAATCAACATTATTATAAATACATATATAAACAAGACATCCACCGAAGTTTCTGGAAACATATACAAATGTATACTAACATAATTGATATACTTTAAACATATATATACCTTATATGATCTAACATATATAACTAACATATTATCCAAGCTGCAAACTATTGAAAAGAAAACTACATATATGTAACATATATATAATAAGCTCTGCATCTAACATATTATATATATATATATACACACACACACTCTCTTTTAAACACACATGCGTATATATAAAACTAACATTATAAAATATATTTATCTTAACAGATCCTGTACAAGCTATGCAGATAACACATATGCAAACAACAAGGAAGAATATTATATATCCAGGCTAATATATATGTTAAGCTATATGCAGACTAAAATATAATGCAATCGAACATATATAAGCTAATATATAACATAAATACATAAACTTACATATATATACATAAAGAAGACTGCAAACCAAAGGGTGGAACGGCAACCAGGGGGTCTCGGTTGGGCTTGGCCAAGCTTGGGGATGGTGGGGCTGGAGAAACGTGGAGAAGCAGAGGCATAGGTCAGGGCGCAGTTCGAGAGGACCAAGGTCGTGGGCTAGGAGCAATGAAGGAAGTGAAGGTGGAAGAGGAGGGAGGGTTGTCGGCCGGATCTAGGTGCTTGCATGGCAGGGGCCACGCTGCGGAGGAGGAAGATGGTCAGAGCGGTGCTCGGGAAGGGACGTGAGGCGTTTGTTAATTGTGTGGGGTCGATGGCTTTGGCTATAAGTGTTGCCGCTTAGTGGATAGGCGAAGGAGAGGTGGATGGAGGGTGTAGTGTTGGTAGAATGGCACGGTAGACAAAATGAAGGCTGATGGGTTTCATTGTTATGGAGGCTTGAAAAGAAAGAAAAGAAAATTGAAGAACGAACAGGCAAACTTTGCTCTGGTATATAAAATTGTATATATTATATATTTCCAATAGTGTGAACAGAGACGAGGCAGAGAGGCAGAGAAAAACGTACCATAATTATAAAGAAATGGAAATGGTAAAAGTCAATCACGAAAATTTAGGGAATGTTAAAAGCAATGGCTGTTAGATTTCAACCGTTGGACAATGAAAAGACACCGGAACTAAAAGATTTCAGAAACGGATACCGATACGGTTAACCGTTTATCGATTTCATCGCATACCGAATTTCGAAATACGCATGGCTATACTACAGAGAGCAGCACGACTAGACGATCAAAATGATACACAGATATCAATGATACAATCTTCTTATCAAAAGTCGATATTGGGTACCGAAAAATGCTGCTAAAACGCCGAAAATAAGATAAACGGAGCCATAGCAGTTCAAATTTGGCGAAATGAAATATGACGTCTCACTCAGAAGATGATCTACAAATTTATTATATGAAAATAAACAGGTTTGGAAAACATTTTATTATCATTGAATATTAACTGATTTGAATTTAAATAAAATTTACACAAGAAAATAAACTTTCATATTATCAGATGAAAATTTACCATTTGCTATGTTTATATAGACGTATTCCATATATCAAATTTTTATTCCCAAATTCAATTGTTTTGAATTTCAAAAAATTTCCAGTTAAATTACGTTATTAAAACCATCAAAATTTTCGGGTCGTTGCATTAATACGTTCAAAAATGTTCAACTAGGTTAAAATGTTTGAAAACACATATCAAAGTGTATAAGTCCTCACATTAACCCTTCATATTCATTTAAAATTTTCACTTAATAGTTAGCTTTAAAACGTATAATACTTTAAATTGTATTTTAAACAAATTTTGGCTCTAACATCTAAAATTTTAACTCTAAACTTTAAACAGAACTGAAGGCACTATTTCCACTAACCCCTCTAATGATGATGTTCTGATAGCATTCATCCACATAAATCCATTAGGGGTTTCAACAGAACTGAAGGCACTATTTCCACTACACCCATATTGGAATCACCCACAGAGTTAGTGACAAATATCCCTTGTACTCTGAAATCTTCATTCGAGATCTTTCCTTGGAATATCCCAACTCGATAGTTTATTTTGGGTCGATGTGGTTTTCGGATAATGCTAATATCTGATCCTGATCTCATTGAATCCAAACGATAGATTTTTAAAGGGCAAGTTGTTTTTAACAAACAATTCAAATTCAGTGTGTCACAACTACAAATGGAAATTTTATTGCATATGCCTATTTCCAATAAAATGTGTCGACGTTTTATTTCAACCATTCAATTCATTTGGCTAGTTAGTGTCACAGGCACAGAACAATTTGGAATAAGTATTTAAGAGTAATCAAGCCGAATCACATATCATTAACTATTTTAGTGATTTAACGCTAATATTAAAATAATCAACGAATCAACATTTAGTTAATTTAATTTAACCAAATCTAATTATATTTCTAACCTAGCTTACTTATAATTAAAATTAGTTACAAACTATTTATTTTAAATTTAATTAAATTTAGCAATCCATTTAATAACTATCTTTATTAATTAACTTAAGATTTATCAATTTAAATTTAAATTATTTATTAACTTTAATTATTAAAATTAATTTAATTTTGTATTGCCAAAACTTAACAAAAATAAATTAGGCTTCAATACTAAATCATAGGGTTTATTTACAAATTTCTCATATTGATTTGAATTTAGATTAAAAAGGAAATAAATGTTTTAAAGGGTTTAAGAGGATTTAAATGCAAACATTTAATAATACTTTTACTTCTTTCCTTTTTTTTAAAAAACGACGAGGCCCGATCGGCCCACAAACAAGAACAGGCTGCACCTTCTTTTTTTCCCTTTTTTCCACCGTTCCTCCTTCTTCGTTCCTTTCCTTTCTTCTTCTGTTCCAACCTACACACAAGTATCACCGTGCACATGTACACTCCGGCCATCACCATTCTTATACTGCCGACACCTCGAACGAACCTCCCACATCCAACTCTACTCAACCAAACCCGTGGAAGCTCAACCAACCTCTAGTTTGAAAACTCAAACTCCAGCAAAAAAACTGGAGCCTTTAACCTCAGTCATCCATCTCGCTTGACCACCTTCGACCACCGTCCATCGCCAAAATCCACCAGAAGCTATGCCACCTTCTCCTCTTCTAATCCCCCTATACCGCATGCCGGAAAGCCCTTCACGTCGCCACCATTCCTCGAAAAACCGAACACGACCAAACTCACTCTCTAATCCTACATTACCTCCGACCGACCACCACGCCAACAAATAAAATACCCTACCATTTTTGCGAACTCTCCGACCTCCAAACCACCTCCATGCCAGAGCTCGGCCCACGACATCGGGTAGTTCGTCCGAATTCGACCAAAAACGAAAAACGTTCATCCCCCTTTCCCTCTCGATATACTTGACTAAAAATGGCTAAGCCTTTTCCAAAATTCATCGTTCTGACAGGCGATCACATTCATATAATCAAATGGATGAATTGTGATTCTCGAATTTCTTTCTTTTAGGGTCAATTATTGTAAAACACCTCTTTCATATCCTATACTTACTAATATTCAATAAAACCATTTGTAAAACAAAGAATATTAAAAAACAAATGGTTTTTCTTTTTTAACCATACATAAAACTAACTAGGGTGAGAGGTAGAGATTTTAGAAGTTAAGCATAACAGTTTTTCTCAATACACAAAGCAAAGCAAAAGAATGATGTACATGCTTATGGGGTTTACGATTATACACCAAGATACATTCATATATACAAACACAAACACTTCTTGCATATGAACAACTTGTAAACCCAAAAGCTTTTTCATCTAAATCTGTAAGTTTATAGTTGAACTTGATTCTATAAGTAAGAAGAAAAGTATTTATTTTACTCATGGCTTTGAAAAAGAGAAGATACTGCTTGCTTTTGTTTTTGATCTACTGGCACCCTTGTTTTCTATAGAGTTATAATTGCGGCTTTGTTTCGTCTTTTTTTCTGTTTGCTTTTGCAAGTTATAACCTATACGTGAAGAATGTTGTGATGCTTATACAGAAAAAGGAGGGAATAGCTTTGTACAGGGCTGAAACCCATTTTCATGTATAGTGATTTTTTTCTTTTATTTTTATCAATGACTTGATTTGAAAATAAGTGATTTTCTTTCCTAGTTGATTTGGTAACTTTTGTATGTGACTTGGTTTTTTTTGTGCTTGAGAAGATGTCCATTTATTCCTATGTCCCCTTGTATACATTTATACTTCATATATAAAAACATAGCTTGTTTTACCATATGAACATATTTTTGCTTTATATGCAAACATATATTCTCATGCCTATGCCTTGTGTTATTTCTATAAATTTTTACATATACCCTATAACTAACATACAAATAAATTTTTTCCACTTGCATGTATTTATCCTTATATGTATATTATTTTAAACATTATATCAAAAGTTAAGTATACACACACACAGATATATATATATATATATATATATATATATATCTGTGTGTGTGTGTGTGTGTAATTATATCCTATAATAAAAAGGTGGAAATTTCTTTTCATTTAAATATTTTTCAAAATTTAAATTTAACTTTTAGATTATAGCCTCCAGAATATATATACACAAACACACACACACACACACACACATTCCTATAAATCAGAATTCATTACTTGACTGATAAAAATAATATTTCAATATTTAAAATCAGTTAATTATTTAAATAACAGGTGCCAAAAATCCTGGTCGTTGCATCCCTCCCCTCATAAAAGAATTTCGTCCCCGAAATTTAAAAGTAAATAAATAATTCAACTTAACAAAAGTTTTATATTCATATACCAAAGCACATACATCAGTCATATCCTAACAACCATAACAAACGGTTATACACAGAACAAAACAACACTAGCTACGCTGACAACAATTCCGGATAGGCTACTTTCACACTATCTAGAGTCTCCCAGGTACAATCTCTAGGATCCTCGCTCCGTTGGATCTTAACCAAGTTTAACACCTTATTGGGAGCTTCTTCTCATCCTGATTAATAATCTGAACTAGATGCCTGACAACGGTCAAGTTTGGTTCAACCTAAATCTTCCTGGACTAATGGTTCTACAACCAATGATGGATCATGCACGTATTTCCTTAGATGAGATATGTGGAATACATTATGAATCTCTGCCATCCCTTTTGGCAATTCAATCCTATATGCAAGAGCCCGATCCTTTCAAGAATACAAAAAGGTTTGATATATCTTGAAGCCAATTTTCTAGTCTTGTCAAATCTAATTACTCCTCTTATCGGAGAAATCTTAAGAAATACCAAGTCTCCAACTGAAAATTCTAGATCCCTCCGCCTTTATCAGCGTAGCTCTTCTGACGATCCTAGGCTGCCTTCATTCTCTTCTTGATCAGTTCGACTTTCTCAAATGCTTCCGGAATCATATCCGAACCAAGGATTAAACAATCTCCTGACTCCACCAATAAGCTGGTGATTTTCATGGCCTTCCGTAAAAAGCTTCATAGGGTGCCATTTTTATGCTTGCCTCGAAATTGTTATTGTAAGAAAATTCTACCATATGTAAATGATCTTTTCAAGACCCACCAAAGTCCAAAATGAAAGCCCTCAACATATCTTCCAGAATGCGGTTTAGCCTCTCAGTTTGCCCGTCCGTTTGAGGATGATAAGTAGTGCTTAAACCTAACTTCGTACCAAGGACTGTTTGCAAAGCTTCCCAAAATTTACCAATAAAAATAGGGTCACGGTCGCTTAATATGCTTATGGGAAATCCATGCAATCTCCTGATTTCCCTCATGAAAATCTCTGCAAACGAAGCTGCAGTTCTAGTTGATTTAACCGGAATAAAGTGAGTACTCTTGGTTAGCCTGTCTACAATAACCCACACTCTTTCATTCCCCTTTCTAATTTTGGGCAACCTATTAATGAAATCCATCGATATCATCTGCTACTTCCATTTCGAGATCTCCAAAGGTTGTAACAGTCCAGCTGTTTTCTGCTCGCACACCTACTAACAAAGATAGAGAGATCTTTCTTCATTCCCTTCCACCAAATCATCCGCTTTATATCCCTATACATCTTTGAGATACCTGGATGTATACTTAACCTAGAGCGATGGCATTCTGACAAAACTTCCTGCCTAAGATTCTTGACACTCGGTTCACAGATTCTCCCATTGATCCTCAAAACTCCTCGGTCATCAACCTTGAAACTGGTGCACTGCCCCCTCCTTAACCTTTCCAATGATCACCCTTAAGCTTCTATCCGCTTTTTGCTCGCTTGTTATTCTTTCTAAGAGAGTCGAGGTAACCTCCAAAAGAGCTAAGACTGCATTCCTACTCAAAGCGTCTGCTACCACATTAGCCTTTCCCGATGTATAGAGAATATCCAAATCATAGGATGCTAGAAATTCCAGCCACCTTTGTTGTCTCAGGTTCAGATCCTTCTGTGTGAAAAGACACTTCAGGGGTTTATGATCCGTGAAGAGATCGAACTTTTCACTTAATATAAGAAAGAACTTCACTCCTAAATCTCTAAAGGTTAATAAGAAACTAAACAAGGAAAAGTAGGATCCTTACCCAACAGGTAGTGCCTCCACATTTTTAGTGCAAAGACAACAGCCAGTAAATCCAGGTCATGCGCAGCATAGTTTTTCTCATGAGTCTACAACTGCCTGCTCGCATACGTAATCGTCCTACCACGCTGAATAAAAAAGCACCTAGCCCTACTCCATAGCTATCTGTGTATACTGAAAATTCAATGTTTCCATCTGGAACAGCCAAAACAGGTGCACTAGTTGATCTCACCTTCAATTCATGAAATGCTTCTTCACACTTTGGAGTCCATTCAAATTTCTCTACCATCTTAGTTAGCTTGGTCAAAATAGAGGAATTCTTAGAATAATCCAGATAAATCTTCCGTAGTATCCTACGAAACTAAGGAAACTATGAACCACCATTGGGGTCCGTGGTTGTTTCCACTCCTAAACAGCTGCCATCTTTTCTGGGTCCACTGAAATACCATCTCCCGATACAATGTGCCCTACAAACTTTACTTCTGATTGCTAAAAGTGGCATTTTGAAAACTTTGTCTTTAAGACATGCCTTCTCAAGGTTACCAATACCACCTTTAGATGATGTATGTGCTCCTCCTCTGATTTAGAGTAGATAAGAATGTCATCGATGAACACTAGCACAAACTTGTTCAGAATATCTCAGAAGGCATGGTTCATTAGATCAACCAAATAAGCTGATGCGTTGGTTAGCCCAAAAGGCATAACCAGCCACTCAAAGAAATAGTCGAGCCCTCTAAATGCAGCTAAGGGTGTACTATCTTTAGCAACCCTCAACTGATGAAATGCAGAAGCCAAATCCATTTGCAAAAATACAATAGCTTCATGAAGCTGGTCAAAAAGATCGTCGATGTGGGGTAAGGCATACTTATTCCTAATGGTTATCTAATTCAACTCCCGATAGTCTACACATAATCTTAACGATCCATCTGACTTGGCCGCAAACACTACAACAGACCCCCAGCTCGAACGATTGGGTCTAGTCAATCCTCTCCTCAAAAAATCCTATGTTTGACTCACCAACTCTTCCCTCTCCTTCGCAACCATTCTCCTTTTTGTTTGGACTACAGGTCTTCCTCCTGAAACTAAATCGATACAAAATTCAATCTCTCAATGTGGGTGTATACCCTTAACTTCTTCGAAAACGTCGGGGAAGTTTTTAACAGCTTCAATGGATCCTAATCCTTCTTGGGATGCTTCGAGCACATGCAAGAGACTACACAACTGAATTTCAAGGTTATCACATTCTACCCTTGAAGCCCTTCCCAACTCGATTTCCACAGATATGGTCCTCCCCTCACAGTCGAGGATAGCTTTGTACTTTGTTAACCAATCCATACTAAGTATAAGGTCAAATCCTCTAAAATCTAATATATAGGGGTCACCCGGAAAGCTTTGAGAAAGATAAGTAATTCGCAAGCCTTCACAAATCATACTTAATTGGTCATTCCTCCTATAGGATTGGATACACAAATAGAGTTTCTAAGGTACTAAGAATAAGGTGAAATATTACTACCGTTTCCAAAGAAATATAGCTAAGAGAAGCACTAGAATCAACAGCAAGGTACCTTCAAGGACGTTTTTACCCTTCATATCCGTTGAAGCTGATGGTTCATGCTGGATGGCAAGGATTTAACCGTGTCTTCTTAGGAGTGGACAGGCCTTCACCACATGCCAGGGCTGATGGCAATTGAAACACAGAGCCTTCTGAACCATTTGAGAAATAGGTCCATTTTGCTGCTTCGAGGCTTCACATCTCGGACAGAATTTGGCAATATGTCGCTTCTGCTTGCAATTATAACACTCACTATTTGCATGTTTGCCTCCTTGTTTTTCTTCCCCTTGTTTCTTCCAATTCGGGTTAAACTTTCTCTTATTCGGATTTGTAGCACCGCCACTTGGTGTTGCAGCTGCTGCTGTTGCCGTTGAGGGTTTCTTCTTCAAAAGTTCTTCATACCTCAAAGCCATATCAACAAGCTCCGTACCCTTAAGATGAATGGTTGTCTTCTCCTGGAATTCTTCCCTCATACTAATACAAACGTTTCATTTTTCTTAAGAGGGGTTTCTATGAGTCCAGGGCTATAACGGGATAACTCATTGAACTTCGTTTCGTATTTAGCCACTGACATGTCTTCTTGCTTGAGATCTAGGAAAATCCAATATAATCAGATCCTACTACAGTCGGTTGGAACTGCTCCTCGAATACCTCTGTGAATTTATTCCATGAAAATTCATCTTCAGGGACATCTGCCGTGACTGATTCCCACCATGCGGCCACCCCTTCATGTAACTTCCATGAGACCAGGACTCGTTTCTATTCATCAAAAAGACCCAAACCCTTGAAAATTATCTCATAAGAGTGTAACCATGCTTGTACCTCGATAATAGATTCAGTACCCTTAAAGGGTCTTCCTCCAAGATTAGAAAAATCCTTGCACAAAGTTGCGAAGTTTACATGAGGCTGTACTGGAGCTACGGCCTTAACAGCTACTCCGCCACATCTAACATTAGGGGTTCTTCCATTAGTGGTTGTTGTGCTATTGGCTTCCCTTCCTTGTCTTTCCCTTGTGCTCATTGTTTACTACCTAGACACAGTAAGAGGACACTAGCACTTGGACGAAATACATTCCAGAGATGGAACTAATAATATCTTATCGAAGCTGATCCAACTACTAGGGATATATATACATATACATATACATACATACATACATATATATATATATTAAAAATACGCTCTCTCAAGATTTGAATTAACCCAAAAGCCTAGGTGTTCACTCAACTTAGTGCTCTGATACCAAATGTGATGGCCCGGCCTTCTCACTTCGAAAGACGAGTCATAATATAGAAAGAAATAGGTAGAAAAGAGAATAGATAAAAAGAAAGAACTAAACAAATCATAGCATCTCACAAGGGAATGGATAATATATATTACAAAGCATATATCACATAGTCACTAATATAATTCAACAGTGTCATAATTATATATGCATCATATTCAGACAGTTGTAACGAGCTGCCCATTCATCACAAGCCAAAATACAGACATAGATACCAATACAGCAGAATATAGATATAGCTAGATATATTGAAGCCATCTGCTCCAACTCCTCCTCCAAAATACCTCGAGAGAAAACTTGGAATTACTTGGCTACTCATAAATAGTTTGAGTACCCAAGAGTTCAGGAAAAAAAAATAAACTCTGGGTCGGACATGGGTCTGGTGTAAGCAAAATGGTTAAATTACATTAAATTGAAAACCATTTAAAAATAAGGGTGTCTCGTAAGACCACGCCGCACATAAACATGGACGGGTTTCTTCCTTATGATAACCAAAACACCTGATAGGAAATCCAATGATATTATAATAATGTCTAGGGTTTCCAAGTAAATTATTCACATGGCCGAAATTGTTGCGTTAATTAAATTCCAGCATAATAGGTATACAACTAAGACCGAAGGCACTTATTGGAAAATGGGTTCCATACAATGACTGGGCTACTGGGGTACCGCCCGTCACGATGCATCTTTAGAAAAATAACATTGAGGACCACGCCGGGTTCCCTTGCTACACAAGACCGAACTATCCCTAACCTGGATAATCTGAGCAAGATTACCCTACGGTTTGGATGAGCAACCGCACCAAACATACCGAGTAAAATAGGGACTCTATATAGGGATAACCTTACCCTACTTGGGTGCGACCCACATAGCCTTGCCGCATCTCCCCTGTTTTAGTCATTCTCGATTGATGAGGCTTGAGGCTACGATTACCTTTCAAGAACACATTTACTTGGAATGCTCATCATCCTCCAATGATGATGTTCTGATAGCATTCATCCATACAAGTGCGTTAGGGGTTTTAACTGAACCGAAGGCACCATTTACACTTCACCCATATGGAATCACCCTCAAATTTAGTGACAAATTGCCCTTGTACTCTGAGATCTTCATTCCGGATCTTTCGTTGGAATCTTCTAACTCGATCGTTTATTTTAGTTCGTTGTGTTTTCAGATAATACTGATATCCGATCCCGGTCTCATCGAATCCAAACGACGGATTTTTAAAGACGAAGTTGTTTTTAACAAACAATTCAAATTCAGGGTGTCATAACTACAAATGGAAAATTTATTACATAAGCCTATTTCCAATAAAACATGTCGATGTTTTATTTCAACCATTCAATTCATTTGGCTACTTAGTGTCACGGGCACAGAACAATTTGGAATAAATATTTAAGAGTAATCAAGCCGAATCACGTATTATTACCTATTTTATAAATTTAAAGCTAATATTATAACAGTCAACAAACCAACATTTAGTTAATTTAATTTAACCAAATCTAATTATATTTATACCTAGCTTACTTATAATTAAAATTAGTTACAAACTATTTATTTTTAATTAAATTTAGCAATCCATATAATAACCATCTTTACTAATTAACTTAAGATTTATCAATTTAAAATTTAATTATTTACTAACTTTAATTATAAAATTGATTTAATTTTATATTGCCAAAACTTAACAAAAATAAATTAGGCTTCAATACTAAATCATAGGGTTGATTTACAAAAGTCTCATATTGATTTGAATTTAGATTAAAAAGGAAACAAATGTTTTTAAGGGTTTAAGAGGATTTTAAATGTAAACATTTGATAATACTTTTACTTCTTTCCTTTTTAAAAAAAATGACAAGGCCCGATCAGCCCACAAACAAGAATAGGCTCCACCTTCTTTTTCCTCTTTTTTTCACCATTCCTCCTTTTTCCCTTTCCTTTCTTCTTCTGTTCCAACCTACACAAGAGTGTCAACCTGCACATGTACGCTTCGGCCACTGTAACAACCTGCCTTTTTGTACGTTTAAATCGACGATAAACCGCACATGTCAGACTCAAACCATACAGAAGGGAGGATTTTTATTGGGGTGAATAAGTAAAAGGAAGAAAGAAAATAAAAAAAAACAGAATCTTGCAGTGGAATGATAAAATGTAATAATCAAATAAACAGTTCATGAAGCTGTTTTACAAAATATTCGATTATACTTATACAATACATATCAGAGTTACACATACCAGAGAATAATAAATAATGCAGTGGAACAGTATGAATGCAGTAGAATAATATAGTAAATAATAGTAATAAAATCTTCGTCTTCGTCCTCCGGAAGTAAGGCCTTCAAGTCCTGAAAAGCTCAGACTGACCCGATCGAATTGAAAAGACAAAACACTCGAGTCAGAACTAAAAGATCTTATGTTAGTTAAATCAACAAAAATAAATATGAGTGGATATGAAAGGGATGTTTTACTATATCCTATCAAATAATATAATAATGCTATAAACCATAATCCGAGAACGTGCCCATTTGCCGGGCAAACAAACGCTTAATTTTATGAAACCCAAAGCAGTAGAGATTGCTTCCATAACATGTATTTCACTTATATAATCCAAAATAGGTTAACAATTATATAAAATGAAATATTTAAGTTGTTTCACCCACTAACCAACAAACCAATATAAAAAACAATCACTTGCAACCAATATACAATCAAAAATCAACACAATCAATTATCCATCCATATCAAACAAAATAAATAGTTGTTCGGGTTCAAAAACTTTAAATTGTACGGGATGGAAAATAAACTATTAAGTGCACCATTTACTCAACAGTCTTAGATGAAATTAAATAGACTATTCATACATCCAAACAATTTTAATGTATCCTTGCCCAAACAACCATACACCAAACAAACAACAATTTCAAACAATGGATCAAGTTCATTCTTATTAATTTCATTTCATAATAGTTGTTATTTGATTTCCTTTTCATTTGTATAATGATTTATCCTTTTAATTTTACATTTATTTCTTGCAAATTTTCATATTTCCATTCATTCATTCAGTGTTCATTCATTTATTTATAATATTTGCCTTTCTATTATATTTAATTGGTATCCTTTCATCTACACATCAAAAAATTTATTTATTAAAGAACTTTATTGAATACTTTCATTACTTCAAGTTTTACTTCTATAATATCCATTATATTTTCTTATTCACATTTCAACTTTTTACGTCTTTTGGTAAGTTATATATATGCATTTAAGAATGTAATTGAAAGTTATACAAGTTTCTCTCATTTCTTTTAACTAAATTAATGTTCAATAATCCTATCCTTTGTTTTATAGGTTACAATTTCAACTTTCTTGAAATTTCATTGATAACCTAGCATTTAATCTCTTATTTCAATTAGAGGTTCCAATTATTGATTAGTTACATCTCATTTCACTACAATAATTGAAACTATTGATCAACGGAAATTTAAGAACTAAATACCGGGTTAAATTTCAAATCATTTTAAAATAATAGACAGATGTATACACTCACAATTTTATATATCCAATTATATTTAAAATAATTTGAAATTTTATATTTATTTATCAAAATAAATCTGCATTAAGACTTCTACAATGTCCTTCCCACTTCGAAACTCGAAAATGAATGTCGATTATGCGTACACTCATCACCGAAATTATTTTCCAATGACAGAGAGGGGAGTACAGACCTTATTTCTTCCAAAATTTCTTTAAAAAAATTCTTTCAAATCATATTGAAATATTTATGTCAGAAAATACTTATAAGCAATATTATTATTTTCCAAAATCCTTTGAAAGCAGCTTTCAAAAATCCCGAAACTTAAGTTCTAAAATTTCAAATTTCATTTATTTTATTTTCAAATCCTACCTTACTAATATTTATAAATTACACTACTTAACAACCAATATATTACAACCAAATATATTCTTTATTTAAATTTATTTAATATATCGGAAATATAATAGGCAAAATTATTTCATTCACCTATATTCAAAACAAATATTGTGTCAGTCTGTCCTATTAAGTATTTAGAAATCCTTATTGATGTCATAGCGTCCTATGCACCAACCAGAATTTATAAATATGAAACGGAACAAATTAACACAATATCAAAACCTTTTATAACACTAACAAATACGCTCTCTCATATAAACACTCAACGACTCATCATAGGGTATTACTACCCTATTAAATAAGTGTCAGACCCCACAAAGCTAAGGTTTATCGCTAAACCAAAGCTCTGATACCAAATGTAACAACCCGCATTTTTGTACGTTTAAATCGACGATAAACCACACACGTCAAACTCAAACCATACAGAAGGGTGGATTGTTATTGGGGTGAATAAGAAAAAGGAAGAAAGAAAATAAAACAAAACAGAATCTTGCAACAGAACGATAAAATATAATAATCAAATAAACAGTTCATTAAGCTGTTTTACAAAATATTTGATTGTACTTATACAATACATATCAGAGTTACACATACCAGAGAAAAATAAATAATGCAACAGAATTGTATGAATGCAGTGGAATAATATAGTAAATAATAGTAATAAAATCTTCGTTTTCGTCCTCCAGAAGTAAGGCCTTCAAATCCAGAAATGTTTAGACTGACCCGAGCGAATTGAAAAGACAAAACACTCGAGTCAGAACTAAAAGATCTTATATGAGTTAAGTCAACAGAAATAAATATGAGTGGAACGGCGTCAGAGATGTTTACGGGATTTGACATCTCCTATCCAGTGTCTAACGTGAGTGCAGTAACTTAAGAGATGCTCGGGATTCACATCTCCTAAGGATCCGTTAAACTATTTACTATGTAGTAATATTTCTCTATTATAATAACGTTTATAGTAAAATAAACTTACTTTTAAATAATGTTAAGGAGTGACCCAATATTCCCCTTAACGCGTAACAGTCTCAGTAGTCCATCCATTATCATAGTCCCTCTTGATCGGGAAGCCACCAAAGGATACCACATGGGCTACAGGAGAAAAGCAAACTTACAAAGCTCGCTAGGGTAGGCGACATGGCACACAAGGCAATGCCAGGGTAGATATGCCAATTACTATCCGGACCGGTGGCGACGCATAGCGCGCAACTACTGCCCACCTCGAGCTACACCCCCAATTCAAAAATCAAAAGTGGCCGCCAAAAGAATCTCCAAGTCAAAGTATAATATCGAAGGAGTATGTCCGATAAGAGGAGCTACCTCACTGGCCCGGAATCGCTCCTGTTTTAGTCACCTTATGCCAACTCATGGGAGTCGGGTCCACGTACATACCTCAAAGGAACGCCGCCGCCATCCTACTTCATTCTGAAATTTCCACCACGTACACGGTTGTTAAAGTGGTTTTCGGAGTTGGCAGAGAGTATGACAACTTCCGATCCCGGTCTCTTTAATAACCAAACGTTATTATAACACCGCGGTCATTTCAAAATAATTTATACTTCAAAACCAAAATATAATATCCATTTCAAAACCATATAAATACTATATCATTTCCATTTCAAAAACCCAAACCAATGTGATATCATTTTTTTATTAAAACCCAAATCAATATAATATCATTTTTATTTCAAATATATCCTTTCCAAAAATCATAGCACTTTCAACTTTATAACACTTCGAAATCAAAACCCTTAAAATATAACACTTTCAAATCATAATCCTTTGAAACTCGTAGCTTTGAAACATATCTTCCATCACTTAAATGGTTTGAATATTAAAATAATTTAAATAATAAATAGCTTTTTAAATTTCGCAAATCAATTCCAATACAACCCGAATTCCAAATTTTATATTTAACCAAATCCCAAATCATAACTTTCAATACGATTCAGTCTCCAATTAAACTATTCGAAATTTATCTTGATTTCAAAACATGTTTGGTCCATAGAATAAACCATTTCAAATTCAATATATTTCAACTTTAAGTATTTGACAATTTCAAAACTAAGTTTGGTAATTTCGATTCAACAATTCAATTTTCTATTATTTAGTTTTGAAATATTTTACATAATAAATCCATTATCATTTAAATAAAACTTAAATTACAAATAACTAGATATTTCCTTAAATTTATTTATACTTGAAATATTCATTTAATCCGCCTTAAACCAAAATCAAATTATAAAAATCATTCCTTCTAAAATTTCAAATTTAATAAATTCCACATCAAGCTTATTTGAGTTTAATTCTTAAATCGATTCAATTTCAAATAAATTTCCAATTTATCTTCCAACCTTAATTTTATTTAAATCATTATAAACTCTATATTTTATATACTTAACAGTATTATCTTAATTAAAAATCAAACTTATTACTAAACTTATTCTATATTAAAACAAATTATACAGAGCTTAAAATCAAGAATAAAATAACATTTTATATACTATCTAAAATCAATATCTATCTAAAACCATATATTTCTTTACAAAAACCCTAGAAATCATTCTAAAATATTTTTATATATAGACCGCGGTGTCTGTATATAATTTTCTATCATATGGTTAAGTGATACGGATATTTGTCATTTCAATCCGTAATTTAAAATGTAAATACGGTTATATATCATTCCAAACCGCAACCCCGAATGAAATAAAAATCCATACAACTTGCAGTTTATAACAATATAAAATACAACATCCATTCATCCAATATCAATCATCAAACAATTATCACAATCATCATCCAATTCAATCAATAACATCAATATAGGACAGATAATAAATAACAGGTATATACTGGCAGTTTATATTCAGTACAAATTAAATGACTATTTATCCAAATAAATTCAAATATACTGAGATGATGATTCAAAATATGCCAAACAGTCATAAATAAATTTCTAATCACATCATAAATCAATTAAAAAAATGTAAGAAATTTTGAAAGTTGTGAGTGGGTTAAAACATTCACCTTTTAAATTTAAATTGAATTCAAATCCAATTTAAACCCAAAATTTGAACAGTCTCAGAATTGGTCCAAACTAGAGTCAAAATGTTCGGAATTCTGATATGATCCCAATGCAAGAAACCACGCATGAAAACAACCTCGTATGCACAAGTTATTGATATTAGAAGTTTGAAATTTAAAATAAAATAAAAGAATGAATAAACAAATAGGAGGATGCCACGTCACCTTCCTCCTTCGAGAAACCCTATAGCACTATCCGGAAGCACGCGTCACCCGGCTATCGCGTCGCCCCATGTCCACGCCATCGAAACTCGCCCACTGCCACGACGCATCTCGACCAAACCCAAAGCCCCGCTCACGAAAACCCAGCCCACAGCAAGAAGCGGCCGTCGCCGTTCCTTAAACCTTAGGAAAATTTTAGCGAGCAATCCCACCGTTGATTTGACGAACGAATAACGCTGCTGCACTCCCCTCGGTCCCCTATAAAATACGGTATGGTCGATTCGACGATCTACTGAAGTTGATCGTTGCGTGATGAACGGTCGAGAATTGATCATTAATTTCTGGACAAATAGAGCTTCAAATCGGAAAACGAATTTAAAATCTGAGATGCGTTCGTCGAGAGCTTCAGATATAAAATTTGATATTATTTGAGGAGTTTAAATTTTTGTTGTTGGATTTGAATTGGAATTGAATTGGAACATTTAGGGTTTTCAGCAGTTACCTGGAGATTTGACCAGGAAACTAGGCACTCGGCATTTGCATACTGTTCGGCATCCCGAGTGTTTGGCACAACATACTAGGCCGCCTTCCAAGTTTTTTCGGCACAAATGGTTCTTTCGGCATTCAAGTTCGATCGGCTTCCAAGGACGTTCGGCATTCAAGAGCGTTCGGCATTGAGAGCCGTTCGGTATTGCATATCGTTCGGCATTAAGTGCCGTTCGGCATCTATGGACGTTCGGCATTCAAGAGCGTTCGGCACTGAGAGCCGTTTGGTATTGCATATTGTTCGGCATTAAGTGTCGTTCGGCATCTATGGACGTTCGGCATGGCAGAGTCGGTCGGCATTCCATACTGCTTCGCATCCAGCCCTTGTTCGGCACTCAACCCCGTTCGGCATAAATCTCGATCGGCATTCAAGATCGTTCGGCATCCAGAGGTGTTCGGCATTTATGCCTTGTTCGGTGTTCGAGATCGGTCGGCATCCAGAGGTGTTCGGCATTCATCCAATCTCGACCGGCTGCGAATATTGCTCGGCCTGCACTCTCCACTCAGCACATCACTTCGTTCGGCATGAAGATATCGTTTGGCATTTTTCCGTTCGGCATCTATGGATCGACACACAGAACTCACTCTTCTTGGGCCGAGATATTTAGCTACCAGGCCCACCAGGGAAGTCCAACCCATCTTCGTCTATAAATAGGGAGGCAGGGGCACAACGAAAGGGACCTCTTTTCGAGAACACCGAGCAGACTCTGCTGCATTCAAGACTCACTCAAGACTTATCTTTTTTGCTTAGCAATTGTATTTAAGTAATTGATACACGGATTGTATTTGTAATCGATTATCAACGGAAGCAATAAAGATCTACCTCAAAGTGGATGTAGGCAATTACGCCGAACCACTATAAATTCGGTGTTCATTTTTTCTACATTTAAATTTACGTACTATTCTCTTTTTAACTTTACTTTATTCATTAATCTCTCTACATAATCTCTCTTAAGGATCTTAGTGACCTATTCTGGTGCTAACATTTTGGTGCTTTCATTGAGAGTCGAATTCTCAGGATGATAGGATCTACTTTGTAGCTACTGGATTGAAAAATCCCTCGAAGGAGATCCAAATCATTCGTAAGACATCTGTTGTATCTACTCAGAGTTATAACCGAAAACTCTACCATGGGAAAACCACGAACTAGATCGGCCTCTCACAACGCAGATGTCAATGAAACTGCTAGTGTACAACAGATAGGACCTAACTATCAACAAGCAATTCAAGGCGCAGAACCTCCACCAAGAACCAAGCGGAGGTCGTTTCCCGAACAGAGTTCAACGACTTGATATGAGAACTCAGGGAAAGTAGAAGGAAACTTGCTGAGCAGATCCAAGCCAATACTAATCCCATGACTCGGCTTACCCAGCAGCATTAGAATGCTGGCAGTAGTCCTGCTCCTTATTCTTCATCTGATATCTCGACCTCAGGTGAGGAACCTCCTAGGCATAGACACCGCAAGAAGAAGCTGCACGGACAGGTGCTACTGATCGATCCGCCAGGGATCAGGCATGTGAAGAGACCGGACGCCCGGCTCCTCAAGACCCAAATCAAGCTGGCTTTCAGGATGCACGTTTGGACGACCGTCAACGGGCGGGACATCAACCCGCACGGTCCCATGGAGCGGAACCCAACCTCCCACCCTCCATACAAACTCCGGATTTATCAACCATGGTCAGGAAGTTGATGAAAGAGAACCAAGGCCTGACCAATAAAGATTGGGGAGTGTCCAAGAGTCATACTCCCTTCACAGATATTATCCTACAGGTTGAATACCCCAAGAAATTCAATATGCCTACTATCCCAGCCTACGAAGGGAAGACTGACCCTAGGTAACACGTGATGCGGTACGAATGGATGATGAATTCGGCAAGGGAAAATGATGCGACTAAGTGTAGGCGCTTCCCAATCACTCTGTCTGGAATCGCCACTATATGGTTTATCGGCTTCCTTCGCGATTAATATCCAGCTTCAACGGGTTAGCGATGAAATTTGTTGAACAATTCAGGATACATGCTACTCGTCCAAAGGACGTGATGTCCTTATCAAGCGTAATCCAGGCTCCGGGAGAGTCTTTGAAAGCATACTTACAAAGGTTTCATGTTGCTGCCACTGAAGTTAGCAATCCCAACGACTATGCAATTTTGATGGCGGTAATGCGAGGCGTAGATCCAGACTCGGTGTTTGGAGATTGGTTGGCGGGAAAGGCCCCAGCTACGTTGGAACGATTCTATTCCAAAGCTCATCAGTTCATATGGAGGGAAGAAGCTGGATGGACAAGATGAGACAAGGCACCAGGGCAGGAGACTGTGAAAAGTAACATCGCCGTGAAGCAGTCCGGCGAAAAATCAGGAAAAGTTCAAGTCAAGACAAGCCTGGACAGTCTAAAGGATCCGGAGGTGGAAATCCCGGGAAGAAAAAAGAAGCAGGGAAATGGAAGCCAAGGATTCCTTCCTACAATGAATACACTCCCTTGAATACTTCTCTTGAAAACATTTATCTATCTACCTGTAACACCTTTGAATACAGAAAGTCGCGCCAAAGGAGTCCACTGAAGAACAGAAACGGACAGGGAAGTACTGTCACTTCCATGAGACCCACAGACACAATACTGAGGAGTGTAGACACCTCCATGACGCCATAGAATGGTTGATCAGACAGAAAATCCACAGGAGTTTGTTAAGAATCCACCAGAAGGTAGGCAAGGAATGACAGACCCCAGACGCGAGCCGGCTCCACACCACCCAGAGGAACCTACCCAGACCATAGGTAGATTGAGCATAAACACTATAGTCCGAGGACCTCATCCTGCAGACAAGAATTGGCATGAGATGGAACGATATGCTACCTCCTTGAGGCATGCAAATTATGAATGCTGTTCAAATGTGAAACATGGAACCCCCGAAAAACAACAACGCATGATGACTGATGATATAGTTTTTAGGATTCGAGATTCGGACAAGGTGGAGGCTCCTACTATCAACCCAATGGTTATATCTGCAACAATGGGGCCAGCTTGCGTGAAAAGAATTTTGATTGATTGTGGAAGCTCTGTCAACATCATCTTCAAGAAGGCTTATGACCAAATGAAGATGGAGACAAAAGATTTGAAACCATGCAAAGCCGGTATCCACGGCTTTAACGGTGCTGCAACCGACGCAATGGGATATATAGAGCTACCAGTTGAACTGGGGGAAGGTGAGCGTAGGAGTCTTACCGTTCATAGTAATGGATGTTGACTCTCCATACAACGTATTTCTGGGTCATCCAGCCCTGGCGGAGTTGAGGGCCGCTCTCGCCCCATGGTGTTTGACATTAAAATTTCCGACAAACAATGGAGTCGGTGTAGTACATGACGATCAGGCGACTGGTCGCGCATGTTATGTGGCGGAGCTGAGAGAAGCTCAGCGAAGAGAAAAGGGAAAGGTTGCGGACAGCTCCGTCCACATCCTAAAAACTGATGATTGACAAGTAGTGCCCGAGCCCAGGCTCGGGCGACATTCTCGGATCCTTAGAGACATAGATCCGAGAGATGATGATGGGGAATCTAGGGAAACGAATGAAGCACCGGCTGAGCTGATGATCGGCATTCCAGTCAGCCGGAATGACCCAATACGAGTTCTTAAGATTGGATCACAACTCGACCCTTCAGTGGCCGAGGGTCTTACTGATTTCCTCCGGGTGAATTTGGACGTTTTCGCTTGGACACACTCTGATATGTGCAGGATTGCACCCGCCATTGCAACCCATATGTTGAACATAGACCCAAAATACGTTCCTTTGAAGCAGAAAAGGAGAGGCATGGACCCGAAGAGGTCCGCTGCTCTCAAAGAGGTGGACAAACCCAAAGCCAATGGGCTCGTCCGCGACGCCCTTTACCCTGAATGGGTAACTAACCCTATGCTGGTAAAAAAAGCGAATGGAAAGTGGAGAACTTGTGTTGATTACTCCGATCAAAATATAGCATGCCCGAAGGATACTTTCCCTTTACCTAGAATCGACCAGCTCGTCGACTCCACCGCCGGACAAGAATTATTGTCATTTATGGACGCGTATTCGGCATACAATCAGATCTTGATGCACATTCCAGACCAAGAACACACTAGTTTTGTCACAGACGTGGGGCTATATTGCTATGCTCCTAAAGTCACGGCAGTCAAACGACCACATCTGAGACTTAGCTGAAATGTTTGATATACTCAAGCATTACGGTATGAAGTTCAACCCCTTAAAGTGCTCTTTCGACGTTGCATCAGGGAAGTTCTTGGGTTTCATTATGAACGCCCGTGGAATTGAAGCCAACCTGGAAAAGATTCAGGCTATTCGGGACATACAAGTGCCCAAAACTATAAAGCAAGTACAAAGCTTGAACGGAAGGTGGCCGCGCTGAGTCGATTCACATCAAGAGCCACGGATAAGTGCATTCCTTTCATTGATGTGATAAAGAAGGGAAAAAGGAATTTTGGGTGGACATCTGACTGCGAGGAAGCATTCTGAGCTCTGGTAAGGCATTTGGAGAGCCCCCCGGTGCTATCGAAACCAATAGACCACGAAATATTATATGTGTACTTGGAAATATCCCAGCATGCTATCAGTACGGCTTTGGTCCGTGAAGAGGACCGAGTTCAAAAGCTAGTTTACTATGTTAATAAACGTCTGACGGGGGCAGAAAGAAATTATCCCAAGGTCGAGAAATTAGCCTATTGCTTGGTGATTGCATCACACAAGCTTCGCCCATATTTTCAGGCACACTCAATCAGTGTTTACACCGATCAACCCTTATGACAGGCACTCAAACGAACTGAAACTTATGGAAGGATGTTAAAATGGAATATCGAGTTGAGTCAGTTCGATATTACTTATCTGCCGCGAAGGTCATACAGGGACAAGCGCTAGCAGATTTCATCGCTGAATTCACCATGGCAGACGAATTAAACAGCCGCAATGTCATACCTCCCGTTCGATGGAAGATGTACACCGATGGGGCATCTAACGACCGTTGTTCGGGGGTTGGCAAGGTTCTTATAACTCCTGAGAACCGATCAGTTTGCTATGCTTTGAAGCTCGAATTCACAGCAACGAATAACGAAGCCAAGTATGAAGCATTGATTGCCGGCTTAAGACTCATCAAAAAAATGGGTGTAAGATCGGTTGAAATCTTTTGCGACTCGCAACTGGTGGTGTACCAAGTGCGGGGAGACTACCAAGCAAGGGGTAGAGGCATGCCCCATATTTGGTCCGAGTTCAGGAACCGCTAGCGAATCTCGAGTATTATGATTTTTCACATGTCCCATGTGAGCAACACAGAGCAGCCAATTCAAAATTCGCAAGCACTGGTGATGCGCAGCAGATGGGATTGTTTCCCGTTGAAACCTTACATGTTCCGAGCATAAATATGATGGTCATTCGTAATGTTTTGCGTTATGTGATGCAAGATGAGGTAATGTATCGGAAGGGATTCTCAACCCCCTTTATCCGGTGCATTGCCCATGATGAGATAAAACGAATCAAATGAAGATCTCTTGCTAGAATCATTGGACTTCATTGATCAAAAACGTAAAGAAGCTAATTTAAGAGCGGCCGCGTACAGGCACCGAGTTGCTCGATATTATAATGAAACAGTCCGACCGAGAATCTTTGGCGTGCGTGATCTCGTTTTGAAATGAGTTTTCCCAGTTCCATCACATATGATCCTCACATGGGAAGGTCCATACGTCATTGAACGGAAGCTTGGAGAAGGAACTTTCAAGCTAGCGACCGTTAATGGTGCAACACTCCCCCGAGCATGGAATAGTGAACATTTGCAGCATTATTACACTTAGTTCATTTCTTTCATATTTTAGTTGCATTTATTTCCAGCAAGTTTTTATTCCCAGTTTATGGCATGTAAATTTAGCTTATTTGCATTAATAAAGGATTGAAGCCATTTTCTCTATGAATTGTCGATGTTTCTGTGTATGATAACACTGTGACAAATAACTAAAGTATACATTATTCTGTCTAACATACGAACGTGCTCGAGCACTCAAAATCTCCAAGTCCCCGGAGTGCGGACTGGAGTACCTAAGTCCCCGGAGTGTGGACCAGAGTATAAACGACTCAAAATCTCCAAGTCCCCAGAGTGCAGACTGGAATACTCTAAGTCCCCGGAGTGCGGACCAGAGTATAGACGACTCAAAATCTCCAAGTCCCCAGAGTGCGGACTGGAGTACTCTAAGTCCCCGGAGTGCGGACTAGAGTATAAACGACTCAAAATCTCCAAGTCCCCAGAGTGCAGACTGGAGAACTTTGAGTCCCCGGAGTGCGGACCAGAGTATAAACGACTCAAAATGTCCAAGTCCCCTGAGTGCGGACTGGAGTACTCTAAGTCCTCGGAGTGCGGACCAGAGTATAAACGATTCAAAATCTCCAAGTCCCTGGAGTGCAGGCTGGAGTACTCTGGGTCCCCGGAGTGCGGACCAGAGTATAAACGACTCAAAACTCCAAGTCCCCTGAATGCGGACTGGAGTACTCTAAGTCCCCGGAGTGCGGATTCGAGTATAAACGGCTCAAAACTCCAAGTCCCTTGAGTGCGGACTGGAGTACTCTAAGTCCCCGGAGTGCGGATTCGAGTATAAACGACTCAAATCTTAAGTACCCTGAGTGCGGACTAGAGTACTCTAAGTCCCCGAAGTGCGGATTCGAGTATAAACGACTCAAATCTCCAAGTCCCCTGAGTGTGGACTGGAGTACTCTAAGTCCTCAGAGTGTGGATTCGAGTATAAGCGATTCAAATCTCCAAGTTCCCTGAGTACGAACTAAGACACAAATGACTTGAATTTATCAAACCCCCGAAATACGGACTAAAAAATATTGTAAGTGCTTGAAGCACAGAATGAAAAATGAACAACTCCCAAAGAATTTCCAAGCTATATAAAGATGAACCGAGAAGTCTATGTTATTCACAACAGCTTGGATTTCAATCACAATCACGTAGAAAACTAAACGATAAGAGTCTTTTGAAAGACAGAAAAACTAAACTTTATTCAAAATTGAGTTTCTACAACTCCTCCAAAAGTTGGAGTCAACAGTCCATTTACAAGGACTACGAAAATAGATAAAAATAATTACATAACCTAAACTAACTCTCGTTGAATGAGAATAATGATCACTTCTTGGATTTCGTCGACTTCTTCCCCTCCTTTGTCTTCTCAGACGACTCCTCTCCTGTACGTTTACCCTTGGTAATCCTCTTTGATGGAGAGGCAGCAACCGAAGAAGTATGGGGAACTTCCATTGGCCTGGACCTGCCAGGAAGGATAATTTTCAATGGCTTGTCCAGCGGATCGTTTAAGTCCACAACTTGAGGCTCGACTTTGATCTTGACTGTCTCTTCCTTCTCCCTCTCAAGCTTCTCCTCTATGCTCAGTTTGGATGTGTGTTCAGAAGCTCCCGTAATCTCGACTTTATAACTCCCATCGATAGGAGAGGAAGTCTCGCACTTGTCCTCATCAAGCGCTCCGATCACCTGAACATCTGGACCAGGAGCCTCCCCTGCATGAGTAGCCTCACTTGTTTTTTCCTCCACCTCCTTGGAGACATCGCTCCTCAGAGTGGGCTCAGGATCAGAACGGTCTGCACAAAATCATTAAAACAAGCATTAGAATACAATAGTCCTCCATGAAGAACGACGACTTTTAAAATCTTAAAGTGAAGGGTTATCTACCAGATTCTGGCAAACTCTCAGCCGTCCGAGGGGTCTTACCCTATGGAATGGGAGACAGTATGTGGACGCCAAGGCCAGGGTCCTCCGAGTTGTAACCAATATGCTGCTCAAATGGATCGAGTATCGAACGATCGTCCGACTGAGTAGGCACATGAGCTGGAGACACGGCCCCGGATGGACCGGTAATAGCATCTTTCCCTTTTGATGAGGGGGAGCCTTTGCAATAAAGGGCTTTCGCCGCAGACAGTTTTGAAGGCTCGTTCCCCTTAAGATATTCCTTTATCAGAGCGTCCTCATCAACCTCGTCGGTGTTAAGTTCAACCTTCCTGATTTCTATTAAGGTCCCCCACGCCTCGGCTAAAGATTCGAGATAGACCTCGTCCAGAAAAGTTAAATCCTGGTGCATGAGAGCGCGGGGCATTGAATTCCGCAATAAGCGGGTCGAACATGCTTTTGATTTCTTCCCTACCTTCTTCCTTAGCCGCCTCAAGACGGGAGTCGATCTCCGCAGATGCCATCTTTTTGCCCTCTTCATGGGCTTCGTTCTTTAGCGCCTCAATTTTGGAAAGCTCATCCTCAAGTTTCGCCTTTAGGAGTCGCGTAGCAACGATCTCGTCGCAATACCATTGCGACTCTTCTTGTGCAGCAGTCTTCTCTTCTTGCTCTTTGCGGAGTCGCTCCTAGAGTTCTTTGACTCGGAGCCTGAACGCATCCTCTCTTTTTGTACCGATTCTTTCTCCAAAGCTAAGGCCTCACAGCATTGGACTGCTTCGTCGATTTCTTTTTTGTGGGCTGATCCCAAACAAGTTACCGCTTCGGCGATATCTTTGGCACTCTGCTGGGCGGCCTCAAGCTGAGATTTGTAAGACGTGAGCTCTTCGTTCTGAGCTTTGATAATGTCTTTATCATGGATAGCCTCAAGCTTCAGGTGATCAATCTCATGCCGGCGCTCTGCGGAGACTCCTGACACTTTTCCAGCAAGATGAACAAACGCGTCATGTTGAACATAGACGTCGTTGGTACAGGCGATAGCACTCTGTTTGACGTGTCCCGATATAAGATGAATTGCGGGGAGAAATTTCAGGCCATCAAAGCAGATTTTCGAGAACTTAGCCTTGAGCTCGTTCAGTCTCTTCGGTATTATTGGATCTGTTGCAGGAACAGGAGGAGATGGCTTTGAAAGTTCAGTCCTCTTGTGAGAATCCCGGGACTGTTGAGTGGTGAAGGAATCGGAGTGTTGATCGCGAGGGACATCTGATTGCGACCCCTTATGGCCGTGCTTATCTTTGCTTTGCCCCAAGTGAGAAGGGGGATTATGATGTTATTTGGGCTAATAATACCATTTCTTCCGAGATGATGAATCTCAGGAATAATAATCCCTATCGCCGTCGTCATCCCTATCTCGGCGTCTTCCGAAACCTGAGTCCCATCCTGATTGATGGAAAATCGATGAACCGCGAAGGCGGTCAAGTCCATGTGTACGCCCCATGTCACCTGCGTAGAGTTTAAGTAACGAAGAGTTAATAAAAAGCAAGGTAATGACGGAAAGTTCAAGTGCAAAGTGGAGTGCGTGCGTTTGTGTGTGTCCTAGTGTTTTCCCCCGATAGACCAGTTTCTTTACTAATAGGAGTTTGTCCTCCCTTGCTTTGGGCTTGAGCGTCGGCATCGCCTCTCGCGGGGGAGTGGAGCTTAAGGGTCTTGGGATCGTCGAAACCATAGTTGAGCAGGTCGTCAGGTATCATAAGGTTCGACAGATATTTTAGAGAACTTTGCAAATGCTGCGGGGAAGCTTCTTTCTCCTTTGGAATAAGGGTAACCTTAGAAGTTCCGCCCACTTTCTCCTTCATCAGCTTATACGTTAGTTTCTTCTTCCTCTTCGAAGGGGAAGATGACGTTTCAATTTCGTGGACTTCAACGATTGGATCCCGAGGTGGACTAACAGTTTTGCCTTGTACTTCGGGCGTTTCGGTTTCCTTAATGTCCCCCTCTTCTAATGTGTCAGGGGCGTTACATGTCGAAGACTTGGCCTGCTTTTTCCCTTCGCCAGCGGTAGGCCTGGGCATGGTAACGCCCTGAGGGAGGCTTATCCGGCGACCTTCCGCCAATAGCCCGAACCTTGAAAGCGACTCATTTGTAATGAGATTTTTGATGTCCCATTCTTTGGCGGGAATGGCTCGAATAGCCTCGACGGCTTCAGAGTATCCGGGCCCATCATGACGTGGGTTAATGCCTGAAAGGATGGAAAAGGGTTAGAAAAGGTACAACTTCGACCAAACATGAGTGTCAACCCAAGAAAAAGACTTACTTCCTTCCACCCATCTCCTCGCAAAGCCGAGAGGACAGCGCACATAAAACCATTCCTGTTTATACAGGGAGAACTTGGTCCATGCCCCAGTTAAGATTGGACATTTGTTACGCGGATCGAGAAACATAAAAGATGGGCTATCCCTCCACTTCTTGATGCAATATATGTATCTGATATCGCCCGGAGTTGAAGCCTGGAAAGGACACTCATGAAGAGGATACAGGTGCCGTAGATGAATGCGTGGCTGTTTGGGTGCAGTTGCGACGGGGAAATGTCGATATACTGCAGCATGTCTCGAAGAAACGAGTTGAACGGTGGCACACTACCAACCCATCACATAAATTTATTACAAACTGTGTATCCGACTAGGGGCAAGTGTGGACGATCGTGCCCCGATGGAACTAGCACGTCGTCAAAGGGGATTCCATGGACAGAGCATATTCGACGGAGTGTACTTTCATTAATCTTCAAAGCCTATGAATCGACTGGGTTGTCCAAGAAAATTGCTACCTCCAGAGCGTCGGGAGCCAAGTTATGAGCAGGGGAAGTTGACAGATTTGAAGTATCTGCGACTTTTTGTCGAGTGGATGGCCCAGGTCTGTTTGAGATCGTAGTAGAGTTAGATTTCCTAGACATCGCTAACGAAGATTGAATCTAACAGAGTACCTATTTGAACTATACTTGAAAAGTAATCGACGTTAGACTTAACAGAATAAGTATTCCCCCCGTGTGGTGTGTGAACTAGTGCGATCATTCAAGTATAAGTGCTAAGAAATTATAAGTCACAGAGTTGATGGTATAAAGTTGAGCTTTGAACTGTCATCTTCGAAGACCATCATCGTTGACCGTCTCCGAAAGCCAGCCTTGCAATGTTTTCAAATTTGAACTCGGACATTGGCAAAAGCTTTTATCTGTTTTTATTGATTTAATCTCAGGCTTGTGATTATCGAAACTAGGAAGTTATCAATCTAGATTAATTGGATATGCTAGTATGCTTAGGTCCTTGTCCTTGTTTTTGTCATATGATTAGGCAAGGTGAATAGGTGAATTCGACGAGGGTTATGTTCAAGTTGGAACGATTTCGGCTGTTGTTATCAACCCATCAAGGGTCAAGGCCGAGCAACATTTGAAACGCACGGCCTAAATGACGTTCGGCCTAAATGTCGTTCGTCCTAAATGTTGTTCGGCCTGAATATCGATCGGCCATTATTCTGTTCCGCCATTATTCTGTTCGGCCTAAATTCAAGTAACGATCAACATAAATACAAATCTCCCAACCCTTCTTATTCACCGTTCGACACGAGGCAAATCATGCCAAACCATACTTATGCCGAGCCGCTCCGCTCGACATTCTGCCCTTAACATCATTTTTCCTCTTTTCCTCCATCTCTTCCGACCGGCATGGCCAAGTCCTTCGGCAAGTCATATCGAACCATGTCGATCAGCATCCTGCCCACTCCCCGCTTCCTTTCTGTTCTTCCACTCCAACCTCGTTCGGCATGTGGGGGATCATGCCGAACCATAGCCATGCTGATCCACACCACTAGGCCTTATCTCCAATTCCATTCCCATGCTCCCTTATGATCACTCGGCCTTAAAAGATCATGCCGAGCCACAACAATGCATCTTACACTTTTCTCTTCTCCATTCCACCCACCTTGAAATCACCTAAAAGCATACTAATTTCCAGCCCTAGGACGCATCCGAACCTTAATTCATCTCCCTCAACCACACTTCTCCTACTTTCTACAATCTATGAAGGATTTACGCGTTCGAGTTATGTGTTATACTTCCTAATTTGAGAAAGTGATCGAAAGGTTCTTACCGAAGAGAACGGAAGGAGCTTGGAGGTCTGTGAGCTTAAGATTTGAGGTTGTTCGAATTTAACTTGTGAAGGAGTTGTAGGAAGGGCGTGTTGGATTCAAAGTAGGAAGGGAAGATCGGTGAGGTGAATAAAACTTAAGGAAGGTAAGTTACGAGTTCTTGGAAAATAGCGGGGGTGAAAAAGTAAAAAGAGAAGAAGGAGTGGAATGCGGGGTTTTATAGGGGAAGAAAGGAAGTCGAAGAGACGATGACCGCTAGAACCGGTCAAAGCGCTTCATTCGTTCGCCATCGGCTATACTATTCGGCATCCAGAGCGCTCGGCTTCGACCATGCTATTCGGCATTTGTATGTCGTTTGGCATGCATTGTCTCACTCGGTATTCACAAGAAAACACCATCAAGAAGAATAATCCAGGGCTCAAAGCGAAGCATGGAGGACTCGCGATTCAAAGCGCATCATGTTCGATCACGTGATGCACTTTGGGGGGCAAGTGTTAACTGGAGATTTGACCAGGCAACTAGGCACTCGGCACTTGCATACCGTTCGGCATCCCGAGTGTTCGGCACAACATACTTGGTCGGCTTCCAGGTTCGTTCAGCACAAACGGGTCGTTCAGCATTCAAGTTCGATCGGCTTCCAGGGACGTTCGGCATTCAAGAGCGTTCGGCATTGAGAGCCGTTCGGTATTGCATATCATTCGGCATTACATGTCGTTCGGCATCTATGGACATTCGACATTCAAGAGCGTTTGACATTGAGAGCCAGTCGGTATTGAATATCGTTCGGCATTAAGTGTCGTTCGACATTTATGGACGTTCGGCTTGGCAAAGTCGTTCTGCATTCCATACTGCTCGGCATCCAGACCTTGTTCGGCACTCAACCCCGTTTGACATAAACCTCGATCGGCATTCGAGATCGTTCGGCATCCAGAGGTGTTTGGCATTCATGCCTTGTTCGGCATTCGAGATCGGTCGGCATCCAGAGGTGTTCGGCATTCATCCCATCTCGACCGGCTTCGATTATTGCTCGGCCTGCACTCTCCACTCAGCACATCACTTCGTTCGGCATGAAGGCATCATTTGGAATTTTGCCGTTCGGCATCTATGGATCGGCACACAGAACTCACCCTTCTTGGGCCGAGATATTTAGCTACCAGGCCCACCAAGGAAGTCCAACCCATCTTCGTCTATAAATGGAGAGGCAGGGGCACAATGAAAGGGACCTTTTTTTGAGAACACTGAGGAGACTCTACTGCATTCAAGGCTCACTCAAGATTTATCTTTTTTGCTTAGCAATTGTATTTAAGTAATTGGTATACGGATTGTATCTATAATCGATTATCAAGAGAAGCAAGGCATCGTTCGGAATTTTGCCGTTCGGCATCTATGGATCGGCACACAGAACTCACTCTTCTTGGGCCGAGATATTTAGCTACCAGGCCCACCAAGGAAGTCCAACCCATCTTCGTCTATAAATGAAGAGACAGGGGCACAATGAAAGGGACCTTTTATTGAGAACACCAAGGAGACTCTGCTGCATTCAAGGCTCACTCAAGACTTATCTTGTTTGCTTAACAATTGTATTTAAGTAATTGGTATACGGATTGTATCTGTAATCGATTATCAAGAGAAGCAATAAAGATCTACCTCAAAGTGGATGTAGGCAATTACGCCAAACCACTATAAATCCGGTGTTCATTTTTTTGCATTTAAATTTACGTATTGTTCTCTATTTAACTTTACTTTCTTCATTAATCTCACTACACAATCTCTCTTAAGGATGTTAGTGACCAATCTGGTGCTAACATCAGCCATTGAGGAAGAGGAGCAACAGAAGTTCTGTACGTACAGAAATGAGAAATAGAAAGGTTGCTAGAGTTTATAACCGGATATATATAGGCAGGACAACTATAGAAACAAATGGGCTTGATTGGTTTGGAAAATTGAACGATATATGGCCCGAAAAGCCCTTTTTGACTCCGGAACAAAATTGGGTCAACCATTATGTCAAAATAGATGTTTTAAAATATTTAAAAATCAATGGAATATGTTTCAGGTCCAAATTCCACCATATGAAAAAGTTATGCTAAAATAAAATTATTTCAAATTGATTTCAATAGGTTTCAATTTAATTGATTTCTAGGCGTTTCGAGTCCGTACGATCAAACGACAAGTCTGATCGTTACAAAACTTGAAAACCAACAATAATTCACTATTACGGATCCGATGAAACTGGGTTCATCGAAATCCGAGTCAATGGCCAATATGGCTATTTTTAAATTAATTAAATCAATTAGTTAATTAAATCAAATTTTCAAATTCAGTTCCATAATTGACAATTTTTATCATTTTTAAATTTCTTAATCATTTACACTAATTTAAACAAATTAGATGTCAATCTGGAGTTGATTAATTTATCAATTTCAGTGTTAACCTCAATTTCATTAAATTTAGAAATTCAAAATTTAATTTCCAATAATTCCATTTAATTTACTTTTCATTCTGTTATTCAATCCATTGTTGTCAAATGGATGAAATTAACAATGGATTCACGATCTATTACATTAATATTCTCAAATTCCATCTAATTTCAATTATCGTAATATTCACATATTTAATTTCATTTAATTGCAATTAATTTCCAATTAAATTGAATGGACTACATAAATAGGTAACTTATAAGAATTGTCACTATTCACTTTCAATTTTATTTATATGCTTATTACTTAAAACCAATGTTGCCATTAGTTTTATAAAACAAGTTTCGTTCAATTATTATTAATCATAGTATTATTTCCTTGGTTAATTCAATATTTTTGTTTGTTTTCTTATATTTAATTTATTGCCTAGTATAACATTTACACTAATTCCATTATTTGTAATTTCATTCAAATAGTCAATAAATAATTTAGGTTAGCATTATTACCTCTCATTTAAGTTATTATTTCATTAATAAATCACAAATTTCTGTTGTTTTTCAATATTAGATAACAAACGTTTAATAAAATTAACAATTAAATTATCGAAAATTTACGGGTCGTTACAACCACCACCCTTCTCCTACCGTCGACACCTCGAACAAACCACCCACATCCAACTCTAATCAACAACACCCCTGGAAGCCCGACCAACCCCTCGCTCGAAAAATTGGAACTCCACCCAGAAAAAATTGGAACCTTCATCCTCAATCGTTCACCTCGCTTGACCACCTTCGACCACCGGCCATCGCCAAAATCCACCAGAAGCTTCGCCTCCTTCTCCTCTTCCAATCCCTTCATACCGCACATATGAAAGCCCTCTACGTCGCCAACATTCCCCAAAAAACTGAACAGACCAAACCCACTCCCTAACCCTACTTTACCTCCGACCGACCACCACGCCAACAAATAAAATACCCCACCATTTTTCACGAACTCCCCGACCACCAAAAAAACTCCATGCCAGAACTCGACCCACAACATTGGGTGGTTCGCTGGAATTTGACCAAAAACGAAAACCCTTTCATCCCCCTTTCCCTCTCGATATACTTGACTAAAAATTCCCAAACCTTTTCCAAAATCAATCACTTTGACAGGCGATGACTTCATATAATCAAATGGATGAATTATGATTCTCAAATTTCTTTCTTTTTGGGTCAACTTACTGTAAAACACCCTTTTCATATGCTATATTTACTAATATTCAATAAAACTATTTTTAAAACAAAGAATATTCAAACATGAATAGTTTTTCTTTTTAAACCATAACATAAAACTAACTAGGGTGAGAGGTAGAGATTTTAGAAGTTTATCATAACAGTTTTTCTCTATACATGGAGCAGAGCAAAAGAATGATGTACAGGCTTCTGGGGTTTATAGTTATACATCCAGATATACATTCATATATATAAACACTGACACTTCTTACATATGAGCAACTTGTAAACCCAAAAGCTTTTTCATCTAAATATGCAAGTTTATAGTTGAACCTGATTTTGTAAGTAAGAAGAAAAGAATTTGTTTTACTCACAGCTTTGAAAAAGAGAAGATATTGCTTGCTTTTGTTTTTGATCTACTGGCACTCTTAGTTTCTACAGAGTTTTAATTGTAGCTTTGTTTCTTTCTTTTTTTGTTTGCTTTTGAAAGTTAGAACCTATACGTGAAGAATGTGGTGACACTTATAGGAAAAGAGGAGGGAACATCTTTATACAGGGCTAAAAACCATTTTCATGTACAGTGATTTTTTCCTTTGATTTTTAATCACTGACTTGATTTGAAAATAAGTGATTTGCTTTCCTAGTTGATTTGATAATTTGTGTGTGAGATTTGATTTTTTTTTGCCTGAGAAGATGTGCATTTATTCCTATGCCCCCTTGTATACATATATACTTCAAATATAAAAACATAGCTTATTTTACCTTATGACATATTTTTTCCTTATATACAAACATATGTTCTCATGCCTAAGTCTTGTATTATTTCTATAAATTTTTACATATACCCTATAACTAACATACAAATAAAATTTTGCCACTTGCATGTATTTATCCTTATATATATATATATATATATTATTTTAAACATTATATCAAAAGTTAAATACGCACACAAACACACACACACACACACACATATATATATATATATATCTGTGTGTGTGTATAATTATATCCTATAATAGAAAGGTGGAATTTTTTCATTTAAATATTTTTCAGAAATTATAATTTAACTTTTAAATCATAGCCTCCAGAATATATATATTCCCATAAATCATAATTCATTACTTGACTGATGAAAATAATGTTTCAATATTTAAAATCAGTTAATTATTCAAATAACAAGTGCCCAAAATCTGGGTCATTATAGATAACCAATTAGTTGTTGTGATTTATTGGCTAATTTGGATGTTGAATTATGATGGATGTTATTGGTTGACAATTTGGATGATTGGATGTTTATTTATGTCTATATCTCTGTTATCATTTTGGGTTGAAATGATACATACCCGAACGATCTTATAGATTAGGAAAAAATCGTTATGGGTTGAATTGATAAACCCAAGCGGTTTCGTTGATTTGGAAATTTTGATTTTGGATACTGGTGAAAACGGTATATATCCATACAATTTCTTGAATTAGGATTATGTGTCGGAATTGAATTATTTGAAAGATTTAAGTTAAACTTTGAATTATTTTAAATTAACTTGGTTAAAATTTGTATTTCGAATTATTTAAATCTCTTAAATTATTATATTGACATTGTACACTTGATAGGAGATGGAAAATCCCGTAACATCTCTAAAGCCATTGCACTCATATTTTGTTTTAGATTAATTTGACTTACATAAGATCTTTAGTTCTAACTCGAGTGTTTTGTTTTTCATTACGCTCGGGTCAGTCTGAGCTTTCCAGTGTATTAAAGACTATTTTATGGAGGACGAAGACGAAGACGAAGATTCAGTATATTATTGCTATTTATTATTATTACCCCACTGCATATTGTGCTCTGCTGCATTATTTTTTTATTTCTGATGTATGTATAACTACGAGTTGAATTGTAAAAGTGTAATCAAACATTATTTGTAAAACAGCTTCATGAACTATTTATTTGATTATTATATTTTGTTGTTCCATTACGAGATTCTGTATTTTGTTTTTTCTTTCTTTCTTTTATTTTCTTATTTACCCCATTTACAATCATCTCATTTGAATGGTTTGAGTCTGACACATATGGGTTATTGTTGATTTGAACCATCCAAGGTGGGTCGTTATATCATTAGTGGATGGATTTGCTTATCGTTTGTCATAGCAGACCGAAACAAGAATTATACGCACAGAACATCATCAGAGATTACTACACTATATAACTCACATGTTTCTCCTATATATTTTCAAAGTTACATTTTGTGTCCAAACGATTAATAAAAATTTAAATCAAGGATTTAATTTCATAGGGAAAATCAACATTGGTTAAGCACATAAGAAACCACTTGCCTTCTTAATAAACCCTTTCATTAATTATAATCACTTTGTAACTTACTTTTATAAAAATACCTTTAAAAAGATTTACCCACAAATCCCTATATTTTAAAACTTGGAAATTATCCATATACTTACCTCAATGGTATAAGTATATTTACAAAATAGGCGAAGAATTCCTTTTTACAAAATTCTCGGATTATTTATAAATTCTTTTATAAATACCTAAAACCCCTTTTTTAAGCTATCATATAAATCCTTAAAACCATTTAAAAATGTCTCCAAATCATTTCTTAAATCGTTTGTTACTATTTATAAATCCATATAACTAATTATAAAACTCCTCTTATAAATTTATAAACCTATTTCTAAAATTCGTTTATAAACATCTAACATTTATAAAACTCTACCTTGTAAATAATCTTCCTTTAAATCGTCAAACCATGTTAAAAAATTCTTCTTATAAAACCCAAATCTATTTACAGGACTCTATTTATAATCTCTAACATTTATAAAGTCATTTAGTTTACATTAAGGCACTATTATATATAAAAATAATAATTAACAATTATAAATAAATAATTATTATTTACTTCAAAATATTTTAAAAATAATATTTAATAATTTCAAAACAGTATGAATGTTAAGTGAATAATAATTATAAATAACAAATTAACCTTATCATATTCCTTAAGCTCCATTCTTAAATGTTAAGTATGTTTAAAGGTGTTTAATTAATGTTAATTAATTTCAAACTATTTCCTTAATTAAATATATATTTATTTTCGATTTTGAAAAATTCGAACTTCAAAGATGTTTCCTTTTGAACTCCAGCCAGAAAAGTTTATATATGAAAGTTGATTAGAAAAGCTCCATAAAGCCAACGGTGCAAGTTTCATAGTCAAAGCATGACATTTGCAAAAAATTGCTTCTACCTATTTATTATTAATTAATCAATCTTCATGTTAGTTAATTACTATAAAAATCACGGTGTGTTATATTCTCCCCCTTAAGAATTTCATCCTCGAAATCCGTCAAGGGTTCAATCATGTAATCAAATGCACATCCATTCTGTTCTAAAAATCAATTAGTGTGCAACTAATTTTGCAACAATCTGTGTACATATGCACAATGAATTAGAATACATATGATATGCATGAATAATAATTTCTAATTGGCACCACCTATACAAATGATTTCTTTTAAACCAATTTCGAAAATATGATGCTAACATACTAAATATACTGCCAGTTCTACATGAATACAACTTCTTGAAAAATTCAAAAATGGCCGTTTTCATTTAAATTTTTCCACACTTATACTAAGTTGAAGCATAGTTCAACCAATTTTCATCCAATTCCTACCACCCAAATTCCTAGCACACCATTGCTTACATCCAAGTTTTAAAAAAATTTAGTTTTCTAAACATACCTACTTATGCTTGGTAAAGGTCTATATGGAAAATTCGGTATTTCCATCCTTCTCTTATGTGCCTCTTTTCATTATACCTTAGAATCTACTCCTTTGCCCCTAATCCTTTTCCAACTTTCTCAAATACAGTTTGCATAAGTAATTTTTGTTTATATTTTTAAAGTTCAAAAACACTATTTTGTTCAAAAATCGGTTTTTTATACTCATCGGCGACGTAATTAAGAAAACATTCCACAGACAAAAGATTTCCTTGTCACCCGTAGTACTTATTTTATTATCACTATTGTTGCATAGTAAAATCTATACTACCCCACTTGTCGTCTATTCCCAGATATCAGTATGTAGTATTTCAAAATCATAAAATTTAGATTTCTTAGCTTTTAAAATATTTTCTTTTCCAAACTTGCACTATTTATTAAAAATATTCCACAAGTAAATTTTTCATAAAAAAATTCATTTGCAATGTAAACGTATTTAAATTTCAAAAATAATTTTTCCATGTTTCTGATATCACTGTTTAACCAACAATCCATCGTCCATAATGGACTTCACTTAGTTGCACGGTAAATTTCTACATTTTCAAATATTTTTCTTTCTTATTAAACCAGTATAGAAGATAATTATTAAATTTCAGTCTCTAAGGAACAGGAACATTGATCCGTGGATCGCCTCACCATACTCTTACCCTTCGACTATCAAATTTATTTTTTGATAACTTTTTGGGACTACAATTTCATTTTTCTTTTATTTTAGTAGTTAGTTAAAAAAAATTCTTAATTTGTTAATTAACTTGCAACTTCCACCTTTTTCCCTCGCGTTAGTTGGGTGACACAAATTTTGGCTTTTTTACTGTTTTCCCAATCATAGCGGTCCACATAGGAAAAACATAAAAAGGAACATTTCCATTCAATATACGTAGTTTTCATAGCAAAAAATAATGCTTAAAATCCAAAAAAATAAAATTTAGCAATGAAAGGAAACATAATACAATTATCACTCCTGATTAAAATGTACCTTCCTAACAGACCACCTATAAGAATCTTTATATCTTAACTTTGAGTTTTCCAAAATACTCCATGAGTATTTGCCACCTTATAATCATTGGTATCTTCCTCATAGCCCTGTTTCTGTTTATACTTCATAACTTTTCTATTATTTCAAACAATATACCCTTATTTTTAAATTGTTTGATTCATAGAAATTTATATAATTGTCCCTTTTTATTCTAACGAATTAAAATATGTCAAATACCAACCTATTTGCAATAAATCAAACCTCACTTCTATTTATACTTCATAACTTTTCTATTATTCAACTCTTCATCCTAAACTACACTAATTCCCTTTTTTTCTCATAAGTATTTGCCCTATAACATCTAAGAAGCTTGTAATTTATGAAAGGCATAACTGTCAAACATTTTACAACATTATGAGCTTATAATTTACACAACATAAAAACATCATTTTATCTATTAAGCAACAACTTTTTTGACATCATTGTAGTTATGAATTCAGTGGATAATAGAGATTCCTAACTTGGCCAACATACTACATTATTGGGCTTACTACCATACCAAGAAGTGATATATATTTATCATTTCTGCTTTTTTAGAAAGTGCATTCACTAACTTACAATATATAACCAAAAACTTTTCTTAGTGATTGTTGTTTTTTACACTTTCATTTTTGAGAGTCGTGGACAAGTTTGTAATTCAAGCAAAAATTTAGGTGCTTTGCAATCCTTTCATATAGATGATTTTTAGACCCTTAGATTCTTAAGTCAACTTGATTTGCAGGGCACAAGGAGTATAAGGACTGCAGGATAAGATTCAATGGATACAGTGGACATTCATAGAATGAATATCTAACAATGAAAATTTTAACATTATGTATGACTGGTTACGCGGGTAATTAATGTTTGAACCATGTATATACCAGCAGCACAAATAGTGGAGGCATAACTTATTGTAGACACTTTCAATTTCACATCCACCTTTGACAATGGTGTATTTTTATTAACTTGAACGATCCAAGCTTTAACTCTTTTAACCACAAATAATATTCCTACTATTTTATTTGTAATGTTCAGTGATGGAGTGACAAATATTTGTTAAAAATTATATGCACACACATGTGCTCTATGTTAACAGATCGCTATTATATGATTTTTTAAGATTGAATCAATAAATTAACTAACTGGGACTTTTGTACAATTATATAGGTACAATTATTGCTACTACGTTAGCAATTCAGCAACATATGTGTACTTGCTTGGCATAGTTTTAAAGGAAGTATATGTACTGTTGGCATCAAAATTGGCCATCAACACACAATTATAACTGAAAGCACCAATATCCAGTCACCAATCACAAACAGAGTATATGTAGAGAATATAATATAAAGAATAATCAAAATTCAAACGAAAGAAAGTAAAAAAGAGACACGATTTGTAGTGGTTCGGCTAACTTCAGCTTACATCCATTCCAGAGCGATCCTTTTTATTACCAGAAATTTGATTACAGTTGCAATCTAGAATTCCCAAACAGAAATGGCAGAGTAGCCTCTAGGTGAAAGATGAAGAGAAACATAATAAAGGTCAAGAGAGATCCCCTTTTCTGAAGCCAAGCCTGCTGTATTTATACGTGAAACTCCGGCTACAAGGCCTTTTCACCTACACGGGCCCACCATAACGATCATAGAACCCAAATCGTTCGTCCTATGCCAACCCGAAGTAGATCGTATGCCAACCTGAAGCAAGTGATATGCAGACCCAAAATTAACTTCATGCCGACCTGAAGTAAGCTCGTAGCCAACCCGAAGTAGCTCCTTCTTCGCCGACCCAAGGTTTAAGCCATGCCTACCCGAAGTGATGTCCTTGCCAACCCAAAGTGAAGTCTTTGCTGACCCGAAGTAACCAAATGCTGACCCGAAGCCACTCCACTCTTGTCGACCCGATGCTTCCTTCCTTGCCGACCTGAAACCAACTCAACACTGACCTAAATTAGTCCTAATGCCAACCCATGATGTGATACAACCTCCATCCTACACCGACCGGAAGCTATGCCTGTGCCGACTCGAAAAAAATGCTAACCCCCTCCTTAAGCTACTTTCATCCTTGCCAAATCCATATTCCAAGTTCCCTTCATCGTCCATCCATCCACTATGCTTAATCCTGGCTTCTTATTCGTATTTATTATCCGTAATTGGTCATCCATCCATCCATTCAAACCAAATACACAATATTCCAACATCGATAACCATGAAGTCTATTAGGTTAAATCCTTCTGTATATGGCATTACCAAAGGGGGGGATAACATTTTCCCCTTAAAAATGCCTTTGCTAGTGGAAGGCATGTTTTGGATTGCCATAAGTCTGAAATCCGAAGTCCATAATCTATTGATTGCCATATCATCCAAGCTAGAGTCTAATCCATTGCTAATTAAATCCTTGATCTCTCTGAATTATTAGCGAAATTCATGACTGTTCCGAGTCGATATCCAATTCTGAATCAATTCCAAATCCATTAATCGAATCCACAATCTCTCTGGATTGTTTTACCCAAATCTAGGACCACTTTATGTCTTATAATCCAAATCCGGGACTTCGGTAGGTCCATATCCAAATCCGGGACCTTTCTGGGTGTATATCTAAATCCAGGACCTCTCCTGTTCCATATCCAAATCCGGCACCTCTCCAGGTCCATATCTAAATCTAGGACCACTACGGGTCCATAATCAAATCTGGGACCTCTCCGGGTCCATATTCAAATCCGGGACCTCTTCGGGTCCATGTTCAAATCCGAGACCACCCCGGATTCATATCTGAATCCTTATACCTCTTCGGGTCATTTTATCCTACTCCGGTCTTGACTCTCCGGTTGCGGCTTATCCATGGTTATCCTTCTTCGGTCTTGACTCTCCGTCAAGGACTTAATCCATGGGGTATCCTACTCTAGCCTCAATCCCCAGATGAGGACTTAATCTGTGGAATATCCTTCTCCGACCTCGACTCTCCGATCGAGGACTTAATCTGTGGTCAAGTCCAACGTGTCGCTCATTGACGAATGGACTCATAACTCACAGTTTTTGCCCCGTCTCTCCGGTCAAGTTCGTAACCGTGACATGTGTTATTTATTACATTAATCAAAATCCAATCATTCCAAAGTTCAATTGTTAAAATACAAAATAAAAGCCCATACGACAAAGAAAATCAAATAGCCATAGTACCAGAAAAACCAAGGTTTGTAGTAAACGGAAAAACCAAGATTTCATAAACCCGAGCACCATGGTTCATCATCATGCCAGAGCATACCTAGGGACTGTCCTCGATCTCGTACATGTGTAAGTGATTTAGCTGCATTACTTCGGGGCTTATTACTTAATCTATGCCATAAATCCAATCGGTTAATCATAAGTTGACGATGAAGCCTTGATCCAGTGCCATCTTTGTTTGAGGTAGGTAGTGGCTGCTCCCGTTCCACTTCCACAGCTTGATTCCTTATATATTGTTGCAAATGACCATTCCTCACATGCGTCTCAACCATATCCTTCAAATGCCTTTAGTCGTTCATGTTGTCCTCATCATCTCATGGAATAGGCAATGTTTTCCTGATGCCCACTCGTATTCGGAGGCTTCCCTTATTGTCGGCCTTCGATACTAGATGCGCCCTTGAGTATCCAAATAGATCTTTTCTAGTGTTTTAGTTAAATCTGTGTAAGAAGAGAATTTTGGTTCTCTCCATTGCTTTTTTGAGATATTACTACTGTTATTCATCCTTCGTTTTCCGTTATCATTCTTGTTTACATCTCCTAATGATCCTCCACTTTGAACGGCATTCACCTCCGGTTTGTTTGCTTATGCATCTTCCTGTCGCATGAACCTTTCTGCTTTATGGTAAAACTCCCTTAAATCCATAGCTGGATCCAATGCTAGCGAATCTTGAACTTTGTGCCATCAGCAATGCCAAATATAGCTGTCATTAACACATGGATGGATCTGGACGATCCATCAATGTTTCCAAAGCATTAAATCGTGTTAGAAAATTTTCCAGAGACTCACTGGTCCTCTACTTCAATTTTGCTAGACTCATCACATTCTTGGGTCTCGAGATGTGAACCTTGAATTTGCTCACAAACCTCTCGATAAATTCTGTCCATGTGATAATAGAGTTGCTTTCCAATTGTCTGAACCACAGTACTGCTATATCCATCAAATACAAAGAGAACCACTGTGCCATGACCTCCTCCGATGCCCCTCGGTACTTCCATATGCCTCATATACCTTATCAGATAAATAACAGGATCCGTCCTTCCATCATACATCTCCAGCGTTAGTAGATTGAATTACGTCTATACCGCATCATGATTTCTTCATTTCCTTGGTTCTGAATCTGGACTTCCTCTGTTCCTACTGCTCCAACTCTATGATCCACATTTCAAGTATTCCCTGCAACTCCATTCCCTAGGTTTCGCACTCCAACTTGTTCAATCTATCGGAGTAAGTTCTACATCAAGTCCTCTTGCCTTTTCAGCATCCTCTCCTGCATAGCATCTATCATCATTTCCATCTCATCCCGGTAATGAAGACAGAGGTTTGAATAGCTCCTCAGGAAGCCTACTGACTTCCTTCATGATGGATCCTCTCTGTTCTCTGCCTCCTTATTGATTGCCTAGCCATTACTTCCTAAGTCCGAGTTCCCAAGCTTTCAAATCAAAAATCCAAACTTCCAAATCCCTGAATTCTAGCTTTCTCAGTGAAAGCACCAAAATGTTTGCTTCAAAATTGGCCATTAACACCCAATTATATGTGAAAGTGCCAATATCTAGTCATAGATCGCAAATAGAGTATACATACAGAGTAGAATATGAAAAATAATAAAAATTCAAATGAAAGCAAGTAAAAAAGATAAGATTTATAGTGGTTCGGCGAACTCCGACCTATATCCAATCCGGAACAATCCTTTTTATTATTATAAATTTGATTAAAGTTATAATCCAGAATTCTTGAATAAAAATGGTAGAGTAGCCTCTAGGTGGAAGAAGAAGAGAAATAGAATGAAGGTCAAGAGAGATCCCTCTTTCTGAAGCCAAGACTGTCGTATTTATATGTGAAACTCCGGATATAAGGCCTCCACACTTACATGGGCCCAGCATAATGATCGTCAGGCCCAAATTCTAGATCCTATGCCGACTCAAAGTAGATCATATGCTAACCCAATGCAAATGATATGCCGAACTGAATTAAAGTTCACGCCGACTTGAAGTAAGCTTGTAGCCGACCCGAAGTAGCTTCTTCTCTGCCGACCTGAGGTTGAAGCCATGCCGACCCGAATTGAAGTCCTTGCAGACCCAAATTGAAGTCCTTGCCGACCCGAAGTGAATTCTTTACCGACCTGAAGTAACCATATGCCGACCCGAAACCACTTCACTCTTGCCGACCCGATGCTCTCTTCTTTGTCGACCCGAAGCCAACTTAACGCTGACCTGAAGCAGTCCCAATGCCGACCCAAAGTGAACACCAAATGCTGACCCCTCGAAGTGATATAACCTTCATCCTTTATCGACCCAAAGCCGTGTTTGTGCTGGCCCGAAGTAATTGCCGACCAAACCCTATGCAACTTCCATCCTTGCCATACTCCATATTTAAGTGCCCTGCATCGTTCATCCATCGACTATGCTTAATCCTGGCTTTATATCCGTATTTATTATCCATAATTGATCATCAATCCATCATTTGAACCAAATCCATAATATTCCAGCCTCGATAACCATGAAGTCCATTAGGTTAAATCCGCATGTATACGACCTTACCAAAAGGCGGGTTAACATGTACATTGTTTATCTGAAGACAGAACAATAGATTATTACATAAATCTTAGTTGATAGTTCTTTACCCAAGCTAGTAGGCATGTCAAGCCTAAGTAAAGAGATAATATTCCAGTATGAGAAATCCTAGGTTTATCCATCGCTTGAGCAAACTGTTTTGCATGCATACTTAAATTGTTATGTGAAGAGTTCAAGGCTCAAATAAGTAAGAGAAATGTCTTAAACCGCTTTCTCTAAATTGTGCACAAATACACCTCATTCATCACCAGTTAATGGACATCACTATTACTTAATTGCATTCTCGTTCTACTTTGCAAAAACACACTTTTTGCTAGTAACATGCAATTCTCACTTACGTACTTATGTTATTTAACAAGTTGTACATCAGATTTATATGAATTTCTTGCATTGCAGTTATCAAATTTGGATACAAATCATTTTGTAAATACATGCGTGTTACATATAGTTCCTAACTGTAAGATTACTATATGTTGATCTTTATATGTTGTCAAATGAACTTTTCTACACCTACAAATATGTAAATATACTTGTAAGAGATATGTAGCTTTGTGAAGCCTGTCAACAAGAAAACCTGTCAACATCACAAAATCAAGCTTGAAGAATCACTAATCCCTTCGAAACCCCTTTCGGTAGGATTTGTATGTCTTCGAAGGATGTCTGTTCGAGGATGTTAATTGTGAATAAGAAATATAGTTAACATCTCGAAACAAAGTTTGAAAAAAGAAATAAATCATTCAAAACCTGCTTCGAACGAGTCGAAAGGAATCATTACATCTTTAAAGGAGGAACCCTTTCAAAAACATGGGTTTTTTTTGTCCTAGTAAGGTTTCTTTTGAAAGGGGATATTTGATTTGGAATATCCATATGCCTTTCGAAGGAATCCTTTCAATACTCATACATTGAGTTCCTTCAATACTCCTTTCGAACGGGTCGAAAGGACCTGTATTCCTTCGAAGGAACTTAATGTACAACTTGCATAATAAATAGAATTAAACTCAATATGCAACAGAATCATATCTTGGACAAATGGTTCACATTCAGTGAAATTGTTAATATTGAGTTATCGTCATCACGTCTTTTAGTATATCATATCATGAAACATGATGATAATATGATATGAAACCAAAATATCCAGGTAGATTCCATTGCATTGCATAAGTCAAATGGGGCTTAAAATATAAGTGAGCATCATGTGTAATTGATCATTGGACGAGCTAATAGCCGAAATGATCTTCCTTATGTTTGAAATAGATATTAGATTCATGCATTCGCTTCTCTTTATTTATCTAAATTGGATTACAAGTAAGAGAATTTCCTCAAATTGATCTAGGTTTACAAAAGTTTGATTTAGCTATGAAAAGAGAGAGATTACAGAATTCAAAATTTGATCCCCAAACTCGGACCCCTAGGGTCGAATTTATAGATGTAGGTTGGCCCCCTTTTGCCTCCATCCTTTCAAAGCAGTCGGAAGGTTTTTTTCCCAATATTTCACGTTCATCCTTATTCCTTCATCCTTTCGCTTCCATAGTATTAAAGACATGTACTTGGGTCCCTTGTTTTGCTTGGATTAACACTTTCACCTTCATCAACAATGTACTAATGATGGATGTTGTTCTAAAATTCCCCAATATTGTTTTCGTACTCCTCTAGAACCCTTTGACACCATTGAAAGGTATGTCTCTTTAAGTAGCAAAATGGTCAAGGTTCCGTACTTTATTTTTTAATTTAAGCGGAAGTACTTCCAATTTTTCTTCTCCTTCGAGTCCTATCTTTAGTCCTTTTGCTCTGGTGCTAACCATGATATATGATTACTTGAATGAGTAAGGATGGTTTCGAAAGGATCAGTAGGTGACGAGAGGATTATTGCAAAAGGTAGCTTTGTATTACGCAAAATCTCCTTTTTGCTTGCGAAAGGATCCAACCATTTCAAAAGGCTTATTTTTTCTTTCGAAAGGTTCACACTGGTAAAATGTCTTTGTGAGGAAGATTGACAACGGCAAAACCAATTATTTTGAAAGGTTTTGTTCTTATGTGCAAGCCTATTATTGATACCTTTGAAACGTGTTTCGAGCTCAAATAAGGTTTTCTCATATATATGGAATCAACTGTGTCAAAAGGCTTAGCCGAGAGGGAAAAGAAGCTTTGCTTTCCTTTCTACTTCTTCGAAAGCTCTTATTTCACTTGATATTTGTAGGTGCATCATGTGCTTTCAACTTCATTCTATCCTCTTCGAAAGCTATCTTAATGCCTTTGAAAAATTGCTTTTGAATCATGGCGAAACCCTTATTTTCAATTCTTATGGAGCTTAACATTCTTAAGAGCCTTCTTTCATGCCTTCATTCGTATATGAGTTTTATGGATAACATTTCCCCCCTTTCTCATGTATGAAAGAAGCTTTTGTTCTTTAGGACAAAAATTTAACAACTTTCCTTTTGCATTATGCCATCTTTAATGACTCATTTAACTGCATGGTTCAAAGTATATAGCAATCTCTATTATTAGTTGAAAATTTATGTAAAGTTCGCAATATAATTAAAGATAATGTTAGCATTTTTAATAACGTAATTCCTTAATTCTAAATCTAAAAATAACAGAGATTAGTGAACTGTTAAGAATGATTGGAGATCAAAAAACTTTGTTTGGCAATAACAGAAGTCCAGATATATAGTCTAGATTTAACTTTTATAATTGAAGTCTACGAGTTTTCTCTTGGTAATAACAAGTGCCCGGTGATAAAAATCCATAGATTATCATCTGGAAATAAGTCATTGAAAACCACGAATCCTTATTTGGGGATAAATAAGGGGTGTTTAGAAATCTTTATTGCAAGTAACAATGATCCTGAAACCTAGATTTTGGTATTGATAAGCGTTGCTCGAAAATTAGCAGTAGAAAACTGGTGACCCTGATTTGGGTATTAGTAAGTAGATCAAAAATTTAATTGAAAACCAGATGTCCATTGAGATCCCAATATCAACTACCTTGGAGCCTAGATTCGGGCATCGGCGAATGAAATTTAAAGGTTAATAGCAAAAGAACCGAAACCTAGATCAGGTGTTAGCAAAATAATTGCTAATATTCCATGGTAAAGGTCTCAATAACAGAGTCCCCAGAGCCCAGATTCAGGCATCAACGAACGAAGTCCAGAAATTGATAGTGAAATACCCAAAACCCTGATTTAAATATTAATGAGTGAAGCCCAAAGAGTAACAGTAAGTGACCCAAAACCCAGATTCAGGTATTAATAAGTGAAGTCCAGAAAGCAATAGTAAGATCTCCATAACCCAGATTCGGTTATAATGAAGGCCAAAGATCAATAGTAAAATACCCAGAACCTAGATTCGGGTATTAATAAGTGATGTTCTGAAATTCTCTTTTGGAAATTAGTCAGAGGATGTAGATTCTTATTTTAGCCTTCTATTATGCACCACTCTTTGGGTTTTGATTCTTTTGACATGTGTCACCCTTTAGGCCTTATATGTTGTAATTTTTTAATGTGCCACTTCTCGAGATTGGACGTCTTAGTCCATTGTTATTTGATGCGCTTGGTTAGCTTACCCGTAAGCAGGACCCAAGGACTTACCCACCGTCCCTCCAAGGGGCGCTAAAGCCAGGCCTTATAGGTGGGACTGTCGATGCCTTAGCCTGGCCATAGTGCGGCCGGATGAAAAGCTTACTTCGCTCTCTATAGGAGGTGCTCCATCCTAGCCATAGAAAGGCGAGATTAAAGGCTTGTTCGGTGCCTTTGTTAGGCCATAGCATGGTAGGATCAAGGGCTTACTATGTCACCCTTCTAGGGTGCTCTTAGACCTGGCCATAGCATGACGCGATCACGGGTTTGTTGATGCTTTAACCTGGCCATAGTATGGCATGGATAAAGGCTTACTCTAACTTTCGTCCAGGAGGCACTTTACTTGGCCAACTCGGTGTGAACAAAGGCTTGTAACAGTTTAAGGTAATTTCAAAAATTTAAGGAGAATTCTACTTCCAACCGTATAATATTTTCTTAGAATGAGGCGCTTCATTTGTCCAATATTGGAAAGTACTGTCGTAGATGTTCTGCATTCCATGTTTTACGAATCATATTGCCATCTTGTCGACATAATTTGTAGGCTCTAGGACGAACTACTTTGCATAAAATTAGAGGACCTTCCCAATTTGGTCCTGGGGTTCCATCTGCAGGGTTTCTTGTATTTTCCATCACCCTTTGAAGTACTCAATCTCCTTCTTGAAATAATCTTGTCTTTACTTTCGAGTTATAATACTTTGAAACTCTTCTTTGATATTCAGCGCTTCAAATGGTGGCTTTATCTCTTAACTCATATATAAAATCCAACAATTATTTTTTCGATTCTTAGTTTGGATCAAACGCGTATGCAACTCTTTGATGTGATGGTATTTCGATTTCAGTTGGTAACCCTCCTTCACATCCGTATGTTAGATAATAAGGAGCATGACTCGTAGCAGATTTGGTAGTTGTATGAAATGTCTAGAGTACAAGAGCTATTCTTCTATATAAATTCCTTTGGTTTTATTCAGCCGCTTTTCTAGGATTGTCTTAATAGTCTTGTTTGTTGCTTCGACGGTTCCTTTGGCCTTTGGATGTGTCACGAAGAAAAGTTTTTGAGGATTCCATCCTTATGATAGAATCGAGAAAACTCTTTGCTTTCAAATTGCATCCCATTATCAGATATAATTTTTGAGGAATCACGAACCTAGTAATGATTTTTTTAATAACAAATCTAACTACTTTCCCAAAAGTGATTATAGGTGGTGGCTATGCTTCAACCAACTTAGTGAAGTATCAATGGCAACCATAGCATATTTTTCCCTCCTTTAGAAATTGGTAACGATCCGATTAAATCGATACCCCAAACATCAAAAGGCCATGTACTGGAGATTGGGGTTAGTTGGCTTGGTGGTAAATGGAGAACCCTTGAGTATTTTTGGCACCTTTCACATTTCCTTATGTGCTCTATAGATTGACTAGTCATTTGTGGCTAGTAAAAACCTTGTACCATTATTTTCTTAAGCAATTTTATCCCATTAGAATGGTCTCTACAAAATCCTTTGTGGGCTTTCATTATTAATTTCATTCCATCATCTGAACTTACATCTTAAGTAGGGGAAAGTGTATCCCTTCTTATAAAGAATTTCGTCCATCAATGTGAAGGTCAGAGCATGTCGTCTGATTTTTTAGCTTCCATTTTATCAGACGGTAATAACCCCTTGTAAGAATTCGACAATAGGTGCATCCAACTATCATTGTAGCAGTCTTCTATCCTTGGATGATTAAACTCCCGATGTGAGATTTCTTCATTAATTTCCCTTTCTTTTCTTTATCGTGTCGTAGCTTGGGATATAGTTAAAACCATCAATTCTTTCCCTTATTCAGGTATTTTCTCTTCAATACTAGGATTTGCTTGGTACCCCACTAGCACTTTGGGTTTATGGGGCTCCTCTTAAACTAGCCAATTTTACTAAAGAATCTGCTTGAGAGTTTCTTCCCCTTGGGACTTGGTGTATGGAGAAATCTTCAAATAAGGTAACCATTTTCAACACTTTCTTAAGATATAGGGATAACTTAGCTTCTTTAATCTGATATATTTGCTTTATCTGATTCATCATTAGCTGAGAACCATTAAAAACTTGAATTCATTGGCTTTTGAGCTCTAAGGTTAGGGTCAATCCTACCACCACCGATTCATATCAGCTACATTATTTGTTGCAGGGAAATCTAACTTCATTGCATAATGTAGGCGGTGTTCGTCTAGTGTAATTATGACATATCCCGCTCCGGCTCCCTACTCATTTGATGCGCCATCCACAAATAACTACCATATGGGTTTTTGATCCTTCTCTTTCTCTGATTACTCCTTAATAAAGTTGTACATTCATTAATAAAGTCCGTTAGTTCTTGCCTCTTGATTGCTGCTCGTGGTTGAAATTCAATGTTATATTGGCTAAGCTCAATTCCTCACTTTACTAACCAACCTGAAGTTTCGGGCTTACTAAAGACTTGTTTGAGTGGAAAGTTATTGAATACTTTGATTGGATGCGCTTGAAAGTATGTTATAAGTTTTCATGCTATAAATATCAACAGTAAGACAACTTTTCTATTATAGGATATCGAAACTCTGCGTCTTTCAACAGTTTTCTCTCATAATAAACGGGAAGTTGAATCTCATTTTTCTAATCAAATCTGAACAAACTTCATGTTTTGAAACTTCCATGTATAATTATAATACTTCTCCGTCCTCGGGGCTGGATAATATCAGTGGCTTTTCCAAATGATCCTTTAATTCCTAGAAGGCTTTCTTACAATCTTTTCCCCATTCAAATTTCTTTCTCTTCTTAATCACATTGAAAAGGAATGCATATATCGGTTTCTTTGGGATAAATATGCTTAGAGCAACAACTCTACCAATTAAACTTATTACATCTTTGTTGGTTTTGGGCTTGGCCATGTCTTTGACTGCTTGGATCTGATCTGGGCTAGCTTCAATCCCTTGAACGCTTACAATATAGCCTAAAAAGTTCCTTAAACATACCCTTAAAGAACATTTTAAGGATTTAGTTTCATTTGATACTTTTGTAATGCTCCGAACATTTCTTCCAGATCTTTAAGGAGATTCCCAGCTTTGTAAGACTTTACTAGCATATCGTTAACATAAACTTCCATATTCCGGCCAATCTATTCTTTAAACATTTTGTTGACTAATCTTCGATAGGTAGCCCCTGCATTCTTTAGAGGGCATTGCTTTATAGCAGAAAGTTCCCCAATTGGTATGAAACTTGTATGCTCTTCATCTTGTTTGAACATGGGTATCTGATTGTATCCTAAGTAAGAATCCATGAGGGTTAACAACATTATCCACTAGTTGCATCAACTAGTTGGTCTATCCGAGGCAATGGGTAACAGTCTTTTGGACATGCTTTGTTTAAATCGGTATAATCAGTGCAGGTTCTCCACTTGCTATTCAACTTCTTTACTAATAGTGGGTTTGCAAGTCATTTCGGGTAAAATAGTTCCCGATTAAATCCATTTTCGACTAGCCTTTTAACTTCGTCTTTCAGGGCGTCATATTGCACTTTATCAAATTGTCTCTTCTTATGTCAGACGGGGGTCACTTTTGGATCAGTATTTAGTGCATGACACAAAACAGATGGATCTATCCGTACTATATCTGAATGGGACCATGCAAACACATCTTTGTTAGCCTTAAGAAACAAGACTAAGTTAGAAATTAAGTTGCTTTCAAATTCCTTTCCTACTTTGAATTTTTTGTTGAACCGGTTGGGTCTATACATGTTTCCTCAAGGTCCTCCGTTGGTTTTATTCTCTCCACTTCTCCTCGACAATCCAATTATGTGATGATTTCACCTTCTTCTACGGAGTTTGCATCGATCCTCTTCCTCTTGCTTCCAGAAGAGACATAGCATTAAATATTTTGGCGAGACAAAAGCGTCCACCTTATCAAGCATGGGGTGGCCGAAGAAGGTGTTGTAGTATGATGGATGAATGATGATTATGAAGAGAGTTTCAATAGCCCTACAGCATTGCTGAACTTCCATTACTAGCAATTTCACTTATCCTGTCGGAGTCAATCCCTTGGTATTGAACCCAAAGATAGGCTCAAGGCTAGGCTCCAGCTTGTCTTTAGGAATGCCCATGTGATCAAAGGCATGTTTGAAAATGACGTTGATCGTGCTTCCAACTTTATAATCGCACCCAATGAAGGAGATTGCAGCGAAGAAGATGAAAGTTAAGGTAGAAAACTAGGAGTTGGATAAGAGGCTTTGTGAGGACCCGTTTCTTCGACTCTCTGAAATCAACATTAGTACATCCTCAGTATTCGGGTGCCACAAATCCAAGTGCCGAACAAGCAGATTCTCAAGGATAAGAAAGAGAAGTAAATACAGAACATAATCTCAAATACATTATTTCAAGAAATAATTTTTACAGCAAGAAATTAAAATACATAAATTGAGTTCAAAAATAGACAATTATAAATTCCTGTCCTTACAAATGCGGAATACCATAGTACAAGAGTGTGGTTGAAATAGATAAAAATCTTCTAATTCCATGCTTTGAGCTCCATCCAAATTTCTTCTAGACTAAGCCTGACTACTCGACTGTCTAAGAAAATTAAGGCACCCAGAATATAAGGAAAAGGAAAGTAAACACTAGGTCAGTCATAGGATTGATGTGAGAACTCAAAATACGTGTTTTGAAAATAAAAAGGCATCACATAAATCCACACTGTACATAAATATGAAATGAGTTTTTACCTTACTATAACCAAATCATTTGCTATGTAAAATCACATGATATTATTTTTAGTGACATTTCTTTAAAAACAATTGGAAGTAAACTTATTAATTTTAGCCAAAATTGTTACCATTATTAAATTCCAACATGTTAGGCTCTACAAACAAACTGGCAAACACTTATTAGAGAATGAATTTCCATATAAATGACCAGATGAAGGGACTGCCTTCCGGTAGTACATCTCTAGCGGAATGTACTAAGCTCAACAGAACATCTGCACCTCTACCAACATAAGACCGGCTTACCTTTCTCACTAGATAGTACCGAATTTGTCATTGACCCGGTCGTTAACGACCTATCCAAGCGCTCGATTACCATACAAAACCCAAACGACATAGCGGGTAGAAATATATCTAGAAGGGGATGATCACACCCTAATGGTTGTAAACTACATAACCTTGCCACATTTGCCCAATTTCGATTATTTTCGGGTGTGAGGCTTGAGGTAACGGTTACCGTTCACATTGCATATTCCACTTTGAATGCCACGTTGTCATTCCATGTTCACACAACTGATTTCTACAAATATATAACTCCTGAGCTCATACATCTCAGGAAGGGGTATTAAGCTAAGAGAATTTTTCTTCTCTGCCACCAAACAGATGATACGTTCATCTAAATCACTTATGTAACTAAAAATGCAACGTCAAGCATTCGTCCATACAAGTTCGTTTTGAGGCTAAACGAAACCGAAGGCACTTTCCTACCACATCCCGTCGGAAATTAACCCTAGGATTAATAGCGAGAAGTCTTCGCATCGAAGATATTGAATGTAAAACTACTGCCACATAATATGTTTGCAGGGATTTTCCTGCGACGGTCAGTGACAAGTAGCCCTACATTCCATCTTCTACAATTATCTTCATGTTTTCACTTTGAACACATAAATTGGTTCAAAGTATTCTTTGGACAGGAATCATCCAGATCCGACCCCGTTCCACCATAATAATCTTCGATAAAATAGGTCAAATGAATAGGAAATCATTCTTTTGTTCATTAAGTTCTTTTTATCAAAATCTTTTCTGGAGATATGCATTTCTAAAATATTCTTTTCGGTATATACGGAATCATTAAACCTCTCTTATCAAATCCTTTGATAACTTAAAACCTTTTTTAAACCTAGAATAAATTCAAAATCATATTCTTTTCACTTAGGAAGATATTGATCCTAATAAACCAAATTCACTATCTCCTCCATCGGGCCAGTCTGGATAGCCAGGGAGAGCAGGAAACTGATTTTCTAAACTCAAGCCTAGATACTATCTCTTTGACTGCCAAAAGGTGGTCAAGTTATTTGATCAACTCTAAATCTTTAACCATTCCAAAAAACCTTCAATTCATTTTTAAAATACTCTATTAATCATTAAAAAAACCTTTATAAAAGATTTTGAAATAGATCGTTAAGTTTAAAACTATATTTCAAAAGTTATAGAAAAGTGATACGGAAAGTGCTTTTTAGCTATATTGATCAAAATGACTTTTTATTATTTGATAATTCATTTTTTATAACTGAAATCAGTTTTAAAGTATTTTAAATGATTTATAATATTTATTCCATATTTTTAAACAATTTTGAAATATCATTTTCAAAGAAATCTAGTTTTGGATTCCAAAATGCAAAACCGCGATTTTTCTAAAAACTTGTTTTACTCATATTTCAATATCAACTCATGAAAATCTCGATTTTGATTCTTCATTGGAAAACTATGGATATAATAATTTGTAAAGTTCTTATCTCTAAGAATTCCGAGCTATAATCGATTCTATACACTCGTTTGTCTTTTATGGCGCGAAATCGAACTATCGTTATGCGACGCACCTATTTTGACTAAATTTTCAATTCTCATTCAAAATTCGTCAACACGCCTTTAAATGTTTGTAAATCATTTCAAATTAATTTAAAATCTTTTTAACAAGGTTTAAATTCCATATATACCAATTTATTAATATTGAGAAAAATGATGTCCTTTGTGCTTATCAACGTGTATTTCCGCGACTTGCATATATATTCAACATTCATTTTTAACAACCATCATCAACAATCATAATAAAATATATATAACATCCAATATCATATAATACTATAGTTTTAAGAGAGCTAATATAAAACTGGCTATAGCTCTGCTGTCACGAAATCTAAGCTTACGATCACTAGCACTATTGCATTTGGAGGGCTCGGTCGTGCTAGGGGAGGAGAAAGGGCTTAGCCATGATAGGAACTGGTGGTGGCCATGGATTTTCAAGTGGAAGAGGAGTGGATTTAGCTTGTTTTGAGAAGTATGAATATGTATTTCATATGTTTATAATATTTGCACTATTTTGCATAACTTTCTTACTTTTTTATATGAAGAATAGCCATTAGAGAGGCCATTAGAGCTTGAAAAGAAGAAGAAGAAGTGGAAATGGTGTTAGGAAATTACAAAGAATAGGGGTTGTACTTATAAAAAAAATGAAAAATATCTAAATATGCATGGACCAAAACATCCTGATGTGCAAATAAATGCACATATATTTACATCCGTATTATATCTACTTTTATTGAAATAAATGTCATAATTGGGTATTTTAACTTGTTTTAACCAAAATTTAATTATTTTCAAATCATCATATAATTATCTTCATACAGGGGCAAAATGGTCATTTTTGTGCATGTTCTAATTTGAAAATTTTTACTTGGACATTTTTTTATGATTTTTATAGGAATTTAGATTCAAATGGAAGAGGTTTTCATAGAATATATGCATGCACTAGAAAATAAAAAGGAATGAAGATGAAAATAATTCAAACTCATGATCATAGAGGACCCCACCTACCCACTTACCTAAATCTATAATTAAAGGTTAATGGACAACTATGTGGAGGTTAAAACTTCATGCATACTTGATGGTGGATTAACTAGAGACTAATGGTTACTTGATGATTGCACTTCCTAAAGGGCATTTTGGGAATCCCCTTAAAAATTGAATTAGGATTTTGTGCATGTATAAATAGTCCTCTTATGTATGTGTAAAGGATCTTCTTCCTCTTTTAAATACTTAGAAAATGAAAATGCAACTTATAGTTTCAAAGTTACATGGAATAAAAATGGCTTCCTAAGCCACTTGTTCTTTTTCTTCTACTTGTTCTTATCTTATTTTCTTTGTCATTTTTATATACATTCTCTTTCATTTTATGTTCATAACTTAGTTTTAGTTTTATGTAACTAGTTTTGCTCTTCCATTTTCATTAGCTATTAATTATTATCTTGCTTTATAATGTTGAAATTCACACGTGTTGATATGATAACACAAATGAGTACCGAACCTCTTCAATTTAGGGATAATGAAGCTCTCTAATATTATGTAAATTCAACATTTCTTATGATTTATGGTCTCTTTTAATGCTTCATGAGAAGTAGATGTTGATGTAAGTTTATGCAAATGATTTTGATAGCCTATGTTGTATTTGCAAATGGGCTATTCTTATTCAACATAAACACAATTAACATCATCATTTACTAGTTGATTTTTGATTTAGAAATGAAAACAAAAACATAATTTGATGATCTATATTACTAATTTTAATAGTAAATTGATCATACTTAAAATAGCTTTTTCTTTGACTTCATTTTCATGAGAATTGACAAGTGGTTTTATTTATTGTATTATAGTTTGAGGTTTAAATTATGTTAATTAATAACATAAATAAACCATACTTATGATAAATACAACACTAATTCCACTTCATATCAAAAATAGAGATCATAGGATATTTGTTTGTTCATTTACAAAAATACGAGAGTGGATTTACCTCTAAATAGTTTTCTAATCTCATAGTTTCAATCATCTTTATTCTAGTTAATTTTAGCTTAAAACAATCACAACTTCAATTTTTGGTCTAATTTGATTGACAGAATTTTAAAATCTTTAAAAAATTCCCTACGGATCAACCCGTACTCGTCACGTGCTAAAAATGTTCGCAGTGCGTTTACAGTTAATTTTTATTATAACTTTTTTGATGATTTTCTAAATCGATAGAAAATTTTTCGTTAATCAAGTTTTTGGCGCCGTTGCCGGGGAATTGTTTTGATTTTAATTTTTATTCTTTGAATTACTTTCATGTGATTTTTATCGTGTGTTAATTTTGTGTGTTAAGTGCATTAAAAAAGAGTGTTGTGTTGTGTGTTAGAGTTATTTTTGTTTCCATTTTGTTTATGTGTTTTTGTTTTCTTTTGCATTTACGTTGCATATTAAGAAAAACATATAAAATTTCTAATAAAAACATTTTATTAACTTACAATTACATTTGCATTTTTCCGTCTATATTTTTTTTCTTTTCTCTTTCCTTTTGTTTACATTGAAAAACAAAAAAATATTTTTACACTGCATTTCTTCATCTAACACAGTCTTGCTTCTCCTATCACCACCATAACCCTCCCATGCACTGTGCTCCCACCTTGCTTCATCACAGTGGATGAAACAGTGCACAAAACTGCTGCGACATCACTTCAAAGCACCACCTCCTGACATTCCCACCACTAATTCAAACAAGTGCTACACTTGCCATAGATGCACAAGCCTTCATTCCTTCCACCACAACATCACTGATATCACATACCATCGAGCAACGCACTTGCATCTCCTTGCTTCGACCAACTTCCAGCCTACATCCACCACCTCAACTCATTCCACTTAAACACACGAGCCTGCACAACCCAAACCACAAACCAACACACTGCATAGACCAAAAACAAAACCATCAAACCAATACTATCATCCTACTGCCACACTCTCTTGTACAACTTGCGAAATCAACTAAACAAACCACTCCAAGTACCACCCTTCATTAACCATCCCTTCTGTGGTACAAACATACAATAGTGCAATACAATAATCCATACCACCCTTCCTTGTGCATCTTACAGTTCGCTACATCATCTCGCACTGTCCATTCACCTCACCACCCCTACCAGATCATCTAATTTCTCCTACATTCCCATAACTGCCAACTTCTGTGCACTGACCATTCATTTGCCATTCATTTGCAAACCCCTATGCCTATGCCTGCAAACTCCCCTAACTCCACAAGTCCACACTGGCAACAAAAGCATTCACTAACCAAAACCGAATCCCTGCCAAATATCATCACTTCTTGCTACCTCTTCACCGCTACATCATCAGTCCATAGCCATACCGTGACATACTGTATCATATACTTCAAAAACTACAACTTTTCACCATCATCCCCCTACATCTTCAAACAACTCCATACAAAACCATAACCATCTCCATAACAGCTGCTGCCATAACCACCATAACAACCATCTCTGACTTCAACCAGTTTATTGTTTGCCAGACCGCATCATCACTTGCCTTCCAACTAGCTAACAATAACCTTGCACTCAATCACTTGATCACAATACCACTATATCTTCACACCCATTCAAACTGCCTACTAGTTGCATACAAAACCATCTCACTTCTACCACAATTTAACAATTACTGCAACATTTGTCAACCTCCCAGTGCATAGCAACATCACAAACCAAACTGACTTTTGCCACACTACTTCAGACCAAAACCACACACATCACAAAACCATACACAACCTTCTCAAATCACTTACCCCTACTGACTTACTACTTTTCTGCCAATGCTCCAATCATTTAACCACTATACCGTTGCTACCTCTCTTTGCCTATGTTTCAACACAACTCCTCACACGCCTGATCACTATACTATCAATACCCACCTCCTGATAGTAACACGGAAACAACCACAATCCACCATCTCCTTCAACCAGACATCACTGCACCAGACCTTCAATACATTTCACTACCTACAATCACCTCTTGCAAGCTTCTGACCTGAGCAATCCCACTGCACGCAAACTGAATTCCCCATCTAAACCATGAATCAATCGCCTACTCCACTTCGACCCAAATCGCCTCATCACTCCCAAAATCACTGAACCCCAAACTGCCTAAAATAACACTTCAACCATCGCCATCGCCTCCAATCTTAAATTAACCCTCATCCAAGTCACCATCGCTAATTCAATTTTTGGTCAACCTCGATCATTCTTCTAATCGCTGAATTTCCTTTTTTGTTCTCTTTCATTTTCGTTTATTTCATGTGTTATCATTTTCTTTTAGCATTAGAGAAAACATTTCAAAATAAAAAAAAGAAGGAGAAAAACACATTCGGTGTTATCTCACCTTTTGTCGAGGCCGTGATACAATCAATTCAACCAGGGATGAATAGTCGATAAGTGGAAGGGTCAGTTGCATATGGTACTATAGATGATACTCGAATAGATTCGAATCGAAACCAAATTGAAATATAACAAACATGAAGTTGCTAGCCAGACCCGTGGAGTTATATTTCAAACTTGGAACTGACTGAAGTTTATATACACAAGCTATAGATTAAACATTGACTTGTTTGGATCGACTATAGGATGAAAAAGGAAGATAGCTCGAATCAATGAAGAATAGCTAATGTCTTGGCAACCATGAGGCCGATCCATATAAGACTTCAGTGACATGAATAAGGTAGCAAGCAGAGTGTACCATGACGATTGCATGTTCCAAAATGACGTTAAGCATAAGGCTGATCGTTATATGCCGATCGTTCCTGATGGTTAAAACCTAATGATCAGTGTGTTTGGTATAAAATCCACCTTCAGGATAAAATAGCCGGTAGCTTACGATCTACAATCCAGTATAATCCCATGTTCTAGAAGCAAGGTCAGGAAGCCCACGAGATCCTCTAATAACGATCATACGTTGCTTGGGGCAAGGGAAAGTGATCGGTCGTAGATGTGCCGATCGTTATGGACTGCGGAATGAGCATGGCCAATTGATATGGTGGGCTCTACCAAAACTGGGGCAAGTTCTTGCAAAGTTTCAGCCCAATCCATGTGCGTCTCCTACTATACATACGGCAGTCATAGCTGCAGAAAAGGAGGCTTCTTCATCTTCTCCTCCTGGCTACTACTGAGGTTCTCCCATGGCTATTTCTTCTCAAAAACATGTATCAATGTATTCTAGCTAATCCTATAGCTCACGTAATTGTAATCAAGTGAAAGATTAACAAACTTTGTAGTGGACGTAGGCCAAGGTTGCTGAGCCACTATAAAATATTCATGTCTGTTTACTTTCATGCAATTCCTTTAGATTCTATTGATTTTCTAATATCCATGAAATTTTACAGGTGTTAGTGACCAATTTTGGTGCTAACATTTTGGTGCTTCCATTGAGAAATGATTTCTCGGTCAGATTGGATCTCATTCTCTACTAGTGGATTCCTATGTTCACTAAATAGATCTAGTTTTTGATTGAAAAGTTTCCTACTCTATTCAGATTTGAAAAAAGTCCATATGGAACTTGCTTTACGTAGCCATGAAATGATGCCTGCTATCTTGGCCGAAGGAGGAAATGGTGAGATCAACAACCAAGTAACCATATGGCTCGTGAGTATCTTAGCATTCCCAAGATTTCAAGGCAAAAAAGACAACCAGCATTTGACCTTATACCTCTGTCAATTGATTTGACACGTTCGAGCCGTGTACGATCATCCTTGACAAGCGCTCCATTCGATCGTTTCCAATCTTGTCCATATGGCTTCTCCACGGATCTGTTTGCACTATCACCATATTCGACCGTTCTTTACAATGGGTAGCATCGATCGCTTCAGCCACATGAACGTGGCTAGTCACGTTTTTATATGATCATTTATCTCATGTCGTTCCTATGCCTTTATTCTTTGAACGATCATCCCAGCCACTTCTTTAGGAAACGATTGAATTGGCTCGAGTATGACCGACCATATCTCATCACTGCTTTAGCTTTCTAAAGACAATATATTGTCTTTGTATGACTACTTTTGTGCGATCGTTCTAAATAGGTTGCTGGCGATTGATCATGTATGAAATCTTTGCTATGAACGCTTAAAAACGATCGTTCGACTAACGTCTTTTTGGCCGATCGTCCCTTATCCGTCTCTCTGCCTACTTGCAATACCATTATGCTTGCTCCTACACGATCGATCCTAGTGCGATCATTCCAAGGTCATTAGTTTTTACCAACCATTTTATCTTCATGCTTCTCCATAGAATTTTCATCTTTAGCTTTGTTCTTCGAGGCTGATCTAGCAACGTTGATAGCTACCTCCATTTCCCCAAGTCAACCGACTTCGCGTCTTCCCAAACAAGAGGCTTCGAGTTATTAACTACTAAGGATGGTCGAAGGAAAACGTGGAGAAGGGGCATGTAAATTTTAACAAGTACAAGAAGGACTTTACAACATGGGCTGTGACCCGAGATAGCCATCAGATTTTCCCAGCACTGACCCTAAGTAATGGAGCACTAGCCATCGATCTCTGAAATATTAGCCTTGGGTACATCCCAGACATGAAGATAGTATTGGCAAGCAAAACGAGTATCCATAGCCGAGGAACATATGGCTCGATGACGGCAGAACCATCATAACCCTATTAACATGGAGCCATGAATATCGACCAGATAGATAACAGTCGCTATCCCGCTAAAAGAAGCCAGAGGCAAAGTGGAATAGCGAGCGCAAAAGGATGCTTTGCTTATCGATGAGATTCATTCTGATCTCTTTTCTAATGAATTTACTATAATTTCCTTTACAATTATAGCATGAACTATGATAAATTTGAATTAGCGACACGCATATAATGTAGGTATCTAAATGCCTAGGACTGAACGCCGACCAATCTTTGCAGATCATGACAGAACCTATGGAAGATTCTATGTAGTTGAGCATGATACGACTGCCCATCAGTTACCATGTGCCCCTAATTTGGGACATTGAAGCACGGAATTGAAAAGACTTACAAGGTCACAATCCTATAGAACGTAGACGCGACTTGACCATTTTTCAACAACCTTCGTATTAGACTTAGAGCAGCTGATGTTGCTACTTGCTTGTGAGCCGCAAATTTCAACGGATGAGCACGATTGCGGCCAAAGATGGATGCAACTCAATTTGCAAATTGTGAAAGACTAGATTGTCCAACCTCGGCATGGATGTGATTCAACCATCCATCATATACCTCCTTCCTTGACTTGATTGGAAGGGCTGCAATCACCAAGTGGATGAGAATTAACCGTCCACTTGTCAAGTTTCATCCTTGATACTATGGGCAAAATCTCATTCCACGAGCAAACGTGGTTCGACCTTCATTCAACAACTTCTACCTCGACATGGTAAATGAAGTACAATACAAATGGGTGTAAATACGACTGCGCTCGTAAAATCTATAAATCCCTAGAGTGGGATCAAGGTACTCTAAGTCTCCAAAACGCAGACCATAGTATAAACGATTTTAAAAATCTCTAAATCTTCGGAGTGCGGATTAGAGTAATCTGAGTCCTGGGAGTGCAGACTAGAGAATAACGACAAAATCCCCAGATTGCGGATTAGAGTACTCTGAGTCCCCGGAGCGTAGAGCAGAGTATAACGATTTTCAAAAATCTCTACATTTTTGTAGTGCTGATTAGAGTACTCTGAGTCCCCGGAGTGTGGACCAGGGTATAAAAAAATTCCAAAAATCTCTAAATCCCTAGAGCGCAGATTAGAGTAATCTGAATCCCTGGAGTGCGATCCAGAGTAAAAACAATTCTCAAAAATCTATAAATTCCGAGAGTGTGGATTAGAGTACTTTGAGTCCCCAGAGCATGGACTAGAGTATAAACTATTCATAAAAATCGCTAAATCCCCAAAGTGCGGATTAGAGTACTCTAAGTCCCCGCAGCATGAACCACAGTATAAACAATTCTCAAAAATCTCTAAATCCCCACAGTGCGGGTTAGAGTACTCTAAGTCCTTGGAGCGCAGACCAGAGTATAAACGATTCTCAAAAATCTCTAAATCTCCAGAGTGTGGATTAGAGTACTCTAAGTCCCCGAAGCGTGGACCAGAGTATAAAAGATTCATGAAAACCTCGAAATCCCCAGATTGAGGCACAGAGTACTCCGAGTCCCCAGAGCGCGGACCAGAATATAAACAATTCTCAAAAATCTCTAAAACCTTGGAGTGAGGATTAGAGTACTATGAGTCCCCGGAGCACGGACTGGAGTATAAACGATTCTCAAAAATCTCTAAAATTCTTAAAGTGCAGATTATAGTACTTTAAGTCCCTAGAGCATGGACCAAAGTATAAATGATTCTCAAAAATCTCTTAATCTCTAGATTGCAGATTAGAGTACTGTGAGTCCCTAGAGTGCCGACCAGAGTATAAACGATTCTAAAAAGAATCTCTAAATCACCAGATGTGGATTAGAGTACTCTGAGTCCCTGGAGCGTGGATCAGAGTATAAACGATTCTCAAAAATCTCTATATCCCCAGAGTGCGGATTAGAGTACTCTGAGTCCCCGAAGCATATGTGGTTCCTAAAAATCTTAAAATCCCCAGAGTGTGGATTAGAGTGCTCTGAGTCCACGGTGCATGGAATAGAGTATAAACGATTCTCAAAAAAAAATCTAAATGCCCAAAGTGCGGATTAAAGTACTCTGAGTCCCCGGAGTGTCGACCAGAATATAAATGATTCTAAAAAAATCTCTAAATCCTCAGAGCGCTGACTAGAGTATAAACGATTCACAAAAATCTCTAAATATACTGAGTGCGGATTAGATTACTCTGAGTCCCTAGAGCGTGGACTAGAGTATAAACGATTCACAAAAATCCCTAAATCCCCTGAGCGCAGATTAGAGTACTTCGAGTCTCAGAACACGGACTAGAGTATAAACGATTCATAGATATCTCTAAATCCCAAGAGTGCAGATTACAGTACTCTGAGTCCTCAGAGCGCGGACTAGAGTATAAAGATTCGTAAAAATCTCTAAATCCCTGAAGCGTGGATTAGACTATTCTAAGTCCTCAGAATGCGGACTAGAGTATAAACGATTCATAAAATTCTTTAAATCCCTAGAGCGTGGATTAGAGTACTCTGAGTCCCCAGAACGAGGACTAGACTATAAACGATTCATAAAAATCTCTAAATCGCCAGAGCCGATATTAAAGTACTCTAAGTCCCTGGAGCGCGAACTAGAATAGAAACAACTCAGTGGAAAACTTCGAATCCCTGACTGGAGACTAGAGAGTAAATGGTTCGACTAAAAACTCAAAGTCCTTGAAGCATGGACTGAAGTATGAACATAACTTGAGCGCGAGTCGACCATACACAGAACAACTCTGAGTTCCTAAAATGTGGAATAGAATGAGAATTCCATGAACTGATGAGTGGGTTTCAACCATTCCCTATTCCAATAATTCAAACCTAGAATCGGTGGAAAAATGCGAACCGTTGAAGGCTAAAGTATAAATGGCCTAATTTATTATCAATCAACGTCTGAAGGGCATTCTTTGGATTTCTTTTCTTTTCGTCGCTTCTTCGGAGTAGCACCTTCTGAACAACTCTAGCTACTCTCTTCGATCCCTTGCTATCTCCGCCGTTCTTGGAAAGAGTTTCCTCAGTTATATGGACCAAGGAGGGCATCTTCGGTACCAGAAGTGTAAGGAACATTTTTCTGAGGAGTCACATCTTCAGGAGGAATCATCTAAAGAGAGGAAGGCACCGGCTCTTCTGAGGTATGTTCGACTGGCAATCCCTTCACTTTCCTTTTCTCGAGCTCCTCTTGCGCAATCCTCTCCTTCATACTAGACCCGCCAACGAGATCAGAGGAGCCTGTGATTACCACGTCAGTGTCAAATGGGTTTCATGATGAGGGTCTCCTCCCTCTTGGAATAATGCCTCCATAATTTGATCATCAAAAAACAAGGCCTCTTCACGGACACACTGAGAGGAGGTCGAAGTTGTAACTGCAATAGATTCCATTATGGCCATTGGAAACTCCAGTTGAGACCCTACAGAGGGAAGAGGAGTAATATTTGATGAGTCCTAAGCTGAATAAGAGAAAGGAGAAAAGATTAGTAAGATTGACTAATAGCATCCTAGCTTCACAAGATAAAGGAAAAATGACATAATACCATCTATAGTGTGGACTCAGGGATGGACCAAAGCATCCTTGGAACCACGCTCAAGGATCGAAGATAGTCATGGTTTATTCGGATCATACCTGGGATAGTCAAGGAGCTGGTAGCAGGTCCGGTCGTGATTTGAGACACCGGGTGCAGCTCAGTTGCAATTTCAGAATGTGCCGACCCAAATCCTTCGCCCGTTTCATGTGAAGCAGCAGCCATGAACTCTTTTTAGAGAGAAGACTGAATTTCATGTAGTATTTTAGGTTCAACACCCATCAGTAGTTCGCTCTCATGTTTGGTTACATCAACACTCTCAGAGCCATGTAGTCTCTTCTCCTCCGATACAATTAGGCCCTAGGCACAATGAAGCTAATAGGAGTAATCTTCGCCAAGCCATGCTACGTTCCTGTGTTTAAGTGAATTGGCGTTGTAGAGGATGAGAAGCGGGTCAAGCTCATTCATCACGTCCTCTCTCGCCCTATTCGTATTTTTTTATGTCTCTTGTTGAATAAGTGTATCAACGCTCTTAACCTTTTCAACGGCTGCATCTTTCTCGAGCATAGTGCGAACCATCTCTTTATAAGAATCTTGAACGATCCTTTCTGCTTTGTCTCTATATTTTATGGCACCATCGAGCTTGGCCTTGAGTTCGGCCACCTCCTTCAAGGCTGCGGATTCTTTTTCTCGAGCCGCGTCTCACTCAAGTGTTATCTCTTGGTTACGGTGGTGTAGAACTTGAACCATATCGATGTGGTTAGCTTTCATCTCCTCTATAGTTTTTAAAGTAGCATCAGCTTTCTCTTCAGCAGCGGTTAAGGCGATTCAAGAGACCTCACATTCGTTTGTCAGAGCTTTGGGCCTCCCGTCATTTCAGTTTCTCTATTTCTGCCGTGTGTTCAAAGGAAACTTTTGATATCTTTTCTGGAGCTTTCATCCACTCCCAGTTTTTCGTATGGATGTTGGTGATATAGTTGATAGTCATTCTTTGAATGTCATCTGGAACCTTCTTCAGATTGGGGGAAAAATAGAATCCATCGAAGAGTAAGTTCAAAAATTCCTTTCAAAGCTAGGCCATGTGAATATTTGAGTCGACTGGGGGATCCTTGGAAATGATTTCGAACCCTGCACCATCCTTATCAGGCTTGTGCACGGCAACATGTTCACCATGACAACAATGGTCAGTCGGTCGTTGAGACTGAAATGACACCATAGACTTTGGAGGAATGGGAACTATCGAAGGGCTACGAGGAGGATCGGTGGGTAAGTCCCTACGCTTTGGTGATATTTTGAAACCTTTGTGAGGAAGAAATCTCGATTTGTAAACGTCTTGAGCAGATCTATCCTTGTACTCCTTTCTGTTGAATATGCGCCTATATGATTTTTGTTTGATGATAATAAACATATATACATTCGTTTAAATGTATTTGTTAATATACTATTCTATTTTTCACAGTTTAAATAAATATTTGTTGAATAAAATAAATTACACAGAATTTGAATTCAAACAGATATCTTATTCAAATAAATATTTATTACATTTTTGAATAGTACAATTTCAAGCCCTCACTATAACTATACAACTTTGATTACAATTACATCACATTTCATATTTACAGTTCACCTCACTACATATCACTCACACTCGTATTTGGTCTTCAACTGCATTCCAGTTTGAATCCAGCATCTGAGCAATCTGCAAAAATATTCACTAATGCAGTAAAATTGAAAAAGAAATATTTTTGCAATATAAAATGAAACATGATTTTTGAAAATACAATTTGCCTCAGTTATTTGGGTTGTTCATCATAATTTAAATTTGAATTCATCATACACGAACAACTTGTGACATACACAGTGTATCACTGTATATGCCACAAGGCCGTGCACACCGATATATACACTTGATAATGCTACAGGGACAGGTGAGCACAGGTCAAACCCAAATGAAAAGCCGGGTTCAACTCACATGCAATATATTCAAAATCACAACTCTCAGCACAAGGTCAAACCCGAGTTTTAAAACTGGATTCAACTCAGGTGCAAATCAAAAGTACACATGAATGCTATGTTCAAACATGACACAGCCTCAAGCCGAGCATCAAGACACTAAGCAACTGGAAACAACACAACTGAATCAAGTAACCAACTGCAAGTGCAAATGACCAGGACTCATGCAACATGACAAGTAATCAGTGAAGCCACAATGAAACAGTGGAATGAACCAGTGATACAAGTCAACATCTACTCAAGGCAGCAGTGCAGTGCAACTACACAACTACAATTCGAGTAATATCACAGGTGAAGTTCACAGTGAAGCCAAAGTGTACAACTACAAGGTCAGGGAAGCAACTAAAATGCAACAGAGTATAGACTAAGCCTGTAAGCATCTCAAAGCAAATACAAGTCAAGTCAATATGATCGAGTGCAACAGGTCACAGTGAAACCCAAATGACAGCAATGACCAGAGAAGACCATATACAAACCCGAAACCAAGCCAGGATGCATCATCCTCAAAAGCAGGTTCAAGTAAAAAGCTCAATGCAACTACAAAAAACTGAGGATACACTACAATGAATGCAGAGGTGCAGACGATTAGTAGCCAACAACAAGCCTTGATGAAGCTACCCAACATGATTGTCAATAGTATACAAAAATACAACAGGAACCAATCTCAAGTACTACAAAGACCATGTCAAACACAGTGACACCATTAAGCAATGCAAACAAATCGACAGGTCTAACATACCAAAGTCAAAAGCATCAATATTCATAGCCGTATGTGACTAAAAGTCTGAGCTAAGAAAACAAAACCCAGTCCACAACTGAATCAAGTCAGTATGTCGAACAAGTCGAGATGAACAATGCAACCAACAATGCAAACAAGTACCAGATGGCACCATCTCAGTAATCAAGTCAATAATGCAAACATGAAGTGAATGCATCTACAGGAAAGCAATAAACAAGTCTAGGTTCGAATTCAATGCAAACGCAAACAATTTCAAGTTGAACAAATCAAAGCCGTGATATGCAGTCAAATTCAAGAAGCCGAAATTAAAAAAAAAATTGGAACAAGTTAATACCGTGATAGCCAAGCAAATTGACCAAGTCACAAATCGAAACCGTGAGTGCCAAGCATCAAATTATATGTATATGAAAAAGTCAGTGACATCTCAATTATCAAAACAAAATCAAGCGGCCAAAGCACAGTGAAGACGAATTCAAACAAAACTTATACGAACGCAAAAATAGGGTTTTGAATTCTATATAAGCCCAATCATCATCGGCAATTTATCTATTCGAGTTCGAGCATAACAAAGAACAAATCATCCAACTCGAATCACGATCGAGTTCAAGCATCAACCTAGTAAAGCAAAAAGATAAAATTACATACCGAAGCAAGGAGTCGAACTCGATCGAACAACGAAGCAGCCAAGAGCGAACGAACAAGAACAAAGCACACGAAAAAGGCGCAGCTTCAATACCCTAAATTTGGATCAAGAGCCGAAGCCCTAATTTGGAGTAGAAGAGCCGAAGCCCTAATTTCAAAAACAGGACGAAGCCGCCATTATTCTCACAAGCAAAGGAACGAGCCAAGCAAAAGAAGAAGGGAACGGGTCATAGAATTAAAAAAAAGGGGGCCGGCCTTATTATAAAAGGCTTTAGTTCAATTTCAATTAGGGTTATTTGTTTTTAAGTTGTTTTAAACTGTTTTAAGTTTTTGTTTTCACTTTACAAAACAAAACTTGGTAAATCACCACCTAGGGTTTAGGTAGTGTCAGATTGTCTAGTTAGAATTAGTTCAGTGAGCAGGGTGTGCGAGTTTGCAAAGCTCTATAGGCGGGAGCAGAGTTTGCGAGTAAGAAAAGTTCTATTGTAGGCGGGAGCAGAGTTTGCGAGTAAACGAAACTGTAATGTACGCGGATTTTCGTTGCCGAAAAACCGAATAGTTATGGGTTTTTAAAAAGAATTTAAGAAAAGAAAAGGAAAGAAAAGAAGAGAGGGAAAGAACATAATAGATAAGGTAGAAGATAGAGGGAAAAGAAAACAGAAAATTTTAATTTTTTAAAATAGAAGAAAAAGAGAATAGGAGAATAGAAAAACAGAAGAAGATAGGACGGGACAGAGAACAACAGAACAACATCAGAATCTCACAATTTGCAGCGGAACAACATATAATAATAAATGAAAAATCTTTAAACAAAGAACTATCAGTTATTACATTTTATACATTTCATTACATCATATCATCAGAGTATACAACAACAACAATACAGTGCAGCGGAAAAAGAAATACTATATAAACTAGTAATACGCCATGCCATCCATCTTGCCTCCAGCAACTCCAGAATATCCAGAATATCCTGATAAACCTTACTCTTGACTGCCCGTGTGAAAATTGGTGGGCACCCAGAGTTTAGAAAGGAAAACAATAAACTCCAAGTCAGTCATGTGACTGGTGTGAGAACTCAAAACAGTTTATTTATCTTTAAAATCAAAATAGATAGATATTTTTATTTCAATTCGCAATGCTTTTAAAAATGGGACTACCATAAGGCCTCCCGCACACACACACAATGCAAACGCAGAATCGGAGGAGATTTCTCCTTATGATAGTCAAAGATGCTTGATACGCATTTAAAATAACATTTGATATTATTACTAGTGCATAGTGTAGGAGAAAAATTCATTTCGAAAGTAGAATATAAATCTTAGCCAACATACGACCATTATCGTATGCCTACTATAGCTACCATCCAAACAGTGGTGACCACCATAAGTGAATAGCAGGTTCTACAACTAATACCGTACAAGTTTCGTATTGGGAATTGGATTTCCAACAAATGGTCAGGCCAAGGAACTTCCCATTGCCACATGAGAATGCCTCTGGAAAGACATCCCCGAGAACCAAACCGGAACTCTGCCAACACAAGGCCGGGTTACCCCTAACTGGGTAACTACTGACACGAGCACGCCATTCCCCGATCGTAAACGACCTTTCTCACGGGATCCCGAAAGCCAACAACCACAAAGTAATAAATTCGTAGTAACCACATAGGTTAAATATCTGGGCTCCATACCATGATACAACCTCTATCCAGAAGGAAATGTACATACCCTAAAGGGTGCTACCCCTCATAACCTTGCCGCATCTTTCCTGTTTTGACCATTTCCGGGGTGTGAGGTTCGACGAAGTCACGTCCACAAAAACATACTTTATACAAAAGCCATGCTTTGGGTCAACAAATGATCAACACTATGATCACTAAGATAGACGATCAAATAAACGATCCTATCACAATAATCAACAAAATGATCATTTACAGCATCACTCAGCATGTCACATTACCAAATTGGGAATATATCGCTGATAACTTCAACTATATAACCTCTGAGCTCGTACGTCTCAGAGAAGGGTGTTAAGCTAAAAATAAATTCTTCGCCACCAACAGAAATATATTTGAAAGAAATCGGCTTTATATCTCAACTTGTAATGTCAGACACACAATCCATACAAGTCTGTTCCGGGATCGAACAAAACCGAAGGCACTTACAAAGAAGTCCTTGCAATCCGGATATTCACAATCCTGATCGGATTCACCATCACATATGGAGAACTCTATACCGGAGCAACTCGGTGCAGAGTAAATCGACAGGTCATCCTATCGCTCTCGCAAATACCGGGTCTTCAACACCGATCTTCAATGCAATTCATAACGACGTATCACATATTCGGAATGGGTTATACGACCCCATGGTCTTTTCCCGGTTAACCCGAATAGTGAGCGCTTATTCAAAAATAAGTGTGGCATTCACATTCAAACAAATCACATCAATTACCCATTCAAAGGGAAATATTGATAGTCGGTTATTGAACTATCAATGGATATGCACACATCACCAGTTTTCAAATAATTTTCCAAATTATTTATTTTCCAAAAATATCTTTACAAGATATATTATTTCAACACTTCAAAAATAAATCAACATTTACTTTTAAACAAATTCTCCTTTCCTTTATAAATTCAATAGTGAATTTATATTTCACAATATCTATTGATATACGTTTTCAATTATTCATTTCAATTTATCTTCAAAAAGATAAATTCTCAAAGTATTCACTTTATATTGGAAAACATTTCCATACTTATACATTCATAAGTAATTCACAAATTTTATTTATTTTCAACACTTGGAAAATATTCAATATACTTAAATCTAAATTAAGTATATATTTCATTCTTTAAGGAAATCATTCTCTTAAACATATTTATTTGGGCCAAAACGAATGTTGCGTAAAACATCGTTACGACGTCCCAAAATCACTAGTATAGGGATTCAAAATTAAAATAGATATATAAATCCCAATACTATACAAAACATTTCCTTTCGGAAATCATTTACTATAACAACAGTGTTATAGTCCACTATTCCCTTTTATTTCTCGAAAACGTCTATTTCAACAATCAATGTTGAAATCTATGGTTTCGAATCTTAACACATTTAAAACATCGTTAGATCGTTTTAATTCAATTTAAACATCTCATTCAAAACATTTCCTTTAACATATTATTCACTATTCAAAAACGTGAATATACTTCATTAACAATTTCATCCTTTTATTCATTTTAATTCAAAGGGTTATTCACTATTCAAAAATGTGAATATACTTCATTAACAATTTCATCCTTTTATTCATTTTAATTCAAAGGATTATTCACTATTCAAAAATGTGAATATACTTCATTTATAGGTTTCAACAATTAACTTATCAAAATAAGTCATTTGCGAATTTAAAAAACAACGTTTATAAATTCCATTTCTATTTATTTATAAAAACTTCCTTTTTATAAATTCTTTTATTAACTTATTTCAGTTTATAACTCAATTATAAACTAAAAGTTTATATTATAAGTTAAATACTTATAAAACGATTATTTTACAAAATCGTTCTTTTTAACTTCCCAAATTATAAATCTTATAACTTATAAGATTCATTCATTTATCCAAAATCATTATTTTAATAACTTAATAAATTTTATAAACCTACTGCTTATAAAAATTCCATTTATAACTTCACCGTATAAAATTCTATAAATTCCATTCAATTATGAAATTCATTTTCACTTCATTCAAACACTTATAAAAACTTGTTTTATAATTTCAATATCTCAATTTATAAATATCCATTTATAAATCTCTAAATATAATTCAATTTATATTATTCTTTTAAAACATCTTTAATCTCTTTTATTATTTCACCATTTCGATTCATAAAATAATTAAATTTTATAAATCCTATATTTAAACTTTTCACAATAATTTCTAAAATTCCGATTTAACTATTTTATGAAATCATTAGCATCATATTCTCAAAAATCAGTTTTTAACTAGATTTCTCAAAAATCATAATTTTTATAACTTTAAAAATTATAACGTTTATTTATTTAAAATGAATCAATTCCAAAAATATAGTATATTTTTCAAAAATCACTTTAAAAATCATTTTAAAATCCCAAAATCTGGGTCCAATGATGCTACACACCAAATAGTCAATCACGACTACAACGATATCATATATCGATATGATAATCAATCAAATATCAAAATATCTGAAATTAAATAAAAACTGTTGAGGAATCCTGTTGGATCCCTCCAACCTGTTTTCCTGCATCCAAAAACATTAGCACAATACCAATTTCGCTCCAGTACGAAATTATCGCGGTATATGTTCTTATTAAATATTATCCGCTTAATAACGGCGCAATAGGGTCTCATCCGCTAAACAAAAAATGCGGGAAATCAATAACTCCAATATATACATATGCCAATATATATATATTGCTATTATATATAATACCAATTTCACTGTTTATGAAATATTCGTGGTATATGTTTTTAATAAATAACATCCGCTTACTAACGGCGTATAATGTCTATTTTAAAAATCAATAGATATCAATCAACATTCAAACATGCATTCAAATATTTTAAATCTAACTATTTAAAATAAAATCGAAACTGATTCGATTGAGTGAGAAATTCTCACCTTGATTTTAAATTCCGTTTTAGCGATTTATTTCGAATAAAATTAAACGGACGTTTAATTTTACCCAAAATTCTCACTAACTCCAAACGACTCCAAACCAACTCCATCGCGTAGTGCTCGTCCATACGATTCCAACGCAACTGAGTTTGCATTTTTTCGACCTCGTATGAAAAAGTTATGAATTTATGAAGTTTACACACGATTTATATAAACTTTTACAACATTTTATTTAAATTTCTTTTACATACCCCCATCATCACCCTTCATTCCCAATCCAACGGCTCCCCCCTTTCTTCCTCATCATCACGCAAATACCCAGTATGAAGCCGAACCCATGCTCGAAACTAGGGTTAATTATTGCTCTCACCACACTCGACTATACTCGATCACGTCACCGCCATCGCGAAGCCCTCCATCCCCTCCAACTTCGGCCTGAAGCTTAGAGAGCTCGGCTCTATGGTTGGCACGCACCACGAGGCCGTGCGGCCCACAAACGCACCCCCCTAGACGCCACCTCATCGCTCCGTTTTACATCACAACCGTTGATCTTGTAGATATCACCATGCTCTTTGATTCTCTAGTTGGAGATTCGTTGAATCGATGAACGGATTGGAAGATTTGAGGGGATGAATTTGGGACAATTTCGGCCATTGAATTCATATAGGCGGCTGCTCAATATATTAGGGTTTCAATTTTTTCTTTATTTATTTTTTTGTGAATTTTGGGGTATTTATAGGAGATTTTCAATCAGTATTCATCCGGAAATTCCAAACTCCGATTTACGCGCCGAAACTGACGTACCTAGGGTTTATCCCGCGTTTCGGACACAATGGAACAGGTTTCGGAAGCTAATTCGGAAGTATGTGCGAGTTATGGCTGTAAACGCTCAATTTGAATTAAACCGATTTAAGCGATTTTCTAGGCGTTTTAATTTGTAACGGACAAACGGTAAATCCAATTGACTTGAAATTTGAAACCTTACAATAATATCACATTACGGATCCGATGAAACTAGTTTCGTCGAAATCCGAGACTTTTTGAAAAATGGATATTTTCACTCGCCAAATTTAAATTAAAAATAAATCGATGCGTTTCAAGCTGCCACGATCAAACGATAACTCCGATTGACACAAAATTTGAAATCCGGTAATAACTAACTATTACGGATCCAATGGAACTGGTTTCGTTCAATTCTGAGACTGTTCAAAAATTGACTATTTTCACTAGTCGATTTTAATATTAAAATATTCAATTTTCACAAATTAACTTTTAATTCGATTTTAAAAGTTCTAAAATATCGTTCTAACTTCCATATGATAAAATAAAATTTTACAAATTATTTTCAATCATATTTAACCCAATTTCCAATTATTTCCATAATTTAACGTATTAAATTATCGATTTAATTATCCAATTAAATTCAAAAATTCAAATAAAAATTTATTTGACTAATAAATTCACTTATTAATATTTAAAATTAATTAAATATTCATATTTTAATTTTTAAAAATTCTGGGTCGTTACAATCTTCCCCACTTAAAAGAATTTCGTCCTCGAAATTACAAGTAAGAAAAGTTACAGAATTTATTAATTTTCCCAAAATCATAGTTAATTTCTTACAATACTTTACTAAGTTTTCAAATCATACTTAGTTATCTTTTCAAAAACAACTACTATTGTTTAACTTTCAATTCCAAAATCAATGTTAAAGTTTTCAAAATTCTCCAATTTTCTCAAATTTTTCTAACGCCTTTAATTTTCGGAAAAATTCGCCATAGTCTCCTTTGCGCGGCTCGATCCGAAAAAAAATGACAGTATATATATCACAAATATACATCTCATCAAGTAATGAGGCATCCCGAAGGGAAAAAAAGTGTAAAAGTACGGTATTTAATCCGAGATATGTACCTTATATTTTATTAGCTAGCATATACTGCTAATATAGCGCGAAAGCGAGCTCCAAATGCGAAGCAAACGCGATCCGCACCTACTAATTATTCAACAAACAACATGAGAATCATGCATGTAGATAATAGTATCGATATACAACATATAGTAACATAATCACTATATATGCCAACATAGCAAATGCAACTAAAGCAACAAATGCAAACATCAACCAACTATCATCCATAACCAAATCAATATTCATTTATATTCTCATTGATATCCAATGAAATAGGTTTTCAATTTAATAACATTCGATTCATTCACAGTTGATGTTTTTTATTAACATTCATTCTCAATTAGTTTATATTCACTAATTTATATTCAAGTTGGTTCACTTCCAATTCAAATTCAATTCTATTCAAATTTATTTACTTCTAATTTGAATTCAATTACTTTAGCTTTCAATTTCATTAACACTTAATGAATTATATACAATCAATCAACTAACAATTATATAACAACCAATGTATATTAATTACAACCAAATTACTTTGCTTTCAATTGGTTTAACACTTTCACTTTCAATTGGTTAAATTAAATTGATCTTCATTCAATTATTCAACTTTCTAATAACATTAGATTTTAATGAATCAACACTTACATTCATTATTCCATATCAACTATTCACATTGAATTGGTTAACATCCAATCCATTAATTTAATTCAATTTCCAAAGTTGAATTTTATTTATATAACTTAAGTTCATATTCATTTATCCACTTGATTATTTACTTTGATACCAATATCAACTCCATTTAACATCTTCTTAAGTTATATTCCATTTAATAAACATCACTTGTTTTACATAACCTAAATTCATTTTTATTTACAACTCATATTCATAAATATATTCATATAGTTTCACTTCTTATATATAAGTTTATTTCACAATTGTAAATTACTTTAATTATAATTCAATTCTTATAATTCTTTTTGCTTATACAATTATTCTTTTATCTAGATTATTCAAACAACCTAACAATCAACTTATATACACTTTAATAATTCTGAAAAATTATTCCTTTATATATAAAATATACTCAAGGCAAAATTATTTCATTTACCCAATTTAAACAATATTGTGTCGAATTGTTCTATTCAAGTGTTTATAAACCCCTTCGGCATAGTCTTGCGGACCACGCTGACGAAAGTTCATATGCCACTCAACAAACCAATCATCACAATATAAAACAATTTTTTTTATATTCACTAACAAATACGCTCTCATAGCTATTATTACACTCAAATTCACTCTAGAGTACTGCTGACTCTATCTCTAATGAATTATACCCAACAGAACCATGGTTGTCGCTTAACCATATGCTCTGATACCACATTGTAACGTACGCGGATTTTCGTTGCCGAAAAACCGAATAGTTATGGGTTTTTAAAAAGAATTTAAGAAAAGAAAAGGAAAGAAAAGAAGAGAGGGAAAGAACATAATAGATAAGGTAGAAGATAGAGGGAAAAGAAAACAGAAAATTTTAATTTTTTAAAATAGAAGAAAAAGAGAATAGGAGAATAGAAAAACAGAAGAAGATAGGACGGGACAGAGAACAACAGAACAACATCAGAATCTCACAATTTGCAGCGGAACAACATATAATAATAAATGAAAAATCTTTAAACAAAGAACTATCAGTTATTACATTTTATACATTTCATTACATCATATCATCAGAGTATACAACAACAACAATACAGTGCAGCGGAAAAAGAAATACTATATAAACTAGTAATACGCCATGCCATCCATCTTGCCTCCAGCAACTCCAGAATATCCAGAATATCCTGATAAACCTTACTCTTGACTGCCCGTGTGAAAATTGGTGGGCACCCAGAGTTTAGGAAGGAAAACAATAAACTCCAAGTCAGTCATGTGACTGGTGTGAGAACTCAAAACAGTTTATTTATCTTTAAAATCAAAATAGATAGATATTTTTATTTCAATTCGCAATGCTTTTAAAAATGGGACTACCATAAGGCCTCCCGCACACACACACAATGCAAACGCAGAATCGGAGGAGATTTCTCCTTATGATAGTCAAAGATGCTTGATACGCATTTAAAATAACATTTGATATTATTACTAGTGCATAGTGTAGGAGAAAAATTCATTTCGAAAGTAGAATATAAATCTTAGCCAACATACGACCATTATCGTATGCCTACTATAGCTACCATCCAAACAGTGGTGACCACCATAAGTGAATAGCAGGTTCTACAACTAATACCGTACAAGTTTCGTATTGGGAATTGGATTTCCAACAAATGGTCAGGCCAAGGAACTTCCCATTGCCACATGAGAATGCCTCTGGAAAGACATCCCCGAGAACCAAACCGGAACTCTGCCAACACAAGGCCGGGTTACCCCTAACTGGGTAACTACTGACACGAGCACGCCATTCCCCGATCGTAAACGACCTTTCTCACGGGATCCCGAAAGCCAACAACCACAAAGTAATAAATTCGTAGTAACCACATAGGTTAAATATCTGGGCTCCATACCATGATACAACCTCTATCCAGAAGGAAATGTACATACCCTAAAGGGTGCTACCCCTCATAACCTTGCCGCATCTTTCCTGTTTTGACCATTTTCGGGGTGTGAGGTTCGACGAAGTCACGTCCACAAAAACATACTTTATATAAAAGCCATGCTTTGGGTCAACAAATGATCAACACAATGATCACTAAGATAGACGATCAAATAAACGATCCTATCACAATAATCAACACAATGATCATTTACAGCATCACTCAGCATGTCACATTACCAAATTGGGAATATATCGCTGATAACTTCAACTATATAACCTCTGAGCTCGTACGTCTCAGAGAAGGGTGTTAAGCTAAAAATAAATTCTTCGCCACCAACAGAAATATATTTGAAAGAAATCGGCTTTATATCTCAACTTGTAATGTCAGACACACAATCCATACAAGTCTGTTCCGGGATCGAACAAAACCGAAGGCACTTACAAAGAAGTCCTTGCAATCCGGATATTCACAATCCTGATCGGATTCACCATCACATATGGAGAACTCTATACCGGAGCAACTCGGTGCAGAGTAAATCGACAGGTCATCCTATCGCTCTCGCAAATACCGGGTCTTCAACACCGATCTTCAATGCAATTCATAACGACGTATCACATATTCGGAATGGGTTATACGACCCCATGGTCTTTTCCCGGTTAACCCGAATAGTGAGCGCTTATTCAAAAATAAGTGTGGCATTCACATTCAAACAAATCACATCAATTACCCATTCAAAGGGAAATATTGATAGTCGGTTATTGAACTATCAATGGATATGCACACATCACCAGTTTCCAAATAATTTTCCAAATTATTTATTTTCCAAAAATATCTTTACAAGATATATTATTTCAACACTTCAAAAATAAATCAACATTTACTTTTAAACAAATTCTCCTTTCCTTTATAAATTCAATAGTGAATTTATATTTCACAATATCTATTGATATACGTTTTCAATTATTCATTTCAATTTATCTTCAAAAAGATAAATTCTCAAAGTATTCACTTTATATTGAAAAACATTTCCATACTTATACATTCATAAGTAATTCACAAATTTTATTTATTTTCAACACTTGGAAAATATTCAATATACTTAAATCGAAATTAAGTATATATTTCATTCTTTAAGGAAATCATTCTCTTAAACATATTTATTTGGGCCAAAACGAATGTTGCGTAAAACATCGTTACGACGTCCCAAAATCACTAGTATAGGGATTCAAAATTAAAATAGATATATAAATCCCAATACTATACAAAACATTTCCTTTCGGAAATCATTTACTATAACAACAGTGTTATAGTCCACTATTCCCTTTTATTTCTCGAAAACGTCTATTTCAACAATCAATGTTGAAATCTATGGTTTCGAATCTTAACACATTTAAAACATCGTTAGATCGTTTTAATTCAATTTAAACATCTCATTCAAAACATTTCCTTTAACATATTATTCACTATTCAAAAACGTGAATATACTTCATTAGCAATTTCATCCTTTTATTCATTTTAATTCAAAGGGTTATTCACTATTCAAAAATGTGAATATACTTCATTAACAATTTCATCCTTTTATTCATTTTAATTCAAAGGATTATTCACTATTTAAAAATGTGAATATACTTCATTTATAGGTTTCAACAATTAACTTATCAAAATAAGTCATTTGCGAATTTATAAAACAACGTTTATAAATTCCATTTCTATTTATTTATAAAAACTTCCTTTTTATAAATTCTTTTATTAACTTATTTCAGTTTATAACTCAATTATAAACTAAAAGTTCATATTATAAGTTAAATACTTATAAAACGATTATTTTACAAAATCGTTCTTTTTAACTTCCCAAATTATAAATCTTATAACTTATAAGATTCATTCATTTATCCAAAATCATTATTTTAATAACTTAATAAATTTTATAAACCTACTGCTTATAAAAATTCCATTTATAACTTCACCGTATTAAATTCTATAAATTCCATTCAATTATGAAATTCATTTTCACTTCATTCAAACACTTATAAAAACTTGTTTTATAATTTCAATATCTCAATTTATAAATATCCATTTATAAATCTCTAAATATAATTCAATTTATATTATTCTTTTAAAACATCTTTAATCTCTTTTATTATTTCACCATTTCGATTCATAAAATAATTAAATTTTATAAATCCTATATTTAAACTTTTCACAATAATTTCTAAAATTCCGATTTAACTATTTTATGAAATCATTAGCATCATATTCTCAAAAATCAGTTTTTAACTAGATTTCTCAAAAATCATAATTTTTATAACTTTAAAAATTATAACGTTTATTTATTTAAAATGAATCAATTCCAAAAATATAGTATATTTTTCAAAAATCACTTTAAAAATCATTTTAAAATCCCAAAATCTGGGTCCAATGATGCTACACACCAAATAGTCAATCACGACTACAACGATATCATATATCGATATGATAATCAATCAAATATCAAAATATCTGAAATTAAATAAAAACTGTTGAGGAATCCTGTTGGATCCCTCCAACCTGTTTTCCTGCATCCAAAAACATTAGCACAATACCAATTTCGCTCCAGTACGAAATTTCGCGGTATATGTTCTTATTAAATATTATCCGCTTAATAACGGCGTAAAAGGGTCTCATCCGCTAAACAAAAAATGCGGGAAATCAATAACTCCAATATATACATATGCCAATATATATATATTGCTATTATATATAATACCAATTTCACTGTTTATGAAATATTCGCGGTATATGTTTTTAATAAATAACATCCGCTTACTAACGGCGTATAATGTCTATTTTAACAATCAATAGATATCAATCAACATTCAAACATGCATTCAAATATTTTAAATCTAACTATTTAAAATAAAATCGAAACTGATTCGATTGAGTGAGAAATTCTCACCTTGATTTTAAATTCCGTTTTAGCGATTTATTTCGAATAAAATTAAACGGACGTTTAATTTTACCCAAAATTCTCACTAATTCCAAATGACTCCAAACCAACTCCATCGCTTAGTGCTCGTCCATACGATTCCAACGCAATTGAGTTTGCATTTTTTCGACCTCGTATGAAAAAGTTATGAATTTATGAAGTTTACACACGATTTATATAAACTTTTACAACATTTTATTTAAATTTCTTTTACATACCCCCATCATCACCCTTCATTCCCAATCCAACGGCTCCCCCCTTTCTTCCTCATCATCACGCAAATACCCAGTATGAAGCCGAACCCATGCTCGAAACTAGGGTTAATTATTGCTCTCACCACACTCGACTATACTCGATCACGTCACCGCCATCGCGAAGCCCTCCGTCCCCTCCAACTTCGGCCTGAAGCTTAGAGAGCTCGGCTCTATGGTTGGCACGCACCACGAGGCCGTGTGGCACGCACCACGAGGCCGTGCGGCCCACAAACGCACCCCCCTAGACGCCACCTCATCGCTCCGTTTTACATCACAACCGTTGATCTTGTAGATATCACCATGCTCTTTGATTCTCTAGTTGGAGATTCGTTGAATCGATGAACGGATTGGAAGATTTGAGGGGATGAATTTGGGACAATTTCGGCCATTGAATTCATATAGGCGGCTGCTCAATATATTAGGGTTTCAATTTTTTCTTTATTTATTTTTTTGTGAATTTTAGGGTATTTATAGGAGATTTTCAATCACTATTCATCCGGAAATTCCGAACTCCGATTTACGCGCCGAAACTGACGTACCTAGGGTTTATCCCGCGTTCCGGACACAATGGAACAGGTTTTGGAAGCTAATTCGGAAGTATGTGCGAGTTATGGCTGTAAACGCTCAATTTGAATTAAACCGATTTAAGCGATTTTCTAGGCGTTTTAATTTGTAACGGACAAACGGTAAATCCAATTGACTTGAAATTTGAAACCTTACAATAATATCACATTACGGATCCGATGAAACTGGTTTCGTCGAAATCCGAGACTTTTTGAAAAATGGCTATTTTCACTCGCCAAATTTAAATTAAAAATAAATCGATGCGTTTCAAGCTGCCACGATCAAACGATAACTCCGATTGACACGAAATTTGAAATCCGGTAATAACTAACTATTACGGATCCAATGGAACTAGTTTCGTTCAATTCTGAGACTGTTCAAAAATTGACTATTTTCACTAGTCGATTTTAATATTAAAATATTCAATTTTCACAAATTAACTTTTAATTCGATTTTAAAAGTTCTAAAATATCGTTCTAACTTCCATATGATAAAATAAAATTTTACAAATTATTTTCAATCATATTTAACCCAATTTCCAATTATTTCCATAATTTAACGTATTAAATTATCGATTTAATTATCCAATTAAATTCAAAAATTCAAATAAAAATTTATTTGACTAATAAATTCACTTATTAATATTTAAAATTAATTAAATATTCATATTTTAATTTTTAAAAATTCTGGGTCGTTACAGAAACTCTATAGGCGGGAGCAGGGTGTGCGAGTCTAGTAGAGTGTTTGTGAGCAGGAGCAAATGTGTGCGAGTCTAGTAGAGTGTTTGTGAGCGGGAGCAAATGTCTGCGAGTCTAGTAGAGTGTTTGTAAGTGTGATACAGTTTAATTCTAATAGAAATCTGGGAATGCAGCAGTAGGCAGGGGTTGCCAAAGCTAGGTAAATTTCGTGTGTGATTTATTTTTTCAGCATATTTATTTCTGCGTTTTGTTTCTGTGTTTATATCGAGAAAATTTGCTATAACCCTATTCACCCCCCCCCCCTCTAGGGTTAATCTAGATCCTACACTTTCTTGGTAACCATGACCATGGCCAGGGCGATGGCCAATATCTTAATAATCACGACTGCCATGGTAAGAGCCAGATCGTGACCTAGAAGATTTATGTTGTACGTCCCACAAGGAATCAAAAATGTTTCTTTTCCTCACCATCGTTCCTGCAGAGAGAAATGGATAACGATCAACTTTGAGTATTAAGAAGTGCAAAGTAAGCACAATGCAGTATTAGACATGTGAATGTGTGTGAGTGCCCTAGTGCATCCCCCCGACAGACCAGGTGCAAGAGCCTTGCTCATCCTTTTAACCTCTCCTTCGTAAGTGGGGATATTTGAACCGGTTCTAATAGAAGACTCTAGTCCTCTAATGCTCACATTAGTGAGTTGATAAGCATCAACATCAGGAGGAATCAATAGATTGAGCAAAGGATCTAGTGGTAGCTCAATGACGGCTTAGTAGGGTCGGAACGATAACTTCTTGAAACCTTGTGCATGGTCGTTCTCCCCTTTCTTCTAGTCACAGACAGGGGTTGAAAAACTCGTGAAGGTCCAACGCCAACCTCTGGATCAGGTCTATCATCCTGGTGACCAGGCACATATGCTCTATGCCCTCTAGCGTCGATTTCAGCAGACTCATGGGTGCTTGTGATTGGGTCCACTGCAGGGCCGAATTGAACATCTCCTTGACCGGTTGTGACTTGATTTTGGTCCTAGTCGGCTTGGTACTTTTTATTAACCCTAAATTGAAACCTTCCTCCATCAAGCCGAAGGTGATAAGATGTTCGTTGCTCAGCAAAAGTTCAATTTTTCTATCTCCGGTCGAAGCATTTTTCAAGATAGAGACTGCCTCTTTATAAATGTTTCCACTGGGTCAAGTAACGGCACCTGAAATTGAATGACATCATTAGAGTGCATCCTGGATATGCTTTCCTTGTACATTTATGAAATTAGTATGGAACACTTACGTTTCTATAGCCACGGTTGAGCGAAGCCCGACAGGCAACGAACAAAGAACCACTCACTCTTGAAGGCACTAAATTTGTTCTAGGTACCGATCAGAATCTGACCTTTTTTTGCCGATTCAAGAAAAGTGAATGATAGACTCCCCGTTCGTCATTTAAAAGTGAAAAGAAATTGGATGTCCTCGATAGTAGGTGGACGGTGAAGAAACTCCATAAATGTCGTGTATGTACAGTTGAGAAGAGCATGCTGTTTGGATGGAGCTGGGCGGGCGCGATCTGTACATAATGTAAAATTTCTTGGATATACGAATTGAATGGCGGGATGCATCCTGCCTAGCACATGAATTTATTGCACATCGTGTACCGTTTGGGAGGTCTGTGAGCCCTATTACCTTGTAATGGCACTAATACGCCATCAAAAGAGATCTGTGACTTGTGCAAATCCTTTGGAGAGCATCTTCTTTGATCTTTGACACTACTGAATTATGAGGATTATCCAGACGATCGCGTCTTCTAAAGTGTCGGGCACCGATTTGATAACTTTACGCGGTAAGATGGGAACAATCTTAGAAAGTTCAAGCTGAGAAACCGAGCCTTCGGGTTTCCTTGGAATATGACAGAGTGGCGAGCTATCAGATTCGGTCGCTGAACTGGACTCCACTTCCGAGTTAGTCCTATGAGAGGAAGATCCGGCTGGCATGACTGTGAAGTATCTGGAACACCTAAATTTCCCTTTCTAATAAACTTAGTAAAAACCATATTTAGAAAGAAAAAAATGACTCATACCCTCCAGTGTAGTATAAGCGTAAATGTAGTATGATAAAGTGCTAGTTGAAGTAATAACGGGTTAAACGAGGATAAGAGAAAAACAACAAGGCATATAAATTCATTTAAAAGATAGTTATTAGCTAATGGAAATTGTTGGTCGAGAAACGTGTAAGTTTAAGCATAGTAATTGAAATTCTTCATTTATCGCACTTATTTCAAGGTAACATGTCACTAGATGCAGAGGCCAAGCTATATATATGGCCGTGCTTATGTTCAAGTATATACAAGAGGTCGAAACTAGTTGTTTGTCCAAGTTCATGTTCAAACCATAAGTTATATACTTGTGCACATGAGAAAATGTTAAGTCCAAGTGTAAAGGAGTCAGAACTAGTCATTTGGTTCAAGTTCATTTTCAAGTTAAAGGTCATGTTCTTATGAGAAGGTAAAAACACTAGGTATAGGCCGAAGCACCAAGTTAAGTATGAATGGGTCGTAGTATAATCGTTAAATATGTTAAAAGCCGAGCGTTCTGGTAACTAGTGTATGCCAAACAATCCGTGGAATTGTTTTGGCCGAACGTCCTTCCTCACGATCATTCTCGCCCAGGCTTAAGCATCCGATCGTCTACCAGCCATCCTCAAACTCTTTTGAACCAAGACTAAAGCTTCACCGGTTGTCTATGAACGATCGTGAGAATCATTCGTCCCTGTCACTCAAGACTCTTCATCTCCTCGCCATCATCTCCCTCCAACACGGTTGGCTCGATAGCAGTGACTTGCCAGCTTATTTCAAGAGAACCACTTCGCATCGATTGAACAATAATATGGGCTTAAGAAGAAAAAAGAAAAGTCGACCCATGCCAACTGTCCTAAAATCAAAATCGATTAGAGGGTTGTGCAACAAACTCAAATAATGCTTTACCTATGCTCATGATCTGAAAAAAGGTGGAATTTGGGTTTGATTCGAAGTCTGGATGTAGAGGAAGACGAATAATTTTGTGAGGATCGGCAATGGAAAGGCGAAGAGCATTTGTCTCGTTTTAGAACTTGAGGGCGAAAGTAAAAAAGTGAGTGAGATGGCTAAGTGTCGAGCTTTATATAGGGATGGGATATCCCGATCGTTTTTGCTTTGAAGCTTAGCACCGAACATCTATCATCAGAGCGCTGCTCCGATCATCCCTATATAGCATGTCTGCCGATCCATTCCACATATAATTTGCCAAGCGTGCTGAACCATTCGTATGCCGATCGTTCTTGTCTCCCTTTTTATTTGAGCCTATGGATAGCCATTTCATTTCCTAACCTACAACACTCGGCCCCATAATCGAAGATACTTTAAAAGAAAATAAAGTAAAATAATAAATGTGGTGATAAATGGAAAGTGATGAAGGATGTGGAAACCGTGTTGGATGAGAAAAACAACAAATGTTAGTAGAAATCCGATTATGAATGGGAACAGTTAGAATCTTGTAAAATTTGGCAACGACCTATGGATGCCAGCACAACCTGGAGCAAACAACATGAACAAGTGTATGAGAGTGCACGAAAATGGTTTAAAAATTTAGTTTTCCTTAATCGGTAAAGGATTGCAAACAAACCTGGGGTTGTCAGGTTTCGAGCAAGATCAGGTGAATGAGAGCTTGTAGATTCCTCGTAGCCAAATTTGTATGTGCAAACGGAATACGACTCTGGATTTATAATCAACAGACGGTAGAGGATTGGTAATAGATTAGGAAGCTGAATAGATTTCATTATAGTGATTTAGGCCTTTTCCAGATTCAAAGCACGTTATGTTGATCACAAGACGTACTTTGAGAGAAAATGTTATCCCGCCTTTTGGCAAGGCCGTGATACCATCGATTCGACCAGGGACGAATAGTCGATAGGTGGAAGGGCCAACTGCATACGGTACTATAGATGATAGTGGAATGGATTCGAAGGGAAACAAAATCAAAATATGGAAAACATGAAGTCGCTAGCCTGACCTATGGAGTTATATTTCAAGCTCGGAACTGATTGAAGTTCATATGCGCAAGCTATAGATTAAATAATGACTCGTTTGGATCGACCAAAGGATGATCAAGGAAGATAGCCTGAACCAATAAAGAATAGCTAATATTTGGGCAACCATGAGGCTGATCTATGTAAGACTTCATTGACATCAACAAGGTAGCAAGAAGAGTGTACCCTGACGATCACATGTTCCAAAACGACATTAAGGATAAGGCCGGTCATTATAGGATGATCGTTCCTCATGGTTAAAACCTAATGATCGGTGTGTTTGGTATAAAATCTGCCTTCAGGATAAAACAACTCATAGCTTACGATCTGCAATCTGATGCAATCCTATGTTATAGAAGCAACGTAAGGAAGCCCACGAGATCCTCCAATAACGATCGTACGTTGCTAGGGGAAAGGGAAAACGATCGGTCGTAGGTGTGCCGCACATTATAGATTATGGAATGAGCATGGCCGATCGATATGGTGGGCTTTACCAGACCTGGGGAACGTTCTTGCAAAGTTTCAGCCTAGTCCGTGCACGTCTCCTACTATAAATAGCGCAATCTTAGCTATAGAAAAGGGGGCTTCTTCATCTTCTCCTCCTGGCTACTACTGAGGTTCTGCCATGGCTATTTCTTTCCAAAAACATGTATCGATGTACTCTAGCTAATCCTATAGCTCATGTAACCACAATCAAGTGAAAGATTAACTAAGTTTGAAGTGGACGCAGGCCAAGATTGCCGAACCACTATAAAATCTTCGTATCTATCTACTTTCATGCAATGTTCTATAGATTCTGTTGATTTTTTGATATCCATGAAATTCTACGAGTGTTAGTGACCAATTTTGCTGCTAACATTTGGGTTTGGACGGGTTTTAAGGTTGGTTGAATTTTTTTACTTTGTTTTCTTTCATTTTAGTTCGCTTCGGTTTGTTTTAGTTCAAAAAATATATTTCATAATCCAATTTTCATATTCAATTATTCTCAGCATTTTAGTTTGTGATGGTTTGGTGAAGTTGTTTTAGGTTCATTTGCTTGAGTGTAATTTGTTTGTTTTTCATTTCTTTTAGTATTTTTCTTTGATATATATCAAAAAATATTGTATATATATCTGGTTTTTTATTTTCAGGTTGCAGGTGGCAGAATGCTTGCTAATAATCGCTTTGTTTTGCATGCCCCTAAAAAATCTCTGCTAAAAAATATATAAATATATTGCTAATAATTCTGCACGCTCTAGTATCGTGCCATTTTCCCTTGTTTTTATCTGAATTGCATTGTTGTTTGCTTGCATTTTCATTTATACATAAAAAATTTCAAAAATCCAAAATAATTCAAAAAAAACAAAAACAAACTTCATTTTAGTTTCATTGTTAATTCACATTTAATTTTTGTTTCGCATTCATCTCATCTTATTTTCCTTTTCTAAGGGCAATACCCCAATTCACATAAGGTGGGGGATTTCATCACCCTTTCCTTAGCCCACATATCGCATTTCATCGTAGAACATAACTAACAATAAAGGTTACACCTCATGCCCGCACCCCTTCTTTCACATCAATCTACACGTTATCCCCTTCTCCTCTATGTGCTACATTGTGCAAGTGATAATGGTGGTGTAAGATGAGTTGTTGGTTACTTTTTGTTTGCTTAAGTATTAAGTTTTCCTAAAATATCTTAATATTTTGTTACATATATATTATATATGTTTAAATGTATATATTATGTTGTGCATTTATGTGTTATATATGTGTACATGACATATAGACAACGTTGCACTAACTCCGAACAACTTTCATTTGATAAGTCGTTGCCAATCGGAGAACCGATTCCTGATAACATTTTCACCTATACATTAAATTACATACAGATGTAAACGAAATTTGAAAATAAATTTCTTATCATTATATATTAATTAAAATGATCACATTTCATTTATAAAATCATATTGATAAATATTGATAATTATTTACGAAAATCGCTATTATACAGATAAAGCGATATCGATTTTCCTTATATTTTCGAGTCAAATATATATCTTTATAAAACTATTATAAATGATTTATTATCACTTTAAAAATATTCAAAATTAATTATCATCATCTAAAATAATTATTTGAATAATTAAAATAATTATTAAATCGTTAAATCTTAATTTAAATTCATAAATCTATATTTAAATACGATGCCATTATTGATGATGATATATACATTTAACTTCCAAAAATATGTTTTATTTCATATTCTTGTTCAATTATGAAAAAGTAAGTATATGTATCCAACTCCATGCACGACATGTTATAATATAAAGCTGGTTATTGATAAAACAATTTTTGCCATTTTATCGATTTAAATTTTAAGGAAAATATTTCTGTAAATATCTATTCAAAATAAGGTCACCATTACTTATTATCACTCAAAACAATATTATTTGTATTATCAACCTTTTATTTGAATAGCATTTAAAATAAATATAATTTATCAAAGAGATAAATTTGTGGGCCGTTACTGACTGCCCTTTAAAAGAATTTCGTCTCCGAAATTACCCAAAAAACCCAAAGGTTTTGCCTAAAATATTTATTTTTAAACTTACACATGTAAGATGTATATAAATCCTCCATACACAATATCTGGTTCGATCTACTGTTCGAGTTCACAACTTTATTTCCCAATTAGCATTGATCGTCCGATCCTTTAGTGTGGACTCTAACCAGGCTTTCTGATAAGACCTTTAGTTTTCCTTGCATAGCTCTCAACTATGATAGAAAAATAAAGTATCTAACCACAAAACCCTCATCAATGCTCATCGTCAAGAATCGAATGATAAATTCTTTTTTTGGAAAATGTTAAACATGTCAAAGTTTTGCACTCGAATCTTAAATCGTGTAATGAAATTATCCATATACTTCATATGACTTAAATAATATAAAAAAATTATGGAAACATTTCATAAAATTTTCATTCTTTATTCAAACTTTTATAAAGATACTTTTTTATACATTACCATTTTACATTTTCACTTCCAAATATTTCTACTTAAAAACACATTTCTTTTCGAAAGATAGATATCTTTTTATTATAATACATCTCTAAACATATCTTAATGGTTTCTGGAAAACTCATTTTCAAAATAATTCATTAAATTGTTAAATCACCATAAACTTCCTTTAGCTAGTATCAAATGTGAAAACATTCTTCATTTAATTAAAACTTTCTTTATCAATTAACACTCCTTTATTAATTAAAACTTCCTTTATTTATAAACACACACACATTCTTTACTTATACCACTTGTAATACTTAAAAAGTATTTATACACTTATTTAAAAACTATAAGTATATTCATAACTTACTTAACAAGTTTTACTTACTTTAGAATAAAATAAAAGAGATTAAAACAATTACTACCAAAACATTATTATAATGAACTTCGCTTTTTATAAATGTTAATTATAACATTTTCTATTTTTAACAAAAGATTCCAATACTTGTTATTTTCTTTAAAATCCCATTATTAAAGGTCTAAATATACCTGTAAGATTTCTTCCAAAGTCTCATTCAAGGCTTTAAAAACAAATGTTGCTAAAACATCGTTTACTAAAAACCCAAAACCATTCATTAATAACTTTAACCATTTTTTTTAAAGATCAAAGTATACCTATTCTTATCAGTTAAGATATTATTTTGACAAAAATTATCAACCATTCATTTGTCAATTAATGATTCACATTATCTTTTTAACTTTACAAGATTATATTGATCGAGTAACTCAATAATGATACCGAAGCAACTAGTATCGCATATTTCCTTAACAAGAAAGGGAATACTTAAGAGAAGCATTTACCATTCGAACACATCTCCTGCCTATTTTTAGTTATTTTCAAGCCATTCGGATCAATTAATCATCGGATATTTTTGTTTTCAAAATACCTTTTTAGAAATAATACTATTATTAAATTCTCAAAAATTCCTTTATAAAGCATGGTTTATAATCCAATTTATAAAATCTCTTATATAAAACATATTCATAAGGTTTATGGATCTTAAATAAATTTCTTTAATCGTAAACCAACATTATTATTTATCAAATACCCCATAGTCAAATTGTGACACTAAATTCATGAGATGTTCGTATTTAAACTTTTAAATTGAACTACCAATCAATCAATGATAATAACTAAGTATTATCATTTCCTTAATCAAATAACTATATTGCTTGAAATATATTCTTTTTATTCAAAATAAAATCGTAGGTACAATTAATTAAATTACAAATTTTCAAAACCAAAATCATTTGTGTATTTCATTAACAAATATGCGCTCATATATACTCAAACTCATTCTAAGGTATTACTAATCCTATATCTAATGAATTGCTCATCCAATCTTTAATGAGACTTTATGCCTACCAAAGCTAAGATGTTCACTCAACCTAGCTTTGAGACCACAATGTGAGGACCCTTTTTTTCGACTCTCGAAAATCAACACTAATACATTCTCAGTATTCATGTGCCGCAAATCCAAGTGCCAAAGAATTGGATTCTCAAAGGTGAGAAAGAAAAATAAAGACAGAACATAATCTCACATATATTATTTCAATAAATAATCTTTATAGCAGAAATTTAAAATACATAAATTAGAGTTTAAAAATGGATAGTTATAAATTCTTATCCTTACAAATGCAGAATACTACAGTACATGAGTGTGGTGGAAAGAGATAAAAATCTTCTGACTCCATGCTTCGAGCTCCTTCCAGATTTCTTCTAAGCTAAACCTGACTACTAGGCTACTCGAGAAAACAAGGGCACCTAGAGTTTAAGGAAAAGAAAATAAACTCCTGGTCACTGATGGCACTGGTGTGAGAACTCAGAATACGCGTTTTGAAAACAAAAAGGCATCACATAAGACTATGCCACACATAAATATGGATTGTGTTTTTACCTTATGATAACCAAATCATTTTCTATGTAACATCATAAGATATTATTTTTAATGAAATTTCTTTAAAAAATTGCAGGTAAACTTATTAATCTTGGCCGAAATTGTTACCATTATTAAATTCCAGTATAGTAGGCTCTACAAACAAAATAGTAGGCACTTAATAGAGAATGGATTTCCATATAAATGACCAGATGAAGGGACTACCTTCCTGCAGTATATCTCTAGCAGAATGTACCGACGTCAACAGAACACCTGCACCTCTACCAATCCAAGGTCGGCCTACCTTTCTCACTAGATAGCACCGAATATGTCATCACCCGGGTCATTACTGACCTGTCTGAGCAATCGATTTCCATACAACATATTAATTTAAACCCGAACGTCATAGCGGGTAGAAATATATCTATGAGGGGATGATCATACCAAATGGTTGTGAACCAAATAGCCTTGCGGCATCTACCCTGTTTCGGTCATTTCTGGGTGTGAGACTTAAGGTAACAATTAACTTTTACATTGCACATTTCACTTTGAATGCCATAATCCCATCCATTTTGTGGCCATGGAACCGATTTCTACAAAAACGTAACTCTTTAGCTCGTACGTCTCAAGAAGGGATGTTAAGCTAAAAGAAGGTTCCTTCTCTACCACCAAACAGATGATATGTTCATAAAGATCACTTATGTAACTAGAAATGCAACATCAGACTTCATCCATACAAGTTCGGGGACTAAACAAAACCGAAGGCACTATCCTACCATATCCTATCGGGAATTAACCTTAGGAGTAGCGAGAAGTCCTTGCATCGACAATGTTAAATGTAAAACTACTACCACATAACATGATTTTGGAAATACTACCCTGAGGGTCAGTTACAAGTAGCCTTACATTCCATCTTTCACAATTATGTTCATGTTTTCACTTCGAATACATTAATTGGTTCAAAGTGGTCTTCGAACAAGAATCATCTAGACCCAACCCTGGTTCCTCTGTACCAATCATCAACAAAAGAGGTCAAGTGTAAAGGAAATCATTCTTTAATTTATTAAGTTCTTTTTATCAAAATCTCTTCTGAAGATATGCATTTCTAAAACATTCTTTCTGGTAATAAGGAATTATTAAACCTATTTTATCAAATCCTTTGATAACTTAAAACCCTTTTTAGACGTAGAATAAATTTGAAATCATTACTTCTTTTCACTTAGGTAGATATTGATCTGAGTAAACCAAATTCACTATCCCCTCCGTCGACGACATTCGGATAGCCAGGGAGAGCAGAAAACTGGTTTTCCAAACTCAAGCCTTGACATCTCTTTGACCCCCAAAAGGCGGTCAAGTTATTTCTAAACTGTTGAAAGCAATTCTTTCGATTCCGTTGAAAGTATCCATTTCTAAACCTTTGAAAGCAACTCCTTTGAAACCAAGTAAAACCCTTTTATTTGTCTAAGCCAAAAGGCCAAAGCTTACCTTCCCAAAACTAAATTCTTTCAAAACTTTTGAATATCTTCTCTTCGAAAGCATTAAAACCATAGACATCATATCTTAAAATACTTTAAAACTGTGCCTTAAGAAAACCGTGGAAAAACCCACCATTTAAACTCTTTCAAAACCATCAGAAAATAGTATCCTTCGGCACCTTCAAAACCCTTTGGGGAACCACCCTCTCCAAACCATTTAATATACCTTTCAAAAGTATTAAACCTTTCAAAAGATCTTTGGGTTCAAATTTAAAACATGTGGAAAAACACATTTCGAAACCATATAGGTCTTCTCTTTCGAAAACTTGGATTATACTTCAATTAGAATAAAAAGGGTTAATAAAATTTTTTAACCGAAACCTTCTTTTCGAAACCTTTTCCTAAGTAAAGAAGTGGTGGTGCCGAAGCCACCCTTTCGAAAGCATGGGAGAAGTGGCGGATTTTAAAGATAAGTGCACCCTTCAAAAGAGACTTCAAAAGGTAGAAAGGCGGCAGCTAGGGGTTTTGACCCTTTTGAAAGCTTTACTTAAAACAAAAGAGTGCAACCAAATCAAAACCTTTCCTTTGAAAATATTTGACCTAATCGAAAGCAACTGATTCGAAACATATCTCTTTCGAAAGCAAAGCGGACGCTATCTTTAGTTCTAAAACAAACATACTCTACCCCTTCTAAACCTAAGGCTTCGACCAAGTACCCTTTCACTTTTGTCCAATATGCTACGTACCAAGTGGCTTGATACCATGCACATTGGTTTCGAAACTACTGAGGGCGGAAGTTCTGGGTCGGAACTCCCTGTACCGAAAGTGTCAGAACATGCTAAAAACATGTAATTTATGTTTTTAGCTTAAAATAGAAAACTTTTCAACTAACCTGCCTTCGTTTGTCAAATGCTTATTGGTTGCTAGGTACTTTTTCAAAACGTGCTGCCAATATTTTTAGAAGTAAAAAATGATTTTATTTTGCAAAGTGCCCATTCTCCTTAATTAAATATATAAAGCATTTAGGTCATATACCTTAAATAATTTTATATATTCATTAAAACACTTAAAAAAATCTGGAAAAATTCTAGAAAATCTATTTCAATATGTTTCTAACATATAAAAAATTTGGACCCTAATAATTATTTATTTAGCCATTAATAATTTATAATGCAATAAATTATTTTCTTTACTAGAAAATTAATATAAAATCCACATTAATTCAAAAAATTATGAAAATTGACACTCATCTCTAAAATATCATTTTTAATCTATATTTAAATTTTCAAGGCATTTAGATGTCACAAACACATCATAAAAACTAATATGAACATGTAAACATCATCAACAAGTATATACAAACTTTTATTCATCTAAAAATGGCATAATCATGCAAAATCATTTTGGACTAAACTTAAAACCGAAAATCATAGAAAAATAGGATGGAGTAATCACTCGCCTTAGTTTCGAAATTAAAAGATGTGAGATTTGATGTTGAATAGGTTGATTTACTTCTTCCTCTTGAAATCCTAGCTTTATCTTCCCTTAAGATTAAAAATGGTGGTCGGCTTCTCTTTTAAATTTTAATGTTTGCAAATGAATTCAAGTAAGGACTCACGGCTAGGGTTTTGGGTTTAAGAATGCCTATTTTCCTATTTTTCCCTTCCTTATTTCCTAACATCTTTATTCATGTTGTCTCATTTTGATTTACATTTAACATGGCACGGCTACCCTTGGTTATAATCAAAATCTCAATCTATTAATCATCACATTACTTTTGTAACGAGAGGACTTTTCGACGCTCGAAAACCGACATCAATACGTCCACTGTATCAACTGCCGAGCAATCGAAGGCTGGAAAACCGTACCGTTATGGTTAAAGAAGAAGAAAAAGATAGAAGAAAAGAGAAAAAGAAGAAGAAACAGAAAACAATATCAGAATCTCACAATCGCAGCGGAACAACATATAATAGATAAATGAATAATCTTTAAAACAAAGAACTACATCAGTTATTACATTACATCTTATTACATTACATCATCAGAGTGTACAACAACAAACAACAACAAACAGCGGAAAAGAAATAGTATATACTAGTGAATACGCCATGCCATCCAGCTTGCCTCCAACAACTCCTGAATTCTAGAATATCCTGATAAACCTGACTCTTGACTGCCCGTGTGGAAATTGGTGGGAACCCAAAGTTTAGGAGGGAAAACAATAAACTCCGAGTCAGTCATGTGACTGGTGTGAGAACTTAAAACAGTTTATCTTTAAAACAAAGAACAGGATAATCTTTAAAATAGATTCGCAATGTTTTTAGAAATGAGACCACCATAAGGCCTCCCACACACACACACATAATGCAAACACAGAATCGGAGGAGATTTCTCCTTATGATAGTCAAAGATGCTTGATACGCATTAAAAAGAAACATTTGATATTATTACCAATGCATAGTGTAGGAAAACATTTCGAAAGTAAAGATATAAATCTTAGCCAACATACGACCATTATCGTATGCTTACTATAGCTACCATCCAAATAGTGGGGCGCCACCATAAGTGAATGATAGGTTCTACAACTAAAACCGTACAAGATCGTATTGTTTTTTTGGATTTCCAACAAATGGTCAGGCCAAGGAACTTCCCATTGCCACATGGAAACGCCTCTGGAATGACGTCCCGAGAACCTAACCAGATCTCTGCCAACACAAGGCTGGGTTACCCCTAACTGGGTAACTACTGACACGAATATGTCATTCCCCGATCGTAATCGATCTATATCCGAGAATCCTCGATTTCCAACAACCACAAAGCAATAAATTTGCAGCAACAACATAGGTTAAATATCTGGGCTCCATACCATGATACCACCTCTATCCAGAAGGAATGACATACACTAAAGGGGCGCTACCCCCTAATAACCTTGCCGCATCCTTCCTGTTTTGACCATTTTCGGGGTGTGAGGTCCGAAGAAGTCTCGTCCACAAAGCCACGCTTTATACAAAAGCTGTGCTTTGATCACAATGCTCAACAGCACTTCGTATGCCACATTACCAATTTGGTAATGTATCACTAGTAACCATCAACTACATAACCTCTAGGGTGTTAAGCTAAGAGAATAAATTCTCCGCCACCAACGGAAACATATTTGATAGAAACCAGCTTTACATCTCAAATTGTAATGTCAGACACACATCTATACAAGTCCGTTCCAGGATCGAACGGAACCGAAGGCACTTACAAAGAAGTCCTTGCAATCCGGGTATTCACTAATCACGACCGGACATCCCATCACAAAGGGTAATAAATTTCTATATCGGAGATCAGCCGATGCAGAAATATTCGACGGTAATCCTTCCGTTTTCACAAATATCCGGTCTTCAACGCCGGTCATCAAATGCAATTCATAACGACGTATCACATATTCGGAATGGGTTATACGACCCCAAGGTCTTTTCCCGGCTAACCCGAATAGTGAGCGCTTATTTTAAAAATAAGTGTGGCATTCAAATTCGAGCAATCACAACAAATACCTATTTAAAGGTAAATATTAATAGTCGGATTATTTAACTATCAATAGGCGTGTTCAACATCACCAAATTCCAAATAATTTCCCAAATTGTCTATTTTCCAAAAATATCTTTACAAGATATATATTTTCCACACTTCAACCATTTGAAAACAATTTTCAAATCACTTTTCACCTTTACCACTTTTGAAAACAAATTTCAAACATTTTCCTTACGCTGAAATACTTTCATTTCAACATGGTTCATTTAAACCAATTAAATAAATCCTTAACGATTTACTTTATATTTACGTTCCAAATCCTTAAATTTATTCCCACACTTCTAAAATAAATCAATGTTTATTTTTAAACAAATTTCCCTTTCTTTTATAAACTCCTTAGTGAATTTACACTTCCAAAATATCTATGAATATACGATTTTCAAATCGATTTCTAATATTCATTTTCAATTTATCTTTAAAAGATAAATCTCAAAACATTCATTTCAAATTGGAAAACATTTCCATACTTATTAAATAATAATAAGTAATTCACAAATCCATTTATTTTCAACACTTGGAAAATATTCGATATACTTAAATCGAAATTAAGTATATATTTCATTCTTTAAGGAAAACATTCACTTAAACACATTTATTTGCGTCAAAACGAATGTTGCGTAAAACATCGTTACGACACCCAAAATCACTAGTATAGGGATTCGAAATTTAGATAGATATATAAATCCCAATACTATACAAAAACATTTCCTTTCGAAAATCATTTACTATAACAATAGAGTTATAGTCCACCATTTCCTTATTTCTCGAAACGTCTATTTCAACAATAAATGCTGAAATCTATGGTTCCGATTCATAATACATTTTAAAACATCTTTAAAAAAATTAACTTCATTTTAAAATACCACTTCCCCAAAAACATGTCCATTTTCTTTAATAATATATTCACTGTCCAAAATCGTGAATATACTTCACTAACCAAATTCAATATTTTCTACACGTTTTATTTCAAGGATAATTCGCTATCCGAAATCGCGAATATATCTCCTTTAATAACCTTCTATATTAAATTTATTAAATTCAATTGATTTCGAATTTATAAACATTGTCTATAAATTCCATTTCTATTTATAAACTTCGATTTATAAATCTCCTTTATTAATCCAATTCAATTTATATAACTCAATTTTATACCAAAAATCTAATTTACAAGTTAACTACTTATAACTCCTTTATTTTACAAAAATCTATTTGTTTTTATAACTTCACGATTTATAAATCGATAGATTTCATTTACTTATGAAATCCAATTTTTTATTTCATTTTTTTAACACTTATAAAAACTCGTTTTAATATTCCAATATTTTTAATTTATAAAATTTCAATTTTATAAATCTTTTATATACGTCGTTTTTAATAATTCAAAAATCCCAATTTAAATCATTTTATAAATTACTTAACTATTTATTCCAAAAATCACACTTTGGTTATATTTCACCAAAAATCATAATTTTTATATCTTTAAAATTTTAACGTTTATTTATTTAAAATGAATTAATTCAAAAGTTTAATAAAACGTATACTTTGAAAAATCACTTTAAAATTCTTTTTAAAATCAACAATCATTATTTTAAAACTTCAAAAATGGATCCGATGATGCAACAGCACCCAATAGTCAATCACGACAACAAACATCATATATCATCATATGATAATCAACAAACATCAAAATATCTGTAATCAAATAAATAATGGTGAGGAATCCAGTTGGATCCCTCCAACCTGTTTCCCTGCATCCACAAACATTAGCACAATACCAATTCCATTCCAGTACGGAATTATCGCGGTATATGGGATTTATAAAATATTATCCGCTTAATAGACGGCGCAATAGGGTCTTATCCGCTATATAATGCGGGAAAATCAACTCCAAGTACATATATAATACCAATTTCACTTTGCAGTGAAATTATCGCGGTATATATTTTTAATAAATAATCTCCGCTTACTAACGGCGCATAATGTCTATTTCAACAATCAATAGATAACAATCATCATTCAAACATACAATCAAGAATTTTAAATATAACTATTTCAAATTAACATCAAACAATTTCGATTGAGTGAGAAGTTCTCACCTTGGTTTCAATAAAGTTTCAGCGTTTTATTTTGAATAAAATTAAACATACGTTTAATTTAACCCGAAATTCTCACTAGCTCCAAACGACTCCAAACTAGCTCCAATGCGTAGTGCTCGACAAAACGAACCCGGCGCAATTCGTTTCGTCACAATCCGACCTCGTATCAAAATGATATCATACTTTAAACATTACACGTTTTAAATATAAATAAATTTCAATTTTTCTTTTATTATTAAACCTAAACTCATCATAGTCGTTCATTTTCTGTAGTTTGCATCTGGGCCGCATCTCCCCTCCTTCACCCTCACATTTGTTCGCACCAGGTAAAAGCCGTGCCCTAGATCCCAGGCCGCCATCTACTTCATGAATTACGCACCCCACCACAGGCCACTTGAAGGCGATCAGGTTACACCACTCGAATGCTCGTGACAAGAGCTGCCTTCGGCCCCCATATCAAGAAGCTCGGCCTCTCCATTGCATGGGAATTCATGTGCGAACTCGTCCCCTTTGCAGCCAATTTGTCGGCGATTTATAGCACTAGAAACGATCATAGCCGTTGGATGTGTCGAGCTAGATGAGCTTTAGATCTTTGCTGTTGATGGTGAAGCCTAGAAATGAGTAGATCACGAGATAATTGGAGGAGAAGGAAGTGAAGTCTCGGCCATTAAAATTATAAGCGGCGGCCTGTGATAATGGAACTAGGGTTTGCTGAAGAACGTGCCTTTATAAACAATTTTTATTATTATTTTAATATTAAATCCACTTATAATCCCTTTTCTCAAACGATCTCCAAACAACGCGTGCCGGCTGGCGTTTCTACGGTTTACCCCACGTTTCAGGCACAATGGAATAGGTTTCGGAGGCTAATTCGATCATCTGTGCGAGATACATCAATAAACGATCTAATTTAAATTAAATCAATTAAACGAATTTCTATGCGTTTTGGCTTGCCCCGGACAAACGGTAAATCCGATTGACATGAAATTTGAAACCATACAATAATATCACATTACGGATCCGACGAAACTAGTTTCGTCGAAATCCGAGACTGTTTGAAAAATGACTATTTTAACTCGCCAAATTAATATTAAAACAATTTCGATGCGTTTCGAGCTGCCACGGTCAAACAAAAACTCTGATTGCTACGAAAATTGAAATCCGATAATAACAAACTATTACGGATCCAATGGAACTCGTTTCGTCCAATTTAGAGACTGTTTGAAAAATGGCTAATTTCACTAGTCGATTAAATATTAAAATATTCAATTTTCACAAATCAACTTTAAATTCGATTTTGAAAGTTCTATAACATTATTCTAATTCTAACATGATTAAATAAAATTTTACAAATCATTTTCAATCATATTTAACCCAATTTACAATTATTTCTTTAATTTCCACTATTAATTTGTCGATTTAATTATTCAATTAAATCCAGATATTCGATATAAAAATTATTTGACTTATAAATTTCACTTATTAATATTTAAAATTAATTAAATATACAAACTTTAATTAACAGAAATTCTGGGTCGTTACATACTTCCCCCCTTAAAAGAATTTCGTCCTCGAAATTACCAAGTAAGAAAAAGTAACAGAATCCATTAACTTTTCAAAACCAACCATTTAAATTGGATTTTTCAAATCTCTTAAGTGTTTAACTTTCCCAAAATTCATAGTTAAACTTCTTACAATATCTTTACTAAGTTTCCAAATCCAAACTTAGTTATCCTTTTCAAAATCAACTATATCGTTTAACTTCCAATTCCAAATCAAATTTATAGTTTCCAAAATTTTCCCAATTTTCTCAAAAAACTTCTAACGCCTTAAATTTTCGGAAAAATTCGCCATAGTCTCCTTTGCGCGACTCGATCCGAAAAAAATGGCAGTATGTATATCACAAATATACATCTCATCAAGTGATGAGGCATCCCGTAGGGAAAAAGGTGTAAAAGTACGGTATGTAATCCGAGATATGTACCTTATTTATTATTAGCGAGCGTATACGGCTAATATAGCACGAAAGCGAGTTCCAAATGCGAAGCAAGCACAATCCGCACCTACTAAACACTCAACAAACCATGAGAAACATGCATATATGAAAATAATCTCAATATACATCATATAGCAACATAATAACTATATGTGCCAACATAGCAATTGCAACAAAAGCAACAAATGCAACTACCAAACAACTATCATCCAACAAATTCCTAACCAAATCAACATAAATTCACTTCTCATTAATATTCATTGAATTGGTTTTCCAATTGATTCATTAACATTGGATTTTACTAACCTGCATTTATTTTAAATTCAATTAGTTTACATTCACTAATTACATTCACATTTGTTTACTTCCAAATTGAATCAAATTCAGTTCATATTCATTTACTTCCAATTTGGACTCAATTACTTTAGCTTTCAATTTTCCCTAATTCAATTTTATTAGCACTTAATGAATTATATAAAATCAACTAACATTCACATAACAACCAATGTACATCCATTACAACCAAATTTATTCAATCTACATTTCTTTACATTCAATTTGGTTCAACACTTTTTATTCCAATTGGTTTATATTAAGTTGATTTTCATTCAATTATTCAACTTCCAATAACATTAGCTTTTAATGAATTTACACTTACATTCATTATTCCATATCAATTTATTTGCATTCAATTGATTTACATTCAATTTATCCATTATTTCAATTGCTAATTCATTTAACAAATAAAGTTGAAATTCATTACATAACTCAAGTTCATATTCATCACTTCTCTTGATTAATTTACTTCGATACCAAAATCAACTTCATTATTCAACATTACTTAAGTTATATTCCATTTCAAACATCATTTGTTTAATTTAACTTAAATTTCCACTTATAAATCCAATTTAAATTCCAATCCTATTTAACTTTTACCAAAGTCAAATTTTATCACTTATTCAAAACCATATTTCATTTTGCTTAACAAAATTGTTTAACTATTTTAACTATTGGTTTCACTTACATTTTATAAGTTATACAACTTATATTCAACAATTACCACTTGGATTTTATTGATTCACTTATACCTCCTTTAACTTAACTCCATCCTTTAAGTTAAATTTATTCTATCAAAATTCAAATTGTATAAGTTATCAACTCATTTATCATTCCCATAAATATATTAAATAGGATTCCAGAGTCTTTTCAACCTTTCAAAACCATTTTTGAAATCAATTCAAATTATCCTTTGAATTTCAAAACCCAAACTCAAAATTTTCCAAACAACTTTCATCTAAAATAATTTGGCGGCAATCCTTCCTTTGGAAACCCGAAAATGAACACCGATGATGTCATGATCATCATCGGAATTATTTTCCAACGACCGAAAAGAGTTTAGAGCTTTAATTTCTCCAAAACAATTTTCCAAAATATCAAATCCTTTCAAAACACTTCTCTGGAATTTTATTTTCAGATTATAAATCACATTTACAAACCTTTTACTTATATAATTTCACTTCTTATATATAAGATTATTTCACAAGTGTAAATCATTTTAATTGTAATTCCATACTTTATAATTCAATTGCTTATACAATTATTCTTTTACAGCTGTTGTTTTTATTTAACTTATTCAACAACCAAACAATCAATTTATATATACGCTTTAATAATTCTGAAAAAAATTATTCCTTTATATATAAAATATAATCGAGGTAAAATTATTTCATTTACCCTGTTCAAAACAATATCGTGCTGAATTGTTCTTAGTAAGTGTTTAGAGATCCCTATCAACAACGTTAATTACTCGTGTTGACCAGATATGGTTAGGCCAAGGAACTTCCCATTGCCACGTGGAAACGCCTCTGGAATGACGTCCCAAGAACCTAACCGGATCTCTGCCAACACAAGGCCGGGTTACCCCTAACTGGGTAACTACTGACACGAATATGTCATTCCCCGATCGTAACCGATCTATATCCGAGGATCCTCGATTTCCAACAACCACAAAGCAATAAATTTGCAGCAACAACATAGGTTAAATATCTGGGATCCATACTATGATACCACCTCTATCCAGAAGGAATGACATACACTAAAGGGGCGCTACCCCCTAATAACCTTGCCGCATCCTTCCTGTTTTGACCATTTTCGGGTGTGAGGTCCGACGAAGTCTCGTCCACAAAGCCACGCTTTATACAAAAGCTGTGCTTTGATCACAATGCTCAATAGCACTTCGTATGCCACATTACCAATTTGGGAATGTATCACTAGTAACCATCAACTACATAACCTCTAGGGTGTTAAACTAAGAGAATAAATTCACCGCCACCAACGGAAACATATTTGATAGAAACCGCTTTACATCTCAAATTGTAATGTCAGACACACATCTATACAATTCCGCTCCAGGATCAAACGGAACCGAAGGCACTTACAAAGAAGTCCTTGCAATCCGGGTATTCACTAATCACGAACGGACTTCCCATCACAAAGGGTAACAAATTTCTATACTGGAGATCAGCCGATGCAGAAATATTCGACGGTAATCCTTCCGTTTTCACAAATATCTGGTCTTCAACGCCGGTCATCAAATGCAATTCATATCGACGTATCACATATTCGAATGGGTTATACGATCCTAAGGTCCTTTCCCGGCTAACCCGAATAGTGAGCGCTTATTTTAAAAATAAGTGTGGCATTCAAATTCAAGCAATCACAAAAATTATCTATTTAAAGGAAATATTGATAGTCGAATTATTTGTAACAACCCAGAATTTTTGATAATTAAAATTTGAATGTTTAATTAATTTTAAATATTAAAAAGTGAATTTTTAAGTCAAATAAATTTTTATTTGAATTATTGGATTTAATTGAATAATTAAATCGATAATTTAATACGTTAAATTATGGAAATAATTGAAATTTGAGTTAAATATGATTGAAAATGATTTGTAAAATTTTATTTTATCATGTTGAAGTTAGAATGATATTTTAGAACTTTTAAAATCGAATTAAAAGTTAATTTGTGAAAATTGAATATTTTAATATTTAAATCGACTAGTGAAAATAGCCAATTTTTGAACAGTCTCAGAATTGAACGAAACCAGTTCCATTGGATCCGTAATAGTTAGTTATTATCGGATTTCAGATTTCGTGTCAATCGGAGTTATCGTTTGATCGTGGCAGCTCGAAACGCATCGAATTATTTTTAATTTAAATTTGGTGAGTCAAAATAGCCATTTTTCAAAAAGTCTCGGATTTCGACGAAACTAGTTTCATCGGATCCGTAATGTGATATTATTGTAAGGTTTCAAATTTCAAGTCAATTGGATTTACCGTTTGTCCTGTACAAATTAAAACGCCTAGAAATCGACTTAAATCGGTTTAATTCAAATTGAGCGTTTATAGCCATAACTCGCACATACTTCCGAATTAGCTTCCGAAACCTGTTCCATTGTGTCCGGAACGCGGGGTAAACCCTAGAAACGCTGGTTACGGCGCGTAAATCGGAGTTCGGGATTTCCGGGATGAATAGTGTTTCGATTTTCTTTATAAATAGGCCAACACCCCTCTCTTCATTAAAAAAAAAAAAAACCCTAGCAAAACTGCAGCCGCCACCCCCCCCTGAACGGCCAGAAACTCATGAACTTCCTCCCTCCAAATCTCCAAATCCATCAAGAATTAGCAGGAATGTTCAACTAGAGAATTGAAGAGGGCGATGAGAGCTAGAGGTTCAACGGTTATGATCGGAAACGGAGTCGTGTGGAGGAAGCTACAGGCCCGCGTCCCTGGGCTGTTGCGCACGCGTTTCTATGCTACAGGGATGGCCGAGCTCCTCATCCTTGGGGCCGAGTGTAGCTGGTGTCGAGGGCTTCGCGATGGCGGTGACGTGATCGAGTATAGTCGAGAGTGATGGCCGAATTTTCAAACCCTAGAATGGCCTTGGATGGGTTCATATGCGGCCTAGTTACTGTAAAGAGACGTGAGGGAGGGAAGAAGAGAGGAACGGCCTGATGTTGAGCAGTGAGATCCAAGGGTCCAGGTTGATTAGGGTGTTTAAATTATTAAAGTTAGTTATAAATCTATGTATATAAACACGTGTAACTTCAATAATTCATAACTTTTTCATACGAGGTCGAAAAAATGCAAACTCAGTTGCGTTGGAATCGTATGGACGAGCACTACGCGATGGAGTTGGTTTGGAGTCGTTTGGAGTTAGTGAGAATTTTGGGTAAAATTAAACGTCCGTTTAATTTTATTCGAAATAAATCGCTAAAACGGAAATTAAAATCAAGGTGAGAACTTCTCACTCAATCGGAATCAGTTTCGATTTTATTTTAAATAGTTAGATTTAAAATATTTGAATGCATGTTTGAATGATGATTGATATCTATTGATTGTTAAAATAGACATTATACGCCGTTAGTAAGCGGATGTTATTTATTAAAAACATATACCGCGAATATTTCATAAACAGTGAAATTGGTATTATAAATAATAGCAATATATATATATTGGCATATGTATATATTGGAGTTATTGATTTCCCGCATTTTTTTAGCGGATGAGGCCCTATTGCGCCGTTATTAAGCGGATAATATTTAATAAGAACATGTACCGCGATAATTTCGTACTGGAGCGAAATTGGTATTGTGCTAATGTTTTTGGATGCAGGAAAACAGGTTGGAGGGATCCAACTGGATTCCTCAACAGTATTTATTTGATTTCAGATATTTTGATATTTGATGGATTTTCATATTGATATATGATATCGTTGTAGTCGTGATTGACTATTTGGTGTGTAGCATCATTGGACCAAATTTGAAATTTTAAAATGATTTTAAAGTGATTTTTGAAAAATATACGTCTTATAAAATAATTTTTGAATTGATCCATTTTAAATAAATAAACGTTATAATTTCTAAAGTTATAAAAATTGTGATTTTTAAGAAATATAGTTAAAAGCTGGTTTTTGAAAATAAAGAATTAAGGACTTTATAAAATAGTTAAATTGGGATTTCTGAAATAATTGTGAAAAGTTTAAATATAGGATTTATGAAATTTAATTATTTTATGAATAAAAATGGTGAAATAATAAAGGAAATTAAAGACGTTTTTAAAGAATAATATAAATTGATTTATATTAAGAGATTTATACATAGATATTTATAAATTGAAATGTTGACATTATAAAACGAGTTTTTATAAGTGTTTGAATGAAGTGGAAATGAATTTCATAATTGAATAGAATTTATAGAATTTTATACGGTGAAGTTATAAATGGAATTTTATAAGCAGTAGGTTTATTAAATTTATTAAGTTATTAAAATAATGATTTTGGATAAATGAATGAATCTTATAAGTTATAAGATTTATAATTTGGGAAGTTAAAAAGAACGATTTTGTAAAATAATCGTTTTATAAGCATTTAACTTATAATGTGAATTTTTAGTTTATAATTGAGTTATAAACTGGAATAGGTTAATAAAAGAATTTATAAAAAGGAAGTTTTTATAAATAAATAGAAATGGAATTTATAAACGTTGTTTTATAAATTCGCAAATGACTTATTTTGATAAGTAAATTGTTGAAACCTATAAATGGAGTTATATTCACATTTTTGAATAGTGAATAATCCTTTGAATTAAAATGAATAAAAGGATGAAATGTGTTAACGTAGTATATTCACGTTTTTGAATAGTGAATAAGATGTTAAAGAAATTGTTTTGAATGTGATATTTGAAATAGAATTAAAACGATCTAACGATGTTTTAAAATGTGTTGAGATTCGAAACCATAGATTTCAACATTTATTGTTGAAATAGACGTTTTCGAGAAATAGAAGGAAATAATGGACTATAACACAGTTGTTATAGTAAATGATTTCCGAAAGGAAATGTTTTGTATAGTATTGGGATTTATATATCTATTTTAATTTCGAATCCCTATACTAGTGGTTTTGGGTTGTCGTAACGATGTTTTACGTAACATTCGTTTTGGCCCAAATAAATATGTTTATGAGAATGATTTCCTTAAGGAATGAAATATATACTTAATTTCGATTAGAGTATATTAAATATTTTCTAAGTATAGAAAATAAAAAGATTTGTGAATTACTAATTAAATAAGTATGGAATTGTTTTCCAATATAAAGTGAATATCTTAAGAATTTATCTTTTTGAAGATAAATTGAAATGAATGATCGAAATCGAATATTCATTGATATTTTGGAATTATAAATTCACTAAGGAATTTATAAAGGAAGTGGAATTTGTTTAAAAATAAATATTGATTTATTTTTGAAGTATTGAAATTTTATATCTAGTGAAGATATTCTGGAAAATAAATAATTTGGAAAATTATTTGGAAACTGGTGATGTGTGCATATCCAGTGATAGTTCAATAACCGACTATCAATATTTCCCTTTGAATGGGTAATTGATGTGATTTGTTTGAGTGTGAATGCTACACTTATTTTTGAATAAGCGCTCACTATTCGGGTTAACCGGGAAAGGACCATGGGGTCGTATAACCCATTCCGAATATGTGATACGTCGTTATAATTGCATTGAAGATCGGTGTTGAAGACCCAGTATTTGCGAGAGCGATAGGATGACCTATCGATTGTCTCTGCACTGAGTTGCAACGGTATAGAGACTCCCTAAGTGATGGGAAATCCGATCAGGATTGTGAATATCCGGATTGCAAGGACTTCTTTGTAAGTGCCTTCGGTTTTGTTCGAGCCCGGAACAGACTTGTATGGATTGTGTGTCTGACATTACAAGTTGAGATATAAAGCTGATTTCATTCAAATATGTTTCTGTTGGTGGCGAAGAATTTATTCTTTTAGCTTAACACCCTTCTCTGAGACGTACGAGCTCAGAGGTTATGTAGTTGAAGTTATCAGCGATATATTCCCAATTTGGTAATGTGATATGCTGAGTGATGCTGAAATGATCATTGTGTTGATTATTGTGATAGGATCGTTTATTTGATCGTCTATCTTAGTGATCATTGTGTTGATCATTTGTTGACCCAAAGCATGGCTTTTGTATAAAGTATGTTTTTGTGGACGTGACTTCGTCGAACCTCACACCCCGGAAATGGTCAAAACAGGAAAGATGCGGCAAGGTTATGAGGGGTAGCACCCTTTAGGGTATGTACATTTCCTTCTGGATAGAGGTGGTATCATGGTATGGAGCCCAGAATTTAACCTATGTGGTTACTATGAATTTATTACTTTGTGGTTGTTGGTTTTCGGGATCCCGTGAGAAAGGTCGTTTACGATCGGGGAATGGCGTGGTCGTGTCAGTAGTTACCCAGTTAGGGGTAACCCGGCCTTGTGTTGGCAGAGTTCCGGTTTGGTTCTCGGGGATGTCTTTCCAGAGGCATTCTCATGTGGCAATGGGAAGTTCCTTGGCCTGACCATTTGTTGGAAATCCAAAGAAACAATACGTGACTTGTACGGTTTTAGTTGTATAACCTGCTATGGAATGTGGCGGTAACCTGCTATTGAACATAGTTAGCTATAGTAGGCATACGATAATGGTCGTATGTTGGCTAAGATTTATATTCTACTTTCGAAATGAATTTTCCTTACACTATGCACTAGTAATAATATCAAATGTTATTTTAAATGCGTATCAAGCATCTTTGACTATCATAAGGAGAAATCTCCTCCGATTCTGCGTTTGCATTGTGTGTGTGTGCGGGAGGCCTTATGGTAGTCTCATTTTTAAAAGCATTTCGAATTGAATTTAAAAATATTCCTCTATTTTGATTTTAAAGATAAATAAACTGTTTTGAGTTCTCACACCAGTCACATGACTGACTTGGAGTTTATTGTTTTCCTTCCTAAACTCTGGGTGCCCACCAATTTCCACACGGGCAGTCAAGAGTTAGGTTTATCAAGATATTCTGGATATTCTGGAGTTGCTGGAGGCAAGATGGATGGCATGGCGTATTACTTATATAGTATTTCTTTTTCCGCTGCACTGTTTGATGTTGTATATTGTTGTTGTACACTCTGATGATGATATGATGTAATGAAATGTAATGTATAAAATGTAATAACTGGTATAGTTCTTTGTTAAAGATTATTCATTTATTATTATATGTTGTTCCGCTGCGAATTGTGAGATTCTGTTATTGTTCTGTTGTTTTCTGTTCCGTCCTATTTTCTTCTGTTTTCCTCTTTTCCTCTATTCTACTTTTTCTTTCTATTTTAATATTTTCTATTTTCTTTTCCCTATCTAAATTTTCTATCTTTTTCTCTTCTCTTTTCTTAAAATCTTTTTAAAACCCCTAAGGGTTCGTATTTTCGTTCATCTTGAATTAAACAAAGGAGATTAGTGTCTATTCAAGGAGTACGGATTTACGGGTCTTTACAGTTGGTATCAGAGCTTATGGTTAAGCGACAACCATGGTTCTGTTGGGTATAATTCATTAGAGATAGAGTCAGTAGTACTCTAGAATGAATTTGAGTGTAATAATAGATATGAGTGCGTATTTGTTAGTGAATATAAAATTGTTTTATATTGTGATGGTTGGTTTATTGAGTGGCATATGAACCTTCGTCAGCACGGTATGTACAACTATGCCGAAGGGGTTTCTAAACACTTGAATAGAACAATTCGACACAATATTGTTTTAAAATTGGGTAAATGAAATAATTTTACCTTGATTATAGTTTGTATATAAAGAAATAATTTTTCAGAATTATTAAAGTGTATATAAGTTGATTGTTAGGTTGTTTGAATAATCTAAATAAAGGAATTGTATAAGCAAAAAGAATTATAAGAGTTAAATTATAATTAAAGTGATTTACAATTAAGAAATAAACTTATATATAATAAGTGAAACTATATGAATATATTTATGAATATGAGTTGTAAATAAAAATGAATTTAAAGTTAAATGGAATATAACTTAAGTGATATGGAATGAAATTCGATTTTGTAATTGAATTGAATGAATGAATTGAATGTTAATCAATTGAATGTGAATTAAGTTGATATGGAATAATGGATATAAGTGTTAATTCATTAAAATCTAATGTTATTGGAAAGTTGAATAGTTGAATAAAAATCAATTTATTAAACCAATTGTAAGCAAAGGAATTTGGTTGTAATGAATATACATTGATTGTTATATGGTTGTTAGTTGATTTTATATAATTCATTAAGTATTAATGAAAGTGATTTAATAAAATTGAAAGCTATGTAATTGAATTCAAATTAGAAGTAAATAAATTTGAATAGAAATGAATTTGATTTGGAAGTGAACCAACTTGAATATGAATTAGTAAATATAAACTAATTGAGAATGAATGTTAGTAAGAACATCCACTGTGTATGAATCAAATGTGATTAAATTGAAAACCCAATTCATTGAATATTAATAAGAATATAAATGAATATTATTGGTTATGGATGTTAGTTGGTTGATGTTTGCATTTGTTGCTTTAGTTGCATTTCTATGTGACATCTATAGTTGTTATGGAGATATATGTTGTATATTGATACTATTGTCATATATACATGATTCTCATGTTGTTTGTTGAGTGATTAGTAGGTGCGGATCGCGTTTGCTTCGCATTTGGAGCTCGCTTTTGCGCTATATTAGCCGTATATGCTTGCTAATAAAATATAAGGTACATATCTCGGATTACATACCGTACTTTTACACTTTTTTCCCTGCGGGATGCCTCATTACTTGATGAGATGTATATTTGTGATATATATACTGTCATTTTTTTCCGGATCGAGCTGCGCAAAGGAGACTATGGCGAATTTTTCCGGAAATTTAAGGCGTTAGAAAAAATTTGAGAAAATTGGAAAATTTTGAAAACTTTAACTTTGATTTTGGAATTCAAAGTTAAATGATATAGTTGTTTTTTGAAAAGATAACTAAGTATGATTTGAAAACTTAGTAAAGTATTGTAAAGAAGTTTAAATTTGTTTTGGAAAATTAATAAATTCCATAACTTTTCTTACTTGTAATTTCGGGACGAAATTCTTTTAAGTGGGGAAGATTGTAACGACCCAGAATTTTTGATAATTAAAATTTGAATATTTAATTAATTTTAAATATTAAAAAGTGAATTTTTAAGTCAAATAAATTTTTATTTGAATTATTGGATTTAATTGAATAATTAAATCGATAATTTAATACGTTAAATTATGGAAATAATTGAAATTTGAGTTAAATATGATTGAAAATGATTTGTAAAATGTTATTTTATCATGTTGAAGTTAGAATGATATTTTAGAACTTTTAAAATCAAATTAAAAGTTAATTTGTGAAAATTGAATATTTTAATATTTAAATCGACTAGTGAAAATAGCCAATTTTTGAACAGTCTCAGAATTGAACGAAACCAGTTCCATTGGATCCGTAATAGTTAGTTATTACCGGATTTCAAATTTCGTGTCAATCGGAGTTATCGTTTGATCGTGGCAGCTCGAAACGCATCGAATTATTTTTAATTTAAATTTGGCGAGTCAAAATAGCCATTTTTCAAAAAGTCTCGGATTTCGACGAAACCAGTTTCATCGGATCCATAATGTGATATTATTGTAAGGTTTCAAATTTCAAGTCAATTGGATTTACCGTTTGTCCTGTACAAATTAAAACGCCTAGAAATCGACTTAAATCGGTTTAATTCAAATTGAGCGTTGTAGCCATAACTCGCACATACTTCCGAATTAGCTTCCGAAACCTGTTCCATTGTGTCTGAAACGCGGGGTAAACCCTAGAAACGCTGGTTACGGCACGTAAATCGGAGTTCGGGATTTCCGGGATGAATAGTGTTTCGATTTTCTTTATAAATAGGCCAACACCCCTCTCTTCATTAAAAAAAAAAAAAAAAAACCTAGCAAAACTGCAGCCGCCACCCCCCCTGAACGGCCAGAAACTCATGAACTTCCTCCCTCCAAATCTCCAAATCCATCAAGAATTAGCAGGAATGTTCAACTAGAGAATTGAAGAGGGCGATGAGAGCTAGAGGTTCAACGGTTATGATCGGAAACGGAGTCGTGTGGAGGAAGCTACAGGCCCGCGTCCCTGGGCTGTTGCGCACGCGTTTCTATGCTACAGGGATGGCCGAGCTCCTCATCCTTGGGGCCGAGTGTAGCTGGTGTCGAGGGCTTCGCGATGGCGGTGACGTGATCGAGTATAGTCGAGAGTGATGGCCGAATTTTCAAACCCTAGAATGGCCTTGGATGGGTTCATATGCGGCCTAGTTACTGTAAAGAGACGTGAGGGAGGGAAGAAGAGAGGAACGGCCTGATGTTGAGCAGTGAGATCCAAGGGTCCAGGTTGATTAGGGTGTTTAAATTATTAAAGTTAGTTATAAATCTATGTATATAAACACGTGTAACTTCAATAATTCATAACTTTTTCATACGAGGTCGAAAAAATGCACACTCAGTTGCGTTGGAATCGTATGGACGAGCACTACGCGATGGAGTTGGTTTGGAGTCGTTTGGAGTTAGTGAGAATTTTGGGTAAAATTAAACGTCCGTTTAATTTTATTCGAAATAAATCGCTAAAACGGAAATTAAAATCAAGGTGAGAACTTCTCACTCAATCGGAATCAGTTTCGATTTTATTTTAAATAGTTAGATTTAAAATATTTGAATGCATGTTTGAATGATGATTGATATCTATTGATTGTTAAAATAGACATTATACGCCGTTAGTAAGCGGATGTTATTTATTAAAAACATATACCGCGAATATTTCATAAACAGTGAAATTGGTATTATAAATAATAGCAATATATATATATTGGCATATGTATATATTGGAGTTATTGATTTCCCGCATTTTTTTAGCGGATGAGACCCTATTGCGCCGTTATTAAGCGGATAATATTTAATAAGAACATGTACCGTGATAATTTCGTACTGGAGTGAAATTGGTATTGTGCTAATGTTTTTGGATGCAGGAAAACAGGTTGGAGGGATCCAACTGGATTCCTCAACAGTATTTATTTGATTTCAGATATTTTGATATTTGATGGATTTTCATATTGATATATGATATCGTTGTAGTCGTGATTGACTATTTGGTGTGTAGCATCATTGGACCAAATTTGAAATTTTAAAATGATGTTAAAGTGATTTTTGAAAAATATACGTCTTATAAAATAATTTTTGAATTGATCCATTTTAAATAAATAAACGTTATAATTTCTAAAGTTATAAAAATTGTGATTTTTAAGAAATATAGTTAAAAGCTGGTTTTTGAAAATAAAGAATTAAGGACTTTATAAAATAGTTAAATTGGGATTTCTGAAATAATTGTGAAAAGTTTAAATATAGGATTTATGAAATTTAATTATTTTATGAATAAAAATGGTGAAATAATAAAGGAAATTAAAGACGTTTTTAAAGAATAATATAAATTGATTTATATTAAGAGATTTATACATAGATATTTATAAATTGAAATGTTGACATTATAAAACGAGTTTTTATAAGTGTTTGAATGAAGTGGAAATGAATTTCATAATTGAATAGAATTTATAGAATTTTATACGGTGAAGTTATAAATGGAATTTTATAAGCAGTAGGTTTATAAAATTTATTAAGTTATTAAAATAATGATTTTGGATAAATGAATGAATCTTATAAGTTATAAGATTTATAATTTGGGAAGTTAAAAAGAACGATTTTGTAAAATAATCGTTTTATAAGCATTTAACTTATAATGTGAATTTTTAGTTTATAATTGAGTTATAAACTGGAATAGGTTAATAAAAGAATTTATAAAAAGGAAGTTTTTATAAATAAATAGAAATGGAATTTATAAACGTTGTTTTATAAATTCGCAAATGACTTATTTTGATAAGTAAATTGTTGAAACCTATAAATGGAGTTATATTCACATTTTTGAATAGTGAATAATCCTTTGAATTAAAATGAATAAAAGGATGAAATGTGTTAACGTAGTATATTCACGTTTTTGAATAGTGAATAAGATGTTAAAGAAATTGTTTTGAATGTGATATTTGAAATAGAATTAAAACGATCTAACGATGTTTTAAAATGTGTTGAGATTCGAAACCATAGATTTCAACATTTATTGTTGAAATAGACGTTTTCGAGAAATAGAAGGAAATAATGGACTATAACACAGTTGTTATAGTAAATGATTTCCGAAAGGAAATGTTTTGTATAGTATTGGGATTTATATATCTATTTTAATTTCGAATCCCTATACTAGTGGTTTTGGGTTGTCGTAACGATGTTTTACGTAACATTCGTTTTGGCCCAAATAAATATGTTTATGAGAATGATTTCCTTAAGGAATGAAATATATACTTAATTTCGATTAGAGTATATTAAATATTTTCTAAGTATAGAAAATAAAAAGATTTGTGAATTACTTATTAAATAAGTATGGAATTGTTTTCCAATATAAAGTGAATATCTTAAGAATTTATCTTTTTGAAGATAAATTGAAATGAATGATCGAAATCGAATATTCATTGATATTTTGGAATTATAAATTCACTAAGGAATTTATAAAGGAAGTGGAATTTGTTTAAAAATAAATATTGATTTATTTTTGAAGTATTGAAATTTTATATCTAGTGAAGATATTCTGGAAAATAAATAATTTGGAAAATTATTTGGAAACTGGTGATGTGTGCATATCCAGTGATAGTTCAATAACCGACTATCAATATTTCCCTTTGAATGGGTAATTGATGTGATTTGTTTGAGTGTGAATGCTACACTTATTTTTGAATAAGCGCTCACTATTCGGGTTAACCGGGAAAGGACCATGGGGTCGTATAACCCATTCCGAATATGTGATACGTCGTTATAATTGCATTGAAGATCGGTGTTGAAGACCCGGTATTTGCGAGAGCGATAGGATGACCTATCGATTGTCTCTGCACTGAGTTGCAACGGTATAGAGACTCCCTAAGTGATGGGAAATCCGATCAGGATTGTGAATATCCGGATTGCAAGGACTTCTTTGTAAGTGCCTTCGGTTTTGTCCGAGCCCGGAACAGACTTGTATGGATTGTGTGTCTGACATTACAAGTTGAGATATAAAGCCGATTTCATTCAAATATGTTTCTGTTGGTGGCGAAGAATTTATTCTTTTAGCTTAACACCCTTCTCTGAGACGTACGAGCTCAGAGGTTATGTAGTTGAAGTTATCAGCGATATATTCCCAATTTGGTAATGTGATATGCTGAGTGATGCTGAAATGATCATTGTGTTGATTATTGTGATAGGATCGTTTATTTGATCGTCTATCTTAGTGATCATTGTGTTGATCATTTGTTGACCCAAAGCATGGCTTTTGTATAAAGTATGTTTTTGTGGACGTGACTTCGTCGAACCTCACACCCCGAAAATGGTCAAAACAGGAAAGATGCGGCAAGGTTATGAGGGGTAGCACCCTTTAGGGTATGTACATTTCCTTCTGGATAGAGGTGGTATCATGGTATGGAGCCCAGATATTTAACCTATGTGGTTACTATGAATTTATTACTTTGTGGTTGTTGGTTTTCGGGATCCCGTGAGAAAGGTCGTTTACGATCGGGGAATGGCGTGCTCGTGCCAGTAGTTACCCAGTTAGGGGTAACCCGGCCTTGTGTTGGCAGAGTTCCGGTTTGGTTCTCGGGGATGTCTTTCCAGAGGCATTCTCATGTGGCAATGGGAAGTTCCTTGGCCTGACCATTTGTTGGAAATCCAAAGAAACAATACGTGACTTGTACGGTTTTAGTTGTATAACCTGCTATGGAATGTGGCGGTAACCTGCTATTGAACATAGTTAGCTATAGTAGGCATACGATAATGGTCGTATGTTGGCTAAGATTTATATTCTACTTTCGAAATGAATTTTCCTTACACTATGCACTAGTAATAATATCAAATGTTATTTTAAATGCGTATCAAGCATCTTTGACTATCATAAGGAGAAATCTCCTCCGATTCTGCGTTTGCATTGTGTGTGTGTGCGGGAGGCCTTATGGTAGTCTCATTTTTAAAAGCATTTCGAATTGAATTTAAAAATATTCCTCTATTTTGATTTTAAAGATAAATAAACTGTTTTGAGTTCTCACACCAGTCACATGACTGACTTGGAGTTTATTGTTTTCCTTCCTAAACTCTGGGTGCCCACCAATTTCCACACGGGCAGTCAAGAGTTAGGTTTATCAAGATATTCTGGATATTCTGGAGTTGCTGGAGGCAAGATGGATGGCATGGCGTATTACTTATATAGTATTTCTTTTTCCGCTGCACTGTTTGATGTTGTATATTGTTGTTGTACACTCTGATGATGATATGATGTAATGAAATGTAATGTATAAAATGTAATAACTGATATAGTTCTTTGTTAAAGATTATTCATTTATTATTATATGTTGTTCCGCTGCGAATTGTGAGATTCTGTTATTGTTCTATTGTTTTCTGTTCCGTCCTATTTTCTTCTGTTTTCCTCTTTTCCTCTATTCTACTTTTTCTTTCTATTTTAATATTTTCTATTTTCTTTTCCCTATCTAAATTTTCTATCTTTTTCTCTTCTCTTTTCTTAAAATCTTTTTAAAACCCCTAAAGGTTCGTATTTTCGTTCATCTTGAATTAAACAAAGGAGATTAGTGTCTATTCAAGGAGTACGGATTTACGGGTCTTTACATTATTTAACTATTAACAGGCGTGTTCAACATCACCAAATTCCAAATAAGTTCCAAAATTATTTATTTTCCAAAAATATCTTTACAAGAAATATATTTTCCACACTTCAACCATTTGAAAACAATTTTCAAATCACTTTTTACCTTTACCACTTTTGAAAACAAATTTCAAACATTTTCCTTACGTGGAAATACTTTCATTTCACCATAGTTCATTTAAACCAATTAAATAAATCCTTAACGATTTACTTAATATTTACGTTCCAAATCCTTAAATTTATTCCCACACTTCAAAAATAAATCAATGTTTATTTTTAAACAAATTTCCCTTTCTTTTATAAATTCCTTAGTGAATTTACACTTCCAAAATATCTATGAATATATGATTTTCAAATTGATTTCTAACATTCATTTTCAATTTATCTTTAAAAGATAAATCTCAAAACATTCATTTCATATTGGAAAACATTTCCATACTTATTAAATAATATTAAGTAATTCACAAATCCATTTATTTTCAACACTTGGAAAATATTCAATGTACTTAAATCGAAATTAAGTATATATTTCATTCTTTAAGGAAAACATTCACTTAAACACATTTATTTGAGTCAAAACGAATGTTGCGTAAAACATCGTTACGACACCCAAAATCACTAGTATAGGGATTCGAAATTTAGATAGATATATAAATCCCAATACTATACAAAAACATTTCCTTTCGGAAATCATTTACTATAACAACAGTGTTATAGTCCACCATTTCCTTATTTCTCGAAACGTCTATTTCAACAATAAATGCTGAAATCTATGTTTCCGATTCATAATACATTTTAAAACATCTTTAAAAAAATTAACTTCATTTTAAAATACCACTTCCCCAAAAACATGTCCATTTTCTTTAATAATATATTCACTGTCCAAAATCGTGAATATACTTCACTAACCAAATTTAATATTTTCTACACGTTTTATTTCAAGGATAATTCGCTATCCGAAATCGCGAATATATCTCCTTTAATAACCTTCTATATTAAACTTATCAAATTCAATTGATTTCGAATTTATAAACATTGTCTATAAATTCCATTTCTATTTATAAACTTCGATTTATAAATCTCCTTTATTAATCCAATTCAATTTATATAACTCAATTTTATACCAAAAATCTAATTTACAAGTTAACTACTTATAAGTCCTTTATTTTACAAAAATCTATTTGTATTTATAACTTCACGATTTATAAATCGATAAATTTCGTTCACTTATGAAATCCAATTTTTTATTTCATTTTTTTAACACTTACAAAAAGTCATTTTAATATTCCAATATTTTTAATTTATAAAAATTCAATTTTATAAATCTTTTATATACATCGTTTTTAATAATTCAAAAATCCCAATTTAAACCATTTTATAAATTACTTAACTATTTATTCCAAAAATCACACTTTGGTTATATTTCACCAAAAATCATAATTTTTATATCTTTAAAATTTTAAGGTTTATTTATTTAAAATGAATTAATTCAAAAGTTTAATAAAATGTATACTTTGAAAAATCACTTTAAAATTCTTTTTAAAATCAACAATCATTATTTTAAAACTTCAAAAATGGATCCGATGATGCAACAGCACCCAATAGTCAATCACGACAACAAACATCATATATCATCATATGATAATCAACAAACATCAAAATATCTGTAATCAAATAAATACTGGTGAGGAATCCAGTTGGATCCCTCCAACCTGTTTCCCTGCATCCACAAACATTAGCACAATACCAATTCCGTTCCAGTACGGAATTATCGCGGTATATGGGATTTATAAAATATTATCCGCTTAATAGACGGCGCAATAGGGTCTCATCCGCTATATAATCGGGAAAATCAACTCCAAGTACATATATAATACCAATTTCACTTTGCAGTGAAATTATCGCGATATATGTTTTTAATAAATAACCTCCGCTTACTAACGGCGCATAATGTCTATTTCAACAATCAATAGATAACAATCATCATTCAAACATACAATCAAGAATTTTAAATATAACTATTTAAAATTAACATCGAACAATTTCGATTGAGTGAGAAGTTCTCACCTTGGTTTCAATAAAGGTTTCAGCGTTTTATTTCGAATAAAATTACCCGAAATTCTCACTAGTTCCAAACGACTCCAAACCAGCTCTATTGCGTAGTGCTCGACAAAACGAACCCGGCGCAATTCGTTTCGTCACAATCCGACCTCGTATCAAAAGATATCATATTTTAAACATTACACGTTTTAAATATAAATAAATTTCAATTTTTCTTTTATTATTAAACCTAAACTCATCATGGCCGTCCGTTTTCTGTAGTTTGCATCTGGGCCGCATCTCCCCTCCTTCACCCTCACGTTCGTTCGCACCAGGTAAAAGCCGTGCCCTAGATCCCAGGCCGCCATCTACTTCATGAATTTCGCACCCCACCACAGGCCACTTGAAGGCGATCAGGTTACACCACTCGAATGCTCGTGACAAGAGCTGCCTTCGGCCCCCATATCAAGAAGCTTGGACTCTCCATTGCATGGGAATTCGTGTGCGAACTCGTCCCCTTTGCAGCCAATTTGTCGTCGATTTATAGCACTAGAAACGATCATAGCCGTTGGATGTGTCGAGCTCGATGAGCTCTAGATCTTTGCTGTTGATGGTGAAGCCTAGAAATGAGTAGATCACGAGATAATTGGAGGAGAAGGAAGTGAAGTCTCGGCCATTAAAATTATAAGCGGCGGCCTGTGATAATGGAACTAGGGTTTGCTGAAGAACGTGCCTTTATAAACAATTTTTATTATTATTTTAATATTAAATCCACTTATAATCCCTTTTCTCAAACGATCTCCAAACAACGCGTGCCGGCTGGCGTTTCTACGGTTTACCCCATGTTTCAGACACAATGGAATAGGTTTCGGAGGCTAATTCGATCATCTGTGCGAGATACATCAATAAACGATCTAATTTAAATTAAATCAATTAAACGAATTTCTATGCGTTTTGGCTTGCCCCGGACAAACGGTAAATCCGATTGACACGAAATTTGAAACCATACAATAATATCACATTACGGATCCGACGAAACTGGTTTCGTCGAAATCCGAGACTGTTTGAAAAATGACTATTTTAACTCGCCAAATTAATATTAAAACAATTTCGATGCGTTTCGAGCTGCCACGGTCAAACAAAAACTCCGATTGCTACGAAAATTGAAATCCGATAATAACAAACTATTACGGATCCAATGGAACTCGTTTCGTCCAATTCTGAGACTGTTTGAAAAAAGGCTAATTTCACTAGTCCATTAAATATTAAAATATTCAATTTTCACAAATCAACTTTAAATTCGATTTTGAAAGTTCTATAACGTTATTCTAACTCTAACATGGTTAAATAAAATTTTACAAATCATTTTCAATCATCTTTAACCCAATTTACAATTATTTCTGTAATTTCCACTATTAATTTGTCGATTAATTATTCAATTAAATCCAGATATTCGATATAAAAATTATTTGACTTATAAATTTCACTTATTAACATTTAAAATTAATTAAATATACAAATTTTAATCAACAGAAATTCTGGGTCATTACAACTTTATTTAATTTAGCTCAATAAATATCCTATACTTAAAATATGTGGTGTTACAGACGCCCCTCCTTAGAGAATTTCGTCCTTGAAATTATGATAAGGTACACAATCAATCAAAAAGGTTAAACATACCATCGAACAAATCAGGATAAGAGTCTCTAATCCTGCTCTCAGTCTCCCAAGTATGGTTTCTATCATCATCACTCCACTGGACTTTCACTAGTCCGACTTTCTTGTCCCTTTGCCTCTTCACATCTCTAATAACTATATGAATCGGCTTTCTAACTGTGGTCAGGTCCGGTTCTACTATTAAATCCTTTAATACTATTGGTGCTATAGTAGTTTCTGGGTCTCTACACATTTTCTAAGATGAGAAACGTGAAAAACATCATGGACTCCAGTCAAACTACTTGGTAACTCCAATCTATAAGCGAGTTTTCTGATCCTCCCAACAATAGGAAAAGGTCCAACCAATCTAGGTGCTAACTTCCTTAATTTTTCGAATCTAGTCACACCTTTCATCAATGAAACTATAATAAACGCATGATAGAGAATTCCAAGTCTTTCCTTCTTCTATCTGCATAACTTTTCTACCTAGACTGAGCTTCATTCATCCTAGTTTGGACCGACTCAATCTTCTTTGCGGCTTCTTTCACTAAATCCGGACCAAGAACCAATCTATCCTCGGTCTCCAACCAACATCCAGGAGATTTGCATGGTCCTCTATACAAAGCTTCAAATGGTGCCATCCCAATACTAGTCTGATAATTATTATTATACGAAAACTCAATTGGATGGTTTCCCATGATCCCTTGAAATCCACTACATAATCTCTTAACAAATTCTCCAAGACTTCGTTAACTCTTTCCCTCTGCCGATTAGTCTGTGGATGGTAAGCGGTACTCATCATGATCTTAGTTCCTAAAGCTTCCTATAGACTCTTTTGGAACTCGCTAGTAAACAAAGAATCTCTATCACTGATAATGCTACTAGGAATTTCGTGTAGCCTAACCACAATCTTCATAAACTGCCTTGCCAAAATATGTGCCATCCTAATTGACTTTACTGGAATGAAATGGGCACTGTTTGTCGGTCTATCCACTATAACCCAAATACTTTCATTTCCTCTACTAGCTCTTGGCAACCCATCTATAAAATCCATGGAGATAGAATCCCACTTCCACATTGGAACATCCAATGGCTGAAGTAATCCACTTGGCTTCCGGTGTTCAGCATTTGGCAATTCAAGCGCTGCTTTACACACAAACCAATGTCCCGTTTCATACCTTCCTAGAAGAAAATTCTCTTCATATCCTGATACATCTTTATTCTTCCTGGATGGATAGTGAACTTTGAATGATGGCATTCCTCTAGAATTTCCTTCCTTATGCTTCCCACATTCGAAACACATAACCTTCCTTTCTTTCTCAACCACTCATTCTAGTCAAGAATGAAATCCTTTAAGTCATCGCTCTCCATTCCTTCCCTTAGCCTTCTGATCCATTCAGCCAAAAATGTTCCTCCTCTTATTTAGAAGCTATCTTCTCAATCATTATCGCTCTAACTTCTAAACAAGACAACATAGCACTTCCTGCACTAGAACCAGCCTTGGATCTATACTACACTCTACAAGCTGACAATGCTTCCAAATCTTTTCATTCAACAATCATTGCCAACACGACATTTTGACGTTTCCTGCTAAGTGCATCCGCTACCTTATTTCCTTTTTCGGGTGTATACTCTGTTCCAAAATCATAAGCAGCAATATATTCCAATCATCTACACTATCTCATGTTTAGCTCCTTCTAAGAGAACAAATACTTTAACGACTTATGATCCGTATAAAGCTCAAATCGCTCTCCCAAAAGGTAATTCTTGCACACCTTCAAAGCAAAAATAACTGCAGCTAATCCAAGTCATGTAATGGATATCTAACTTCATGCGTTCTGAGCCGTCTAGAAGCATAAGCAATCACTTTACCTCTCTACATCAGCACATCTCCCAATTTAGTTCTACATGCATCAATATAAACAACCAAGTCCTAATTCCCTCCGCAACCACCAACCCCAGTCTATGGGTCAATAAGTGTTTCAAGCTCTGGAATGCTTCCTCGCACTTATCGGTCCATAAAAAATTCACGTCCTTTTGCGTTTGCTTAGTCATCGGTGTAGCTATCTGAGGAAAATGTAACTTAGAAAACTTCGCTTTCACTCGATGCTCTCTTAGCATCTCAAACACAACTCTAAAATGAACTTCATGCTCCTTCTCATCCTTAGAGTATATCATAATATTATCTATGAGAACTAACAAGTATCTATCCAAGTGCTCTCAGGAAATTCGTTTCATCAAATCCACAAAGAATGTCGGCGCATTAGTTAGTCCGAATGGCATAACTAGCCATTCATATGATCCATACCTCATCCTAAACACCGTCAAAGGAATACTATTCTCTGTCACTCTAAGCTGATGAATTCCCGTCGCCAAATCCAATTGAGAGAATACCTTGGCTCCACTTTACTGATCGAACAAATCATCAATTCTCGGCAATGGATATCGTTTCTTTATCTCTTCTCATTCAACTTACGATAATTGATACACAGCCTCAACAATCCATCCGGCTTCCTTGCAAATACTGTAGTGGCTCCCCAAGGTGAATTACTTGGTCGGATAAAACTCTTGCCTTCCAAATCCACCAATTGCACCTTCAACTATTTCATCTCTGTGGGCGTCATTCTGCTTGGCAGCCTACTCATCGGTTCGGCTCTAGGCACCAAATCTATTCGTAATTTAATGGCTTGTTTCGGTGGCAATCCAACTACCGACTCAAACACATGAGCGAATTCTCTTACTACGAAAACTCGATGCAACTCATCCTCTAACTCCACACTACCCAATAAAGCATTCACTTCGCAACTTGAGTTTCTATGGTATAAATTACCCGATCACTATAGTCAGGATGTCTAAGGGATATTTTCCTATCATGGAAAAATATCCTAGCGTCATATTTACTTAACCAATCCATCCCAAGAATGATCCCAAATCCCATAAAATTAAACACATGCAAATAGCAACCAAAAGTATGACCTCATAAGTCAAATTCTGAATGGCCACACCCCATTCCAAGTGTCGCATACCCTCCTATCGGATTTGCAACCCTTAAGGAAGTAACTAAATATGAGGGTTCTAGGTTTAGATTATCTACCAAACATTGAGAAATAAAAGAATGTAATGCATCGGTATCAAATAGAACGCCAACAGACGTACCATGAATCTTTAGCGTGCCTCTAAGAACAACTTCCTCTTCTCTTGCACCACTAGCCTTGAGGTTGCCGGCTCCAATGCATACACTTTCCCATTTCCATCTCTAGCATGATCCTTGCATTGGTTCTTATAATGGCCGATTTGATCACAATTAAAACATCTGACATTCTTCTTTCCAACCGCTTCCTTTCCTTTTCCTTTTCTAGTACGACACTCGTGAGCATAATGTCCTTTCTTGTCGCACTTGTAGCAGACCACTTCAGATTATTTTTCTTCTTCACTGTTCCTCCCTTCTAAGCATTCTTCTTATGGGAAAAATTTCTTTTCTCGCCTTGTCCCATCTGAACCTCCTTCTCTTTCTTCTTTTCCAAACAAGCTGATGCCTCCTCCCACCTCAGTGCCATTTCTTCAACTACATCATATGGATCCCTTATGTGCAGTGGGGTAGCTCTTGCCAACTCCGGCTTCAAACCTCAAATAAACTTCTCATTTCTTTTCATTACTGTATCAACAGTGGTATACCACTACTGGGCTAACTCTTCAAATCTTCCAGCATATTCTAGAATAGACATATGCCCCTATTCCAGTTCAACAAACTTTCTAACTAACACAGGCTGCACCATCACTGACATAAACCTTTCTTGAAACCTTCCCTTAGATTATGCCCAAGTCATCATTTCCCCATCTACATCAGTTGTAATAGTATTCCACCAATATAGAGCATCCCTCTAAAGCTACCTTGAAGCAAGTCTTCTTTCTGCTCATTGTTGAGTCCTAACTTACAAAAATCCTCTAACAATATAGCAGCCAATTTTCTACTTCAATTGCATCCTCAGTCCCAATGAACGGCTTCCCTCCAAGCTTAGTATAGTCTGTGCTCAAATTAACAGAGTGGTTGAATAGAGGAGTTTCCTGAACTCCTCCTCCAGCAACATTCCCTCCAACAATTCCAGCTGCAATTCCAGCTTGCATCATGTTTACGAAAAATTGATATATGGCTCCCATATCCACTTGGGGAACCCCAATACCAACATTTCAGCTTGAGCCTGAACTGGACCTCTTCTAGCATTTGGTCGGGCATTTCCATTTGTGGTGGTGCTTTCTCCTCTAAGGTTAACTCTGCCTCTCCTTCCATCCATATCTGTATTCAAGCCTCGTGTGATACAGATGATTAGCCTAACAAAGATAGGAGTTTAGAGATATAGCATATACTTATATATAGCAAATACAAGTACATTACTATAGTGTTATCTCTACTCCAATTTTATCTCTAATTCCTAAAGATTATGTTTTAAAAAATCAGTTTTAGTTAAAGTATTTCATAAACCATGCTCTGATACCAAGTTGTAACATCCTTTATCTAAAGGCCCAAAACTATGCGCTACATATGCTGTAGTCATCTATAATATTAGCTTCCAACGACTAAATACGGCTATGTTAATGGTAAGAAGCAGTTGAATATGACACAAATCACAGATTTCAAAACAATATTTCTTTATTTAATTTGAAAACAGATATTCCACATTTATACGACATAATCCCCAAATACGTTCCCAAGCATAGATAAAATATACTTATTACAAAATATGCCAAGAGCGGTATATGAAGATACCCCCTTGGATGATCAGAGTCATATAACCATAATTGACTTGATACAAACACGGTGAAATAACAATAAAACAAAGAATAGTAACTCTTAAATAGTTACCTGTTAATCTCCTGCTTGCCTTTGGTAGCTTTATTCGTCATCCTACTAAAACCTAAAAAAACCCTGATCCCTCAGCCTTCTCAAATCAATCTGAGCACCCGAAAGTTTAAGGGGAAGACACAAATTTCGAGTCAGATATAAAGCCTGGTGTGAATAATACTATATATCCGGGTTAACAATGTTAAATGAGACCACGCTGCATAGCAGAACGAGTTTTCCCCCACTAACATCCTTTAAAATATATCTTTTGAATCTTTTCCTGCAACCAAAACTGGTTAAATACTATAAAGCATTATTATGTAAACATACATAAATATAAGGTAATAAATGAAACTATCTGTTCAAACGCATAAGTTTCGTTTGGCTAACTTTTAACCCTTGGCTAACTTGGGCCTACCAGACAATATAAGATAAATTAATCTAACATATGTTAGACACTCCTCTTTAGATGGTCTGTCATTAACTATCTATCGAATACTTCTCTTCTATATGGTCTATCCCTAACTTAATCATCTTCCTAGGTCAGCTGATCATAATGGTTTTTCGGGCTTACTAATAACCTATCTGTATACAAATATTCCTTTCTGTGTATAATCATAATTTTAGTTTTATTTGTGACCAAACCCTACACACTGAAATTTCGGACAACAATTAGCTGGGGCCAATAGCTAATGTATAGGGCGCAACCCTATAGTAATCCCATTTGGTATTCTAATATCCGAGTCACTTTTATTTAGGGATCCCTTCCTATAATTTTACATGAAAACATTTTTAAAAAGATTTAAAACGTTTAAATTAAACTTACATAAGAAAATTAGATAAACTTTATGTTTAACTCAAAATCATCTTGTTATGTTATATGTATATACTTTACTCAAACCTTAGTTGATGAAAAACATTTAAATACTTGAAAGTACCCCTTTCGATTCCATTGAAGTACACATTTCTAAACCTTTGATAGCAACTCTTTCGAAACCAATTAAATTTCCGTTATTTATCTAGGCCAAAAGGCCAAAGATTCCCTTTTGAAAACTAAACACTTTTGAAACCTTTGAATATCTTCTGTTCGAAAGCATTAAAACCATAGACATCATATCTTAAAATGCTTCAAAACATTGTCTTTAGAAAACCTTGGAAAACCCCTCAATTTCAACTCTTTTGAAAAAATCAGAAAATAGTATCCTTCGTCACCTTTGAAACCCTTTGGGGAACCACCTTTCAAAACCATTTAAATACCTTTCGAAAGCATTAAACCTTTAGAAACTTAAACCTTTCGAAAACTCTTTGGGTTTAATTTAATACATGTGGAAAAGCACCTTTCGAAACCATACAAGTCAACTCTTTCAAAAATCTTGGGTTATACTTCAATTAGAATAAAAAGGTCAATAAAAAAACTTAGTCGAAACCTTCCTTTCGAAACCTTTTCCTAAGTAAAGAATCGATGGGGTCGAAACCATGCCTTCAAAAGCATGGGAGAAGTGGCGGATTTTAAAAGATAAGCGTACCCTTCGAAGCATTGACTTCGAAAGGTAGAAAAGCGGCAGCTAGGGGTTTCAAACCCTTCAAAAGCTTTACTTAAAAACAAAAGAGTGCAACCAAGTCAAAATCTTTTCTTCGAAAATATTTGACCCGATCGAAAGCAACTGAGTCGAAAACTAACTCTTTCGAAAGCAAAGCAGGTGCTATTTTTAGTTCTAAAACAAACATACTCCACCCCTTCGGAACCTAAGGCTTCGACCAAGTACCTTTTCGCTTTTGTTCAATATGATATGTACCATGTGTCTTGATACCATGCACATTGGTTTCGAAACCATTTAGGGTGAAAGGTCTGAGTCGGAACCCCCAGTATCGAAAGTAGCAGAACATTCTAAAAACATGTTGTTATTTTTAACCTAAAAGAGAAAATATTTCAACTAACCCGGCTTTATTTTTCAAATTCTTATCGATTGCTAAATAATTTTTCAAAAAGTGCTTCCAATATTTTCAGAAGTAAAGAATGATTTTATTTTGCAAAGTGCCACTTCTCCTTAACTAAATTATAATACATTTAAGTCTCATACATTAAATAATTTTATATATTCATCAAAACACATAGGAAAAATCTATTTTAATATGTTTCCTAACATATAAAAATTTTGGACAAAAATATTTATTTATTTAGTCGTAAAAATAATTTATAACCCAATAAATCATTTTCATTACTAGAAAATTAATATAACATCAACATTAATTCAGAAGATTATGTGAAAATTGAAATCCATCTCTAAAATATCATTTCTGACCTATGTGTAAATTTTCAAGACATTTGAATGTGCATTTAATAGGGTTTTCACATCAAACATATCATAAAACATGTTTACATCATCAACGAGTATATATAAACATTTGACCATCTAAAACATGACAATCATGAAAAATCATTTCGATTAAACTTAAAACTGAAAAGTATAAGAAAATGGGATGTAGTAATCATTCACCTCAGCTTTGAGATTAAAAGATGTGAGATTTGATGTTGAATAAGTTGATTTACTTCTTTCTCTTGAAATCCTAGCTTTATCTTCCCTTGAGATTAAAAATAATGGTCGGCCTCTCTTTTAAATTTTAATATTTGCAAATGAATTTAAGTGAGGACTCAAGGCTAGGGTTTTGGGTATTAGAATGCCTATTTTCCTGTTTTTCCTTTCCTTATTTCCTAATTTCTTTATTCATTTTGTCTCATTTTAATTTACATTTAACATGGCATGGCTACCCTTGGTTATAATCAAAACCTTAATCTATTAATCATCACATTACTTTATCTAATTTAGCTAATTAAATATCATAAATAATATTACTAAAAAAATGGCGTGTTACACCATATCCCTTCTTTCAAATCTATCTACACATTACCTCCTCTCCTCTATGTGATGCCATGTGCAAGTAATGATGGTGGTGTAAGATGGGTTAATAGCTGCTTAAGTATTAAGTTTTCCTAAAATATCTTAATATTTTATAATATATATATATATATATATATGTTTAAGTGTATATATGTTTTTGTGTATGTTTATGTGTATTATATGTGTATATGACATATAAACAACATTGCGTTAACTCTGAACAACTTTCATTCGATAAACCGTTGCCAATTGAAGAACCGATTCTGGGTCACATTTTTACTTATACATTAAATTACATTTATATGTAAACTAAATTTGAAAATAAATCTCTTATCATTATAAATTAGTTAAAATGATCACATTTCATTACTAAAGTCATATAAATCAACATTAATAATTATTTACAAAAATCGCTACTATACCGATAAACGATATATTTTCAAATCAACTATATATCTTTATAAAACTACTACAGATGATTATTATCGGTTTAAAACTAATTAAAATGAATTATCATCATTAAAATAATTATTTTAGCAATTAAAATAATTATTGAACCATTAAATCTTAATTTAAATTCATAAATCTATATCTAAATTTGATGCCATTATTGATGATGACATATATACATTTAATTTCCAAAACCACAATAAATTATTTTATTTCATATTTTTGTTCAATTATAAAAATAAGTGTATGTATCCATCTACGTGTGCGACATATTACGATTATAGAGTAGGTTATCAATAAAATGGTTTCCGTCCATTTTATCGATTTAAATTTCGAGGAAAATATTAAATATCTATTCAAATAAGATTACTGTACTTATTATAACTCAAAACAACATTATTTGTATATCAACCTTTTATTTGAATGAATTTCAAAATAAATATAATTTATCAACGAGATAAGTTTGCGGGTCGTTACAGACTTTCTATCATCGGTAACCTAGTGCATGATACCTATTAGTGTTAATAACGATGAGGTAGTCCTTGTTTTTCTTTGTGATGATTAGGATATTCTCATCCATCGTCTATTATATATTCTTTTTGTACCTATCGACCTACAAACCTTGTAAAAATGTACTTTTTTTTCAAAGAAAATTTTGTTGTCACTTCGTTCATACCATTCGGATTTATGCACATGCATACACATATGGAGTAATTTCTTTGCAATATAAACTTCACCTTTGACTATTGTAGTGATTAACTTGTGGGATGATTTAGCTTGTAGTTCTATTTTCTTTCAAAAAAGCGTACGATGTTTGGTTATAATATCGCCAATTATTTTATGTCATGAAATGCTGAACCATTAGGGTTTTTCTATTTTTACTTTATATTACATATGTCAATATGCATTTTTTTGCGTTTGTCCCATTAGCCAGTGTTTTTAGTATATTCACTCCAATTAAAAATAATAATGATAAATGATTTGACATATATTAAAATTGCAGCTGAAGTTACAAACCACTATTAGGCAAAATATACCTATAATTACAGGGTGCATTCTTATAAAGTAATTCTTTTGACTATTTTTTCTCTTTAGTTATAGTTTCAGATTATTTTTTCCAAGGTTTTCAAAATGTTACATAAATCGTAAATCTTTCATTTCAATCTTTAAATCAAAAAAGGATTTGAATGGTAAAATTGTAGCTACAAAAGTTAATGTTCCCCTTTTTGTGCATGCTTTGAAATTGATTTTGATTTTCAAACTTCTATATCTAAACATAAAATTCAATTTTCTCTCTTGTTCCATTTTTTTTTGCTCTGAAGACATTAGAATTTGAATTATAGATAAACACATTAGTATAATAAACACATTAGTATAGACTAAAATATTTTTCAAAATTATGGGTTTGGTTAAAAGAATATCATACACGTAAAGGAATATAATGAAAATTGTTAGTAAATAAATTTGCTAATCCCAAAAATGTTTAGAAAACTTAGTTATTCAAGAAGAGGTCCTGAAAAGGCCTACCAAAATTGGCAATGCAATAAAAGTTTTTGTATCCATTCTTGATGTTGCCATCATAATCGAAGTCATATGTGCAAGACGAGTTCAAGTTTGAAGTCATATATTCAAGGTAAGTTTGAGTTTGAAGTCGTATGTGCAGAATGAATTCAACTCCCTGAGTCAAAGTCAATTATGCAATGATAGCATTGAAGTCACACCACTTCATAGATACGAGATACAAGTATGCTCAAGTCACAAGTTCGAATCGATCGCATATATGCTATGCAGTGTCCTTCTTTAATATTCAAGATCTCGTGTACAATGTTCCCGATTGCAATATGCTCTGAAAATTCCCTAATCGATTTAAGGTTTACAATGTAAGAGATAAGAGAAAAGAAAATCCAGCCCCCAAAATGGCACCCATAGGGTCGTATTTATAGGGGTGCACAGCCACCACTCCGCTTCACATGTCTTCGAGTGTGTTGACTTCGAAAACGCTAAAGTGGGTCAGGTGTGGATTCATTATCAGGAGACGGTATGTGGTGATGTATTCATCGTGCGGGAGAGTCTTCAAGATGTTGGAGTGTCTTCGATATCCTTTAGCATTAACTTCTTCGCTTGTATGTCTTTGGCGATGCCAAGTTTCCCTTAGGCCTTGCATCTGAATTCCACATGTAAGAGGCAACATTGTCACTTCATGACGTCTTCGATGTTGGCATCAATTGGTGTAAGTAAGGAAGGATACCTTCGAAATGTTGCAATATGTGATGTCACCTTGCCATAATATAAGGGTCTTTGTGGATGTTGATAGTATTCTTTATCAACACCATTGGCACAACATCCTCGGAGAGCTTGCAAAGGTGTGTTGCTTGTATATGGGTGAAGGGCGAAGTGGCTATTAACGAAGTGGGGTATTGCAATATGTAAAATGCTTTCAAAGATCTTGAACGGTCCGGAGAGGGCTTTGCACCGAGGAAGCTCACTGCGATCACTCTGATATTTTCTGACAATGAGATAAGTAGATTGTATTTGGGCTCTTCGATGTTGATTTATAGGCGCTTTGCCAGTTGTATGCAAACACTTATTCGTCGATGGAAGTTCTACCAATTAAGAATACCGTCGAACAAATTTATAATAAAATTAACCGTAAGCGCACGGCGTACAATTTTAGTATGTGGCGAATACGGGATGATCCCAGGGAATTTTTAGATTTTAAATTTTCTATTCAATCAAATTAACTAAAATCGAAGTGGTGTTAAGATAGAAAATGAGAAAACTAACAAACTAGCAAAAGAAAATAGATAAAAATATGAGAGTTTGAAGGTAATTCAGAGATAAACTCACTCTCTATATCACATAGTTCAACAAAATATAAAATTATGATCTCTTTTTTTGGTCATTGGTGAATTTAATTGATGTGTTTAACATAAGTATGACCTATTTGTGATATTAATTAGCTCAACATAAGCCATCAATAACACATCCCTTAAACCACTTACCAACTCCCATGAAAAATGACAACAATTTGAAAATAAAATATCTTTTAAGCATGGCATATTAACTATTAATTAGAAATATAGACTAACAACTTTGATTTTAAAATCACTTCATTGCCACAATCATATTTAGATGATGAGGAAATTTGTGAATAATGTGTTTAAGCATAGTCTATTTTTGTTGAACAACATAGACTATCAAATTTAACATGAAACACTAAATCACATAAATATACATTTTTCCATTAAGCACAAAAAGAGATCCTTAATTATCAAATCATGTTGAATCAACATAATTAGAGGGCTTCATTACCCCTAAATTGAATGGATTTAGCCTCTCATATTTGTTATCATATCACCAAATGTAGATTGCAACATGAAACAAAGATAAAAAGAAAAAATGCAAGCTAATGAAAATAAAGCGAGAACTAATCTAATTGCACAAAATAAAGTCTACACTATTAACATGAAAAGAAAGAAATAAACAAGAAAAGACTTGAATTAAAATTGCATTAAAATAAAATTAAATGAAATAAATTGGCTAAATAGCCATGAAAAGAAAGAAGAAAATTGATTTAAATCTTATCCTAAACTAAAAGGCTAAGAGCAAGGGAGGAGGGTTACATGAACATATGGTTATTTATATATGTTTTAAAACCCTAATTTATTTTTTGGGAACTGTTTGATGTGATTTTTTGTTTGATGATAACAAACATATATCAATATATATATGTGTGTTTGTAGTTTGAACTATATACAGAAAGGAAGAAATATTCATATTGAATAATTATACTATTGCACAGAATTTATATAATTCAAACAGTATTTTTTATTCAATATAATATTTTATTTCAACACTTAAACAATACAAAGTTTTTCAGTTCTCTCTCTATATATATATATATACATACATCAGTTCATACATTTTACTCTTCTCACTACAACACTCAACACTCAGTTTTTTCACTCTGTCTGCACATCTGCATCTATCTGCATTGTCCAGCTCCACTTCTCGTCCTGTCTCCTGTGTACCTGTATAATTAGCAACTACAACAGTAATCTGAAAACAAACAAATTTAAATTGCAAAAATAAAATTTGTTTGTGTCTCAGATACATGGGTTATTGTCATCATCTTTGATTGTGCAATATCTGTGCATATCAGTATTTTTTTATCAGGAACAGGCAATTATAAGTGGCTGCAATACACACGTATACATTCGTATACGTGTGCACTGCCACGCCTACTCGTGTGCACAAACTACAACAAAACACAAATTCAACATGAAGCAGTGCAAGCCCTCAAAGATACAACAGTGAAAGAAATTGCATCACAACAGCATGAAACATCAAAATACACAAAATATGGAAACTGCATCAATGCAGTACAGAACATAGTATATATATATAGTGATGCATAGCAACTGCATAGCAGCTACAAACACCAAGTGCAACTGGAAACAACAGAAATTGTGCAACATTTTCATAATGCAGTGAAGCATGCTCATGGAACACAGCAACAACAAAGCTATATGAACAAATGCACCACTGTGAAGTAATGTAACAGCAACTACAGTGACAAACTGCAACAAACAAGGAACAAAAATACTGCAACTTCAACTATGGAACAACAGCTCATATGAACAAGTGTACAAAGGCAAAATGAACAAGCGTAGCATCTGTATCAAAACAGTGGAAACAAACTCAAGTGCACGTGAACATGGCAGCAGACCAGTGACAACAGACCCAACAACTAGTGCCAACATGAACATAACAGGTGAAGCATCACCAAAGACTCAACAGTTCACATTGCAGTAATATCATATCACTACAGAGAGTATGGTGATGCAGTCAACAAGGCAACAATGCAGAGAACTGATACAAAGGAATGAAGTGAATGCAAACAACTCGGCAATCAAATACACATCTAATCAGGTGATGCAGTCAACATCTATTCAAGGCCAGAATGATTATAAGAGGTTACAATATCAAGTGCAGTGCAAACACAAGTGGAATGCAACAGTGAAGCAAACAACAACACGAAGGCAACATGATCAAAAGTTCAGAGCAGACATAACAGTGACATGCACAGATGTATTCAAGTCCAGCAACATGAACACATGAATGGACAAGGCACAAATCAAGTTGCAGACTCCAAGTTACAAACTCAAGTGCAAACTGAATGTAACAAGCATGAATAAAGTACAGTATCACTCTCATGTATGCAACAGATAATGAAACAAGTTGCACCAGACCAAGTTCAAGTAAAGTGATGGGTGAAGTAATCAGATGAATCACAAAATGAAAGCACAAACCCAAAAAATATATGCATACACACATACAAATGTATATATGCACATATAAAGTAAACTGGTGAAAGACAGTGGCAAGTACAAGGCAGTGAAGAAATCAAGCCGAAATTAAAGAACAAATTAGTATCCTTTGATTAAGTCTTTGATTAAATCAAAGATTTCTAATTCGGAAAGAAATTTCTGCAGCAATTAACTCGAATTCAAATATGGACAGCATTAATTCAAATGAGGACCGAGACAACAACTACAGCAAGAAATTTTCGAATTAATTAATTCGAATCCAAATATGGTCAGCAATTATTCGCAATTGAATCAAGAAAGGAATACTCCAAAACAAATTCAAGAAAATCAACGACATGAGAAATCAAATCTGACAGTGTTAATTAGGGTTTCAACCCTATAAATACACCCCAAAGAAATCATCATAGACACAGAACAATCGAGTTCAAGTATCAATTTAGAAAAGCAAAAGGAGACAGTACATACCGAATTCACAAGCAATGAACTCGATCGAGCGACTGCAAAACTAGCAATAGTTAACCATCAGAGAAGCAGCGAGCTAGGGAAACAAATCACCGATCAATTGAAGAAACCGAAGCCCTAATTGGAACAAAGGAACGAAGCCCTAATCAGAACGAAGCCACCATTATTTCTCACGAACGAGACAAAAGAGGATCGGGTGAAATAAGGAAGTGGGCCGGTCTTAAAAAATAAAAGGGGGTTTTGTTTTTATTTAATTATAGGCTTTATTAATATTGTTAATTTGTTTTTGGGTTAAGTTTTTTTTTATAAAAGCAAGATAATTTAAATTGTTTTAAATTTAGTGCTTGCTTTTGTAATTTGCTTTATTTGTATGTTCTCTTCAAAACAAAACATGAAAAATTATCACCTAGGGTTTAGGTGTTGTCAGATTATCTAGTTAGAGTTAGTCCAGTTAGCAGGGTTTGCAAGTTTGCAAAACTCTATAGGCGGTAGCAGGGTTTGCAAGTCTGTTAGAGTATTTGTAAGCGGGAAACTGTTTAATTCTAATAGAAATCTGGGAATGCAGCAGTAGGCAGGGGTTGCCGAAGCTGGGTAAATTCTGTGTGTGATTTATTTTTCAGCATATTTATTTCTTCAGTTTGCTTCTGTGTTTAATTCGCAAAAAATTTGCTATAACCCTATTCACCCCCCCCTCTATGGTTAATCTAGATCCTACAAGTGGTATCAGAGCCTGGTATTTTACTTTAACTCTAGAGTCATGAATCCACCAAATAATGCTTTTTCTGAGGGGCAATCTATTGCTAGGCCACCCATGTTTAATGGGAATGATTATGCTTATTGGAAAGTTAGAATGAGTATTTATCTTAGTTCTGTCGATTATGATGTTTGGGATATTATTGAAACTGGCTATAAATCTCCCACTATAGTTGTTGGTGATACTGAGATTCCTAAACCTAAGGATAGGTGGGATGCTAACGATAAGAAATTAAAAACTACAAATGCCAAAGCAATGAACGCTTTGATCTGTGCTCTTGATAAAAATGAATTTAATAGAATTTCTCATTGTACAACAGCACAGGAAATTTGGCACACTCTGGAGGTGACACACGAAGGAACTTCTCAAGTCAAGGAGTCACGACTAGCCCTATTCAGCAATGAATACGAAAACTTTGTGATGGAAAAGGGCGAGAGCATAAAGGATACGTTTGGACGGTTTTCAACCTTGGTGTACAATGCTAGAGCGCTTGGGAAGGTCTTCACTGAAGTAGAGCTTGTACGGAAGATACTGCGAGTCTTACCAATGAACTTTGAGGCAAAAGTCACTGCAATACAAGAATCGAAAGATTTGAGTAAACTAAGCATGGAGGAGTTGATCGGAAACTTGATGACATATGAGCTTGAGTTAAAGGCAAAAGAGGAACGTAACAACTCCGAATCAAAAAAGAAGACGATTGCCTTAAAAAGCAAAGAAGAAAGCGGTGAAGAAGAAGAAGATCCAATTGAAGAGCTTGCGATGACAGTCAATAATCTTAGAAAATGGTCAAAATTCAGGCCACGCAAGAAGAAAACAAGTTGTAATAAGTCAAAAGATTCTGATGATTCCGATAATGAATTGACATGCTTTAACTGCAAAAAGCCTGGCCACTTCAAACAAAAATGTCCACTTCTCAAAAACAACAAAGGAAAGAAAAAGAAGAAGAAGGCCTTTGCAGCAACTTGGGATGATGAAGAAGGAGAAGAAGTTTCGGATAATAGCTCAGAAGAGGCTAACTTGTGCCTTATGTCAAAATCAGATTCAGAAACAAGTTCAGAGGAATCCAGTGAGGTACGTGACTATTCTTATAAAGAACTTGTTTTGATGTGTTATGATCTTACTAATACAATTGATACTCTTGAAACTAAGATTGAAAAATTGAAGTCTGACAGGAGAGAACTTGTTCATGAGAATACTAGGTTAGAAACTGAACTTGAGAATATTCAAAACCTAGACTGTAAAAAATGTAAAACTTTAGATTCAGAAATATCAAGACTTAAGAATAGCTTCGATAATCTTGAAAAAGAAAACTCAAGTCTTAAGGAAATCATTGACACGAGGAAAAAAGATTTTATAAATAGATGCACCACACTTGTAACTGAAAACACAACACTAAAAACCAAAGTCCAAAATCTTGAGAAATCTCTGAATAACTTTTCAAGAGGAGAAAAATCGTTTAACATGTTGTTGGGAAATCAACTCTTTGCTAATAATAGAAAAGGACTAGGTTTTGGGAAAACACAGGTTGATGATCATGCAAAAGGTAAGAGTGTCTTTGTTAGAAGTGAAATTGGACATCGTGTTGAAAATTGTAGTCATAGGAACAAGAACACAAAATTTATACAAGTTTGGGTTCCTAAGAATTCTACAAACAAATTTCATGTCTATAGGAACAAAAATAAAAGGACAAAACAAGTTTGGGTTCCAAAGGGATTGTTTGTTCACAATGCTTCAGTTACTAATATCATTGGACCTAAGAGTTTCTCTAGGTCATCCTCCTCTCTCTTTATGTAGGTCTGTTGGCGGGCTAAGGAGCAACAAGAATGGTTTCTAGATTCAGGTTGTTCTAGACATATGACAGGTGATAAATCTAAGTTCCTTAGCCTAGAGAAGTTTAGAGGTGGAAATGTGATCATGGGAGACAATAGCAAGTGTAAGATTATTGGGAAAGGTGAAGTAAGTAATGGTACTTTTTCCTTGACTAATGTTTTATACGTTGATAATTTGCATCACAATCTCATTTCTATTAGCCAACTCTGTGACAAAGGTATGAAAGTGGTTTTTGATAGTGATACTTGCAAAATCATTGATAAAACTTCTAATAACATTGTTTTTATGGGCAAAAGAAAAGGAAATGTTTACTCACTTTCATTTGACAATTTAAATCTTTCCAGATGTTTGGTAGCCACTGACGAAGAGGCATCTTTATGGCATAGGAGACTTGGACATGCTAGCATGAGTCTCTTAAGAAATCTTGAAACGAAAGATTTAGTCAGAGGGTTACCACATCAGAAATTTAAAGATAACAAAGTGTGTAAAGCATGTTCCTTGGGCAAGCTTAGTCGATCATCATTTCGCCCTAAAAATATTGTTAGCACATCAAGGGTCCTCGAATTAATTCATATGGACTTATTTGGACCAAATGAAATTGCAAGTTTGAATGGAAAACGTTATTGTTATGTATTGGTTGACGATTACTCTAGATTTACATGGGTTTATTTCTTAGCCAAAAAATCTGAATCTTTTGATTATTTTTCAAAATTTGCTAAACTTGTTCAAAATGAAAAAGGAGTTTCAATTAAAACTTTGAGAAGTGATCATGGAGGCGAATTTGAAAATTCGGAATTTGAAAACTTTTGTGAAGAAAATGGTTTAAAACATGAATTTTCTGCTCCACGAACACCTCAATAAAATGGGGTGGTTGAAAGGAAAAATCGTACATTGCAAGAATTGGCTAGATCCATGTTGAGTGAGTATAAACTACCTCTAACTTTTTGGGCAGAGGCGGTGAATACTTCGTGCTATGTAATGAATAGAGTAATGATTAGACCAATACTAGGCAAAACGGCTTATGAAGTATGGCATGAAAGGAAACCTAACATCTCTTACTTTCGTGTTTTTGGATGCCCTTGTTTTATTCTTAACACAGGTGATCAACTTGGAAAATTTGAATCAAAGGCCGATGAGGGAATTTTCATGGGCTATTCAACAAGGAGCAAGGCTTACAGGATATACAACAAACGAACAAAGACAATTGTTGAATCAGTCAATGTGAAATTTGATGAATCTGATCTGGAAAGGACGACTGAAAAAACAGGTGATGATGGGGTAGATCATGAAGGCATTAAAGAAGGGACATCTACTGAGAAAGATGGAAGTAGGAATGTTGATGCTGATAGATTGAAATTCAAATCCAATCATCCTCCTGAATTGGTTATAGGAGATCCTACGGAAGGTATACGCACTCGCTCTGCATTTGATAAAAATTTGTGTGCGTTTTGTTGTCATAGTGGTTTTATTTCTGAAATAGAACCTGATTCTGTTGAAATGGCTCTTAATGATGAAAGTTGGGTTTTAGCAATGCAAGATGAACTTAATCAATTTGAGAGAAATAAAGTTTGGAAATTAGTTCCTAGGCCTAATGACTATCCAATTGTAGGAACTAAATGGGTGTTCAAAAACAAACTTGATGAATCAGGAAATGTAATTAGAAACAAAGCTAGGTTGGTCGCAAAAGGATATAACCAAATAGAAGGCATAGATTTTGATGAGACATTTGCACCAGTTGCTAGGTTAGAAGCCATTAGGATTTTGCTCAGCTTTGCTTGTTATAAAGGTTTCAAACTTAAACAAATGGATGTAAAAAGTGCATTTCTAAATGGTGATCTGAAAGAAGAAGTTTTTGTTGAACAACCCCCCGGATTTGAAAATCATGTTTTTCCAAATCATGTGTATAAACTTGAAAAAGCATTATATGGTCTTAAGCAAGCTCCTAGAGCTTGGTATGACTGCCTTTGTACATATCTTTTGGAAAATGGCTTTAAAAAGGGGAGTGCTGACACGACACTGTTTCTATTACATAAAGGAAGTGATTTTTTGATTGTTCAGATTTATGTAGATGATATCATTTATGGTGCTACTAATGAAATCTTGTGCGAGAAATTTGAACAAGTCATGCAGGCTAAATTCGAGATGAGCTTGGTTGGAGAACTGAAATATTTGCTTGGATTTCAAATCAAGCAAAGCAGTGATGGCATTTTTATTTCGCAATCCAAGTATGTGTTGGAACTGTTGAAGAAATTTGGAGTTGAGAACTCTAAACCATTGAGAACTCCTATGAGCCCATCAACAAAGTTGGACAAAGACGAGAAAGGAAGTGCTGTTGATCAGAAAAAATATCGAGGGATAATTGGTTCACTTCTCTATCTTACTGCTTCTAGACCTGATATTATGTTTTCTGTATGTTTGTGTGCACGTTTTCAATCTAATCCTAAAGAATCTCATTTGAAAGCCACTAAACGAATTTTGAGATATCTTTCACACACACACAAATTTGGATTATGGTACCCTTCTTGTGAAAACTTTGATTTAGTTGGTTATTCTGATGCTGATTATGCTGGTTCATTGGTTGACAGGAAAAGCACCAGTGGGACATGTTTCATGCTAGGACATTCATTAGTTTCATGGTCAAGTCGAAAACAGAATTGTGTTGCATTATCCACCACTGAAGCAGAATATATTGCTTTAGGAAGTTGCTGTGCTCAAATCTTATGGATGATGCAAACTCTTTCTGATTTTGGCTTAGTTTATAAACAAGTTCCATTAAAATGTGACAGTAAAAGTGCAATAGACTTATCAAATAATCCTGTTCATCATTCACGCACAAAACACATTGATGTGAGACACCACTTTCTTAGAGATCACATTGCTAAGGAAGACATTTGCATTGAATATATTTCAACTGAGGCTCAACTTGCTGATATTTTTACAAAACCCCTCCCTGAAGACAGATTTTCTAGATTACGTTTGGATTTGGGGATTATAGAAATTGACTAACCATTTTTTTCATTGTTAGGTAGAAATATTCTTGGATATATACTTTCAACTTCAATTTCTAGGATTCAAACAAGTTTTTGATATTTTCAAAAGATTGATTCGAATATGGTATTCAGTACTGGATATTACATAATATAATTAACTTGGTAACTTATTCCACGATCATTTCTATTTCTACCATCTTTCTATCATTCATAATGGTTTGATAAAATAAGAAGAGTGAATTATTTTTAAATTAAAAAATAATAATAATAATAATAAATAAAAAAAATAAAAAAAATAAAAAAAAAATTTAATAATAAATAATAAATCTCATGTATCCATTCTCATTTAAAAGTCCTTATGGTTATGCATGGATGGAACATATGAGAGAATTATTTTTATCATTACTTCATTCTCATTTAAAAGTCCTTATGGTTATGCATGGATGGAGTATGGTAACTAAGTATTCTGGTCTCGCTTAATAGTCTGGATGCTTAGACTAATAAGTAACTGCTAATCCCATTTAAAAGTCCTTATAGTTATGAGTGGTTAGTAAGTGCTTATTTTTTTTGTTTTTGTGCTTAAATGTCAAATTAATGTTAAAATATCTCTCTTCTTATTAAAATCGATCATCGATCCATCCTCTACAATATGGAAGTTTTTATCTCGTTATGATATATTATTTTTGTTCCTACTGCTCCATTGTTTTTTGTCAGTCTTTTGATAATGACAAAAGGGGGAGAAGAACAAGATTTTGATGAGGAAGTAAATATTTTTTTGGAATATTTCAACAAATTTGGTTAAATATCGTTAGTTAATTTTCTTTAGTTCTTTCATTCCTTTGTAAATTTTGTTAACTACTAAATAGGGAGAGGTCTTGGTTGTAGGGGGAGCATTCAAATAGGGGGAGCTAAAATTTTTTTTGTTCAAACACATGTATTAGCATTTCAAAATCTTTAATATATATGTTTGTCATCATCAAAAGGGGGAGATTGTTTGATGTGATTTTTTGTTTGATGATAACAAACATATATCAATATATATGTGTGTTTGTAGTTTGAACTATATACAGAAAGGAAGAAATATTCATATTGAATAATTATACTATTGCACAGAATTTATATAATTCAAACAGTATTTTTTATTCAATATAATATTTTATTTCAACACTTAAACAATACAAAGTTTTTCAGTTCTCTCTATATATATATATATATACATACATCAGTTCATACATTTTACTCTTCTCACTACAACACTCAACACTCAGTTTTTTCACTCTGTCTGCACATCTGCATCTATCTGCATTGTCCAGCTCCACTTCTCGTCCTGTCTCCTGTGTACCTGTATAATTAGCAACTACAACAGTAATCTGAAAACAAACAAATTTAAATTGCAAAAATAAAATTTGTTTGTGTCTCAGATACATGGGTTATTGTCATCATCTTTGATTGTGCAATATCTGTGCATATCAGTATTTTTTATCAGGAACAGGCAATTATAAGTGGCTACCATACACACGTATACATTCGTATACGTGTGCACTGCCACGCCTACTCGTGTGCACAAACTACAACAAAACACAAATTCAACATGAAGCAGTGCAAGCCCTCAAAGATACAACAGTGAAAGAAATTGCATCACAACAGCATGAAACATCAAAATACACAAAATATGGAAACTGCATCAATGCAGTACAGAACATAGTATATATATATAGTGATGCATAGCAACTGCATAGCAGCTACAAACACCAAGTGCAACTGGAAACAACAGAAATTGTGCAACATTTTCATAATGCAGTGAAGCATGCTCATGGAACACAGCAACAACAGAGCTATATGAACAAATGCACCACTGTGAAGTAATGTAACAGCAACTACAGTGACAAACTGCAACAAACAAGGAACAAAAATACTGCAACTTCAACTATGGAACAACAGCTCATATGAACAAGTGTACAAAGGCAAAATGAACAAGTGTAGCATCTGTATCAAAACAGTGGAAACAAACTCAAGTGCACGTGAACATGGCAGCAGACCAGTGACAACAGACCCAACAACTAGTGCCAACATGAACATAACAGGTGAAGCATCACCAAAGACTCAACAGTTCACATTGCAGTAATATCATATCACTACAGAGAGTATGGTGATGCAGTCAACAAGGCAACAATGCAGAGAACTGATACAAAGGAATGAAGTGAATGCAAACAACTCGGCAATCAAATACACATCTAATCAGGTGATGCAGTCAACATCTATTCAAGGCCAGAATGATTATAAGAGGTTACAATATCAAGTGCAGTGCAAACACAAGTGGAATGCAACAGTGAAGCAAACAACAACACGAAGGCAACATGATCAAAAGTTCAGAGCAGACATAACAGTGACATGCACAGATGTATTCAAGTCCAGCAACATGAACACATGAATGGACAAGGCACAAATCAAGTTGCAGACTCCAAGTTACAAACTCAAGTGCAAACTGAATGTAACAAGCATGAATAAAGTACAGTATCACTCTCATGTATGCAACAGATAATGAAACAAGTTGCACCAGACCAAGTTCAAGTAAAGTGATGGGTGAAGTAATCAGATGAATCACAAAATGAAAGCACAAACCCAAAAAATATATGCATACACACATACAAATGTATATATGCACATATAAAGTAAACTGGTGAAAGACAGTGGCAAGTACAAGGCAGTGAAGAAATCAAGCCGAAATTAAAGAACAAATTAGTATCCTTTGATTAAGTCTTTGATTAAATCAAAGATTTCTAATTCGGAAAGAAATTTCTGCAGCAATTAACTCGAATTCAAATATGGACAGCATTAATTCAAATGAGGACCGAGACAACAACTACAGCAAGAAATTTTCGAATTAATTAATTCGAATCCAAATATGGTCAGCAATTATTCGCAATTGAATCAAGAAAGGAATACTCCAAAACAAATTCAAGAAAATCAACGACATGAGAAATCAAATCTGACAGTGTTAATTAGGGTTTCAACCCTATAAATACACCCCAAAGAAATCATCATAGACACAGAACAATCGAGTTCAAGTATCAATTTAGAAAAGCAAAAGGAGACAGTACATACCGAATTCACAAGCAATGAACTCGATCGAGCGACTGCAAAACTAGCAATAGTTAACCATCAGAGAAGCAGCGAGCTAGGGAAACAAATCACCGATCAATTGAAGAAACCGAAGCCCTAATTGGAACAAAGGAACGAAGCCCTAATCAGAACGAAGCCACCATTATTTCTCACGAACGAGACAAAAGAGGATCGGGTGAAATAAGGAAGTGGGCCGGTCTTAAAAAATAAAAGGGGGTTTTGTTTTTATTTAATTATAGGCTTTATTAATATTGTTAATTTGTTTTTGGGTTAAGTTTTTTTTTATAAAAGCAAGATAATTTAAATTGTTTTAAATTTAGTGCTTGCTTTTGTAATTTGCTTTATTTGTATGTTCTCTTCAAAACAAAACATGAAAAATTATCACCTAGGGTTTAGGTGTTGTCAGATTATCTAGTTAGAGTTAGTCCAGTTAGCAGGGTTTGCAAGTTTGCAAAACTCTATAGGCGGTAGCAGGGTTTGCAAGTCTGTTAGAGTATTTGTAAGCGGGAAACTGTTTAATTCTAATAGAAATCTGGGAATGCAGCAGTAGGCAGGGGTTGCCGAAGCTGGGTAAATTCTGTGTGTGATTTATTTTTCAGCATATTTATTTCTTCAGTTTGCTTCTGTGTTTAATTCGCAAAAAATTTGCTATAACCCTATTCACCCCCCCCCCTCTAGGGTTAATCTAGATCCTACAGGAACTACCCAAATAACCTCTTAGGAAGCGCGATGATCAAGTAATCATTAGCATGTGTTAATCCTCATTTATATGTGCATGAAGCTTTAATGGCCATTAGCATATGCATTAGCTTCTAATTTGTACATCAAGGTAGGTGGGTAGGTGGGGCCCTCCATGATTCATGACATGAATTATTTCCATCTTCATTTGCTTGTGTTCTCTTGGGCATGCATATATTTTCATGAAACAACTTGTATTTGAATTCAAATTCCTACAAAAATAATATAAAATTTTCAAATTAAATTTTCTCAAATTAATATATGCGTAAAATGACCTTTTTGCCCTTATATGAAGATGAGTATATGACGATTTGAAAATAATTTGAATTTTGTTTTAAACATGTTAAAATACCATATATGATCATTTATTTAATTTAATTAGATTAAATGTGAAAGTAAAAATATGCACATTTAAATGCACATCAAATAATCCTACACTTGTCTTTTTATTCGTCCTCGAACAAACTAAAACCTAAGATAAATCGGTTTTCGTAGGGAGCACGATTGCATTGAGCGTATGCAGCAAGCCGTTAAACATCTGGGTGTCCCAAGTAGGATGAGCATTGTCTCGTGAGGGTTCTCCGTGGATACTACTTACAAAATCCAAATGCAAAGTAAAAAAAATCCTAAATGCAAGATTTATTTACAAAGATATGGATGAAAGTTTTCAAAAATATTTAAAAACAAAGGACTTACTTTTAAATTGATACAAATAAGTTAAATATAAGTTTTGGTCATTATCTTGAAAATTTAAGTCATCTACTCATCAAAATATCCAATAAAAATGAAGTTATCATAACAAATAGACTATAGTTTGACTCGTTATTTCGGTTGATAACACAGTGTAGCTATGAAATGGATCATTAATTGATTATCAAAGTTTTTCAAAGTGGTATTTCCATTTCTTTTGAATAACAAGTTCAATCAAATAAGTAAAAATAGTGATTGAATTTCAATTGCTTACTCTCTCTTATTTGAAAATTTTATTGATATTAATAATATTTACATATGCATAACTCATTAAAAACTGAGGCCAAATATATTACCTATGCACTGCCTTTTGGACTTACGTGAGGGGAATACGGAGCATGGCTGTAACAGCCCAAATTTTAGCAATATTTTATTCTTTATTTATAACTCTGGGGTTTTATTTTTCGAAAATTTGATTGTCTAAATTTAATTATAAATAATCACCCAAAATTTTTATTAGTGCGAAAAATTCTAAAATTCTTATTTTGGTTAAAACTTAACATTTTTTTTTTGAAGTTATAAATCTTTAAATTTTTTATTTTTAATCTTTTGGTTTAATTTAATATATTCGTAACAACGTTTATTTCACCTTTTGTTCTTTAAAAAAAAATTGATTTTATACTTTTAAAAATTTAATAAATTTCCAAAACTTTGTGTATAAATAAACCGTTTAATTTCGCGTTTAAAAGGCGCGTTATTTGATGGAATAAATAATGTATATACAAATACAAGAAAACGTATAAAATTTAAATCCGTTATTTTCATTTTTTTTTGGACAAAAATCACTGCGTCTGCTGTACGCATTCTAGTTTTATTCACTTTCCTTTTACTCTCCTGATTTAATAGGAACGTTATTTACAAATTTTATAACCGTTCACCTTTTTAATTTCTTGCCATTGTTTCCATCAACGCGAGCTTTAAATTTAAACGCGCATCAATCAATCGCTTTAATAAATATTGCAGAATCAATGCACAGATGTTATCAATTTTTATTTTTATGGTGGTACGTTCCTTTACGTTTCCTACAGGTTAATTTATAAATAATTTTCTTTGATGGGTCAGCTAAATCAAAGCAACGTGACCGTTGCTATTTTTTTTATTAATTGCTACAATTATTTTCACCAAATCAAGTGTTGACCGTTACTTGGCTTTCAAATTTTGGACTCTGCATTGAAAAAGAAACGTATAATATAATAAGTACTTCATATTTATTTTCAGTACGTTTCACAAAATTTTCTCTGTCCATTCTTTTCTATTAAATATATACTTGCAGCTGTTATCAGTCCATCGTTTCAATTTATTATATGGTCTGTTACTCTGCCTTTTCAGATTTGAACGTGCAGCTGGTGGCATTAAAAGTTGCTTTAATTATCCACTTAATTATCGTGACTGTCCCGTTACTCTATATTTATTCTTACGTTTTATCTTTGCTTAAATTTCTCTGTCCATTCCTTTTTCCATTTTAAATATCATCGCCTTTCCAAACTCATTACGAACTATCCAAACAAATAAAAATTTATCGCTTTAAATGTAGCTAAATCAACTCATGACCATTGCCAAATTTAGTTTGGAACGTACAAAATTTCTATACGTTACTTCGCATTCACTTATTTCTTTTATTATTTTCTTTACGTTTTCATTCCTCTTCTGCCATTTTCTTATTCAAAATTTAACTGTTGCCTTTTCCATCCCAAGCTGTTACGTTTCTCTTGCTTCATATAAAAGAAAATTTTAATAACAAACTTACGCTGTATTCTTTGCATTGCTTCCAAAGTGAAGCCACTGACATTTTGTTTTCTCTCCTCTTTCCTTCTCCCCCCCCCCCTCCCCCCCCCCCCCCCCCTCTCCTTCTTCCCTGTCCTTTTATTTGAAAAAAAAAAGAGAAGAAACCATCTGTTTGGAACTCGTCGGCCTCCCCTCCATCGCCTCCGCACTGCGACCTACACCACCCAACCCTAACTCATGCACCCCGTGCGCATTTTTCACCAGTACCTAGACGAGCCAACCTCTCTACTGTTTTAAGGTAAGTGGTGTTCATATAGCAAAATAAATTCTTATATTTTGGGCTAGTAATCTATATCTATACAATACGTTAATATATGTAATTTCTATGTATTGTTTATGTAAAGTATGAATTTTAAATTATAATCAAAAGGTTTACATATACATATTTCGGTTATAATATAAGAAGTTGTACCTGTATAATATATTATGCATATATAGTATGGGTTGCGTTAGTTATATATAGTATTTCATGTCTGTTAGTTTATTTGTATTTGTTGAATATGTATATATAAGTAATACATGTTGTACATATTATAATCATGGTATGTATATAAGTGTATTGCGTGAAAAGAAAAAAAATATTGTTTTACTTTTGGTTGCGTGAGTTTATAAATATATGAATGTTTGCTTAATTAAGTTTATATCATCTTTTATATATATTCAAAGCTGCTGATATATGTAAACACGTTACAGCAACTTTTTTTAAACTAGTATATAATATAGGTGATACATAAGAGGTCTACAGCTAGATTCCTTGGTACTGAAGTTTTCTTATTTATAGGATTATATAAATATACTAGTTTATAAAGTTATAAAATATCAGTTAATATATATTTGTATTTTAATATAGCGTGTGTTTTGATTTGTTGTAGAGTATATAAAGATGCATATGCTGCTACAGTATGCTATATTTTAGGCGTACTGTATATATATGATATTTTGGATGCATATTTACATATAATACTGTTTACAGTTTTGGTATAAGTTATATTACTTATACGTAGTGGTTTGGTCAGGGAAGGTTTTAGGCTCTATTTAGTCTTGTAGCCGTATGCATAGTAGTGTATATTTAGTCCGTATATTTTAGGCTATGTCTGCATGCTTCCCTGTTTAGTGCATGTATTTTATAGTATATAGCGATACTTTGGGAAAGATTTTTTTATTAGTTTTATAATGGTTATGGCTATTAAAGCATATTTATGTTAGATATAAAGTTAAAGTGTGAAGTACATAGGAAATGTGTTTTATCCATAGGCGTTATTTTATATTAAAGATATATTTTTGACTTGAAAATAATTATGTATGTTTTAATTTAAAATACATTTAAATTTAGAATATGGTTTTATAAATATAGTTATATATATTTACAAGTTTACCTATATCAATTTTCTTCGCCAAATCCAGCCTGATTTGATTTCGTCTATTTCTATTGATCAGCTTTGTTCGTCAAGTCGTGCCTATTTCGCTCTATTTTGGAATTCGTGCTTGAATTTGTAATTCAACTCTTGATCATTCGTCTCTTGACTCGAAAGATGAGCAATCACTCACGATTAACATTCTTTTATGCATTAAATTTGATTTCAATTGAAACGACAATTGAAATATGCTGCTGTAGTTATTTAAATTTGTTATATATGCTATTATCTATAACTGTTCACTTATGGGATATGACACCATATCCTATTGTTTATATTTATTTTGATGATATATGCATGTTGTCATTATTATTTTCATATCTGTTATCACTCTGCAAGTTCCCTGTTAGTATAGAAATCATTATGGGTTGAAATGATACATACCCGAATGGACTTTAGAATAGGAAAAAATCGTTATGGGTTGAAATGATAAACCCAAGCGATTTTCATTTAACTGAATTTGGGATTACGGGTTAGAATGATATCCAACCATATATAGTTAGTGTACGGGTTGAAATGATAAATATCCGTAGCACTTGACTATATGATAGGAAATATATACAGACACCGTTGGTCCATATAAATATTTTGAAAATAAATTTCTACAGTTGAAAGGAAATATGTGGGATTTAATAAATATTGGTTCTTAAAACATTATATATATAAATGGAAATTTTATATATAGATTTAATAACAATATTATTGAGATTGATTTAATCCATATAATATGTTGAGTATTATTTAAGATTTATATTTCAAAATTTACCGTTGTAAAAGTTGAATAATTAAGATTGTGAGATAAATTTGGGTTTATTAAAAATGGTATTTAAATGAGGATTTATTTAATTAAAACAATTTGTAATTATTGAATGGAAAATTTAAAGGTATGATTTCGTAACTGGATTTTTGATTTAAGGGATTTAATGAATATTTCACGTTTAATAAAATTAAAGAAAATATTGAGTAAAATGTAATTTAAGGTTACTTAAATGATATTGAATCAAATAAGGGAGTATTTCAAGACTAAATAATAATGAGGTTGAATCGAGATCTATATGAAACTGTTATATAGAACATTTAAATATTAAAGCCTTGAACTATATTGGAATTTAAATGGATTATTTTGAGATTCAGATATATATTTGAAATCAATATAGTTGAATTTGTTATTTAGAAACTAAATTGAATTAAATGAAAATTTAGGTTGAACTAAATTTGAATTTTTTATTTAGAAACTAACTTGAAAAAAATTTAGTTTGAAACGTTGAATACTTAAAGTTTGGAATTATATTGAAATATAAATGGGTATTTTTGTGATTACAAATCCGAATTTGAGGTCGATAAATTGAAGTGTTTATTTTAAGAATTGAGTTGAATTTAAATTGATAAATTGAGATTGAATTTAATTTAAATGGGAAGGTCAGGTTGATGTTGACACGATTTGTTAAGTTGAGGGAATTGAAAATACTTTACTGTATAAATTATTTAATATATATAAATACTATTTTGGGAAATATAGAGATATTTGAAGTGAAAATGAGATTTGGTTTTGAAGTATAAATTAAGCAGAAATGACCACGGTGTTATAGTGTATATTTCTACCTTGTAGAAAGTTCCATGGACCCTTAGAGGATGGTTATCCCAAACATCCTTTAAGTTATTTGTATTTCAGTTGATATTTCACTTGAGTTGGATTTATTGATATAAGAATGTTAATCCTGACTCGAGTGTTTTGTGTTTTGCTTTACGCTCGGGTCAGACTGAGTGATACAGCATTTGAGACTCACCTTTGGAGTTTGGAGCTTCATTTGGAAATCCAACTATCGATTCAGAATCCGGCCTTTCCAGTTGATTGGTTCAGAGAAGTCATCTGTTGCATTGGAGACTTCACTGCATTTAAACTATTCGATTGTATTTTTCTAACTCTGATGTATATAGTAGCTTCATGAACTACTATTCTTTATCTATTCCGCTGCATTATATTACTCTGTGATCTGTGATTGATTTATTTACTGTATATTTTAAGTTTTTCCAAATTTTAATTAACAATTTGGTATTTTGAATTATTCAAGTCGGATATGTATGGTTTTATTGTCGATTTGAATGGTCCAAAATAGCTGGTCGTTACAATGGCGAGTGAACGCACAAGTGTGAACACTTATCGATTATAGGTGTTACTAATAAAAGAATTTTTATATGCATACACCTAACTTAGATAAACTGAGGTCAGATATATCGATCATGCGTTGCCTTTTGGGCTTACGTGGGAAGGATAAAGAGCATGACAAATGAACACAAAGGTGTGAGCACATGACTCTAGGTGTAAATAAAAAATTATATACATATATACAAATATTTTTTGTTTATATATATATGTGTGTGTGTGTGTGTGTTTTCTTTTTTTGAAGAGAGAGTTTTGCAAAATCATCCTAGCACCATTTTAACTTAGAAGATAAAAAAAGGTCATATCCTTTACTTTAAATTCATCACTTTTAAAAAAAAGTTCAACTAGGATATACTTCATAATTAACACGTATGAACCTTCCTATATACTAATTAAATTATAGTTACTTGTAATCAAACTTTTTTTTACTTTTGTTAGTACCAAATAGTTTTCAAACATTTCAATTTTAGAATTAAAATATATACTTATCCTATGATGTTTCTTCAAAAGTAAACAAAAGGGTAAAATGTAATCTTTGATTTTGAGAATTTTTTTTTTCATTTTTCTTTTTGAGTTTTGAAAAGGAAATGTAAAAATAAACTATGAAAAACAAAAATGAAGATGAAACCCCCCACACTTGATTTTGACCGTGTCCCCACAGTCAACCCAAGTGAAAAGAGAAAAATAAAACAAAATAAAAATGACCTATATTTACATGAAAATTACACGAGATTTGAAATTATGTTGTCAAAAAGTAAATAAAACGGTCTTCCAAAGACTAATTCATTTTTCTCGTCAAGTATGTGAGACACAGCTTAAGCACGAAAAACCAAACCATAAAAAATTTCAAAGTTGAATGTTGACTTGAAAAAAACGAATATCATTTCACTAAAAATTGTATGAGTCGTTTTATTTTCGATGATGTTAGGGGTAGATAGAATAAATGGTTGAAGTTCATGTTTATTTTCACCAATTTCAAATTCAAGCTCATAACTGAAAAATTCTTTGGAATTGTTGATTTCAAAATCAAAATGGTGATTTAAATCTACCTCCTCGGAATTCGACAACTCATCTTCGAAAAGTCTAAAAAAATTGTGTTCACCAAATTCGTCTTCCTTTGTTGGATTATCAACAATTTCATTGCATGTACCATTTTCAAAGTTTAAAGTTGTCTCATTTAATTTTTCAAAATTGGGGAAATGAAGATCGAATTTAAATGTGGTTCCACATTCTCAAAAGAATTGAAATCCAACTCAATTACCACATTCTCAACAACTTCATTAAGATATCATTTACAACTTCAAAAGTTATTATTTGAAACTTCAATTTCGGTGGATGATGGATTATCATTCAACTATTCACATGTTGGAATTTGATTTTGTTGTTCACGTAATTTTTTTGTATGTTTCAATCAACAAGTCGACGTGATTTTTGTGTATTTCTTCCATTTGTTCAACAAAGTCAAATTTATAATTATTAATTTGATAATTTTCTATTTGAACTTGTTGAGAACAAAAATTGTCAATTTCAATAAACGGTGGATTATTATTTGCTTTTGCATAAGTTGGGATTTTATTTTATTTCTCATGAATTTTTTTTATAGGTTTCATGTAACAAATCCATGTGATCATTATAGATTTCGTCCATTTGCTTATCAAAATCAAATTTATAATTATTAACTTGAGAGTTTTCGATTTAGACATGTTGAGAACAAAAATTATCACTTGCATCGTAGTCGAGATCATTGCCAAAATTATTTAAAAAGTTGTTTCCATTTTCATTTCGATTTGAAATTCAGTTTGAAGTTCGAAATTGAATTGACATGGGTTATACTTGAAATCATTGAATTTTGAAGTAAATTCAAATTTTAATTATTTTGAAAATTTAACTTGAGTCATCGCATAATTATGAGTTACACAAATCATTTATCCTTTGATTTTGTTGTGTAGAGAGTTTAAATAAAGACGAAATCATTTTGGTGCTATTTTCGAGATTGAAGGGTTGGTCATTAATTTGAAATTTTTGCGCAAAATTCGAATCGTTTGTACAAAAATTATCATTAAAATATCCATATAAGTTGGATGTGAAACTATATGGATTGTATTGATTTTCACAACTATTGTAAAATTCGTGTGAGTAAGGAAATCTGGACATTTTCAAGATTTTTTTTTTGGTTTTTTTAAAATTTTTATAAAGGAAAACTATTTGTCCAAATGAATTTATTTTCAAAAGGGAAATTTGGTTATTTTTCAATTTTTTTTGGTTTTTGAAAAGATTTTATATATTTTTTAGGATTTTCATTTTTCTAAAAGAACTAAGTAAATGTTTTTGGATTTTTGATTTGTTTGAAAAAAATCAGAGCATTTAAAAAAATACTAAATTAAGAATCATTTACTATTTTTTTGTTTTGGATTTGAAATTTTGTTGTTTTTTTAAAATACGCATGAACTTATCTAACTAAATGAATGCAAGCGTTTAATTATGAATTATCTATCCTAAATAGTTCCTAACCCAATATTGTATAATCACACTTTGTCTTAATTCAACAAGATAGTTTTCAACCATTACTGGATTTATCAGTGCATCACGAATCACCGTAGCAATGCAGACAAAGATTTAAGTACCTTCAGAGAAACAACCAATATAACTTTTACGAATCACAAAATATTTATAACTGATTATTCATCTGCCGTAGCCTTGGCACCAAAAAGTTAAATTGTTCAAAGAAGACAACTTGTCAATATACAATTATGTGTGTTATCGATGTCTAACCATTATTACTAATCAAAATTCTAAGATGAAATGCAAAACAGAAATCAAACGCGTATTAACAATGGAACTACGAAAGAAATTATTATTTTTGTTTTTGATTTTTTTTAAAGAAAATGCAAACAACCAATAACGCAAAGCAAAAAGAAAATAAGAGATAAAGACACGATATCAGAGCACATAGGATTATTAGCAATTATTTTAAAGCAGCAAAGATATACAATTTTTTTAAAGCAAGCAAGACAATTATTTTTAGCAAGCGGCTCCATACTTTATCTGCTTTGCCAACCTGAAAAAAATTGAACCAAACTATGTACAGTTTTTTTTATAAACATCAAAGAAGAAACTAGAACAAATGAAAAACAAAACAAATGAAACCAAAAGAAGTAAAATAAAACAAAATAAAATGAAACTTTTTTTTTTAAGTCAAAAGAATGAAAAATAAACAAAAGTAAACCTAAATTTGTTTTATTAAACTTGACTTGAATAGGAAAGCAAACACATATTTTGTCCTCTTCTTCTTCTTCTTCTTCTTCTTGTTTTTTTTTTTTCAAACCAAACATAAACTAACACAAGGCCAACGCACTTCATTGAGAATTACACACAGCATAGCACCCATACTCGACCCATTTATGAAAACAATTTTTTTTTTTTTTTTAACACTTAAATATGGTCCAGAAAGTGAAGGTAATCCAAACTCCCAATTCCTCGACCCAAACTGTCGATCTCGCATTCAACTCTCAAGCATAAAAGAAAAATCGCAAACTGGAGACGATCGTTCAGACAAAATTTAAATGTCGACTCGATTTGGATTTCTGGTGAAGTTTGTAGGTCAAAGAGTTCGTCTTGGGATAGAGGATCGAAGGTTGCGGTGGTCATGGTGATTTGGTTGTCTCGATTTGAGGCGACTGATCGGCGAGGCAAGGCGAGGCAGATGGATTGAAGATGATGTGGCGGAGGGGGTCGCGTGTTTGTTGAGTTTGATTCAATGAAGCGGGGAGCAGAGGTAGGATTGAACGGATTGGAGTGATTTCGTATGGAGGAGATTGTGCTGTTGTGTGGTCGAGTGTGGATGATAGAGGGGAGTTCTGGTGGTCAAGGGAGATTGTCGCGGTGAATTGAAATGCAGTGAAACAGCAAGATGGCGAAGTGCTGATGCCAGCGTGGAGATGGAAGTTATGTGCAGCAGCTTACTTTGGTGTTGATATGGGGCGAAGGAGTTTGTATGCTTGGTGGTGATGTTTTAAAGTGATGTTAGATGCACGGAAATGTTGTAATGTGATGTGAAGAAATGGAGATGCAAATGAGTTTGAAATGGAGTTGCAAGTTGACAGTTTTTGTACAGGGTGATGTTGTGACTGTTATGTGAATTGCCGATGAATTGAAGTGCAGTGATATGATGGAGTGATTAAAAGTTGCAAGTGGCGAGAGGAAGGATGGTAGAGATGTATATGCAAAGTGCACAGGCAGTAAGTGTATGTGATAAGGCAGTGTTTTTGACGTATGGCAGTGGTGAAATATTGGTAGGGGAAGATGGTATTTGATGTGCACTTGCACTGTTATCAGCTGCTATGAAAAGCTTGTATTGTTGAAGACAATTTGGTTTGTATGATGGCGGGGTAGTGTATTATGTGCGCAGTAAAAATGAGAGGCGAGGGTGGATAGGGGGAGAGGCAGTGAAGTTGATGGAAGTTTGTAATTGGGTTTGTAAGTCGTGAATGGTTATGGAGTGATGGTTATGGAGTATGGAAGATGACTAGAAGTGGGATGGTTGGTTTGTTGTAGCTTGATAAGTCATGTAAAAGGGACAGCAGTGAACACCAGTTTGTATGTTGTAGATGGAGGAACAGTGCAGGGTTGTGTTGTGATTTGAGGCAATGGTTAGGCAGCAAGGAAGTATCAAGGCAATGGGAATGCTGCAGTGTAGTGGTTGGTCGTAAAGGCAATGCAGGCTGCGCGGTTGATGGTGGTAGAGTCAAAAGCACATGTAGTTCTGATATGTGCAGTTTGGTGAGCAAGTGCTTGTTGAAGGCAAGTGTTGTGGTAAAGTAGTGGGATGATGTGATAAAGAAGTGGGTCAGTTTAGTGGAGGAAGGGGATATGTAGTGGTGGTATGCAGAAGTCGGGGATGGCAGAGTTGAAGAGATGTGCACAGTGCACAGCGTTTTCGTGTTTTTTTATTAAAAGGAAAATTGCAAATGTAAAAGCAAATGAAAAGGAGTAAAAAAAAGTTATTTTTGAAATGAAATTGTGGATGCTCTTTTTTTTTTTTTTTTGAAATGCAAATGCAAATGAAACTAGAAAACAGTAAACATACAATTAAAATGCACACAAAAATCACACACAAACACACAATTTTTTTTTTAATGCAACACAAACACAAAAATTAAAACATACAAAAATTATTCGAAAACAGAAAATTAAAATCAAAGCAGTTCTTCGGCAACAGCGTTAAAAACTTATTCCTCGACGGAAATTCTATCGATTTACAACACCGTCGAACGAATTTATAATAAAATTAACTGCAAGCGCACGACATACAATTTTAGTACACGGCGAGTACGAGTCGATCCCGCAGGGAATTGTTAGATTTTAAATTTTCTATTCAATCAAATTAACCAAGGTCGATGCGGTCTTAAGCTAAAAAATGAGAAAACTAACAAACTAGCAAAATAAAATATATAAAAAATATGAGAGTTTGAAGACAATTTAAATATACATCCTTTTGTAGATCACATAGTTCAAAAAATATAAAATTATGATCTCTTTTTAGTCATTAGTGAATTTAATTGATGTATTTATCATAAGTATGACCTATTTGTGCTATTAATTACGCAACATAAGTCATAAAACTATAATATACCCCTTAAACCACTTACCGACTCTCATTGAAAATGACAACAGGTTGAAAATAAAATCTATTTTAAGTTAACTATTGATTGGAAACATAGACCATCAGATTTTGATTTTAAAATCACTTCATTGTCACTGTCATATTTAAATGAAGAGGAAATTTATGAATAATGCGTTTAAACATAGTCTATTTGTTATGAACAACATGGACTAACAAATTCAACACTAAGTCACATAAACATCTATTTTTCCATTAAGCACAAAAAGAGATCATTACGTATCAAATTATGTTGAATTTCACATAACTAGAGAACTTCATTACTCCTAAATTGAAGGGTTTTAGCCTCTCCTATTTGTTATCATATCAACAAATGTAGATTGCAACATGAAATAAAGATTAGAAGAAAAATGCAAGCTAATGAAAATAAAGTGAGAACCAATCTAATTGTGAAAAATAAAATCTACACTACTAATATGAAAAGAAATAAATAAACAAAAACAGACTTGAATTAAAATTGCATGAAAATAAAATTACATGAAATAAAATGGATAAGCAGCCATGAAAAGAGAGAACTTTGATTTACCTAAACTAAGAGGGCTAAAGAGATGAGTGTTTCATGAACATATGAGATATTTATACATGTTTTAAAACCCTAATTCGTTTTTTGAGAACTACCCAAACTATTCCTTAGAAAGTGTGTTTGTCAAGTAATCGTTAGCATGTGTTAATTCTTATTTAAATGTTCATGAAGCTTTAATGGTCATTAGCATGTGCATTAGCTTTTAATTTGTGCATCAAGGTAGGTAAGTAGGTGGGGTCCTTCATGATTAATGATATTAATTATTTCTATCTTCATTTGCTTATCTTCTCTTGTGCATGCATATCTCTTCATGAAACCACTTCTATTTGATTTCAAATTCTTACAAAAATAATATAAAAATTTCTAATTAAATTTTCTCAAATTAATATATGCATAAAAATGATCGTTTTGTCCCTATACGAAAACGAATATATGATGATTTGAAAATAATTTGAATTATGGTTTAAACATGTTAAACTACCCAATATGATAATTTACTTTTATAAAAGTAAAAACATGCACATTTAAGTGCACATCATATGTCTTCAAAGTTGTTCAGGTGGCAGGTTATAGTAGGCCCAATAAAAAATTTCAAAGTACAAAGTTAAGTTAATTTTTATATTTATAAGTTTACCACTGTTAAATTATGTGAGTGAAAAACTTACCATAAGTTGAATTATTTAACAATGTTTTAAAATTTAAATTAACCCTTTAGTTAAATAATTAAGTTTAAAATAAGAACTTGAGTTAATTTACATCAAACTTTCAATGTAACAATAAATCAATTTTTACAGTATAAAGCAGATTGTTTTTAAATGATAATTTAAGTAAATAATTTGTATTAATAAATGATTTAAAGAAATTAAGAATGATATACACTTACTTGTAAAGATCATGATTTTTCGTTGCCGAAAAACCGAACCTTTATGGTTTTTAAGAAGAAGAAAGAGGTAGAAGGAGAGAGAAGAAGAGAGAAAACAATATCAGAACAGAAAGTAACAACAGAACAATATCAGAATCTCACAATCGCAGCGGAACAACATATAATAGATAAATGAATAATCATTAAAACAAAAGAACTATACATTTTATACATTACATCACATTACATTCATTTCATCATCAGAGTGTACAACAACCAAACAGCGGAAAAAGAAGAAATACTATATACAATAGATAATATGCTACGCCATCCTGCTCGCCTCCAGATATCTGTAGCAACACCTAAATCCAGAATGACCTGATAACCTAACTCTAGACTGTCCGTGTGGAAATTGGTGGGCACGCAGAGTTTAGGAATATCTTCAAAATATCTATTGATCTACAGTTTTCAATAGGTTCAATTATTCAATTCCAATTTATCTTCAAAAAGATAAATTCTTAAAAACATTCCATTTCATATTGGAAAAGCATTTCCATACTAGTATGGAAATGCTTTTCCAATATGAAATGGAATGTTTTTAAGAATTTATCTTTTTGAAGATAAATTGGAATTGAATAATTGAACCTATTGAAAACTGTAGATCAATAGATATTTTGAAGATATAAAAACACTAGTATATTGTGGTTTATGTGATCAAAAAGCGAAGTCCTATTGTGAATGATTATATCACCTCATAACTTTCTTCACATATTCTCGAAGTCTTCCTCTCATTCTTTATTGATGAGGCCCTACTTCTTGCCTCTTTGATATTTTCTTGTATTTCAACGAGGCCACTGATGCAAAGTCACACAAAGCTGAACTTCTTGGACGTGAATTATTATAGTAACAAAAATATTTCAACCTTCATGTTTTCCTTTTACGATATTACCTTCATATAATTACTTAGAGTTAAAATAATCCAGATATAAATATGAGTCATTATTGTTGAATTATCAATGGAGTTCATCTTCTATATTATATTTTTTTATTTTAATTATTTCAACATCATATCGGAGCAGGATTCGGTCCTTGTTATTTTTTAAAAACTCTCCATTCAATCAATGTCTGCAACATCAGCCAAGCAATAATACAACCTGTTGCTCAATAATTCTTTTTTAACCTTTTAAGTTTGTAGATTGAAGTTTGTTGGATGTATTCCTTAATCTACGCCGTCGCTCTTGCAATTCAAGGGTACTGTAGCTGTTTTTAGATTTCATATGCCTTTTTCCCATTGACATCTATCTTCCGGAAACAACTATAACGAATCTCCACTGGAATTTCACTTTCTATTCTACGGGAATCTTCCTCTTTCTGTTTTCTCTTTTTTTAGATTTCAACTCTGGATTTCTAATTGGAATTCCTCTACAAATCCAGATTGTTATTCCTCTTTCAATCGCATAGGAATTTCCTATTTCCATTTTATCTTCTCGAATTTCAACTTCGGATTTTTAATTCATTGCCGTCGTCTTTTTAGACAGTTACCATTTTTTGTGTTCTGTAATGTCTCACATCGCCTAATATGGGATAGGTGAAGCATATATTACCCATTAGGCACCATCCCCTTACAAGCTAGCTTTTGAGGGCGAGTTCTACCTAATTGGGCCGTAACAAGTGGTATCAGAGCAGGTCCACCACTAAACGAAAGTTCGAGCCACGGGAGGGGCGACCTATAGGCTTGAACTGATAGGTGAGTGAAGCCGTCCAAAGGGAAAAGGGCTACCATCGAATTAGTCAATAAGGGAATAGAGTAGGCCGACGTGGACGTCGGACTTTCAAAGAGTGGTAGAATGTAATCTCCCACATCGTCTAGTATGGGATAGGTGACGCATATATTACCCATTAGGCACCCTCCCCTTACAAGCTAGCTTTTGAGGGCGAGTTCTACCTAATTGGGCCGTAACATGTTCATTGTTTTGACATTCTTTAGAAGGCTTGAATGACATTATTGCTTGGTGGTTGGTCCATGATTGTTTAAAAGGTTTGGCATATCGTATATGTAAAAGGACATAGTGACAATATTGCAATATTAATGTTTCCTCCTTTACAATATTTTATATAGGGGTTTTGCACCGAAGGTCCCTATTTTTGATGTTGTGGTAAGAAAAGTCCCTATGATAATAAGTATATAAATTAAATCCCTATTTTTTGTAAATCAGAAAGCGCAAACTATCTTATGATTTTCTTATAAAAGTGCAAGTTAACTTGCGCTTTTCGAAAATTTAATTTTTTTTTGAAAATTTCAAAAAACTTTAAAAAAATTCAAAATAAAAAAACGCAAACTAGCTTGCGCTTTTATGATAAAAGTTGCAAGTTATCTTGCATTTTCTGTCAGAAAAGTGCAAAGCACCTTGCGTTTTTTATTTTTCAAAAAATAGGGACTAAATTTACATACTTATATATACGAAGACTTTTCTTATAACAACATCAAAAACAGGGACCTGTAACTCGTTTCTTGTTTTATATAATTACTTAGACTTCAAGTAGCCTTGATATAAATATAAGTTTTGTATTGTCAATCAAATTTATTAATAAAGATGTTGCCTTTATTGGTTACTCGTTTTTCTTCTTCTGTCCCTCGTATTCTTCTCTATACTATTTTCTTGTTTCTTCTTCTTCTGCTCCTCGTATTCTTCTCTGTACCATTTTCTTATTTCAATATTTTAAAAATTTAGACTATGTTTGGATGGTAATGTAAATCAAATCGTAAAGGGTGCGATTCGATCTCAATCGGTCTTTGATAATAATGATTGTTTCCGTCAATTCTTACATTACTTCTATATTTAGCTAGTGCTTGGTATCAAAATAAAGTGATCTTTTAGTTTACATTTAGCTGCAAATTTATGTTCTAATCTATCAACATAAGATATTTTATTGCGGCAAATTACTAGTTTTCAGTTGTGATCATTTCCACTGGATTTAACATTTCAGCACTATTAATTGTTAGAAAAGAATCGAACATTAACCATACTGTTTTACATCACCATTTTCTCTATTAGCATTACACTTCCACTTTTCTTAGGATTCTATTCTAAAGAAGTTGACGGTGTTAATGACATTATTGAACTACTACTCTTTTCCACCCAGTGAATGGATCATTAGAGATGACTTTTAAACTGAGTGATTAGTAGGTTGAGAGATTCCTATTTTTATTGCTAACTGAAACTTAAGGGCTGACCGAACATAATTTAGCAACTTTGATTTGTCTTGGAAAATATAGGAGGTTTCAGCATAATTGGTAAATAAAAATTTTGTGCTACAAAAGGTCATTTTCTTTTTCAAAGTACATTTTGGCGTATAATCATATGCATATTTTCTTTTTGGCGTGATATTATGCATAGTTTTGGCATACACAATATATGAAAATTTTGGTGTGATATACACAAAATTTTCTCACATGCAAATATTTTGTAGTTCGGACATCAGGAGAGTGTAGACAAAAAGACAACTTGTTTAATCAAGTGGATCTTGTTAACAAGCAACAAATTACAAATTTGGAGAAAGGTATTCAAACTCAAATTCGCAAGATTTTTAGAAGCCCTTCTCTATTCAAACATGTTCCGAATTAACTAATAGAATGAAGTGAAAAGAAAGAGAAAGTATAATTAGTATTTGAAACATGTGGTTGAAATCAAGGATATTTGAGATGTAGCAAAAATGCAGCGTAGTCGATTCTTGTCATATGTGGGTAAGGAGCGCTACACCTAATTTTTTGTTACACCTCAAATCCCCCTAAATTTTCACCACATGCTCTAAATTAAATAATAGAATGCCGGGACAAGAGAGGAAAAATATAATTATTAAAATCGGAACACGTGGTTGAAATAGTGGGGAATTTGAGATATAGCAAAAATGAGGTGTAACTTATCCTTGTCCATATGTGTGTTTGTGTATTAGAGAATGATTCTGCTATACCCCTCTCCTCTACACCCTATCTTGAAAGAATTTGTTGTAAATGATATTGTATACTTGCACTTGTGCATAGTAAAGCAGAAAGAGATTTTGTACTTTATTAATTCTTCAATGGCTTTACAATATGTATCAGTTTGCTTATATAAACAATATATTGAATGGGCTGCATTGCATGCCCAAGCCCAAATGAAAGAAAATACTAAGCATATGAAGTACGGGTTACAATCCTCTTCAGTATACACGAGAACTTTCATTATCTAATACTCCCCCTCAAACCAACATTAGGGTTTTCTTCTCATGGCGACATTTCTCAGCGCCGCCTCAAGGGAACGGTGATTATTGCTCAGATCCAGAGCAAAATTGCATGGATCTGGGTGATTTGATCACTGTGCCCCGTCTCTTCAAGTTAATCGAAGTTGTTGTGCCATTCTGAGCAAGTCGATTCGTTGCTGAAGTTGGTTTAGATGATGGATCTGCTGTTGTATGGATGAAAGCCTTTAACTTTTGTTGATTTGATCCTTCAGCTTCGTCTTTTCCAGATGATTCTGTGATAATCTCAACCACCTTCAGTTCTTCTCTGAATCTGATGTAGCTTTGCTTTGACAAGGCTTTGGTAAGCATATCTTCTCTTTGGTAAGATGATGGTAAGTGATTTACCAGCAAGTTTCCTTTTTGTATTTGCTCTCTGACAAAATACAGATCAATCTCTATGTGTTTTGTCCTTGAATGAAGTATTGGGTTTGCTGACATGTATACTATACTTTGATTATCACACCATAATGTTGGTTTGGCTTGTGATTTGATGTTTAGCTCATATAGCAATGACTGTATCCACATAATCTCTGCCGTTGCACTTGCAACGCTTCTGTGCTGGATCTTGAGATTGCAGATTGTTTCTTTGAGCACCACGATACTGGATTATCACCCATATATATGCAATATCCTGTAGTAGATCTACGATCATCTGGATTAGTTCCCCAATCTGCATCAGTGTACCCAGTTATGTTTAGGTGATTGCTTTTCTTCATTAATAGTCCATAATTTGCAGTTCCCTTTATGTATCTCAGTATTCTTTTTACTGCTTTCCAGTGATCGTCTTTTGGTTCCTGCATAAATTGACACACTTTGTTAACACTGAAAGATATGTCTGGTCTTGTAATTGTTAGATATTGTAAAGCACCAACAATACTTCTGTATTGTTTGGTGTTTGTTATGTGTTCTCCCCTGTTTTTGGATAAGTACAGATGGCTTATCATTGGTGTAGGCTGAGGTTTGGCATTGTCCATTTTTGCCTTTTCTAGTAGCTCTAGAATGTATTTTCTTTGACTATGTATAATTTCTGACTTGGACTTTCTTTTGACCTCTATGCCTAAGAAGAAGTTTAGTGAACCCAAATCTTTGATGGAAAACTCCTTGTCCAGATATTGAGCAAGACATTTGATTTCATTATCATCATTTCCTGTAACTATAAAATCATCTACATATATTAGAATGTAGACATTTATATTATTGCTATTTTTAATAAATAGGGAGTTGTCTGATTTTGTAGACTGATAGCCAAGATTAATCAATGTGGCCTTCAGTTTATCAAACCAGACCCTTGGTGCCTGTTTTAAGCCATATATAGCCTTTTTCAGTTTGCAAACATGATTTGTATTTTCCCTGTAACCTTGTGGTTTCTCCATGTATATCTCTTCCTGTAAAGCTCCATTCAAAAAGGCATTATTAACATCATATTGTCTAATACTCCACTGATTATATAGAGCAACAGTTAAAATGATTCTTATAGTAGTTGGTTTGACCACAGGAGAAAAAGTCTCATTAAAATCAAACCCATATAGTTGTGTGTATCCTTTTGCCACCAGCCTTGCTTTATATCTTGATATTGTTCCATCAGGATTCTTCTTCAACCTGTATGTCCACTTGCATCCTATGATGTTTTTGTTATCTGGTGGGTCAACCAGTTGCCATGTATTATTCTTTAGTAATGCATTATATTCCTCATCCATTGCTGCCTTCCAGTTGCCATCCTTTGCAGCTTGCTCAAAGGTTACTGGTTCCTCCAAATTTGATGTAGCAGTGTATAATTTTGGTTTAAAGATTCCACTTTTTGACCTTGTGATCATTGGGTGACCAGCTCTGCTTTGTGGTGATTCATCTGTACTTGTCTGATTGTTGTCATTTTCTGACTGTGCTTGTATGCTTTCTGAATCCCTTTCAGCAGCTGACTCTGTTTGCTGTTTTGAATTTTCAGGAGTTTGATTGAGATAGCTGGGTGAGTTGGATGATTCATGACCTGGTTGATCTGACATTGTGAGTTGTAGATTGTCCTCCTCAGCAGTCCTTTCAATCACCACAGGATGAGAAATATCTTTATAGACAGGTATATTAGGTACAGAATGCTTTGGATTCAGTACCTTTTGGGTAGTTTTAATGCTAGTACTTTTAAAGGGAAAAACATGTTCATTGAACACAACATGTCTGCTAACTATAACTTTTCCACTTTCATCCAAACACTTATATCCTTTTTGATTGCCTGCATATCCTATGAATGTACATGGTTTAGACCTGAAACATAACTTATGGTTATTATATGGTCTTGTGTGAGGAAAGCATAGACATCCAAATATTTTAAAACTTTGATAATCTGGTTTGACACCTAGTAGTTTTTCTATTGGACTGATTCCTTTAATAACTTTTGTGGGAAGTCTATTAATCAAATATACTGCGGTATTAAAGGAATCAGGCCAGAACTTCAATGGTAGTGATGCTTGAGCAAGTAGTGTTAGCCCTGTTTCAACTATATGTCTATGCTTTCTCTCTATTAGACCATTTTGTTCAGATGTATAAGGACATGTGATTCTATGTACAATACCCCTTTTAGCAAAATAATTGCTGAGAGTTTTGTACTCACTACCACCATCTGACTGAATAATCTTAAGTTGATTACCAGTTTGCTTTTCAGCCAGTAGTATAAAGTGTATCACTGCATTATACACTTCTGACTTAGCTTTTAAAAAATAAATCCATGTATATCTGGAATATGCATCAATAAATGATATGTAATATTTGTAGCCATAATCAGAACAAATTGGGGCAGGTCCCCATAAATCAGTTGCAACTAATTCTAAAGGTTTTGAAAACTTGGTTAGTGAGTCATTGAAAGGTAATTTGTGACTTTTGCCCATTTGGCAATATGTTCAAACATATGGTAAAGTAACATTATCAAACATGATTTTATTTCTTTCAAGCACTTGTTTCACAACATTTGTGTTTGCATGCCCAAGTTTGTAGTGCCACAAATCAAACACACTTCTATTTTCTTCAGTCTGACTCACTTCACCTATATTACAACATTCCTGATTTCTTTCAGAATTGCAACTGTTTTTAATGTTGAATCTGTATAGCCCTCTCACTGCTTCACCCTGCAGAAGATTTTCATTAGTTAGCATGTCTTTAAACTAAGCAATAATCAGGATAAAATTCAAAGTATACATTGTTGTCTTTTGCAAATTGTGACACACTCAACAGATTTTTCTTTATTTTTGGTACTCTCAATAAGTTGTTTAGATATAGTTGTCTTTTGCCATTAATACTGGTTCTTCCAGTGTGAGTGATATTAACTAGCTCACCATTCCCCATGCTTATGCACTGATTACCTCTATATTCCTTATTTCCAAGATTTAAGTTGTCAAGACTGTTTGCTATATGATTGGTTGCTCCTGAGTCTGGATACCAGCTTTCATCATGTATATGTTTTGATGTTGCAGTTGTTGTTTGATTTTCTTCACCATTGCTATTTGTGTCTGACTGTACTTGAGCCATATTAGCACCAGACTTTCCATTTCCTTGATTACTTTGATTCTGATTTGGTGCATAATTAGCATTGAACCTGAAGTAACATTTAATAGCAGTATGACCAATTTTCTCACAGATTTGACATTTAGGCCTGTTATTGTTGTTATTATATCTGCCTCTGCCTCTGAATCTATTAGAATTGCCTCCTCTTTGGGAATATTGGCCCTGCTTGTTTTTATTCTGCCCTTTACTTCTTGAGTTTGAACTATAGTTGATTGACAAATCTGTTTCTTGAGTTTTCTTGTGATCTATTCTTGCTTCATGTGCAAGAAGTGTGGCATGAACATACTGTATAGGTGGCAAACTTGGTTGTGATGATACAACTGCTACAACTGCTTCATACTCCTCGCTTAATCCATTCAAGATGCTTAAAACTTTCTCTGTTTCAGACACAGTGTGCCCTGCTGCATCCAACATATTGCAGATGTTGTTAACTTGTGAAAGATAATCCCTCATTGGCTGATTTCCTTTAGTAACATTCTGCAATTGTCTTTTATAATGCATGATTTTAGCAGCTGATTGAGTGTTGAATATTCTTTCAACTGTAATCCATATATCGTTTGATGATTTGCACCCTATGACCTGTGACAGTAGTTTTTTGTTAATAGATGATAGTAGCCAAGAGCTTATTAATCTATCTTGTCTGTAGAATTTTGTGTACTCCTCATTGATAATCATCTTGTTTTGTGAATCAGTGATGAATTTTGGAGGAGTGGGAATTGAGCCAAGTATAAAGCCTTCTAGCCCATATCCTTGCATTGCAGTTTCAACTTGCAACTTCCATAAGAGATAGTTGTCTTCCTCCAAATGCACTGTGATTAACTGGCTTTGAGGGCTAATAACAGTCTTGATTAACTTCTCTGTTGCATCAATGAGTTGCTGTGGGTTACTTGTATTATCTGAAGTTGTTGAATTGTTGTCTCCTTCAGCCATGATTGAAGAGTTCTGAGCTTGATGCAGGAAATTAGAGGTTCAGAAAACTTGCTAATTCAAGAACACTGGATATATGCCAAGAAGGGTAAGCTGCAGTCAAGACTCAGATGATGAGTTATTCTTTGATGGTTCTTGACGTGGTAGTTACTTTCTTTATGTTTCTTGATTGCTTTCTTGAATGAGTTTTCTGACTATCTGAACTTTCTTGCTATGAATTTGCTTGATTTTATTTGATGAAAGCTTGTTGCAATCAGAAATCTTAATGATTTCTTAGTATGGCACCTGTTTTTCACAATATAGCAAATTCTAAAAAATAACCCAAATGATGAGATATCACCTGATGGGTTAGAGAATATTGTCAAATGATGATGTTTTTTCTGATGACAATTCGAATGATAATCTCTCGCACAGACTGCTACCGTTAGGCTTCTTTGATCACTTTAGTTTTCTCTCTAATTTGAATTGATAATTCTGCCTCAAGGCATTTCAGTGGCTCTGATACCATGAAAGAATTTGCTGTAAATGATATTGTATACTTGCACTTGTGCAGAGTAAAGCAGAAAGAGATTTTGTACTTTATTAATTTTTCAATGACTTTACAATATGTATCAGTTTGCTTATATAAACAATATATTGAATGGGCTGCATTGCAGGCCCAATCCCAAATGAAAGAAAATACTGAGCATATGAAATACGGGTTACAATCCTCTTCAGTATACATGAGAACTTTCATTATCTAATATATCTGCATTCCCAAGATTTCAGGTACATAAAAATGACATGACACTGTGTTCCATGTTTTCTCTAAAGGATCCGGGGTTGCTGGAAGAAGAGGCTATGTTTCCAAAATCCTCTATGTTCCAATTTTTTAGAAACGATCTTAATTCTCTTAGTTTGAGTACAATGTTTTTTGTTGCGTTAGCCGTGGTTTTGAGATCTATTGAATTCACATAGATATAACAAGGCTTTCAAGATTCTCTTCTTTAAGCCAAATTTTTGCAAATTTGAAAGGTCTGAAGGTAGGTGATTGGATTGGTCATAAGATTTAAGAATGATAGGCTAGTGGGCAGATATAATTCTAGCCAGTCCAAAGGCTTTGGACTGGAGGAACACATCTTCTCATTCCCTGCTAAAACCTACCAAATAATGCCATCAAAGGGGTCTCCCTTTTAATAGACCGGGTATATTTCCTCCCTTTAAGTGTCCATTTAATCAAGTTGATATGGATATCGAATTCAGCCATATCAGTAAGGTTCCTCTCCCTAGAGAAGCATTCACTAATGTGTCTGATAACATTGTAGTCACCAGCTACCAGCCAATATCGTATAAGAGTGCGTAGAAAACATTACGTCTAAGTATTCTAGTATTTGGAGCATATGCAATGGAAATTTGAATGATTTGATTTTTTGTAGATCTTACAAGATTAATTTGTCTGTGTGGTGTGTGGAGGGGGGGGGACTATTACTTATAGATTGAAGAAGCTTAAGTTTATCATTTTACTAAAAGGATATAATACTTCCTGAGCTGCCCGACATAGGAATAAATGCCTATTTATTAAGGAGATTACATCCAATTTATCTATAAAAAATTGAAATTAGATTCTTGAATTAGAGCTACATTTACTCTATTTTCTACTAGAACTCTTTTGACTCTATCCCTTTTAGTGGGAGAGCCTAAGCCTCTTACGTTCCAAATCAAAACATTCGTGAGTGGATGTTATTGGGCCTTTCTAGTTTTTATTTTTTAATAAATTCAAGATCAGCTTCAATATAGTTATAAATAAAGCCAGAAGACTTGGCTCTTTGATATGCTTGTGAAGATGTTAACAAGTATAGGATAACTGGTGTATGAGTGCTTCCAAAAGGAATGTGATCACCTGAAGAAGATGGATCCACAAACTGTTCTGAATGAAGGTGCCTCACACTCTTGTGCATGACGCCGTTAGAACTGCCGCACTTGTTGTATTTTCATCTAGGGGTAGCTGAACCAGACGGTGTAGAGAAGCATGGCTCATCAACAAAACAGTCCTCGCAACACTTGATTGTGATAGGAGCTGAAACAACCATTGGTGATTGAGAAGGGGAGGCAAAGACTCTGGTTCAGCTTCTTGGAAGAAATCCTCTAGGGCGATAACAGTGGAGACTGCTGAACCTTTGTGCACTAGCAAGCAGCCACCTCTTATGATGTATGCAGGGAATTGAGCATCCATTAAGTCATGTTTCTATGCACTGATGCCTGCACAAGGCTGAAAACTTTAGTTCCTGACACAAACATAAGAATCAACTACAGTAGCCTTTAGAAGCTCAATGCCTCCAATAACCTATGCAGTTTCGTTTGTACCTCCTGACAACTACAGACTTTCATTTACATGAATGCCTCCAAGTATCGTTTTAGCAAGCTCTCCATGATCAGGTGTTGTGACTTCGGCTCTTTCCCCTTCTTCCAGATCGCGGGACATGTCAGGATCAAGAAGTGTGTGGTCGGTCCTCACTTTGGAATAAATAGAGAAAATGGAAAAGAAATGTCAAACAAATAACAAACATATAAATATATAATGTAAATCTATTTGCCAAAGCAATAAAGGAATAAATGTATAATAGCTGAAACACAAATAGCCAGAAACACTTCTATCAATTTAACAAATAATAACTAAAGCATAAATAGTCAGAAGCTCTTCCTACTAATTTAAGAAAACTAAATATCCTGCCCTTCTCTATATAAATAATATTGTAAACACTAACAACAATTTGCAGTTGAACATAGGAATATCATCATTCGCGAAATCTCAAAAACCGCAACTATTTTATGAAAAAATAAAGGCAAAACAAATCTAATACAATGGCTTTACTGGTGGATGAACTGGAGATGATCTCAGAGAAATTAACTTTCGCACCTAATAACACAATGTTCCTATCTGTTTGCTAGGCTTGGCGCTCGACTACTCCAAAGCATCCACAAATTTCTTAGTTGTTTTCTCTAGATGGTTTGGAAGATGATTTTGTAGAACTCTATGAATTATCTTTTGAAGACGGTGATTTTGTACGATTCCCTGAATTGTCAAAATCGCCTTACTTATCATCAGTGGTAGCCAATTCATACGATATCATTAGGTCTTCTCGTAGTTAGTTATTTCAGATCCTAGCGACTTGTTATCCGCCTTTTTTGCATTAATTCATGTTCGAGGAGGGCTTATGTACTATAAAGTAAGATGTAGTGGTAGGATCGAGATACAATATGCAGAATATGTATAATATATCGGGAGTGGTAAATAAATATTCATATCCGATGCTACCGTGGACGGGTCTTCATTACTTCAGATGGTGATGTGTTTGTTTGTGACTTCGATCGGAATCCAAGTGGTAGTAAGCTTGCTTCTTTCAATTAAAATGGCACGGCAAGTGAAGTAGAATTCGAGCATTCTTACCTGATTGAGTCAGATGGAGATCTTCTGCTGGTAATTGTAAACCAAATCTGCCACAGCTCCTTCAAAATTTTCAAACTAGAGTTTGGATGCCAGATGGTTGAGTTGGTGGAATTGAAAAGCTTAGGTGACAAATGCTTGTTTTAGAGCATAGATACTTCGGCCCTGTTTGGTGTCAAAATGAATTTAGAATTTTCAGTTTTTAATTTATATTAAAAGAGTGGTGGAAGATGAGGGGAGGTGGAAGGGGATTTAGGGGAAAGTTTTCCATATCCTCGATAAGCAGAAAAGGAGAACAATTTGTTTTCAAAAACTCGCTCTTCGTCCTCTTCTTTCTCCTTTCCTACTCTCCGTAGTGCACTCTTCTTTCGTCCTACTTGAAGTATGAATTGAAAACGAAAAACACAAAATTCATTTTAAAACCAAACGAACCCTTCATTTTCTCTCAGCGTAAGCAAGTATCCTATTGTAACGAAAAATCTATTTATCTATTGTCGACGTTCTTATGGGAATGACGACCAAGGCATCAATGATAGGATGATAATTTATGGTTTCGAGAAAGGGGATGGGGATTTTATAATAGCTGAGCCTGATGGTGATTGTCCATTACATCGTGCTTGGTTTACACCCAGCCTTTTAATGTGATATGTTGATACCGAAATTTTTCACAAGTTCCATTAAGTTTGGATACTTTCAAGTAAGTATGTCTTCCTAAGTTATTTTTTATGTATGGAGTCTTTGGACTTGATTTTATGTCTGTATTTTAGCAAGCGCTACAGTTTTATTGGCTATTAAGTGTTTGAAGAAGAAAAAAACATTGATTAGCACATGATTTGCTTTCCAACTTTTATATGCAATTTAAGTGTGATGATAATCTCATGTCAAGAGCTAAATTTAAAGATGAATAACCAAATATTTAAGTTCATATAGCCTAGGATATCCAAAACTGGATAAAACACTTATATATCCATTTAATTATTATAATATATAAATAAATATTGACATAAAAACAACGAATGTAAACATCCACTTTTAAGCAATATAACACTTGTACATTCATATAATCTTCGTCTTTCTATTTATTTGATGGAAAACACGTTCTCTTGGTTGAAATGTTCAAAATGAAAGCATTATCTTTTGCCAGACTAAACCCTTCAATTTTTAGCAATAATTCAACAAGGTCATGGTGAAAGCATTATCTTTTGCTAAACCTTATACAGAAGAAAACCAGAACCCTTATAGAGGTTCCATGTCTTTGGTTTATTAATAGTCTCGAGAGACTACCAACAAAATTGAGCACTTAATAAACTATCAATAAGGTCTTCGGCTTTATTCGGACTATTTACAAACCGAATACCTTATACAGAAGAAAACTGGACATCTTGTAGGGACACTGTATTTTCATTTTTTCTGATAGTCTATATGACTATCAATAAAACCAGAGACCTTATAGAGTAGAAAATCGGATCCCTTATAGAGAAGTTGTGTCCTCGGTTTTATTAATATTATCCATAAGGTCTCCGGTTTTATTGATAGCCTCTCTTGAAAGACTAACAATAAAACCTGAGACATAACATCTCTATAAGGTATCCGGTTTTGTTGCTAGTCTCTATAGAGAGACTATCAATACGATCTCTGATTTTATTAATAGTCTCTTTAGAGAGACTATCGATAAAATCGAAGACCATATAGAGAAGAAAACCAAACACCTTTCTAAAGATGTCGTGTCTTCGGTTTTATAAATAATATCGACTATCAGTGAAACCGGAAACCTTATACAGAAGAAAACTGGACACTTGGTCTCTAGTTTATTAATAGTCTCTCTTATCTGCTTCTAACATTTCATGAATAGCCGGGACATTGATGAATGTAATTACCCGAATTTTTCGTCGTTTGATTTCGAATATTTAAATGGTTTTAAATTGGATTTGCAATTATAATTGAGTTAGAAAGTTTTTAAACCTGAAATTTCAAACGATTTCGTAAATTTTTAAAATCGTCAAATTATTTGACGCGTTAAAATAGCAATCAGGGACACAGTCTCGGAATTTGGCGAAACCAGTTCCATTAAATCTGTAATAGTGTATTATTCTCGCAGCGTTTGAAGTTATCGTTTGGCCTACGTATAGAAACGCGTTGAATTTAATATCGAAATTCAATATAATAATTGGGTCCAAAAACTATTTTCTCCATACGATCGAATTAAGACTCGAAACCTTTTTCATTGCGTTCAGAATAGGGGTATAACATTATAAACGCCTAGCAGCACGCCTCGATAAGGGATCGAACAAAATACTTTAAAAAAATAAAAAAAATAAAAAAATAAAATCAAATGAAATTTAGTCAAATCCTAGCCGACAACCTGTCCCCATTACCTATTCAAGCACACGACCTTCTTTTCTTTTCTTTTCAGATCAAAACCACGAAGTAAAATTCGTTCAAACATGCTTTGTCGATTTTGAAGCGCTTCTCCCTCTCATTCTTTTCAATTTGATTCATAGCAGTAAAAGAAAAAAAATCCTCTTAAAAGTTTGAAAGTAAATCGACTAAAATTTACAAAGCCCTCGTCTTTAAGGCTTGAAGAGGAAAAGGGACGGTTAGTTCCTAGGGGGAGGCGGAGCCGCATGTGAAGGCGGAAGGGGTTGTGGCTCGTAAATATCAAGGCAGGCGCGTTGGTGGCGATCGAGCGGCGCATATGCATTCGGGAGCAAGGTCGACAACGCGATGGTTTTAGGGTTGTGGGCGCGCCTGAGTACGTTGGTCAGAGGAGACGAAAGCTCGATCAATGATGGAGGAGTGGTTGTGAACGCGTGGGTCGGTGGTGAATGAGGCAGAGCCGTAGAGGGCGATGGAAAGGTGAAGGATGCTTGCTTCCTCGCGATCGACATCTAGGGGTTCACAATTTTTTAGCAAGTCATTCTCAAGGCAGTCATGTGTGAGGGCAGTGAGGAGTTGCCTGTGTGGGATTGTGGCGTTGACTAGGCCGAGAAGGTGAGAGGTTCCAGTCGCGATAAGGCTAGGGTTGGGAGGCGAACTTGGGTTTTCAGGCTGAGAAGGAAGTTTTGGAGGTGAGGAGAAATGGTGTAGACGATTGCTTGATCGAAGTGGGTTGAATGTGTGGGTAGAAGGTATAAAAGAATTTATTTTTATTAAGAGTAGTTAGTTATTAACTATAATTAAAATTTTAAAAAAATCGTTAATTTATATAATTTGAAATTTGCTTATACGAGGTTTAATCAAACGAAGTAAATCATTTTTTGGGAGGGAGGTTCGGAGCTACGGAACCTGAACGAGAGAATTTATATTGGAATGGATTGCAATTAAAAATCAAGGTGAGAATTTCTCACTCTTTTGGATTGCCACACTTAAATTTAAATTATTTGATGCTTGATTGGATTGATAAATTATAATCATCTGTTGGACGATCATATATATATATATATATATATATATATATATATTAGTAGTTGGAGTGATATTCCTACATATTTAGCAGATGAGACCCTAGGCGCCCTACAGATGACCCTATATACCATGATATCCCCCTCGAAGTGGGACTGATATATTTATTGTTGTCTAAAATCTGTGGACGCAGGGAAAACAGGTTGGAGGGATCCAACTAGATTCCTCAAATATATTAGTGTTTCTCATATATATAAAATATATGATGTGATTGAATAATCTGCTGGATTATTGTATGCTGTAAATTTTTAGATGTTATAATATCATGGGAATTAACTTTGGCATATTGAATATCATAAATATTATTTTGAATTTTTAAGAAATTAAAAGGATATTTTTAATATAAAAATATGTATATCAACATTTGGATTATTTAAAGAGATTGATTGGAATAAGCAATAATTGGTTTTTGATCGTATTAAACAATGCGGGAAAAATATTTTAAATAGGGATTTTAATATAAATTATATAACGAAATTTTTAAGACTTTTAAAATGATTTTCGGAAAAAAAATGTAGAAGAAGTTGAAATCGATATCAAAATTAGATTGGCAAAAATGAATGCAATTTATAAGGAACTGAATTTATAAAATGGAATTTTATAAATGAGGTTATTTTTCAAAGGAGTTATAAAAATTTATAAATGATGTTTATTAATGAAGAAAATCGATATCAGATGATAAATTTGGAATTTAAATTTACAGGAAGAACTTATATTTAAATATGGAAACAGGGTGAGAGAAAAATAGTGGGTACTATTTTTGAAGTGAAAATGGTTAAGGAAACCGAAATGGAGGTGATGTGATTGAAATCGAGTAGGATTTATAAATTGAAATTTGGTATTTGAGATTTAAAAATATATTATTATTAATAAGTTAAGTTTTATTTTAAAAAGGAAAATTTTATTTCTTAAACCATGTAATTTAAAGTTAGTTCGTATTGAAGTACTTCAGAAGTGAGTCTTCTTTTTCAAATACATAATATTTATTTTAATAAATCCTAGACTTTTAAACCTGCTTTTAAAAGTGATGTTATAAAAAGTGTTCTAATATTTTAGATAACTTTTTGAACATGTCTTAAAATTAATTTTTAATACTTATGTTTATTTACATATGTATATATAGAGTTTTGTAATGGTTTAATTTTATTTATAAATCTTCTCGAGAGTTGGGAAAGGGTTATTTAGTAGATATGACTTATAAGGGAATTATCAAAACGAAATTTGGGAAAAGTAAGTAAACTTTCAAAGAAGTTAAATAAATGTGAACCTCAAAAATGAAATAGAATTCATAAAAGAAGTAGAAAGGGAAATTGATAAGTATATTTGACTTTGGAAATATTGAAGGGAATTAATTAAAGAATTCCAGAACTTATAAAATTCGTTATAAACAAGTTAAAAAATTTACAAATAAATTGTAAATGATTTTGAGAAAAAGAAATAGAAAATAAATGGAATACTTCATAAGTGTTGAATATAAAATGAAGTGGAGAAAATATTCTAAGTATTGGAAAGGGATGGAAATATTCCATTGAAAATATAAGGATTAGAAAACTATTTTCAAATGTTGAAGTACTGGAAGTAATATCTTATAAAGATATTTTGAAATAAATTTTATAAAAGTTTGAAATAAGGCCTGATGTCTGCTTTTGGATGTGTATTGATAGTTAAATAACTAACTATCAATTTTGGCCAATTTCGTTAATCATTTCGAAGAGGCCAGGATCGGATTTAATTATTCGAAAACCACTTCGATCCGGTTTGAACGTTACAAATGAATAACGTAAAGATGATGAAGATGGTGATTCGGTTTGTCTAGACCCATGACAACTTGTATGGATGAATGCTATCAGAACATCGTCATTGGAGGATGATGAGCATTCTAAGTGAAATTATTCTTGAAAGGTAATCGTAGCTTCTAGCCTCATCCACAGGAATAGCTGAAAATTAGGGGTATGTAGCAAGGCTAAGTGGGTCATACCCAATTAGGGTTTGTTATCACCTTTCTAGATACCTTGGGATATACTATATGGATATGGTGCATGCAAAAGAGATCTCGGTAAGGGTGGGAATACCCTAAGTGATAACATATTCGGTTCTATCCAGGTTATGAATAGGACCGGTCTTGTGTTGCAAGAGATCCCCGCGAGGTCCTTGGTACATTTTTTTCTAGACGTGTACCATAATAAGTGATACCCCGGTGTCTAGCCATTGTATGGAATCCAACCTCTAATAAGCGCTGTACAGTTTTGATTGTGCCCAACTAGGTTGAAACGTGAGATGCAAGCATTTCTGCTATTTTCTATTTACTTGATTTAGACACTATTATAATATCGGACGGATTTGATAAAAATATTTTGGTAATCGTAAGGTAAAAACTCGTCGTGTTTATGTGTGACGTGATCTTACGGTATACCTTTGTTTTCAAACAATTTTGATAAAAGTTAATAATTCAAATTGTGTGTGTTTTTCTCACGCTGGTTTTCCAGACGGACTTGGATGTTATTTAATTATAACGCTCAGGTCAGTCCGAGTATTACAGATTTAGGAATAGGATGCTATGGAGCTCAAGGAATGAGCTGGATGATAGAAACGTGCTTCCGTACTTGATTAATATCTTCCGTTGTGTGAGGACAGGTAATTATAACTGTCCAAATTAATGTATTGATTGTTGTACTCTGATGATTGTAAGTATTAAACAGTTACAGATTCTTTTGTATATAAATCTGTTATTATATATTGTATTTTATTCCACTGCGATTGTGAGATTCTATGTTAATTGTTTCTAGTTTTCTTCTACCTTTTCTTCTTTACTCCCAATGACCTGGTGTTTCCAACACTCGTTTTCTCGGCATTCTATACAGTGGATGTATCGATGTTGGTTTTCTAGGGTCGAGAACCCCGGTCCGTTACAGTTGGTATCAGAGCTGAAGGTTAAGCGAGAACCTTGGCTCTGATGGAGAATTACTCATTAGAGATAAGATCAGTAGTACTCTATAATGAGTTTGAGTGTACTAATAGATATGAGCATGTACTTTTTAGTGAATATAAAATATTATATATTATGTTGATTGATTTATTGAGTGGCTTATGAACTATGATCGGCATGGTCCGTACAACTGAATCGATAGGGGTTTCTAAACTTGAATAACCCGCATATTTTACGATTGTATATTTAAATATTTTATTTAAATATAGCATCGTTAGTTGAAATTAAAGTCTGAAATGTGACTTTTTGTAAACGGTCGAATCTGGACTCGATACCACTTTCATTGACTTCAAAAAAGTGTTTACGACCTTTTTGAGTATAAACATCGATATATTTGGAGTTGATTAGAATTTTGGTATTTTCATTTGGGCTTTGGGTTTGGGTTTCAGTCCACTAACCTAACAAAGAAGCCAACTCCTTTACCAAATACCCTAACTCCTTTGCTCTTCATTCATTCTACTCTTTATTTCCTAAAACTTAAGCTAAAGAGAAAAATGGGAGAAGCGATAGGAAATTAAAATTCCTAAACCCTAGTTTACTAGGAAATTCAAATTCAAGTTCTAGAAATCAAGGAGAAGCTTAGGTAAGCATCCTCTTTATCTTCTCCATCTAAATTCCTCTTCAATTTTCAGAAATTTCCTATAATCTTAGGAAATATTTGCTTATGATTTAGATTGAAGCTTCTAGAGTTAAAGTTGAAAAATGGGTTATCTTTCCTTTGTTTTTGAGATTCTCATTCGTTGTTTTTGGGTTTAAAGGTGAGTTCTTGAACTCATGTCTATGTCTGTAGCCTTCATTATTGTTAAGTATGAATTCCTAACACCTATTTCATGTCCAAATGCTTTTGAATTAAATTGGTTTAATGAACTTTCCAATTATTGGTATTTTGAATTCAAAATCTATGGAAATCCTACTATGGATGTTTGGACATGTTTGGAGTGTATTGAAGAGCCTACAAGGCTGGGTTGTCACTTGACATAAATCCCTAGCCTCCGTTGCTCGTCTGATCGCTTTCGAACCAAATTGGCCATCAATGGCCTAGGTTAATTTCTGCCCTGAGCTTCAGTTCAAATGTCTGGTATAACACGCAGACGTCTAGGTGGTCAAAATAAAAATTCTAGACCTTCACCTCAGACGTCTAAGATTGTTTCCCAGACGTCTAGGCGATCTGCAAGAAAATTCCAGACCTTCAGCTCAGACGTCTGGGGAAACCACCAGACGTCTGGCTTTGGTAAATTCATGGAAATTGCCTATTTTTATGTGGCTTTCCATTTATATTGATTTTTTGTTGGTCCGGTTGGTTGATTCACTTGTTATTGACTTTGATGGCTTCTTCTCTGGATTTTTGGGAATATCCATTTGATGGATTTAATATCGATTTTCATGGTTTTAATTCATGTCGTCGAATGTGAATTTTTGGTGATAGATTGTTTTTACAATTGTTTCTGTGATTTGTCACTTTAAAATACAAAGGTTTTTATACTAGTAGTAAATTCTCAAATTCTTTCACAAAAATGATTTCAACATTACTTTAAATACAAAGCTTGTTTTAAAACTGTTTTCCAATCTATCAGTATATGCAAACCTTGACCACATTCGTATGAGAATCTAATTAAACGACTTAGTAAAACTAGTGGTATGAAACGTTGGAATTTACTTCGTCGGTTAATTCTTAGACTTGTTCGATTGAAATCTTGTGACAATCTTCGAGTGGAAATCTACAATTTGTTCGTAAATATTTAAGTTAAGTCAGTGGTTATGGAACATAAAGCTAAACTCATTTATTTACTAGTTTGGTATAATTTACACGTCTTATTGATCAATGGTGATCATTTTATGGTCTAGACTAGCGATATGCGATGTCTCTTTGTCCATATGGGGACTATACCCAGTTTTATGGAGCTTCGTCTCATTTTTAGGGGCTAGCGACCCCCGGTCTTTTGACCGTTCGTGGAGCAATCAACTCAATGAGTTCGATGCATGAGGCGTATCTTTTTAGGTGCATTGAAGTTTGGCTCAATAAGTATGTGCATGGGACATATCTTTTTAGGTGCTTCGATGTTCGACTGTGCATATGGTGTATCTTTTTAGGTGCGTCGATGTTCAATTTATCAGTCCCCAAGGGGGACAGTACCCCGTATTTTCATGGGATATCGTCCTGTTTGTGATGCACGTGTTGGTGAGCTTTCATGCTCCCATTTGCAAGAGGCCTCCCCCTTTGTGTTTTTTGGATTTCTAATTATTGATTTCTGGAATTTGTGTTTCACCAATTTTTGCGAATTGGCATTGATATGTTTTGTCAATATTTGGGGTTTGGTGAATAAACTAAGAATATGATATTCTTTTTGGTGATTTGAGAAGATTTCAGATGTTGTATGATTTTCATCATTATCCTATTTTTTTTTATCCCTTATCCTATCTCATGTTATATGATATTTATAGCTAGACCGATCCATTTATTATTTCTCTTCTTAAATAATACTCGGGTCAGACCGAGGTGTTACAGGTGCTTCCACTTGACTTCTTAGCAGAGTCTTGCTTCTGACTTTTGGCTAACTACTTAGCTTAGTAGTTTTTGTTTTTATACAATCGAGATAGAGACTCCTTGATGCATACATATTCTTTTGTGATGTAGTAGATCATGCATGACCACTACTTAGATGTACACTTCTATGTGTTTTATTCATATCTGTTTCCACCTTTGTGATATGAATATCCATGACTGATTTGTGTTATGCTTATTTTATGTTTGTTTTCGGAGACCACATAGCCACTATGTAGTAGCTTTGAGTTTGTATTTGATATGCTATATTTTTTTCTTGAAATTAAATGTACGTCATACTATCTGATATATCGATACTCGCACAAAGCAATTACATGGATGGTCGCTCCTCAACAGCCTTATTCTTCATGCTAGTCGACGGCATTACCTTGTTGTGTCCTTGGCTAGTGTGAGTATAGAGGTGGGGCGTCACAACATGGTATTAGAGCCAAACTTCAGAATAATATAGAATAATCTAGCAAGGTGTCCTAAGTCTCTCTTAGGAATTGTGCCTTAGGATTTAGTTCGAGTCTTAGGACCCGTTCTATCCTATTTCCTTTTATGATGCCTTGTTTTATCGATCAAGTTTGTTTGATATTCATTCGAAGAATAACCTTTTTCCTCTTCTTTCTTTCTTAAAGAAGTGAAATGGTTAGACCTGGCCGTCCCAACGCCGGTCAATCTAGTGCTACTCCTCAAGATGGCGTATCCATGTTAGCCCAACAGCTTTTAGATCTTATAAAGAATACTCAAGCGCCGGACCCATTCCTGAGCCTACTCATCCTAAATCTGGGTTTGCACGCTTGTGCAGTGATTATACCAATTTGGATGGAAGGCCATTCAAGGGTTTCGAAAGTGTTATAGAAGTACAAGCTTGGCTTAGATAATGTGATTGCATCTTTTCTCGTAGTTGACCTATATCGAGTCCAAGTGGCTTCTAGCATGCTCCAAGAAAGAGCATTAGATTGGTATGAGCTTTTTATTTCGGCAATTGTTGAAGCAAATCTTACTTGGGAGCAATTCCGAGAAAGGTTCGTGTTAAAGTCTATGACGGAAAATAAAAAAGTAACTTTAGCCCGACGCTTTATTGACCTTGTTCAAGATGAATCTTCTGTGACAGATTATGTCACTTCTTTCGAATCTTTATCTAAATATGAGGTCGAGTATATTAATATCCCATTGAAGAAGAATCATAGGTTTATCTATGGGTTGAATAAGAATCTCGAAAAGCCTTTACTTCTGAAACTAGAAGTTTCTTTCGATCATTTTGTTGATATCACTCTTTGGCTTGAAGAGGCAGACAAAGAAAGTGATGTTGAAGTTATGGGTGCCAAACAGAACTTCAACATCAACAAGAAAAGTCATATTAAGTTCAAGCCTAATCCCAATAAGAAAGGGAAGCAAGCAACTTCGGTAGCAAAGACTCCTACCACTAGTCATGGACAATGCTACAATTGTGGTTCTAAGGACCATTATGCAAATAGGTGTCTGAAACCCCTTTATTGCCGTTATTACAAAAGTTCGGGTCACCGTATATCTTCATGTCCCAAACTTCAAAGCAAGAAAGAGGGAAAGCTGAATGTTTTGCAAGTCCCTAGTGACACTTCTCTTGGTCAAGGTATTTATCATTCTATCCTTGATGGCATTATTATGTTTCGTGATCATCCTATTCGAGTTCTTTTTGACACGGGTGCATCCCACTCTTTTATATCAAAAGAACTTGTTGATACTTTGTCTTTAAATGTTATGGGATTGATGACTTCACTGAAAATTGTACATCCGGTTGGTAGATCCGCAACACTCGGTTTATTTTGTAAAGATGTCGAGATTATTTTATGTGATTATGCTTTCCGAGCCGATTTGCATGTTATGCGTTACCTAAGTTTCAGAATGATTTTGGGAATGGATTGACTTAATCGATATGAAGCCCACATCCTATGTCCTAAGAGGACTATAAATCTTCGACATCCTCAATCTATTAAGCAGATTTATATCGTTCTTAAAGATTCATATTCCAATTTCATAGCATCCTTATATTCTCTAAATCCACATGATGACGATAATGATGATGAGGAAGATGTTATTTCCCTCATTCACGTTGTTCGTGAATTTCCTGGTATATTTGAGCCCGTTTTAGGATTACCACCTAAGTGAGCAATTGAGTTTAGAATTAATATCCCTGGAGCTCTACTTATCACTCATCCTCCTTATCGTATATCTAATAAGGAAAATGAGGAGATGCTTAAACAATTATCCAAATTGGAAACAAAATAGTTTATTCATTCTAGGTCCTATCCATGTGGAGCTTTGGCTATTTTTGCGAAGAAGTCCGATGGTACACTTAGGCTTTGCATTAAATATTGCAAGCTTAATGATCTCACCATTAAGAATAAATATCCCTCACCTCGAATTGATGATCTATTCGATCAACTTAGTGGTGCTAGAGTCTTTTCACAGTTAGACTTAGCAACCGGTTTTCATCAGCTTTGTATTGCAGACGATAGCATTCCTTTGACATCCTTCTGTACTCGTTATGTATCTTATGAATGGCTTGTTATGCCATTTGTTTTAACGAATGCTCCAGCTTATTTCGTTGACCTTATGAATCGAGTTTTCAAAGACTTTCTCGATCGATTTGTTCTCGTCTTTATAGATGATATTCTTGTTTATTCTAAAACCGAGGAAGAGCATGAAAAACATCTTCGGATTGTGTTGGAAACTCTTTGAAGCAATCAATTGAAAGCAAAATTTTCTAAGTGCCACTTCTGGCAATCTCTTGTGAAATTTTTAGAACGTATTATTTATGAATCCGGAATTTTCGTGGATCCTTCAAAGATTGAGTGATTCAGAATCTGAAAAGACCGGCGGAAATTCATAACTTTCTTGCATTGTGGGCTATTACCATCGGTTCATAAAAGAATTTTTCAAAATTTCTGTACCTCTTACTAGTCTGACCAAGAAGGGAGTTAAGTACATTTGGTCAGACAAATGTGAAGATGCTTTTCAGAAATTAAAAGAACTCCTTTTCGATGCTCCTATTCTTGTGATTCCCGAAGGGAACCAAGACTTGATTGTTTATACCGATGTTAGTCATGTTGATTTGGGAGCCATTCTCATGCAAATGGAATGTGTTATCGTTATGCTTCTAGGCAATTAAAGCCTGCTGAGACTAGATATGCCACTCATGATTTAGAGTTCGCGGCCATTGTTTTTGCCCTTAGAATTTGGCGTAATTATCTTTTGGGAGAGAAATTTATTCTCTACACTGATCATAAATATTTGAAATATTTGTTCTCTCCAAAGGAACTTAATTTGCATCAACAAGGTTGGCTCGAATTCCTTGCATCTTATGATCTTGATATTCTTTGTACTCTAGGAAAGGGAAATTATGTTGCCGACGCCCTTAGTCGTAAGCAGCAAGCGGTTGTTTCTACAATGATATCTGAATGGAATAATCTTGAGACTTTATTCACTTGTGAGATTCAAGATCGTGAATCTGATTCATGTTCATCTCTTGTTTTATGCAGCTTTGAGGTTCATCCATCGCTTTTAGACCGTATTCTTGAAGCTCAAAAGCATGATCCCGAATTGGCTCATCTTAGCCAAAGTTGTAGGGATAAAAATATTGATGGTTAAAAAGATTTTGAAATCGATGCTCATGGAGGTATTCGAAAATTTGGTATACTTATTGTGCCGAATATTAGTAATCTTTGTAAAGACATTTTAGGAGATTCTCATCGTTCTAAATTTACCATTCATTCCGGTAGTAGTAAAATGTAGGTGGACATGAAACGAATTTATTATTGGGATGGAATGAAATTTTATATTGCTAACTTTGTTAAGCGTTGCATGACTTGCCAACTCGTAAAGGCCGAGTATCAAAGGCCCGGTGGGTCATTGCAACCTTTGGACATTCCCATTTGGAAGTGGGATCAAGTCTCCATGAACTTTATTGATGGTTTTCCCCATTCTCGTTCGGGTCATGATAGTCAATGGTTGATTGTGGATAAACTTACCAAATCCATCCAGTTTATTCCCGTTCGGTCCAATCGGACCGTACCTCTTTTGGCCAAACTCTATGTTAAAGAAACTGTTAGATTACATGGTGTTCCTATTTCTATTGTTAGTGATCATGATCCATCATTTACTAGTGGATTTTGGAAGGGTCTTCAAAACGTTTTGGGAATGAAGCTTAATTTAGCACCGCTTATCATCCTCAATCCGATGGGTAAACCGAGTGTGTGAATCAAACTCTTGAAGATCTTCTTTGTGCATGTGTTCTTGATTTTGGTGGAAGTTGCGAAGATTATATTTCTCTTGTTGAGTTTTCCTATAAAAATAGCTTCTAATCTTGTATTGGTATGGCACCTTTCGAGGCACTCTACGGAAGGTGATGCCGATCTCCTTCTTGTTGGCTTGAGGCCAGTGAGAAGCTGGTTTTAGGTCCAGATGTTATTCGTGTTTCCACAGAAAAGATTGACTTTATTCATCATAGGATGAAAGAAGCTCAAAGTAGATAAAAATCCTATGCCGATAACCGAAGAAGGAAAATAGAATTTTTTATGGGAGATTTGGTGTTCATTCGTGTTTCACCTATGAAGGGTGTTGTGCATTTCAGTCGATCGAAAAAATCTGGCACCTTGTTATGTTGTTCCATTTCCCATCACCGAACGCATTGGTTCTGTTACTTATCGCCTTTTATTACCGGCCCAATTTTCTACTATTCATGACGTGTTCCACGTTTCTCAACTATGGAAATACCTTAGGGATTCCGATTCTATTCTTGAGCCCGATGTTATTGAAGAAATTGAAGTTTCACCTGATTTGACTTATAAGCAACATCCTATTCGTATCATTGCTACGGAGGTTAAGCGCCTTCATCATAAAGACGTCCTGCTTGTGAAAGTTCAATGGTCCTCAAATTCTAAGGATTGCTCTAGGGAATCTAGAGAATTCATCGAGCGAGCACATCCGGACTTACTCTCTCATGCTCCTTAAGATGAACTTCTCACTTCAAAATTTTCTCTTATATTGTTATGCCTTGGTGTGGTTGTTACTCCTTATTTTCTTCTTAAGTATTGCGAGGACGAAATTTCTTTAAGGAGGGGAGTTGGTAACAACCCACATATTTTACGATTATATATTTAAATAACTTATTTAAATATAGCACCGTTAGTTGAAATTAAAGTCCGAAATGTGACTTTTTATAAACGGTCGAATCCGGACTCGATACCACTTTCATTGAGTTCAAAAAGGTGGTTACGCCCTTTTTGAGTATAAACGTCGATATATTTGAAGTTGATTAGAATTTTGGTATTTTCCTTTGGGCTTTGGGTTTGGGTTTCAGCCTACTAACCTAACAAAGAACCCAACTCCTTTACCAAATACCCTAACTCCTTTACTCTCCATTCATTCTACTCTTCATTTTCTAACACTTAAGCTAAAGAGAAAAATAGGGGAAGAGATAGAAAATTAAAATTCCTAAACCCTAGTTTACTAGGAAATTTAAATTCAAGTTCTAGAAATCAAGGAGAAGCTTAGGTAAGCATCCTCTTTATCTTCTCCATCTCAATTCCTCTTTAATTTTCAGAAATTTCCTATAATCTAACTTAGGAAATATTTGCTTATGATCTTAGGTTTGAGCTTCTAGACTTAAAGTTGAAGAATGCTTGATCTTTCTTTTGTTTTTGAGCTTCTCATTCGTTGTTTTTGGGTTTAAAGGTGATTTCTTGAACTCACATCTAGGTCTATAACCTTTATTGTTGTTAGGTATGAATTCCTAACACCTATTTCATGTCCAAATGCTTTTGAATTGAATTGGTTTGGTGAACTTTCCAATTATTGGTATTTTGAAGTCAAAATCTATGAAAATCCTACCATGGATGTTTGGACATGTTGTTTGGAGTGTATTGAAGAGCCTATAAGGCTGGGTTGTCGCTTGGCATAAATCCCTAGCCTCTGTTGCTCGTCCGATTGATTCTGAACCAAATTGGCCATTAATGGCCTAGGTTAATTTCTGCCCTGACTTTCAGCTCAAACGTCTGGTATAACACGCAGACGTCTAGGTCGTCGAAATAAAAATTCTAGACCTTCACCTCAGACGTCTGAGGTTGTTTCCCAAACGTCTGGGCGATCTGCAAGAAAATTCCAGACCTTCAGCTCAGACGTTTAGGGAAACCACCAGACGTCTGGCTTTGGTAAATTCAAGGAAATTGCCTATTTTTATGTGGCTTTCCATTTATATTGATTTTTGTTGATCCGGTTGGTTGATGTCACTTATTATCGACTTTTATGACTTCTTCTATGGATTTTTGGGAATGTCTATTTGATGGATTTGATATCAATTTTCATGGTTTTAATTCACGTCGTCGAATGTGAATTTTTGGTGATAGATTGTTTTTACAATCGTTTCTTTGATTTGTCACTTTATAATAAAAAGGTTTTTATACTAGTAGGAAATTCTCAAATTCTTTCACAAAAATGGTTTTAACGTTACTTTTAATACAAAGCTTGTTTTAAAACTATTCTATTACTATATACAAACCTTTACCTTATTCGTATGAGAAATCTAATTAAAAGACTTAGCAAAACAAGTGGTATGAAACGCTTGCGTTTACTTTGTCGGTTAATTCTTGGACTTGTTCGATTGAAATCTTGTGACAATTTTCGTGTGCAAATCTACAATTTATTCGTAAATATTTAAGTTAAGACAGTGGTTATGGAACATGAAGCTAAACTTATTTATTTACTAGCACGGTGTAATTTACACTTCTTATTGATCAATGGTGATCATTTTATGGTTTAGACTAGCGATATGCGATGTCTCTTTATCCATATGGGGGACTATACCCAGTTTTATGGAGCTTCGTCTCATTTTTAGAGGCTAGTGACCCCTGGTCTTTTGACTGTTCATGGAGCAATTGGCTCAATGAGTTTTGTGCACGGGCGTATCTTTTTAGGTGCGTCGATGTTCGGCTCAATAAGTATGTGCATGGGACGTATCTTTTTAGGTGCGTCGATGTTCTACTGTGCATGGGGCGTATCTTTTTAGATGCGTCGATGTTCAACTTACAGTCCCCAAGGAGGGACGGTACCCGTATTTTCATGGGATAATGTCCCGTTTGTGATACATGTGTTGGTGAGCTTTCATGCTCCCGTTTGTGATAGGTCTCCCCTTTTGTATTTTCTGGATTTCTAATTATTGATTTCTGGAATTTGTGTTTCACCAATTTTTGCGAATTGGCAATGATATGTTTTGTCAATATTTAGGGTTTGGTGAATAAACTGAGAATATGATATTCTTTTTGGTGATTTGAGAAGATTTGAGATGTTCGTTATCATATATTTTTGTTATATCTCTTATCCTATCTCATCTTATATGATATTTATAGCTAGACTGATCTGCTTATTATTTCACTTCTTAAATAATACTCGGGTCAGACCGAGGTGTTACAGGTGCTTCCACTTGACTTCTTAGTAGAGTCTTGCTTCTGACTTTTGGCTAACTACTTAGCTTGGTAGTTTTTTTTTTGTACAATAGAGACTCCTTGATGTATACATATTCTTTTGTCTAGCACTTATACCTATTCTTCTGTGATGTAGTGGATCTTGCATGACCACTATTTAGATGTATACTTCTATATGTTTTATTCATATCTGGTTCTGCCTTTGTAATTTGAATATTCGTCACTGATTTGTGTTATGCTTATTTTATATTTGTTTCCGAAGACCACATAACCACAATGTAGTAGCTTTGAGTTTGTATTTGATGTGCTAGATGTTCTCTTGAAGTGAAATGTACGTTATACTATTTTACATATCGGTACTCGCACAAAGAAACTACACGGATGGTCGTCCTTTAACAGCCTTATTCTTCATGCTAGTCGACGGCATTACCCCGTAGTGTCCTTGGCTAGTGTGAGTATAAAGGTGGGACGTCACAAAACTCTTGAACAATGTAATTTGACACAGTATTGTTTTGGAACGACGTGAATGAAATAGTTTTACCCAAATATATATTTTGATATAAAGGAAATAATTTTCTAAACATTATTATATATATTTGGAGTGTTTGGATGATAATATTACAATCATATGAGATTATAAAACTGGAAATGGTTTATATAACCAAATGGAAATTTGTATAAGTATAAATTATACAAACGGATTATAATTAAAAATGGGTTCAAACCAGAAACTGGAAAATCTAAATCCCGTGAAGTTTGGAAAAATGTTTTTCAAAGTGGTGCGAAAAAATAATAATAAGAGTATTATTTTTGTAAATATTTTTGAAAGAAAATTGTTTTAGAATGGATTTTGGAAGAGATATAGCACTGAACTCACTTCAGTCATTGTAAAATAATGCTGGTGATGACTGCAGCATCGCCCGTATTCATTTTTGAGTTTCTAGGTGATGGATTACTACCGTAGTAATTTGATATTGGGATTTTTGTGAAAAAAAAGGTTGTTTTAGAGATTTTGAGGGAATTAGTTTGGAAAAGAAAAAGAAAAAAAATCTGATTGATTTTGAAAGTTGAAGTAAATGGTTTGTTAAAACAGAGTTATATATATATATATATATATATATATAATTTCAAGTGATTTCAAATGGGTACTGGGTGCTTAAAAATTTTGTAATTTGAAATCAAAAATTTAAATTGAGTAGGTTTAAATGGATTGAACAAATTGAAATTAACTCAGGCTAAGTTGAATAAATTTGGAAATGTCCGTATGAAATTAAAATTTAACTCATGTAAGTTAAATAAATTGAATTTGGAAAAGAAAATTTAGAGGAATTGGAATTTAACTTTAGTAAAAGTTAAAGAAAATAAATTAAATGAAGTGATTATAATAAATAAGGTGAAATAAATAGAATGCAACGAATTAACTAAGTATAAAGGCATATGAATGTGTAAGAATGGAACAAATAAAAATAAGTAAGGAAGTATGGAAAAATTTAAAATTTGAAATTGGGATTAAATTCTTACTTGATTAAATTAAATGAATTAAAAATAAAATTGTTTGGAATGAAACTAATTATGTATAAATAAATTCAAATATGGTTCGAAAATGTTGGCTAAAGGGAATTGGTATTTAACTTAAATTGGATTGAATTAGAAATGAAAACAAATGGAATTATAAATAGAACTTGAATGGTAAAGCGATTTATATCCATAAGTTATAAATTTTGAATAGCGTATTAATTGAATTTGGATAAATAAGTTTGAATAACTTATAAAAATTGAAATTAATGGAATAGTTATATATATAAGCTGCTAGGTGATGTAAATTTTGAGTTAAAAATAAAATATGCATATACTGGAGTATAAAATTGAGGGGAATGTGAGAAAAATAAGTTTATAAATTATAAAATTGGAAAAGAGGAATAGAACAACCAAAATAAAAATGGTGTGATATTTTAAAGTGAAGAAATAAAAATCCAAAACTTGAACTACAGAAATTGAATGTAAACCCAAGTGGATTAAATAGAATGATTTTTGAAATAAAAATTAGATATTGAAATTGTAAAATGGAAGTGAACTAATGGGATAATTTAATTGGTTAATTTAATATGGAAATGGAATTTAACTTGTTTAAATAGTATGGATTGTGGACTGAAACTGAAGTTGAATATAACACTTGAGAAATAAATAAAATTCGACTTATACATATAAGCTAAAATATATGTTGAATGTGATCAAATGGAACTCGATTGAAATTAAAATGGCTTGAGTTATAAATAAATTCAATGCGAGTGTAAATAAATTGAATATGGCCTTGAATATTATTCGAGAATTAATTTGATTATGAAATTGAAATTTGATGTGGATATGAATGGAATGCAAATGAATGGATTGAATTTGTAAAGAATAGAATTAAGTATAAGTTGATATGGAATCAATTTAAAAATAACTATAAACTAAAATGGTAATTTTATTAAATGAATACCGCCAAATTTGCATAGAAAAATTATCGTTTGACGTAAATGGAAGTAAATAAAATTCTATGAATTAATAGGGGTGGATAAATTGATTGTTAATCAAATTTGAAATGGATATGAAATTGTTTGGTAAAAATATGAATTGAATGCAATAAATTGAGTTGAAAATCTTTCGAATTGAATAAAATAGTGTATAAATTTAATTTGGAGTGAAAAACTAAATATTGGAACCCAGAAGTTGCATGTACCTTCTAAAACAGATGATATGCCATGTTTGGATATGAAATCTATGTGTTTCCACTATTTAAATGAATATATATTTGTTAAGTTTTATGTTTGGATTACTTATATGTTTAAATTGAGTAAGTACAGGTACCCGGAAGCGATTGAGCTAGAGTTGGGTCGCGTAATTGCATATAAAATAAGCCGCTTGCTTAAAAAATGCTAAAATAAAGTACGTTTTCGGATTAAATACAGCAAAAATATAGAATGTTGATATATATTTTGTTTCGCGTGGGTTTGATGTATATATATTTTTATCTCTCTTGTCATATTGCAAAAGACTCTCCGTACAAGGTAGATTCTGCCAAAGAAATTCGGAAATTTATAGTGTTAGAAAAATTTTGAAAAAATAATTTTAGTTAACTAAAAGGTTGATGTTCAAATTAAAATTGAAATCGAAGATTTGGTTGAGAAATGGAAACTAGATGTTTGGGAAAGGACTAAAGGGTTTGGAAAATTGAATGATGAGTTTTTACCAAGTAGGGTTTCAATAAGTATTGGCTTTGGAGCATTTTTCCTACCTTAGCAATTTCGGGGACAAAATTCTTTTAAGGGGTGAGGAATGTAACGACCCGGATTTTTCGTCGTTTGATTTTGAATATTTAAATGGTTTTAAATATTGGATTTGGAATTATAATTGAGTAAGAAAGTTTTTAAAACTAAAATTTCAAGCGACTTCGCAAATTTTCGAAATCGTCAATTTAATTGACGTGTTAAATAGCAATCCGGGACACACTCTTGGAATTCGACGAATCCAGTTCCATTGGATCTGTAATAGTGTATTATTATCGAATTTAAAATTTCATAGCGTTTGGAGTTATCATTTGGTCGTGCGGCATAGAAACACGTTGAATTTAATAACGAAATTCAATATAATAATTGGGTCCAAAAGCTATATTTTCCATACGATCGAATTAAGACTTGAAACCTTTTCCAACGCGTTCGAAAAAGCGATATAACATTAAAAACGCATAGCAGTACACCTCGATAAGGGATCGATCAAACTATCTAAAAAAAATAGTAAAATGAAATTTAGTCAAATCCTAGCCGACCAATCCTGTCCCCTTTACCTATTCAAGAACATGAACTACTTTTCTTTTATTTGCAGATCAAAATCAGGAAGTAAAATTATTTCAAACATGCCTCTGTCGATTTCAAATCACTTCTCCCTCCCATTCTTTTCAATTTGATTCACAGCCATAAAAGAAAAAAAAAATCCTCTCAAAAATTCGAAAATAAATCGACTAAAATTTACAAAGCCTTCGTCTTTGAGGCTGGAAGGGGAAAAGAGACGGCTAGCTCCTGGGGTGTGGCGGCGCCGTGCGTGAAGGGGGAAGGGTCGTGGTTCGTCGAATATGGAGGCAGGCACGTTCGTGGCGATCGAGCGGCGCATATACGTTTGGGAGCGAGGTCGACAGCACGATGGTTTTAGGGTGGTGGGCACGCGTGAATATGTTGATCAGAGGAGAGAAAGCTAGATCGATGAGGAGGAGTGATTGTGAACGCGTGGGTTGGTAGTGAACAAGGCAGAGCTGCAGATAGCGATGGAAAGGCGGAGGATGCTTGGTTCCTCGCGATCGACATCTAGGGATTCATGATTTTTTTTGGCAAGTCATCCTCAAGGCAGTCACGTGTGAGGGCACTGAGGAGTTACCTATGTGGGATTGCGGTATTGACGAGGCCGAGGAGGTGGGAGGTTCCAGTTGAGAAAAGGCTAGGGTTGGGAGGCGAACTTCGGTTTTCCGACGAAGAAGGAAGTTTGAAAGGTGAGAAGAAATGGTGTAGACGATTGATTGATCTAAGTGGGTTGAGTGCGAGCTTGTGAAGATGGTATAAAACAATTTATTTTTATTTATTTTAATTTTGATTAGTTAGTTATTAACTATAATTAAAATTTTAAGAAAATCGTTTATTTATATAATTTGAAAATTTTCTTGTACGAGGATTAATTTAACGGAGTAAATCATGTGGGGGGGGGTTTGGAGCTATGGAGTCTGGACGAAAGAATTTATATTGGAACAGATTACAATTAAAAATCAAGATGAAAATTTCTCACTCTTTTGGATTGCCATATTTAAAATTGATGTTTAAATTTAAATTATTTGATGCTTGATTGGATTGATAGATTATAATCATCTGTTGGATGATTATATATACAATAGTATGTGTATACATATATTAGTAGTTGGAGTGATATTCCCGCACATTTAGCGGATCAGGCTCTATGCGCCCCACATAATAGCGGATGACCCTATATACCGTAATATCCCCCTCGAAGCGGGATTGGTATTCTTATTGTTGTCTAACATCTATGGATGCAGAGAAAACAGGTTGGAGGAACCAACTGGATTCCTCAAATATATTAGTGTTTTTCATATATATATATATATATATATATATATATATATATAATATGATGTGATTGAATAATCTGCTGCATTATTGTGCGTCATAAATTTTTAAACGTTATAATAGCATGGGAATTAAATTTGGTATACTAAATGCCATAAATATTAGTTTGAATTTTTAGGAAATTAAAAGGAGATTTTTAATATAAAAGTATGTATATCGAAATTTGGATTATTTAAAAGAGATTGATTTGAATAAGCAATAATTGGTTTTTGATCATACTAAACATGCGGGAAAAATATTTTAAATGAAGATTTTAAAATAAATTATATAAAGGAATTTTTAAGACTGGATTTTAAAATGATATTCAGAAAAATATAGAAAGAAGTTGAAATCGATATTAAAAATAGATTGGAAAAAATGAATGGAATTTATAACATGGAATTTTTTAAATGAGATTGTTTTTTGTGAAACCCAAAGGAGTTATAAAAATTTATAAACGATATTTATTGATGAAGAAAATCGATATAAGATGATAAATTTGGAATATAAATTTACAACGAGAATTTATATTTAAATATGGATACATGGTGAGAGAAAAATAGTGGATGCTATTTTCGAAGTGAAAATGGTTAAGGAGACCGAAATGGAAGTGATGTGATTGAAATCAAGAGGGATTTATAGATTGAAATTTTGTATTTGAGATTTAAAAATATTTTTTATTAATAAGTTAAGATTTATTTTGAAAAGGAAAATTTTATTTCTTAAACTATGTAATTTAAAGTTAGTTAGTATTGAAGTACTTCAGAAGTGAAATTGTTTTCTTCAAATACTTAATATTTATTTTAATAAATCCTAAATTTTTAAACCTGCTTTAAAATGTGATGTTATAAAAGTGTTTCAATATTTTAGACAATTATTTGAACATGTCTTAAAAATAAATTATTATTAGTATTTTAAAGACTTTTTTTTATTTATATATATGTATATATATAGTTTTGTAATGGTTTAAATTTATTTATAAATCTTCTTGAGAGTTGGGAAAGGGTTATTTAGTAGATGAGACTTATAAGAGAATTTTTAAATGGTATTTGAGTAAAATAAGAAAATTTTCGAAGAAGTTAAATAAATGCGAACCTTGAAAGTAAAATAGAATTTGTAAAAGAAGTAGAAAGGGAAATTGGAATTATAAGTATATTTGACTTTTGAAATATTAAAGGGAATTAATTAAAGAGTTCCACTACTTATAAAATTCGTTATAAATGAGTTACGAAATTTACAAATAAATTGTAAATTATTTTGAGAAAAAGAAATAGGAAATAAACGGAACACTTGCTAAGTGTTGAATATAAAATGAAGTGCGGAAAATATTCTAAGTATGGGAAAGGGGTGAAAATATTCCGTTGAAAATACAAGGATTTGAAAATTGTTTTCAAATGTTGAATTACTGAAAGTAATAGATTATAAAGATATTTTGAGATAAATTTTGGAAAAGTTTGAAATAAGTCATGATGTCTGCTTTTGTATGTGTATTGATAGTTAAATAACCGACAATCAATTTTAGCCAATTTCGTTAATTGTTTCGAAGAGGCCAGGATTGGATTTAATTATCTGAATACCACTGCGATCCTGTTTAAACATTATGAATGAATACTGTGAAGATGATGAAGACGGTGATGCGGTATGTCCAAACCCAGGACAACTTGTATGGATGAATGTTATCAGAACCTTATCATTGGAGGACGATGAGCATTCTAAGTGAAATTATTCTTGAAAGGTAATCATAGCCTCTGGCCTTATCCACCGGAATGGTAAAAAATCAAGGGGTATGCAGCAAGGCTAAGTGGGTCATACCCAATTAGGGTATGTGATCACCATTCAAGATACCCGGGATATATTACATGGATACGGTGCATGCGAAAGAGCTCTCAATAAGGGTGGGAACACCAGGGGTGATAACATATTCGGTTCTATCTAGGTTAGGGATAGGGACAGTCTTGTGTTGTAGGGGATCCCGATGAGATCTTCGGTACATTTTTTTCTAGACGTATATCGTGATAGGTGGTACCCCAGTGCCTAGCCATTGTATGGAATCCTACCTCTAACAAGTGCCGTACGGTTTTGATGTACCGAACTAGGCCGAAAAGTAAGATGCAAGCATTTCAGCTATTTTTAATTTACTTGATTTAGACACTATTATAATATTAAATGGATTTGATAAAAATATTTTGGTTATCGTAAGGTAAAAACCCGTCGTGTTTATGTGTGGCGTGGTCTTACGAGATACCTTTGTTTTCAAAGGATTTTGATAAAGTTAATAATTCAAATTGAGTGTGTTTTTCTCACGCTAGTTTTCTAGACTGACTTGGGTGTTATGTTATTATAATGCTTGGGTTAGACCGAGTGTTACATATTCAGGATAGGATACTATGGAGCTTAAGGAACAAACCGGATGACAGAGTACTTCTGTACTTGATTAATATCTTTCGTTGTATGAGGACATGTCATTATAATTGTCTAGATTGATGTATTGATTGTTGTACTCTGATGATTGTAAGTACTAAATAATTACAAATTCTTTTGTATAATAATTTGTTATTACATATTGTATTTTGTTCCGCTGCGATTGTGATATTCTATGTTGATTATTTCTAATTTTCTTCTACCGCTTCTTCTTCACTCCTAATGAACTGGTGTTCCCGGCACTCGATTTCTCGGCGTTCTATACAGTGGATGTATTGATGTCGATTTTCGAGGGTCGAAAACCCCGGTCCATTAAAATGAAGATTCGAAAGTCATTTCGATAATCAATCTGATTTCACCTCTGTTCGTTCCGTTTGAAGAAAGGAAGGATCCCAAAGAGTTGATCTTTCTTTTGTTTGCCGAATCTCTGTTTGATCGATCAATATATGATATTCTAAATCCTCATTTCTAGTGGAATCGAAATGTTCTGTGGATTAAGCAGAGGATTTTTTCGATTGAGTGGGACTATCAATAAAATCGGACATTAGTTTTCTTCTCTATAAGCTCTCTGGTTTTATTGATAGTCCCTCTAGAGAGACTACCAATAAGGTTTCTGGTTTTGTTGATAGTCTCCCTCATTGGAAAATTAGATTTTTATGTTTCATTTCATCTTTTCCAACTTTTACTAATTCCATTTAGTAGAATTTCTTACAAAAGTGCTTTAAACATCAACGATTTAAAGCAGCGGAAAAGTCTTTGGCTGGTATGGAGATCTCTCAGCCCTACCCCACCGTTCGCTATTGCCTGTAGCTGAAAAATACTATCTTTTAGTTTTAATTATTGCAACCATATATTTAAAACCTATTTGTGTGTATGTACAGGTGAGAAAAGTTTTACTTCTGTGACGACCCACCTTTTTGGACAGTTTTAAGTCGAAATAAACCACACATGTTCAGCTCAAACCGGTTCAAAGATAGATTATAAATATATTTTTTAAAGAAACAAAAAGAAAAGAAGAAAATAACAACAGAATCTTGCAATGAAACAATAAAAAACAATAATCACATAAACAGTTCATGATGCTATTTAACAATATGTATTTAAATTGATTTTCAACATAAATCAGAGTTATACAATATAGTCAGAGTTAAACAATTTTAACAAACAAAATGAAGTAGTGCTACGAAATAAGTACTAGAAAATATGGTATACCAAATCTTCGTCTTCATCCTCCATGAATAACTATCTTCGATAACTTAAAAACTCGGTCTGACTCGAGAGTAAGGAAAAACAAAACACTCGAGTCGGGACTAAAAATCCTCATATAAGTCAAATACAAATCAGGTGAAGTATAGCTGCAAATAACTTCATTCTTTTACTTTAAAATTTCACATTAGAAGTTTCAGGTTTTCAAACTTCCATTCAGTATTTTAATGGATTAATCAACTTCAAATCAATTAAATAAATTTCACAGTTTAAATAACTTCAATGTTTAAATCACATTTTATTTAAATTGCTGAAACAAATAGAAGGTTTTTATCAATCATTACTCAAATAGTTGATTTCAGTTTCAGAAGATTCTATGTTATTTTAAAAATCTCCGAAGTGTCATCAATTCTTTCAGCGTGAAATACAAAAATCATGAATTTGTTAAATTTCCAAGTTAAATTTCAAAACTTTTCAGAATTTGAAATTCAACTCATTAAAATCTCCAATTTCACCAAATGGCGATAAAATCACAACAATCACATTTCTGCAAAAGCAATCAACAGTGCATTCAACAATTCACATATCAAATAGGATGATCAAAGTTCCATGTCCAAATTTAATGTATAGATGATCAATCATGTCAATGGTGATAATAACAGTGTGATAATATGGATATATCAAAATCACTAAACAACATAACAGCCAATACAAATCTCATCCATTGCAATATCAATCAACATCCAAAGCAACCAATTCATCCATATCACAACAATCAATAACTATCAATGTCGGATTTTTTAAAGTGATATGAAATTTCAATTATCAATGTCATTTTAAATATCAAGTTAAATTTCAATTTAACTATTAGATTAAATGTCACATATTGAACTTTCAAATTTACTATCAATTCTTATTGTCAGTTTTTCGGTTAAATTTAACTAACAAATTTAATTATTAATTTAATGATCTAATTCAAATGTCAATCTAAATTCGGTCAATTCAAATTCAATAAATTAAATTTTCAGATTCAATTCAATTTTCAGATAGCAATCAACATCAATTTATTACTTCACCAATTGGTATAACTAACAATAGGAATTTAGTACTTCGTGAATGGGTTTAACCACTCACCTTTATGTGAAACTGAAAGCTTTTCCAATGTCAGATAAATGCTAATCCAACTCCCTTGTTTCATTCGAAATGAACCTCGCATGGAAAAGATACGGATTAAATGATATTCGATATAAATAAATTTAAATTAACTCAATAAAAATAAAATCAAACAAAACCTTATCGATCCTTCATCCCTCTCACTCGTTCGTTCTTCCAAGTCATGCTATTTCTTTATTTTAATATGTATATAGCAGATCGCCTGAATGATAGCAGCTACCGTCGTTAACCTCATGCCACTGCCTGTGCCTACACGCATATCCCGCTGCCCGCCACCAAGCCAAGCTCCTTACCCCACGCACGCGTACACTCAATCGTCGAGAAAACCCAAAGTTGGTCGACTTAAGCACATGATTTCCAGCCACCACATTGCGAACCACACCAATCGCATCGTCTATCTCACTCATCTTCTCATCGCGCATATCTTTTTATTTAGGGTCGAGAGCTAAAACTGTAACGACCCGACTTTTCGATGCCAAAAATCGACATCAATACATCCACTGTATCAAATGCCGAACAATCGGATGCCGGAAAACCGAACCGTTAGGGTTAAAGAAGAAGGAGGTAGAAGAAGAAACAGAAAACAATATCAGAATCTCACAAAAGCAGCGGAATAAAATATGATATATAACATCGACTTTAAATGCAAAGAATCCGTATCATCATATATACATATATTTCATAGTACAACTCAATACAACAACACAATCAATATCCAAAAGCTGGACAGTTATATAAACTTGTCCTCAAACATAATACACAGCGGAATAATAATCAAGTACGGAAGTACGTCTCGCCATCCAGCTCGTCTCCTGAGCTCCACAGCACCATATCCTATATTCTATAATACTCGGTTTGACCCGAGCATTATAGTTAAATAACGCCTGAGTCAGACTGGAAAACCAACGTGACAAAACACACTTAATTGGGTTATTAAAGTTTTCAAAATCATTTGAAATCAAAGGTATCTCGTAAGACCACGCCACAAATAAACTTGTTGGGTTTTAACCTTACGATAACCAAAACATTTCTTATAAAATCCTCTGATATTATAATAATGTCTATATACGAATACTTATTCATATAGCTGAAATTGTTACATTATTAAATTCCAGCTACTGGCCACAAAGTGGGTTCTACAAACAAAAACCGTAAAGGTGCACAGGGAGAATGGATTTCCAACAATGGCAAGGCTATTGGGGTACCGCCCGTCACAGTACGTGATCTAGATCACCGTACCGAGGATCCACCATGATCCTCTGCATCACAAGACCGGAGCTACCCCTTACTGGACAGTCCGAATAAGTTCACCCCGCGGTTGGGATCAGCAACCGCCACACAGCTGAAATAAAAGGGTCATCTAGACAGGGGTGACCTTACCCTAATTGGTTGCTGGCCACTTAACCTTGTGTGCACCTCCGCTGTTTTAGCCATTCCTGGTTGATGAGGCTTGAGGCTATGCGTTACCTTTTTAGCACACTTTCACTTAGAATGCTCATCGTCCTCCTTACGATGCTCTGAAAGCATTCGTCCACACAAGTCCATACCGGGTTTGAACGGAATTGGAGGCACTACTCCTACTACATCCATTTTGGAATCACCCATAAGATTAGTAGCGATTAGCTTCGACTCCAAGCTCTAGTCTTCTTTATGAAAACATTCAAACCGGATCGAAGTGGTTTTCGAAAAATAAATCCCGATCCCGGTCTCTTCGAAACGATCAACGCATTGGCCAATATTGATAGTTGGTTATTTAACTATCAAATAACATTCACAAATAACCATCAGATTAAATAAATTTTCCCAAATTATTTATTTCAAAATAACCTCTCATACTATTTTATATACTTCACTGGAAATCACCAAGTAATTTAAAATAATATTTCTATTTTCACTGGAAATCACCAAGTCCAAATACTTTTGATTTAAAATAATTTAAATCACTTCAATCTAAAATATGCTCTAAGAATTTTTAAATTAAATCTACTTAAACACTTTATTCAAAAATATATACTTTAAATATAATTACAATAAAACTACTTTATCGAATATAAAACTAAATTTAAAATAAAAGTTAAGCCAAACTAAATTTTAAAATAAGAGTTACGAAATTCTATACAAGTTTTTAAATAAACTTAACCAAACTATCTTTAAAATAAAATTACTTTATAAAATATAAATATTAATAATTATCTTTTTAAAACATAATACTAATTAACCTTTAAAATAATTACCACTATAACTAATTTAATAAATTTTTACCTTTAAAAATTTAACAACTTAATAATTATTTGTTAAAAATAACCCTTTAAACAATCTTTAAAACTTTTAACTTATACTTAAAAATTTGTTTTGAAAACGTACTTGGCATTTCTGGGAAATACACTTCTCTTCCACACCTTTAAAAAATAAACCATTATTTATTTTTAAAACAAATTTCCATTCCTTTATAAATTCTCACCGTGAATTTATACTTCCGAATATCCACCGATATCCGTTCCACTTTATAAAACCCAGTTTATAAATTCCATAGTCTCACCATTCTTTCAAACACAGTTTCAAATACTAAATCAATTTCCAAATTGATTTCCAAAATTTACTTCATTAATATAAATTCTTTTACTTATCCAAATTTATTTCAAAACCCATAAATTTCAGATTTAACTTCTTTACTATTATTTAAATCCTTATTTAAACTGAAAATATCCATTTCATATTTATTTCAAAATTCTTCTTTTATTCCTTCCCAAACCATTTAAATTCTGAATTTCAAAAATAATTCTTTTATTCCTTTAATTATCATCACTTAAGTCTAAAAAATTCATTTATTCCCATTATTCAAAAATCTCTTTTCCCACACTTGGAATTTTATTTATTAGAATTTAAAAAATCAACTTTTACCCTCTTCCAATTCATTTATCCAAACCTCTATAATTATTTACTTAAAATTCTCCTTTTAATTTCCTTTTTAAAAATCCAATCTATATATATTTAATAACTCAACATACCCAAACATATTCAATCAAACCATAGCATCCAATATTTCAATTACCAATATAGTCTATCTCAGATTTATCAAATCATGTCACAGAATATTAAAATGAATCTAAATTTTTTAAGGAATCCAGTTGGTTCCCTCCAACCTTTTCCCTACATCCACAGATGTTAGCACAATATAAAAATACCAATTCCACTTTGAGGTGGAATATCGAGGTATATGCGGTTATATTATCTCATCCGCTATTATGCGGCGCATAGGGTCTCATCCGCTATATAATGCGAGAAATTAATCACTCCAATATATATATATATATATATATATATGTTACTATATATAATATACCGCATCCAATCAATTTAATCATTCAACCAAAATTTAAATTTAACTATTTAAATTTAAATAACAATCCAGATGAGTGAGATTAACTCACCTTTTATTTTGCTGTCTGCGATCCATTTTCATCTTGATTATTTCTCCATAAATTTTGGACCTTGTATAAACATTATACGATTTGTTAATATTCAAACAAATCGAATAATTAATTACCGTTTAATAAATTTATTTTAAACTAATAATTTACCGTTAACCCGGCTTTCGACAAGGCCACGAACAGGCGGATTTAGCTAAGCCAACTTTGCGATTATCGAGGCTATAATATGACGGATTCGGTTTAAACGGATGATGTTCACTTGGATAGATGCTCGATCAGGATAGGTCATTTAGTCGGAATGAAGTGGTTCAAAGTGTTTGGAGTTCGACCTTATGGCTCGGCCGTTCGGCATGGCATGGTCCGATCGAGGTATGGAAGTTCTGGAAGGTAGTTCGGTTGCGGCTCGGCATTTGTGGATCGGCATTTCTGGTTCAGCGTTAGAGGTGGCTCGGTTTGGTTTGGGTTGGCAAGGTAATGAGGGCCGACAATATACCTCGCTCGGCATTGGATGTCGGTCGGCATTGAGGTGAGGTAATGCCGCTCGGCATCGAGGTGAGGTTATGCCACTCGGCATCGAGGTGAGGTTATGCCGTCGGCATTATGGTGAGGCTATGCCGCTTGGTATTGGTGTGGTCAAGGACGTTCGGCATGGGACGAATGTGGCTCGGTGGAAGGTCGTTCGGCCTTGGAGGTATGTGGTTCGGTGGAAAGTCTCGATGGGCCTGTACCACTCCGAAAGCCCAACAACTCGGGATTTGCCTATAAATACAGCATGAGGGGGTTCAGAAAAGGGATCTTCTTCTTTCGGCTCTCTTGCTTTCTATTTCCTATGACTAAGGTTACTCTACCATTTTGTAACTGCAATCGATTCTAAGATCAATAAAAAGGAAACTTCTAGAGTGGACGTACGCCGGAGTTAACCGAACCACTATAAAATCTGTTGTTCTTTACTGCTTTCATTTTAGTTTTGGCTGTTCTTCACATTATTACTCTCTACATACACTCTATCACTGAGCTGTGACTGGTATTTGGTGCTTTCATCTGGATTTGGGTGTTAGTGACCAATTAACATTTTGGTGCTTTCACTGAGAAGGTTAGCACTTAGGAATTTTGAAACTTGGATTTTGGGTTGAAAAGCTTAGGAATTCGAATCTTGGAAAGCAATGGCTAGATCACCAACAAGGAAGCAAGCAACGGAAAGGAGCAATCAGGAAGGAAATCAAGCAGCCTCTTCTGGAGCTGGAAAGGATCGTGCATCCGTCTACATAACTCGGGACGAGATGTTGGTTATGATGAATTCTATGTAGGAGCAGATGATGAAATGGTAAGAGGAGATGATGCGGGTTCTTGTTAGGCAATTTGGACAACCCGGAACTGCAGGTGCTCAAGTTCTTGGAACCGGACCAGAGGCACTCAACCAGCAGGCAGATGGAGTGGTTCAGCAGTGGGCAGCTCCCAATCAACAAACGACTAACAATCTGGATTAACCAAGACTCGGGGGCACACCACCAGGTAATGGTGGACCAGTTCATGGAGGGATATTGGATGACGCTACGCGGCCCGACGCCAACAGGAATACTGGAGTACATGATGAGGAATATGTGTGAGAATTTCCTCGGGGACTTGGAGGGCAGTTTGGAAACATGGATAGGGGGCAATCCTTGGTTGGAAACGTCGGATTGGCTGACATTATCAGGCGGACTATTTGCGGAGGTCTGACAAACAAGGATTCGAAGGAAATCAAGAAAAGTTAGTTTACTCGAAACATCAGGACAGCTAGAAATCCGTATGATTTCAAACTGCCCACTCTGGAAGTGTACAACGGGAAGATGGATCCAACTGACCACTTGATGAGGTACACACGGCATACAGAAGTGCTGGGGGGCAACAGAGGAGGTTATGGCTTGATGTTTTCCTCTTTACTTGACTGATATAGCTGCTATGTGGTTCAAACAGCTGGAGGACGGATCCATTGGAACATGGACAGAACTGGTGGACAAATTTTTAGGTCAGTTTCGAGTTCACATAAAAGGCCAAAGAACGTGATGACGCTGACGTCAGTTAAACAGGGGGCGGATGAATCACTCATAACATTCTTAACTCGATTTAATGCAGCAGTTGCTTTGGTGGATCGGGCGGATCCATCATTGGTTCTGATGGCTGCGGTATCAGGAGTCAAGATAATTTGGATTTCAAAGTATCGTTGTTACGGGACCCACCGTTGGATATTGGGGAATTCTTCCATGAAGCTGAGAGATTTCTCCGACAAGAAGATGCATGTTTGGACATGAGGTCAAAGGAAGTAAATCTATTTAAGGATGGAGGACTACCCGGTGAAAGCTCGGGTAAGGACAAGGATAAATGGAAAAGGAAGCGCTGGGAAGAACCAAAGTTCTCCACTTACACTGGACTGAACGCAACCTTGGAACGAATATTCGTGGATACTCGAGATTACCTTCCATATCGAAGGCCGGCGAGGAGGGACCCTTAGAATGCGAAAGGGCATCGGAAAGGCACTATCTTTTTCATGACCTGGACGGGCATGACACTAACAGTTGTCGAAATTTGAAGGACATAATCGAGGAGCATGTTAGGATTGGTAAGTTGGGACAATATATCAGAACTCGGAATGTGGTGGTGGAACAGGAGCAACCACCATCTACCTTGAACGACGAGGGCATGAGGCCCAGGAATGGTGGCCGGTTGGTCATCAACTAATCTTGATGTTTTGAAATAAGTAAATAACTCTAGGCAATCGGCTAAATCACTTACTCATGTACGGGGTCGAAGATTACCTTCAGGCATGCTCTGAGATGATGGTTTATCGAGATGCCTCGGTTCGTGAAATCTATTGTTTCCCTTTGACTTGGACATTTGCTTTTTCTGGTTTGGTTTGAACTCCTTGTTTTGCTCGTTTTTGGTTTGGATTTTTGATATGGATTTCTGGTTTTCTGGTTGGATTTCGGATTGCGGACTGGATTTTGATTAGATTTTCCATAGGATTTGGCTAAAAGGTCGTCGAGCATGGACTATGCTTGGCAAGGGTCCGGAGAGACCAGGATTCGACCTAGGACTTAGACCATATATTATCGGTTATTATTTCGGGTCGTCGAGTATGGACTATACTCGGCAAGGGTCCGGAGAGACCAGGATTCGGGCTAGGACTTAGGCCCTATGTTACCGGTTATTATTACAGGTCGTCGAGTATGGACTATGCTGGGCAAGGGTCCGGAGCGACCAGGATTCGGCTTAGGACTTAAGCCACGACATTATTGGCGTTCAGGGACACTGAACCAGGAACACCACGGAATTACTTAACATAGGTCGTCAGGTGTGGATTGTGCTTGGCAAGAACCCGGAAAGGTTATGGATTTGGATACTAGCTATGAATAGTTGAGGATATGGGCATAGACCTGGAACAGTCCAGGATTTGGACATCGACCCGGAGAGGTCACCATGGTTATTGGTTGTTGGATATGGATGGATTAGAACTCGGTTGTCGAGTTCAGGCGGACATGGATTTGGCTAAGGGTTTGGTTACTGGATTCGAAATCGGATGTCGACCCAGAGTAGTCGTAGACTCGGATAAAGATACGGCGATGGCATTTGGATAAAATGGATTGAATTATGAATCGGAAAGTATGGATGTAACTAACATACATACTTCGGATATCGAACTTGAGGCTATCCAAAACACACCTTCCAACAGCAAGGCATGTTTTGGGGTGAAAATGTTAACCTGCCTTTCGGCAAGGCCACAGACAGGCGGATTTAACTAAGCCAACTTTGCGATTATCGAGGCTGAAATATGATGGATTCGGTTTAAACGGATGATGTGCACTTGGATAGAGGCTCGATCAGGATAGGTTGTTCGGTCGAAATGAAGTGGTTCAAAGTGTTTGGTGTTCGACCTTGTGGCTCGGCCGTTCGGCATGGCATGATCTAGTCGAGGTATGGAAATTTAGTAACGTAGTTCGGTTGCGGCTCGGCATTTGTGGACCGACATTTCTGGTTCGGCATTAGAGGTGGATCGGTATGGTTTAGGTTGGCAAGTTGATAAGGGTCGGCATTGGATGTCGGTCGGCATTGAGGTGAGGTTATGCTGCTCGGCGTCGAGGTGAGGTCATGTCGCTCGACATCGAGGTGAGGTTATACCGCTCGACATCGAGGCGAGGTTATGCCGCTCGGCATTATAATGAGGCTATGCCGCTCGGCATTGGTGAGGTCAAGGTCGTTCGGCATGGGATGAATGTGGCTCGGTGGAAGGTCGTTCGGCCTTGGAGGTATGTGGTTTGATGGAAAGTCTTGATGGGCTTGTACCACTCCGAAAGCCCAACAACTCAGGATTTGCCTATAACTACAGCATGAGGAGGTTCAGAAAATGGATCTTCTTCTTTTGGCTCTCTTTCTTTCTGTTTCCTAAGACGAATGTTACTCTACCATTTTGTAATTGTAATCGATTCTAACATCAATAAAAAGGAAACTTATGGAGTGAACGTAGGCCGGAGTTAGCCGAACCACTATAAAATCCGTTGTTCTTTACTGCTTTCATTTTAGTTTTGACTATTCTTCACATTATTACTCTCTACATACACTCTATCTCTTAGCCGTGACTAGTATTTGGTGCTTTCATCTAGATTTGGATGTTAATGACCAATTTTGGCGCTAACATTTACTTTTAAACTAACATTTTCTTTTAGAAACCTTTTAGTAACTGAAATAATTCACATAATAAACAATTTAATCACCAAACCCATTATTAAAAGTAAACTGGTAAATTAAAAATGTATACAAGTATATTTATTTACTTTTGAAACTACCTATATATACATTTATTAAATAATTTATAGATCTACAAATTTAATTTATATAACTTCAAGCATTTAATATTTTCTGTTATATATATATATATATATATATATATATATATATATTCTTCAAGTCGAAACCACAAATATATTTTTATAAAAATAAACTATAAAGTTCAAAAATGAACTTTTTAATACATTAAAATTCCTATTTATTTTTCCCAAAATCTTACCTATATGTATACATTAAATTATATGTGCATATCTGTAAAAATACATATACATTTATTTTCCCGATTTCCTGTATACATTTAAATTAAATCAAGAACAACTTCAAATCCCGAAATCTACTTTAACATTTATGATTTCTTTACTATAAATAATATCTGAATATAAATATATATAAATTAACGAAAATAATAGCGATACCTCACCCAAAATGCAATGCCCCTAGATCGAAATCGACCAAGCTTGGACGATCGAACGCCGACCAGCCGACCAAAATGCAGTCGCACTGTTCCAGACACGTCGCCAAAACAACCTTCGCCCAAATTCTATAGCTCACGCACCCTACCCTCAAAGCTTCACCGCGTGCTATCCCACTGCCAGTGCACTACCCTCGTTCGAGCCTCCACACAGCGCGCTTTTGCGTAAAGCCGCCATCACTCACCGCCAAATCGCCGAGAAACCCCAAGCCCTAGCCCTAACTCGCTCCAGCTATTGCCATGCTCCTGAGCGATTGCGTCTTCGAGATCATCTACGGTAGCGTGGTTGAGTTCCTAACTCGAATTGAACGAGTTTGAATTGGTGCTATGCTAGATTAGTACGGCCAATGATTAGGGTTTCCTACCCGATGAACAAATTTGTGAATACAAATTAGAAAGGGCAGCCATTGTTTGAATTCTTAAGTTGATTTCCTTTCGTCACTCAATTTTTTTCCTCTATAGTTAAACGAGATAGTCCTTCATTATTTTATTTTTTAAAAATCAACGCATGTCAAAATTATGCCAAGTGTTTTAAAAGAAGAAATGTGTAATTACCTTGTGATAATAATATTATATTAAATACTATATATAATATTATTAAATTCAAATTTAAATTTAAATCGTTACAATTACGCAACTCACAATCTCGACCTCCCATCGCGGCATGCCGCTAGGCGTTCATAAGGTTATACCTCTATTCTAGACACAATGGAAAAGGTTTCGAGTCCTAACTTGATCGTGTGGAGAAGATAGCTTTTTTAACCAGTATAATATTAATTTTTCGATATAGATCCTGCGCGTTCATCTACCATACGGCCAAACGATCATTCCAAACACTACAAAAAATAAAATCCGATAATAATACACTATTACGGATCCGATGGAACTGGTTTCGTCGAATTTCGAGATTGTACCTCGGAAGGCTATTTTAAAATATTGATTTAAACGATATAAATTCAAAACTGAACAAAATACCCTCAAATTCAAATTTAAAACTTTTACTATCTCCAGTAAAATCAGTATAAATTTTCTAAGCCTTTGAAATAATTTTAACAAGCTCGAGACCTTAGATTTCATATTTTATCCAATTTCCAATGTTTTAAATTCAATATTTAAATTATCAAAAAAATTAGTGATATTTGAAATTCAAGTTAAACCAACTTTCAAATATTTAAAATAAATTAAATATTCCAATTTAAAATATTTGAAAGTTTCGGGTTGTCACAAAGACGATCCCAAATGGCTCCGATTAACATCGATCGTCCGATGGGAAATAATTTAAAATGGCTGCTGAAATTATAAGAACTAGAGTTTGCAAAATAGAGGAAAGTTGAGGCTATTTATTAAAAATTTCCATGGCTCTATTCATCCGTGAAAATTTCGAACTCCAGATGAAGTTGCCGCTTGGCGTTCTATATGTTATGCCCCTATTCCAAACACAATGGAACATACATCGGGAGCCAATTCCCTTATATTCAGAAGAAAGCTTTTCAAATAAAATTTCTGAAAATAAATTTTACGCGATTCAAGCTTGCATGACTAAACGATAAGTCCGATCGCTATGAAACTTGAAATCCTATAATAATTCACTATTACGGATCTGATGAAACTAATTTCGTCGAAACCCAAGACAATATCCACAAAGACTATTTTTACATGTTAATTAAAACAAGCTATTTTCCAAAATCAATTTAATCACTCTTAAATCGAATTTAAAAGTTAACAATTTTCACTCTTGTTTAAATAAAACTTAAATCAACTTTTGAAACTAATTTTATTCATATTGAATTTAGGATTCAATTATATAACAATTTCAAAAATTAAATTTAACAATTTAATTACCAAATAATCATTATATTGAAGTATAAGTAATCTAACTTACAAATTAAGTTTTCAATATTTAAAATCAACTAAATATTCCAAATTCAATTTTATCTTAGACTATTTTGTAGATTAAAATGTTTGTTCGATCTAAAATCAATGCTCTTACATTTGAATTCACAAACAAATTCACTTTTAAAATAAAATGTTCGTTCAACTCTAGAACAACAAAAGTTCTTATACTAAATGCAAAGAGTACACTCCTTAAATAAAGCCTTTAGATAATTTAGTACGATGAATTCCTATATTAGAATTTCAATAAATTCTAGTTTTAGATTTCAAATGAATTTTAGTTATCAACATTTATTTTATTTCATCTAAATAATTCAAACATTCATTATTCAGTTCCAACTATTGACTATAAACACATTCAATACATAGAATTTCGTATAAATAAATTTATGCTTTTACTTTTAAATGAACTTTCATTCAACTCTTTATTTACTTAACATTGATCATTTCAATTTCTGTTATCAATTACTTACAATTTAATATTATTTAATTTACTTTCTAATATAAGTTATCATCATTTACCGTATTGAATTTTTTTATTTAAAACTTTATCTAAGTTCATATCCAATATATTACATTAATAAATCATTAACCATTTGTCTGTTCAATAATTATATTAAATTTAATAATTTAAATAGTTAAAAATATGGGTCGTTACAATCTTTCCCACTCAAAACTTTTCATCCTCGAAAGGGGTTGAGTAAAGAATGTAAAATTTGATAAATTTTATTCAATATAATTAAACTCGCAAAATTTTTAAATCTGTTTTGCAAATCTTTACCACACTTCCGCTACGCCACTCCGGTAACAGCTTATTTGTAAATAAGTTATAAAATTTTGATGTCTCAAAATTTTAAAACCCGACTTTATAGAAAATTACGACACCATCTTATTGCATGGGTTGATCATAAAAAATTTCTATATAGATATGTCATCCAAATATACATCTCATCTCAATGGTGAGACATCACGTAGGAAAAAATATAAAAGTTTGGTCTTTAATCTGAGATATGTACCTTATTATTATTAATAGAGCGAGTTCACTCATATTAAGCGAGCAAAAGTGAGCCAAAACGTATATACGTCAGAATGGGCTTCTAATGTACCTAAATCAACTCAATTTTGAGTATTAGATGCAAATAAAAAGATACCGAAAACATGTATGAGCTTAATAAAACCATATAACATGAATTCTGAATCCAAATCATAAGTACATGTACTAATACATGACATAATAGTCATATGCAACCAAAAGTAGTTATACCAATGATTTGCAACAAAAGAAACAATTCAGCAAATAATACTCATCCAATTATTTCATAACTACTTTATAACAATTCAATTCTTTAGAAAATAATTTCAAGTTAAGTATAAATACTTAGTTTCGGAAGACTTACAAAATTTCATGCCAATTTGTGAACCAATTTCATATTCGAAATAAGTTTGATTATAAACAAAATTTTAAGTCTTTGGTATTCATCTTTTAAGAGGAGAAAAATATTCCAATATATCTTAAAACATTAAGCTTATAAAACATTTAATCTTATTCATATAAGATATACGTAAATATTCTCATATTATTATACAAGGATTTTCCTAAAAGTTTTACAATACTATTAGAAATTTGATGTCAAACAATCCTAAACAAACTTTAAAATAACTTTTCATTAAATCCAATAATTTATTAACTTCGTAATTTAGAATAAGTATAAGCTCAAAAATCATTAGTTTAAAATTAATAATATATTTAAACCTTATACTGTATTTTCTATTTCAAATCAAGTAGAAAGATTTCATATTTTTCTTAATCAATCTAGAAAATACTCACATCCAAAATAAGTATTCAAATCATGAATAACATTTACATAGGTTTATATAAAAATCTAAATAGTGCAAAACTTTTAATTTTATATAATTTATCAAATCAAGAGTATGTGAAATTTAATACCTTCCTTTAAAATAAATATTCAACCTGTTTGTTTTTTTCTTTCAAACATATCATTCTATAAATAAAACTTCCCAAATCATTTGTTTCATAAATATTTTTTAAGCAAATAATTTTATATATAGCCTATTTATATTATATCTCTAGATTATATATTTAAAGAAATTTATACCAATTTGTAAAATTCATTTGAAAATCCATTTGCAAAATCAATAACTTCGATGTATCAATACTTTACAAAAATTCAATTTATGAATTTCTTACTTTGTGTAAAGTAACTTCATTTAGAAATTTAAAACAGACATCCTTATGGAATGTGTAAACCATCTATAAATAATCATCAACATCATTACTTACATTTAGGAAGAAGCTATTTAAATTCTTAAATCCATTACCTAAAAATTTTAGTTTTAATACCGAAATACTTTTCAAGCATTGTTTATTAACATTGATAATCGGTCTCTAAACATTATTATAATCATAGTAATTTACTTCTTTATATTTTAAATAAAGGATAATAATTAGTTTTAAAAAATTATAATAATTGTTAACTTTAAACAACATTTAGGATATAACTTAGATAATGTAAAACATTGCTAATAATAATTGCTACCTAATCATTTTTATGAAATAATATTTATAAACATTTATGTTAAGCATAAAACATCAAATTATATATATAAACAACCCTTTTACAACATTTTGAAACATTTTCATGACAAATGATTAAAAAAATCTAATAAGTTTTATATTAAAATACCTTTTGTAACTCGATGTCTTAACAGCGTTATCCTCATTCTTATGGATTTTAGCCACCTATTGATTAGGTGTAGAACTAAACTTTCCAAGTATTTAGTAGTTCTATTTCAACATCCAGTACAAATACTTGTAAAGCCATTGAAATAGATATGGAAAGCACCGCTCGGCAATCCAATGTCAAATGATGATAATCGGTTAGCAGTGTCCCGCTACTGAGTACATTGTTTACAAAATGGACACAAAACCTTCCAGAAGATCCATCTACCTTCTAGATTCTAGAAAAATATCATAACCATTTTTGTAAATGAGGGACCATCGACCCATGCTATGGTGGTACAATGTTGATTCAATGATTAACACAATAGTTGCACTTCCTTCCTGGAAGATCCATAAATAGAAGATCCTAGGATTGAAAGCGTTTCTATTGGTAAACAAAAGAACCATCTACCTTGAAACAAATTTGAGGAATTCATGAGTTTAAGTCTGGATAACCTATATCAGTGCGATTCCGTTTCCGGTGAAGCATATCTGTCGATAAACAAAAGAACCATCTACCCTGAAAGAAATTCGAGAAACTCATGAGTTTAAGTCTAAATAATCTATATCAGTTCGATTCCATTTCTGGATTCACCCAGGTCCGTTAGGGTTATCAGTCAAATCCACTCATGGATTTACCCAAGTCCTTTAGGTTTTGAAGCATATCATACTATATTTCTTTATGGAGGTTACTTCTCTATATCTTTTACTTCGATATATGTCATACTATATATAATACCCTTTCTAGATAATAACTTCAAATATCACACTTGTATAAATTCCATTATATATAAGATTTCATTTTCAAATCAAGTACTTTCTAAAATCAATAGTCTCGAATATATCATATCAATCTGTTATATATAATATTATCGCTTTTCAGATTGTACACCTTTCAAAATAAATACTTTTTGAAATAACTTCACATTTTTGCAAACAATTTTCATATAAGAACAAAAACTTTCAAATCAAATACTTATATAAAGTCAAAAGTCCTCGAAATCGGTTAATTTCAAATAGCAGTTCATTTCAAATGCATATAAGATTTTAGCAATCATTTTTTAAAAAATCACATATCATTCAAATTCAACATTTTCCAAATTTCTAAAAAATAGTTTTTCACAACTTCAGTTTTATATTTATATCAAATTTAGATAAAATCAAATTTCTTTCCAAGTCATATACATTTCAAAATCTTTTATTATAAAACCTTTACTAGGTTCAAAATGTTTCTCAAAATAAATTCCATTACAAACCTTTCAAAACTATTACCATATTTATACAATGTCGGAACTGCTAACAAAAAAATCAATTTTCCAAAAATAAGGTTTTTTAAATATTTACTATGTTTAAAACATTTGTTAAAACTCTTTTCATTTAAAAACATCTCAAAACTAAATTTCATACTTGTATAATTCAGAATAAATTTATATAGTTTACTTATCAAAATATTTAGCTTTTTAATACTTTATTCAACTTCTATTAGTCTTTATTTTAAAATTTTCAAAACTAAACTTCATATAATTTCCAAAAAACTTAACCTTGAAGACTAATTCTCAATTTTGCAGTGTTCGACTATTCAGAATAGTCGAAAAAATCAAATTCCAATTCAAAATTAGAAATCAACAATCAATCATCTCACAAGATGCACAATCATCGATCTTAATGCATAGGACAAATGTGTTCATAATATTATTTAATAGAAACTTGAGAATTAAACACCGGGTTTTATGTCATATTATTTGAAATAAATATATACATATCTCTATCAAATATCAAAACATACTTCAGGAACTTGAATCAAATCAGTTTCATTAAACAATCGAGTAGCAAAGCTACTAAAGTGGCCACCCTCATTTTGAAACTCGAAAATGAATGCCGATGATGCTGCAGTCATCACCAAAATTTATTTTCCAACGGCAGTAGTGAGTTTCGGGCTTTTATTTCATTTAAATCTTTTAAAAATCCCTTTTGAAATCATTTTGAAATTATTCATCAACATTTTTATTCGGAAAATACTTTCAAATTATGTTATTATAATTTATAGAATTTTAAAATCCAATTCAAAACTCCCAAAATTCAAACTCTCAAATCTCCAGTATGAATTTCTTTGTTGTCATAAATCATATTTGCATGGGTCATTATCGTATATACTATTCATTTCAACAATTGTACTTCTTTGTTTGGATTAAAATAAATAACTTTAATCTAAATAATCAATCTTAACCTGACATTGTCGTCGAACGCCTTATAGACAAATTGTGAATCTTAATTCACAATGGGTTCCTTTCAACATTCCCATAATTTACAATTTCTACCCTTCCCATGCATGAAAAGTTAAATTACTTACAAATGGTTATGCACTATTCGTAGGTCAACAATAAAAGTCAAATGTTAATAAACTGGTTGAGCATAACTAACTAACTAATAAATGATAATATGTGCAACCATATCAACCGATCAATCAACCAGCAAAGAGATAACATTAAATCATTATTAAACATCATGAATGATTTTTAGTTTATAGAATTCATTCTGTTATACTCTAAATATAATCCAGGTTAAATCATTTCATTAATTAATTTCAAAATATTTTTATATCACTAACAAATACGTTCTCTCATATACGTATATACACTCAATGAGCTTATCCTACAAGTTTAAGTTACGCTAAACCAAAGCTCTGATACCAACTGTGACGACCCACCTTTTTGGATAGTTCAAGTCGACAATAAACAACACATGTCCAACTCAAATCATTTCAAAGATAGATTATCAATGGGTTTATTTTAAAGAAATAAAAAGAAAAGAAGAAAACAATAACGGAATCTCAAATAGAACAATAAAATACAATAATCACACAAACAGTTCGTGAAGTTGTTTAACAATATATACTTAATTCAATTTTCAATATAAATAAAGATTATACAATATTATCAAAGTTATACAATTTTAATAGACAGAATGAAGTAGTGCTACGGAATAAATACTAGAAAATATAGTATACCAAATCTTCGTTTTTGTCATCCAGAATAACTATCCTCGATAACTGAAAAACTCTGTTGACTCGAGCGTAATAAAAATAGTGCACTCGAGTCAGGACTAAAAATCCTTATATAAGTCAAATCAAAATCAGGTGAAATATAGTTGTAAACAACTTCATTCTTTTACTTCGAAATTTCACATGAAAAGTTTCATGGTTTCAAACTTCCATTCAGTATTTTAATGGATTAATCAACTTCAAATCGATTTAATAAATTTCATAGTTTAAACAACTTCAATGTTTAAATCGGATTTTATTTAAATTAATGAAACAAATATAATTTTTTTTATCAATCATCACTCAAATAGCAGATTTCAGCTTCAGGAGGTTCCACGTTACTTTACAAATTTCCAAAGTGCCAACAATTCCATTTTCATTGTAAAATACCAAAATCATCAATTCATTAAATTTCCAAATTAAATTTCAAAACTTTTCAGAATTTTATCGAAATCTCCAGTTTTGCCAAATGGCGATAAAATCACAACAACCACTTTTCTGCAAAAGCAGTTGACAATGCATCCACCGATTCACATATCAAATAGGATGACCAAAGTTCCATATGGAAATTCAATGTATAAATGGTCAATCATATCAATGGTTGTAATAACAGGGTGATAATATGGATATATTGAAATCACTAAATAACATAACAGACAATCACAAATCTCATCCATAGCAATATCAATCAACATCCATACAAACCAATTCATCCATATCACAAAAATCAATAACTATCATTGTCGGGTGTTTAAAAGTGATATGAAATTTTAGTTATCAACATCAATTTAACTATCAAGTTAATGTCAAGTTAACTATCAGATTAAATGTAAAAAATTAACTATCAAATTTACTATCAATGCCTACTATTAATTTTTCGATCAAATTTAACTAATAGATTTAATTATCAATTTAGTGGTATAATTTAAATGTCGATCTAAATTCCATCAATTCAAATTCAATAAATAATATTTTCAATCAATTCAATTTTCAGATAACGATCAATATCAATTTATCACTTTGCTAATTGGTTTAACTAATAGCAGAATTTCGTGCTTCGTGAATGGTTTAACCACTCACCTTCATTTAAAACTAAATATTTTTCAATGCAAGATAAATGCTAATCCAACTCCATATTGTAGACGATGTCAATATGAAACCAACATGACTTGTTTCGTTCGAAACAGGCCTTACATTGAAAAGTTATAGATTAAATGATATTTAGCTTAATAGAAATAAAATTAAACAAAGCCTTACTGATCCTTCATCCCTCTCTCTTGTCCGTTCTTCCAGGTCACGCTCTTTCTTTTATTTTATATATATATATATATATATATATATATATATATATATATATATATATATAGCCGATCACCAGAATGATGCCAGTTACCACCGTCGACCTCGTGCCAGCGTCTACGTCTACATGCGTCTCCCCTTGCCCGCCACCAAACCAAGTGCCTTGCCATGCACGTACACGCGATTATCGAGAAATCCCAAAACTCGTCGACGAATGCATGCGATTTCTTGCCACCACGTTGTGAACCACGCTTATCGCACTATCCATCTCGCTCAACACCTCATCGTGCACATCTTTGTAGTTGTGGTAGAGAGCTGAAACATCCCAAGTGGCTCCGATAAACATCGATCGTTGGATAGGAAATGTTTTTAAATGGCAGCTGAAATTATAAGAATTAGGGTTTGCAAAATGGAGGAAAGGTTGAGGCTATTTATAGAAAATTTCCATGGCCCTATTCATCCATAAAAATTTCGAACTCTAAACGAAGCATGCCACCTAGCATTTTATATGTTATATCGTATTCCGAACAAAATGGAACATCGAGAGCCATTCCATTATATTCAGAAGATATCTTTTCAAAATCAAATTATTTTACTTAAAGTTCTTAAAATAAATATTACGTGTTTCAAGCACGCACGACCAAACGATAAGTCTGATTGCTACAAAACTTGAAATCCTATAATAATTCACTATTACAGATCTGATGAAACTGGTTTCGTCGAAATTCGAGATAGTGCCTAAAAAGACTATATTTACACATTAAAACAAGCTATTTTTTAGAATCTATTTAATCACTGTTAAATCAAATTTAAAAGTCAACAATTTTCATTCTTGTTTAAATAAAATTTTGAAATCATTTTCATTTATATTAAATTCAAGATTCAATTATTTAATGATTTCAAAAATTAAATTTAACATCTTAATTACCAAATAAATCATTATGTTTGAAATATGAGTTATGAAATTAAATTTTCAATATTTAAAATCAACTAACTATTCCAAATTCAATTTTATCTTAAACTATTTTGTAGATTAATGTTTTTTCAAAATTTATCCAACCAATGCTCTTACATTTAAATTCATAAATAAATTCACTTTTAAAATAAAATGTTCGTTCAAATCTGAACAATGAAAGTTCTTACGCTAAATACAAAGATTACAATTTGTTAACAAGATTTCTTGTTAACACCCCAAAGTTGTGTTAAGATATGAGGTTTATCCTTTACGTAGTTAGAGGAGAATAAAAGGTGTGTACTCTACTTGAATTCCCTTTTGAATTGGCTTCTGTAGCGAAAATTTTCTTAGGTCAACCTTTTGACTTAGTTGAAAGGGTGGCTTCTCTATTTAATGATCTTTTGATTTCGCTGAGGTAAACGGGTTTCCTTTCCTAGGTTCTCCTTTCAAAGTATGAGCAAGATCCAAGTAAATGGTCTTTGGAAATATTTGGAAGAAAGTTGAAATAGGGGGTTTCGACCCTGTTGAAGGCTTAAGATCTCAGGTTATGGTCAGATGTCTGAAGTAGAGGTTTCGGCCTTGTCGAAAGTAGTGAGCTTAGATGTTTTGGATTCGGGTAAAAAATCTCTGGTTGACGTGATTCAAGAAAGGGTTTCGACCATGTTGAAAGTGGTTTCTCAAGGGGACATAGCTTGAAGCATTAAATCCAAAGTTACTTGATTATAAGAGGCTTTGACTGTGTCGAGAGGGTCCTGTCGATATAGGCGACACCTGAAACACATGTTGGAGTGGATAAAAGCTTTAAGAATAGTAAATAATCCGTAAAATGGAAAACTTCCTTTTCTCCAAAATAAAGATGATTTTGTTACTTGAAATCCCCAAATCAATTTGGTATTTAGGGTTTACAACACTTTTTTCTTAAGAGAATACAAGTTTAGGATGGAAAGAATCGGATCTGCAAAATGTGACCCATTAGGTCTTATTTATAGATGCGGGTTAGCACCTTTCGACCCTGATGCTTTTGACTTGGTTGAAAGGTGGATGCCGAATGACTCAAGTATGTTGCCGCCTTTGTCAAAAGGAAGGGTTGCGCCTCTATTCTTTGTATTGCCTTGTAAGTGCTTCTGACTCTGTCAATAGGCGTTATTTAATGATTTCGATGATTTTGGTTATGCCCGAGCACTTGTTTCTAATTTGATGCGGAATCCTCTTGGATCATATTGGCTTCGATCAGTTCAAAGGTTTACTATAGCTTTCGAAGGGGTAGTTCAGGACTATGCTTGCTTTCGCCTGGTTTATACGAAGGTGGAACTTTTGGTTTCGAAAGTTTTGGTGCATATGCAAAATGTTGCTCCTCATTCGAAAGGTCTTCATTGATAAGGATTCACCTATTCGAAAGGTTGTTACTAAAGGTAGAAGGGTGCTTTTGACTCTTTTGCCTCCTTTGGAAGGTATGAAGCTATTGAATCTTCATTGTAGAATCCTTTCGGCTGTGAGAAATGCGGATTACGGATCTTAAGGCTAGAATAAACACTAGAGGGGGGTGAATAGTGTTTTAAGGAATTACTAATTCTTTTTGAGTTTTTATTAATTTGAACACAAATGTATGCAATATTCAGACACAGATATGATCACAGAATCAGACATAGATGCGGATATAAAGTAAAAGCAATGAAGGAAAGAACACACCAGATTTTATACTGGTTCGGAGTTACCCTACATCCAGTCCCGCAACACAAGTACGGATTTCCTTTCAAAACCAATTCTTACAATTACGCCCTCGATTTCAAGGCCACGAGGTACACCACTCCAGATTCACAATCCTCTGGGTAGAGATACTTAACTTTACGGGCAATAAGTTCATCCAATTAATTTTCAAGGCTACAATCACACCTTTTCTCACTAGATTGATTTTCCACGCTACAATCACATCTTTTCTTACTCGATTGATTATAAAGAAGTCTATAACTCTGAATAGCACTGGGATCTTGTTTGAGATAGTTATAGAGAATCAAACCAGAGATGATCTATTTAGATTCAATGATGATTTCGGTAGAGTAATGGTAAAAATGTATATAAAGAAATGTGGAAGAAGAAGAGAAGTAAAATCAGAGAAAATATATATGTAAATTCGTTTAAAACAGCCCCTATTTATAGTAGAACAACAGCCATGTCCATTTGTGAAAGAATATGACGAATAGACACTTCCTTTGAAATTCCAACTTTTGAAATAAACTGTCACCTTGTCGACAAGGGGTCCTTGGGGTTGTCGATAGGCTTAAGTGATTTTTGGTAATTTTTTTTTCTTCGAAAATAACTTCTATCTTGTATTAAAACTATTTTAAACTTTATAAATATACTTAACTATAGTTAAAATACATAAATAAATATAGAGAATAATATTTTGATATATATAAAATTTTACTATAATTTTATATTTAGATCTTAGTATAAATATTAAAAGTTAAATATATTATTATTAAAAGATAGTTTAAAACCAAGGATAATTTGATATGGAAAATAAAGACTATTTTGAGGCTAAAAGTATTTAAAACCAGGATAGATGTTTTTGATTTTAAAAAGGAAGATTTTGAAATCATTTTGAAAACAAGATATAATTTTGTAAAACATTTGAATAAAAGTTAGTGGATACAAAATAATGTTCCACAAGATTTTTCGTAGGTTCCATCCTACTTAGGGTTCCATCCCTTTAACGGGCTCGAAGTGGATTCCATTCCACGAATAAAATGGATTTTAAGATGTCAGTGCTTTTCTAGGAGTTTTAACAAAATTCCTAATTAAATTACTTATATTGAAATCTTGAACTCTTGATAATCTTGATACCCATGAGTCTTGAATCTTGATATCTTCGATCTTGCATCTCTTTACTGTACAGTCTTCATTCTTGGTACCTACATGGTTAAATCATGCATATACATATATATATCTAAACTATAATGTTAGTATTTATATTTTATAATCTTATTCTCTAAGGTTGTTGTCATCAAAACTAACTTCTCAAGGACTAACAATCTCCCCTTTTTTGATGATTACATCCTTTGTTTATAAAATATTACTTCTATCCTAATAACTTCCCCTAAAACTTATAACTCCCCTTTAATCTATGCCTAATTATCTTATTTTATACTTCTCCTTCTTTGTCATCAAAAAAACTAACTCCAAACTTTATAACTCCCCCTCATTCTTGTACTAAAGTACCCACATTAATAAAATTTACAATGGAGTATATAATAGATAGATTAAGAGATAATTATACTAGTAGTCATGATAACAAATCAAAGATCACATAAATATCAATATGTATTTATACATATTATGTTTTGCACACCAATTATCAATCCACACCAAACCAAATCAAATCAAATCAATCCAAGCAAACAATTCAAATCAAACAAAGCAATCAAATAAAATCAAACATTACGAGAAACTTCCACCCATCCTTCTTCTTCAAATATAGGGTTTGCTTTAATGGCATCCCAATTTTCATTTTCATTGGTGAGAGAGACTGAAGGATGTGTTTCATTATCATCTTTGCGTAGGGAGGAAATCATCCATCGTATTGTATCAAAATGCTTTTCTTGCTCCTTGATCATCTGCATTTGAATCAACTCTAAGTGTCGCTAATTACGAAGAATGAAAGAAAGAATATTCTTGAAAGAATTAAGGGTTTCTTCATGATTCTCGGTTAAACTATGAATTGGATTGGCCATATTTGAGTTTGTGAGAAGAAATATGGATAAATTAGATAAGAAATGATTTTGAGTGATGAATTCTGGAAGAAATGTGTATTTATAGGTGTAGAAATTCGTTTGAAATGAATAGACACAAAATAGTTATTCAAATTTTAAATTTAAAGTGAAAAGTCATTTCTGACCAGTACTTGTCGACAGGGGTCAGTCAATTTTGATGACTTATTTTGATTTTGTGAATAATTGTGTGTGTATATATATATTTATATAATATACTAACAATTGTTCTAGAGATAGGATAAGCTAGATAACATAAAAGTTATTCAATTTCATTTCATAATAAAACGATACAGTGATTAAACATTAAGAACAACATGAACATTTAAATCAAAACAAACTAAAACCAATACAACATGACATGAAAAGATAGAATTAGTTAGAAGATGACGAAAATGATGATAATCCAAGCTTCTTGCTGACTTTAGAGAAAAACTTGTTCATCTTGGATGACATTTTATCCAATTTCTTATTAATGGACCGTTTAAGAATCCGTTGATTCTCAACAATGGTCTTTTGATTTTTGAGTAAGTTTTTGTTGGTTGGATTAGAAGGATAGTCAATATTTTCCAAGGATGTTTCACATTCTTCGTCTTCTTCTATTTCCATTTCATCCCCTTCTTCTTCTTCTTCTTCTTCCTTCTCTTCCATCTCCTCATGAGCCAAACGCTCTTTCTTTTCAGCAAGAGGATCGTATGGTCAAAAAACAAATGGAATTTTCATAAGAGAAATGTTTGAGTGATTAAAAACCTTTCTTGAAACAAATTCTTCTCCTTTGAAATCTACTCCAAAATAATTAAAAATCCGAGTGAGATAGGTTCCATGATACAAAGCATTTTCACCCATTTCAAGATTTTTGGGACGAAGTTCATCCAAATAACTTGCGCCTAATTAATATCATAATTTCCAAAAATAGAAAAAAGTGCTTTGCAAACTTTTGATGTTGGATTGCTAAAACTCCCCGATCTTGGGGTCAAAGTATGTTGTAAAATAAGATTAACAATTCTAGCTTTTGGTCGAAAGTTTCGATTTATGAATTCAAAGTTACTATTTCCTTCAAAAATGTGATGAAATGTATCATGATCATTTTCATCGATAGTAAAACTAGAAAGATCCATTCCCGTGCTCTTGCAATTGAGAATGGTACCCAATAGATCATAATTTAAGATGATTCTAGGTCCTTCGACACTACTCCAAATTTCATCATCATTTCCATTATAAAATCCACGGTCTAGATTTGCATAGAAAATTTTAACAAGATTTGGATAACAAACAAAATCATTTTGTGAAGCATCAACAAGACTAAGAACTTGGTTGTTTGCAAAAAAGAGAATCAATTTCATAAGTAGAAAAATCTTGAAATAAAGCAAACTTTCCAAGATGGACTTTTCCATAGTTAGCATAGTTGACGTATGCTTTTGTAGCCTCCGGATCATTGAAAAGTTGCACTTTTATCTTTCTGAAAATTCTCATTGTAGAAGGGTTGCTTGAAGAAGTCATTAGAGTGGAGAGTAGAGAGTAGAGAGCTTGATATTTTGAAATAAGAGTTTGAATTTGAAAATGAAAGTGAAACGTTATGATAAGAGATAGTAAATAAATAGATTCTCAAGGGATAGGTTTTCTGGTCAAAGGTGACTTTCCAGAGAATTGGATGAAGTGAAAAGATGGAGGGAACATTTGAATTCAAATTTGAAATTCAAATTTCTGTACCCTTGTCGACGACGTGGGGGGACCCTTGTCGACAGGTGTCTCCGAATTTTCATGATTTATTTCTCTTAAGTATTCTAATATATATATATATATATATATATATATATATATAAACATATATATATTTATTACTTTTAACGCATATATATATATATATGAAATATTACTAGAATTATAGTATATTCCATAAAATATTATGATACTATTTAAAAATAAAAATAAAAAAATAGTAAAAAAATATAATAATAAAAATAAAAGTTTTAAAATTCAAACTACACACCAGTTCAAAAATCAACCAATCAAACATCCAATCCTAAGCATGTAATTTCAACCAATGTGTTGTAAACGTGTACCTTTTTCTGAGTCCGTTTCTCTGAATTCATCGAAGTCGTGAACTGCTGTGAAACACATATTTGAATTATCTGCCTTCTGATCATCATCGCTTGAGGACGAGTCTGAGTCATCTAGAGTAGCAGTAAATGCACGTTTTCGTTTCTTTGCGGAATTATTGTTTATAGGAAGATTTTGCTTATCTGGATGTGGACAGTCCCTTTTGATATGGACTGGTTCGTCACAGTTGAAACAATTGATATAGTTTGGCACTACATTCTGATTACCAGAGTTCTTATAGTTGTTTCTCTTGAGATTATTCATCTTTCTGTATTTCAGGAATTTCCGAAAGTTCTTGGTCATAAAGGCTATCTCTTCATCATTATCGCTGTTTGAGTCTGATCCATCAGTCAATGCATTGAATGCACTTGATTTCTTTTCAGATGCTTTGCTTTCTCTTCTCTCAATCATTTGGACTTCAAACGACATTAGATTTCCATTTAATTCTTCTATCTTTAAGGTACTAATGTCATTTGCCTCTTCGATCGCAAGTGTCTTTTGATCCCATTCTGGACTAAGAGAATTTAAGATTTTTCTGACTTGATCTTCTTTCGAAAATTCCTTTCCCAAGGATATTAGAGAATGCACAATATCCTGAAATCTACTATACATATCTGGAATAGAGTCATTAGAATTCATTTTAAATAATTGAAACTAATTTGCGAGCATGGAAATTTTGGTCTGTTTAACTTTGCTTGTTCCTTCGCGAGTAACTTGCAAAGTTCTCCAAATTTCGTATGCATACTTACAAACTAACACTCTATTAAATTTGTTCCTATCAAGTGAACAAAACAAAATATTCATAGCTTTAGAGTTGTTTTGTGCAATGGTCTTTTGCTCAGTGGTCCACTGTGCAAAATCAGTTGTGGGTTGAAATATTCAGTCTGTGTGATATTCCAAGTGTCTAGTCCTACAGATTGTAAATATATTTTCATCCTACATGCCCAATATGCATAGTTACTACCATTAAAAGGTGACGGTCTGACAATAGACTGACCTTCTACAAATGAACAGGGGTAATAGAACCAGTGTTGGTAGTAGTACCAGTGTTGATAGCCATTTTGAAAATTTTCAAAATTCAGATTATGAAACTTTGAAAACTTTGCTCTGATACCAAATGTGAGAAATGCGGATTACAGATCTTAAGGCTAGAATAAACATTAGAGGAGGGGTGAATAGTGTTTTAAGGAATTACTAACTCTTTTTGAGTTTTTATTAATTTGAACACAAATGTATGCAATATTCAGACATAGATATGATCACAGAATCAGACATAAATGCAGATATAAAGAATAGCAATAAAGGAAAGAACACACCAGATTTTATACTGGTTCGGAGTTACCTTACATCCAGTCCCGCAACACAAGTACGGATTTCCTTTCAAAATCAATTCTTACAATTTCACCCTCGATTTCAAGGCCACGAGGTACACCACTCCTGATTCACAATCCTCTGGATAGAGATACTTGATTTTACGGGCAACAAGTTCACCCAATTGATTTTCAAGACTACAATCACACCTTTTCTCACTAGATTGATTTTCCAGGCTACAATCACACCTTTTCTCACTCGATTGATTACAAAGAAGTCTATAGCTCTGAATAGCACTGGGATCTTGTTTGAGATAGTGATAGAGAATCGAACCAGAGATGATCTAGTTAGATTCAATAGTGATTTTGTAACGACCCAGAATTTTTGATTATTAAAATTTGAATATTTAATTAATTTTAAATATTAATAAGTGAATTTATAAGTCGAATAAATTTTTATTTGAATTATTGGATTTAACTGGATAATTAAATCGATAATTTAATATGTTAAATTATGAAAATAATTGAAAATTGAGTTAAATATGATTGAAAATGATTTTTAAAATTTTATTTTATCATATGGGAGTTAGAATGATATTTTAGAACTTTTAAAATCGAATTTAAAGTTAATTTGTGAAAATTGAATATTTTAATATTAAAATCGACTAGTGAAAATAGTCAATTTTTGAACAGTCTCAGAATTGAACGAAACCAATTCCATTGGATCCGTAATAGTTAGTTATTACCGGATTTCAATTTTCATGTCAATCGGAGTTATCGTTTGATCGTGGCAGCTCGAAACGCATCGATTTATTTTTAATATTAATTTGGCGAGTTAAAATAGCCATTTTTCAAAAAGTCTCGGATTTCGACGAAACCAGTTTCATCGGATCCGTAATGTGATATTATTGTAAGGTTTTAAATTTCGTATCAATTGGATTTACCATTTGTCCGGTACAAATTAAAACGCCTAGAAATCGATTTAAATCGGTTTAATTCAAATTGAACGTTTATTGCCATAACTCGCACAGATGTCCGAATTAGCTTCCGAAACCTGTTCCATTGTGTCCGGAACGCGGGGTAAACCCTAGAAATGCTGGTTACGGCGCGTAAATCGGAGTTCGGAATTTCCGGGATGAATAGTGTTCGATTTTTCCTTATAAATAGCCCTTCACTCTAAAAAAATAAAAAAATAAAAAGAAAATCAAAACCCTAGCCGCCACTACCCTGCTGAACGGCCAGAAAACGTTCGTCTTCCTCCCTCGATTTCTTCCAATCCACTAGCAATTACAACAAACTTCCTAAACGAATATTGTAGAGCATGAAGAGATCTACAACTTCAACGGTGGAGATCGCGAATGGCTTCACGGATCATCGGGAAAGTGGGTTTGAAAGGGGCCGGCTGCGCACGCAACATGAGGAGGAGGGGGGGCCGAGCTCAACAAGATTATAGCCGAAGGTGGCTCTTGGTCTTGGCTTCGATTTGGCGCATCCTGATCGCGTTCAAGTTCGTCGAGGAGGCGGAGATGTTTAACCCTAGTTTGGAGCTAAGTGGGTTCGGTTGCGTGATGTTGTCTGGAGGAAGAACGTGAGTTTGGGGGAGAAGAAAATGAACGGGCCTGATGATGGGGTGATGGATCCAAGGGCAGTGATGGGTTAGGTTGAAAAATAAAAAGATTTAAGTTGTAATTTATATAATAAAATTCGTGTAAACTTCAAATAATCATAACTTTTTCATACGAGGTCGAAAACGCGCAAAACCAGTTGTGTTGGAATCGTATGGACGAGCACTACGCGATGAAATTGGATTGGAGTCGTTTGGAGTTAGTGAGAATTTTGGGTAAAATTAAACGTCCGTTTAATTTTATTCGAAATAAATCTCTAAAACGAAAATAAAATCCAGGTGAGAACTTCTCACTCAATCGAATCAGTTTCGATTTTATTTTAAATAGTTAGATTTAAAATATTTGAATGCATGTTTGAATGATGATTGTTATCTATTGATTGTTAAAATAGACATTATACGCCGTTAGTAAGCGGATGTTATTCATTAAAAACATATACCGCGAATATTTCATAAACAGTGAAATTGGTATTATATATATATATATATAATAGCAATATATATATATTGGCATATGTATATATTGGAGTTATTGATTTCCCGCATTTTTTGTTTAGCGGATGAGACCCTATTGCGCCGTCTATTAAGCGGATAATATTTTAAATCTCATATACCGCGATAATTTCGTACTGGAGCAAAATTGGTATTGTGCTAATGTTTGTGGATGCAGGAAAACAGGTTGGAGGGATCCAACTGGATTCCTCAACAGTATTTATTTGATTACAGATATTTTGATATTTGATGGATTATCATATCGATATATGATATCGTTGTTGTCGTGATTGACTATTTGGTGTGTAACATCATTGGACCAAATTTTGAAACTTTAAAATGATTTTTAAAGTGATTTTTGAGAAGTATACGTTTTATAAAATAATTTTGGAATTGATCCATTTTAAATAAATAAACGTTATAATTTTCAAAGTTATAAAATTATGATTTTTGAGAAATATAGTTGAAAACTGATTTTTTGAGAATATGATGCTAATGATTTTATAAAATAGTTTAATCGGGACTTTAGAATTTATTGTGAAAAGTCTAAATATAGGATTTATAAAATTTAATTATTTTATAAATCAAAATGGTAAAATTATAAAGGAGATTAAAGACGTTTTGAAATAATAATATAAATTGATTTATATAAGAGATTTATAAATGGATATTTATAGATTAAAACGTTGGAATTATAAAACGAGTTTTTATAAGTGTTTGAATGAAGTGAAAATGAATTTCATAATTGAATGGAATTTATAGAATTTTAAACAGTGAAGTTATAAATGAAATTTTATAAACAGTAGGTTTATAAAATTTATAAAGTTATTGAAAGAATGAATTTTGGATAAATAAACAATCTTATAAGTTATAAGATTTATAATTTGGGAAGTTAAAAGAACGATTGTTGTAAAATAATCGTTTTATAAGTGTTTAACTTATAATGTGAATTTTTGTTTTATAATTGAGTTATAAATCGAATAGGTTAATAAAGGAATTTATAAAGGAAGTAGTTACAAAATAAATAGAGATGGAATTTATAAACGTTGTTTTATAAATTCGAAATGACTTATTTTGATAAGTAAATTGTTATGATTTATTTATGGAGTTATATTCACGTTTTTGACTGTGAATAATCCTTTAAAATAAAATGAATAGAAAGGATGAAATTTGTTAACAAGTATATTCACGTTTTTGAATAGTGAATAATATGTTAAAGAAAATGTTTAGAATGTGATGTTTTAAATAGAATTAAAACGATCTAACGATGTTTTAAAATGTGTTGAGATTCGAAACCATAGATTTCAACATTCATTGTTGAAATAGACGCTTTCGAGAAATAGAAGGAAATGGTGGACTATAACACTATTGTTATAGTAAATGATTTCCGAAAGGAAATGTTTTGTATAGTATTGGGATTTATATATCTATCTTAAAATTCGAATCCCTATACTAGTGATTTTGGGTTGTCGTAACGATGTTTTACGCAACATTCGTTTTGGCCCAAATAAATATATTTAAGAGAATGATTTCCTTAAAGAATGAAATATATACTAAATTTTGATTTAAGTATATTGAATATTTTCCAAGTGTTGAAAATAAATAAAATTTGTGAATTACTTATGAATAAATAGGTATGGAATTGTTTTCCCGATATAAAGGGAATATTTTGAGAATTTATCTTTTTGAAGATAAATTGAAATGAATAATTGAAACCGTATATTCATAGATATTTTGGAATATAAATTCACTATTGAATTTATAAAAGAAAGGGGAACTTGTTTAAAAATAAATATTGATTTATTTTTGAAGTGTGAAATTATATATCTAGTAAAGATATTTTGGAAAATAAATAATTTGGAAAATTATTTGGAATTTGGTGATGTTGTGCATATCCATTGATAGTTCAATAACCGACTATCAATATTTCCCTTTGAATGGGTAATTGATGTGATTTGTTTGAATGTGAATGCCACACTTATTTTTGAATAAGCGCTCACTATTCGGGTTAACCGGGAAAGGACCATGGGGTCGTATAACCCATTCCGAATATGTGATACGTCGTTGTGAATTGCATTGAAGATCGGTGTTGAAGACCCGGTATTTGCAAGAGCGATAGGATGACCTGTCGATTGACTCTGCACCGAGTAGCTACGGTATTGAGTTCTCCATATGTGATGGGAAATCCGATCAGGATTGTGAATATCCGGATTGCAAGGGCTTCGTAAGAAGTGCCTTCGGTTTTGTTCGAGCCCGGAACAGACTTGTATGGATTGTGTGTCTGACGTTACAAATTGAGATATAAAGCAGATTTTATTCAAATATATTTCTGTTGGTGGCGGAGAATTTATTCTTTTAGCTTAACACCCTTCTCTGAGACGTACGAGCTCAGAGGTTATGTAGTTGAATGTTATCAGCGATATATTCCCAATTTGGTAATGTGACATGCTGAGTGTTGCTGTAAATGATCATTGTGTTGATTATTTGTGATAGGATCATTTATTTGATCGTCTATCTTGGTGATCATTTCTATGATCATTTGTTGACCCAAAGCATGGCTTTTGTATAAAGTATGTTTTTGTGGACGTGACTTCGTCGAGCCTCACACCCCGTGAATGGTCAAAACAGGAAAGAAGCGGCAAGGTTATGAGGGGTAGCCCCCTTTAGGATGTGTGCATTTCCTTCTGGAAAAGGGTGGTATCATGGTATGGAGCCCAGATACTTACTCATGTTGAAAACACTTTGTTATGATTGTGTGAATTGATTGCGAGCGCTCGGTGAAAGGTCCCAAAGGACCGGAGGATGGCATATTCGGTCAGTTGTTACTCAGTTAGGGGTAACCCGGCCTTGTGTTGGTAGAGATCCGGTTTGGTTCTCGGGGATGTCCATCCAGAGGCATTCTCATGTGGCAATGGGAAGTTCCTTGGCCTGATCATTCGTTGGAAATCCAAAGAAACAATACGAGACTTGTACGGTTTTAGTTGTATAACCTGCTATGGAATGTGGCGGTAACCTGCTATTGAACATAGTAGCTATAGTAGGCATAAGTGCGGAATGTCTATGCTGGCTAAGATTTATATTCTACTTTCGAAATAAATTTTTCCTACACTACGCACTAGTAATAATATCAAATGTTCTTTTTAATGCGTATCAAGCATCTTTGACTATCATAAGGAGAAATCTCCTCCGATTCTGCGTTTGCATTGTGTGTGTGTGCGGGAGGCCTTATGGTAGTCTCATTTTTAAAAGCATTGCGAATTGACTTTAAAAATATTCCTCTATTTTGATTTTAAAGATAAATAAACTGTTTTGAGTTCTCACACCAGTCACATGACTGACTCGGAGTTTATTGTTTTCCTTCCTAAACTCTGGGTGCCCACCAATTTTCACACGGGCAGTCAAGAGTTAAGGTTTATCAGGATATTCTGGATATTCTGGAGTTGCTGGAGGCAAGCTGGATGGCATGGCGTATTACTAGTTATATAGTATTTCTTTTTCTGCTGCACTGTTTGATGTTGTTGTTGTTGTACACTCTGATGATATGATGTAATGAAATGTGATGTAATGTAATAACTGAGATAGTTCATTGTTTAAAGATTATTCATTTATTATTATATGTTGTTCCGCTGCGAATTGTGAGATTCTGATGTTGTTCTGTTGTTTTTCCGTTCTATTTTCTTTTCTTTCTGTTTTCTCTATTTTCTTCCCCCTATTTTCTATCTTCTTCTACCTCCTTCTGTCTTTTTCTTTTCTTAAATTCTTTTTAAAACCCATAACATTTCGGGTTTTTGGCCTTCGATTTCTCGGCAGTCGATAAAGTGAGTATCGATGTTGAATTTTCGAAAGTCGAAAATTTCCGGGACGTTGCAGATTTCGACAGAGTAATGTAAAAATGTATATAAAGAAATGTGGAAGAAGAAGAGAAGTAAAATCAGAGAAAATATATATGTAAATTCATTTAAAATATCCCCTATTTATAGTAGAACAATAGCCATGTCCATTCGTGAAATAATATGACGAAAAGACACTTCCTTTGAAATTCAGACTTTTGAAATAAACTGTCACCTTGTCGACAAGGGGTCCTTGGGGTTGTCGACAGGCTTAAGAGATTTTTGGTAATTTGTTTTTCTTTGAAAATAACTTCTATCTTGTATTAAAACTATTTTAAACTTTATAAATATACTTAACTATAGTTAAAATACATAAATAAGTATAGAGAATAATATTTTGATATATATAAAATTTTACTATAATTTTATATTTAAATCTAAGTATAAATATTAAAAGTTAAATATATTATAATTAAAAGATAGTTTAAATCCAAGGATAATTTGATATTGAAAATAAAGATTATTTTGAGGCTAAAAGTATTTAAAACCAGGAAAGATGTTTTTGATTTTAAAAAGGAAGATTTTGAAATCATTTTGAAAACAAGATATAATTTTATAAAACATTTGAATAAAAGTTAGTGGATACAAAACAATGTTCCACTAGATTTTTCGTAGGTTCCATCCCACTTAGGGTTCCATCCCTTTAAAGGGCATGAAGTGGATTCCATTCCACGAATAAAATGGATTTTAAGATGTCAGTGCTTTTCTAGGAGTTTTAACAAAATTCATAATAAATTAAATTACTTATATTGAAATCTTGAACTCTTGATAATCTTGATACTCATGAGTCTTGAATCTTGATATCTTCGATCTTGAATCTCTTTACTATACAGTCTTCATTCTTGGTACATGCATGGTTAAATCCTGCATATACATATATATATCTAAACTATAATGTTAGTATTTATATTTTACAATCTTATTCTAAGGTTTTTGTCATCAAAACCAAATTCTCTGGGACTAACACAGGCACCTTCGGAAGGTTTCAAGACCTTCAGACTTTGATGATGGCATCCCTTTAACTCTTTCGGAAGGTCCAACTGGAGTTCTTCTTTCTTGCTCTCTTTTGTTCCCTACTTGAAATGGTTTAGACTAAGTCGAAAGGTGGATTTTTGGAGCAATATTCCCACCCCCACCCTGTGAAGGTTTGCACTTGACTTTCCAAGCCAACTTTGTCAAAACCTAGAGCCTTCCTGCCTCTTGGCCTTCCCATGTGGATCTAGGCCATCCATTTAATTTTAATCTAGCGGCTAATGGTTCTTGGCAACTTTTCTTCTAAAGTACGCCCACTTTCTTCTTCCCCTTTCACTTTTCTACAAACAAAAATACAAGTATGAGTAAAAGAACTTCAAAAATTCTCAATCTTTCTTTCCGCTTTCAAAATCAAAGATTAATCTGATTTAGTTGTAAGTTTAAGACTTTTCATGTGTTTATAGTTTTCTCTTCTCTGTTTTTCACGTTTAGTTGAATTTTGGTTTTCTAGATCTCATAATCGAGATTCGACTTTGAAATGTTTGAATTTCGATTTCCTGAGAATGGGTTTGATTTGATTTACTGTGAAAAATTTTCAATTCGGTTTCATGAATCGATAGAATTCATTTTTCCTTTTGAGTTTACTTCAGCGTTTTAGGGTTGCTGCTTTTTTTGACAAAGCCTAAATACTTATTTTTAATTTGAAATTGGAAGTTGTTAATTCACATTGAAATCCTTCTTCTTGTCGGGTTTGGTTCATTTTTTTAACAAAATTTTCCCTGGATTTGCAATCAAGTTTGGGGAAGACAATAGCACCTATTTTCTTTATATGGAAGTTTCAAGTGTACGAATGAAAAATTGGCATCACAAATGACCTCTCTACCCCTTCGAAAGGGATTAAGACGGCAACATCGGTTTTTCTTCCTTAGCCCCTTTCGATGGGGTCGAAAGGTGTTGTAGTGTGAATTTTATCAACCTTATCGAAAGGATATGTAGTTAAGAAGAGTTTAGTCACCCCTCTCGAAAGTAAAATGTTTCGAATTAGTTGAAACCTTTTTATCCCTTTGTTCGAATTAGTTCGAATTAGTCAAAACTTTCGAATCCCTTTGTATCTAATGAGTCAAAATCCCTTAGAGCTATTTTTGTCCAGCATTGCTGAAACATTCTAACTGCACACGACTTTAACTTAGGACCTTTCGACTTAATGAGTACAAAAGGCTTCGACATCATTCATCAAAAATTTAAGTCATAGGTTTCGGCAGCGTCGATGAGTCTCGTTACCTTGTTTATGGAATGTTTATAGTGTATATTTTTGTTCAAGTGTTTTAAGGTAACTTTAACTATTCCCTTTTAACAACTTGGTTCCTATTGAGATTTCGACATTATTGAAAAGTGCCGATTGAATAAACATTTTGACTCTTCCTTTTGACCTTGTCGAAAGCTCAATGAATACTCTAATTTAGGCTTACGACGCTGTGAAGAGGTATTTGCCAAGTGTTAATGTCTCTTTTCCTTTAACTCTATTGAAAGTCTAATATCTTTGGCTTTAAACTTAAACAATTTTCAAAGAATTGAAGTTTCATGTTTGTCTTTTTATTTGAGTTGTTCAAGTAGGTTTTTGACTAATTTCTAAAAGAATATGACGTCGTATTAAACTCGAAAATTTTAACTGAAGCGTTTTCACCTGGTAGAATCATGAGCTCTTCAAAGAAACTTGACGCCATTTCAAAGCATTCCTTAGTATCTTCTTAGGACCAGATTGATTCCATCCTCAAGGATTTCGAAATTACAGGTGTGGAAGTTATTCCACCTAGGGAAATGGACACCATCAACAACCCTTCTAAAGGGTTCATCGCTTACACAGTTGTCCATATATGTCATGGAGGATTTCTGCCTTTTCTTGAATTCTCGTCCAGATTTCTTGCTCATCTTGGGATTGCTCCACTCCAGCTATTTCCAAATGTCTACACCTACCTTTTATCTCTGGTGCTAATGGCACTAGAGTCTGGACTTCCCTCCTTAAATGCTAAAGTTTTGAGCTACTTGACCCAATTAGTCAAACTCAGCACTCCCAATCTTCAGATTTTCTGAGCTAATTCCTCAAAGAAGTTGATATTGGATGGGGTTAACAAGTTCAAAGACTGGGAAAACTAGTTTTTCTTTATACGATGTTTGTCTAATATCAGCTTGGACTTTCTACTCCTCATAACTTCAAATTTGGTTGTCTTCTTTCTATCTTGTTACTTCTCTTGTCTAATCTTCAACTTATATCAGGTTCTCATGCCAAAGAACTTAATGAGGTAGACAGAAGAATAGTGGAGTCTTTAATTGTGGCCCCTAACAAGATCGAAAATCGATTAAGGTTGTTAACACCATCTAACTTGAGGAAGCATACTCTTCTTACCCCTTAGTCAAAGGGTTTTAGGGCTACCCCTTTTTATCCAGCATATGTCAAAGGGAAACTGCTTCCTCTCCTTGGGAGATTCTGAACATTTTTCTCCTATGTCTCATATTTGATTAGACCACTACAGTAAGTTATAGGCTGTTCTCCACACCTGTTGCTTTCTGGATTATTTTGTCGACTTTTAATTTGCTTGAACTTTTATCAACTTCTTCTAAGTCATAATGCCAGTCAGTGGTCCCACTCCCATTCCTACAACTTTAGGTGTACCGTATATTATAGAATCTATCGCTAAGACAAAGAAGGCTTTCAAAAAGAAATTAATGGAATCATCTGAAATAGAACCCCCTAAGAAAGTTGCTAAAGTATTGATGTAGAGGAGGAACATTATCTCTTGACAAAGCTCCAAAGAGCCCGATTGTGCAAGCTTCCAAAGACAAATCGGTGCAAACTCCTACTACGATTGATCCCCTCTCTCTCACATTTCCATTTCTGACTCTCTAGCTGCACTCAAGTAAATGCAACTCGCTTTGGAGACGACCCCCACTTTAAAGCACATTCCTTCGAAGCCGTCGTCTTCTTGTTCTTCTTCCATCAACTTTGACGAGATAGCCGAGTCTACCTTACATTCTAAGTCCTTCATTTCGATCAACCCTCCTTCTTCCATTCCTAATTTGGCGGGGCATTATCTCTCTCTAAAAAAGCAACAATTTTTGGTAAGCTCCACTTCAATTGACTTTGTCATCACCGGTTGTCTCTAAATCTCTAACTTTTGTTGCATTTCTTATGTTAGATTTCTAAGAGCTGGTTGGTTTTGAATGAACAAGCATCAAAATATTTTGCTGAGTCCTCTAAATTTCAAGAGGAAATTTATGCTCTTAAGAACCAAGTGTCTTCTATTTCTATGGCCAAAGACGAAGCAACTTCATAATTAGAATGATTAAAAGCTTCTTTTTCCCAAGAAAAAAGTGATATCCTTGAAGAAAGAAGAGCTCGTCAACCCCTTGTTGATGAAAATTTTTCTATGGAGCTAACTTTAAAAGATTTTGAAGATGAGAAAGCCTATATAGCAGCAAAGAATATTTCTTTGAAAGAGAAGTTCAAGAAAAACAGGGCCTCACTGAAACTTGCTACTAATACAATCTTCGACGCCAAGTAGCAAGCATCTCATTTTCTTATCACAACTTTTATGCTAATCATGCTAAATTCCTATGAAGAGGCCCTAATGCTCATTATGCTAGAAACTTTAAGAAGTTCCCTGACTTAAATTTCCCCTCGTTTGACTTTGCCCTGGTTGATAGGGTAACGGGAAAGATTAATCAAATGAAGCAGGGGATTGAACCTATAGAAGAGGAGGAAATCAATGCCTCTAAGATTTTTTCCTTCAACGTCCCCTCCTTTGAAATTGAATCTGACTTTGATGATGAGGGCGGCAAGAATGATGCCACCATGTAAGAAGGCGATGAAAAAATGATGATGATGGTAATGACGATGATAATGATTATGACGATGATGAAACGTCGATGGTGGCCATGGATCAGGGAGACGGTGGAGGTCATAACAAATCCTCTGATAAGGATGGAGATGACAGTACAAAAGCTTTGAAGAAAGAGCCATCTCCTCCTAAAACAATCCCCCTTGAGTCTTTTGGGCCTTCTGCTACTTAAGAAGGAGAGCCTGCTCCCATTAGTGCCGAAGAATTAAAAGAGAGATAACATGCTTCCCAGACTTCCATCCTGACATCTCAGGTAGATTCTCTATTTAAACATCTTTTATTTCAAAGGTAATAATATTGTAACTTATTCATTTTAGATAAGGAAGAAGTCCACCCTCGCCTATAAAATAAAAATTGAGTGAAAACAGGCTAAAATAAACAAGTTATATAGGGAGTTAGACTAGCAAAATTAAGGATCATAATATACTTTCTAGTAAGTATCATAGCCTTGGTAGAAGTGCATTGGTACTGGTGTCTTTACTAAAGAGAGCGTGCCTCCGTTACGACGCCCTTTTAAAAGAAAATCGGGAGTTAATTACTTTATTTTGGATGCCGATTGAAGAAAGAAATATTTTGATCCACTTCTTATATAAGGCTTACTGTAGGCACTCACTCATGGATTTTTCATACTTAGGCGAATTTAGTGGGGGGTCTTCTTAGATGTTTTCATAAGAGATAGTTTGATGAATTCAGATATGAGCTACACCCTGGAGCTTGTTAGAACTTACCACGGGTCAGATCGATTTCCAAAGACCCCACCCGAAAAGTTTAAGTATTATAAAGATAAATTTGTCACTAAATTATTTTCTAAGTCTGTTTTGTATAAACCAAATGAATGATAGCAAATATACAACAATGTATTTCATTTATATATTTGTTTTAGCCTTGCCTTTATGCTTAGCTTCATTTTATTATATTATCACAGATTGATTTTTTGTATGGCAAACTTGTTTTTAGAGATCATTTAGATCGGTATGTCAAATTAAGACGATTTTATCTTGAAAGGCATCAATTTTAAAATCTTCTAAACTAGCAAGATATTGCTTCCACAGAGATCACAAAAACTTTGCCTAGAATATCCTCGTCTTCGGTTTGATTTTCTTGGCGATGAAAAAGATAAATTTGTTAAAGAAATTAGAACATTCCACTCCAAGTTAATTTGTGGCCGAGATAGTCCTTAAGTTGGTGAGTGGGACTATTGCAAATTGCCCCCAGTGATAACTTCGGAGGGACTATATATTCGTTTTGATTCTACATTTATTATTTATGCTAATTCTTTAGATAAAGTTAGAAATGTAGTTTCTCAACTTTAGATGTAAGTCAATTGTTTATTGTACCGTCTGAAGTTTTTGTTGCCTAACTTTTAATCCGTTATTATAATAATAAAGAGATTTTGCACCTTGAATTTGATTTTATTTTGTTTCTTTTTTTCTTAAATGGGTATTATAATTATCTACAACTCCTCTCCTCATGATTTATCATCATGAATTGCCAGGCTTAGAGAGAAATTTCTAAAATCATATGGAAGGAGTAAACCCAGTGATGATACCTTACTGGAACGATTCGGTAGTAACATCGAGCCTTGAAATTGCATAGAAGATATTTTCTTTAGAAAACCATTACTAGTAATCTGAAGGATCAAGTTTCCAATCTTGAGGCCGATGTCAAAAGTAAGGATGAAACAATCTCCCTACTTAAGTGACAGGTTAAGACGAATCCCTTAATCTACTTCGAACACAAGATGTCAGAGCTTATTCAATAAATTAGTGACTTTGAGTTGAAATTGAAAGATAGTCAGGCGTAGTGTGAATCATTGGAATTCATTATGGGAGATGAGCTTTTAAGTATCGATTTACCGGTTTCTCGCACTTCTCCACTGGTTACCAAACCTACAAGGTCATTTCACCTTGCAGCTCAAAAATTCCCTACTATGATCAACCCTACCCAGGGCTTAGACGAGAATTTTGGGGGGAATTTGTGCCGAAATTTGAAATTTAAAATAGCCAAGTATTTTGATGAGCAACAGAAGTGAAATATTCTTAAACTACCAATGAGTATGCTGCAAAGAATCAAAAGCTCGAACGTGATAATTACTTCCTTTAGAAGCTCGTCACGGAGTTAGAAAGGGAAAATAAGACCCTTAGGCTTGCAAATAGAGCTTTTAACCGTGCTTTAAAGACTAACATTAAGGCGATTGACGACGCGGATAGAATAAGGAAGAAGGAAAGAAACTTAAAGAAGTCTTCTGAACCGCGATTCGTCACATAGTTGATCCGTTGATAGTTGAGAATCTTGGCAAGGCTGCTCAAGACCTATGACATATTTGCATATTTGAAATGTATAGACTTATCTTGTACATATTTGAATATCATCATAAGTTTTGTAACTAGTTCCATGAGTTATGTAAATCGTATAAACTCGAAAAATATTGTCTGATTTATGATTATGTTTTGTAACATCATTTCAGAACCATTTGTTTAATAGCTCATACATAATTTTTGTACTTGTTGGCTTTTTCATTTCTCTTTGTTGTACTAATTTCTCAGAAAAGTATGAAGTAAACAATATTTTCAATTGTTAGTTGTTAGCTTGAAATTGATATGTTAATTTAGGTATATAATTAGCTTAGAATAACAAATCATCTTGTTAGTCGCATTTTGCTGGAACGTCTGAAATCTGTTAACTATTTTGCTGGAACGTCTGAAGTCTGTTAACTAGAGAATCCTGTAGGATCGATTTCACCCTAGAGAGAGGGTGAATAGGGTGATACTACTAATTATAGAAAATTAATGCGGAAGTATATAAAATAATCGCAACACAGATATAGCAGAGTACCAGCAGCACGGATAATAGCAAAATAATAAAAGTAAAAAATAGAACATATTGATTTACCCAGCTTCGACAAAACCCTGCCTACGTAATGCCCCCAAGGTTTCTACTGGAAATTAAGTAGTTAGATGCTTACACAACGTAAACTTGCGACACCCGCCATCGACTAACCTAACTCTATGCTCAAAACCCTTCCATGACTCAGCCACTGAGTTGCGAATTCTCGAACTACACCACTGTAGTTCCTTCCCTAGTCACATGACTTGAAATTACAAAAGATTAAAGGAAAAATAAAAATTTAAAAACAATTAAAAAGCGAAACCCTAATTTATAAAACTAAAGCCCAAAATAACAAATAATAGCCGGCCTAAAAACAGAATATAGTGTCACCTTTGTCTCTTTACTATCAGTCAGTTCTGTTGTGATAATTAGCTGCTTACTTTAGCTCGTTCGTTCCTCTTTTCCTTCACTCGAATTTAGGGCTTTGGGATAATTGAAGTCGTCGATTGATTGTAATTCGATAACAATGGCTTATACTCTGATTTGCATCGGCAATCGACCGTTTCTCCACTTTGATCACAACTCCTTCAATTTTATCTAGTTCGGTATAAATTGGTATGTGATTGTAAGCTCTTTGTTTTTACTAGTTGATTTCTTTGAACTCGATGATCAACTATCGATGATGTTAATCATTTATATAAGATTCGAACCCCTTGATTTTCGTTTGTCTGATAATTTTCTCGGCCGTTTGATTTTGATCGAATGCTATGATTGATCACTGACTTGTTGAAATTCGTGTATTTTATTTGCTTGTTTCTCACGGCTTGATTTCTTGCGTGGCCACCACGGCTTGTTTGATTTCTGAATTGGTTTGTTCTTTTTTCCTTAGTCATCACGACATTGATTTTGCTGGTGACTTCGGCTATGGTGATTTCTACCGTGACTCTGAATTGTTCGACGTTATCTGACCACGGTTTTGAATTTATGTTGACTTCGCATGACCACAGTTTCGATTTTGGTTTGAAACTGCAGCTTTGGATTCTCTGGCATTGGATTTGATTCCATTTTGACTTCGGCCATTTTTGAAATTCACTGCTTGATTATTTTCGTGTGTCTTCATGTATGTACATACATACATTTGTATGTGTGTATGCATGTTTTGTTGAATTTGCACTGCAGTTTGATATTAAATCTAGTTGAATTCCATTGTTCACTGGTTTCTTGTGTCCACACACCTCTGATATACTAGCTCGAATTTATCTTCGAGTTACACTGCAGTTTTCTCACTTGTTGCTATGATGTTTTGAACTGTTACATATATGTGTGTACCTGGTTCTTCCTTTGTACATTTGTTTGCACTGCTTCATCATATCACCGTTTATATATGCACTGCCTATGTATATTTTCACCTCTGTTATCACACTGGCTCATTATCGACTTCCTTGTTATTTTACTGTGTACGTTTGTGATTTGGCTTCATCATGTCTACATATGAACTTATGCATTCTTTCGATTGTTGCACTTTCCTTGAGCTTGAGTTGTTTTCATGTGTACTCGAGTGTGGTCTTCATTGCACTGCCCACTTTGAGTATACTTGATGAAGCTTTATTGTTACTGAACTTGTTTGGAGCATTTGTGTTGACTTGATACTCTGCTGTGACCATGTAGTTTTGTCCATCTACTTGGTTCACCACTGTTGCATTGACTTTGTACATATTGTGCCTGTATTTGCAGTGCACCACTTCTTAAGTGCATGTTGCATATTCACTTATACTTAACAATTTTGAAATGCATCTGCATTGAATCTAGCTTATAGCTTGGGTTTGACCTTGTGCTCGTATCGTGACTTAATTTGTATTTCACTTGAGTTGAACACGACTTTTGATTTGGGTTTGACCTTGTGCACACCTGTCGCTGTAATTTTATCAAATGTACATTGGTGTGCACGACCTTGTGGCATGTAGAGTGATACACTGTGCATGTCACAAGTTGTTCGTGTATAATGAATTCAAAATTAAATGATGACGAACAACCCAAATAACCGAGGCAAATAATATTTTCAAATCATATTTTATTTTATACTGCAAAAATATTTTCTTTTTAATTTTACCGCATCAATGGTTATTTTTGCAGATTGCTCAGATGCTGGATTCAATCTGGAATAGAGTTGAAGATAAATACGAGTGAATGAGTGATATGTACTGAGGTGCAACGTAAAAGATAAATTGTGATGTAATCGAATTTGTATTGTAATTGAATTTGTGTGTGTATAGTGAGAGATCAAATTTGTACTATTCAAAATTGTAATAAATATCTGTTTGAATTTAAATTCTATGTTATTTATTTGATTCAGCAAATATTTATTAATTATGTGAAAAATAAAATAGTACATTAGCAAATACATTTAATTGAATATATATATATATATGTGTGTTTATTATCATCAAACAAAAATCATATACTAGCATATTCAACAATCTCCCCCTTTTGATGATAACAAACATATATTTATGATTTTGAATTTGCTACATGTATTTGATCATTGATAGATTCTATTTGCTCCCCCTATTTGAATGCTCCCTCTCTACAACAAAACTACCCCTTCATATGTGCATGTAAATAAATGAAAATATACAAATGAGCCTAAATACTTGAAAATAAAAAATAAAAATATTTGACCTTTATTTGCCAAAATCTCAACTTTTCTCTCCCCCTTTTGTTATCAGCAAAAGAGTAACAGTGTTAGAAAAATATAGATAAAGTGATTGAAATTAATACAATATTAATATTCAATTGAGTATAAATATTACATTTCAATAAAAAATTGAACAAAAATCATAAATACTTTGTTAGGTGCATATTCCGCTTTAGAATGATAGGAATGACATAATCATGTAAAACCATATAATATTTGTGGTATATTTATTTCATGAATTTGAATATCTACTAACCATGCATAACCGTTAGGACTTTTAAATGAGATTAGTAGTATTCCAATTTTTTTTTGAAAAAATGAATTTAAGTATCCTCTAACCACGCATAATCGTGAGGACTTTTAAATGAGATTAGAATCAACTTGTCTATTTAATAACTAGTTTTGATATGTGTTCCATACATGCATAACTGTGAGGGCTTTTAAATGAGCATGGAAGCACATAATCAAAAATCCCAACTAATTCACCCATGCATAACCGTGAGGACTTTTAAATGAGAGTGAATACTTTGGATATTTTTTTATTGCTAAAAATATAATAAAATGAAAGCTCATAATTTCCCATTTAAAATACCGCATATTGACATACTGTATTGGATTTTGATGAGTGATGGTCGATAGAAATATGATAGAATTAGAAATGGTCATGGAATTTTTCCCAACAAAAATGTTTATAACTCTTGTTTAAATTTCTAAAGAAATTTACTAAATATATTGTCTCAAGTTATAATATATGATTAATATCAACACTCATCACTTTTTAATCACTATTTATCTTTTAGATAATCAGTAGGGAGTCAGATTAGTTAATGTAGTCATTTCAAATCAAAACCAAAAATGATTATAGAATCAAAATTTCTAAGATGACTAATCTGAAACAAGGTCAACAAAATGATTTTCTTGAAGGGGTTTTGGAAAAATGTCTAAAAATTATTTCAAGTAAAAAATATGCAGATATTTTCTTTGAAATGTGATGCAGCTAATGAATGTCTCTACATAAAACATATTCCACTAGTAGTTTTTCTATCAACTTGATTACCAGTGTAAACTGCATCCATATTTCTTGTTGAGTCAAATTTATCATGTCATAGACCAGACCGTGTAGTGTGCAAAAAATAACTTAAAATCATTTTCAACGGCTTTTAAATGAAATTCTCTTGAATTTGAATTTGAAGCCATGTATACAAGCAGACACAAAATATAATGTCAAGTCAAATATATCCACATGTATCAATAAAACATCATCATAAGACCAAACAAATTTATATGAATTAGTTCAATGTTGAAAAGTGATTGGTCAACGGTTTTGCTCAAATATGAACAAGTCAAATAAGAATAAGTTAGAATCAAAATCATCATTTATTTTATTGGTCGATTCAAATTAGATTATGGTGCAGATTATCACATTAATATATTGTTCAAGATGAATATACCATTACCTCTTTTACCTTTGCCGATAATTTTTCGTTGTTGTCCGTTGTGATTCTGCCACCTTTATATTGGGCTAAGGAACTTTGATTTGTAGCCCATTGTGTGCCTGAGACAGCCAGAATCTAGGTATTACTCTTGTTGTTCCTTAGCCTGCCACCATACCTACACGAGAGAAGATTTTGGTGACCTATTTGTTTTTATAGGTCCATGGTTGTTAGTGGCAAATAATTTTGGAGAATATGTTTGTGGAGACCCAAATTAATTTATACATGTTCCTTTTGGCACGTAGATTTGTTTAGCCATGAGGGATTTTATATTCGTGCCTTTTGGAACCCAAATTGGAATAGTTTTCACGTGTTTAGGTTTATACCAAAAATTATTTGGATTTTTTCCAAATTTTCCATAAATAACAATGTGAATTTATACGATTATTTCGGGATTATTGAATGAATTATTGGATTGTTACTAATTGTTGTTATTGCTTGTTTATTTACTTTGACACCATCCCAGTTATCACACTGCAAGTTCCCTTTGTTATGCTTTGATTTTTGAATTTAATTGGAATCGGGTTGAAATGATAAATACCCATATGAAATTTGACTTAGGATGGAGAACTAAATAACTGATTGGTCAAAATTTGATTTAAAAATAGAATAAAGATTTTATTTGAATAAAGAATAAGTTTTCGAAATGTTGGAATTTGAAATTTTAATGAAAGGAAAATGTTAATATTTAAAAATCTGAAACGAAATATTATTGAAATAACATTGTTTTAAAATAAATTATTTGACAAAAAAGTTGGAATTCTTCATTGAATTAAGTTTGAAATGATTTAATAATTAAGTTTAAATTAAGTTGAAATTATTAAGTTTGAAATGATTTAATTATTAAGTTTGAATTTATAGTTAAGTTGAAAATTTTAAGTTTTGAAATTATTAATAATTAAGTTGAAATTATTTAATAATTAGATAAAATTGAATTATTTGATAATTAAATAAAAATTTGAATTCTTTGATAAGAAAAATTGAACTTTTGAATTAGTGAATTTGAACTTCGTTAATAAATGAAATTGGGTTTCTTTATTTATTAAGTTTTGAAGAATTATTTAAGTAAGTTAATGAGTGAAATTGAACTTCTCGAATATGTGAAAGTTAGTTTCTTTATTAATTGAGTTTGAAATTTGTAACTAAGTAAATAAATAAATGAAATTGAATTTCGTTAACAAGAAATAAAATGCGTTTTATTGAAACAAATATAAGACTTGTAATTTAAAGAATTGATTTGATGAATTTAATTAAATTAAATTTGTAAGTTCTGATATAATGAAGTTGAACTTAAATAATTGATTTAATAAATTGGAAATTAAATAGAAATTGTTTTGAATGACAAAATTACTTAACGAATATTGAATGAAATCGATAAATGAATTTAAAATTGATTTGAATGTTAAGTTAAATAAATTTGAATAATTTCGGAATGAAACTTATATACGAACTTGAATCAATATTGAATTGTTTAAAATAAAAATTGGAATCGAATTATAAGATTTTGAAATAGTAATTTGGAAGTTTGAAATGTAAATTTTAAGAATTGATTTAGAAAGACAAATGAAATGTGGATTTAAAATTCTAATTGAAATTGATTTGGTTTTGAAATATATAAACGACCAATCGGTGTAATAATTACCAAAGTTATTAAAGAAACCGGAATCGGTTATGGACATACTCTCTGTCTAAACCGAAAACCACTTTAATAACAATACGCGGAGTATGATCCAGAATGAAGTGGTTGGATTGCTGTACGTGATGACTGAAGAAAGAGAACGATAATGGATAGCCTTGACACTTGTGTCAAATTGGAAATGACTAAAACAGGTGTCGTGCCGGGCCAAATGGGATTAGCCACCTCGAGCGAACACACTTCTTCGTAAACTACTCATTACATGTTATTGATTGGTGCACCCTCGTACTTTTGGGAGTGTTGTTTTGCGGTGTTGCGATCGCTGCGGCGATGCGTTCTCACCAGTCCGGATCAGGCAAATGGTAGTTTCACTACCTTGGGTATTGCCTTATGTGCCTTGTCATACTTGTATCCCTATATACGCGACCACTACGAATTTGCTTTGTGTTATACCTATGGAGTACTCCCTGATATCCCACTAGTTTACGGTGGAGTTTACAGTGTTGTATAGACTATAATGCTTATATAAAATGTGTTAAGAGGGATAATGGTAACGCCTTAACACTATTTTGATATTTTATATTACTGATAGACATTATCTATTTAGCGTATATTACTACATAGTAGATAGTTTAACGGATCCTTAGAGGATGGTTATTCCAATATCCTTTGAGTTACTTGTATTTCAATTGTAATTTCACTTGAGTTGGATTTATTGATGTAAGAATGTTAATCCTAACTCGAGTGTTTTGTGTTTTGCTTTACGCTCGGGTCAGACTGAGTGGTTCAGCTTTCGAGACTCACCTTTGGAGTTGGAGCTTTGCCTGGAGATTCAGCTATCAGTCCAACTTTCAGATATTCAGTTGATTCTAGTAATGTATTCTGATTCTTGTATTTGACTATTGTATTTGAGACTTCTGTTGTAACTTATTTAACTCTGTTATTTATATATAGTAGCTTCATGAACTACTATCTTTTGCTTCCGCTGCATATTATCACTTGTGTCTATGATGCTGTGATTATTTATATACTGTATATCTGAGTTTTGCCAAATTTAAATTAACAATTCGGTATTTTGAATTATTCAAGTTTGACATGTGCGGATGCGAATAGTCCAAAATAGCGGGTCGTTACATTGTGCACATGGAATTGACTTGATTAATTTCGTTTCTAATATTTTCAGATTGATTATACCCAAGTCCTTGTCTAACAGTATTAACAGTTTGTTTTCCCAATAGCATGTTTAGCGATCTTTCACTTTTTGAATTTTTTTCTAAAGTCGTAGACAATTGTTGGACTTGTGTTTTTAGAGATTCATTTTCATTTAATTAATGCGTGCACTTTTTAATAGAATTTTCTCTCTTAGTATTTTCACTCTCTTTCAAAATCAGAATATCATTTTCAAGCGATTCAATTTTATTTCTGATTTTTTAGTCTCTTATTCGAGTGATGGATATTTATCACACTTAGGGCTCTTAGTTTGATAGTTTTTAACCAATTAATTATACTGTTTACTTGATTATATCACACTATCTCTTTGTGATTCAATTTTGGCATATTTTTCCCTAAGTCTTTCAAAACAGCCATTTACTTCGTGGATATATATGAGTAATTCTGAGTGAGTAAGTTTTGATACCTCGCTTGGCTCATCATCACCGCTATCGGTTATATCACCTCAAAAGCATAGTTCTCCTTTCTCACTCCCACTACTAGTGCTTTTATAATCATCATCACTTTTATTCCATGTGGCTGTAAAAATTCTTCTTTTTTATTTCTTTTCTTGGTCGTGTTGATTCTGAGGACAATTGGGCTTGATGTGGCCAGGTTTATTGCACTTGTGACAGATGATTTCCTGGTCTTTCGAGTTGTCTAGTGCTTTGGCTATTCTGCTTTTCAATTTCTGATTAAGATCTGGATTTCCGTATTTGTGATTCCACTTTTTGAATTTCTTCATTAATAGTGCCAGCTCGGCTACTCCATCATTATCATCATCATCACTTTCCGTTGTTCCTTTAAGCGCTATTGATTTCTTTTGAGTATCACCTCCTTCTTGTTCTTCCTTGAATTTCATTTCTAGCTAATAAGTGGTGAGATTTCCGATGAGCTCTTCAACTTTGATTTGTTTCAAATCCTTTGATTCTTGAATGGCTGTAACTTCTGCTTCAAAATTCCATGAGAGGACTCTGAGGATTTTTTGGACTACTTCCAATTCTGAGTAAGATTTTCCGAGAGCTTTTGATTTGTATACAATATTGGAAAGTTATCCTTACATCTCTTTGACATTTTCATCCTTGGCCATTGTGAAGTTCTTGTATTCGTTGCTAAGCATGGCAAGGCGAGATTCCTTGACTTAAGATGTTCCTTCATGAGTCACTTCTAGTGTATGCCATATTTACTGCGCAGTTAGACAATGTGAGACATGATTAAATTCAATTTGATCCAATGATCAAATAATAGAATTCATAGCTTTAGCATTATTATTCTGTAATTTATTTTCTAGATCTATCCATTGATCTATCGGTTTTTCATCTTCTTGATTATCTACCACTATAGTTGGTGTCTTATATCCTGTCTATACTATATTCCAAGCATCAATGGTTTTTAGAAAAAATTTCATTCTATTTTTCCAAAAAGCATATTCACCATTGAACATTGGTGGTCTAACTATGGACTGACCCTCAGCAAAAGCATTATTAAAAGAAGCCATTTAAAAATTCTAAAAACAAAATTTGGTTTTTGAAAACAAATCAATTTTTTTAAAATAAAAATAAAATAAACTTCTGTTCCTACCTCTGATACCACTTGTAGGATCGATTTCACCCTAGAGGGGGGTGAATAGGGTGATACTATCAATTATAAAAATTTAATGTGGAAGTATATAAATAATCGCAATACAGATATAGCAGGGTAATAGCAGCACAGATAATAGAAAAATAATAAAAGTAGAAAATAGAACACACAGATTCACCCAGCTTCAGCAAAACCCTGCCTACATGCTGCTCCCAAGGTTTCTACTAGAAATTAAGTAGTCATACGCTTACACACGTAAACTCGCAACATCCGCTATCGACTAAACTAACTCTATGCTCAAAACTCTGCCACAACTCAGCCATTGAGTTGCGAATTCTCGAACTACACCACTGTAGTTCATCCTCTAATGACACGACTAGAAATTACAAAAGATTAAAGGAAAAATTCAAATTTAAAAACAATTAAAAAGCAAAAACCTATTTTATAAAACTAAAGCTCAAAATAACAAATAATAGCCGACACAAAAACAGAATATAGTGTCCCCTTTGTCACTTTACTATCGGTCGGTTCTGTTGTGATAATTAGCTGCTTGCTTTAGCTCGTTCATTCCTCTTTTCCTTTGCTCAAAATTAGGGCTTTGGGATAATTGAAGTCGTCGATTGATTGTAAGTCGATTACAATGGCTTATACAACAATTTGCATCGGCAGTCGACTGTTTCTCCACTTTGCTCACGGCTCCTTCAATTTGATAGAGTTTGGTATAAATTGATATGTGATTTTAAGCTCTTTGTTTTTACTGGTTGATTTCTTTGAACTCGATGATCAACTGCCGATGATGTTAATAGTTTATATAGGGTTGGAACCCCTTGATTTTCGTTTATCTGATAATTTGCTTGGCCGTTTGGTTTTGATCGATCGCTGTGGTTGATCACTGACTTGTTAAAATTCATGTATTTTGTTTGCTTATTTCTCACGGCTTGATTTCTTGCGTGGACACCACGGCTTGTTTGATTTCTGACTTGTTTCGTTCTTTTTGCCTTGATTCTCACGGCGTTGATTTTTGCTGCTGACTTCGGCTATGGTGATTTCTACTATGACTCTGACTTGTTTGATATTATCTGACCACGGTTTTGAAATTATGTTGACTTCGGCATGACCGCGGTTTTGATTTTGGTTTGAAACTGTTGCTTTGAATTCTCTGGCATTGGATTTGATTCCATTTTGACTTCGACCATTTCTGAAATTCACTGCTTGATTATTTCTATGGGTCTTCATATATGTGCATATATACATTTGTATGTGTGCATGCATGTATTGTTGAATTTGCACTGCAGTTTGATATTAACTTTAGTTTGAATTTGTTTATATATAGTGAGAGCTTAAATTTTTACAATTCAAAATTTTAATAAATATTTGTTTGAATAAAATATCTGTTTGAATTTAAATTATGTGCTATTTATTTAATTCAGCAAATATTTATTAATTATGTGAAAAATAAAATAGTACATTAACAAATATATTTAATTGAATATATATATATATGTTTATTATCATCAAATAAAAATCATATACTAGCATATTCAACAAATCCTACCCTAACTAGGGGTATAAATGCTTGAGAGTAACTTTTCAAGGGAGAGCTGAATCCAAAAAACATTATCAGAATATTTGTAGTAGAATCCCAATGACCCATTCTGGGGTATTGATAAAATTGGAAAACTTAAAAATCCGAGGCCCAGACTAGGGCATTAACGAAAACTTATAATAATGATCCTCTTAATAGTATTCTTTAACCCCGATTCGATTTCTAATCTAGATTAGGGCATAAATAAGTAATTATTTTCAAAACCTAAATTCGGTTATGGTAGAGATAATTAGTGATGGACGAAGACCCAAAACCCAGATTCGTGTATTAGAAAACGAAGTTCATAAATGAATATCCCGATACCCATATTGGGGCATTTCTTGATGAAATTCATATATGTGAGACCTAAAACCCATATTAGGGTATTAGTGGATGGTGTTTTAGAAATAAAAGTCCCAAAAACCGAATTCGGGGATTAATAAGCAGAGTTTTGTTTCACTCCTTTACTTCTATCCTCTTTGAGATGTATTATTCCTTCATGTTTTGTACATATAGAAATAATATATTTTGCTGTCTTTGAGCTTGGATGTCTTAGCCTTTTATAGATATGCTGTTTTTTAGGCTTGGACATCATAATCTTTTGCTTGATCGGCCTCCTCTTGGTCTTGGACGACTCAGTCCACTATTTGGCGAGCTGCCTCTTAGGCTTGGACGTCTCAGTCCATTGTTTGATAAGCCTCTCCTCAAGCTTAGACATCTTAGTCCATTGTTGAATGAGCCATTATTTGATGAGTCTCTCCTCGGGCTCGGGAATCTTAGTCCATTGTTGAATGAGCCTCTTCTTGGGCTTGGACATCTTAGTCCATTATTGTCCCGTGCTCATGGTTTGCTCATTTTAGAGGCTGGAACCAAGGACTTACCCGACCTCCCACTAGGAGGTGCCCTTCCCTTGCCTTTTTTGCAGTGCAGACAAGGGCATTTTCGGTGCTTTACTGTGGCTATCTTATGGCACTTATAAAGGCTTACTCCGTCCTCCCTTTAGAAGGTGCCTTACTTGGCCATAGCATGGTGTGGATAAGGACTTGTTCGGTGCTTTACCCTGACCATCTTATGGCATGGATAAAGGCTCACTCCGTCCTCCCTTCAGAAGGTAATTTGGCCTGACCAGAGGCACGACCAAGGGCTTGTTCAATGCTTTAACCTGTCTATCTCATGGCACAGCTAAAGGTTTACCCACCCTCCTTCCAAGAGGTGCTATGTCTTGGCCAACTTGACATGGACAAAGGCTTTTTAACCTTCTTAGGTAGACTATCATCTTAGGTAGTATCGAAATATAAGGAGCATTTCACTCCCAACCATGTAGACTTTCTTTTTATGAAAAAGTAGCACTTTATTGATGTTTCTCAAATTGTTTTTATGAACTCATGAATCTTTCCTTGTTGGAAGAAATTTATGATCATCCCTTCCAAGGCTCTGTAATGATTGGTTTCATGGCCATTCATCATATGATAAGTGATTGGTTTCATGGCCGTTCATCATGTGGTAGTAACAATAGGATCCTCCCTGGTTTCTTTCAAGTTTTGGCTTTTTATTTTGTAATGGCCAATAATTAAGCTCATCCTTAGTTATCAAGTAGACATTATCTATGGATGTTGTTAAGTTGCACTATTTTGGAAGTCTAGACTTAAAGTTTGATTCTTGCATATGGCTTTTTGACTTTTTGCTTCTTAACCTTATGGTTTCGTATTCTTCTATTAATTTTCTTTTTACCACCCTTCAGATTTCTTAAGTTGAAAGTGTTTTCGTTGTAGTTGGTTGCCATTTACATGCAAAGGTATTATAATCATCCATTATCTCTTACACAGAAATTGTCTCTTTTGAATAGTGTTGGATGGTTTTTCTCATTTGATTGAATACATTGTCACTTTCATTTGTTTTCTTTCCTAGTGCAATGATAAGGTGGGGCCAACATGAAAAGGATTTAAGCTCCATTTCTAAGGATCGTAAGATTCAGCTTTTTTGGGTTTTTACTTCTCAGAGCTTCTAACCTCAACCTTTGCTCTTTGTTTTGGTTGGAATCCTTGATGATTATTGGGGAGAATCTTGTCTAGTATGGTTCGAATAACTATTGCTCATATTTTTTTAATTCTTTTGGCTGTTAAGATAAAGTTGAGTAAGGTTAGAGAATAGTAGTGTTGGGTGTTTAACTAAGTCAGAGGTTCGAGTCCTCCTTCTAACGCTAAAAATATTAATAAGATTTCTTATCAACACCTCAAATGCAACAACCCAGGATTTAATTACTTTAATTATAGACATTTATATATATTTTTGATAATCAATTGATGAATTTTATAACTCAAATTAATACTCTTTTACTAATGATGTTGAAATAGTTTTTTAATTTTGTTTATAAAATAATTAGTTTAAAACAAAATAGTACATAGAAAAATAGAAGATGTGACTGAAGAACGCTTTCTGAAATTTTGACCTTCCGACATCGAAAATTATCTGGAACGTTGTCCATCTTTGTGCACTATATGTACAAATATATAAGAGTTAATTAACTAGGTAATAAATAATTAGAAATAAATTATCTTATCTTATATTATTTCGATTAGTAAGTGACGTGACAAGACATAGTTTTAAAAATAATAAACATTATATATATATATAAAGTATTGTCACATCTTAGATCTGTAATCATTAACCATAATTATCTCTTGCCATATCCTAGTTAATTGATAATTAAACTTATATATGTATATATATAAGAAAGAGATGTGACTAATATATATATATATATATAAGGAAGTGATGTGGCTAAGCATAATAATTGTATATATATATATAAAGGAAGTATTGTGACTAAAAATAATAATTATGCATAACGGAAGTGATGTGGCAAAAATCTAGTGGAAGGTACGTAACCGTAGGCTACTTTTGTAATTTAACCTTTACATAGTATATAAACCTCTTTCCTACCCTTTTTTCTCATTTTCTAAGTTCATTTCTACTTTCTAAATTCCCTTCTAAGCTTTCATATACACTTTAACGCTTCCTAAAAATTTCTAAAAGTCTAAAAAGTTTAGTTCGTCCACTTTTAAACGTCAAAATTCTTTACTAAAACTTTCTTTCCTCGTTTCAACACTTCTTCTCCATAAAACAAGCACATACCCGCCCTTATTCACCTTAGGCCGAACCCATATACCCCTAGGCCGAAATGTGTGTTTGGTTGAAAATAATTTTTGGTTTGTATGAACGTATCATTGTTTTGAATTATAGTGATGATTGGTTATGAATTTTATGTGCTTATGTGATATGATTTGAAACTAGACTTGAAATGAAGTTTAATGTTTATATTAATTAAAAATTTAAGATCTCGACTCATGTTAGTGATTTTGATGTGAATACATACATGATGTATGCTAAGAAAGTTAGCACATTTGCTTGTTTAAGCGACATGCAATCCCTTGTGTAAGAGCTTTGAACTTGGGTTTTAGATTTAAAAATATATTTAAGTTAAACTTGTTTGGATTTCAAAAAAATGCCTTTATGATTTACAAAGTGGTAAAGTTTCCAAGAGTTAAAGTTTAAAAGATTCAGAAAAACCCAACTTTAAGTTTTGAAATTATGGGTCGTATAACGATAGTCGCTATGGAAGTAGTTCGTATTACGAACTACTTTTTCAAATCTATAAGTGTTTTACTTAAGTATATATAAGTCTTTTCTAATTTATGTTACATAATTAGAAAGGTATTTATTATTTAATTATTTATTTACTTAATTAATTAAGGTAATTAGTACTTAATCATTAATTAACAAATGTAATTAGTACTTAAGTGTTAACTAAGTAAGTTAATTATAATTAGTTAAATAATTAAAAGTTTATTATTTACTTATTAATTAAGAATTTATTTACCGTTTAAATATTTATTTAAGATTAATTAATAATAATTTATTTACTTAAAAGAGAATTAATCATTAATCAATTAAGTTAAATTTAATTAAGATTTTGATTAAGACTTAATTAAGATTTAATTATTGTATAATAAAGATATGTTATTTAATTAAAAAATAGGGATTCAATTTCTTTGTTTCTAAAATATAAATTTTGCCTAAAACTGTTTTTCTTTTTTGAAAATGTTTTAATCAAGGGATTTCTTTGTCGATTACCAAGTAACCTCAAACAAATATGGAATCAAAGTTATTGCGTCATGTTTAAATTAAGTATATGGTTATCCATATGTAAACTCTATGTAAATACGCTAAGTAGAAGATTGTCTGCTATTTATAACTTGACCTGTTTTAAATCAGGAAGTATGTTGTGTGTTTTAGAGTTCCCTGTTGAGGACTCGAATACTAGTTACATGCTTCCAAAAGAACCGGAACTGAGTTATCCGGAAATTATCGCTTAGTTTGGAGACCCTAGTATTGGATAAGTATAATTTATCCAAACTACTCCAAATTAATAACACTCGCGATGGATTATTGGGAAGTATGTTATGGAGATATACTATTCTTCATGACGGTGATTCCAAAATAGAAAATAGTAAATGTTGAAGGTTGTTTTATCTGGAAACAACTTGTATGGATGAATGCTAGTGTTAACAAGTTTCCCTATCAACACCCCAAAATAGTGCTAAGTAAGATAGATAGTCTTTTGGTGGACAGTGGGAGTGATTGCCTAAGGAACCGCCTTGCAATTCAGCTTTATTTGTGAGTAATCCCTAGTTCAGACCTTTCGACGTCGTCGAAAGGAATAGTCATTAGGTTAAGTACCTTTTGACCTTGTTGGGCTAGTATGAGATCTTCTTCGAAAGCCCTCCTTTCGATGAGGTTGATATTCCCTGAGTTAAATCCTTAAAAGATTGGTTTCGACCTTGTCAAAAGCTTAGGTATCAGTTTCCTTGAAGTTTATGCCAAAAGCCTTTTTCTTTAATGGATTTGGAATAGGCTTCGACCTTGTCAAAAACCATGGGATAGCCTTTGAATTAAATCTAAGTGTCTAAATTTTGGTATAAAAAGAACTGGTTTCGACGTTGTCGAAAACTTTGGACTACAGTTCTGACCAGTTATCGACAATGTCGAAAGGTACAAAAGATGTTAGGACCAGAAGTACTGTCGACCTTGTCGACAAAGATCCATTGGGGTAAACCTAGAAAATAGAAGTAAAATCAACAAATATTTTAACAGACAGTAAAGTGATCAACAATGCTCGAAACTTCCCTTTTTCATTCATGTAAACTTGATTTCCTCAAATTTCTCAAATCAACAATTTTCCCAAATTACGGTTACACACTTTACTTAAGAAAATACAGGTTTGGTATGAGAAAATCCAGTACCCAAAATATGGCCTCATGGGTCTTATTTATAGATGCAGGTGGCCTCCTTTCCACGGTCTTGCCTTCGACGACGTCGGAAGGTTGTACTTTTATATGATGCTGTGAACCCTTTTGACCTGGTCAAAAGTTATGCTTCCTTTCGACGCTGTTGAAAGGCCTCCCTTTCATATACTGTTGTGAATCCTTTCAACCTAGTTGAAAGCTATGCCTCCTTTCAATGTTGTCGAAAGCCATTCCCTTTATATGCTTTTGTGAATCCTCTTGACCTGGTCGAAAGTTGTGCGACCTTTCGATGTTGTTGAAAGGCCTCTTTGTTCTCCTTGTCATTCTCAAACAATTCCTTCATTCTCTTTCATCATTTCGACCTAGTCGAAAGGTGTCCTAGATGGTTCTTAACCAGTTCGAAAGGCATGCTATGCTTTCGAAAAGGTCACTATGGGGCTGCTAATACTTTTTTTGACTTCTTCACCTTCTACGAAAGGTCCTGAAGCTATTGAACTTTAAAGGCGATATCTCTTCGACTCCTTCGAAAGGCTTGGTCTGAACTCTTCTTTTCTTGGTCTTTTTTTAAAGTCCTTTCAACTCAGTTGAAAGATGGATTTTTGGTGTAACCTTTGCCCACCTTGTGAAGGGATGCCCTTAACTTTCCATGTCATCTCTCTCGAAACCAAGAAATCTCCCGCCTCTTGGCCTTATCACGTTGATCTAGGTTGTCCATTAAAATTCGATCCAATGGCTAATAATTTTGGAAGATTTTTCTTATATAATAAGCTTTCCTTCTACTTCCTCTTTCATTCCTCTTGCGACAAAAATTTTAAACGCAACTAAAGTATTCTAAAGACCTTTAGACATTCATCTCACTTCTAAAAATAAAAATCACAAGCAAAATCAATACGTAGGTTTCAAATTTAACTCTAATTGATTAATTTCATTACTATCCCTCAGATTTAAAATTGAAAATCATTTTTGAAATCGATCGAAATTCGATTTTTTTGATGGTGGAATCCAACCGGAATAATTTCTTTAATCTAGTTTCTGGAATTTTTTCTTGTTTTTGATTTTGAAATCGATAATTGAGGATGTTTACACCCTTTCCTTGTCGAGTTTGGGTTTTATTCCAAAATTTTCAGTATTAACCCATCAAATTTTTAATTTATCAATTATTTCGGTGATTTTTTGAAATAGAATAAGACTATTTCAGTTCGAATCCATTTTGTTATCAGATTTGATTTACTTGTTTGTTAAGAAAATTTGAAACTTGTATTTACAATCGGGTTCCGAGTTAGTGAAACCCGATTTGATTACCTAGAACCCTCTCATGTACAATTTGGTGGCACAAAATGACATTTCTACCTCTTCGACGGAGATTGAATCGGCATTAATGGATTTTCCTTCTTATCTCCTTTCGGTGGGGTCAAAAGGTGCTGTAATGTCAATCTGATCAACGTTTTCAAAAGGATAGGTAGTTAAGTGGAATTGATACACCCCTTCGATAGTTAATCGTTTCGACTTAATCGAACCTTCAATCCCTACACAACAACCTTTCGATAAAGTCGGAGCCCTCTTTAAGCCTTTCGACTTCAACGGGTAAAATAGGTTTCGACAACATTGACTAGTTCTTTCGACAATGCCATCAAAACTGAGCCTTTCGACAATGTCGACAACATTAAAAAAATTACTTAGTAATCTTAAATCATTGGTTTCGACAATGTGGAAATGTTTTATCACTTAGCTTCATATCACATTTGTATCGTATCCAGGCACTCCTAGAGTTTTCGACCTTGTCGATAGCTAAAAAACATATATTATTGCTTTTTTTTCCAATATTAAGATGTTCCTATCCAAATTTTATGTTATTGTCCTTTCAACTTTGCTAAAAGCCCAAGCTATTGTTCCTTCGACAAAAGCTTAACCGGTTATCCTTTCGACATTGTCGAAAGCTCATGCTGTTGTCCTTTCGATGTTGTTGAAAGCTCTAGCTATGCTATATGGTTTTGGACTCAATATGTTTGTACAATTTTAAAGCTTTATGTGTGTTTTCATGTTTAAATTATCAATGTAGATTTCTTTGTGTTAGCACCAAAACTGGTCACTAACACCCGACAATAGATTTGTATAGAGAGATTAATGAATATAGTAAAGTAAAACAGAGGAACTTCACAGTAGAATGCAAAAACAACCGCAGAAATAAGAACACCAGAATTATAGTGGTTCGACATAACTGCCTACGTTCACTTTGAATGCATTCTTTATTGCTTTTTCAAATAACCAAGTATAGATACAATCCGCAAACAACAGCTTGAACACATGTTTGAATAAAAAGAAAGTGAGTGTAGAAAATAACAGAGTCCCTTTGGAGTTCTCGAAAAAAGATCCCTCAAACTGGAACCCTGCCCCTCTATTTATAGACGAAGTTAGCTCGGCTTCCTCATCCAGGCCCATGACTAAGAGAGCTCGGCCTATAGTTGACAATTCAAGTAAACCAACCTAGGTGCACCGACCCTCCATGACCAATCTAGCTATTGCCAACCCATCCATGCTAAACTGAGGTTATCTAGTGGATGACTCGAAGCAAACTCTTAAGTGAATCGGAGCAGTTATTGATGTGACTCGAAGCGAAAAAATGCCAACCGCGTCACCTTGTTGTAGACCTGAAAACCTGCTAACTTCCTTAATGTACACCGACCCAGGTATGCCGAACCATTATGACTGAGTCCAAGCTGCCGATTCACACATGTCGATCCACCTAGGCTGATTTACTTCGACTTATCTACCTAGACCGACCCACCAAGGTTGATCCACCAAGACCGACCTACATATGATCTTTCATAACAGCTGCCTACTTCAACCGAACCACCATCTAGTACCGAACCATATATATATATAGGTCGACCCAATCAAGTTACATTGATCTCTTATACTTTCAATCCTTTCTTGGCTTGAATTCCATCTGGGTCCAACCATAGCCTTTGCAGCTATCGACTTGTAGTTGGGCCAAGTAGTCGGGTAAAAATTGCCCCCCAAAGTGCGTTGTGTGAATTAGCATTACGCGCTTTGAATCAGCGAGTAACCCCTGCTTTCAGAGGCTAGCTCATTCACAATCATAACTGACTGTCGCTTTTTCATTGGCCTTCAATGAAGCTTTACGTCGTTTGAATGTACTAGCTCAGTCTTGAAGAGGTTCTTAAAATCCTGTTTTAACTTTTCTTAAGTTGAATGTATACAACCTCTCGAAGGCTGAACTACAATGGACTTTCCAAACTCGTGCTTCTTCACCTACCCAGTAACATCCATCTTTTTATCACACTAGCATCCTCTGTTATCATCATATGTGTATATATGCATATGTATATCATTATCATTTTTATATATATATTTTTAATAACAAGGGATGGATCGGCATAGGAGGCCGATCCACTCGGTCGGTTCACTTGGGCAATGATCGGCATCTCTTCCAACCGACCCAACGAAGCATGGTGACTTGATCTATAGGAGAACGCCCGTTCATCACCCATTCACCATATATAAAAGCTCATGCCCTACTCCTTCTTCTCACTTCCATCACATTCTCACACGTCTCCTAACTTACCTTCCTTCGAGCCTTGTTTGCCACTCAATCATCCCCTCCTCCTCCTGTTAAACCCAAGCCGCTCACCTTGCAATTCCAACCGACAATGAACTTGAATAAACCCTTAACTCAAAATCCCATAGCTCTCATAAGCCTTGAACTCCCTATATAGGTACGAATCTCTCCCTTAACTCATCTCCCTAAGTTTGAAGCCTTGCATGAAATTCGAATGCATGGGTAAATGGTCCTTTAGGTAGGAACCGATAGGGATTGGTGAGGGAGAGAGAGACTGGTTAGGAGTAGGAGTACGATGTAGGTTAGGGATTCAACTTGGCCTCGATGGATTAGGGTGTAAGCTACTAGGAGAAGTAGTCACCGGTACCATAACTTTGAGGTTTATTTTTGGAGAAAAAGGGCGTTCGGCGTTTGGTGAAAGAGAGGGTTTTGGTACTTAGAGAGGGAATGGCCTACTCGGTAGCTTTCTTAGGCTCGCTCCTTAAGGAAGAGCATGTGTCCGTAGGATTCTTGTTAGAGTGGATCGGTAGGATTTTGGCAATAGAGTGGGTCGGTACTCTTAGTGGGAGTCGATTGGTAGGTTGCCAAGGAAGGTCTGGGATGGCACTTTGAGAGAGAGTGTGGGTCGGCATTCTGTAGGAGAGTGGATCAGTTATCTTCATTTAGAGGGGCAATTGGTATAGGTAGCTAAGTGTTTGGATCGGTATTAAGTTTTAGGGTCGGCGTTGGCAATCAGGACCATCTTAATTTGAACATCGCATACATCAGGACTACATGTTTCCACGCCTGAGCATAAAATAATGATCAATGACAAGGACCAAAGCATATAAGCCTATGGACTTAATCTGGACTAACAAGTCCGCAGCTTAAGTATTTCTAAACGCGAATCTTACTCAATTAATGCATGTAACAGCCTTCATAATATATGATGCCAATGCTTGATTCCAAGACTTCCGCTACCGATCATATGATAAACTACCGGAGATGGTCAGCGATGATGGTCTCCAAAGACGATAAAACTCCATCACGCCACACTTGTCTTTAAAACTCTAATTTCTTTGTATTCATGTTTGAATCATCGCACTAGTTCACACACCCGAGGGAACATATTATTGTTATATCTAATATCGATTATCTTTCGGGTATAGCTTAAACATGTATTTATTCACACCAAGCGCCTTATCAACATGTCTAAGAATTCAAGCTACGCCACTATATCCAACAAGCCTGGACCAAGCCTATAGTAAGAGGTATTAGGGATGTCAAACCCGTCGTTTGTCCCCATTCCTGACATTCCAGTTCTTCCTACCGAGGTTATAGATCCAGCTCCCGATGCCATAGATGAAGCTATCATTTTAGATAACCTCGTTGATTCACAAGCCTCAAAAATTGAAGAAGCCGCTCTTCATCAATTGTGCTCTATCCATGGAATCCCTTTCGAAGATGTTTTGGTTCCATCAGGACAAGATTGGCCCCATCTGCCTTCAGCCTATACACCGCATGCAACAAATTCATGTGTTGGGTCGGATGCGTGCCACCTTTCAATCCGTTCATCCATAAAGTGTTAAAATACATAGGGATCGCTTCTACACAACTGCATCCCGATAGCCATGTGTTCATTTACCTACCTCCTCTTTATGAGCTTCCTATTCAGACCTCCAACTCCTGAGAAATCCGCTGCATTTAGCACTTCGAGAGACGCGCTGATAGCCCATCTTATATATTGCTCGAACTGTACTCCAAAATGGCAAGTTTTAATGGGCGCATGGAATATGCTCTCTCAATTCGAATAGGAGTGGCTCTACGTACACTGTCCTTCTAGCTTTGTAGAAAGATGGCTAGAAGGACGTAAGTCTCATCATTTTCACACCCTTTATTCTAGGCTTAAAGGCACATCTCTTTGAAAGTTTGAACCTTTTTTAATCCTTATAGGTATTCAACCATGGCTCGAAGGCGCTAGGTACTCCGAAGCAGTTGAGGCTATTTAAGCCACTCCCGTAGAAGAGGGTTGCAGGATTGGCCTTTCAAGTAGCACCACAACTACAAGAACGACTGTTGAAGTGAGTAGAGAACAAGTTGGTCCATTAGTCCCTCCTGTCGAAGGGGCTCATGATACTACCGAGGATGGTGAGATTAAGGCTTCAGCGTCGATTGACAAGAATATAAGCACCGGACAAGCGCCAGCAGCCGACGCTCCTGGTACCAACCAACCACTGCCTCCTTCAAGAAAGAAAAAGATTTTCGTGTATAAGTTTAAAAAGAGTAAAGTCGGGAAAACCTCAAAGTTCACGATAACTCTTATAGAGAAAAGATCGTCCTCCCAAAAAATGGAAAGCCCGCTAAAGGGACAGTCTAACTTAACCATTCCTGACAATCTACTGAATTATGACTTCAAAAATCTCAATGCTATGAGGTTTAACTCGCTCGCGATAAGCTGTGAAGGCACACAACTACACGATCAGTGAGAATAAACTCCAATGAGTAAAGCGAAAACTGCTGGTACGTTGGGAAGATGCACTACACAAACACTTATATCCACCGTGCACTTGCATTCAGTTTGTCGTGTGACATCTACTAACTCGTTCTTGTTTAACCTTACGTGTAGGTGAAATGGGTTGCTCACATGGTTTCGATCACATCCGAGGGTCTTCTATCTTTCATAATTCAGATCGAGATTTAGTATCTAGCAAACGGAGAGATAGAGATAGAGATTATCATTCCAGAGAGTCATTCTCATCTCTTAGAAGGAGAACCATAAACACTCTTCATATCCAAGCGAATCTACAAATCCCCCGCCGCACGACAGAGATAAGTCTACTCATCAAGGCAGTCTGAGGTCCCTCGCAATCAACATTCTAGTTCTTCGAGCACTAAGCAATCTCGTGAACCGATAAGAAATCACTAACTCCATCAAGACAGACTCCTCCAACTCCTGCTCAAATTCGACCATGACGGAAAAATTAGCCGAGCTTATGGCCATGTTCCTTAGGATCTTCATCGACAACTGAGTTAGTCAGTCGCTTAGAGGTCAGTCATAAAAAGGAATTAGATGAAGCAGTTCAACGCAATGGCGCTCTAGCTCTGGAAAAAGATTCTCTCCAAAAAGAGAAGGACACTCTAGTTCGCCGAGTCAAAGAATTAGAGGAGCTGCTTTCCAAAGAGAAAAAGGAGAAATTTGCAGCGTAGGAAAAGTCATAAAAATATTGTGATGAAATCGTCGAAACAAGGAATTGAAAAGCAAAATTTGAAGAAGAGCTATATAAGGTTGAAGCGCTAAAAGAAGCAGCTCGTGATGAAGGAAAAAATGGAGCACTCATAGAGGTTGACTTGCGAATCGAGGCAGCAATCGAGGTTGGCAGGGAAGAGATTAAGTGCTTATTTGACCCCCTCATCGCTGAGTACATTGCCAGGATTCTCATGCACCGTGACTTATCTTTCTTAGGCGAGGGATATCTCGAATCTCTAGTTGAAGCATGGGATACTTTAATCAAAATTAAAAAAGTGGAACTGGGTATCGAAGAGGTTAATGAAGGGACTCTTGTGAAGGAAGTGCTCCGAGGAATTGAGCCTTCGGACTTATCTACGGCGAAGGCCTTCTTTGGCAGAGATTCCCTGGCACCGAAGGAGAAAGAAGATAGAGCTGGCCCGCCTGGTACTGAGCCCAAGTTCCTCCTCCCATTCAATCAGCCAAGACTTCATCTCTTGAATTTCCCAAGCAGCATGCCGGCTATGACCCGGTGAAGCTCGGACTTGGCATTCACATTTTATCCCCAATCCCTGAGGGTGATACTCTGAGGACAATCGAAAGTCAATTGGAAGATGGTATGCAACTTTTCCTTCTAAAGTTCAGGAGGTCACTGCTTTTGGCAAGTAACGAATGTATTCTAACGTCTGCTTTTCATGAATTCATACTAGTCACTTTGGTCCCGAACCGACTCCAAGGAGCAATGTCGTCACGGAGTAGGAAGAAAAAGAGGCTGAAGCACCCCATGCCAGTGATACCCCTGGTCCTGATGCTCAAGTAATAGGGGCCCTAGATGAGGATAAGCCCGAAGACCCCTCACATATAGAAGAACATGATGATGTCGAAATCACAGGCACTTCTGAGCATACTTCCAAGCTTAGCATGAAGGAGAAACTCAAGGAGGAGGAAAAGGAGAGAATTAAAGTTAAGACAGAACCCAAGATGTGGAGCTAGACAATCCCCTAAATAGGCCATTGAAAGTCATTCTCCCCGGTGGGACCACACCCTTGGAGTTTCCTCTTCCTTCCTCGGATACCACGTTGCTAGGAAGCAAGGGGTCTAGGAAAAGTTGCTCAGATGAGGAAACATCAGAGAAGCCAAAAAGGGAAAGAAAAGCGAAGAAGTAGTTGTTGCCTCACAACATCTTGCTTAGCTTGAATAAGTTAGAACCATGTAATTGCTTTCCTTTCCTTTTCTCTTTCTTTTGTTAGTAGTCGATGTAGATAGACTTGGCCTCCCTACTTTCGGAGAAGTTATAAGGAAATTTTTTGAAAAGCAAATAAAAAAATTTCCTTTGCATTTACAGATTTTCATCAAGTCGCTTATAATTTAATCCGCAATCGAGATTCGAGGATTCATGAATCATTTAAACTCTAGTTTGCTTTGGAAGGAATTAGTGTACTTCTGTCCATATTCCATGGACTTAGGAATATTTGAAATCGTTTATACTCTAGTCCATGCTCTGGAGACTCAAAGTACTCTAATCCGCACTCTAGGGACTTTGAGATTACTGAAATTGTTTATACTCTTGTCTATGCTATGGGGACTTAGAGTACTCTAATCCTTACTCTAGGGACTTAGAGATTTTTGAAATCATTTATATTCTAGTCCGCGCTCTGGGGACTCAGAGTACTCTAATCCACACTCTGGGGACTTAGAAGTTTTTTAAATCATTTATGCTATAGTCCACGCTCAGGGGACTCAAAGTACTCTAATCCACACTCTAAAGACTTAGAGATTTTTGAAATCTTTTATACTCTAGTCGACGCTCTGGGGACTCAGAGTAATCTAATATGCACTCTAAAGACTTAGAGATTTTTGAAATCGATTATACTCTAGTCCGTGCTCTGGGGACTCAAAGTAGTCTAGTCTGCGCTCTGAGGGCTTAGAGATTTTCAATTCGTTTATATTCTGTTGTCCGTGCTTTGGAGACTCAAAGTACTCTAATCTGCTTCAAGGACTTAAATATTTTTGTATACATAGTTGGTCAACTTTTAGTTTTGTGTGTGTGTTCATATGCCATACAAATTATTGCAAATTAACCTTGTCACAAAACTATAAAATACGGGACACCAACAGGTCACCGAAAAATAACTTTAAGCTTTTATTGATCGTAGAAAATAAGGACAAACTGAATTGTCTTATTACATGTTGAAAACAGATAACAACATAGGAAACATATACCATAAACAATTGCTACTGAAATGCAAAATAAATAAACTAAGTATAATAATGGCGCAGTGTCACGCCATCAATGGTCGCTAGCTTAAAGGTTCCTTCTCCAATCCTCCGTTCGATGGTGTAAGGACCTTCCCATGTTGGATTCATATGCAATGGGATCGGAAAAACTCGCTTCAAAATACGGTCACCCACATCGAAAGCTTCTAGTTGCACTTTTTTATTATAATATCGGGTGACTCGGTGCCGATGTGTGGCCGCCCTTAAATCAGCTTATTCACGCTTCTCATCGAAAAAGTCTAACGACTTCCGTAAAAGATCTTGGTTTGTCCTGGGATCATAATATGTCACTCAGTGGGAAGGAACTTCAAGTTCCATGGGTATAATTGCTTCGGTACCATATGCCAATGCGAAGGGAGTATGGCCAGTCGTGGACTTGTGGGTGGTTCTTTATGCCTAGAGTGCCGTTGGAAGCTCATCTACCCACTTACCTCAAGCCTTCTCTAGACTTTTTTTAGGATGGACTTGATTATCTTATTTACAGCTTCGACTTGCCCATTTGCTTTAGGGTAAGCAACTGCTGCAAACCTTTTCTCAATGCAAAACTTTCGGCAAAAATCTTTGAATTCTCTAATCTCAAATTGCGTTCCATTATCAGTAATGATAGTCCATAGGAGACCAAAGCAGCATATAATGTTCCGCACAACAAAATTAATGACCTTTTTCATGGTGATTGTAGCTAATGGCTCCACTTCTACCCATTTGGTGAAGTAATCGAATGCAACAATTTCTTCCTTTGCACCACCTTTGGAGATTAGCAAGGAGCCGATAATATCAATCCCCCATATTGCAAACGGCCGTGGACTAACCACTTGCATGAGTTCCGTCGGTAGCGCTCTCTAGATCTTTGCGTACTTTTGACATTTATCGCATCTCCTTACATAGTCTATGGCGTTCTGATTCATAGTCGGCCAATAGTATCCATAGCGGAGTATCATTTTAGCTAGCATCTTCCCACCAATATGGTCATTACATTCTCCTTCATGGACTTCTCTTAAAACTCGTTTTATCTCGTCCTGGGCAATGAACCTAAGCAAGAGAACGAAGAATCCCTTCCGATACATCATTTTATCTTGCATAACATACAGTGAAGCCGTGTGAACGACTTGTCATCTCTCGTTCCTTCTCTCGGGCATGGTCCCGTGTAACAAGTATTCGTTGAACGGAGCCATCCACGACTCCCTTTTAGTTTCCATCTCCGCCACAAAATCAACTTCCATCTCGCTTATGCTCAAGGCATGTAAAATTTCAATGGGAGCCAAACCTATCTATTGTGCATCGCCAGCGCTTGCAAATTTCGCCAAGGAAACGTCTTCCCCACTTCATTCGCATGGAATGTGAGAAATATCATAGTATTCAAGATCCGCTAATAATTCTTGGACCCGAGTGAGGTATAGGGCATGCCTTTCTTCCTTTCCTTGGTAGTCTCCCTAGACTTGGTATATCACCAGTTGTGAGTCAGAAAAGATTTCAACCGATTTCACTCCAAGTTCTTTGGAAAGCTTCAGTCCAGCGATCAACGCTTCATACTCAGCTTTTTTTAGTAGTGGGGAAATTAATCTTCAAAGAATAACAAATCGCTCGGCTATTGGGAGTTACAAAAATAACGCCAGCCCCAAAACAATGATCGTTGGATGCCCCATCGGTATATAGCTTCCATCGTACAGCGGGAATCACATCATTTCCATTGGGTTCATACTGCATAGTGAACTCTGCAATAAGATCTGCCAGCGCGTCCCTGGATAGCCCTTCGAGCCAGATAGGTGATGTCGAACTGACTTAGCTCGATGTTCCATTTGAGAAACCTTCCAGAAGTCTCTGGTCATTGGAGCACCTGCCATAAAAGTTGATCGGTATAGATACTAACTGGATGTGCTTGGAAATATGGGTGGAGTTTGCGTGATGCAATCATCAAATAGTAAGCCAGCTTCTCAATCTTGGGATAATTTCTCTGCCCCCGTTAAACGCTTACTAACATAGTACACCGGCTTTTGGATTTGGTCCTCCTCATGGATCAAAGTTGCGCTGATGGCATTCTGGGACACGACTAAGTAAACATACGACTCCTCATGATCTAACAGCTTTGACAGAATAGGGGGCCTCGGTGACTCACCAGAGCTCGGAATGCGTCTTCACAATTCGACGTTCATTCAAAATTTCTTTTACCTTTCCTTATCACATCAAAGAAAGGAATACACTTGTCGATTGCTCTGAATATAAATTGACTTAATGCAGCGCTTTCTCATTCAGGCTTTGCATTTGCTTTATAGTTCTGGGTGCCCGTACATCTTGAATCGCTTGAACCTTTTCTGGATTCACTTCAATTCCACGTGCATTAACAATGAAGCCCAAAAACTTCCTTGATGCAACACTAAAGGAGCATTTCAATGGATTGATTTTCATTCCATAAAATTTGAGTATATCAAACATCTCCATTGAGTCTCGAATGTGGCTTTTTGATCGTCGTGATTTCACGAGCATATCATCCACATAGACTTCCATGTTTCTACCAATCCGGTCTTTGAACATTCGATTCACCAAACGCTGGTAAGTTGCCCCTGCACTCTTCAACCCGAAAGGCATCACTACATAACTGTACAATCCAATATCTGCATCAAAACAAGTATGCTCCTGATCCGGGATTTGCAATGGGATTTGGTTGTATCCCGAATAGACATCCATAAATGACAACAGCTCCTGCCCTACTGTCAAGTAGACCAGCTGATCAATCCTGGGCAATGGAAAATTATCTTAAGGCATGCATTGTTCAGACAACACAGGTCCTGCACTTCCCATTTTCCTTCCTCGCTAGTACGGGATTGGATATCCATTCAGGATAGAGGGATTCACGGATGAACCCATTGACGTTGAGTTTATCCACCTCCTCTTTAGGAGCAGTGGACCTCTCCGGATCCATGCCTCTCCTCTTTTGCTTCACCGATAAATACTTCGAGTCAATGCTCAACATATTACTTGCGATGGAGGGAGAAATTCCATACATATCATAATGGGTCTAAACGATAACATCGAGATTCGCTTGGAGGAAATCGGTAAAATCCCTCATCATTGAAGGGTGAGCTGTGATCTTGTCTTCATTACCCATGATGGGTCATTATGGCTGACTGTAATGTCGATCATCAGTTTAGTCGGTGCTGCCTTGGCCTCCTTAGGTTCTTCATCGTTATCTCTCTGATCTAGGTCTCTATTGATCCGATACTTGTCAATTTTCAGCAACATGGATGTGGATGAATTTATCCACACCCTTTCCCTTCTCTCTTCACTAGGCCTCTCTCAAATCAGCCATATAACAAGCACGACCAGCCGCTTGGACGCCATGCACTACTCCCACTCAATTGTCTGTCGAAAATTTTAACGTCAAACACCATGGGCCAAAGCTGCCTTAAACTCTGCCAAGGCTGGTCCGCCAAGAAAAATATTATACAGGGAATCAACATCCAAAACAATGAATGATAGGATCCGTACCCTCTGACTTTCACCTTCTCCTAGCTCAACTGGCAATTTGACAAAACCTACTGCATCAGTAGTTGCACCATTAAAGCCGTGAATGCGGGCTTTAGATGATTTCAGATCCTTTGCCTCCATTTTCATTTGGTCATACGCCTTCTTAAAGATAATATTAACGGAACTACAATAATCAATTAATATCCTCCTCACAAGTGTCGGTCCAGTCAAAGATGAGATAACCATTGGGTCGATAGTTGGAGCCTCTACTTGATCGCCATCCCGACTCTTGAATACTATGTTATCTGTCATCATCCGCTATTGCTTTGCTGGAGTCCCATCTTCTGTGTCCGAGCAACACTCGAAGTCCGCATGCTTTAGGGAACTAGCATAGTGCTCCATTTCTTGCCTACTCTTGTCTACTGGATAAGGCCCACCGATTATTGTGTTTATGACCAATCTTCCACCAGTCCGAGCGGGATCCTTAGGCTGGCGTGAAGCTTGCCCGCGATTGGGATCGGATGCGCCCTGTCTGCCTTCCTGCGGATTCTTAAAAATCTACTATAACTTTTCTGGTGAATGAGATTTTCTATAGCATCTTAGAGGTGCATGCATTCATCAGTATTATGCCCATACGTTTTGTGAAACCGACAATACTTCTCGGTCTGCTTTTGTTCCTCAGTCGATTCTTTTGGGAGTGTCTTTTAGTACTGAAAAGTAGTACAAGTTGATAGATAAATATTATCCAAAGATGTGTCCAGGGGTGTGTGTTCATTATAGGTCAGGATCCTTGGCTTCCACTTTCCCGCTTCCCTCTTCCGTCCGGAATTTCCTCCTCCGTTTCCATTTTATAGCTCCGACTTATTTTGAACATTAATTTGGACCTTACCAGAGCTCTCGCCAGATTGCTTCACCGCAATATTACTTTGGACCGCTTCTTTAATGGGTCTTGGAGCACTGCTTCTTCTCGACCACCTAACCTCTTCCTTCCTCATGTATTGATTTGCCTTCGAATAAAAGCATTCCAGAATGGTCTATGGTTTGCCTAAAAGCCAGTCACCAAACTCAGAGTCTGGATCCACCCCTCGCATGACGGCTATAAGGATGGCTTGGTCATTCGGATTGCTGACTTCTGTAGCAGCAACGTGGAATCTTTATAGGTAGTCCTTCAGCGACTCACCCAAAGCTTGAATTATATTAGACAATGACATCACATCTTCTGGACGACTAGCGTGAATCCTAAACTACTTCACGAACTTCGTCGCTAACTCATCAAATCTGGAGATAGATCGTGGGGGAAGTCTTGTGAACCATGTGGTGGTGATTCCAAACAGTGTTGTAGGGAAGCACCTGCATTTGGTTGCATATTTCACCCTAGCCGAGTCCATCATCCATTCGTATCTCATTATGTGTTATCGAGGGTCGGTCCTCCCTTCATAAGCTAGAATAGTAGGCATGCTGAACTTCCGGTGGTACTCAGCTTGTAAGACGTTATTAGTAAAAGGAGTATGACTTCTTGATACTCCCCAATCATCGTTGGTTAAGCCTTGATTCCCTCTCATCAATTGCCTAATATAGCTGATAAATCTGAGGTTTGAATGGGAGGTGCCAAGTTGGAATCCGTTCTACATGACTGCTTCGGTTGGTGCCCCTTCGGTCGGCGATCATCTAGGTGTGAATCCTGGAGACTCACTTCATTACCATTCTGATGGGGTAGTTGACCAGCTCCCATGCGTGCTCTAGGTCCCAAATTTCTCACTCTAGGTTGGGCGCGACCTCCCAGATGTAGTTCAGGGGCCACAGTTCCAGTCAAGGGATCTGTATCATTTCTATTGTTTCGTCCTTGGCGACTTGTTACCAATTGCTCTACTACTCTAATTTGTGTCATTTCAATCATGCGACGTCTACGACTGGGGTGTTCATCTGATGAAGCAGAGCTGTCGGATGATGAGTAATAAGCATGGCTTTCTCCAACGTCCTGATGTTGATGCTGATCAATCTAGGTCATCAGGTTGGCATTTGCTTGAATTTGTTCGTTCAGCTATTTCTTGCTTTTTAGGAGCTCCCTCATCAGCTCATTAAACTCTATCCTGGTGACAGCTTCTGCATGGTTTAGTATGGTGGCGGGTTCAGCGCCTTTATTAACTTGCTCATTGTTGGGTCTACGTGCTGGACACTGGTGGTCTCGTTAGCATCGACGTCGTGGGAGGTGGATCTGGTACATGGTCTTGACATCTTAGAGTTATCTGTAGGAACTCTGAGTAGAATCTGTGAGCTCTTGAGAATGAACTTGGATCTCTTCCGGTGGATTTCCTCAATCTAGTAGCGACAAAGTAAACCCTAATAGCCTGAGAATGATGTGATAACCTGGATTTCTGGCATCTGACAATTGGATAATTAACTGGTTTTATTCAATTGAACAGATAAATTATGGTAATAAAAGACATTTGGATGGATTTGAAACTATGATAAATATTGAAATATAAATATTGGAAAGTGATATATCTTATAGTAAATTAATATATTAATATATAAATAGTGATGTGCAAACATAATAATGATAAAAAATTTAAGTGTGTTCATATATATATATATATATATATATATATATATATATGTTGAGTAAATTGAGAGCATTAATTTGAATTCAATGTATTAAATTTTCAAAGAAGATTTAAAGTTAGAATTCAATATTTATAAACACTAAAGATAAATACTTATTAAGTTTAAAAATGGTAGCTCAAGTTTAAAATAGGATTTAATAAAGGATCATACTTTCTCTAAATATATATATATATATATATATAAAGATATTGAACATAAAAATATAAACAAATAAGTTTATATTGTTTAATTGAGTTATATACATATAAATAAAAGAAAGTGAAAAGATAAAGATATAAAACATGATGCCTAATTTATAAAACATAAGGGTTTAAAATCAAAAATTTTAAATTAAATTAGTAAGGGTTTTAAACATAATTTAATCACTAATGACATTTGTATGCTCCTGAATTCATGTATGAACAAGTGTTAACACAACAGAACAAGTGGCATTTTTTTTTTAGTTAAAATAATTTATATGTAATAAGATATTTAGAATGAGAAATTTGTTCATTTATTCTCAGCTCAAAAATTTTCTTTCATTCATATTCAAAACTTAAACCTAAAAGAGAAAAAAAATATAAACCAGATCAATATCTGTTTCAATCTCGTCATCAACCTGTTCAAAACAATAAATCAAAACTGAAATTCAAAGCTTCAGTTTTCAACCCCGGAAATCAAAACAGTTTCAGCCAGGAAAATCAAAAATAGAAGTCAAACCTAGGAATCACAACCTGAATCAAAGCAAAGGATTCAAACCAAAGCCCCAGCTTTAGATCATCATTTCCAGAGCAATGCATAGGCTCTCTGTTCAAACTTTCCAAAAGGTGAGTAAATATTTCATTACTGAATATTATACTCAGATAAGTAAAATTAATGTTGAGTGAAACATTTAGATCTGATGTTAAGTATAGCTATTTGTACCTGCATTCAAAATATTAGGTTTTTCTTCCTAAGTCCTCTGACAGTTTTGCAACGAAAAATAAAATATATCTCTTGACTCATACAATTCTAGACTATGATTTCCAAAGTAAAATTGTTCGATTTTCAGTGTAGTTTATTTCAAAATTCATTCCACTTAGCTATTACAAAGTACAGACAGTGAAAAGGACATTTTACTGTAAGCAAACAAATATTGCGAAATTTCGAACATCATAATTTATGGTTTTTCTTATATAAATAAATTCGTCATCGCAAATGATGATTTTTGAGGGTGTTTTCGAAATTTTTAATGGGGTATTATGTTGGGAAATCGGGGATGAACAGATTTAGGTCTTCACCTAAATTCCGATCGCTAGTTCAATTTTGTGACTCGAGGCTGGGCAGGGAGGAGGAAAAGGAAAGGCGCGTATAGGAAAAAATAAGCTTGTTTTTTTAGTGCGCGTGGTGGCTTGTCGTAGAAGGATTAGGGTTTAAGGGAGGTTCTGGGTGGTGGTCAGATTTGGGAAACTGCGTCGTCTAGAAGAAGTTTGGGATGTGTGGTAGGTAATAGGAAGACAGTGGTGCCTATAGTGAAGGATTGGAAGAAATGTAGGGGGTATGTACTGCTAGGGTGGTGCTACGAGGTGGATGTGGGGCACGACGATCTTCGGTTTTGGGAAGAGATGCCCGTTTTTTTGCAAATAGAAGGGTCGCATTATTTACGGTTGCAAGAGTGAGTGTGAGGTCTGGATGATCGATGAGTTTGGTCGGCGTCAGGAAATGTTGGCCAGAGGCCGGTGCACGTACACGGTGATGCATGTTTCGTGCACGGGAGAAAATAAGGAACTGGGAAGTATTTGGGAATGTAAGGGAGAAGGATTGGTGAAGTTTTCGGGCTGAAGTATTTGGGTCAGTAAATTTTTAGAATGATAAGTAAAGTAAAAAGATAAAATAGAATGAGGAATCAGATATGAAATGTTCGGCCTGCCTATTTTAAAATAATTGAAAATGGGAACAAGCAAGTTTTCAAAGTAAAGGTATTTATCAAGATTTTCAAACAAGGTTTTTCAAATTAAAATATGGATCATGTTTATAAACAAAATTTTAAATTTTAAATTATAAAGCCAAATGTCTTTGAATTAAAAATGGTTTTGGTTTTAATTATTTAACCTGAATTTCCAAGTGATTTTAAATGTGATTCAATGATGTAATTAAGTAGGTAATTAAGGTAACTCAAATGATTTTGAATAGTTATTAATTAAAATAGTTATGAGTTAACTAATTAGATACAAACTAATTCGTAATTAAGGATAAACTAAATCAAGTAATTAGAGATTAATTACTTAAATAGTAATTAATAATTACTTAAAGTGAGTAATTAAATGATAAATTGTTAAGGGTTAATTAATAATTAGTGGATAATTAATAATCAAAGGTTAATTAATTGAGAATAATTAAATAATGGGATAATTACTTGATGAAAGTAATCATAGGGAAATTACTTAATGCAAGTAATTAAGGACTAGTTACTTAATATAATTAATTAAGGATTGATTAATTAAGGGACTGATTAATTAAGGAAATTAATTAATGGGTTAGTTAATTAATGAATATGATTAATTAAAGGATAATTAATCAATGTAAGTAATCGTAGTATAATAAATTTGAGTAATTAATTAAGGATCAATGTAGTAAATCATTGTTAATTAATTTATGAGAGAAATTTAAGGTTAATTAATGTGAATGGTTAATTAATTTGTGTAATTAATTAAAGACTAATTAATTAATGTAATTAAGATGATAATTAAAAATAATTAATTACTTGGTTTGTAATTAATTAATTGATTAAGTAAGCATGATTTAAAAGGTGATTGAAGTAATTAATTTAATTTACTTAAATTAATTAGGAATTGTATGACAAATTAATCTTGCTTGTGAATGATTGAATGATATTGTATGACTTCGAATCTCTGATAAGTGTTTTGTGATGCTATGTGATATGATATGTTTGCACAGAACTGGATAATATGGTTTGTCTATCTATGATAAGTGGCTATGTAAATATGTAATTCGGGATGCAAATGAAATTGTTTAAAACTTAAACAGCTTTGTTTTTAAGATGATATTGAATTCGAAGAGACCGGGGTCGGGTATCAGTACATGCCCGGAACCATTTCGATTTGGAATCTATAAAAATTCTTTATGAATTTGATTTGGAATATTTAGGCTGGAAAGGAATAAATGATGTAAATTTGGTCATTAAATCTAAGTAATAATATTTAGATATGATTGTAAGGTGTGTATTTGACTTTGGCAAGTTAAGAACTCGTTGTGAGACACAAGTTACCCCGGGTTCTAAATATGTTATATGTAATAGTATTTATGTTAGATGGGTTTACTCACGCTGTTTTTCAGCCTGACCCGGGTGTTACTTTGATGTAATGCTCGGGTCAGACCGAGTATTACAGATTTTCAGGTGAGGACATTCTGAAGCTCAGGAAGCGAGTTGGATGGCAGGAACATATGGAGAGTATTTCACTGTGATATATTGTAGTTTATTTGGGGCGTGTTAATTTCAACTGTCTAGTGTTTGTGTAAATGTTGTAACTCTGATATATTGACGTAAGTTAACAGATACTGTTCTTTTTTGTATAACTGAAATTATTTAAAATTATATTTTGATCCGCTGCGAATTTGAGATTCTGTGTTTTGTTTTCCTGTTTCTTCTTCTATATCTTTCTTCTTTTCCGTAACTATTTGGAATTTTCGGGATTGAAAATTTCGGGTCGTTACATTTGGTATCAGAGCAAATGGTTAGGTGAGAACCTTAGCTCTAGAGGGTTTACTCATTAAGAATAGGGTAAGTAGTACCCTAGAATGAGTTGAGTGTAGTATATATGAGAGAGCGTACTTATTATTTTCTTATAAAATGATTTTAAAAATGATTTTTAGATAAGTTTATATTTTGAATATATACAAGGCAATAGTTTTTCCAGTATATAAAGAAAATGGTTGTTGATTATTGGAATTAAATAATGAGAATTAAGTGGTAATAGTAATACAACCAAATTTAAATTAAATGAAGATAAGTTTGAAATGGATCCAAACTGAAATTAAAATCCTGAATTTGTAGAAGTGATTTCAGAATAAGGTAATAGTGAAATGGGTATCCAGATATGATAATCTTGATTATTATCATAAATGATTGATTTAATAACGATGTGTGTGTTAATGAGTAAGTAAAATGAAATGTTTTAAGGAAGTAAAACATTTAGGTAAGTATGACTTATAAATTGGAACTGAAGGTGATCTAAATTGTGAAGTTTTAAATCTAGGTCCAGAAGTTTGAAAATTGTTTCAAAATGATAAAGAAATAATAAATAATATTATTTAATATATTTGAATGAAAGGGTCCTACTTCAAACAAGAGTTGTTTGAAAATTTAAAGGAATTTGTTTTGAATTAAAACCAATGTGGTTTAAAATGTATGTGTAACTTGATGTGTAAAGTAAATAAATATGTATATTTGAAATGAACTCTGAGGTTGAGTTTTGAGTTTTCCTTGGAATGTGATGTGAAAACCCATAGTGAAACAAGTTTTTGAACTTATCAGTGGGAAGATTATTAATTTGAAATGGAAATTGAAATTTGAATAATGTTGACTGGAGTAAATTGAACTGAATTTAACTTTGGAAAAGTTAAATAAGTTTGGAACAAACAACGTGAATCGGAAATTTCAAGATGAAATTGAGATTTAACATGGGAAGTTAAATGGTTGATTTGAATTGGGAGTTTGTGTGATCTCAAAATGGGTTTGAGATCTAGAAATTGGATATGGATGGATGTTTTAAAATAACTTGGATAATATTATCCTATTGTTATTAATAATCTTTAAACCGTGAATTGGATTTGTTTAAATGAATGAAGAGATGGATTGTGGTAATATATCCATTATTGAGATAAAAGGGAAATTAAACTTTAGTTTGAAATTAAGGATATGGAATCACTTTGAATTTAAGATTTGAATGTTAAGAATTGAATTTGTAAATAAAAATTGTTTAAGAATCGGTTTCAAAATTGGAAGATAAAATTGTTTTGAACTCTTATTTGAACTTTGAAATAAGTTAAGTAAAGATAATTTAAAATGGAATTTTGAAATTGGACTCGAAATTTAATTATTTAAAGATTTAGATTGTTGATTTTAAAAAAACAAAAGGTTAATTTGATTTAAGGGATTAAACCAATATTTAAACTTTAACTCGAATTTATATAATTCAAGATGGATTAAAGTTGAGATTTAAATTGAATTATTTCAAATTGAATTTGATTTGAATTAATTATAATTGTGATTGAAGATGGATAAGTTTAAAATTTAAATGGAAAATTTGAATTGGATTAATTCGAACTAAAATTTAAAGATGAATGAGTTCAAATTCCAATGGGTAGTTGATTTGAATTTGGGATGGGAATGGAAGTTAACTTAATTTGAATTGAATTTGAAAGTTAATTGGAAATTGGCAATTGATTGGAAATGAAGATTGGAAAGTTGTCCAGTTTGGCTCTGGACTATTTTCAAAATAAATTATTTTAATATAAACTTTCTTAAACCTATTTTCTTAACTATTTACTATATAACTTTTCTTTTAAAAAACCCAAAACTATCTTATACTTATTTTATAACTACTTTTGGAACTATTTAACAATTTTACAACTGTTTTATAAATTAATTACTATTTTTCAACTACTTTATAACTAATTACTATTTTACAACTGTATCGGAATTATTTAAAATTTCTATAACTATTTGACTATTTTCCAACTATTTTACTGTTACTTAGCTGTTTTACAGCTATTTTACAAACTAATAATTATTTTCAACTACTTATCTATTCTTAATTTTTCAAGCTATTTTCTAAATTTAAGTTGGCCAGAGTTCAAACTGATTTTGGTTAAATAACCCTTTGAGATAAGAATTAAAGTGATAATCCAAAAGAGGATTCAAGCAAATGTAAATAAGTGAATAGAAATCAAAAGTGAATGTGAATAGGAAAAGGAATTAATTTGGTTAGTAATCAATGAGGATAAATACATAGGATGTATGTATGTTATTCTATTCGCATAGTGATTTGATCCAGATTCGAGCACAGAATTTCGAGATAGTCTATCGATCCGAGTTGGGATTTTTCACTCGATTTTCGACGGCGAACTTGGATATGGATTTTTTGATTGGTTCTGGAAATTCTCAATCATAGTTATGGCTATGCAAGGCGAATGATGGTTTCTAATCAAGAAACCAGATCCGAGTCCGCACTAGGAAGTCGGGTGGACGATACTAGTTTGAAAGTGAAATTATGTGATCGAGTGAGCGATCAGATTGATATTCCTTACGGATGATATGAGTACATTGTACAGGTTGAATGAAATTGATATTGAAAATTTGTGAATGAGAGCTGTAAAAATGATTTTTGAAATGAAAAGCGCTATTTTGATAAGGAAATGATGAAATAGAATGGGAGTTGGATATTTCTATGACTAAAAACTCAATGTTATTAAAGATGAGTAATATGGTAAATAACTTTTTGAATCAAACTTGAATATTTGATTTGGAATAAACAAAGTTATATATATTTGTAATATGATAAACTCCCCTTGTTGAATCTATTACCGAAGAAAAGGGTTTTTGAGAATATTTGACATATAAAAAGGGAATTTATACAAGTGTGAAGTGATCCAAATATTTTTAAAGTTATATATATCTATGTATATATGAAGGATCTTATGAGAATGATTTTGAGAAAAGGTTTTGGAACTTATGGATTTTGGAAAGGTTTTTGATTTTTGGGTAAAACCAATATTAGAATTTGGAAAGCCTAGTTTGAGAATTATCGATTTTGGAATAATCAATTTTTGAGAAAAGAAGATTTATATGGGATTCATACTAGGTGTATGATTGGGAAGATACTATATATGTATAGTATAAAGTGTTTTGAAAATGGCTATGGAGAAAAAGGCGCTCCCTTGAAATGAACTTCTCAGGAGTACCATAGGTTGGTACTGCCTTGAGCCTCAAAGGGGGAAGGTTCTAAAGTGGATCCTGTGAGGAAGTCCGGACAAACTGAAGTTTCTTAGGATTATTGGGTAGCAAAAGTCAAGGGCGCCGATGCCTACAGAGGCATTTGGGTTATGTTGTGACGACAGTGTAACTCGATGTCGCTGCGATCTATTGTGGACCATAGAGGAAATCATATGGAGGTGAGTGTCAACGGTCTACGCTTGATTTTGCCGGGAAGGCAACGTAACATCGCTAGACTGCGATCTATGGTCGAGTGGAGTGGAGAAGTTTCATTCTTTTGGCAGTGAAATTCGAGGGCGCTGATGCCTACAGTTATATGGGTTTTTGCTGTGAAAGCAACGTAACTCCAGATGTAGCTGCGATCTGTAGTGGGTTCCGTGGTGTAATCGAGTGGCGCAAAGTGCCTGCAGTTATCTATGGATTTTGCAGGGATGACAACGTAACCATCGGGTTAACTGTTACCATGGATGGGGGTGATGATTTCCAGAGCATTCTCCCAAAGATGTTTCCTTTATTTTCAAATTTTTTTTCTAAATTTTCAATAAAATTATTTTCCAAGTATTTTCACTAGGTGTTGAAATGGGTTTACCAAGTACTTATAGATTTTCAATCTTACGCCTAATCAACATATGACCGAATTTCTTTGAGAACGAGGATGGACTTGTTGAAACATCGAGTTATAAAAAGTATTTTTATAAAAACTATTTTACAATATAATATTGATTTTAAAAGAGTTTTAAAAAGTGACCAAAGAAAATTTATCTGGTTTTAAGCATTTTAATAAATTCTGGTTTCGTTCCTTTTCGAGGACGAAAAGATTCTAAGGGGGAGGAATGTGATAACCTGGATTTTGGCATCTGACAATTGGATAATTAACTGGTTTTTATTTAGTTGAACAGATAAATTCTGGTAATAAAAGACATCTAGATGGATTTGAAACTATGATAAATATTGAAATATAAAATATCTGAAAGTGATATATCTTATAGTAAATTAATATATTAATGTATAAATAATCATGTGCAAACTTAATTATGATAAAAAATTTAAGTGTGTTCATATACAAGTATACAAATGTATATATATGTTGAGTAAATTGAGAGCATTGATTTGAATTCAATGCATTAAATTTTCAAAGGAGATTTAAAGTTTGAATTCAATATTTATAAACACTAAAGATAAATACTTATTAAGTTTAAAAATGGTAGCTCAAGCTTAAAACAGGAATTAATAAAGGATCATACTTTTTCTAAATATACATATATGTATGTTGTATACATATAAAGATATTGAACATAAAAATATAAATAAGTTCATATTGTTTAATTGAGTTATATACATATAAATAAAAGAAAGTGAAAAGATAAAGATATAAAACATGATGCCTAATTTATAAAACATAAGGGTTTAAAACCAAATTTTTAAAATTAAATAAAGTAAGGGTTTTAAACATAATTTAATCACTAATGACATTTGTATGCTCATGAATTCATGCATGAACAAGTTTTAACACAATAGAACAAGTGGCACTTGTTTTTTTTAGTTAAAATAAAATGAGAAATTTGTTTATTTTTTCTCAGCTCAAAATTTTTCTTTCATTCATATTCAAAAACTTAAACCTGAAAGAGGAAAAAAACATAAACCAGATCATAATCTGTTTCAATCTCATCATCAACCTGTTCAAAACAATAAATCAAAACAGAAATTCAAAGCTTCAGTTTTCAACCTGGGAAATCAAAACAGTTTCGGCCAGGAAAATCAAAAACAGAAGTCAAACCTGGGAATCACAACCTAAATCAAAGCAAAGGAAAGGATTCAAACCAAAGCCTCAGTTTTAGATCATCATTTCCAGAGCAATGCACACGCTCTCTGTTCAAATTTTCTAAAAGGTGAGTAAATCAAAGCCTCATTTTATTACTGAATATTATACTCATATAAGTAAAAGTAACGTTGAGTGAAACATTTGGATCCGATGTTAAGTTAGCTATTTGTACCTGCATTCAAAATATTCAGTTTTTCTTCCTAAGTCCTCTGACAGTTTTGCGACCGAAAAATAAAAAATATCTCTTGATTCATACAATTCTAGACTATGATTTCCAAAGTGCAATTGTTCGATTTTCAGTGTAGTTTATTTCAAAAATCATTCCACTTAGCTATTGCAAAGTATAGACAATGAAAAGGATACATTAGTGTAAGCAAACAAATATTGCAGAATTTCGAACATCATAATTTATGGTTTTTCTTATAAAAATAAATTCGTCATCGTAAATGATGATTTTTGAGGGTGTTTTCGAAATTTTCAATGGGGCATTGTGTTGGAAAATCGAGGATGAACAGATTTAGGTCTTCGTCCAAATTTCGGTTACTAGTCCAATATCATGACTCGAGGCTGGGCAGGGAGGAGGAGAAAGGAAAGGCGCGTATAGGAAAAATAAGCTTGTTTTTTAGTGCACGTGGTGGCTTGTCATAGAGGGATTAGGGTTTAAGGGAGGTTCTGGGTGGTGGTCAGATTAGGGTAACTACGTCGTCTAGAGGAAGTTTGGGATGTGCGGTAGGAAATAGGAAGACAGTGGTGCCTGTTTTGAAGGATTGGAAGAAATGTAGGGGTGGATGGACTGCTAGGGTGGCGCTACGAGGTGGATGTGAGGCACGGCGATCTTCAGTTTTGGGAAGTGATGCTCGTTTTTTTTGCGAATAGGAGGATTGCATTATTTACGGTTGCAAGAACGAGTGTGAGGTCTGGATGATCGGTGAGTTTGGTCGGCGTCAGGAAATGTTGGCCAAAGGCTGGTGCACGTACACGGTGGTGCACGTTTCGTGCACGTTTCGTGCACAGGAGAAAATAAGAGGTATTTAGGAATGTAAGGGAGAAGGATCGATGAAGTTTTTGGGGCGAAGTATTTGGGCCTGCTAATTTTAATAGGTTTGGGCCGGTAAATTTTAAAAATTATAAGTAAAGTAAAAAAAAGTAAAATAGAAAGAGGAATCAGATATGAAATATTGGGCCTGCCTGTTTTAAAATAATTGAAAATGGGAACAAGCAAGTTTTCAAAGTAAAGGTATTTATCAAGATTTTCAAACAAGGTTTTTCAAATTAAAGCATGGATCAAGTTTATAAACAAAATTTTAAATTTTAAATTATAAAGCCGGATGTCTTTGAATTAAAAATGGTTTTGGTTTTAATTATTTAACATGAATTTCCAAGTGATTTCTAATGTGATTCAATGATGTAATTAAGTAGGTAATTAAGGCAACTCAACTGATTTCGAATAGTTAATTAATTAAATTAATTATGAGTTAATTAATTAGAGGTAGATTAATTCGTAATTAAGGATAAATTAATTAAGTAATTAGAGATTAATTACTTAAATAATAATTACTTAAAGTAAGTAATTAGAAGATAAATTTGTTAAGGGTTAATTAATAATTAGTGGATAATTAATAATCAAAGGTTAATTAATTGTGAATAATTAACCAATGAGATAATTACTTGATGAAAGTAATCATTGGGAAATTAATTAATGGAAGTAATTAAGGACTAATTACTTAGTATTATTAATTAAGGATTGATTAATTAAGGGATTGATTAATTAAGGAAATTAATTAAAGGGTTAGTTAATTAATGAATGTGATTAATTAAAGGATAATTAATCAATGTAAGTAATTGTAGAGTAATTAATTTGAGTAATTAATTAAGGATCAATGTAGTAAATTATTGTTAATTAATTTATGAGAGAAAATTAAGGTTAATTAATGTGAATGGTTAATTAATTTGTGTAATTAATTAAAGGCTAATTAATTAATGCAATTAAGATGATAAGTAAAAATAATTAATTAATTGGTTTGTAATTAATTAATTGATTATGTAAGCAGGATTTAAAAGGTGATTGAAGTAATTAATTTAATTTACTTAAATTAATTAGGAATTGTATGACAAATTAATCTTGCTTGTGAATGATTGAATGATATTGTATGACTTCGAATCTCTGATAAGTGTTTTGTGATGCTATGTGATATGATATGTTTGCACAGAACTGGATAATATGGTTTGTCTATCTATGATAAGTGGCTATGTAAATATGTAATTCGGGATGCAAATGAAATTGTTTAAAACTTAAACAGCTTTGTTTTTAAGATGATATTGAATTCGAAGAGACCGGGGTCGGGTATCAGTACATGCCCGGAACCACTTCGATTTGGAATCTACAATAATTCTTTATGAATTTGATTTGGAATATTTAGGCTGGAAAGGAATAAATGATGTAAATTTGGTCATTAAATCTAAGTAATAATATTTAGATATGATTGTAAGGTGTGTATTTGACTTTGGCAAGTTAAGAACTCGTTGCGAGATATGAGTTACCCCGGGTTCTAAATATGTTCTATGCATTAGTATTTTATGTTAGATGGGTTTACTCATGCTGGTTTCCAACCTGACCGGGTGTTACTTTGATGTAATGCTCGGGTCAGACCAAGTATTACAGATTTTCAGGTGAGGACATTTTGAAGCTCAAGAAGCGAGCTGTATGGCAGGAACGTATGGAGAGTATTCCGTTGTGATATATTGTTGTTTATTTGGGGCATGTTGATTTTAATTGTCCAGTGATTGTGTAAATGTTGTAACTCTGGTATATTGATGTAAATTAACAGATACTGTCCTTTTTGTATAACTGCAATTATTTAATATTATATTTTGATCCGCTGCGAATGTGAGATTCTATGTTTTGTTTTCCTGTTACTTCTTCTATCTCTTTCTTCTTTTCCCTAACTATCTGGAATTTTCAGGATCGAAAATTTTGGGTCGTTACAAATGAACTCTCTCAGCGAAAGCACCAAAATGTTAACACCAAAATTTGTCACTAACACCCGTGAATAGGTTCGTGTATAGAGATTAATGAAGATAGTAAATTAAAACAGAGGAATATCATAGTAGAATGCAAAAACAACCATAGAAACAAGAACACACGAATTATAGTGGTTCGGCGTAACTGTCTATGTCCACTTTGAATGTAATCTTTATTGCTTTTTCAAATCCATGAATACAGATACAATCCATAAACAAACAGTTGGAACACAAGTTTGAATATGAGTGCTGAAAATAGCAGAGTCTCTTTGGAGTTCTCAAAAAAAGATCCCTCAAACTAGACCCCTGCCCCTTTATTTATAGATGAAGTTAGCATGGCTTCCCTGTGCAGGCCCATGACCAAGAGAGCTCGGCCCATAGTTGATAATTCAAGTAAACCGACCCAAGTGTGCCAAACCTCCATGACCGATCCAGCTATTACTGACCTATCCATTTCGAACCGAAGTTATCTCGTATATGACTCAAAGCAAACACTGAAGTGAATCAGAGTAGTTAGTGGTGTGACTCGAAGCCAAAAAAGCCAACTGCATCACCTTTTTATAGACCTGAAAACCTACTAACTTCCCTGATGTGCACCAACCCAGGTATGTCGAACCATTGTGATTGGGCCCAAGTTGCCGATCCACACATGCCGATCCACCTAGGATTATCCATTTCGACTTATCTACCTTGACCGACCCACCAAGACCGATCCACCCAGGCCAACCCACACATAATCTTTCATAATAGCTATCCTACTTCAATGGACCCACCATCTAATACCGAACCACATATATAAGCGACCTAATAAAGTTACATTGATCCGTTATACTTCCAATCCTTTATTGGCTTGAACTCTATCTAGGTCCAACCATAACCTCTGCAACTATCGCCTTGTAGCAGGGCCAAGTAGCCCGGTAACACTTTGTTTACTTTTTGAATGCATTTTGAACTCATAAGCAATCAAATATTTTAACCAAAACATTTTCACCCGGTAGGATCATGAGTACTGCCCAAAAGGCTGAAGCCACTTCTAAACTTCCTGCCACTTCCAAACATTCTTCCACTGCATCTTAGGATGAATTCAATGCCATCCGTAGGGATTTTGGCATTACTGGAATTGAAGCCATCCATCCTAAGGAGACCGATACCATAGACAACCCTTTCGAAGGGTATTTTGATTATGATGCTACCCACATATGGCATGGTGGATTTCTACCCTTCTTAGAGTTTATATCTTCCTATATTTCTTATGTAGGAATTGCTCCAATCCAACTATCACCCAATGTCTACTTTCACCTTTTGTCTTTAAAGATGTTGGCACTAGAAACCGAGCTATCCTTCTTCAATTCTAAAGTGCTACATTTCTTAATCAGGCTAGCAAAGCTGAGCAACCTTAATAATCAAGTATTCAAAGTCAACCCCTTTAAGAAGTTGGTCTCGGATGGAGTCAACAAGTTTAGGGACTGGGAGAACTAGTTCTTCTTTGTCAAGTGTTTCGCTAACATTCGTGGAACTTTTGTCTCACCCTATAAGTTTAGTCTTGTTTTGTTTTTTCCTTTACTTTATGTTTTCCATTAAATAATCTCTTACTTTAACAAGTGCCTATTCGAAGAATCTTAACATGAGGACAGTCGATTCTCTGATTACGTCCTCAAGAAAAATCGGGAGCAGAATGACGCTTCTAACCCCCTAGAACTTAAGAAAACACTCGCTCTTGCCTGTGGGCCAGAGTGTCCTTGGAACCCCTCCCTCTTTTTTGCATACTTCACGGGGCATGCGCTTTTATCCTTGGGGGATGCTGAAAACTTCTCCTCCATGTCGCCCATCTGAGCTGACCCTTTAGGTATATCACTATTTTGATACTTACTTCTATGTTTATTGACATTCTCTGAACTATTTTGATTGACTTTATATTTGTTTGAATTTGTTCCAGCTTCATCTCATGCTATAGTTTCTTTTGATGGCGTTATCCATCCCCCATTGACTTCTAAGATTACATCTATCATGGCAGTCTTTACCGAATCCAAGGAAACCTTCAAATGAAAACTATTGAAACTCCCTAAAGATGCACCATCGGTGAAAATAGCAAAAATCATTGATGTGGAGGTAGAGGAAAGGCGCCTATCTCTTGAAAACGTTTCAAAGAGCCCCATCGTCGAAGCCTCCAAGGATAAACCAGCACAAACTCTACTTATTTCTGATCCTTTTCTACACATCTCGATCTTCGACTCTCCTGCTGCACTCGAGCAAATGCAGATGGCCTTGTTGATGACTCCTTCTGTAAAGCAAACTCCCCTTGAGTCATCATCTTCTGCTTCTCCACCTACTAATTATGTTGAACTTGTTGAGCTCATTCTACATTCTGAATCTTTTACTTCCTCTTCTTCGCCATCATTCTCTTCGGACTTGGTGGAAAATTATCGCTCCCTAATGGAGCAGTAAATTTTGGTAAGCTCTAGCACAATTGGTCTTATCATCATTTATCATCGTTGGATTTCCCTAATCACTAACTTATGTTATACCTCCTGTCCTAGATTTCTAGGAGTTGGATGGCTTTAAATGAACATGTTTTGAAGTCTTCAACCAAATCTTCTAAGCTGTGGAAGAAAAATTACGAGCTTAAATATCAAATATTTTCCTTGATTGCCGCCCAAAACAACACTTCCAACCAGTTGGAGTGGGTAAAGGCTTCCCTTATCATGGTTGAAGCTGATTTGGAAGCGGAGAAGACAGCCCATCAACTAATTGGTGATGGAAAACTGGATAAGGGACTGACTCTGAAAGATTCGAAAGATGAAAAAGCTTGCTTAATCGCCAAGAATACTTCATTGAAAAATAAATTCAAAAAGACCAGAACTTTGCCTAAATAAGCAACTCATACCCTTTCTGATATTAAGCGAAAAGTATCTCAATTCATCGATGTCACCTTTGGGACTATGTTGTTAAGATGCTTTGATGCTTGCTTATACCGACAACTACAAGGATAGCCCTAACTTTGGATTTCCTTCACTTGATCCTGCCCTAGCTCAAAGAGTCATAGACACAATCAACCAACTAAAACAAGGTATCGAACCCGACGGTGGGGAGGAAGCTAATGCATCTGAAGTTCTTTCTTTTAATATTCCCTCCTTTGACATCGAATCGATTCTGAGGAGGAGGATGACACTCATGATACTGAAGAGGAAAAAGATGATGATGGTGATGAGGGCAGCGATAATGACAACGACGATGATGACAATGATGATTAACCCTCCAGAGGTCAAGGCTTTGGTGGAGATAAATTGGGGCCTTTCGGTACTTCAGACAAGGACAGTGGTGATCAAACCGAATTTCTCAAGAAAGAGTCCTCCCTTCAAAAAGAAATTCCACTCACTTCCCTTGCGCCTTCTACTACTCTAGAAGGTGGGCCTGCTCCTACCCAAATTGAGGATCCACAAGAGAAAGAGCAGGCCTCAAAGGGTTTTGTTCCAATTTCTCAGGTATGGAATTTCCTGTTCAAATGTATTACACTTCGAAGATTATAATTAGTGCTAAATCATTTGTCTTAGATGAAGAAGTGGTCTACTTTTCCCTATAGAAAAAACTTGATAGAAAATAAATGGAAATTAATAGGTTATATAGGGAGTTGGACAAATTGATAAAGGAGCACAATGTTCCGTCATAGAAATATCATAACTTTGATAGGAGTACCTCTGTATTAGCATCTTATAAATGTAAGGATGCCGCTCTTTAAAGAGAGCACACCTCCGATATGTCGCTCTCTTGAAGGGGAATCAAGAGTTACTAACTTTATTTTGGATGATGATCGAAGAGAGAGACATTAAAGTTAATTTTTGATATAAAGCTTACTGTAGACATTCTACTATAGATTTTTTTTGTACCTAGGCGAATTCAGTGGGGCTCTACTCAGAAATTTTCATAAAAGATAATTAGATGAATTCAGATTTGACCCGCATCCGGGAGCTTGTTGGAATCTACCGCATGTCAGGTTGATTCCTTAAGATCCCCCTGAAAAGCTTAAGTACTATAAAGATATATTTGCTTCTGCATTTTTCTATAAATCTGTTTTGTATGAACCAAATGAATGATTGCAAACATGTAACCATTAATTGAATCATGAATATGTGTTTTAGCCTTATTTTCTATGCTTAGCTTCTTTTGCTGTACTATTTTAAAACAATAGCTCTTTAGGACGACTCATCCCTAGAGATCACTTAAGCTAATATGTTAACCTGAGAAGATATTACTCTGAAAATGCATCGATTTTAAAGATTTCGAAATTAGTGGGATATTGTTTTCTCCAGGATTTACAAAAATTGTACTTAAAATAACCTCGCCTTCGTTTCAACTTCCTCGGTGAAGAAAAGGAGAAATTCCTTGAGAAATCAAAACCTTCCACACTAGATTAATTTGCGGTCGCGGTAGTCCCCCAACTGAGAAATGGGACGATAGCCAAATCTACCAGTAATAACCCTTGAATGAGTCACTATACCCTTTGATTCATCTGTTAGCTTTTAGCTAATTCTCTAGATAAAGTTAGGAAAGTAACTTCTAAACTTTAAGTGTAGTTGCATGTTATATCTTTTAACTTTGTCGCTATTTTAGTTGTAATCCTTTGTGATAATAATCAAGATATTTTAATCTCTGTTTTGGTTTTTATTCCATTCTTTTGTTTAAATAGGAGCTACAGTCATCTTCGACTCATTTTTCTCAAAATTTATTATAACGCATTGATAAGATTGTCGACGGTGAGTGGAGGTCCATGATGAAGTCTTATTAGAACGTTTTGGCGGTAATGTCAAAGCCGTGAAGTGGCATAAGAGATACTTTCTACGAAAGACCATTGCCAGTGTCACAAAGATCATCTTGCTTACCTCGAGACAAATACTAAGAAAAAGGATGAGTTGATAGCTATGCTTAAATGGCAAGTGAAGACAAATCCCATAGCGGACTTCGATCAAAAAATGTCTGAATTTATTCAGTGAATAAATGATTTGGAGTTAAAGTTAAAGGATAGCCAGGCGCAGTGTGCGTTTTTAGGGTTCATTTTAAGGGACAAGATTTCAAAGATCGCACTTCGGGTCCCTCTAGCAACTCCTCCAACAACCAAGCCTACTAGGTCAAAGCTTCTCATGGCTCAGAAATTTCCTACCATGCTTAACCCACCTCCAACTTAGATGATAATGTAGTGTGGAATTCGTGTCGGAGGGTAAAATTCAAAATTGCCTAATATTTTGATGAGCAGCAGAGAGTGAAGTCCTCCTAGACCATTAATGAATATGTTGCCAAGAACCAACCGCTTGAGCATAGCAATTACTTGCTTGACAAGCGTGTTGTAGAGTTAGAAAGAGAAAATAAAATAGTCAGGGCTGCAAATAGAACATTTAATCGTGCCCTAAAGACCAACATTGATGCAATTGATGACGAGAACAAAATAAGAAGAAAGGAAAAGAAAGTCAAAGAAGTTCTTAGTGCCATAATTCGTTATGTTGTAGATATTTTTATTGCCGAAATTCTTGATAAAGTAGCTCAAGATTTGTAAATTATTTTCATATTTGTAAATTTGACCAGTATATATGTAAATAATGTCATAGTATTGTTAAAGAACTTCACAACTTATGTAAATCTCATAAACTTTGTAAATATCACCAGGTTTGTATTACTTCTCTGTAATGTCACTTTTGAAATGTCTCTGGATTGCTCATTCATTAATTTTTGGTCTTACTGAATCTTTTGTCATTCCTTGTTGTTTTAATTTTTCTAAAAAGCATGTAGTAAACAATTTTTCTAATTATTAGCTTGTAATTGACATATTTGTTTATGTCTGCCATTATGCATAGACCAACAAATCATCCTGTGAGTTGTGCGAAAAATAGTTTACACTAAATTTTGAAAATCTCATCTTTAACCATGGTGGGAGATTTTGAAGAAAATCGCTTCTTCTACTTGTCTGGTATGTCTGAAATTTGTTGATAGAAAGCTCCACCATATCATAGGGATATAAATATTAAAATGTCACCTTTATTTAATAAAGAAACTAATTTAGAGACCAATGTCTGAAAAATTGAAGTAATAACTCTTTGACCCATTCCTCAATATTAATGGGATTTGAGAATTAGAAACCCAAAATTCCCATTCAGAAACACTTAACAGTGATCTTCATAAAGATATTCTTCTACCCAAATTCAGACATTCAAGATGAATAGAATCCATAGATTTTACACCCAGGATAGGGTTTGCATAAACAGTGTCCTTGATACCCAGATTTGGATATAATAAGTTAGTGATTGATAAATACCCGAAACCTAGATTCAGATGATAGATGATGAAATTCTAATATGAAAGACTTGAACCCTAATTCGGGTATTAATAGCTAGTGTTTAAAACGAGAATCTCGAAACACAGATTAGGGTAATAGTTAGTGGAGTTTTGTTCTTCTCTTCTACTTCCGTCTTCTTTGACATGTATGAGCCCTCCAGGTTTTTATTATATATAGGAATAATTTGATTGGCTGCCTCTTGAGCTAGGACATCTCAGTCCATGATCTGATATGCTTCTTCTCGAGCTTGAACATCTTAGTTCATAATTTGACGAGCCTCTCCATTGGCTAAGACATTTTAGTCCATTGTTGAATGTTCCTCTTCTTGGGCTTTGACATCTTAGTCCATAATTTGATGGTCCTCTTCATGGGTTTGGACATCTTATTCCATTGTTTGATGGGCCTCTTCTTGGGCCTATATATCTTAGTCCATTGTTTTTTGGTGCTCTTGGTTAGCTTTGCGGCACCGATGTGGGCTTTTTCGGTGCTTTAACCTGGCCATCTTCTGGCACAACTAAAGGCTTACTCCATCCTCCCTCGAGGAGCCGCTCTGCCATGGCCATCTTGGCATGGATAGAGGCTTTTCTATCATCTTTGGTAGACTACCATTTTAGATAGTATCTAAATATATGGAGCATTTCACTCCCAACCATGTAGATTTTCTCTTTTACAGAAAATAGCTCTTTATTAATTCAATCTCAAATTTTCTTTACAAATTCTTAAATCTTTCCTTACCAAAAGCAGTTAATAATCATACCCTCTAGGGCTTTGCAATGGTTAGTCTCATGACCATTCATCATATGATAGTGTTATTAGGACCCTCCTAAATTTCTTTCATGCTTTGGCTTCTTTTTCTATGATGGCCAATAGTTGAGCTCATCCCTTGTAAGCAAGTAAATTTCTCAATTGATGTTGTTAACATGCACTCCTTTGGAAGTCTAGACTTGAAACTTGATTCTTTTGGATGACTTCTTGACTTTTAATCCCATGGCCTTGTCTTCTCATGCCCTTCAATTGGCTTCCTTTTTAGCACCCTTTGTGCATCTTGTGCAGGAAGTGTTCCCTTTACAATTGGTTGTTGCCATTTACTTGCAAAGGCATTGTAATTAGCCATTATTTTTGTCTCAAAGATTGTGCCTTTGGAATAATATAGAATGGTTCTTCTTATTTTATTAAAGACGTTGTCACTTCCATTCGTCTTTTTTCTGAGTGCACAGATAGGGGTTGGACCAACATGAAAAGGATTTAGACTCCATTTTTCAGGATCATAAGATTTTGCCTTCTTCTTGTTTATATTTCTTAGGGCTTGGAATCTTAACCTTTGTTCTTCATCTTGATTGGAGTTATTGATAACTATACGGGGGAGCCTTGTCAAATGTGGTTCAAAGGACCCTTTTTTAGATCTCTTAAATTTGCAGGCAATGATCAAACCAAAGTAGATAATCTTAAAGGATTGAATTAAGCAGGGTTAAAGAATGATGGAGTTGGGGATTTATCCAAAGCAGAGGTTCAGGCGCTCCTTCTAGCGCCAAAAATGTTAACAAGTTTTCTCATCAAGACCCCAAAATAGTGCTAAGTAAGATATATAGTTTTCAGTGGACAGTGGGAGTGATTCCCTTAGAAAATACCTTCCAATTTAGCTTTGTTTGCAAGTAATCCTTGGTTCAGACCTTTCAACGTCATCGAAAGGAATAGTCGTTGGGTTAAGTACCTTTCGACCTTGTTGGACTAGTATGAGATCTTCTTCGAAAGCCTTCCTTTCAATGAGGTTGATATTCCTTGAGTTAAATCCTTAAAAGATTGGTTTCTACCTTATGAAAAGCTTGGGTATTAGTTTCCTTGAAGTTTATGCCAAAAGCCTTATTCTTTAGTGGATTTCGAATAGGCTTTGACCTTATCACATGCTATCGGATGACCATTGAATTAAATCCGAGTGTCTAAATTTTTTTATTTAAAGAACTGGTTTCGCCCTTGTCGAAGGCTTTGGACTATAGTTTTGACCAGTTATTGACCTTGTCGAATGGTATAAACGATGATGGGACCAAAAGTATGTCGACCTTGCCGATAGAGATCCTTCAATTTGGGTAAACCTAAAGAATAGAAGTAAAACCAACAAAGATTTTAAAAAACAGTAAAGTGATCAACAATGCTCGAAACTTACCATTTTCATCCAAGTAAACTTTATTTTTCTTAAATTCCAAAATCAACAATTTTCCCAAATTAGGATTACAATGCTTTACTTAAGAAAAAGCATGTTTGGAATGAGAAAATCTGATTCCCAAAATGTAACCCCTTGGGTCATGTTTATAGATGTATACAGCCTCCCTTCTGCGCTCTTGCTTTCAATAATATCAAAAGTAAGCATAGCTTTTGACCAGGCCGAAAAGGTTCACTGTAGCATATAAAAGGAGGGCCTTCCAACATTCTTAAAGGCAAGAGCGTGGAAGGGAGGCCACCTGCATCTATAAATAAGACCTAAGGGGCCACATTTTAGGGATCGTATTTTCCATTCCAAGCCTGTATTTTCTTAAATAAAGCATTATAATCCAAATTTAGGAAAATTGTTAATTTGGTAATTTAAGGAAATGAAGTTTACATGGACGCAAAAGGAAAGTTTCGAGCATTGTTGATCATTTTACTGTTTGTTAAAATCTTTGTTGATTTTACTTCTATTTTCCAGGTTTACCACTATTGAAGGATCTTTGTCTACAAGGTCGACAACACTTCTGTCCATGAAAAGATGACCCCTAATGTTAAGGAATCATTTGTGGATCTCGTAGACATGGCCCTGAGATATGAAGTGCTTTTAAAGAAGAAGCCATTGGCAGTAGCATCTAGTGGTGGTACCGTTAATACAAATAAAAGGAAGTTTAACCCAAACTGGAAAAGGAAGCTGGGTAAGGGAAAACCAACAGGAGGAGAACAGGGAAATAAATATAAAGTGTTGTTCGTTTCAATTGTAACAAAAAGGGCATATTTCAACACACTGTCAGTAGGCGAAGGCTATCTCTCCAATGGTCCAGAAGACGCTTTTCTATAACTGCCATCAACCTAGACACATGGTTAAGGACTACCCACTATTTAAGAAGGGTCAACAGATTAAGGTTTATGCTACTAAGGATGGGCCTTCCACCTCGGAAGAGGTCATAGGGAAGGGAGTCTTGTAATATACTTTACTTATTAATAGCATTTTTAGAGATTTATTTGATACCGAAGCTTCTCATAGTTTCTTCTCTAAGGAATTGGTAGACACATTAGAACTTACCCTGGAATTTGTAGAAACCCCTATCTGTGTGTTAAATCCCTTTCATGGCATGACCAATTTATGTAATTTGTAAGAATATACAAATTTCCAACCTTATCCATCATTTTCCATGGAACATGATTATGTTTGATTTTAAAGGTTTTGATATTTTTCTTGGAACGGATTGGCTAGCTAAGTATAATGCAATCCTTGACTGTGTTAGTCGGAGTATAGTGTTGAAAGCCAAGACCAAAAGGGTATTGGAAAAAATACCGTGTGAGGCCCAAATAATCGTATGAGTAGTTTCCATTATTCCTTAGAATAATCTCAAGAAGAGGTAGAGTCTATATTAGTAGTCAAAGATTTTCGGATATTTTTGAGCCGATTAGCAATTTGCCTCCCCGTCGAGAAATTGAATTTCGTATTGATCTAGTTCCCAGTGCGAAACTTGTTACTCAAACTCTACGTTGAATGGCCCCAAGAGAGAAGCAAGAGCTATTGAGTCAAGCTGATGATTTGTTAAGAAGAGGGCTAATTGGACCGATTCATTTGAGTTGGGGATCAGCAGTAGTTTTTGTGGCTAAGTCCGATGATTCTTTAAGATTATATGTGGACTATAGGGAATTGAATAGCAGACCATTTGAATTAAGTATATGTTACCCCCAAATAGATGATATGTTTGACCAACTTAATAGGAATAGCGTATTTTCCCAATTGGACCTCGCTACGGTTTCCATCTGTTAAGCGTGGCGGAGGATAATATACCCTTAACTACTTTTAGAGGGCCGGGCCTTTTCTACAAATGGTTGGTTATGCCTTTTAGGCTGACCAATGCACCTGCATTTTTAATTGATATTATCAATGAAGTTTTTAAGGATGTTCTAAATAAGTTCGTGTTGGTTTTCATTAATGACATCATTATTTGTTCCAAGACCGAAGAAGAGCATAAGCTCCATTTGGAACTGGTGCTAGAAACATTAAGGAAAAAGCATTTTAAAGGCTAAGTTTTTTAAGTGCCACTTTTGGCAATCGGAAGTAAGATACCTAGGTCGTTTTGTATCAGGAGATGTTATTTCAGTTGACCCGCTAAGGTAGCTATCGTGCAAGACTTCAAAAGACCCCAAACTCCCATAGAAGTGAGGAACATTTTAGGGATGACGGATTATTATAGGAAGTCCATAAAGGATTACTCTAAGATCACCTATCGTCTAACTAAGCTGACGAAAAAGGATGTTAAATTTTAGTGGACTCCAAATTTTGAAGAAGCATTCCTTGAGTTAAAAGAAAGGTTGACCAGTGCCTTGGTTTTAGCTATTATAGATGAAGGAGAACAGCTGACTGTGTATACCGATGCCAGTAGAGTTAGGTTGGGTGCAGTGCTGATGCAGCATGGGAAGGTTATAGCCTATGCAAGTAGACAATTAAAGCTTCATGAGAAGAATTATGCAACGCATGACTTAGAACCGTTAGTCGTAGTATTTGCGTAGAAGATGTGGAGGCACTACTTGCTGGGTGAGAATCCTTGACGTGCACGTAGATATGCATATTTTTACCACCATATTTATTCTAATTAATTTAAATAAACGATCATATAAGGTATTTTAACTTGTTTTAACCAAAATCCATATTAATTCCAAATTGTCACATATTCATCTTCATCCAAGGGCAAAATAGTCATTGTTGTGCATAAATTAACTTGAGAAAATTTAATTAGAAATTTCAGTACTATTTTGTAGGAATTTGATTTCAATTACAAGTTATTTCATGAAGAAGATATGCATGCACAAAAAGAACACAAAGGAATGAAGATGGAAATAATTCAAAGTGAAGATCAGGAGGACCCCACCTACCTACCTACCTTAACATACAAATTAGAGGTTAATGCACATGCTTATGGAAATAATGGCTTCCTGCACACTTAAATGATGATTAGTAGAAGCTAATGAATACTTGGCCTCCACACTCAAGGGTATTTTGGGCATTCCCTAGAAATATGAATTAGGGTTTAACACATGTATATATACCCCTTATGTTTCATGTAACCTCCTCTTGCTTAGTCTCTCTTAGTTTTAGTTTAGGCTCAAAAATAAATCAAGCTCTCTTCTTTCTTTTCATGGCTACTTAGCCATTTATTTATTCTTTTCATGTAACTTTTTTATGCAATTTAATAGATGTTCTTTTCCTTTTCTTGTTTAATTCCTTTCATGTTGTAGTGTAGATTTACATTCATGCAAAGTAGATAAGTTTTAATTCTTGTTAATTAGCTTCTCTTTTCCATTAGCTTTCATTTTACTTTCCTTTTCGCTTTCATGTTGCTAGCTACATTTGTTAATCAGATGATAAATATGAGAGGCTAAACCCCTTCAATTTAGGTGTATTGAAGCTCTCTAATTATGTAGCTTCAACTATTTATTAATTCATGCTCTCTTTTTGTGCTTAATAATGATGATGGAAATGGTTTACTAGTTGTTTTTTCTTCGAATTTGATAGCCTATATTGTTGATACCAAATAGGTTATGCTTAAACAATCAATAACACTAATTGCCTCTTCATCAAAATATGATTATGGCAAAAGAAAGTGATTTGGAATTAAAACTTGATGGTCTATATTTTTAATCAATAGTTAATAGGCCATATTTAAAATAGATTTCATTTTCTTTGTCAAGTTCATGAAAGTTAATAAGTGCTTTAAGGGATGTGCTATAATTTGATGGCTTATGTTGGCTAATCAATAGCACAAATATGCCATACTTATGATAACACATCAATTAAAGCACAAATGACCATAAAAGAAAGATCATGATTTCATATATATTGAACTATGTGATCTAGAGAGTGGATTTATTCTCTAAATTGTCATTTAACTCTTATATTTGCATCTCTTTTCTTTTAGTTAGTTAGCTAATTTTCTAGCTTAACTTTCACTCGATTTTAGTATAATTTGATTGAATAGAACTTTTAATACCATCAACTCCCTACGGATCGACCCGTATTCGCCATGTACAACAAGTGTACGCCGTGCGCTTGCGGTTATTTTTTCTTTAAAATTCGTTCGGCTATTTTCTAATTCATAGAAATTTAGATATCGAACAAGTTTTTGGCACCGCTGCCGGGGAATTGTCTTTGATTTTGATTTTCTATTCTTCAAATTATTTTTGTTTGATTTTATTGTGTGTTTGTTTTGTTTGATTGCATTTTATATATATATATATATATATATATATTGTGTGTTTGTTTGATTTTTGTGTGCGTTTGTATTTGTGCTTGTTTTCTATTTTCCTTTTGCATTTGCATATTATTACCAAAAAAAGAAGTACCCACAATTTCAAAAAAACAAATTTGTTTTTTACATTTGCATTTACACCTTTTTCATTTACATTCTTTTTTTTTGTTATCTCTTTTGCATACAAAAAAATTATGCACTATGCACATACCTCTTTTGTCATTCCCTGTTCACTGTTTGTGGCCTCCCCTCTGTCTATACACCAACATTAGCAAACCATCTTCACTTCCACCATCACATTGCAAACCATCACAGCTATAAGCACTTCACAACAATACTATCCACTACACAACACCAGTGTTCCATCATCCCAAATTCAATTGCCTCTTCCTGTCTCGACTCACTTTACCGTCTTGACAGCATATCATACTTCCCCTGAATCACCACACCACCATTCTTCCCATTGATGTACATTTCCCACATATTACAATTACCTTGCATTGCACTTCTGTTTCATCTAAACCAAGATCATCTTTGCCCTATTATACTGCCAAACTCCTCATCCATTCTCAACCCCTTGCAATAACACTCCCCTCTTCAACCCACAAACAAACCACTGCATATCAGTGCCTTCACAATCCTAAACTGCCCGTTGCTTGCTAATAAAATAGCCTATACTTCAACCTTACATACCTCCTCAAAAGTGTTATGTGACGGCATTACAACTTGCTATTCAAACACACACTATCATCACTTCACTTCTACTCAAAACATCATTCTACTACCATACTTCTTTCAACTCCAATTACTACCTGTGGCATCTCTGTGCATCACAAAATCTACAGACCACACTTCAGAAAACATATCCAAATTATTGTTGTCAACCCTCACATAACACCATATGCGAACCACTGTACTCGACCACAACACTATAGCAGATCACATCACAGCACTCGAGCATCACCGCAACACAGTTCTTCCTTCATCCTCAACCTCACCATGAACAATACCATCTACAATATCCACTGAACCCACTCCAGTACGACCATCCCTCCTCTATCTACTGTGCATCTCCACCTCTAAGAAACACGTAGCCAACAACTCGACCAAAACAAATATAACCCCATCATCACATCCACCCGACAACATCAAGCATCGAACATTGCAGCAGCCATCTTCACTGCATCTCCCCTCTTCAACAATCACTTGCCTGTAAAAGCTACAAACGCCGCTTCTTCTACCTCAACCATTCTGTCACCATCGGCTCGAATCAGCCTCGACCTGAAAATAGAGCTCCCACTACCAAAACTCCTCAACATCGCGCAGCATTTCAACCAGAACCCCACTACAAATTGGAACCAAAAACGACAATGATTCGAACCCATTCAACCACCTCCACATAGCCACGAACCAAAACCTACTTAGCAATCCCCAACCAAACTCGAACCAATCGTACAACCCACTACCAATTGATCCAACCTTTTAACGACCCGACTTCCTATCTCCAGAAAGTCGCATAGCTAATGAAGAAAGAAAGGGATAGAAGAAGAAATGAAAGAGAAAGAAGAAAGACGACAACATCAGAGAACTCACGGCGGAATGAATGAAATATAATATATCACATAGAATATTACATAGTATCATATTACATCAGAGTACACAACTTATACAACACATATTAGACAGTTATAAACATCTGTCTAACTATACAACTCAAGTACACAAGATATAGATATCAAACAAACACAGCAGAACCATAATATATCTACACACGGAAGCCTCCTGCTCCATATCTCCTCCAAAGTCCGTCAAGCTAACCTGAATCACTTGACTACTCATACATAACACGAGTACCCAAGAGTTTAATAAAACAGAAAATAAACACTCGAGTCAGACAGGGGTCTGGTGTGAGTAAACGGGTTAAAATTGCTTCACTTTAGAAAAACCTTTGAAAGAAAAGGTATCACGTAAGACTTCCCACACATAAACATGGAAAAGTTTTTACCTTACGCTAACCAAAACATTTGATAGGAAATCGAGTGATATTATAATAGTGTCTAGGGTTTTCAAATAAATATGAAATAGCCGAAATTGTTATATTATTAAATTCCAGCTACTAGCCACAAAAGTGGGTAATACAAACAAAACCGTAGGGTCTCGTAGAAAGAATGGGTTTCCATCAATGGAAGGGCTACTAGGGTGCCGCCCGTCACAGTACTTGGCCTAGACCAACGTGCCGAGGAGCCACCCTAACTCCCCAGCAACACAAGGACGGGATCGTTCCTTACTGAACAGTCCCGAACAAGACAACCCCGGCAGTTGTCCGGAATCAACCGCCCCACACAGACAAAATAAATAGGGACTTCTAGACAGGGGAAAATCTTGTCCTGAAATGGGCGCTACCCACCTAGCCTTGCTACACTTCCCCTGTTTTAGCCATTCCCGGGTTGATGAGGCTTGAGGCTACGATTACCTTTATAGAACACATCTATCTTAGAATGCTCATCGTCCACCTAACGATGTTCTGAAAGCATTCAATCCATACAAGTTCATTCCGGGTTCGAACGAAACCGCAGGCACTATCTCGTTGCACTCATTTTGGAATCACCCTCAGAGTCAACGACCATAGCCCTTGCACTCTTAATCACCATCTCGAACCTATAAGTACTATTCCGTCAAACTCATCACGGAATCACCCACAGAGTTATACTAACGTATAGTCCTTACACCTCGAGTCTTCACAAAGCTCCACTTGGATTCACAACATAACGTTTAATTGGAATCGATGTGGTTTTCGGATTCCAAATATGAAAACCCGATCCCGGTCTCACCGAAACCAAATGCCATTTTAATGTCCAAGTTGTACTTAAGGGTTTAAACAATTAACTTATATTCAGGATAATATAAACAGATAGATGAATCACATTATCACAATAGATAATTCATAACAAATATTCATCTCACAAAGCAGCATATCACATATCAAAGATATCCAAAACATCCAGTATTAACCAAACACCCAATACCAATCATCCAATATCAATTGATCATCCAATATCAATTGATCATTCAATATCAATTGATCATCCAATATCAATCACCAAGTATCAATTAATCATCCAATAGCAGAATTGATTAACTCCAAATTCTCAACAAATACTCAACTAAAAATCACAAATTACATATCAAAATTCATGATTTTCTACCAAGATTACATGCATGTAATTCAATTCAGAATTTAATATAGTAAATTTTTAACAAATATCTTAGTTTTACTGTAAATCTTTTATTTATACTTAACTATTACTTTAAAAATTATGAAACTAATTTTAAAATTACTATCAAACTTTAACTTACATTTTTCATTTATATAACAAATTCAATTAAGTTATAGATTTGGAAGATTTTGGATTTAAAGATGATGAATCAAATTCTGCTTAAACAACAAAATCTAAATTCACATTTACAGGCACTAAGTACTTATAATAATCATGCATTCATATAAACAAATATTCATTGTCAAAGCAAGAATTCATTTGCATGCATCATTATTTAAACATAAATTAAACCAAACATGTTTTTAAAATGATTACTCACTTAATAATTTATGCAGAGCGGTTTAATCCTGGCATTGAATAACTTTGATTTTGAAAATCCTTGCATGCTTCAACCTGATGCTTTTAGAAGAATGTTGAAACTAATCTGAACTTGCTGAGTTGATTTGAAGTTGCAATAGATTTGTATTGCAGGTTGCTGAAGTTGCAGATTTTGTTTTGCCTTTGAATAGGTTTGCACATTTACAGTTGAACATCACTTTGAATTTGCAGGTGATAAATTTTGCATTTTTCATTTTGCTTGTAGATTTTAGTTTCAGATTTGCTTTTGATTTTTGAATTCAATTTTCAGGTTTTAAAAATATCAGGTTGAAGAAAGATTTCTGTTTTGAACTAAGAAGTAAAAACAAAGGAAAAAGTGTTTAAATGAAAATTAGTCTTCTTCTTAAAAATATTTACTAAAATAAAAATAGAAATATTGCCACTTGTATCAAGATTTTACATTTGTCATCCAAATAACTTAAATTCCTTACAAGTGTTATTAAGGGTGTTAGCATGTGTACACATGTTCTTAACATTTTTAATTCATTTTTTTATTTAATTTGAAAGATAATAGAACTTACTTATTTTAATTTCTTAATTAATAAATGTTTACATATGTATAAATAAATTCACTTTTAAAAGAAATATTCTAAAATTAATTATAATGAAAATATATTTTCTTATACATGTATTTTTAAAATCTAAAACATTTATAGATACATTTATGAATATTCTAAATTTAAACACTTTAAAAAAAAATGTTTAAATCTTTTTAAACTATCATATTTAAAATAAATAACAATCTTATATTTGAAAACAAATGATATAATCTAAATTATCTTTTGAAAAATATTGAAATTTAAAACAAAGCTTTAAATCACAATCCATACAAATATAAATTATAAATAGATTAAATTAAATTTCAAAACAACCCAAATTATAACATATACATACATATATATTACAAATTAAAAATTCCTCTTTTATTTAAAACAAAAGATATTTTATTCACAATATATATCAAATATATATTATAAACAGAATAAAATTTCATTAGCTTTGGAAAATAAATCTTATCAATATTGCCAGATTAAAAATTTATTAACCTTTAAAAGATTAAATTTACCAATTTAAATTAAAATTACAAACAAAAATTATCAAATCAATATAATTATTAATGCAGATTATTAAACTGATATTGCCTAAAATTCCGGGTCATTACAAACCTACAACTCTCAACTCACGCAATTACTAACTTCGATTTCTCAAATTGACAGTGAAATTATAATTTCTAGGATTTTTGAACTTCACATAAGTGTTTTGATTGTAATTTGAGAATCCTCGGTCTATTTAGAAATAATTGCTGGGTTTGCTGAATTTAAAAGGAAGGAAAGTGATTTGTTAAGTTGAAATGGTAGAGTTAAGTTAAAAGGAAAGTGTTTTGTTCAATAGTGGGCTAGGTTGAAAAGTTTGGTTGTGTTTTCTTTATCTTTTTTCATTTTCCTTTTGTTCTATTTTGCTTTCAAGTTGTTTCATTTTAATTTATTTTAATTCTTCCTTAAAAAAGGGTTTCAATCGTATATATTTGTTTTAACTTTAATTTGTTTGGTGTTATTTTCATTTATTTTGTTTTGAGTTGTTTGGTTTTTGTATTCCATCCATTAAAAAAACTTGTTTATATTTTGTTTGAAATTTCAGATTGCAGAAGCAGAGACTCAAAAGAAAGTCGCTTGCTAAGAAATAAATTGCTTGCTTATGAAAAAAAAATTCGCACCCTTATGCCTTGCATTGTTGATTGCCTGCATCTGCATTTATATATAAGAAAAAAAATTAAAAATTCAAAAAAAAAAGATTCAAAAACAAAAACAAATTTCATAGTAGTTGCATTGTTAATACAGTTTAATTTCTGTTTTGCATTTCATCCTAGAATTTGTTAATAATAACGGTTAGACATCGATAACACTTAGTTGTATATTAACAAGTTGTCTTCTTTGAACAATTTGATTTCTTGGTGTCTAGGCTAAGGTAGAGTAATAACAATGTATAAACATTATGGTGATTCATAAATATTATAATGGTTGTTCCTCTAAAAGTACTTAAACTTTCGGCTGCATTGCTACGGTGATTCGTGGTGCACCGATAAACCCTATCCATTACCTGGCTAAGAACTATCTTGTTTATCTAAGACAATGTGTGATTATACAATTTTGGATTAACTTAGGATAAATAATTTGTAATTAACCTTGAATTCATTTAGTTGCATTAGTTCATGCATATTTAAAAAAACAAAAAACAAAAATTTCAAAATCCAAAACTAAAAAAATTGTAAATATTCCTTAATGTTTTTAAATCCTCTTTATAAATCAAAAATCCAAAAAAAAAATTGAAAATCAAAAATCGAAAAAAATATAAAATCTTTTCAAAAAAATTGAAAATCCAAAATCAAAACAAAAAAAATTAATTTCCCTTTTGAAAAGTAAATTCTATTTGCAATTATTTTCCTTTATAAATAAAAAAACAAAAAACATTCTTAAAAATGTCTCAATTTCCATATAAATTTTACAATAGTTGTGAAAATCAATACAATCCATATAATTTCACTCAAAATTCTTATGGATATTTTAATGACAACTATTGTGTAAATAACTCGAATTTTGAAACACAAAATTTTCAAAACAACGATCAACCCTTAAATCTGAAAATAGCAATTCATCTCTACTCGAAATCTCTACACAACAAAATCAAATGATAAATGATTTGTGTAATTTTATTTGTGTAATAACTCAAGTCAAGGATTTCAAAATTTGAATTCAATTCAAAATTCAAACGATTTCGATTATAATCCATGACAATTTAATTTCGAACTCCAAAATGAATTTCAAAATCAGAATGAAAATGGAACAATTTTTCAAACGAATTTGGAAATGGAAATAATCTTAACCATGTTACGATTGAAAATATTTGTTCTCAACAATTTCGAATTGAAAATCCTCAAGTTAATAACTATAAATTCAATATTGTTGAGCAAATGAATGAAATTTACGATGATCACATAGATTCGTTGTTTGAAAGTTATATGAAACAACGTGAACTACAAAATCAAATCCTAACGTGTGAACAATCGAGTGATAATCCATCTTTTACCCAAATTTGACGATTTTCAAACAACAACTTTTGAAATTGAAAACGAATAATTTAACAAAGTTATTGAAAATACGTTAATTGAGTTGGATTTCAATTCTTTTGAGGGTGAGAAACTCGATTTAAATTTCAATCTTCCATTCACCGATTTCAAAATTTTGAATATAACAACTTTGGATTTTGAACTTGTGATAAGCAATGAAGTTGTTGATAATCCAACAAAGGAAGATGAATTTAACGAACATGAATTTTTTGGACTTTTGGATGACGAGTTGTTAAATTCCAGCAGGGAAGATAAAAATCACCATTTTGATTTTGAAATCAATAACTTCAAAAAAAATCAATGACAAGCTTGAATAACAAATTGATGAAAATAAACTTGAACTTCAATCAATTGTTTATCAACCCCAAAAATCATCGAAAATAAAACAACTCATACGATTTTCAAAATGACATTCGTTTTTTAAATCAAGATTCAACTTTGAAATCTTTGACGATTTGGTTTTCGAGCTTAATCTATGTCTCGCATACTTGACGAGACAAATGAATCGGTCTTTGGAAGACCGTTTCATTTACTTTTTAACGATATATATTCTGATGCCGTGTAAATACATTTCATTTTTATGTAAATAATAATAAACGTTCCTTTCACTTGGGTTGACCGTGGGGACACAGTCAAAATCAAGTTCGGAGGGAGTCTCATCTTCTTTTTGATTTTTCAGGATTCATTTTTCATTTTTCATCCAAAACCTCAAAAAAATCAAAAATGAATGAAGATCTTTTTTTAAGCATTTTGATTTATTTTTGAAGAAATGCTATAGGATAAATATATGATTTTAGTTTATTAAATTGAAATTTTTGAAAATTTATTCGTCTTAACAAAAATAAAAATGAAGTTTGATTACAAACAACAATGGTTTAACTAGTATACCGGAAGATTCATACGTGTTAATTATGAAATATATCCTAACTGAAAATCCTTGTTTTAAAAAGTGGTTAGTTTAAAGTAAAGGATATAACATTTTTTTTGTCTTCTAAGTTAAGTGGTGCTAAGATTATTTTTGCAAAACTCTCTCTTTTAAAAAAAAAGAAAATTTGACAAAAAACAAAACACTTGTATATATGTAAATATTTTCTATTAACACCTACGGTCGACAGGTGCACGCACTTGTGTGTACACTCGCCATGCTCTGTACCTTTCCCATGTAAGCCCGAAAGGCAGTGCACGATCCGTATATCTGGCCTCAGTTATCTGAGCTAGGTGTGTATATATATATATAAATTCTTTTTAATAACACCTACAGTTGATAATTGTTCACACTTGTGTGTTCACTCGCCACGCTCTGTATTCCCCTCACATCAGTCTGCAAGGCAATGCATGGGTAATATATCTGGCCTCAGTTTACCTGAGTTAGGCGTATAAATATTGTAAATATCAATAAAAAATTTAAAATTTTTTGGAGAGAGTAAGCAGTTGAAATCCTAGCACTATTTTTAACTTATTTGATTTGACTTGTTATTGGAAAGAAATGAGTATATCACTTTGATAATTAACTAAGGATCCATTTTATAATTACATTTTGTTATCAGCCGAAACAACAAGTTAAACTATAGTCTATTTGTTATGATAACTTAATTTTTGTTGGAAATTTTGACGAGTAAATGACTTAAATTTTCAAGATAATGACCGAAAACTATATTTAACTTATTTATGTCAATTTAAAAGTGAATCCTTCATTGTAAATATTTTCAAAAACTCGCATTCATCTCTTTGTAAATAAATCTTGCATTTTGTAAATATATTCATCTTGAATTTGGATTTTTTGGGTAGTATCCGCTGAAAACCCTCACGAGAGAACACTCGTCCTACTAGGGACACCGAGAGGTTTAACGGCTTGTTGCATATGCTCCATGCAATCGTGCTCCCTACGAAAAAGGATTTATCTTAGTTTTTCTTTATTCGAGGACGAACAAAAGATAAGTGTGGAGGTATTTGATGTGCACGTAAATGTGCATATTTTTACCACCATATTTATTCTAATTAATTTAAATAAATGATCATATTGGGTATTTTAACCTGTTGTAACCAAAATCCATATTAATTCCAAGTTGTCACATATTCATCTTCATCCAAGGGCAAAATAGTCATTTTTGTGCATAAATTAACTTGAGAAAATTTAATTAGAAACTTCCATACTATTTCGTAGGAATTTGATTTCATAAGTTGTTTCATGAAGAAGATATGCATGCATAAAAAGAACACAAAGGAATGGAGATGGAAATAATTCAAAGTGAAGATCATGGAGGACCACACCGACCCACCTACCTTAATATACAAATTAGAGGTTAATGCACATGCTAATGGAATTAATGGCTTCATGTACACTTAAATGATGATTAGTAGAAGCTAATGATTACTTGACATCCACACTTTCTCAAGGGTATTTTGGGCATTCCCTAAAAATATGAATTAGGGTTTAACACATGTATGTATACCCCCTATGTTACTTGTAACCTCCTCTTGCTTAATCTCTCTTAGTTTTAGTTTAGGCTCAAAAATAAATCAAGCTCTCTTCTTTCTTTTCATGGCTACATAGTCATTTATTTCTTCTTTTCATGTAACTTTTTTATGCAATTTAATACATGTTCTTTTCCTTTTCTTGTTTAATTCCTTTCATGTTGTAGTGTAGATGTAAATTCATGCAAAGTAGATTAGTTTTAATTCTTGTTAATTAGCTTCTCTTTTCCATTATCTTTCATTTTCCTTTCCTTTTTTTTTCATGTTGCTAGCTACATTTGTTAATCAAATGACAAATATGAGAGGCTAAGCCCCTTCAGTTTATGAGTAATGAAGCTCTCAAATTATGTAGTTTCAACTATTTGTTAATTCGTGCTCTCTTTTTATGCTTAATCATGATGATAGAAATGGTTTGCTAGTTGTTTTTGCTTTGAATTTGATAGCTTATATTGTTGACACCAAATAGGTTATGCTTAAACAATCATTACACTAATTGCCTCTTCATCAAAATATGATTATGGCACAAAAAAGTGATTTGAAATTAAAATTTGATGGTCTATATTTCTAATCAATGGTAAATATGCCATACTTAAAATAGATTTCATTTTCTTTGTCAAGTTTCATGAAAGGTAGTAAGTGCTTCAAGGGATGTGTTATAGTTTGATGGCTTATGTTAGCTAATCAATAGCACAAATATGCTATACTTATGATAAGCACATCAATTAAAGCACTAACGATCATAAAAGAGAGATCTTGATTTCATATATGTTAAACATGTGATCTAGAGAGTGGATTTATTCTCTAGATTGTCATTTAACTCTTCTATTTGCATCTCTTTTCTTTTAGTTAGTTAGCTAATTTTCTAATTCTCTAGCTTAACTTTCACTCGAGTTTGGTATAATTTGATTGAATAGAATTTTTAAAATCATCAATTCCCTACGAATCGACCCGTATTCGCCACGTACTACAAGTATATACCGTGCGCTTGCGGTTATTTTTATTTCAAATTCGTTCAGCTATTTTCTAGTTCATGGAAATTTAGCCACCAAAAAATCCTTCTAGCCCTCTTTAGTTCATTCCTGATCTTTTAGGATTCTAGTAGTAATTTCCTTCTTTAAATAGTTGAAAAAGTTCAAGCTCTTCACGGATCACAAATCGTTGAAGTATTTTTCACTCAGAATGACCTGAACTTGAGGGAACAGTGATGGCTAGAATTCTTGACGGCTTACGATTTTGATATTCTCTATACGCCAAGGAAAGCAAATGTGGTAGTAGACGCTCTATGTAGGAATGTTGTTTTGGCCCTTTTGGAAGTCACTACGACAATCGTTGAAAGAATTGCGAGCAAACAAAGGGAAGATTGTCTTCTATTGGAATTTATTCAAGGGATTAAGACGAGCCATGGTTCTATTTTCGAGATTGATAACCATAGCACTTTAAGGATGAATGGATGATATGCGTTCCTGATATAGATAGTCTTAGACAAGAAGTTTTAAAGGAATTCCATAGTTCTAAGTTAAGCATCCACCCTGGAGTTAATAAGATGTGCAAGGATATGATGCGAGAGTTTTGGTGGCCCGTGATGAAGAATGATATTTCAATCTATCTCACCTGATGTGAGATTTGTCAGCAGATAAAAGGTGATCACTAGAAGATGGCTGGTTTACTTCAACCTTTGGAAATCCCAAATTGAAAATGAAAAATGATATCAATGGATTTTATCGATGGGTTACCCAAAACTAGAAAAGGAAATGAACGTATGTGGGTCATTGCAGACCGGTTAACCAAGAGTGCTCATTTTATTCCTGTAAAGTCGACGAGAACTATAACTTCTTTGGCAGAAATTCGTATAAGAGAGATAGTAAGATTGCACGGAGTCCCAGTAAGTATAGTAAGTGATCAAGATCCAATCTTACTAGTCATTTTTGGGAGGAATTGCAAGTAGCTTTAGAAATAAAGTTTAGCTCCAGCATAATATATCGCCCCTAAAAAGATGGTCAAACGGAGAGAGTGAATTAGATTATAGAAGATCTTTTGAGGGCGTGTATTGTGGATTTTGGAGGATCAAGGGAAGATAATCTTCATTCATTGGAATTCTCCTACGATAATAGCTATCAAGCGAGCATTGGCATGGAACCCCACAAAGCTCTCTATGGACGTCCCTGTAAGTCGCCGGCTTGTTGGGTTGAGATTGGAAATTAGCTAGTACTTGGGCCGGACATAATTTGAGAAGCTACTGAAAAGGTAGCGGTGATAAAGGGAAGGATGAAGGAATCCTTAGATCGCCAAAACAATTATGCCGATAAAAGGAGAAGAGATTTGGAATTTTAAGTCGAAGACTCTGTATTTGTAAAAATCACCCCAATAAGAGGGGTTTTTCCGATTTAGAAGGTCTGGGAAGCTGGCACCCAGGTATATTGGACCTTTTAAGATTATTAAAAGAATTGGACCACTCGCCAACAGGGTTGAATTACTAGAAATATTATCGGGGTCCATAATATTTTCCATGTGCCTCATTTGAGAAAGTATGTTCATTACCCATCATTGATTGTGGAGCAGTCGATTCAAGAGGATTTGGAGATAAAACCAAACCTGGTAATCATTAGACATCCAATTCATATAATAGATCAGGATGAGAAAAGATTGCGCAATAAAGTGGTGAAGTTAGTAAAGATTCAGGTGGAGCGAGGATCGCCAAGATTGTACTTGGGAGACGGTGGATCATATGAGGGAAGCCTATCTAGAACTGATGTTGGGATATCCATTGTTGTATATATAGGATATGCATTTTTATGTTATGGATGTTTAGTGCAGAACCTTTGTAAGGATTTCATGATATATAGTACATGACCTTTTGAGTTGTTATGAGTTATATTTTTATTTGCTAATTTATGGGTTTAATTCTTTTAAGGGGGAGAGTGTAACGATCCAGGATTTAATCACTTTAATTATAGACATTCATATATATTTTTAACAATTAATTGATGAATTTTATAACTCAAATTAAAACTCTTTTAAATAATAATTAAAGATGTTGAAATAGTTTTTAAATTTTGTTTAAAAAATAATTGGTTTACAACAAAATAGTTCATAGAAAAATAGAACATGTGACTAAAGAACATTTCCAAAATTTCGGCCTTTCGACACCGAAGAGTTGTTGGGAATGTTGTTCATCTTTGTGCACTATATGTACATATACATAAGAATTAATTAATTAGATAATAATACACTTAGAAATAAATTATCTTATATTAGTTTTGATTAGTAAGTGATGTGACAAGACAGTTTAAAAAATAATAAACATTTTATATAAATATATATTAAGTATTGTCACATCTTAGATTTGTAATCATTAACTATAATTATCCCTTGTCACATCTTAGTTAATTAATAATTAAACTTATATATATAAGAAAGTGATGCGGCTACACATAATAATTATATTATATATATATATATATAAAGGAAGTGATGTGACTAAAAATAATAATTATGTATATATAGGACATGATGTTGCAAAAATCTAGTGGAGGGTATGTACTCGTAGGCTATTTTTGTAATTTAACTTTTCTGCTAGTATAGAAACCACTTTCCTACCATTTTCCTCATTTTGTAAATTCATTTCAACTTTCTAAATTCTCTTTCAAGCTTTCATATACACTTTATTGGCTTCCTAAATATTTCTAAAAGTCTAAAAAGTTTAGTTCATCCACTATTAAACTTCTAATTCTTATTAAAGGCTTTCTTTCCACATTTCAACACCTCTCCTCCACAAAACGAGCACATAGCCACTTTTAACCACCTTAAGTCGAACCCATGTACCTCTAGCCGAACTCTTTGTCCAATTAAACCTCCAAAAATCTCATTTTTTTCAAATTAAAGCGAAGACTTAGCTCATATACAAGTTTTAGAGGAAGTTGCCTTGATTTAGTCAATTTTTTTTAGTAAAGTTCTCACCTTTTTACTAAAAATTTAAAACATATATTATCGTTTAGTTTATTTATATAAATGATGTGTGTTTGTGTGAAAATAATTGTTGGTTTATATGAATGTATAAGTGCTTGACTTATAGTGATGTTTGGTTATGAATTTTATATGCTTATGTGACATGATTTGAAACTAGACGTGACATGAAGTTTGATATTTATATTAGTTAGAAAGTTGAGATCCAGGCTTATATTAGTGGTTTTTATGTGAATGAAAATGTTATGGTTTGAATACATGATGTATGCTAAGAAAGTTAGTACCTTTACTCGTTTAAGCGATATGTAATCCCTTGTGTAAGAACTTTGAACTTGGGTTTCAAATTTAAAGATATATTTAAGTTAAACGTGTTTGAATTTCAAACATATGTCTTTATGATTTACAAAGTGGTAAACTTTTCAAGAGTTAAAGTTCAAAAGATTTAGAAAAACCAAACTTTAAGTTTTCAAATTACGGGTCGTGTAGCAATAGTCGCTATGGAAGCAGTTCGTTGTACGAACTACTTTTTCAAATCTATAAGTGTTTTACTTAAATATATATTATAAAAGTCTTTAATAACTTATGTTAAGTATTAGAAAGATATTAATTATTTAATTAATTATTTAATTAATGATTATTTATTTAATTAGTACTTAATCATTAATCAACAAATGTAATTAGTAGCTAAGTGTTAACTAAGTTAATTATAATTAGTTAAATAATTGAAAGTTAATTGTTATTTAATTATTAATTAGGGATCTATTTATTATTTAATTATTTATTTAATATTAATTAATTATTAATTATTTATTTAAAGGGGAGTTAATTATTAATTAATTACCGATTATGTTAATTTTAATTAAGTTATTAATAAAATATTATTATTATTTAATAAAGGTTTAATTTATTATTTAATTAATAAATATGTGTTAAATCACTTTGTTTCTAAAATATCATTTCTGTTTAAAATTGTTTTTCTTTTTCGAAAATGTTTTAGATCAATGGATTTCTTTGCCAATTACCCTTAAGTAACTTCAAACTAATATGAAATCAAAGTTATTGTGTCATGTTTAAATTAAATATATGGTTATCCATATGTAAACTCTGGATAATTTCCCTAAGTGGCGGATTGTCCGCTATTTATAAGTTAATCTGTTTTAATTTAGAAAGTATGTTGTGTATATCAGAGTTCCTCAGTGAGGACGCGAATAATGGTTACATGCTTCCAAAAGAACCCGAATTGACTTATCCGGAAATATCGCTAGGTTTAGAGACGCCGGTTTTCGATAAGTATAATTTATCCAGACTACTCCAAACTAATAACACTCGCGATTGATTGTTTGGAAGTATGCTATGGAGATGTACTATTCTTCCTAAGAGTGATTCCAAAATGGAAAACAGTAAATGTTGAAGGTTTTTACGGTCCTGGAACAACTTGTATGGATGAATACTAGCATTGCATTGGTTGTTTGGAGGGAAATATTAGCATTCCAAGATGGTCTACCCAAAGAAAAGGTAATCGTAACTCAAGCCTCATCAACCAGAAATGACTAAAATCAGAGAATATGCTTCAAGGCTAGGTGGTTCACTACCATTAGGGTATGGTCATCACCCAATTTAGATTGATATTGTAGATTATGCATGCTCCGGGCTTATTTAGGTTGTTGATCACAACCATGGTAATGACATACTCGGTACTATCCAGCAAGGGGTAGGGTCGATCTTGACTCGTAGGGAGTTCGTATGAGGCTCTCGGTGTATTTTATCAAGAGATGCGCTGTGGTAGGTGGTATCCTGGTGCCTTGTCATTGTTGGAATCCATTTTCCAATACGTGCCTTTACGGACTTAATTGTGCCCAACTACTAAAATGTGATATGCAAGCATTTCAACTATATTAAACATTTATTTTAAACTTAGACGTTATGATAATATCAAATGATTTTATATAGAATTGCTTTGGTTATCATAAGGAAAAAACTCGACCATGTTTATGTGCGGCGTGGTTTGACGAGATACTATTATTTTGAAGGTTTTTTGTTATTGTTTATATATCTAATAACTTATGCTTTACTCACATCAGACCTATGTCTGACTTGGAGTTTTATTTTCTTCTGTGAAACTCTAGGATACTCAAATTTTTATGAGTAGCCAAGTGATCCGGGTTTCTCACAAATGCATTTTAGAGGAGCTCGGAGCAGGTGGCTTCAATGTTAATAAGCTAATATCTTATTCCACTGTGTATATATGCATGCATTTTGTATTAGTGATGTAAGGACAGGTATCTATAACTGTCCTAATTTGGAATCTTGTACTATTATAACACTGATGTACTAGTATGGCCTTATCTATATAAAATCTTATGTTAATTAATATATGTTGTTTCATTCCATTATAAGATTCTACGATTATGAAGTTTCTTTTTATCTTTCTTTTCTTTTACCCTAACGATTCATCTTTTGTAGTGTGAAAAGTGGATCATTACATGTGGTATTAGAGCTGTGGTTGAGCGAACACCTATGCTTTAGGTTGGGGTCGACTTCGAGAGCGTGTATTTGTAAATTTTATTCATATACATATATATTCATGTTAGTTAGATTAGCTATGATAAGTTTGATTATTACCCTTCCTTAAGGATTTATCTCATCTAAGAATCCTAAAGATATCTTACTTTATTTGAGTGGTGAAAATGAGTTCTAGAAGAGGACGAGGAAGAGGAAACAGTAGCACAACAACCAAAAATGAAAGAACTCCGAATGCTAGAAGGGGTGGAGTAGCTATTGAGGCTGTAGTTTCAGTACACCTCGAGTAAACTTTGCAACTTTGTGCAAGGACTTCACAAATCTAGGAAGAAAACCATTCAAGGGTACCGAATCAATCTTTAAAGTATAAGCTTGGCTGTAGTCATTTCAGAAGATTTTCAAAGGTTTGGACATTTCTAATGATCAGATATGGTTTTTGGCATCATGGCAATTGCAAGAGGGTGCAGCTCTATGGTGGGATTCTATCACCGCAAATGTTCCAGAAGATGAGTTCTCATAGGAAAGATTCAAAGAAGAATTCGAAAACTAATTCATGCCAGTTGCCGGAAAAACTCGATTATATAGAAGTTTCATGGATATCAAGTTGGGGGACCTATCGATGGTTGATTACGAGACGAAGTTTAATGAGTTATCTCATTTCGGTCCTGGATGCACTGATACCCCCAAAAAGAAGAATATGATCTTTGTATTGGATATGGAGGAAAAGTTCTATGAAAAGATGACCGCTCATATTAAGGAATCATTTATGGATCTAGTAAACATGGCCCTGAGATATAAAGTGATTTTGAAGAAGAAGCCATCAGCAGTAACATCTAATGGTGGTACTGTTAATCCAAATAAAAGGAAGTTTAACCTAAATTGGAAAAGGAAGCCTGATAAGGAAAAACCAATAGGAGGAGAACATGGAAACAAATATAAAGATGTTGTTTGTTTCAATTGTAATAAAAAGGGGAATATTTCAACACACTGTCAGCAGGTGAAAGCTATCTCTCCAATGATCCAGAAGACGATTTTCCATAATTGTCATCAATCTGGACACATGGGTAAAGACTGCCACTATTGAAGAAGGTTCAGCAGATTAAGGTCTATGCTATTAAGGATGAGCCGTCAACATCTGAAGATGTTAAAGAGAAGGGAGTTTAGGTAAGTAATTTACTTATCAATATCATTTTTATTAGAGCTTTATTTGATACTGGAGCCTCCTATAGTTTCATGTCTAAAGAATCGGTAGATAGATTACAACTTACCCCGGAATTTGTAGAAACCCCCATTTGTGTGTCAATTCCTATGGGTGGTATGACCAGTTCATGTTTAATTTGTAAGAGTATACAAATTTCCTGCCTTAACCATCATTTCCCATGGAACATGTTTGTGATTAATTTTAAAGGTTTTGATGTTTTTCTTGGAATGAATTGGCTAGCTAAGTATAATGCTATCATTGACCGCGTTGGCCGGAATATAGTGTTGAAAGCCAATACTGGAAGAGTATTGGAAAGAATATCGGGTGAGGTCCCATATAATCATATGAATAGCTTCCTTTATTCCTTAGAATCATCCCAAGAAGAGCTAGAGTCTATACTAGTATTTAAAGATTTTATGAATATTTTTATGTCGATTAGGAGTTTGCCTCCCCATCGGGAAATTGAATTTTGTATTGATCTAGTTCCCTGTGCAAACCTATTATTCAACCCCCACGTAGAATGGCCCAAGAGAGAAGGTGGAGCTAATAAGTCAAACCGATGATTTGTTAAGAAGATGGCTGATTAGACCAAGTCGTTCGAGTGAGGGATCAGTAGTAGTTTTTATGACTAAGTCTGATGGTTCTTTAGATTGTGTGTGGACTATAGAGAGTAGCATTCGAAATAATTATCCATTACCCCAAATAGATTATATATTTGACCAACTTAATAAGGCTAGAGTATTTTCTCAATTAGACCTCGCTATGGGTTTCCATCAGTTAAGGGTAGCGGACGATGGTATACCCTTAACTGCTTTTAAAGGGCCGGACTTTTTCAATGAATGGTTGGTTATGCCTTTTGGGATGACCAATGCACCTGCATTTTTCGTTGATCTTATGTATCGAGTTTTTAGGGATGTTTGCAACATCCTATATCTGGAGGCCAAAAGCTAAGCGCTATGGATGCTGCGGTCATCCACAGTATTAGATTCTAGTAATGAAATATGGTAATGCAAATGGTATGCATAATATTAGAAGCATTTGTATGAAAAAAATCATAGATTTTCAAAACAAAATCATCACAGTAATTACATTTCAAATAAAATCATATCCAAGTTATAAAATCCCCAAACGTATTCCCAGGCAATGATCAATTATAATTTACAATAATACATCAAGAGCGACATATGAAGATGCCCACTTGGATGATCAAAGCAATATAGACATAAATGTCTTAATACACAACGAAAACAAACAAAAATAGAATTCCTAATCAGTTATCCGTCAACCACCTGCTCTTCTTCGGATGCTTTATTCTCTAAAGCTGCTAAAATCTGAAAACCTAAGCCCTCAGCCTACTCAAATCAAATTTTAAGCAATCGAGAGTTTAAAGGGAAATAAGAACATCGAGTCAGACACAAAGCCTGGTATGAATAAATCTGTTGCATCTCTATTATTGATATTTAGTGAGACCATGCCACTTAGTGGAATGGGTTTCCCCTCACTAATATCCTTTTTAAAACATATATTTTACAAATCCTTTCTTGCAACCAAACTGGTAAATCAATTGATTATAATAATAATATAGCAAGATTCATTATGCTAAAACAAGAAATAAATGTACTAACTGTCCGAAATATAAGCTAACTGCTCTTTACTGAACTAACTGTGCTAAATTGTAATTATACCAAAATATCAATTTTCTTTATGCTAAACAATGGACTACCTGTCCATAAAACAGGTAAAAAGTGGACTAACTGTCCTTAAAAAGTAGCAAGCTCCGTTATGATAACAAATGAACTAATTGTTCATAATTAGGCTAATTGCCCTTAGTTGGACTAACTGTCCTCTATGCTGACTACCCTCAAAATAGACTAACTGTCCGAATTTAGATGAGCTAACTGCCAGAAATTTTCTTAGGGTTAACTATCCTTTAAATTTTTCTTCAAAACCTTTAAATAACCCTTTCAAAACTATTGAAGGTAACTGCTTTGAAACCATTGAAAGTACCCCTTTCAAAAACAACGAAGGTAACTTCTTCGAAACCAATAAAATGCCTTTGCTTTAAAAGCTTTAAAATATAAGACATTCTCTTTTAAAACCATTTAAAACTTACCTATGGAAAACATAGGAAAAACATTCTTTCTTAACTTTGTCGAAACCCTGGGGAACCATCCCTTTCGAAACCATTCATAACCTTTTGAAAGCATCAAAACCAAAATCTCTCGAAAGCACTTTGGGTTCAATTTAAAATAAGTGAATAACTTTCGAAACTATTCGAAGTTGAAGACTTCGAAACCCTTTAAAATGTTTCGACCAAAACATTTGGATTATGCCTTCAAATAGAGCAAAAGGATTAGAAAAACATTATATTCGAAGGCATTTGCTTTGAAACCATTTGAAAGTTACTCATTCAAAACCATTTCTTAACAATGAAGTGATGATGTCCAAATCATCCCTTCGAAAATAATGGAGAGATGGCTAATTTGAGAAAACAAAAGGTCACCTTCGAAACCATCTGGATCGAAAGGTAGGAAGCGACAGCTATGGTTTCGACCATGTTGAAAGCACTCATTTAAAACAAAAGAGCAACCCAATTAAAACCATTTGATTTAATCAAAAGCATTTAGGTCAAAAGCAGTCTAATTCGAAAGCAAGCGGGCGTATTTTCCTTAAAACCAAATCAAAGCTTCACCTCTTTCGAAACCTCTTATTTCGACCCTATTTTTTTCACGCTCATCTGATTCATTACATACCAGTTGCCGATACCATGTGCATTGGTTTCGACCATGTCGGAAGGGTAGTATGGAGGCAGAACCTAGGTGTTGAAGGAGATGAAACGGTTAAAAGTTGTTTATTTGTATTTTAAATAGTCCTTTTGTACCTAATCTACCATGTTTGTCTAAATCTGATTGGTTGCCTGGTTTTTCTTTTCAAAATTACTACCATCTTTCCATTTTTGGAAATTCTAACATTTTAGAAAAAGTCCCTTCTCCTATATGATTATATAAAACATGTAAGTCTCATACGTTAAATAATTTTATATAACCACTAAAACATCTTGGAAAAATTCTAGAAAATCAATTCATATATGTTTTCCAACATATAAAATTTTTAGACCCAAATAACAAATTATTTTCCCGTAAATTATTTTATAATGCAAAATACCATTTTATTTACTAGAAAATTCATAATAAATCCACGAAAATTCATAAAATTATGAAATTGAAACTCATCTTTAAAATATCATTTTAGATCAATATAGAAATTCACAAGGTAGTTAGATGTAATTTTATCGGGTTTTCATCTCAAAACATATCATAAAACCTATATGAACATACATAAATCATCAACAAGTATATAGTCATTTAAAAAGACGGCAAATCATTGCAATATATTCGTATTTAACCTTAAAATCGAAAACAATAAAAATTAGAGACGTAAATATTTTTCACCTTTGGTTTGAAGATTAAAGTAGCTTGAGATTTGAATTAGCTTTTCCTTTAGCTTTTATTAATTTCCTCTTCCCATTTCCTTGTTAATGGCGGCCGACCTCTTTTATAAAAAAATTAAAATGATTTGAACATGTAAACTATACACGGCCAAAATTTGGAGATATATGAATGGACCATTTCCCATACTACCCTCCTTAAATTCATGTTAAACCCTTCCTTAATTATTATTTTTATTCTAAATGGCACGACTACTTTAAATATAATCTAATCTTAATCTCCTAATCAACACATTTTTTTATTTAACTAAATATCCTAAATAATGTTACCAAAAATCTAGGGTGTTACAATGTGCTAAATAAGTTAGTGTTGGTTTTCATTTATGACGTCCTTATTTATTCCAAGACTAAAGAAGAGCATAAACTCCATTTGGAACTTGTGTTAGAAACATTAAGGAAAGGTATCTAAAGTAGAGGTTTCAACCTTGTCAAAAGCAGTGAGCTTGTCGAAAGCAGTTTGCTTAGATGTTTTGGATTTGGGTTAAAAATCTCTGGTTAATGTGATTCAGGGAAGGGTTTAGACCTAATCAAATGTGGTTGCTCAAAGGGAGATAGCTTGAATCATTTAATCTGAAGTTACCTGATTATAAAAGGTTTCGACTGTGTTGAGAGGGTCCTATTGATATAGGCGACACCTGAAACATAATGTCAGAGCACATAAAAGCTTTAAGAATAGTATAGTAATCCGTAAAATTAACAACTTCCCTTTATCCAAAATAAAGATGATTTTATTACTTGAAATCCCCAAATCAATTTGGTAATTAGGATTTATAGCATTTTTTCTTGAGAGAAAACACTTTGGGATGGAAAGAATCGGATCCCCAAAATGTGACCCCTTGAGTCTTTTTTATAGTAGCAAATATGTTACCGCCTTTGTCGAAAGGAAGGGTTATGCCTCTATTCTGTATTGCCATGTAAGTGCTTCCGACTCTGTCAATAGGCATTGTTCAATATTTTCGATGATGTTGATTACTCCTGAGCACTTGTTTCTGAATTGGTGCGGAACCCTCTTGAATCACATTGGCTTCAACCGTTTCAAAGGCTTACTATAGCTCTCAAAGGGGTTGTTCAGGACAATGCTTGCTTTTGCATGGTTTAAATGAAGGTGAAACCTTTGGTTTCAAAAGGTTTGGCACATATGCAAAGTGTTGCTCCTCAATGCATTTGAAAGGTGTTGCTTAGAGTCATTCGAAAGATCTTCATGGATATGGATTCACCTAGTCAAAAGGTTGTTACTAAAGGAGGAAGGGTGCTTCCGACTCCTTTGCCTCCTTCGAAAAGTATCAATCTACTGAATCTTCATTGTAGAATCCTTCTGATACCTTCAAATGGTTTCGAGACCTTCAGGCTTTAAAGATAGCATCCCTTCAACTCTTTCTGAAGGACCGGTTGGAGTACTTTTCTCTTGCTCTATTTTGTTCCCTGCTTGGAATGGTATCAATTAAGTCGAAAGGTGGATTTTTGGAGTAACAGACTTCATAAATTAAACCCCTTGGATAATTCAGTTACGATGACTTCCAATATTAGAATTTTAGTAAATTCCAAAATTAAATTTCAAATGAATTTTAGTTATCGAACGATTATTTTATTTCATTTAAATAATTTAACATTCATTATTCCATTCCAGCTATTTATTATAAACACATTCAGTACATAGAATTTCATATAAATAAATTTATGCTTTTACTTTTAAACGAACATTCATTTTGATTCTTTATTTATATACATTGATCATTTCAATTTTTTTTATCGATTACTTACAATTTAATATTATTAACTTTACTTTCTAATATAAGTTATCATCTTTTCTCATATTGATTTTTGTTATTTAAAATTTTAACAAAGTTTATGTCCAACAAATTACATTAATAAATCATTAAATTTTATTTCTAACCATTTTTTGTTTAATAATTATATTAAATTTAATAATTGAAATGGTTAAAAATGTTGGTCGTTACACCTTTATTTTATAAACTGGACCTACTTTTATGATTATTCAACAAATAGATCCTTTCATGATTATCCAACAAATGAATTGTAAATTGTTTAACTGAAATTGTATCATTTAGCATAATCTAATATAAAAGCTTGAGTGCGTTTATCCTAACAGATATGTTCAAGCCTCTAAATGTTATATTAGTCGTACGTTTATAAATTACAAGTCCAAACTCACATGAGTAGTAATGTAATGTGATGACCTGTAATGACTCGCCTTCTCGACCCTCGAAAGTCCGCATCTAATACATCCACAACACTAAAATATTGAACGTCGAAGTGTCCAAAATGCAGATTGTTAGGGTAAATAAAGAAAAAAGAATTCAAAAAATATAATCTCCTAGCGGAACGATAACATATAATATAACGAAGACAGTAAACTCATCTTGAATCGACGAAATACAAAGAAGATAGCTGAATCGGTAGTCAACGGGTCCCGGAGATAAAAAATGATATTGCTTGTGCAAATTAATAAATCGTACATTTAAAATAGTGAAAAATAGGCACAAGGACAAACTTTGAAAAATATTTAGGCTAGAGGACAACAAGTTTCATTTTTGGACTGACGGACAAACTTTGAAAAAAACTAGGCCGAAGGACAATGCTAAATATAGCTAGCATTTTATATGGCGTAAAACTATAATGTTAGTTCTAACTAGCATTTCATATAGTGTAAAAACTAAAATTAATGCTAGTTATAACTAGCATTTTCCTTCAGTCTAATTTTTTCTCAAAGTTTGTCCTTCAGTCCAACAATAAAACTTGGTGTCCTTCTATTTAATTTTTTTTCAAACTTTGTCCTTGTGCCTAATTCCCTCTTTAAATATATGACCCATAATTGTGCTCGATTTTTACCTCACAAAAATATTTGTAAAATGTTTTAAAACACTTTCAAAATATTCTTTTAAAAAGTTAATTATGTTTTTAAGTGTATTAAGAAGAAGGATAAAAAACAAATATCATTAAAACATTATTTACTATAAACCCAAACATTTTCCGCTTAGCTTTATTTTTAGACATACCATTTTAAAAGATTTCTCATTTATGAACTATCATTTAACTTTTAAAACAACATTTATTGTTAAGGAAGATAATAAATTCTTTTATAACTTCAAAACAACATTGATTATCGAAAGAAAACAAATCATATTTATAATCTTTTATAAATTTAAAAAAACATTAATTATCCCAAAGAAAAATTCAAATTTTTAATCTTTTTTTAGAACAACATTAATTACCCTAATGAAAATAAATCAAATTTAATCTTTTATAAATTTAAAACAACATTAACTATCTTGAAAAGTAATTAATCAAATTTATTCCTCTTGTTATAAATTTTAAACAACACTTATCCTTTATTTCTAAATTTTGAAAAATATTTGAAATTATAGTGTTAAATAACTTTCAAAGTGAAAAACGCAACCAAGCATTTATTTTGTAAAAATACAAGCATAAGTTTAACATGCATAAAGGTTAAAGAAGGTGATATTTCATAAGTGACGGTATAACAATAAGAATATAAGTAGCATGAGAATATAAGTAAATCAAGCAACATAAGAATATAAGTAAATAATATTGGCAAGAAATCATTTAGGGTCTCTCTATAAAAGTCCCCTAGACTCATACATATAGATATGTATGTCGAAGTGTTCCGTAGTGACCAATTCATTACGTATACATTTCGACTTTCCTCCTGTTTTTGTTCCCTGCTACACAATGGTTATTTAAGTCATCCGCTTTCAAGTAGGAATCATGTCCAAACAAATAATCAAATATAATATATAAACTATCATCCAGGCAGTCAACAATAATCTATAGTAGCACAGATATCACATAATTTACTTAGAGGTGAGTAAACTCACAAAAGTTTTGGTTGGCGCTTTCGTGTTCCAGTTTTATCTAGAACGACGTTCGTTCTTCATTGAAAATTAAAATTACTCCACAGTCAATAAATCTAATCCAATGCGTAAACGAGTCGAATGCAAAAGACCGCGTCCAAATCTGACGCCATATGTAATAGTTCTTGAATAATAAACTGAACTAATTAAACTATTAATTACTTAATCACTTAATTAACAAATTAATTACCCCTAAATCCTTTTCTTTCTCTAATAATCGTACATGCACACGTGACTTGTACACGACATTGCCATGCACAACTCATCCTACCACTAGAGCTATAATCAACGATATCGGATGTTGTCCGCTGCAATCATCCCTTCATTGCAAAGCTTCGCCATAGACACTAAGACTTCCCTTGTGAACACCCCTATCAAAACGCATTGGTTGGACCTGCTGTAGCGACCTAGAAATGTGCTCCACCTAAATTTGTGTCACTACCAACTAAACTCCTGAATTAGGTGCTATTTGACACGAGAAACCCAAATCCAAAGTCACCTTTTCCTATATAGCCTCAAATCAAGAACAATATGAAACCATAGCTAAATGCCTATAACAGTCGGCTACCACAAACACAACTACACAGAATAAAATGGACATGATTGGAACATAACCCTCCATGAGTTCAAAGAATCTTGTTTGGAGATTTTTCGTTACTCGGATTGTTTGATTTTGATTTTAAAGTGGAGGAGTCCATTGCTTCATTTATTGGAAAAATGAAGAATGAAAAGTGTAGGAGTTTACTTAGTTCTATAAACAAACAATTTCTTTACTTTAAACTCAAGTTAGCCTAGAGTTTTAAGCCACACCTCTTATCGAAATCAATCATCATTAATTTATGTTGAAAATATTGCATTTGATTTGCTTTCTAAAAAAAATCTGAAAAGGGAGAGTTTTGCGGTACTCTGCTACACAGAATCTCATTCACATATGAACCAGGGGAGATAGAAATAAAAATACGATTGTGCACCAAAATGCGTCATGATCGCAGATCAATAGTAAAATGCACGGATTATTTCTTTATATGAAATTTAAAAATACCCTGGTTTGGCCATAAAATATGTCAAACGAAAATCTAAATATTTTCCCAATTAAAAATACCCCATCTCGCCTACGCACCTAGAAATACGACCACACCCTTGGTTCAAAATTCGAACGCTCACACAAAATCTGGAAAAAAGAAAAGCCCACCTAATCACAATGCCACATCACCTACGACTACCATCCACCGCTAGATTTTCCCCAGAGCTCCCTCATCGCCTCTGCTACCAATCCCCCCTATGCGCACCTCTATCCCTTTCTCTTATCGACGCATTTGTCCACAAGCCCGAGACCAAAAATAAGCACACTAAGGCCCTAGTTCGAACTAGTTTAGCTTAACATGAAGCTAAAAATCACCGCGTCATTTTTCATAGATGCCCATCGTCCCATCCTCTTCTATGCCAAACGCCGTGACTTGGAATCAGCTACGTTGCCGGACATTAGCGATATGCCTAAATCCAATCATCTCTAAATTTCTCCTCCCACACGCCACTATTTCCAAACCACTCTTAAAAATCATGTATTCCAGCAACGATCGCAACTATATGATCCATTCATTAATTTATGATATTTGAAACTCAATCAATATTTATTCACTAACTGTTAAATGTTGTTATCTCTTTCTCTACTTAATGAAATTAAATGAAATCAATTTTAAAATATTCTATACTCAAAAACAAATAACTTTCATTTTGGAATCATGTTTTAAAACTAAAAAGATATGAAGATATTGATTATTAAAGTTGAAGGTTCAACTATTTTAACAAGAAAACATGAACAGAGAGGCTTTCCTGGAAGAAGTATAGTATTTTTGAGTTATAGGTGGTAGGTACAAACCATGTCGAGCACATACATATATACACATATACACATCATAGACACATATACACTTAGCATAGAATAAAGATCTATCCAAAATCAACAGTTATATAAATATATGCAATAACCAGTAAACAAAACAAGATGTTTTACTCAAAGGTTTTAAAATAGATAAACAACATCTTTATCTCCTTCCTCCAAGCTCTTGAACACTTAACCTATTTTTATTTTAATGGTAGATCTTTTTTTATATATGAATAAGCTAGGCTATATATAGAGAAGGAAAGGGAACAGTGAAACATAGTGTGGCGGATAGGTTTTAGCTTCATCGTCTTTTTTTATTTTATTTTTCAACTTTTATGTGCTTGATTTTTTTCTTCCTTGTGGGCTGATTTGATTTTTCATGCTTGATTTTTAGTTTGCAATCATGAAGTTATATATTTATATATATTTAAATGTCACATCGAGTCATTCGTGGGAAAATTATCTCAAGCACCGACGTCTCGTGTTGCTCAACGTTCTACGCTAAATCCTCCTATTCCAAACACGATGGAATTATTCTCAAAATTCCAATTTTATCATATTCTGCAGTTAGTTTTTGAAAATTTAGTACAACTTTCAAAATTCATAGATTCAGTTGTCCTCAATATCAAAAAATTAAGTTATTCGATTTATAAAAAATAATATTTAAATATTTAAAATTAGTTAATTATTCTAATACTAGATGGCTAAAAATTTGGATCATTACATACCTCCCACCTTAAAAGAATTTCGTCCTCGAAATTAGAAAGCAAAGAAATAATCTAAGCTAGACAATAATCATATATTTTATCATATATGCACATACATAATCATATACTAAATAGCCATAGAAAACTAGGCATACACTACACATACCAACAACTAGTTATCATAACATCATCTCCGAATAGGCTTCTTTCATAAGATCCACAGTTTCCCATGTACAGTCTCTGGGATTCTCACTCCATTGAATCTTGACAAACTTTGCCACTTTATTCCGAAGTCTCTTCTCATCCTGATCTATAATATAAGCTGGATGTCTGACCACTATCAAGTTTTGGTCTATCTCTAAGTCTATTTGAACTGATGGCTCCATAATTAATGGTGGATCATGAACATATTTTCTTAGATGAGATACATGGAACAAATTATGAACTCCTGCCTCCTTTCCGGCCATTCAACCTTATAAGCAAGTAACCCAATCCTTTCAAGAATAAAAAAAGTTCCAATATACCTTAGAGCTAACTTCCCAACCTTTCCAAATCTAATCGCTCCTCTAATTGGCGAAAACTTCATGAATACAAGATATTTAACAGAAAATTCCAGATCCCTTACACTTTTATTATCATAGCTCTTCTAGCGAACTTGAGCCTCCTTCATCCTCCTCTTAATCAATTCAACCTTCACAGATGCCTCTCGAATCATATCTGGACCAAGAACTAGACAATTCTAGACTTTACCCAACAAGCTGGTGACTTGCACGGCGTTTCATAGAGAGCTTCGTAAGGTGCAATGCTTATGCTAGCTTGACAACTGTTGTTGTAGGAAAATTCCACTGAGTGTAGATGATCTTCTCATGATCCTCTAAAATCCAAGATGTAGGCTCTCAACATATCCTCTAATATGCGATTAACACTCTCAGTTTGACCATCGGTTTGAGGGTGGTAAGAAGTACTCAAACTTAACTTTGTTCCTAGGGCTACTTGCAACGCTTCCTAAAATTTACCAGTAAAGACAGGATCAAGATCACTTACTATACTTATTGGGACTCTATGCAATCTAACAATCTCTCTCATAAAAATCTCTGATAAAGAAGTTGTGATTCTAGTTGATTTCACTGGTATAAAATGGGCACTCTTAGTTAACTGGTCCACAATGATCCATACTCCTTCATTTCTCTTTCTGGTTCTAGGTAAATCATCAATAAAATCCATGGATATCATTTCCCATTTCCATTCTGGAATCTCCAAAGGTTATAACAATCAAGTTGTCTTCTGATGATCACTTTTGATTGTTGACAGCTCGCACACCTGCTTACAAAGATAGAGATATCCTTCTTCATTCCTAGCCACCGAGATACTCCTTTCTTATCCTTGTACATCTTATGAACTCCTGGATGAATACTTAATTTAGATCTGTGGCATCCCAGTAAAATTTCATGCCTTAATCCATCTACAGATGGAATGCACAGTAGTTTGTTCAACCTCAAAACACCACGTTCGTCCACCAAAAAATCTGAATATCATCCCTCCCCAACTCCTTGAATTAATTCCTCCAGATTTTTTATCTTTTCTCCGACTATGCATAATTCTTTCCAGCGGAGTTGGGGTAACCTCAAATGACATAAAACTGCATTCCTTCTTAGAACATCTGCTACAACATTCACCTTCCCTGGCATATCAAGAATATCCAAGTCGTAGGATGCCAGAAACTCCAACCATCTTTGTTGCTCAGATTCAGATCCTTCTGTGTGAAAATGTATTTCAGGGGCTTGTGATCCGTGAAGAGATCAAAATTTTCACCTAGTTAGAGAGAGAAGACTAATTTACAAGAATTTCAAAGATAACAAAGAAACAAAAAGAATAGAGAGATTCTTACCCAACAAATAGTGTCTCTACATTTTGAATGCAAAGACAACTGCTGACGACTCCAAATCAAGCATTGCATAATTCCTTTCGTGTGGTTTAAATTATCTGCTTGCATATGCAATCACCCTACCATTCTACATTAATACAATGCCCAACTCTACTCCACATGCATCGATATAAACCATGAATCCTCTCCTTCTATCTGGAATAGCTAGAACTGGCGCACTAGTTATTCTCTTCTTTAATTCCAAAAATGCTTCCACGCACTTAGGAGTCCATCCGAACTTCTCACTCTTCTTAGTCAACTTTGTAAAATGAGAAGAGATTTAGGAATAATCTTGTATGAACCTTATATAGAATCCATCCAATCCTAAGAAACTACAAACTGCAGCAGGTGTCTATGGTAGTTTACATTGTTGCCTAGCTTCAACTTTAATCGGGTCTACTAAAATACCCTCTCCTGACACAATATGGCCTAAGAATCTTGCCTTAGACTACCAAAAATGACACTTGGAGAACTTTGCCTTCAAAACATGTCTCTGCAAAGTTTCTAATGCTACTTTCAAATGGTGTTTATTCTCTTCTTCAAACTTAGAATAGATGAGAATGCCATCAATGAAAACTAACATGAACTATTTAGAACTTGTCTGGAAACGTAATTCATCAAGTCTATGATAGGTGCATTGGTTAGCCCGAAAGGCATAATCAACCACTCGAAGAAAATGTGTGGACCCTTAAATGTAGTTAAGGGTATACTATCCTCAGAAATTCTTAATTGATGAAATCCTATAGCTAGATCAATTTGGGAAAATACTGTTGCCCCATGGAGTTGATCAAAAAGGTCATCAATGCAGGGTAAAGGTTATTTTTTTCCAATGGTCACCTTATTCAATTTTCGATAGTCCACACACAATCTTAGAGAACCATCGAACTTAGCTACAACAATTGTTGATGAGCCCCAAACCTTATAACTTGGTCTAATCAACCTTCTATTTAATAAATCCTAGGTTTGATTTACTAACTCCTCTATCTCCCTCGGAGCTATCCTTCTTTTGGGTTAAATCAAAGGCCTTGCACCGGGAACTAAACCAATTCGGAATTCTATTTCTTAGTGAGGGGGTAAGCTTTTAACTTCTTCAGACACATTGGAAAAATTCCTAACAACTTCAATAGACCCTAAATTTTCTTGAGCTTCTTTAAGGGCATAAAGGAAACTACACATATGGATATCGGGTTTCTTACATGATACCTTAGCCTTTGTTTCTATATTGTTACTAAACATACAGTTCCCTAATCATATTTTAAGACAACCTCATACTTAGATAACCAATCCGTACCCAAAATAATGTCAAATCCTTTAAAGTCTAAGACATATGGGTCGCAAAGAAAGTTATGGGAAAAGTAGGAAATAGGCACAATCCTATAGATCATATTCAAATGTGTTACCCCCCATATGGGATTAGATATGCACATAGGGTTTTCTACAATAGTAGGAATGAGGTGAAACTTGTCTACTGATTCTAAGTAAATAAAGCTATGAGAGGCACCAGTATCAAACAATGCTCGAACACAAAAGCCATTAATAAGCAAGGTACCTTCAATGATGCCTTTTCATTTCATGTTTTTTCCTCTTCGTTTCACGTAAGTTGAAGTTGATGGCTCGTACTCTATAGCATACACCTTGGGCTGCTGCACTTTCTTCATAAGTGGACAGCCTTTTACCATATGCCCAGGCTAATGACAATTGAAACAGTGGGCCTTCTGGACTATTGGAGGGTAGGTCCATTTTGTTGTCGAGGTTGTTGCTGCTTCTGAACTTCCAAATCCTTGCAAACCTTCACGATGTGGCCCTTCTGCTAGCAATTGTGGCAAATAAAATACTTGAAATGATTTCCTTGAGTCATTTTGCTCGGCCTCCCTTTTCCTTGATTCTTCCAATTGGGGTTGAACTTCCTTTTATTGGGGTTGTTGCCATTCGTATTTCCACTGGGTACTACTGAAGTAGGCTTCTTCTTGTCCAATCCTTCGTATCGAAAAGCCATGCCCACTAAGTCAACGAAAGATCCATTGAGATGGCCCGTCATCATTCCATGAAAACTTTCCCTCAATCCAGTCACAAACATCTCATTCTCCTTTAACCATGTATTGATCAGTTCAGGTCCAAAGCATGAATGTTCATTAAACTTGTTTTCATATTCTGCTACGAAAAAATCCCCCTGTTTTAAATCCATGAAATTTCGGCATGTCCTTGTCTTACCTATAGCAGGCAGGAACTAGCTTTAAATTCGTCCTTAAATTTGTTTCAAGAGAACTCTTCTTTAGGAACATTTGCGGTTAAAACCCACCATGCGGCTGCTCCTTCTTAGAACAACCAAGAAGCTAAAAAGCATCTCTGCTCCTCGACCAGATTAAGTCCTTTGAAAATCTTTTCACGGGTTCGTAACCATGCTTGAACTTCCATGATAGATTCTGTCCCCTTAAAAGGTTTCCCTCTCATAGTTGTGTAATCTTTGCAAAGTTTGCCCTTGGATGAACCGACGCTGCTTCCTCGGCAATCCCTACTCTTTCGAAATTCAGGGTCCGACCATTTGTGGTTATGGTACTGTTAGCTCCCCTTCCACGTTTGCCTCTAGTGCTCATTGCTTACTACATGGACATAGTAAGATGATACTTTCTAAGCTTGGATGTAATACACTCCAAAGATGGCACTAATCAAATTTATCAAAGCTAATCTAACTATCAAGGTTATATTTAAATACAAATTTAAAATTACAAATGTGCTCTCTCAAGATTGATACAAACACAAAAGCCTAGGTGTTTTTTCAACCTATGCGTTGATAACAAATTCAACAAACCGCCTTTCTTTCCATTGGAAGACGAGTCATTAAAGGTGAAAGAAAGAAATAGAAAAGAAGAACTAAACAAAACATAGAATATAACAATGGAACAAAATAATATATTCCATAACATATGCTTTACATAGTCACTGACAATATAATACATCAGATTAATAGTAATACAGAAACCATACTTGGATAGTCATAACAATTGTCCATACATTACAATCCAAAATACATATACAAACACAATGGAAATAGATAGTAACTGGCTAACGGCGAAGCCACCTACTCCAGCTCCTCTAAAATGTAATCGTGAGAACCTAGGTAACTTAGTAACTCATAAAAATTTAAGTACCCAAGAATTTAGGGAAAAATAGAAAATAAACTCTGGGTCAGACATGAGTTTGGTATGAGTAAACGGTTAAATTACTTTAAATTGAAAATCATTTGAAATCAAAAGTATCTCGTAAGATCATGTTGCACATAAACACAGACGGATTTTTGCCTTACGATAACCAAAACACTTTAATAGAAAATCTAGTGATATTATCGTAGTGTCTAGTGTTTTCGAATAAAATAGAACATAGTTGGAATGCTTGCATCTCACATTCCAACACATTTGGGCACAATAAAAAACATACGACACTTATTGGATGTTAGGCTCCGTATATAGCAAGGTAAGGAACTACCGTCTGAAGAGTGCACCTCTAGATAAAATGCACAGGGGTATGACACTTGTACCACTGCTACACAGAATCGGCCTACCACTTGACGAGTAGTACCGAATATATCACCACTATGGTTGTGATCATAAACTATACTGGAGCATACCAAAATGGGACAAATATCGAGTCTAGATCTAGTGATGACATACCTTAATGGGAGTGACCCACTTAGCACTGCTACATACCCTGTTTTTTCCATTCCTAGTCGGTGAGGCTTGAGGTTCCGATTACCTTTCAAGAAATGTATATTTAGAATGTTCATCGCCCTTCAATGACGATGTTCTGATAGCATTCATCCATACAAGTCTGTTTTGGGTCTGAACGAGACCAAAGACACCATTTCCACTACACCAACTTTGGAACACCCCTAGGGTTAGTGACAAATAGCCCTTACACTTCAAAATATGCATCCTAGATCTTGCCTTTAGAATCTTCCAAATCGCTCGCTTAAATTGGTTCGAGGTGGTTTTCGGATAATACTATTATCTGATCTCGGTCTTGTCGAACCAAAACAATAAATTTTTAAAGGCCAAGTTTGTTCTAATAAAAACAATTCGACAACCAGAATGAAAATATTTACATATGAAAATTCATTCCATATGTTTACTTTATCATGACCTATCCATCGAAATTAGTTCTCCTATAATCATCTCATTTTTCGAAACTCGGAATAGTGATTAGTACAAGTCGAATTACTTCCAATAAAACATGTCAATATTTTATTGAAAGTACTTTAATTTGTTTGGCCACTTAATGGCTAAGATAAAAAATAATTGATATCAATACTTAAGAGAAATATAAGTCAAAACATAGATCGTTAACCTCAATCGACGATTTATAATTAATATTAAATCAATTTACAAATTAGAACTAAATTGATTTCAATTAACCGAGTCAAGTTATATATTTTTACCCCAAATTATTTGTCAATCAAAGTAATTTAATAAAATGAATTATTCTTGGTTAATTTAAAACTAAATAGTCTGTTTAAAATTTAATTTATTAATTAACATATAATTTATTTAAATAAGAAATTACTTATTTATTCACTTCACTTGTTATAAACATTAAATTTTAAATTGCATAATACTTGACAATATTTGATCACATGGAAATACTTCGTGATAGGATCTCGATGCAAAAATTCGCATGTCGTTGGATTTGAAATGAAAGGGAAATAATGGTTTTAAATTTATAGATTATTAAATAGACTATTTAATTCAATTTTTTTTAAACACAGCCCAAACTAATACAAACCTAACCCACAAACCCTTCTATCTTCTCACAGCTCTTCCTCTCCTCTCTCATTCGCGTGCACGAAGCTGTGCACGAATGTGTGCACATACACACTCCCTCCGGCCATCATAGCCGCCGATCAACCTCACACATCGCCCACGACCACCCCATCTTGCCTATGCACCTAGAACCGCAACCATACCCTTGGTTTGGAATTCGAAAGCTCACCCGAAAACTGGAACAAAGCCATTCCCATCTAATCACCATGCCACATCACCTATGACCACCATCCACCACCAGATTTTACCAAAGCTCCGCCATCGCCTCCGCTACCAATCCCCCTCTATGCGCACCTCTATCCCTATCTCTTACCAATGCATTCGTCAACAAACATGAGAATAAAAATAAGCATACTAAAACCCTAGTTCGTACTCGTTTAGCTCACACATGCAACTAAAAATTACCGCCTCATTTTTCATAGATGCCCCATAGTCCTATCCTCCTCCATGCCAAACGCCGTGACGTGAAATCAGCTAGGTTGCTAGAATTTGGCGATATGCCTAAATCCGATCATCTCAAAATTTCTCCCCCCATACGCCATTAAAAATTTCCAAACCACTCTTAAAAATCATGTTTTTTAACAACGATCACAACCATATGATCCATTCATTAAATTATGATATTTGACACTCGACCAAAATGTATTCACTCACTATTAAATGTTGTTTTTCCTCCCTACTTGATGAAATTAAATGAAATCAATTTTAAAATATTCTATACTAAAAATCAAACAATTTTGTTTCGGAATCATGTTTTAAAACTAAGTTGATGTGGAGATATTGATTATTAAAGTTGAAGGTTCAGCTGTATAAACAAGAAAACGCGAACATAGAGGCTTTCTATGACGCCCCACCTCGAGACCCACATTAACAAAGAGTATTACTAGGTAATACTGTCTGCTAACATGGAGAATAGAGCTAGTTAGGAGCAATCATCTATAGCTTTGTCTTAAACATCAATTAAATATGTTGATTAAATGCTCGGTTTGTTTTCTATTTCAAGTGGATCGACGTATTCAATAAATGCTTAATACAAAACTACAGGTGGCTAACGGATCTATTAGAACAAAATACAACAACAAAATGCACATTATATAATAGAATAGCAAACAAATAGATATATACATATACACTGATACATCCCAATACGATACATAATGATACATCACAAGTGGTTCGAAGACCACAATATATAACGAGTCAAAACAATATACACATTAGAGTCAAACAAAAGGGCTACAACTACACAAAAAGGGATAAGCTAATATCCAAGCGGAAGCATCAAAGAAAAGCTAAGTCCAAAAGCAGGTATCTAACCTGAAACAACTCGTTCTGATCCGAATATAAGATGCATGGGTCGGTCTAGCTAAAACAATCAGATCAGCAATAGAGATATGAAGTATAAGGTAAAGGTGAGGTATCTTATCGAATGAGAAGTAATAACATAAGTAAGCACATGTCATAACTACAAGTGAAGTAGCATCACTAAGCATATGTATATCCTCGAAAGAGATAACTCAACATTAAAAGCAACTAAACCTAAACATGCCTCATACCATCAGCATAATCCTAAAAAAATTATAACGGTTTAGAGAAACAATATCTCCTAAAAAGGAGAAATTTCAAAGCTCAAAACTCGCCATAAATGGCAATCTCAAATCTATTCTCAAAATAGAGAAATCTCAAATCTAAAAAATATGCCATAACAACAATCATATATATATATATATATATATATATATATATATATATATATATATATATATATATATCTTGAAAGGAGAGTATAAATCTCAAATAAATGCCGTAGAATGGCAAATCTCAAATCTTAATATAAACATCAAGTGTTGGAAAATGCAAATCTCAAATAGAGAACTCGATAAAGAGTTCAAGTTCCAAAGATTTAGTCGCCATATATAATGCATCGAACGACTCAAATGGCCAAATATGTAAAAAGACGATACACTTGGAAAATCACAAATAATCAATGAAATCATCTCAAAGATATAGCACGTGCTTATGGCCAAAGACCGCCAAGTACTGTTCTCTCAACTATAAGGTGCCACGTCTCGTAGACAAACATCCCAAAGGACAACATCCCGAAGGACAAATACATCTCTTAGACAAACATCCCGAAGCACAAATACGTCTTTTAGACAAACATCACCAAGGACAACATCCTGAAGGACAAATGACCCGAAGGTCCAGTACTGGCAACTCGAGAATGTGTCACAAACACTTAGATAAGAAGCCGAAAAGTGTTAATAATGTGTCCCATACCACACGTTCTCACTATTTGGTTTACTAACCGCTAGCCAATGCCACATCAAAAATCAATAAAAATATTTGCCTTATCTCATCGGCAAATACAACCCAAAGGTCACAACATTCAAACAGACAAGTCAGGAATTAACCGAAAAGATAAACGCATGTGTCCCATACCAAGTGTTTTACCCAGTTGTTTAATTCTCCTTCTCATACACTCGAATAGTGCAAAAACGTGAATTTCATATAAAAAATAATTTGTTTGAAAAAACAAGCTTTTAAAATAATTTTTCAAAATCGTTTTTGGAAAACAATTTTTGAAATTCCCTTATTATGGAGAATTTTTAGTTTTTATAGCTTGAAAATAATTTAAAAATATTATATAATATTTATTTCAAAAGACAATTTATTTTAAATTATTTCAAAATTATTTGGAAAAACCCATGCCCGTAATCAAAGAAAGATCAAAAAATTCTCATAAACTAACACTCGACTTTAACTCAAAAACAATTCTTCTTGAATCCCAAATTCACCAAAATCTTGGCTTGCGTATCGACAGGATTCATGGCCATCAAACACATTTAGAAATATCATAAATACATGGAGCAGAAAGTCGGAAAAGCAACATGGAACAAGGAAGTACAAAAAATACAAGGCAGAAAAACATTGCTACCCAAATCGACCTACAGGTCGACCTGGGTGTCGACCTTAACAACCCATAGCTTGAACCTAGGGTTGACCTTGTTATCCCACCTTTTGGTCAAGGCTGGAATATCAACAAATTGGCAAGGAAGAATGGATATCAGGATCGGAGACCGATTGGAAACAAGGCAGCAATCGATGTCGTTAAAATTTGGTCGAGCTTCGATCAGGACGAAATCGATTGGCGATGATGATAGGACTAGGAGAGGGTACGTTTCAAATTTCAGGTCACGGAGTTCATGTGATCAAGATATGATCGATACAAATTAGGAAAAAATGTTGTTCAAATCCATCATAGAGCCTTGTTTGAATCGATCCTGTTCGACTCCATCCGGATTCAGTATTTTCACATCGATCCAATAACGGCAGCGTCGTGTCGATTTTACTTCGTATCCATCATGATAGAACGACTTCATATCGATCAGGGTGCAATACAGTTCATATCGATCACAGGTGAGCATAGCTCGTGTCCATCCCGTTCGTGGTTGTTCGAATCGATAGCATCTGAGTCCTTGTTGGTATCCATCATGCTCAAGCGAGTTGATTTTGTATCGATGATATCTGCAGCGATCGATACGAAATATACCCACGCTTATCGATACGAGCAGGGGCTACGGTGAATATATGAAAATTGATAATCGAATCGAAGGGCCGAAGTGAATGGACACGAATTCACAATCGACACGAACGAAGCTTCGGTACTTGATGTAACTCGGTCAATGTGGCGAAGGATTTGGATCTCCCTCGGTTTATCGTTCCACGTCACGAGCAGGCACGTGCTTCTGATCGATGCGAAGGGGATGTATACGAAACCATGGACATGAACTCAGCAGCCTTCGAAAAACATGAGATTGCATCGATCATATCTCCTAAACCACAGGTCCAAATGATACGAAATTTTCACAGGAGCTTACGTACAAGCTAAAGAATGTTCCTCCCAAGTTTCAGCTCGATTGGACCATTTCTTGATCGATACGAAATTGATTCACATCGATCACAAATCGATTCAAAACTTGGTGGGATCAATCTCGTGGCCCACTCACGTGCCAGAAGGAGTCTCCTAAAGTTTAAGCAAGATATCAGCCTCCTACGCCTATAAATAGCCCCTTGAAGCCTACAGAAAAATGATCTTTTGGCTATTCGACGTCTAGACTCTGTCGGATTCAATTCTACACTTCATCATAACTATTGTATTCGAATTTCTTAGTTGTAGTTGCTGTAATCATCTGTAACCAACAAGGGAAATCAATAAAGGATTATCAATTGAAGTGGACGTAGGCCGGAGATAGCCGAACCACTTTAAATCTCGTGTCACTGATTGTTATTTCTGAATTGTTATACTTAATATTGCTTAGATCTGAGATTTGTGTTTGGAATATTGTTGATCTATATTCATAACTTGGTGCTTTCACGATACTTGGGGTTTGTGACCAATTTTGGCGCAAATACTTTGGTGCTTTCATCGAGAAGAACTAGCACCCGCTAAACCGGATTTGAAATTTAGATTTGAAAGCTTGAAGAACTCATATTTAGAAACAATGACTCGACAAACAAGTAAAAGACAAAGGGCTGAGAGAAGCCAACAAGGGGGAAGTTAAGAGGCATCCTCTGGAGATGGAGAAAGACAAGCTTCGATCTACTTCACCAGGGATGAGGTGGAGCCTATGGCAGATTCATTACATGAAAGACTATCAAAAAGTCAACAAGATATGATGCAGACTTTCTTTGAACAGATGAGAGCAGCGAATGCGCAGAACCTTGGACCAACTACAGCAGTTATAAATGCAAAACAAGGAGCTAGGATTGCTGAAACCAACGGAGGTCAGACTCAAGGTCAGAATGCAGAACCAGAAGGCAATCAACAAGGACTTGGGGGCAGACCCTCAGGATCTAACATTTGAAGACATACGGATGGAGCTCAACAGGCTAGAGATGAGCCACATGAAGAATACATACCAGAATTCCCTCGGGGCATGGGGGCAATCTTTGACGGATAATGTTGGATTAGCTGAGATCATTAGGAGAACTATGCACAGAGGCTTGACCAATAGAGATCTGGAAGGAGTGAACAAGAGTTCGTTTACTCGGAAAATCAGGATAGCTCGAAATCCACCAGAGTTTAAGCAACCTAACGTGGAGGTATATAATGGCAAAGTTGATACGACTGATCATTTGATGAGATACATGAGACACATGGAAGTACTTGGGGCATCGGAGGAAGTTATGGCCCGATATTTCCCTCTATATTTAATGGATATAGGTGCAATGTGGTTCAGACAGCTGGAAGAAGGATCTATCAAAACGTGGGCAAAGTTGGTGGACAGGTTTTTGAGGCAATTTTGGGTTCATATTAAGAGGCCAAAGAACATGATGACACTAACATCAATAAAGCAAAGGGTGGATGAGTCACTTAGAGCATTCTTAACTCGGTTCAATGCGGTGGTTGCTTCGGTGGATTGGCCGGATCCATCGATGGTTTTGATGGCAGCGGTATCAGGAGTTAGAGAGGTTTCAGATTTCAAAGTATCTCTAATACGAGACCCCCCATTGGATCTTAGAGAATTCTTTCATGAAGCTAAAAGATACCTTCGACAAGAAGATGCATGTGCAGATTTGAAGTTAAAGGAGGTGAATGCGGTTGAGGATGGAGGGCCATCCGTCGGAAGCTCGGATAAAGATAAAGGAAAAAGGAAGCTGGATGACGATTCAGGAAAAGCTAGGAAGCAATGGAAGGATCCAAAGTTTTCCACATACACAGGATTAAATGAGACGCTGGAGCGAATATACACGGAGACCCGGAATCGCATTCGCTACCGAAGGCCGACTAGGAGAGAACCTTCTGAACGTGAAAGGACATCCGGAAGGCACTGTCTCTTCCATGATTTGGATGGACACGATCCAATAGCTACAGGCACTTGAAGGATATAATCAAGAGCATGTAAGGAATGGACAGTTGCGACAATATGTCGGGACTCGAAATGCAGCGGTGGAGCTGGAACAACCACCGCCTACCTCAATCATCGATGGTGCGAGGCTCAGGAATGATGGTCGATTGGTTATCAATTGATTGGGATAATATGAAATAATTAGCAAGCTACTGGCAAACGGCAAAGTCATTTAATCATGTACAGGGATGGAGATAGCCCCTAGGCATGCTCTGAATGATGATAAACTGCAATGCTATGGTTTGTGAAATCTGTCTTTTGATTTTGGATTGAACGCTTGTTTTTCTGGTTTGGTTTTGGAGTTTGGTTTGAACTCCTGGTTTTGTTTCCATTCTGGCTTGGATTCTCGTTTGGATGATTGCTTTCTGTTTTGGATGTTGATTCGGATTTTTGATTTTCTGATTTGATTTGGATTTTGATTCGATTTTTGTCTGGTTTTTGGTAAATGGTCGTCAGGTATGGATTATATATGGAGAGGGGTAAGTCTCTTCGTCCACATGTGGCGAATTGGCTTATTCAGGTCGTCGAGTATGGACTATGCTCGACAAGGGTCCGGAGTGATTAGGATTCGGCCTAGGACTTAAACCCTGTATTATCGATTATTGTTTCAGGTCGTCAAGTATGGACTATGCTCGACAAGGGTCCGGAGCGACCAGGATTCATTCTAGGACTTAGGCCCTATATTATCTGTTATTGTTTCAGGTCATCGAGTATGAACTATGCTCGACAAGGGTCCGGAGTGACCAGGATTTGGCTTAGGACTTAAGCTATGGCATTGTACAATGTCCAGGGACACTAGACCACGGTCTTCAAGTGTGGATTGCGTTTGGCAAGAACCCGAATAGGTTAGCTCAACGTCCAGGGACACTGGACCACGGTCGTCAGGTGTGGGTTGGGCTTGGCAAGAACCCGGAGAGGTTACGGACTTGGATATCGACCCGGAGAGGTCCTGGATTCGGTTATTGACTATCGAATAAGGGTGGAGTAGGACTCGATTATCGAGTTCGGATGGATATGGAATTGACTAAAATCTTTGATTACTGGATTTTGAATTAGGCATCGACTCGGAGCAGTCGAGGATGATGTACTTTGATGATATGGCTATAAATGGAATGTGGTCTTCGAATATTGGATTCGGAACTATTCAAAACACGCCTTCTTATCACAAGGCATGTTTTGGGCGACAAATGTTATCCCACCTTTTGGTCAAGGCTGGAATATCAATAAATTGGTAAGGAAGAATGGATATCAGGATCGGAGACCGACTGGAAACAAGGCAGCAATCGATGTCGTTAAAATTTGGACGAGCTCTGATTAGGACAGAATCGATTGGAGATGATGATCAGGACTAAGAGAGGCTACGTTTCAAATTTCAGGTCAATCGGAGTTCGTGCGATCAAGATATGATCGATGCAAGTTAGGAAAAAATGTTGTTCGAATCCATCATAGAGCCTTGCTCGAATCAATGTTGTTCGACTCCATCCGGATTTAGTCTTTTCGCATCGATTCAATAACGGCAGCATCGTGTCGATTTTACTTCTTATCCATCATGATAGAATGGCTTCGTGTCGATCAGGGTGCAATACAGTTCGTATTGATCACAGGTGAGCACAATTCGTGTCCATCCCGTTCGTGGTTGTTCGACTCGATAGCATCTGAGTCCTTGTTCGTATCCATCATGCTCAAGCGAGTTGATTTTGTATTGATGATATTTGCAGCGATCGATACAAAATATACCCATAATTATCAATCTGAGCAGGGGCTACGGTGAATAGATGCAAATTGATAATTGAATCGAAGGGCCGAAGTGAATGGACACGAATTAACGGTCGATATGAACGAAGCTTCGACATTGGATGTAACTCGGTCAACGCGGTGAAGGATATGGATCTCTCCCGGATTATCGTTCCACGTCACAAGCAGGCACGTGCAAGATCGATGCGAAGGGGATGTATACGAAACCATGGACACGAACTCAGCAGCCTTCGAAAAACATGAGATTGCATCGATCATATCTCCTAAACCACATGTTCAAATTCTACGAAATCTTCACAGGAGCTTACGTACAAGCTAAAGAATGTTCCTGCCAAGTTTCAGCTCGATTGGACCATTTCTTGATCGATATGAAATCGATTCGCATCGATCACAGATCGAGTCGAAACTTGGTGGGATCGATCGCATGGGCCCACTCACATGCCAGAAGGAGTCTCTCAAAGGTTGAGCGAGATATCAGCCTCTTACACCTATAAATAGCCCCATGAAGCCCACAGAGAAAGGATCTTTTGGCTATTCAACGTCCAGACTCTGGCAGATTCAATTCTACACTTCATCATAACTATTGTATTCGAATTTCTTAGTTGTAGTTGATGTAATCATCTGTAACCAGCAAGGGAAATCAATAAAGGATTATCAATTGAAGTGGAGGTAGGCCGGAGATAGCTGAACCACTATAAATCTCGTGTCATTGATTGTTATTTCTGAATTGTTATACTTAATATTGCTTAGATCTGAGATTTGTGTTTGGAATATTACTGATCTATATTCATAACTTGGTGCTTTCATTATACTTGAGGTTTGTGACCAATTTTGGCGCAAACGGACCTATGAGTCATCCAGGTCGACCTATTGGTCGTCCCAAGGAGTATTGTGGCCGACCAAGGCCATGCGATCTTGTGCAGGTAATTTTATGTGCTCATGTTGATTTTCCAGGATTGTTCTTAAGCATGAACTGAATGAATTTAGCTATGATATTTTGCACACATGAACTACAGTATATGGACTATCAATATAAAAATTCCGGCAGCATTTCATTATCGAAATTGAAAGAAATTGACATGCAAATTAACAACCATAATTAGATATTCACAGAAAGAAAACAGGTATGTGAAATAACTACGGAAACAATTATTTTTGCACAGATCTTTGCTTTTGAAGCTTTGCTCCAGCTAGAAATTGTTATTTTATCACTCACCTTGCAATTTTTTAGAGAAAATTTAGATTAACTACTGAAAGATGAGAGCTTGGAGCTAGAATTTGCTTCAAATACCTGTAAAAACTCAAAACAGAAACATGCAAGGAGAAGACAACTGTTAACAGACAACCCATTATCACAAAATTAAAATTTGATCAAATGATTTTGTTTTAGAAGCGATTACCTATTGATATCGATTTATTTAAAAGAAATCAACAAATTTTATTAAAGAGAATGGGCGATTTAGCCTAGATTTGAAAAGGAGAGAGCTTTCTTTCTTTCTGATACTGTTTAATGTAAAAGTAATAGATTGAACGTATAGGTGAAGAGAAACCCTTTTTTCTCTTTTCTGCTTTATTTTGTTAAGTGGGCTTGGACCCAAAACTAAAGAAAATTAGCCTAAGTAATTAATTTTATCACTAAAATATACAAATACATTATATTGATAAATAAAACAACATGTTTACACAAGTTTTCTTCAAAATAAATTTATACATACACATTTATATGTTAAATAAAATAGTTTACAATTAATAAAAAGATAATTTTGTTATAAAAATATTTTTATTAATAAAAACCCTTATTTTTAAATAAACAACCAAGTTACACAAATATCTGCATAAAATGCTATTTTTAACTCTAAAAAATACAAAAAAATAATTTCTTATGTAATAACCAAATTTCATCTTTTTATTTATAATAAATACATATTAAAATCAAATACCTCCTTTAAAATTATCAAATGAAGAATTTGGCAATAATTACAAAAATTATTGCATTTTCTCTAATAAAAATCATATTTCACTCATATTTCTCACAAATACCCAAGATAAAGTTTTAAAAACTTTATTTTCACATTTTATTTCTAAAATCCACTGTTTATTTAAAATAAAAAATTTAAATCTCCAATTCATTTTTATTCTCAATATTTAATTATAATTTAATATTTATAGGTAATCACTAAAACCAGGGTTGTTACGGACTCCCTACTTATAAAAATTGCATCCTCGCAATTTCTTGAGAAGAGCTGTGTTCAACACAATTATTTCATCAAGCAAAAGAGATAAATAAGCATGTTTAAATATTCTCATCATTGCTATAAGAAGATAGAAACAGGTTAGGATCGCTCGATAAATTTTCTGGTTTCCCAAGTGCAGTCGTTGGGATTTGCGGACCATTGAACTTTCATGAGCGGCACATTCTTATTTCAAAGGTGTCTCACCTCTGAAGCAAGAAGGCGGATAGGCTGCTGCACAATGGATATGCAAGGTAAGATCTCAAGCTCTTGCAGATTAGGGGAATTAATTATAGAATCCGACTCTCGAAGACAGTTTCGAAGCTAAGAGACGTGAAACACGCCATGAATGCTGGATAGATGAGCTAGAAGTGAAACTATATAAGCCACAGAGGCCAATACATTTAGTAATAGGAAACTGTCCTATAAAGTAAGGAGCCAATTTCCTAGTCTTACTAAAATGCATATCCCCTTCAAAGGAGATACACAGATATACATCAGGTCACCAATAGGGAACTTGAGAGGCTTCCTATAGCTGTTCGTGTAGGATTTCTAACGGCTCTATGCCTCTTTCATTCTCTAACGGACAAGAATAATCTTCTCAGAAGCTTCACGAGAATCGAAGCCTAAAGCTTCTCCTCGGATTCCAACCAACAAGAAGGTGATCGACATGGCCTTCCGTATAGGGCTTTGAAAGGAGCTATACTGACACTAGACTGAAAACTGTTGTTGTAGGAGAACTCCACAAGCGATAGATGGTCCTCCTAACTACCACCAAAATCCAGAATGCAAGCACGAAGAAGATCCTCGAGAATATGATTCACCCGCTCAGTCTGTCCATCAGACTATGGATGATATGTTGTACTGAAATTAAAAACTTTGTACCCAAAGCTTGCTGAAGACTCTGTTAGAAATGACTCGTGAAAAGTAAATCTCGATCATAAACAATCGAATCAGGAATACCGTGAAGTCTCACGATCTCCTTGATATAAAGCTTGGCTAGATAAGAAGCTGTCCTATTAGACTTAATAGGAATGAAGTGAGTAGCTTAGTCAAGTGATCAACGATAACCCAAATACTTCAATGACTCGATCTCGATCGAGGTAGGCCATCAATGAAATCCATATAAATCTGAACCTATTTCCACAACGGGACCTCAAGAGGCTGAAGAAGACCAGAAGGCCACTGATGCTCGTATTTAGTGAGTTGACAAGTCATGCAATTACTCACATAACCTGCCACATCATGCTTCATGACTTCCCAATAATAAAGGTGTCTCATATCGGCATACATCTTGCTACTGCCGGGTTGAATGGTATACTCAGATTGGTGAAAATCATCGAGAATGTCCCGCCTAAGATTAGAATCACAAGGCACGACTAAACGATTCTTCTTACGAAGACACCCATGAATATCAATGATGAAATCCCTCAACTCCTCGTCATGGGATTCAGACTTACATATATGAATTAGATGCGCAAGATCGGGATCTTGCCGCTGATCATTGGAAATACGATCCAATAAGCTGGATCGAGCTTCCAAACTGAATAACAAAATAGGGGAATCAGAGGTTGGACCACGATCATGAATATCACAAAGAGATAGAGTCTCCAAAACATCCCAATCGGCTAACATCATAGAGACAATAGCCGAGTGTTTACGACTTGGCGCATCTGCAACTTGGTTCCCCTTTCTAGGATTGTACTGGATAGCGAAATTATAAAAGGCAAGGAACTCAAGCCAAAGTTGTTGTCGGATATTGAGCTCCTTCTGGGTGAACATATACTTTAAGGATTTTTGATCAGTATAAAGAATGAAGTGCTCGCGTAATAGATAATTTCGCCAAATCTTCAAGGCAAAGACTATGGCGGCCAACTCTAGATCGTGAGTGGAATGGCGAACTTCATTCGGACGTAATTTCCTAGAAGCATAGGCAGCTACCCAATCTCTCTACATAAGCACGGCACCGAGGCCATAACTATTAGAATCGGTGTAGACAATAAGATCTTGATTCTTTTAAGGAACCACAAGAATAGGAGCATTAGTGATAAGCCCCTTCAACTACTAAAAAGAAGCTTCATACTTATTAGACCAGATGAATCGAACACCTTTCCTAGTAAGGCTAGTCGGAGGAAGCACGATGCGGGAAAAGTCCTTGATGAGTCGACGGTAATAACCCGCCAATCTAAGAAAGCTACGAATCTCAAAAACATTCTTAAGCCTCTTCCAGTTTTGAATGGCTTCGATCTTAGATGGATCGAATGAAATGCCCTCAGAAGATACAACGTGGCCTAAGAACTTCACCTTATTCTCCGAAAAGTGGCACTTGGAGAATTTAGCTTTGAGTTGATGTTGACAAAGAGTACTCAAGACAATCCACAAATGATGAGCATGATCAGCTTCAGACATCGAGTAGACAAGGATGTCATCAAGAAACACAAAGACGGACTTATCGAGATATTCCCGGAATACTTGGTTCATAAGGTCAATAAAGAAAGCAGGAGCATTCGTCAAACCAAACGCCATAACTAGCTACTCATAAGAACATTAACGAGTGTGGAAAGAGGTGAGGGGAATGCTATCCTCTACAACTCATAGTTGATGAAAGCCAGTGGCAAGGTCGAGCTGAGAGAAGACCTTAACACTACAAAATTGATCGAATATATCGTCGATCCTAGCAATGGATACTTATTCTTGATGGTTAACTCATTAAGCTTGCGGTAGTCGATGCAAAGCTTAAGAGTACCATCGGACTTCTTCATGAAGATAACCGCGACACCCCATGGTGAAGAACTAGATTGGATAAACTACTTAGCTTCAAAAGCTGCTTCTTGAGTTCCTCATTTTCCTTTGTAGACGTCCTTGTAGGAGGACAACTAACTTGCAGTGCGCTGGAATGAGATTGATGCGGAAATCGATAGCCCGCTTCGGTAGCAAACCTAAAACAGGCTCAAACACACCAGAGAAATCAAAAACAACAGGAATATGAGATATATCATCATCATCTTATGAGTTTAGAGAAAACAAAGAGGCTTCGGAATTATCCACATTTTAAAGAACAAGTGAGAGCTGAGCAAACGAATCTGGATGTCGAAGATATAAAACTCTCTTAGAACAAATAATCCTGGCATCGTATCGAACTAGCCAGTCAAAACCCAAAATCAAATCAAAATCTAGAAAAGAAATAACATGTAGATTCGCATGGAAAGAAAAGCCAAAAATAATAATCTCAACATCCTCACAAAGAATGCTAAGGGTTGTGGATTCTTCGATAGGATTCGCAATCCTTAATGAAGTAACCAAGCAAGAAACATCCAAAGGAATAGCATCAACGAGCTCCTTTGATACGAATGAATGCGACGCACACATATCGACAGAGAAATCGAATGGAACAGTCATGGATTAAAATAGAGCCTTCAAGGATAAAAGGATATATACCTCTGCGCTGATCAGAACCTCCAGAAGCATCCGCCACATTCAGCTTGCCAGCCTTGGCATTATTCGGAGCAATAGGACAAGGAGAAACCCAATGAGCTTCCTTCTTGCAATAGTGGCAAATCAGAGGCTTAGTACAGTCATGGATCATATGATCAGATGAGCCATAGTTGAAACACCCCTTCTGAGTAGGAGGTTCTCCTCGAGGCTAAGAACTACAACGAATGGACTTCTTCTTCTTATGAGGAAAGGACTTCGACTTCTAAAAAGGGAACTTCTTCTTATTAGGGTTCTTATGAACCTTAGTCTCACCACTACTATCCCTCTCTTTCTCAATGGCTTCAAGATGAATGGCCGAGTCAACTAACTCCTCGAAAGATAACTTGAGCTGGAGGATCAAGGAATTCGTCAGATACTTCTTCAAACTAGAAACAAAATTCTGATTCTTTTTATAAGAGGTGCTGATATACTTGAGACCATATTCAGATAAGGCCTTGAATGAAGATACATAGTCAAAAACGAAAAACTCCCTTGCTTCAACTCAAGGAAGCGACGGGCTAATAAGGCTGTCTCTGATTCGGGAACGAACTTGAGCTCGAATCATTCCCTAAACTACATCAAGGTAAGAGTGGACTCATCAAGCTTGGCAATGAGAAGCTCATACTAGTCAAGAGCACACTCTTGCAACATGCTAAATGCTACTAGAACTCTGTGGTGATCAGAAAGATCCATGCAAGAGAAGATGTGCTCGCACGTGTGAAGCCAAGCCTGGACCTCTATTATAGACTCGGAGTCTTTGAATGGCTTGCCTCCGAGATGACAGAAATCACTACACATGAACGCAAAGGCTGACTTGCACAAAGGAGATGATGGAGTAGGAGCTGGAGGCTGAGTGCTGATGAATAACTCCATAAACTAATCGACAGACATGTATATGCCATCAGAGCGACGTCCTCTGCCTCTTCCAGCCATTAGCTGAAAGTTAAGATAAGATATAGATTATTCATAGGGTAGATATCATTTATTCAATTTTGGAATAATATGGAATTAAAATGCATTCCTAGACGTATTCCCAACTTATATATGCCCCATAAGACACAAAAAGTTTAAGGACACAATGATTAAGGGATTTGTAACACTAGTATTACACTTGGATGTACCGTAATATATGTTTCTATTCTATATTTTTCATGTTTTGTTATGAACTTAGCTTCGATACTCGGATGTGACGCCCCACCGCGAGACCCACATCAACAAAGAGTATTACTGGGTAATACTGTCTGCAAATGCGGAGAATAAGGCTAGTTAGGAGCGACCATCTATAGCTTTGTCTTAAACATCTATTAAATACGTCAATTAAATGCTCTAAAAGTTTTTTCTATCTCAAGTGCATCGACATATTCAATAAATGTTTAATACAAAACTATAGGTGGCTGATGGATCTATTAGACCAAAATACAACAATAGAATGCACATCACATCATAGAACAAAAAATAAATAGATATATACATATACACTGATACATCCCAGTACGATACACGATACATCATAAGTGGTTTGAAGATTGCAATATACAATGATTCAAAACAATATACACATCAGAATCAAACAAAAGGGCTACAACTACACAAAAAGGGATAGGCCGATATCAAAGCAGAAGCATCAAATCAAAGCTAAGTCCAAGCAGGTATCTAACCTAAAACAACTCGATCTTACCCGAGTATAAAATACACGGGTCAGTCTAGCTAAAACAATCAGATTAGCAAAAGATATATGAAGTATAACGTAAAGGTAAGGTATCTTTCCGAATGAGAACTAATTGCATAAGTAAGCACATGTCATTACTACAAAATCACTAAGCATATATATATTTATATATATATATATATATATATATATATAGCCTTAAAAGAAATAACTCAACATTAAAAGAAACTAAGCCTAAACATGCCTCGTATCATCGGCATAATCCCAAAACAACTACAATGGTTTAGACAAAACGTAACTCTTATAAAGCATGAATCCCAAAGCTCAAAACTCGCCACAAATGGCAACCTCAAATCTATTCTCGAAATAGAGAAATCTCAAATCTCAAAAATATGCCATAACGGTAATCATATATATATATATATATATATATATATATATATATATATATATATCTTGAAAGGAGAGTATAAATCTCAAATAAACGCCATAAAATGGCAAATCTCAAATCTCAATATAAACATCAAGTGTTGGCAAACCCAAATCTCAAATATGAACTCGATAAGGAGTTCAAGTTCCAAATATGTAGTTGCCATACATAATGTCTCGAACGGATCAAATGGCCAAATATGTAAAAAGGCGATACACTTGGAAAATCACAAATAATCAATGAAATCATCTCAAAGATATAGCATGTGCTTATGGCCAAAGCCCGCCAAGTACTGTTCTTTCAAGTATAATGCGCCACATCTCTTAGGCAAATATCCCGAAGGACAACATCTCAAAGGAAAAATACGTCCCTTGACAAACACTCCAAAGGACAAGATCGTGAAGGAAAAATACGTCTCTTAGACAAACATCCCGAAGGAAAAATGACCCGAAGGTCCAGTATTGGCAACTCGAGAATGTGTCACAAACTCTCAAATAGGAACCCGAAAAGTGTTAACAGTGTGTCCCATACCACACGTTCTCACTAATCGGTTTACTAACCGCTAACCAATGCCGCACCGGAAATCAGTAAAAATATTTGCCATATCTCATCGGCAAATACGACCCAAAGGTCAAAACGTTCAAACAGGTAAGTAAGGAATTAACCAAAAAGATAAACGCATGTGTCCCATACCATATGTTTTACCCAATCGTTTAATTCTCCTTCTTATACGCTCGAATAGGGCAAAAACATATATTTCATATAGATAATTTGTTTGAAAAAACAAGCTTTTAAAATAATTTTTTTGAAATCGTTTTTGGAAAACAATCTTTGAAATTCCCTTATTATAGAGAATATATAGTTTTTATAGCTTGAAAATAATTTAAAAAATTTATATTATAATTATTTCAAAAGCCAGTTTATTTTAAAAATTATTTAAAAATTATTTTGGAAAACCCGTGCCCAAAATCAAAGTAAAACAATGAAAAATTCTCAAAAACCGACACTCGAATTTAACTCAAAAACAATTCATTTGGAACCCCAAATTCCCCAAAATCTTGGCTCGTCTATTGACTGGCTTCATGGCCATTATAAACATTCGGAAAAAACATTCGGAAATATCACAAATACATGGAGCAGAAAGTCGGAAAAGTAAGCTGGAACAAGGCAGTACAAAAAAACAAGGAAGAAAAACATTGCTCCGTAGGTTGACCTGGGTGTCGACCATAACAATCCATAGGTCGACCCTGGGGTCGACCTATGAGGCATCTGGTTCGACCTATAGGTCGACCGAGGGAGTCTTATGGTCGACCAAGGCCACGCAATCTTGTGCAGGTAATTTTCCATGTTCGTGTTGAATTTCCAAGATAGTTTTCAAGCATCAACCGAATGAGCTTAGCTATGAAATTTTGCATACATGAACTACACACTACACCAGAAAAGACTTTTGGTAGCGTTGAAAAAACGCTACCATAACTTATGGTAGCGTTTTAGGGAACGCTGCTATACAATATGCAACTAAAAGTCTAAAACTTTTTGTTGCGTTATAGTAAACGCTACCAAAAGTCACTTTAAATGCAACTATTGGTATTTTCTGTAGGATTTAAAAAACGCTACCAAAAGTCACTTTTAAATGCAGCTATAGGTTTTTTCCGTAGGGTTAAAAAAACGCTACAATAAGTCTTCATTTTTTTTGTTTCACTTTTTGTTTATATGCTTTTTTTGATTTTCAGTAGCGTTTTTAAAATGCAACTGTATAATTATATTAGTTTACATTTGTTTCTGTAGCATTTCTGAAAATCTACTGTAAGTTATTAGTTGTTTGGTAGCATATTTTAAATGCTACTTACGGTTGATGGTTTATACCATTTCCAACAATCGCTTATATACTATTCATATTAAAACGAACGATCAATCGCATAATTTTCATATACTCAAACAAACAATTAAATCACATAATTAGCATGTACAAACAACCAATCATATGATCATCATATTCAAATAATTGCAAAAACATGCTAATCTCACAATCAAATATAATATCCATAATCAATTCGATAGTAGTTTTTCAACAAAATAAGTCACATACTACAAGCATTCACAGACAAGTTTCCATAAATGGTACTAACAAGCATTCACAGACAAGTTTCCATAATTAATTCGTAAGACTTCAAATCTAATATTAAACAACTACAACATTGTACACACACACACACACACACACACACATATATATATAAGATAGTAGTTTTTATAAACTTAGTTTATATACATATACATATATATATATATACACATATATATAAAAGATATGAAACAATAATAGGAATGTTTCAACTGATCTTGTTTTGTTAATTGCATAGACCAAGGAAGTTCTGCACTTTTGAGTCAACTGAGATTCCTACAGGCTGCTCAAGTCAAATTTCATATTTAAAGGCCAATAGAACATTTCAAAGCTAGTTGAAGCAATTAAGATAGTAACCTAATATAAAGGAATGTAAGTTTACAATAGCAGATGCATGCTTCAGAATCAATAAACAAGACATGACTGCGTGTACTTGTGATTGCAAAAACAATCAAAGCCATTTCACATACTTGACTAACGAAATCTCTAATCAGCTGTTTTGTTGTTTTAATTTGCATTTTATTCCTATTTGTTTGTACTGTTGTTTCCTTGAATTAATCTCCATCAGAAAGATGTTGTGGCATCAACAGAATACAAACCTGAGATTTATATTACAGAGCGTTGATTGTGTCACCACCTTTTCCAATAATCACTCCAGCCTTTTCATTTGGAATTTGCATCTCAAACACATCATAACCAGATTGTGTTGAATCAAAATTACGAGCAATTGATGCAGAGGAACCACCAGCATCAGCCTCGGCTATGACTGCCCTTATAAGTCCAAGTAGACCCAAAAGATTATGAAAGTATATTCTTTGTCCTTTCACATAAAAAAAATACTATAAAGTATGTTCAAAAAAAACATACTATAAAGTATAAACAACATGTGTGCATGTCCTTTGTATCAGAAGATTATAAGTTTCCAAGTAGACTCGAAAGGAATACCATACATGCAAATATATAAAAATTATAAATTATGGAAAAAAGTTAGAAAACATACCAGGAGCCATATATCCATGCGTATCGGCAAAACAGCTATCACTCGAATCGGCGGACATTTTTGAAATTCCAAAATCTACAATTTTGGCCACATATTCATCGTTGAGCAAGATATTTGTAGACTTGATATTGCAATGAACAATGGCTGGGAACTCCAGGCAGGGAACTCTAAGCAGTCCATGCCTTTCTACACTTCTGATAGGAGATTGGAGTAGTAATGTGAGGCCCTATTATTAATGCTAATTAACATGAGTCGACTGTATTTTTCAGATGCGATCATCCTCAAGTATCAAGTTGTCTAGGAAAAAGATATAACAGTTTATCTTCTATAAACATATAATATATTTATGAGGTTTAATCATGTGCATCAGGCTTCATTATCCTTTTTTATCAACGTAGAGTTTAAACTTATTTCCAAAAGTTGTGGAAAATGATTCTAGTTTGGTGGCATCCTTTTCTTACTGTAAGTTGTTGTATGCTGCATACCACTTCATCCATCAAACAAGTCCGCACTTCAAAGCACAATCAAACTGCTGCATAACTTCTAATTTCTACTGCCACAATACCATACAACAATACATCACATTCAAATACTTCAAACCATAGCAATATACATCTCTGCCCCGAACATAACAATTCTACCACATCTACATCAACTTTAGACTAACATCACTAGCCACAGTGCTTCCTATACTACTTCACTAACCACCAGAAATCCCTAACAATCTCATTGACACTACTATGCTGCTGACTATCTGATATACAATCACTTTTCCCCCCTCAACCACCAGCCTCTGCTCTGCCATATCCTATCAACAGATCAGTCACCTTCAACTACTTACCTAACCACTTCCTCCACCCACCAAAGCAACACTACCTTGCATTACTCCTCAAGTTCACTGCAACACTAGACTGGCCATAACTCTAACCACCATTCACTGCTACATCCACGAAACTGCAATTCCATAACATCATTGCTTGCCACTGCATTTCTAGCTTCCCTACTTCCTCACCAATTATTTCTGTCCACTTCCTGGCATTGCTGTGCACCACCAGCAGTTCCCCTCTGTCATCAATGATCACCACCCCTCCATCTGCTGAACTCTGATCAACATAACACCACTACATCAATCAACAGCAGCATTTCCCTTGAATCGAACCTCCCTGATCACCATTCGACAACCAGTGTAGCCAAGCAAACGTACTTCATCTCTCCTAAAAACAAAGCATACAATGTCACTTCCCTGCATAGACCTCATCCAAACTTCACAATTCAACTCAACAAGCTTCAAATCCTCTAGTCACTATTCTACAACTAGCATATTTCAAAACTGCTCAGTCCCATCCAATTGTGCATACGTACAAATTGAACAACACTCCATTACAATCTCCACTGCTCAAAACAACGCTACATCATCAGCTCCTCTTAATACCACTACCCTAAAACATCTGCTCGAAACAAGTTCATCGATCATCCACCATTGCATATACATCCTCCGACCACCGTACACCTCGTCACCATTCACCCATCATCAACAAGTCTCCATCACCTCCTCATTCACTTTAGAGTATCACCATCAGCCATTAACCAAACTACCACCAGACACCACTGTGCACGTCGTCGTCACCACTACAACAACTGCTGTACTTCATCACCGGCAAATGTCCCTCCGCAACAAACACTTCATAGCTAAAACTCACCAGCATCCACTTCCTCACATCACCAATTACCAGTGCACATCTGCTACATCTCCAATCACCCAAACATCAAACTCATTCACAAACTCATTCAGCTATTTCTATATATCAGAGCTGCCAAACAAATTCCCAGTTTTTTAGCCATCACATACTTCCATCACTCGATACATCCTTCATACTCCAGCCATATACAGTTCTATTTCGATACATTTCATTGCAAAACAGTGACATTGCAACTGTTTCTCAACCAATCGCCAAGCAGACACAATACCCAATTTGCTACTCGACCCAAATTGAATGCTACACGAATTGCCTCCTCCATAAACGGACAGGTATTATTGCTAAAATATGATTATTTAACAAAATTAAGTTCATAACGAACAGGTATTATTGCTAAAATATGATTGGCCTATGAGATACACTTGCAGACTAGAGCTTAGTTGCTTACGAAGGGTCTGAAAACCATTGCTCTGTTCCAAAAACGAAACTGTTGCGAAATTGTTTACTAAAAAAACATGAAGAATTGAGATGGATTGGTTGTTTATTGTAAAAATAAGAAAGGTATACAAACCAGTTTTACTTCTATCAGTGAATGGGGTTATTATAGTTTTCAAAGTTAAGCATATTTTATATGAATAAATATACATTGGTTATTTATTGTAGAAACCTGAGAACTAGTATGTACTGCACTCAGATATAATATCTTTGGTTTCTAAAATTCAGTAAAAAAATAAAAATAGAACATATGAGTCAATTTTTTACCAAAATTCATCATTTAACAAAATTTATTTGAATATATAAATCCTCCACCTTGTTGCTTTTCTCAATGTCAATTCACTACTATTGTCATTTTCATCTTATATCCACCTCAATCTAGCAGTGGATGGCATAAATAACATATAACATTTATAACATAAGTGAAAAGAAAGCCCTGTCACTAAGCACAAAAGTATAAACTAATAAAATAATATAAACTAAAATTTCGTTATTAGTAGTCAATATAACCAACCCCATTAATCAGTAATATCTAAAAATTAGTGTGTTCCAATCCTGTTTTATTAGATACACTAGGTGTTTACAGTGCTAATCTTGTAATATCTAATGTTTTCGGTAATTAATATAACCAACCTCATTAGGGTTTTATTCAAGAGTAGTTAAAGTCACCAATAATTGTTTGTAATGACAAGAGTTTACTATATTACAATTGAGTTTACTATATCATGCCAAAGTTTCAATTACTCATTGTTACTTTATGTTACCAGTGTTATCAATGCTACTTTATGGTCATATTAGAACCAATCAACAAGCTAAGAAAACATTATCAAATAAAGAGAAACTATTGCGAGAAAAATTATTACCAATGCAATCAACCCTTTTGCATAAGAGCTCATAGTTTTCTCCATGTTGGTTTTAAAGCTCCATTTTAAGAAATTTTCTACATTGAGAAATTTTCTACTAAAACCTTCCAGTCAGGAAGTGACCTGGTCATGGGATGGAAAAATAATTATACATTGAAGTTGCATTAGGAATTGTGCAGAACTAATAAAAAGAATTAATAGAAAAAGAAAGATAAATTATTCTTCACCTCATCTCCAGATGTCCTATTTCATAAAGTAACAGTATGCCACACGTTCCTTTTCTTAAACGCCGTAGACCAGCGCCTTTTATTTATACAAATAAGGCAATTATGAAACAAGAAAAGAGGAATTTGAATCATTAGAAATGAATTAAAAAAGCACAACATTCAACAATGTATATACTATCAAAATCACAAAACTGAAAAGATACAAATCAGAATCTAAATAGCAATAACATATCAGTTTAACCAAAGGTGTATTAACCAGAAAAAGTTTTATTCAAAATAACATCACCTTACTACTGCTACTTACTCAACACTACAACATCTTATAACAGCCACTCAAACACTCATATTGATCGCGAGAATAAAGCATTGTAATTCTAGAGAAATTTTATGAAGTGATTTGGTAAATGGAATTTAAAAAAATGTGATTGATAATTTGCTCATTCTCACATTGATTTAATCGTTCCTTTTCAATCGAACTGGGTAGAGATCATGGAGTGAACACTTAACAACCAAAAACTACACTGTATAAGTATAAAAAAGGTAGAGTTTGATCCACAAAAATGATGTGAATTAAATAGCATAGATACTAATTTGAGGATAAATTATAGTGGATTACAACTAGAAATAACTTAGACATAGAAAAGTGGTACCTTGAGTCTCCAGAACCATCCCAAGGATAATTTGCAACAAGTGCACCCTGTAATACCGAAAGAATGTTATATGAGTTAAGTGCAGTTGTAAAATAAAATAAAACTGAAAAGGAAAAAAATGCACATATGATTCTACAAGCATCTGGACAGGAAAAATCACAGTTTATGCAATTACATCAAACAACAAAAACAAAGAGCATGATATGTTATTGCATATCATACGTAAATCTACAAGTGCATAGAAAGCAGTTCCATGGAGTACAAGGCTGAGAGTCAAATAGAAAAGTGTGGATAAGCAAAAAAAACAGTAATATTCCAATAGGAATGTCAATAAGGAAACCTTCAGATATATGGTTAGCATGCAGCATCAATTTTCACTGATGCATGGAAATGATGAATCTAAGGTAATGCATTAGAGAATTTAAGGAATGTTGAACATGCAAGTATCTTATCCAAGTCCATTTATTTGATAGCCTATTCACATATCAAACCTCCCCCTGTGCACCATCACTTGCCTTACTGACTTACAACTAAACTGCGAAATTCACTGAACATCAAATACCTCCTCACCTAACAGTTCAATTTCCCCCCTTCCGACAACCAACTACCATCAACTCAAACTCCATTACCCACTGCAGTCTCACCACCTCACTCAATAGCTACCACCGAGGCCGATGTTCCAGCCCAACCACCAGACCACAACAAACTATCGAATAAAAACTAACTCCTTCATCGAAACCCAATCAAACAAGTCAAACGCCTCGAACCTTCACCGCAACCCCATCGACCACCTCACAACCAAATCTCCAGTTCACCAACCACTTCAGTCACCTAAAAATACGCGCCTCCAATCCATCACCAACACGCAAAATCAATTGCCCGCTTCCACAACCGCTACTCCAGTCCGAACTCACAGAACCATCATCACGTCTTTGAATAACCTCCTCTTGTATTTCGATCACTACCACAACCAAGTCGCCGCGACCCCCACAGCCTCGACCGTGACTTCACTGCATTCCACCAACCACCACGACTCCAAATCCCTAACCTTCTCTTATATCATCCATTCACTATTATTGCTGCTAGCCTACTGCCATACTCCGTCCAACTTCCAATCTGCCACTCTTCCAAACTGCTAATTGCTGCTCAACAACATCAAGTTCCTTGCTGCTCAAAAAACTGTCAACATATCACAACTTGATCACATAACCACTTCACATACCATAACACTACCCTATCACTTCCACAGACCAACCAGTAGCTACACCAAACAGCCTCTTCCCCCTTCCTTGAAACACAGCAGTCCACAACCAACCAGAGACCATCCCTTTAAAAAAGATAAAAAAACTGCAACTTTCTGTAGACACTCGACCTCCAACCGCCTTCGACATCCATCCTTCGATCATCAATGCCACCTACTACAACCCGAAACCAAACTGCATATCACCGCAGCAACCTCACTGAACCGAAATCACCATCTCTAATCACCATACTTCTGCATCTCACCAGCTACCACAAACTGACATCTGACAATCCCCATACCACAAACAGCCACACCACAAAATCACTCCGACTGCAGTCATTTCCATACCACAGTTGTAACGACCCGCCGCCCTAACCGCCTCTAGTCGGTAATTAAACCAACTAGAAACGTTCAAAATGACGGATTGTTATTTAGTTTATAACATTTAAACAGAATCAGCTACAGAATCACAGAACAATAATATATTTTATAAACAAACTTTTCTTTTATATACAAATATCAGAGTTATACAATAAATTACATTTGAATTTATACAGCGGAAACAATTTATATTTTAAAGTATAAGAAACATTTTGCTGAAAACTGAAGTAAAGCTTTAATCCCCCCTCTCTCTAACTCCGCGGCCTGAAAATCTTCAAGCTGTAAAAATACTCGGTCTGACCCGAGCGTTTATGCAAAACACAAAAACACTCGAGTCAGGATTAATCTTTATTCAAGTAATTAAATTTGAAATGAACTGAAATAAGTGGTTACAGTTATGGTGAACAAATAAATCAGTTAAATCCTATTATAGATTTTCACATTAGCGATTCCAAATTTTTATACACATGTGTGGCTGCAGTACACACGTGTACTCATACCCATGTGCACTGCCTCGCCAACCCACGTGCACGAGTCAGACAAATCACTGCAAGTATACAAGCATAACTCCAAAACAGACAAGGCAAGGCACTATGCAGTGCACAACAAATCCAAACAGCCCCAAATACAAAATCACTGCACATAACCAAAACAAGGACCACAAGAGCAGGCTGCAACATGGACTGCAGACAACTCAAATGCCAATTGCACATGTCAACAGCAATGAGACTGGGTCAGACCAAATGCTCAGGTAAATGACCAGCTACAACAACAAGTGCAAGACTAGATGCAACATAAAGTGAAAATGCATACATCAGGTACAGACTGGAAGTAGCGATACAAGGTAAACCAGCAACAAAACATGAAGTGAATCATGTCAAAGGGCAATACACTAGAGCATGCAAGTGCAGACAACAGGGCTCAAACCAGTGTCAACAAAACAGCAACTTAGCACATGTATGCAGACTAGTGAAGTAAATGTAGAGAACAAGCTACATGATGAACAAGTGCAGCTATGTTTAACAAGTGCAAGACCACAAAGAAATGCATGTCACCAAGTTCAGACCAAACAACAATGATGGTAATGCAACACACTATATGTACCCATGATACAAAAGAAGTGGAATAGTTGCAACACAGTGAAGATGACAAGTTAACAAAGACCAAGTTAAAATGGAAGCAGTGACACAATGGCCAGAAACAAAGCCTATAAATCAAACATGCACAAACAACACATTCATATTCATAACAGAAATTCTCTCAGCACACTTGCAAGATAACTATAAATCTTACAACAAAATGAATGTTAAAGAACATCCATTACCTAATATAAAGAAAGATTTAATTGATTATTTCAATTTCTATATTTAAATTAAACACTTCATATTAAATTCAAATACTAAAGGAAACAAATTCTTTCAAGTTTTAAAATTCATTTGAAATCAGATTTCATTTAAAACATTGGATTATGTTCATCAGTTTTTTTTTTTTTTTATTTTATTTACAAACTGGTTTTCAAAGTAAACTTAAAAACAGTTCTTAATCTGAATTCAAAAAACAAATTTTAGTTTTGCTTAAACTTCTAAATCTGTTCATGCTTCCAAAAACTTACAAAAAAAAACTACTTAAATCTAATTCTGGTTTTAATACAAACCTGAAACTGTTCTACACTTGATTTAAAACCAGATTTAAAATCTTGTTTAAATTTAAGATCTTCATATTTTTTTCTAAAACCTTTGAACTCAAACTGCATTTGAATCCAGATTTAACTCCCACTTAAATCAAAACTGCACTAAAGTTTGAATTTCAATCAACATGTAACAACTGCAACTCTCTGTTTTATAAACCTGAAACAGAAATTTAAAACTTGTTTAAATTTTAAAAGTTTCATATTTAAAAACTTTGAACTTCAAACCTTATTTGAATTCAATTTCAATTCATACTTGAATCTAGTTTTCAACTTAAATATGAATTTCATTCAACATAAAAAAAAAAAAAAAAAAAAAAAACTGCAAAACAACACAGTTTATCCCTGCACCCATCTTACCCGAGCAACCCTTTAAACCACTTCGAGTTTTAAAACCCTCTGCTCCGAGTCAGAAGAATAAAATCCCGAGGACTGACTCGAGTCAAAACCCTGCACACTACTAATATTACCTGAGTTCAACTCTACCACCCAAATCAACCTGAAAATACCCACTAAGATAAACATCTTAACACCTGACATCCAAATAGATTAACAAATACCCCAATTTCATATTTCTGTTTAAAAAGAAATGTTTCTTCTTAACAGTTTATTTAAGCTGTAATGTTAGTTTTACAATTCATGTTCTAAAACATTCATTCCTGTGGTAGACTTGTTTAATAGTTTAAGATCCTTGTTTTGAAATCTCTATGTTAACTGTCTCTATAGTTTACAGTAAAACAGATTTCAAATTTAATCCTTAATTATGATTTATAAATTTAATTTATACTAAATAAACATCCCTCAATTCATAACAATTACCACAGAGAATCAGTCCAAGAATCTAAAAACAAAATCAGGTAATAAAATACCTGTAAGCACATATGTGTTTGTATATATAACTTCACAGAGTATCCATCACAAAAGAAACCATTTTAGCAACTTAGTTCAAATCTATACACATGCAACAGGAAATTCTAAATAACATTTCAATAGTAAGCTTACTCACTAAACATAATAATAATGTTACTGCAGTTTTACTTTGAAGTTCAAACTCAAGCAAACATTAAATGCTTCATGCAACAGATAATTTAAAACCCTTTTTAAATTGAGGAGTCATTCACTAAACAAAAAGGGGACAGAGCAGTTTATATATCTATATATTAATGATAGTTTTACTTTGAACTTGAATTCTAATACTTGCATGTGCATTTATTTCAAAATGGAACTGTTTTTTAAAATTAAAGTTTACTCACAATAACATGTAAATGCATAAACACATATTCACATGTATACTTTCAATTCCATACCTAAACAACATCCAAGCACCACACAATGGATTCAAGGGTTATAGTAGCACATCAGATCCATCAAAGAATAGTTTCAAGCTTGTAAATTTTGTTATTTTCCAAATGTAGAATATTTTACAGGGGTTCAAAACTGGGTTACTCAGACCTTTAAAACTGAAATTATTCACATTTGGCATGCAACATAACACACAGCAACAACAAAGAATACCACAAGCAGAAATAGGGGTTTTACAGACACATTCATTCAACACACATGAACAGAAGCTCAAACAAGCACATGCAACAAATTTTTCCTCATCTAGATTAAAAATCCATCACATGCAGCAAAACAAAATAGGCAAAGTTTTTGATAGCATCTGTCCTCATCAGTTTAAAGGCAAATTTTAATAGCATCTGTTCATATCAATTTAAATAAAAACTATAGTATCTGTTTTTATCAATTTAAAAATACAAGCAAATTGAGCAAATAACAGCAACTAGAAACAAAAATCCAACATGCAGTCACAAATCTGAGCATATCAGTTTAAAATTTAATTAGCCGAGCCAAAGATAACCAAATCACCCCACAACATAGCATGCAACCAAGAAATTCACTTCAAACAAATTCAAAAACTTGCATGAAGATTATCGTGAGTTAGAAAACTCACCATAACAAAGTCGAAATAGCCCCAAATTTGATTACAAGCCCTAGTTTTTGAATCGCGAGAAGTAAAGCCCCAAATTCTCCAAAGCAGAACGAGTCGAGAAGAACGAAGCTGCCATATTTTTTTCTCTTCGTGATTTTTTTTTTTTGGTTTAGGGTTAATGAACGAGTGAATAACGAAATAAAGGGAATCGGATAAAAGAAAGGGCACTAGTATTCAAACGTGGGCCGGTATAAATTTCAAAGCCCAAACCATAAACAAGTTTTCCTCTTATTTTTTTTTATTTGTTTTGAATTTCAATAGGTTTTATTATTACTTTGTTTTGTTTTGTTTTTGTTTAAGTTATGTTGTTAAATTTTTTTACTAAGTGTATTTGTTTATTTTATTTTGTATTGATTTTTTTTTTATTTAAGCTAAAGAAAAGAATGTTATTAAAATTTTAACCATCAATTTATTAATTTACATAAATAAAAATTCTTGTATCCAAATTATTTTCTTAAGTCATTAGTTCAAATTCTAAATACACATTCAATATTCAATTTCAACTTCAAAGTCAAATTCAAATTCAGTTCAACTTATAATAGATTAAATTTTAAATTTAATCGCCAAATTCATTGCTATATTGGAAATTCAATTTAAATCATCATTCAAATATTTAAAATTAATTAAATATTTTCAATTTAAATTGTTCAAAATTTAGGATCGTTACAATCTCCCCTCCTTAAAAGAATTTCGTCCCGAAATTACAAGTAAGGAAAAATGATTGTTAAAATTTCACCGATATTTATATTTTACTCAATTTTATCAAGTTCAACACTTATTAAAGATGAATGAATATAGGATTCATTCTATTTGTTTTATCTCGCTAGCTTTGCTAATTAACTCTTTTGTTTATTATTTTCTACAATCAAGACACAAAAAAAATCTTTACTAAAATTTTCAACTTACAAAACCCAAATTTTAAATTTGAAACACTACATTTAAGAAATTTTACATATTATAACTTTTCCAAAGCTGTGGATTTTTCAAAACATTTCAAAAATCCTCTTCCTTAATTCATTAGGTTGGAATTTACATCACTTTAATTTCAGATAATTGATTTGCTATTTAAAGTTTGAAAATACTTGCTAACTCGAAATTTAACAAGTCCATTGTCGTTCTCAAAGACGTTAGGCATACGCTGGCCAGGCGCAAGTCTAACAATCTCCAAGTACTAAATATACTTGCTTCAATTCCCAGTGAAAATACTTTAAAAATTCTTTTAAAAATGGATATGGAAAGCACATTCCCCCATGGATCACAGTTTACTCGGCGGTTCCGCTACTATCCCAGTAGAGTCGCTTGTAACTGTGGATATCTCATCCCTTGAATTACGCCATGGTTGTTGCCAAAGATCGCGGTTCACTCGGCGGTTACGCTACTATCCCAGTAGAATCGCTCGTGACCGTAGGCATCTCGCCCCTCGAATTACGCTTTGGTTTGTAGATTGCAGTTTACTCAGCGGTTACGCCACTATCCCAGTGGAATCGCTTGTAACTGTAGGCATCACGCCCCTCAAATTACGCTACCACCCGAGTGTAACTAGATCGCGGTATACTCGGCGGTTACGCCACTATCCCAGTGGAATCGCTTGTAACCATAGGCATCTCGCCCCTCGAATTACGCTAGCACACTATACCAGTCCAAAAGGACATTCCAACTAATGGAAATACAAAAGGTCATCCAACTAATGGAAATATAAATGGTCATCCAACTAATGGAAATATAAATGGTCATCCAACTAATGGAAATACTACGTAGCTACGATTTTTAAATGGATACTCATCTCGAGTTCCATCACCATCACACAGTCACACAGTATAAATGGAAGGTACCTTTCCATATCCTCAATTTTGGAAAACATAATATTATACATACATATATAATATTTCACTTCACACTTAGTACAACCCATGTACTTAAATAAGTCTTCCACAACAATTACTTTTCCAAACTAATTGGTTTTCGAATTTATCGTATTCACACATATACGTTATGAAAACCACAACATTTCATACCCATAACAAATAGAGGATTCACAAATTTTTCCATTTCATTATCCATTTAAAATTTTCCTCTAAGCCGATTTGGAATTTTAAGGTTATATCAAACCTAATACACATTCACAATCCAATTTATTATCGACTTCACACACTCGATTTGGATTTCACGCTACATCGTCAATTCTCAACACATAATTGATGTCTATCGATATATAACCTCTGAGCTCGTACGTCTCAGAGAAGGGTGTTAAGCTAAGAGAATAAATTCCCCGCCACCAACAGATATATATTTAATAGAAATCAACTGATATGTCGTCAATTCACGACGTTAGACATACAATCCAAATCATCCATTTAAAATTCAAAGTTCAACTTACTTTGTTTTGGGTGACAAAGTTAAACTCAATTTAGCTCAAATTTCAATCATTTGAAAATTTTCAAATTGAACTAATTGTTCAAATTTCCCAAAAATAATATCTTTACAAGATATATAATTTCACACTTAACCATTTGAAAACAAATTTCAAACCATTTCTTCACCTTTTAATCTTTGAAAACAAATTTCAAAGCGATTTCCTTAAACGGAAACATTTCCAAATTATCTATGAATATACGATTTTCAAATCGATTTCACCTATTCATTTTCAATTTATCTTTAAAAGATAAAATTTCAAACCATTCATTTCATATAGGAAAACATACCCATACTTATTCAATAATAAGTAATTTACAAATCCACTTATTTTCAACACTTTGAAAATATTCAATATACTTCAAACCAAAATCAAGTATATATTCATTCTAAAAAAAACCATTCTTTTAAACACATTTTATTTGAGTCAAAACGAATGTTGCGTAAAACATCGTTACGACGACTCAAAACCACTAGTATAAGGATTCAAATTTAAAAATAGATATGTAAATCCCAATACTAAACAAAATCATTTCCCTTTTGAAATTATTTACTATAACAACAAATGTTATAATCTACCATTTCCATTTTTCCACTCGAAAACGTCTATTTCAACAACAAGTGTTGAAATCTATGCTTTCGATTCTTAACACATTTCAAAATGAATTATCTTCATTTACATAATGTTTCTTCCCAAAAACATTCCCATTTAAGTTTTCAACTTCAACTTAATTCATGGTTTGAATCCCACATACACTTCAAAAATATTGGTTTTAAACTGATTTCAAATTCCCAATACTAAGTTTTCCACTCAACTTAATTCCATGCCCGTTCAAATTCAAATGCATCATTGAATCTATTTAAATCTATTTCGAATTTTCATTAGATTCATATCTCTCTTGATATTTTATTCACCGTTCAAAAACCATAGATATAATTCCTTTAATAAGTTACAACAATTTACTTATCAAAATAAGTCGTTTGCGGATTTTACAAACATCTCTAGAAATTCCATTTCTATTTATAAAACTTCGTTTTATAATCTCCTTTCTTAATTTGATTCAATTCAATTTATATAACTTAGTTATATACCAAAAGTTCATATTATAAGTTAAATACTTATATCCCGTTGATTTACTAAATCGTTCTTCACAACATTTGAAATCAATTTCAAAAGAATTCAGAATCAAATTCTCAAGTTATAGTTCAATAATCCATTTGATTATAATCAAATTGACATATCATTTTATTTTCCAATTACTACTTTGAAGATATTCAAAATATTTGATTTAAACCAATTTAAACCAATTCATTAATTCAATTAACTCATATTTTCAGTTTCCATAAATCTCAACAATTTGATAATGAGTTTCCGAACGATCGAAACTCAAGTCTAACGAGACCTCACCGAATATAAACTATCGCAAACCAAACTTTAGAGAGGGGAATCTTCAAAAATAATTCTAATTTTCAAAATACCTTTTATTTTAAAGAAAACAATCTTAAACTTCTTTAGATTTGAAAACACTTTCTTTAAAGTGATTCTAGTAACTATTCATATTAAACGCCATAAACTAAGCTTTGTGTAAACCAAAGCTCTGATACCACTTTGTAACGACCCGCCGCCCTAACCGCCTCTAGTCGGTAATTAAACCAACTAGAAACGTTCAAAATGACGGATTGTTATTTAGTTTATAACATTTAAACAGAATCAGCTACAGAATCACAGAACAATAATATATTTTATAAACAAACTTTTCTTTTATATACAAATATCAGAGTTATACAATAAATTACATTTGAATTTATACAGCGGAAACAATTTATATTTTAAAGTATAAGAAACATTTTGCTGAAAACTGAAGTAAAGCTTTAATCCCCCCTCTCTCTAACTCCGCGGCCTGAAAATCTTCAAGCTGTAAAAATACTCGGTCTGACCCGAGCGTTTATGCAAAACACAAAAACACTCGAGTCAGGATTAATCTTTATTCAAGTAATTAAATTTGAAATGAACTGAAATAAGTGGTTACAGTTATGGTGAACAAATAAATCAGTTAAATCCTATTATAGATTTTCACATTAGCGATTCCAAATTTTTATACACATGTGTGGCTGCAGTACACACGTGTACTCATACCCATGTGCACTGCCTCGCCAACCCACGTGCACGAGTCAGACAAATCACTGCAAGTATACAAGCATAACTCCAAAACAGACAAGGCAAGGCACTATGCAGTGCACAACAAATCCAAACAGCCCCAAATACAAAATCACTGCACATAACCAAAACAAGGACCACAAGAGCAGGCTGCAACATGGACTGCAGACAACTCAAATGCCAATTGCACATGTCAACAGCAATGAGACTGGGTCAGACCAAATGCTCAGGTAAATGACCAGCTACAACAACAAGTGCAAGACTAGATGCAACATAAAGTGAAAATGCATACATCAGGTACAGACTGGAAGTAGCGATACAAGGTAAACCAGCAACAAAACATGAAGTGAATCATGTCAAAGGGCAATACACTAGAGCATGCAAGTGCAGACAACAGGGCTCAAACCAGTGTCAACAAAACAGCAACTTAGCACATGTATGCAGACTAGTGAAGTAAATGTAGAGAACAAGCTACATGATGAACAAGTGCAGCTATGTTTAACAAGTGCAAGACCACAAAGAAATGCATGTCACCAAGTTCAGACCAAACAACAATGATGGTAATGCAACACACTATATGTACCCATGATACAAAAGAAGTGGAATAGTTGCAACACAGTGAAGATGACAAGTTAACAAAGACCAAGTTAAAATGGAAGCAGTGACACAATGGCCAGAAACAAAGCCTATAAATCAAACATGCACAAACAACACATTCATATTCATAACAGAAATTCTCTCAGCACACTTGCAAGATAACTATAAATCTTACAACAAAATGAATGTTAAAGAACATCCATTACCTAATATAAAGAAAGATTTAATTGATTATTTCAATTTCTATATTTAAATTAAACACTTCATATTAAATTCAAATACTAAAGGAAACAAATTCTTTCAAGTTTTAAAATTCATTTGAAATCAGATTTCATTTAAAACATTGGATTATGTTCATCAGTTTTTTTTTTTTTTTATTTTATTTACAAACTGGTTTTCAAAGTAAACTTAAAAACAGTTCTTAATCTGAATTCAAAAAACAAATTTTAGTTTTGCTTAAACTTCTAAATCTGTTCATGCTTCCAAAAACTTACAAAAAAAAACTACTTAAATCTAATTCTGGTTTTAATACAAACCTGAAACTGTTCTACACTTGATTTAAAACCAGATTTAAAATCTTGTTTAAATTTAAGATCTTCATATTTTTTTCTAAAACCTTTGAACTCAAACTGCATTTGAATCCAGATTTAACTCCCACTTAAATCAAAACTGCACTAAAGTTTGAATTTCAATCAACATGTAACAACTGCAACTCTCTGTTTTATAAACCTGAAACAGAAATTTAAAACTTGTTTAAATTTTAAAAGTTTCATATTTAAAAACTTTGAACTTCAAACCTTATTTGAATTCAATTTCAATTCATACTTGAATCTAGTTTTCAACTTAAATATGAATTTCATTCAACATAAAAAAAAAAAAAAAAAAAAAACTGCAAAACAACACAGTTTATCCCTGCACCCATCTTACCCGAGCAACCCTTTAAACCACTTCGAGTTTTAAAACCCTCTGCTCCGAGTCAGAAGAATAAAATCCCGAGGACTGACTCGAGTCAAAACCCTGCACACTACTAATATTACCTGAGTTCAACTCTACCACCCAAATCAACCTGAAAATACCCACTAAGATAAACATCTTAACACCTGACATCCAAATAGATTAACAAATACCCCAATTTCATATTTCTGTTTAAAAAGAAATGTTTCTTCTTAACAGTTTATTTAAGCTGTAATGTTAGTTTTACAATTCATGTTCTAAAACATTCATTCCTGTGGTAGACTTGTTTAATAGTTTAAGATCCTTGTTTTGAAATCTCTATGTTAACTGTCTCTATAGTTTACAGTAAAACAGATTTCAAATTTAATCCTTAATTATGATTTATAAATTTAATTTATACTAAATAAACATCCCTCAATTCATAACAATTACCACAGAGAATCAGTCCAAGAATCTAAAAACAAAATCAGGTAATAAAATACCTGTAAGCACATATGTGTTTGTATATATAACTTCACAGAGTATCCATCACAAAAGAAACCATTTTAGCAACTTAGTTCAAATCTATACACATGCAACAGGAAATTCTAAATAACATTTCAATAGTAAGCTTACTCACTAAACATAATAATAATGTTACTGCAGTTTTACTTTGAAGTTCAAACTCAAGCAAACATTAAATGCTTCATGCAACAGATAATTTAAAACCCTTTTTAAATTGAGGAGTCATTCACTAAACAAAAAGGGGACAGAGCAGTTTATATATCTATATATTAATGATAGTTTTACTTTGAACTTGAATTCTAATACTTGCATGTGCATTTATTTCAAAATGGAACTGTTTTTTAAAATTAAAGTTTACTCACAATAACATGTAAATGCATAAACACATATTCACATGTATACTTTCAATTCCATACCTAAACAACATCCAAGCACCACACAATGGATTCAAGGGTTATAGTAGCACATCAGATCCATCAAAGAATAGTTTCAAGCTTGTAAATTTTGTTATTTTCCAAATGTAGAATATTTTACAGGGGTTCAAAACTGGGTTACTCAGACCTTTAAAACTGAAATTATTCACATTTGGCATGCAACATAACACACAGCAACAACAAAGAATACCACAAGCAGAAATAGGGGTTTTACAGACACATTCATTCAACACACATGAACAGAAGCTCAAACAAGCACATGCAACAAATTTTTCCTCATCTAGATTAAAAATCCATCACATGCAGCAAAACAAAATAGGCAAAGTTTTTGATAGCATCTGTCCTCATCAGTTTAAAGGCAAATTTTAATAGCATCTGTTCATATCAATTTAAATAAAAACTATAGTATCTGTTTTTATCAATTTAAAAATACAAGCAAATTGAGCAAATAACAGCAACTAGAAACAAAAATCCAACATGCAGTCACAAATCTGAGCATATCAGTTTAAAATTTAATTAGCCGAGCCAAAGATAACCAAATCACCCCACAACATAGCATGCAACCAAGAAATTCACTTCAAACAAATTCAAAAACTTGCATGAAGATTATCGTGAGTTAGAAAACTCACCATAACAAAGTCGAAATAGCCCCAAATTTGATTACAAGCCCTAGTTTTTGAATCGCGAGAAGTAAAGCCCCAAATTCTCCAAAGCAGAACGAGTCGAGAAGAACGAAGCTGCCATATTTTTTTCTCTTCGTGATTTTTTTTTTTTGGTTTAGGGTTAATGAACGAGTGAATAACGAAATAAAGGGAATCGGATAAAAGAAAGGGCACTAGTATTCAAACGTGGGCCGGTATAAATTTCAAAGCCCAAACCATAAACAAGTTTTCCTCTTATTTTTTTTTATTTGTTTTGAATTTCAATAGGTTTTATTATTACTTTGTTTTGTTTTGTTTTTGTTTAAGTTATGTTGTTAAATTTTTTTACTAAGTGTATTTGTTTATTTTATTTTGTATTGATTTTTTTTTTATTTAAGCTAAAGAAAAGAATGTTATTAAAATTTTAACCATCAATTTATTAATTTACATAAATAAAAATTCTTGTATCCAAATTATTTTCTTAAGTCATTAGTTCAAATTCTAAATACACATTCAATATTCAATTTCAACTTCAAAGTCAAATTCAAATTCAGTTCAACTTATAATAGATTAAATTTTAAATTTAATCGCCAAATTCATTGCTATATTGGAAATTCAATTTAAATCATCATTCAAATATTTAAAATTAATTAAATATTTTCAATTTAAATTGTTCAAAATTTAGGATCGTTACAACAGTCTCCTCCCCACTACTGCAAGTTCACTACCGAAACCACATACCATCAATCTACACCACAGACTGCACTGCTAGTTTTCTACCAGTCAGACATACATCTCCACTACCCACAAATAGCCTACCAACTATCAATATCCTTAACCAACAACCATGAGCCATCACCTGACATTGCGTCTCCCCCCGCAATCGACACAAACTGCTTCGACATACATTACCAACTTCCGACGACCAAATCCCCAAATCGAACTACTCAAATCGGCTCTGATTCCAACTAAACCAGTCGCAACCAACCTCATCCACAATCTACCCAAAACTCTTCAATCGCCTGAGCAACGACCTAAGGTTAGTCGCGATTTTCAGTCATTTCTTCTTCTACTACTTTTTTCCTTTTCTATAATTGTCTGTTTTATTTGCGTAGATGAAAGAAAGATGGGATTGAGAAATCAAAAGTCGGGTATTCTATTCTGAAGTAAATGGAGAGACGCGATGTGGAAGGAAATGAAAAAGGATTTAGGGTTTTACGGGAGGAGAAGTAAGTGGGGAAACAAGATAGGGAGGGAAATGAAAATTGATTTTGGGTTTTGCAAGTGGAGAAGGAATCGGAGAAATGTGATATGGAGGGAAACGAAAATAGATCGAAATAATAGGAATATTTTCCCACCGAATACAGGCGAAAGGGGTAGTAGTAGCGTTTTAATGAAATAAAACAGTGAAAATAAAAAGTGCCAAATACCATTAGTTGCACTTAGCTCACAAACACTACTAATATATGCCACTAAAAGTAGTTTTTCTTGTAGTGACAACACATGGACTATCAATAGAAAAAAATTTCGATAGCATTTCATTATCGGAATTACCGAAATTGAAATAAATTGACGTGCAAAATAGCAACCATAACCAAATATTCACAAAAAGAAAACAAGTACAGGAAATAGTTATAGAAACAAATTTTTTGCACAGATCTTTGCTTTTGAAGCCTTGCTTCAGCTAGAAATTATGAGTTTATCACTCACCTTGCAATTTTGTAGAGCAAATTCGGACTATTGGCTAAAGATGAGAGCTTTGAGCTAGAATTTGCCACAAATACCTGTAAAAATTCAAAACAGAAGCATTTACGGAGAAGAAATAGTTAACAAACAACCCATTATCACAAAATTGAAATTTGATGAAACGATTTTATTTCGGAAGCGAGTACCTGTTGAAATCTCCTTAGTTTGAAAGAAATCAACAAATTTTATTGAAGAGAATGGGGAATTTAGCGTAGATTTGAAAAAGAGGGAGGTTTCTTTTTTTTTGATTTTATTTAATGTTAGAAGAAGTAAATTGAACGTACAGGAGAAGACACTTTTTTCTCTTTTCTGGTTTATTTTGTTAAGTAGGCTTGGACCCAATACCAAAGAAAATTAGCCTAAGTAATTATTTTTATCACTAAAATACACAAATACACTATGTTGATAAATAAAACGACATGTTTACACAAGTTTTCTTCAAAATAAATTTATACAAACACATTTCTATGTTAAATAAAATATTTTACAACTAATAAAAAAATTTGTTATAAAAATATTTTTGTTATTAAAAACCCTTATTTTTGAATATATAACCAATTTACACAAATATTTACATAAAATGCTATTTTTAACTCCAAAAATTACGCAAAAATAATTTTCTTGTGTAATAAAATATAACAAACCATTTTCCATCATTTTTATAACAAAGACTTATTTTTAAGCCAAATTACATCTATTTATTTATAATAAACACATATTAAAATCAAAAACTTCCTTTAAAAATTATTAAAAGAAGCATTTGGCAATAACTATAAGAATTATTGCATTTTCTCAAATAAAAATCATATTCCTCACAAACACCCAAGATAAAATTTTAAAAACTTTATTTTCAAATTTTATTTCTAAAATCCATTATTTATTAAAATAAACAATTTAAATCTATAATTCATTTTTATTCTCAATATTAAATTATAACCACGTTATAATTTAATGTTTACAATCATGAAGCTACACACACATATATATATACACATATTATTTTAATATCGCATCGAGTCATTCGTGGGAAAAAATCTCGAGCGCCAACGTCTCGTGCTGCTAAACACTCTGCTCTAAATCTTCTTATTCCTAACATGATGGAATTATTCTCATAATTCCAATTTTATCAAATTCAGCAGTTAGCGTTTGAATATTTAGTATAGCTTTCAAAGTTCATAGATTCAGATATCCTCAATATCAAAAAATTAAGTTATTCAATCTATTAAAACTAATATTTCAATATTTAAAATTAGTTAATTATTTTATAACTGATGGACACAAATCCGGGTCGTTACATCCAAAGATCCAACGAGGCAGTCAGGAATACGAAAATCATATATCTTCATCAAAATCCATAAGGTAAAGTAAGGTTCATCGCATTAGAAAACTGAATGGGGATCATCAAAATTCCAATGAGGAACACAGAATTCATGAATAATTACAAAAACTAGCAAGGAAATTTAATCTTCATTATATCAAAAATCTAATATGAGAAGTCTTAAATCCATTAAGGAGATTAAGAAAACAAAATTAACCGATCATCATAAAGACCCACAAGGAAATTTGCAATTCACTAAACCAGAAATCTCATAAGGGATTATCAAACATTCAATATGGAAATCATAAGTTCTCAAATCACCATGCAAATCAACAAGTAATCTCACAATTCATCAATTTGAAAGCTCAATGAAATATCATCAAAGATTTAAATAGGAAAACTAGGAATTGGAAATTCATCAACCACCTCAAAAATCAGCAAGGTAATTTAGATTTCATTAAAAATAGGAATGGTTATGAATAGGAACCTAAAAATCCATGAATTTAGGAGTGTGATCGAAATCCTATCCACTCTAATTCAAAGTTAAAAAATGAGTGGGAAATTCATAAATTATTGTGTAAACTCAATAAAGAAGTTAAAAAATCAAGAAACTCACAAAGCAAACAATCTATGAGAAATTATCATGAAAATCCACATGTGTAAAATTCATAAATTATCTTGAAAGGTAATGAAGGAATTGTAAACCCAAAGACCAGGAATTCATTATGAAATGTTTAAATAAATTCACCAATGAAAATGAGAATTAATAAATCATCAAAAAGTCAATGTAGGAGTTTAGGGTTTGTCCAAATTCAAAAATGGAATCTTCATGAAAAAGAATTAGAAGTCCACAAAATTGGAAATTTAACTAAAATCTCTTCAGGGTCCTATCTGACAAACTAATCATTAGAAATTCGTCCAATACCGGTATTAGAAATTTGCCTGACAGTAGTCAATGTAGTAAATCCAAACAACCTAGACCTATAGGTTAGTAGTGTTTTTGCTATATTGGAGTTGGGTTGTATCTGTAAGCCTTGCAACCATTTGGAATTGTGGTTCCTCACACAATATATCATTTCTTCTATCCTAAGGAATTCCCTTATTTCTAAGGACTTAAGAGTGGCATATTCAATCCATTCCTTAAACGAGGTCACTATTATCCTTGTTATAGAATCTGTTATCTATTCCATTCTTTTAGACCTCGTATTAGATCTTTTCTTTTAGTATCATGTTATAGATCCCTTTTATCCATTCTTTTGTCTTAGGTTCTCTTTTAGTATACATGTTTCCTATTCCTTTGATGTGGATATCGTTCCTCTAGCATTGGATGTTCTAAGAATTGTCATTTCATATTTTTCCTCTTTTTGATATGATTTTGGATTCTTTTGTCTATCTCAGATTATGGTGTAAGGCACCTTTATCCTTTCTTCCTTTATGTGTATTTTTCTCTAGGATTTCAACTTTATCCCAATTGATAGATAAATTCCTTTCTTTGAACCCTTTATTCTCTTGGGTTTTGACTTTTTGTTTTGAGTTATAGACATCTTTGTCTTTTTTTCTTTGTTTGGTACCTCTTCCTGGGCTTGGACATCTTAGTCCATTATTTAATAAGCACTCATTTAGGGCTTGGACATCTTAGTCCATTGTTTGATTAGTCTCTTCTTGGGTTTCCCTTGTCTCAAAGGGATATTGTGCAAGTTGAGATGGCCTTCCACCAGAAGGTTAATGATGGGTGCTTATCCTGACCCATCCTTGAAGAGGTGGTTTTAACGTTAGGGGTTCTATCTCTCCCTTTAGAATATTCTACAGAATAACGTTATAGGCTTATATCCCTCCATCTAAGAGTTATACGAAATAACATCGTATGCTTCTGTCCCTCCCTCTAGGAGGTGCTACGGAATAGCATCATAGTCTTGAGTATTTGTATATGAAAATAATTTTTGGCCAACTAAAATAGAGTCTCCTTTGAGAGAAAGAATTTTACAATTAATCCCTTCTAGTATATCAAGGGGTTATCTTTGGAAAAATAAATTGGACTCATGAATCCTTTTAATAAAAAATTTTTTTCTTGATGTGATCTTTTGCAAGAACTTCCTTGTTGTTCTCATAATAGAGAAACAGATCTCAAATAGGAGATTGGGAGGTCATGACTCATAAACCAATAGTCTTTTAGTCGGGAATAGGATTCTCTAATTTGAGTTTCAATAAACTTTCGATGATTTCAAAAAATTTCTTGCAAAAGTATGAATAGGCATTTCTCTGCCCATAATTAGAAAACTTTGAAATATTGAAATTGATAAGTTTGAAATCTTTTGCGCACATTTATTAATGCTATGTAATATAGGTTGCATAAACCCGAATTTAGAACAGATAGTCAATTGTTTTCTCCTAGGTCGCAGGGTAACTAAAAATAGCTTTCTTAAGAAGATATGTTTTAGTTTCTTTCAAAATGATTTGCTAAAAATAGAGTTGGTATATATAGACTTTCTTTTGAGCTGATGTGGAATTGGTGACGATCTGATATCTTATGGAAAGATGCCTTTTTATTGTGTTGATTGAAATATTAGCAACTATCTCACATCAGGCATCTGAGCTGTCTTTTTCAAGCAGCCAGGAATTTGTTGTGCTCTAAGAGTATGTTGAATGCTTTAATCTGATTTTGTTTTACCTGTAATAGAACTCAAGTTTTAATGATTTCATGCACAACATAAATCTAAGTATGAATGAAAATACAAATTGAGTTAAAAAGATATGAAAAAAGAGAAAGAAAGTTCATAGTTAAATTAATGCTGCGAGTCCTCATGATTCGATAGAGATCTGCATTTAGAAGTTGATGAGTTGCTTTCCTTTCATTTTGAATAAAATGACCTAAGGTTTCTTTGACAAACTCTTGTAAGAATCCTGATTTGATCGTGCCTTGAATTCTCTCTTCCAAGACACGGCATTCATTGGTTTCGTGTCCATTTTCTTTATGGTATTCGCAGTAACTTCCTCATTTATTTGACTCTGGAGTGCTCCAAACCTTATGAGAAGCATTAAAGTTCTTGTTTCCTTTCATCTTGGCAAAAATGCAAAGGAAGGTTTATTTAGGACTGCATAATTCGTTTTGGAATTCTTTTCTACCGCCCACTTTCCCTTAGTCTCTTGTTTGGGAGATTAAAATCAGATTTCTCTTCCTTGGACTCTTAGTTAAATTCTTTCTTAGCATTGCATTTCGTCCATTAGAACAACTTCTCAGCCCGGAGAAAGAAATACTGTAGATCCTTGCATCCATTGATATAAAGTTCTTTCCAAAAAGAAGTTTGTTCAATTATCCCCGATTGGACTTCCATAAGTTTTTCTCTATCAGTTGTAGTTTCTGCCCTAAATGCTTCTATGTCGAATATGTTCAAATATTCACCAAGTAGTTGAAAGGGGCAGCGGATTAAGGATCTTAAGGCTAATTTAACACTAGAGGGGGGACGAAGTATTTATTGGATTCTAAGACTTATATGAACTAATTTAAAATTATGACACAAACAAATGCAGAACTTAATAATAGGATAATCACAGAATCAAACACAGATGTAGAAAGTAAATAAATAATAGAAAAGGGAAAGAACACACCGAATATTATATTGGTTCCGAATTACCCTACATCCAGTCCTGTACCAAGGCAAACCACCTCATACAGATTTTAATTATACCAATGTCGAGGTTACATTCCTCAATTTCTAAAAGCCTTGAGGTACCCTCCCGTCTCACGAGTCCGGGGCAAACTCTCATGATTTACGGGCCACAAGATTACCCAATTAATTTCCAGGCGCAACCACACCTTATAGAGAGACTCGATAAACTTTTGATTACAAATTGATCCTATAACTCTGAATAGCACTTTGATCTTTGAGAGAGGGCAGAGAACCAAAACAAGAATGAGATTCTAGTTTGATTCACTTGAGAATTCGGCAGAATTTTGGCACGATCTTAAAAATATGAAAATTTTAGAATATGGATTTGTTGAGAAGAAGTGAAGAAAATATGAAATTAGTTGGTTAAAAAATTCATTTGTGAAGGCTATTTATAAAGCACCAACGGTCATAAGCATTCATGAAGAGATTTAAACGAATGGACACTTCTTTTGAAAATTGAAACTTTTGAATTCAACGGTCACCATGTCAACATGGGGAATCCCATGATGTCGATATCCCTATGTAAAAAACAATGTAAAATTTGTTTTGTAAATGGTATAGAAAGGATAACAAGATAAAATAATTGTGGAGTAAAAACAAAGTTTAAAACAAGAGTTTATTTAAAAACAAAAACAAAGAATATTTTAAGGCTAAAACATCTTTTTGAAAATCATTTGAAAAGATAATTTTTAAGGCTAAAACATTTTGAAAAATAGTTTTGAAAATCATTTTGAAAAACCGTTTTGAAGTAGTTTTGCAAGCTTCTTCCTACGGAATATCTCATCACATCAGGACTCGAGAACTTGTACTAAACTATGATGTTCATGTGTTTGTAAGCCACTTGTCGTAGGTTTGTAAGCTACTTGTCGTGGGTTCGTAAGCCACTAAGAAGGTAAAAATGGGTTCCATCCCAAATGAAATTCGGAATGAAGATTTCCATGCTAGTATGAAGTTTTAACAAAAAACTAGAAACATATCTTGAAATCTTGATCTTGATACTCATAAGTCTTCAAATTTGATTTCTTCATTCTTGATCTTTATACTGTACAGTCTTTAATAATCAGTATCTGCCTTATATATATCCTGCATAATAATATTCATATATATCTACGCAATAGTGTTAGTATATAAGTTATAATAAAATAAGTTACAAAGGTTGTTGTCATCAAAACCACTATCTCCAGTTCCTAACAATCTTCCCTCTTTTTGATGATGACAACCTTATAAAATATATTTACCACTTTGATCATATCATTACTCCCCCTTACTCCAATAACTCCCCCTTACTCCAAGCCTACTATTTTATATAACTTTCTCCCCCTTTGTCATCAACAAAAAATAATGTATAAACCTTGAACTTAATAGAAAAAAGGATAAACAAACATAGACATAATAATATAACATCCTAACTGGAATTCATGTTTCTATACTTTGAAGATTGTTTTTAGATGAACCTTAAGACAACACTTACATACAAATTAACAAACTAATGTACAATCACGAAAGAGAAAAACGAAAAACGCTTAACGAGGACCCTTAACTATTGGTGATTTATGGACTGAACAATTTCGATAGTGGAGATAAAATTTCCACGTTGTTCAACCAAGTTCCCATTAGTTTCAAAAAGGACCTCTCTGTAGGATCTAGATTAACCCTAGAGGGGGGGTGAATAGGGTTATAGCAAATTTTCTCGAATTAAACACAGAAACAAACTACAGAAATAAATATGCTGAAAAGTAAATCACACACAAAATTTACCCAGCTTCGGCAACCCCTGCCTACTGCTGCATTCCCAGATTTCTATTAGAATTAATCAGTGTCCCGCTTACAAACACTCTACTAGACTCGCAAACCCTTGCTCCCGCTCACAAAAACTCTCATAGACTCGCACACCCTGCTCCGCCTATAGAGTTTCGCAAACTCGCAAACTCTGCTCCCGCCTATAGAATTTTGCAAACTCGCACACCCTGCTCACTGAACTAATTCTAACTAGACAATCTGACACTACCTACAACCTAGGTGGTGATTTACCAATTCTTTGACTTGAAAAGAAAAAAGACAAACTTAAAAAAACAGTTTAAAACTAAAACCCTATTTGAATATAAACCCAAAAACTAAAGCCCTTTAAAACAAGACCACTTTTATAAAATAAGGCCGGCCCATTATTTCTTTAACCCGATCCTCTTGCTTGGAAAAATGACGGCTGTTCCTCTTTGTCGAATTAGGGCTTCGGCTTCTTTCTCGAATTAGGGCTTCGGCTCTGGTTTGTGATGCTTTTGCTCGCGCCCGTTCTCTGATGATTGATTCTGGTTTGCGTTGCTCCTCTGTTGATCGATTCTTGTTGCTTGGCTCGCTCGTTCTCTGATGATCGAGTTTGTTGTTGATTCGGTATGTAATTTTTTTCATTGCTGGTTTAATGATTGCTTCAATTGAACTCGATGCCGATGATGATGATTAGGGTTTGGTATTTATATGAATTCGAATATACTAATTAATTTGATACTTTCCTGAAATTCGATTTCCTGATGCACACGACTTTCCTGATATTTTTGTGACTTGTTACTCACGGCCTTGATTTTCAATCGTTTGATTTATCCTTGATTAATACGGCAGAAACTTTCCTATTTTAATTTGCTTTGACTTTGGACTTTTTCAAAGATACGAATTTGATTTTTGAATTCTGACTTCGGCCATCTCTGCAATGTTGAACTTCGTCCATCCACTGTATCATCGATTTACACGGCATTGACTACTTTGGCACGTCTGCATCCATATCTGCGTTCATCTCTGCACTTTTCTTTTTCACTGTAATATTTGTTTCGCTTTGACACACATGCTTCCCTTGTTCATGCATTCGACATTGCCATGCTATTCACTGTTTGCATTATAGTTTGCATTGTTCATCTCGACTTGTTCTTGTATTCACTGTTATATTGTATACTTGGGCTTCACTGAATCTTTTATTGTATTCATGTTGTTGTCTGGACATTTGGGTTTGTTGCATTTGTGCATTGCCTTACTGGCCTTCGAATCTGCACTCATCTTTACTTACATCGCTGGTCCTCTACACATGGTGTATGTATTGTTTCATTGCTGCACTGACTGTTGTAGTTGGACTTGTTGTTGTACATGTTGCCTTGTATCATTCTGGTTGGTCTGACCTATGATATTGTAGTCTGCCTTCAGTTGCTTTGGGATTGCTGTACATATGAACTTGCATTCATTTGTTTGTTATTATTTCCATGTATCTGATGTTCCTTATCAAAAACTGTCGTGACACTTGTTCACTGGTGTACTTGAGCTTCTGGCCTGTATTTTGATGTTGCCACTGTGTTTCATTTGAATAGCTCAGTGGTGCACTTGCTTGCACTTGTACTTCTGGTTCTTCATGCATGTTCTTTGTTCATTGCTTTGTATCTATTTTCATGTTCTTGCAGTTGCTATGTTGATCACTTGATTGTGTAACTTGTGGTTTCATGCTTGTGACATTCAAGGTGTTTGCTTCATGTAGCTGTTGGTCTGGAGTTCTTGTTCAAAACTGCTGTGTCACTTTTGCAGTTTGGTCTTGCATTTGGTTTATTGATGTTGTTTATGTCTGCATCTTATGGTTGCCATTGTTTTGCATTGAGCATGACGTATTCATCATTATGGTGGCTGTTTATGTTGGTGCTGAATTTTGCTGCAGTCTTCATTGAGCTTGTACACCATGTTGCATGCATTGAGTAACTGGTTTTGGTCGAGACTTGATTCTTTGTTGGCACTGGCTGTTATCTTTGTGGTCTTCTCATTCATGTTGATTTTTGAAATTTCACTTGAGTTGAACCCAGTTTCATAACTCGGGTTTGACCTTGTGCTCGTGTCGTGATTTTAAATATGTTGCATGTGAGTTGAACCTGGCTTTTCACTTGGGTTTGATCTGTGCTCACCTGTCCCTGTAGCATTATCAAGTGTATATCGATGTGCACGGCCTTGTGGCATGTACAGTGATACACTGTGCATGTCACACTGTTCATGTGTGATGAATTCAAATGTGAATAATGACGAACAACCCAAATAACTGAGGCAAATCATATTTTCAAAAAATCATATTTCATTTTATATTGTAAAAATATTTCTTTTTCAATTTTACTGCGTTAGTGAATATTTTTGTAGATTGCTCAGATGCTGGATTCAAATTGGAATGCAGTTGAAGACAAAATACGAGTGTGAGTGATATGTAGTGAGGAAATTATGTAAACTGAATTGTGATGTGACATCCCAGAAATTTGGGGCAATATCAATTTAATAATCTGCATTAAAAATTAAATTGATTTGCTAATATTCGTTAATAATATTTGAATTGATTTAATAATCTTCCTTTAAATAAATATTCAACTGATAATTTATCTTTTAAAAGCTAATAAGTTGTCTCTATTTAAAATGTATATATATTTGTATATATATTAAATAGTTAATCTTTGTTTAAAATATAACAAATAAAGATATGTTTTCAAATTCTAATCTTTTTGATAATTTGGAAATTTAATATTGAATAAATAATAATATGATTTTAAAAATACTCAAGATAAATTTAATTTGTTTAAAAATAAATTCTAGCCTAGGTTTAAATTTTAAATAAAAAGATTATTTTGTTCTTCTTAATTTAGCTTTATAAAATAAGTAATTTATATTTTTTGAAGAGATTGTTTCTTTTATAATTATATTAATTTAATAACAAGTTATATTTAAACTATATCAATATTGTAATATTTTTAAAAATGGGTTTTAATATAAATAGAAGTTGTTATTTTTATATGTGTATATTTTGAAAGAAGACCATGGTTTGGATATTTAAAATAAAGTCTTTCAAGAATATTTCTAATAAAATAAATCTTATACATATTTAAACATAAGTCTAAATACATATACACATTTACATAAGAAGCTGTGATTTGTAAATTTAAAATAAAAACAAGACAATGTAATGTAAAAGCAATGTAAATAAGGAAAGTATAAATATTAGCATATAGGCTATACCAAATATAATATGCAGACAAGTGAAATATAAAACAAAGTAAAATATACAAATGCAAGCAAAGTCATGGTATGATGCCTGTAAAGTAATAATGCAAATGAACAAAGTAAACAAAGCAAAACAAGTAAAACAATAAACATATGTATGCAAGCTAGGCCTGCAATTTAGCAAAATTGTAGACTGTAGGGTTTTGAGATGCAAAGTAAAGATAGCAGAGAGACAAAGCAAAGTATAAACAAAGTAAAACATCTAAAAAAATAAGCAAGTTGAGACATGAAGTACATTTGCATTAAATGTTTTATCAGCTCAGCACAACTAGAGTCAATTCGAAATGGTGAAAAATCTTTCAGCCTCCATAAGAAAATGTCCTACCTGACACAAACAAAACAAATCTTATCTAAGAAAAGCCTAAACCCAGATAATACCTTCCCTGTACAAACCCTTTCCTATCTATATATGTCTGCTTATATTTTTAGTTCGTTCAAGCATAGCAAACCAGTAGAAATATTTGCAAGCTTTCGTTTTTTTCTTTGTACAAACTGAAGCATTACAACTAAACAAGCAAGCCTGCATACATTTTCTTTAAAACTGAAGCTCGTACATCATTCTTCAATTTGGAATTGTACTGCATAACAAGTAACCCGAGCTTTATCAAAACAAAGAAATCTTGGCAATTCAGTTTGATCAGCATGCAACTCCAAGTTTTAAAGGCTTTCAAATTCTCAAACATAGGTGCTCTGTTCCTTTTTCTTCAATCTAGGTGAGTAACTTTTGTTTTAAAACCTAAAAGTTTGAATCTGCTGAATACTTATCTGTGAGTAACATTTTTTTTTTAAAATAACTTAAGTTTAAACATGTTGCAGACAAATATTTGAATGCTTAAATTATTTGGGTGAATATTTATAAGTGCATTGATCTCTGTGTGATTGTGTAGAAGAATATCAGTATATTGAAACCCATGTAGGCATCTCTGTATTTTGAATTCAAGCTCCTGTTTTACTTTCAAAAATCATTAGGGCTTAATCTATTGGTTGATAAGACTTTGTATCTAAACAAAATGTGTTTGTTTGTCCATAAAGTAAATTTTAAAATTAAAATTTAAGTTAAACAAGGTAGAGTTTGTTCTGAAAACATTAAGAACAGTTAAGGGTTAAATTAAGTGATAATTTCAAGCATCTTGAAATATCAATTCAGGTTCATAACTTGAATACTTATCTGAAATAAGGATTTTTAAAAGTAAATTCACAATTTTTAGTTGAGTATTGTTTTGGCATTTCTGATTTCATTGATTTGGGAATTATGGGTTGCCTCTGGCAACACAGTGGATTTGAGTGGTTGTGGTTCTTCATGGGGGTGGAGTTGTGACCGGAGAGGCCGAGAAAAATAGTGGACGATGATGAAGATCATCAGAGAAGTTGCGGTGGTGGGTTTCTTTTCCTAAACCTAGTTTTTGTTATGTTCGTATTTTGGTCTCGTTTGAACTCCGTGGGGCATCGAGTTAAATGGGGGTTTGGGGATCGCTGGAGAGGATGTAGACGAAGCAGTAACCGGAGCTGTCGACTTTCTGGTGGTCGGAGCGTCGTGGGGAAAACGTTGACAGGTTTCGTGTATGGGCGCGTGAGTGGTTCCAGGTTTGGGACATGAGAACTCGATTTTGATTCGAGTTGTGGTGATGAGTTCTGGTGGTTGTGATGTTATCTGGGGATGGTTGCCGATGGTTAGCAGTTGTGGTGGGTGACCGGAGATGGCTCAGGCCTCGGTGCACGTGCACCGTGCCATTGAAGTTGGGAATTACCGTTTTCTGTGTGCAGTTTTTTTGTTAGGGAAGACTGGAGTTTAATCGAGTGTTGACTCGAAGCAGAGGAGGAGGAAACTCGAAGCAAATCTGATTTTCTCTCGAGTCAGTGTTGTTTCCAGTTTTTGTAAAACTTGGTAGCAAATGAATGGAACTTTCTTGTTCCAGTTTGTGTAACCTGATAGCAAGTGTTTGAGATTTTTAAACAAGCTCACAGGAAACCTTAATTTGTATTCAAGATTTAAACAAAGTTTAAATCAGTTGAAGTGTGAATTCAAACTATTTTTATTGAATTCAAATCTGAAATAAGATATAGGTTTCTAAATATTTAAATGGGAATTCCAGTTTTCAACCTGACAGTTCAGTTTTTTTTTAAATTTCAATTTAAATTTGAAAACTGAAATTCAAAACAGGATTTAAACTATGTTTTAAATATAAAGTAGAGTATACGTTCAATTGATTTCGGATCTAAGGTTTTAAAATGAATTTGGATTTTAAATCAAGAATTTAAAATCAAGGTGGTAAAAGTAAGTTAAAATCAAGGTTAAACAAATTGTTTTAATTTGAATTCGCAAGTTAAAATATTAATGTAATTGGAAGTTTTATATTTAAATAAAGATTTAAGTGATTGGGTTTAAAAGCTTTTCTTATATAAGTTCATATGTAAGAAATAAAGGTTATTTATATTTATAAATTGAATTTAAATTGGGTAAATGTTTAAACAATAACCACTTTGAATCTTGAATTCAAAATGGAATTTGAATTTGAACTTAAAATGTTCTAATACATTTTAATATTAATAAAGTCATTAATAAAGAGATAAATTATCTTAGAAACAATTAAGGTATTTAGATGATTAAATAGATAAGATAATTAAGGAATGACTTATGTATTATATTTCTCTAATTAATAATTTAGATTAATTTAAATTTAGAAATTAATTAGGGAATAAATTAAGAAATGTTATTAGTAAATGAAGATAATTAACTAAGGATTATTATTAAATTAATTAATGTGATAAATTTTATTAAATTAATTAGATAAATTAATTTAGATAATCTATTGTAATTTGTTAAATGGAATTACTTAATAAAAGTAATTAAGAAATTAATTACTTATTGTAATTAATTTTGATGATATGATTGAATTAAGTTAATTAATTTATTTTAATTAATTTAAGCAAATCATTTGATGGTTTGAGATATGAAATTACCTGATGTAATTAATGGAGCAGGATTACTTAGGGAAGTAATTAGATGATAATTACTGAATGTAATTAATATAATATGATTTGTAGGTAAAGTAATTTGGGTAATTACTTTCGAAATTAATCAGAGGATTAATTATGGAGATAATTAATTATGGGATAATTAATTTATTAAATAAGTAATTAAGGGTAGTTAATTACTGGATTGTTATTAATCAAAGGTGATTAATAATGGTGTTTCATTAAAGATTAATCACTTGATGTAATTAATTTAAATAAAGTAATTTATTTAAATTTAAATTAGAGATCATTAATTAATTAATATAATTAATTATGTAAATTAAGAATTGGTTAATTAAGAAATACTTAATGATGTGGTGATTAATTGATGTAATTAATTAAGAATAAATGTAATCAATTCTAAATGTAGTAATTTAATGTTAATTACTATAAATGATTTAGGAGAATTAATTTGTGAATTAATTAAAGACTAATAACCAATTGTAATTAGTGACTGATTAACCAAGATGTTTAATCAAGATAATTATTTAGAAGATGGTTAATTAATTTGATTTATAATTAATTAAATGGTCGTATAAGCAGGATTTATAGATGAAATAATTAATTTAATTAATTAGAGATTAAAGTAGTTAATTTAATTCATTTTAAATTAATTATAGATTGTATGATTATAAATCATTGCTTATGGATAAATGATATTGATATTTCATTTGATGATGTGATCTGGCGTACATTATATCTATGTGTCATGGATGCCTGGCTTAAGTATGATAATATTGATTATCTGTTTATGAGATTATCTGTGATTATTTGCTGTGATATTATGAACTATCCTTCTGTGTGTATGTTGATTATATTGAATTAAACTGTTAAGACTAAATAGACAACTTGGCCTTAAAAGACACGTTTTGGATTTCGATGAGACCGGGATCGGTTTTCCGCATTAGGAACATCCGAAAACCACATCGATTCCAAATTAACGATAGGTCGTGAATCTGAAGTGAAGATGAAGATTCAGAATGCAAGGGTTATCGTCGTTAACTCTGAGGGTGATTCCAAAATGAGTGTAACGAGATAATGCCTTCGGTTTCGTTCGAACCCGGAACGAACTCGTATGGATTGAATGCTTTCAACACATCGTCAGGCGGACGATGAGCATTCTAAGATATTATGTTCTTTAAAGGTAATCGCAGCCTCAAGCCTCATCAACCGGGAATGGCTAAAACAGGGGAGGTGCAGCAAGGTTAGGTGGGTCATGCCCAAGCAGGACAAGGATATTCCCCTGTCTAGATGTCCCTTTTTATTCGGTTGTGTGGGCAGTTGGTTGCAAACAACTGCGGGGTGTATCTTGTTCGGGACTGTTCAGTAAGGAATGGTTCCGGCCTTGTGTTGCAGGGGATGAAGGGAGTAATCCTCGGTACGGTGATCTAGGCCCCGTACTGTGACGGGCGGTACCCCAGTAGCCATGCCATTGTATGGAATCCAAAATCCAATAAGTGCCGTACGAATTAGTTGTGCCCAACTATGTTAGAATGTGAGATGTAAGCATTTCAGCTATTTCTGTATTTTACTTGAAAACCCTAGACACTATTATAATATCACTGGATTTCCTATCAAATGTTTTGGTTAGCGTAAGGTAAAAACTTTTCCATGTTTATGTGTGGGAAGTCTTACGTGATACCTTTTGTTTCCAAAAGATTTTTAAAGTTAAGCAACTTTAACCTGTTACTCATACCAGACCCATGTCTGACCTGAAGTTTATTTTTGTTTTTTATAAACTCTCGGGTACCCAAATTTTTACGGGTAGCCAAGGGATTCAGGTTGGCTTTGACGAATTCTGGAGGAGCAATGGAGCAGGAGGCTTCGGCGTTGTAGATATATATAGTTTTCCGTTGTGTTGGTATCTCTGAGTCATATTGTTTAGTTGTATTGTGTTGAGTTGTATAACTAGACAGGTGTTTATAACTGTCTAGTATGTGATGTATTGTCTGTATAACTCTGATTGATGTTGTATATTATGTAAATATTTATGTGATTATTATATTTTATTCGTTCCGCTGTGAGATTATGATGTTGTTGTTCTTTCTTCTCTATCTTTTCTATTTTCTCATCCCTTTCTTTCTTAAAGACGAAACGTCTTCCTGGGCGTAGGAGGGCGGGTCGTCACATGTGATGTGTTCAAAAATGTATATGTGTAGTGAGAGCTTGAATTTGTACTATTCAAGATTGTAATAAATATTTGTTTGAATAAAATTTCTGTTTGAATTCAAATTCTGTGTAATTTATTTTATTCAACAAATATTTATTTAATCTATGAAAAACAAAATAGTACATTACCAAATACATTTAAATGAATATATATGTTTATTATCATCAAAGAAAAACATATAAGCGCATATTCATACAATCTCCCCCTTTTGACGATAACAAACATATATTTAAGATTTCGACTGTGTTAAATGTATTTGATCAATGATATACACTAATTGCTCCCCCTATTTAAATGCTTCCTCTCTACATGATGCTCCCCCTACATATATGCATACAAACAGAAATATATAAATGAGCCTAGATGCAAATGGAAAATTATTTGACCTTTGCTTGATTCTATTTGACAAAATCTTAACTTTTCTCTCCCCCTTTTGTTATCAGCAAAAGAATAATAGTGTTAGAGAAAAAGAGAGATAAAGTGATCAATATTAATCCAACATTAAACTCAAACTGAATATAAAATTAAACTTCAATAAAAATCAAACAAAAATCATAACTACCCTTGTTAGGCGCATATTCCATTTTTAGAAAGAATGGAAATGATGTTCTAATATAAAATCATACAATTGTATCAACTTATGGTACATTTAAATCAGGAATTTGAATATCTACTAATCATGCATAACTGTTAGGACTTTTAAATGAGATTAGTAGTATTCCAATTTAATTTAAAAAATAAAATCAAGTATCTTCTAACCACGCATGACCGTGAGGACTTTTAAATGGGATTAGAATCAACTTGTCTATTTAATCAATTAATTTTGATATGCGTTCCATACATGCATAACCGTAAGGACTTTTAAATGAGCATGAAAGCACATAATCAAAAATCCAAGTAATTCACCCATGTATAACCGTGAGGACTTTTAAATGAGAGTGAATACTTTGGATATTTATTTATTTTAAAAAAATATGAAATGAAACACAAATGATCCCTGATTATAGTACCACATATCGACAAACTATATTTAAGCTTTGATAAACAATGGTCGATAAAAATATAATAGATATAGAAATGATCATGGAATCTTTACCCAACAAAAAGTTTCATAACTCTTGTTTGAATTCCTAAAGAAATTTTCCAAATATACTCTCTTGAGTAATGTATGTTAAATATCAACACTTGTCACCTTCTCAATCACTATTTATTTTTTTGATAATTAGTAGGGAGTCGGATTAGTCAAAATTTGTCATTTAAAATCAAATAAAAATGACTAATCTGAAAATATGGTCAACAATGATTTTCTCGAAGGGGTTATATGAGAAAAAATTCTGCTATTTGAAATTTATTTGTAATGAAAAGTATGCAGATATTTTCTTTGAAAAACGATGTAGTTACTAAATGTCTCCAAAATCACGTTCAACTAGTAATTTTTCTATCAACTAGATTACTAGTGTAATCTGCATCTGAATTTCTTTTTCACTCAAAAACATCACTAATTAAATTTGATAGACCAGACCATGAAGAGTGCATCAAAAATTTCAAACTCAATTTTAACAACAATTTAAATGACATTCTTTGAATTTGAATTGAAGCCGTGTAAATAATCAAAAAACTGTGAATACAAAGTTAGCCGTATTATACCCAAAAATATTATCATCCAACAAAACACTATCCAAACTAATATATATGACGAAATTCAAAGAATAGTGTTTTTGGCATAAGTATAATTGGCCAACTATGTCGAACAAGTCAGAATAAAAAATCATCATCTTTACAACATCTCAATATTGGCTGATTTCATTCAGAATATGGTGCAGATTATCACATAAATATACCTTCACCTGTTTTACCTTTATGATAATTTTTCATGATTGCCCATTGTGATTCTGTCACCTTTGTACTAGGCTAAGGAACTTTGCTTTGTTGCCCGTTGTGTTTCTGGAACAGCCAAAATCCAGAGAACACTGTTGTTGTTCCTTAGCCTGCCACCATACCTACACAGGAAAAGATTTATGTGACCTATTTGTTTTCATAGGTCCATGATTGTCAGTGGTAGAATATTTTGAAAAATAATTTTGTGGAGACCCAAAACTATTTATAATTGCTCCCTTCGGCACCCAAATTTGTTTAACTTTGAGAGATTTTATATTTGTGCCTTTTGGAACCCAAATTGATATAGTTTTCACGTGTTTGGGTCTATACCAACAATTATTTTGATTGTGTCCAAATTTTCTACAAATTGTGCACACTGAATTTTCTTGATTAATCTTGCTTTCAACATTTTCAGATTTATCATATCCAAGTCCTTGTCTAACCGTATTAACAGTTTGCTTTCCTAATAGCATATTCAACGATTTTTCACTTTTTGAGAATTTATCTAAAGTCATTGACAATTGTTGGACTTGTGTTTTGAGAGATTCATTTTCATTTATCAATTGTGTGCACTTTTTAAAAGAATTCTCTCTCCTAGTATTTTCATTCTCTTTTAAAATCAGAATTTCATTTTCAAGTGATTTTATATTGATTTCTGATTTTTTAACTTCCTTTTCGAATGTTGGACACTTATCACACTTAGGGATCTTACTTTGATAGGTTTTAACTAATTGGTCGAGTGGTTCATTTAATTCTATCAAAGTATCTTTTTGTGATTCAAGTTTGGCATACTTCTCCCTAAGTCGTTCAAAACAGCCATTCACTTCATGGAAATAAATAAGTATTTCAGAGTGAGTGAGTTTTGATACCTCGCTTGGCTTCATATTGTTCTCTCTGTTTTTTACTTTTTGATTTAGAGCTGGATTTCCGTATTTGCGGTTCCTCCTTCTGAATTTCTTCATTAGTAATGCCAGCTCGGCTGCTCCATCATCATCATCCTCATCACAACTGCTATTTACCAATCCTGTTAAGCACATTTCTTTAGCTGAGTCGGTTGTGGAGGACATCTCATTACTGTTGACTTTTGCACCACATATAGCATCGAGAGTATTCCAAATTTTCTGTGCATTTTCAATGAGAGACGAAATAAAAATTATCACGATTAATATGAGAATATAATATATGCATAGCAAGAGCATTAATCGAGAGAATTTCCTTATTTGTTATATCACACCCATTTTCAATAATATCCTAACATTTAATATTAACAGATTTTAAATAAAATTCCATTTTCAATTTCCAGTCCAAAAAATCTGTTCCATCGAAAATAGAAGGAATAATATTGGAACGACCCTCAACAAAAGTATTATCTAGTGGATTCATGACTCTAGAGTTAAAGAACAATACCATGCTCTGATACCACTTGTAGGATCTAGATTAACCCTAGAGGGGGGTGAATAGGGTTATAGCAAATTTTATCGAATTAAACACAGAAACAAACTACAGAAATAAATATGCTGAAAAGTAAATCACACACAAAATTTACCCAGCTTCAGCAACCCCTGCCTACTGCTGCATTCCCAGATTTCTATTAGAATTAATCAGTATCCCACTTACAAACACTCTACTAGACTCGCAAACCCTTGCTCCCGCTCACAAACACTCTCATAGACTCGCACACTCTGCTCCGCCTATAGAGTTTCGCAAACTCGCAAACTCTGCTCCCGCCTATAGAGTTTTGCAAACTCGCACACCCTACTCACTGAACTAATTCTAACTAGACAATCTGACACTACCTACAACCTAGGTGGTGATTTACCAATTCTTTGACTTGAAAAGAAAGAAAAAAACAAACTTAAAAAAACAGTTTAAAACTAAAACCCTATTTGAATATAAACCCAAAAACTAAAGCCCTTTAAAACAAGACCCCTTTTATAAAATAAGGCCGGCCCATTATTTCTTTAACCCGATCCTCTTGCTTGGAAAAATGACGGCTGTTCCTCTTTGTCGAATTAGGGCTTCGGCTTCTTTCTCGAATTAGGGCTTCGGCTCTGGTTTGTGATGCTCTTGCTCGCGCTCGTTCTCTGATGATTGATTCTGGTTTGCGTTGCTCCTCTGTTGATCGATTCTCGTTGCTTGGCTCGCTCGTTCTCTGATGATCGAGTTTGTTGTTGATTCGGTATGTAATTTTTTTCGTTGCTGGTTTAATGATTGCTTCAATTGAACTCGATGCCGATGATGATGATTTGGGTTTGGTATTTATATGAATTCGAATACACTAATTAATTTGATACTTTCCTGAAATTCGATTTCTTGATGCACACGACTTTCCTGATATTTTTGTGACTTGTTACTCACGGCCTTGATTTTCAATCGTTTGATTTATCCTTGATTAATACGGCAGAAACTTTCCTATTTTAATTTGCTTTGACTTTGGACTTTTTCAAAGATACGAATTTGATTTTTGAATTCTGACTTCGGCCATCTCTGCAATGTTGAACTTCGTCCATCCACTGTATCATCGATTTACACGGCATTGACTACTTTGGCACGTCTGTATCCATATCTGCGTTCATCTCTGCACTTTTCTTTTTCACTGTAATATTTGTTTCGCTTTGACACACATGCTTCCCTTGTTCATGCATTCGACATTGCCATGCTATTCACTGTTTGCATTATAGTTTGCATTGTTCATCTCGACTTGTTCTTGTATTCACTGTTATATTATATACTTGGGCTTCACTGAATCTTTTATTGTATTCATGTTGTTGTCTGGACATTTGGGTTTGTTGCATTTGTGCATTGCCTTACTGACCTTCGAATCTGCACTCATCATTACTTATATCACTGGTCCTCTACACATGGTGTATGTATTGTTTCATTGCTGCACTGACTGTTGTAGCTGGACTTGTTGTTGTACATGTTGCCATGTATCATTCTGGTTGGTCTGACCTATGATATTGTAGTCTGCCTTCAGTTGCTTTGGGATTGCTGTACATATTAACTTGCATTCATTTGTTTGTTATTATTTCCATGTCTCTGATGTTCCTTATCAAAAACTGCCGTGACACTTGTTCACTGGTGTACTTGAGCTTCTGGCCTGTATTTTGATGTTGCCACTGTGTTTCATTTGAATAGCTCAGTGGTGCACTTGCTTGCACTTGTACTTCTGGTTCTTCATGCATGTTCTCTGTTCATTACTTTGTATCTGTTTTCATGTTCTTGCAGTTGCTATGTTGATCACTTGATTGTGTAACTTGTGGTTTCATGCTTGTGACATTCAAGCTGTTTGCTTCATGTAGCTGTTGGTCTGGAGTTCTTGTTCAAAACTGTTGTGTCACTTTTGCAGTTTGGTCTTGTATTTGGTTTATTGATGTTGTTTATGTCTGCATCTTGTGGTTGCCACTGTTTTGCATTGAGCATGACGTATTCATCATTATGGTGGCTGTTTATATTGGTGCTGAATTTTGCTGCAGTCTTCATTGAGCTTGTACACCATGTTGCATGGATTGAGTAACTGGTTTTGGTCGAGACTTGATTCTTTGTTGGCACTGGCTGTTATCTTTGTGGTCTTCTCATTCATGTTGATTTTTGAAATTTCACTTGAGTTGAACCCAGTTTCAAAACTCAGGTTTGACCTTGTGCTCGTGTCGTGATTTTAAATATGTTGCATGTGAGTTGAACCCGGCTTTTCATTTGGGTTTGACCTGTGCTCACCTGTCCCTGTAGCATTATCAAGTGTATATCGATGTGCACGGCCTTGTGGCATGTATAGTGATACACTGTGCATGTCACACTGTTCGTGTGTGATGAATTCAAATGTGAATAATGACGAACAACCCAAATAACCGAGGCAAATCATATTTTCAAAAAATCATATTTCATTTTATATTGCAAAAATATTTCTTTTTCAATTTTACTGCGTTAGTGAATATTTTTGTAGATTGCTCGGATGCTGGATTCAAACTGGAATACAGTTGAAGACAAAATACGAGTGTGAGTGATATGTAGTGAGGAAATTATGTAAACTGAATTGTGATGTATTCAAAAATGTATATGTATAGTGAGAGCTTGAATTTGTACTATTCAAGATTGTAATAAATATTTGTTTGAATAAAATTTCTGTTTGAATTCAAATTCCATTCAAATTCTGTGTAATTTATTTTATTCAACAAATATTTATTTAATCTATGAAAAACAAAATAGTACATTACCAAATACATTTAAATGAATTTATCATCAAACAAAAACATATAAGCGCATATTCATACACTCTCCAACGCAAATTACACCATCGTCTTCGTCCATATGAACATCTGGATTCGGCGGAGGATGTTCTTCTTCTTGATCCTCTTATGATTCTTCTAGAGGCACTTCTTCTTCAGAATCCATGGCTTGTAACGATTCTTCGATAACAATGGGATTGGCATTATTATCCATAAGGAATTTTTGTAGATTCTTAAGGATTTTGCCTCGCCTATCTTGTTCTCTTACCATTCGTAGTTGACTAACTTGAATCTCTGTCATCATTTGAAGCAAATCTTTCATCTTCTCTTGCAATTTGATGACTCATACACGTGTGGATCGTTGAAAAGGACTAAAATGAGGAGAAGTGGGTGAAGAAGGTTAATTATTAGAAAAGGAAGCCATTAATTTACTGTTTTAGAAGTCTATTACAGAGAATAGAACAGAGAAAATGAGTAAAAGTCAAAATATATAAATATACAACTTAATAACTAATTTTAGAGGGAAATTCAAATTTGAAAATCACGGCTAGTATGTCGACATAGGGGATGGGTCATGTCGACATGCCTAGTGTAATTTTTGAGAAATTTTTATTTATATTAATTATTAATTATACTTTTATTATTATAATTTATATTTCAGTTAATGAACATATACCAAATTCTCTTCTAAATTTAGTAATTTTTTGTTCATTTAATGGTTTGGTTAATATATCAGCAATTTGTTTTTCAGTATTGATATGTTCAAGAGTTAAGACATCTTTACTTACATTATCTCTAAGAAAATGATGTCTAATATCAATATGTTTTGTTCTAGCATGATGAGTTGGATTCTTAGAAAAGTTATTGCACTAGTATTATCACAATAAATTGGTGATTTAGTTACAGTTGATCCAAAATCTTTTAAAATTTGTTGCATATATATAACCTGAGAACAAGCCAAAGCAGCAGATATATATTCTGCTTCAGTTGTTGCCAAGGATACAGTATTTTGCTTCTTACTAAATCAAAAAACCAGAGAATGTCCTAGAAAGTGACAAGTTCCACTTGTACTTTTTCGGTCTGATTTATAACCAGTGTAATCAGCATCACAATATGAAATTAAGTCAAATACATCGTGTTTAGGGTAAAATAAACCATAATCTAAAGTATTTTTTACATATCTTAAAATTCTTTTAACAGCTTTTAAGTGAGTTTCTTTAGGTTGAGATTGGTATCTTACACTGAGACAAACACTATGCATGATGTCAGGATGACTTGATGTTATATAAAGCAGCGAACCAATCATCCCCTATATAATTTTTGATCAACATCTTTTGATTTATCTTCTTTACTTAAAGCAAAATTAGTTGTCATTAGAGTTGGTTTCCTACCAGAAGTAGTCAATCCAAATTTATTAATTAAATCCTTAGCATATTTTTCTTGACTAATGAAAATTCCTTTATCTAATTGTTTGATTTGAAGTCCTAAGAAGAAACTTAGTTCTCCCATATGACTCATTTCAAATTCTTTAGTCATTATATCTAAACTTTTTTTATTCATTATGTTATTAGTTGATCCAAATATTATATTATCTATATATATTTGTACTAATTGAATATCATTTTTGTTTCTTTTAATAAAAAGAGTTGTATCTATTTTACCAATTTCAAAACCAAATTGTAGTAAATAAGATCTTAGTCTTCCATATCAGGCTCTAGGAGCTTGTTTTAGATCATATAAAGTTTTCTTTAATTTATATACATGATTTGAAAATTTATTATCTTCAAAAAGTGGAGGTTGTTCAACATAAACATCTTCTTTTACAAAACCATTTAGAAAAGCACTTTTAACATCCATTTGATATAACTTAAAATTATTGTAGTTTGCGAAAGCAAGTAGAATCCTGATAGCTTCTAGTCTTGCTACAGGTGCAAATGTTTCGTCATAATCAATTCCTTCTTCTTGACAATAACCTTGAGTGACTAAACGAGCTTTATTTCTCACGATCTCACCAAATTCATTCATTTTATTTTATAAACTCATTTTGTTCCAATTATACTTTTATCCTAATGTCTAGGAACAAGTTCTCAAACATCATTTCTGGTGAACTGATTCAATTCTTCTTGCATAGCAAGAATCCATGAATCATCAGATGATGCTTCCCTGGGATTTTTAGGTTCAATAGTTGATATAAAAGCTACATTACTCATACTATTTAGTTGATTTCTTGTTTTAACTATAGATTCAATATTTCCTAGTACATTTTCTATAGGATGATCTTTTAATAGCCTAATTCTTTTATTAGGTTGAATGACTTCACAATTAGTTTCATTAGGTTCATTATTTAAAGTTACAAAATCTTATTCATCTTCTATTTGTACAGTATCTTTAAAATTTTCATCAAAAGATACATGCATTGTTTCTTCAATTGTGTTAGTCCTTACATTATAAACTCTAAATGCTTTACTTCTTTAAGAATATTCGATAAAGATACATTTGTCGGATTTAGGTTCAAATTTATCTAAATTATCTTTTGTATTAATAATAAAACACTTACTACCAAAAACTTTAAAATAAGCTACTATGGGTTCTTATTGTAAAGCAGTTCATATGGTGTTTTATTAGTTAATGGTCTAATTAAAATCCTATTTAATATATAACACGTTGTAGCGACTGCTTAAGACCAAAAGTTGTTGGGTAAGTTACTATCAGAAAGCATTGTTCTAGCACACTCTTGAATCGTTCTATTTTTATGTTTTACCACTCCGCTTTGTTGTGGAGTTCTTGAAAAAGGGAAATTATGAGTAATTCCTTTTTAATTACAGAAATTCTCAAAATTTTCATTTTCAAATTCTCCACCATGATCACTACAAATAGTTTTTATTTTTAAAGAAAGTTTATTTTGAATTATTTTAGCCAAAATTTTAAATAATTCAAAAGTATCACTTTTAAATTTAAGAAAATTTGTCAGAGTATACCTAGAATAATAATCTACAATTACAAAAACATATTTATTGTGATTAATTGATTGAACTTGAGATAGACTAAATAAATCTAAATGAAGTAATTCTAGAGGTTTAGAAGTAGAAATCATATCTTTTAATTTAAATGAACTTTTCTTAAGTTTTCCTAATTGGCAAGCATCACATATACTATCTACATTAAATTTTAATTCGGGAAGACCTCTAACTAAGTCAAGTTTTGATAACCTAGATAACGGTTTGAAATTCAAATGACAAAATCTTTTATGCCAAATCCAAGGGTCACTTGTGTTAGCCAAAAGACATAAGTTATCATTTGAAACTTTCGTACTAAGGATGTAAATGTTTTTATTCCTAATTCCTTCAAAGATAATATTTGACTTATTATCTTCGATGTGACACTTATCTTTTCCAAATTTAATTTTAAATCCTTTATCACATTGTTCACTTATACTAAGCAAATTATGTTTTAAATTCCTAACTAGAAAAATATCAGAAATAAGAGGAGTTTTAGAATTACTAACATTGTCGATGCCAACCACATATCCTCTTGAGTTATCTCCAAAGTTAACCAATCCACCATCTTGATATGTAATGTCATTGAGTATCTCGGGATTTCCAGTCATATGCCTTGAACAGCTACTATCAAGTATCCATTTATCTTTCTCAATTTGCATAATTTGTCCATTGGTTGTTGATTCTTCAAAAGCCATGTAACATGTCTGTTCCTGCATAGCAAACCAATTCGGTAGATAACTTGATTTTTCAAAAAAACTATATGCAGACTTATGATACTTTGATGAAATGCATAAATTCAAACTAGTATTAACAAAATTTCCTAAAAATGCCATTTTTAACTTTTCAAGTTTCAGATTACAAAAACTATGAAAACCTATACTCTGATACCAATTGAAAGGGACAGCGGATTGAGGGTCTTAAGGCTAATTTAACACTGGAGGAGGGGTGAATAGTGTTTAATGGATTCTAAGACTTATATGAACTAATTTCAAATTATGACACAAACTAATGCAGAACTTAATCACAGAACAATTACAGAATCAGACACATATGCAGAAAGTAAATAAAAAACGGTAAAGGGAAAGAACACACCGGATTTTATACTGGTTCAGAGTTACCCTACATCCAGTCCTGTACCAAGGCAAACCACCTCATACAGATTTTTATTATACCAATTTCGAGATTACATTCCTCAATTTCTAAAGGCTTTAAGGTACCCTCCTGTCTCACGAGTCTGGGGTAAACTCTCTTGATTTACGGGCCATAGGATTACCCAATTGATTTCCAGGCACAGCCACACCTTATAAAAGACTCAATAAACTTTTGATTACAAATTGATCCTATAACACTGAATAACACTTTGATCTTCGAGAGAGGGTAGAGAATCAAATAAGAATGAGATTCTAATTTGATTCACTTGAGAATTCGGTAGTATTTCGGCACGATCTTGAAAATATGAAAATTTTAGAGTATGGATTTGCGGAGAAGAAGAAGTGAAGAAAATATAAAATTAGTTGGTTAAAAATTCATTTGTGAAGGTTATTTATAAAGCACCAATGGTCATAACCATTCGTGAAGAGATTTAAACGAATAGACACTTCTTTTGAAAATTGAAACTTTTGAATTCAACGACCACTATGTCGACATAGGGTATCCCATGATGTCGACATCTTTATGTAAAACACAATGTAAAATTTATTTTGTAAATGGTATAGAAAGGAAAATAAGATAAAATATTCTGGAGTAAAAACAAAGTTTAAAACAATAGTTTATTTAAAAACAAAAACAAAGAATATTTTAAGGCTAAAACATCTTTTTGAAAATCATTTGAAAAGATAATTTTAAGGCTAAAAAATTTTGAAAAACAGTTTTGAAAAACCATTTTGAAGTATTTTTGCAAGCTTCTTCCTACATATTATATCATTGCATCAGGACTTGAGAACTTCTACAAAACCAGGATGTTTGTGGGTTTGTAAGCCACTTGTCGTAGGTTTGTATGCTACTTGTCATGGGTTTGTAAGCCACTAAGAAGGTAGAAATGGGTTCCATCCCAAATGAAATTCGGAATGAAGATTTCCATGCTATTATGAAATTTTAACAAAAAAACTAGACACATATCTTGAAATCTTGATCTTGATACTCATAAGTCTTCAAACTTGATTTCTCCATTCTTGATCTTTATATTGTACAGTCTTAAATAATCAGTATCTGCCTTATATATATCCTGCATAATAATATTTATATATATCTAGACAATGATGTTAGTTTATAAGTTATAATAAAATAAGTTATAATAAAATAAGTTACAAAGGTTGTTGTCATCGAAACCACTATCTCTAGTTCCTAACAGTGGTTCCCCTAATTTTTACCTAATGGTGGCCGGCAAGCTAAAGTCCATAGTTGTATCTCTGAATATAGAAAATTTGTCCATGAAGTCACAAGTAAATTGTTCCTAAGAATAGATGGTTTCTATTCGGTAACTCTATTCCATTTGATGGCTGCTCCCTAAAACGTAATGGGAAAAAGCTTACAATGAACTGCCTCTGGAGCATTATATAAGTTCATCCAATTTTCAAAGACTATGAGATGATCATCTGGATATGTTGTCCCATCGTATTTTTGTTAAGGAATTTGGATGTGTGGGTGGATATTTGCTGTCATTATCTCTTCTAAAAAGGGAGCCTTTTACAGGATAACGTATTCTTCCTGATTAAAAATTCCCTTTTCTCTAAGCGTATTCATCATTATTTGGCATAACGCAGTTTCTTCGTCAGTTTCAATTCTATGACTACTTTTGACGTTTCCTTGGTTTGGGCTATTTGATTGCTCGAGGAACCTTTTTACTTGACTTTCTTGGTTTAACTCTTAATCCTCTTCCTCGTTTGGAGGTTGCGCTTCATTCTCTATTTCCATAATTTTTAATGATTCGTGGGATGAAACTTTTTCAGGACATTCTCATATTGTTATCATTTATGTCCGTTGATACTAGACCTTGATCACATTGCTTTCCAATTTTGTTAGTGTTGAGAATTCCCCTACTTCTACATTCCCTAAGTTAGAGTTTCGAACATGTGATCTTTCAAAGTTGTTTATGAAGAAATCTCTTCTTTTGGGTTGCTGTTATTACTCCTTGCTCTCACCATTTTCCTTCTTTTAAATGATGAACTTTATGAAATTAATCTGAGATGGAAGTTGTTGGGGACCGGAGGTTTAAGCCCTCCTTCTAGCGCCAAAAATGTTGATAAGAAAACTTTTCAACACCTTAAAGTGAAGATTAGGATATGAATATTGCTATCAAAACCACCTTTCGAATGAATGGAGGTTTTTATTGTTTTTCAAGCAGGTAATGTCGATCTTAGACTTGTCCTTGATACCTTTCGACACAGTCGAAAGGGCGGTTTCTCTTCCAATAAATCCTTTCGAATGGGTTGACTGAGAACACTGTCGAAAGGACAATTCGACACACATAAGGAAGTTTGGATTAGGAACCTAATGGTCTTTGGAATTAGTCGAGTTGAAAAGGGTTTCAACTCTGTCGGAGGGTGGTATACTTAAGATTAAGTAGATTTAGGCTAAGGTTTCTAGGAAATAAGAAGGCTTAGGGTTCTGACTTGATCGAAGTGGCTTCTTTCAATTGACTCAACTACCCGTTGACATATTTATGAAAAGTAAAGAAATCGGAGCTGTTAATTAAGCAAGGTCATTTCAATCCTCTTTATACTAAACTCCATTGTATAAATTGACCAAATCCCCAATTTGATTCGAGAATTAGGGTTTTTCAAGTTTAAGAAAGTACAAATAAGAAGTAAGAGAAATCGAATCCCTCACAATTGAACTCTAAACTCATATTTATATGCGCGGCTTCCGACCCCAAGCTCTCAATGCAGTCGAAAGGCCAACCCCTCAAACCTTCAGGTTTAATCAGTGTCCACTAAGTCATACCTTTCGACCAGGTCGAAAGGGTTTTAGTTATTCTTCTTTTACCATTGGGAACTCGGCTTCTCCCTCTTTCTTTGTTTCCTTTCGGCCTTTTCTAAATGGGATGCTTGATAGCCTTTTGATCTTTTCAAAAGGTCTGTTGTTACGCTTTTGACTTGAATGTCGATGTATCGAATAAGTTATGTTGGGCCCTAGCCTTCGACCCTGTTGAAATGTGCGTTCTTTTTGACTTTGAGTGAGTAGAAATACCTAGAAGTCTATTGTGAATGGCATCCTTTGAAAGCTTTTTCCCTAACTAACTTGATACCTTATGCTTTTGAGGTAAGGATCACGTCGTTCCATTTTATGGGTGAGAGTGGCCTTAACCGTTTCGAAAGGCTTCATATGCTTTCGAAAGGGCTGAGTTGGTTGAATACGTTTCTGGTAGAAGTGAATGTAGGCGAAACCAAGACGTTTCGAATGGTTTGGCACTATATGTAGGGTGTCCACTTTCCACTACTTCGGAGAGGCGTCATTTATGAGTACTTTAGATGTTGTTAACATGTTTGCTATTGCCTTCGAAAGCTAGCCTCTGAGTTTGTCGAAATCTCTCTCTTGATACAGTCGAGACGTCCTTCTTACTTACTTTAAAGGTGTTGTCGACGCTATTACCTCCTTGTCGGAAGTAATGCTTAACTAGACTCTCTTGGTGCTTTTTGGCCTTCATCAACACTGTCTGTCCCTTCTTTCATACTATTATTCCTAAGAATGTTATGGATAACACTTATGTTAAGAGAATTATGGCAGCATCTTCTTTGTGCAGCTAGATCCAAAAAACTATAACTTGCCACAACTGGCCTAAATCAACAAAGAAAACAATAGCCAAGTGGCTTCCCATATCTAGTTCATAAACTCATCAATCAATCACCAATTTCTAAATCCACTATAAACCACTTTTGCATTTGATTTTTATTTTTGCAAGCAACCTATTATCCTGATGCAAATGCAGGTATGAAAGAAATCAAATAGTAATCTCTTACTTTCCCATGCCTATTTTGTACTTACATAATCCAAAAGAGAACTATATTGATAGACGAACAATACACAAGTTATTTCTATCATAAACAATAACAACATAAACAATACAACCATGGATAACAAGACAATATGATGCAATTTACAGCAATAATGCAACTCTAGTGTGATATATTACTATGTATGTATGTGTATGTATATATGTGTGTGTGTGTCTGTATATATGTGTATATATATTAAATGTATATATATATATATATCTACAAATTGTCAATATGTATAATTGTGCATATGATTATATATAATATATATTTATTCCTAAAATTTTCTTGTGTTGATTTGTACCTGTTATGAATCATAAAATATAGAAATATTTTATTAAATATATACGTAAATATTTTATTATTATCTAATGATTTTGTAAATTGTTTATTATGTATAAAATAATTAATATTTCAAAATTCTAATTTTAAGTTTTTGATATTTATTGCATAATGAATGAAGCTTACTGTAAAAATTTCAAATATTTTAAACTTAATTTAATATTTTTTTAAATTAATTTACCTTCGGCATGCAATCAATTATTTAATTAAAATCAAAATTTCAATTGGAAAAATTCTTGAAATTTTTCTTAAGCCATAAATTATCTCTGGTATCTTTAAAAAAAATTAGATTTTTATAATTTAATTTAATAGTTACTTTAAATAACTTATTTTCAACCTGAAATTAATTATTTAATTAAAATATAATTCATTTGCGAAAATTCAAGAAATTTTTCCAATGCCCAAAATATGTCTCAGGTACCTTTAGATGTTTTTCAGAAATTTTCAACTTGATTTATTATTTTTAAGAATTAATTTGATTACGGCTCTTATTAAATTTTTGAAATAAATATTATATCAATTGAGAAAATTCCATAAATTAATCTAAAGCCTAAAATGTGTTTGCAGATTTCGTAAAATTATAAAACTTGTATTTTTCCATCTAATTATTTTACATTAATTTATTATGGAAGAAACTATTTTATTTAATAAAGTTTACACACACACATATGCATATACATATGTATTAATATCTTATTTTAACATATTATACAAGCACGTATTTTAACAAATTACAGTACATATAAAATGAGCTAATGTGTTTGTTGCAATGTAAATCTCAGTATCTATATACGGGCACATTATACTCTTCATGGATTATGATGTTATACATGCGCACACATATATGTATATATACATATATGATACATACATACAAACATATTTATATAAATACACAAAACAAAAATCAAATAAATCTCAAACTACAATTTGTACAGTTAGAATACATATGGACATAGTAATAAATCCTGCCATGAATAAATTATTAATTAATGTCATTCAATGAATCAATCAATTCAAATTTAAGGAAGAAATGAAAGGTTCATTTCTTCATTTAATAATTAATATCTTAGTTAAATACTTGTTTTAGGAAAAGAAATGAAAGATTTCATTTCCTATATACATTAAATCTTATTAATGCTCTCAATTAATCACTTTTTAGGGAAATAAATGAAAGGCTTCCTTCCTTATACATATAACTCTTATTATTAAATGTTAGGAGTATGTGATACACTATACATTTAACATAAAATTTATTTAAACTTCCCTTTAACTAATTTAAATAAAACATATGATTTTATTTAAAACAAATTTAGAAATGTTCTAATATAAATTAAGCTTCGTAGGATCAACCAAGATCCAATATGGCAATTTTTTTTGAAATTTACTCATTTCTTCCACTGTGGACTGGCACATTTCCTTCACCATGTAAATAGAGTTCTTGCCAAAACGAAATTTGTTCAATTAACCTTGAATGTACTGCCAATAACTTATCCCTATCAGTCATATCTTTCGCCTTTAAGTCCTCTATAATGAACCTCTTGAGATAATCGTCTCCAATAACTCCGCTGGTCTTTGCTTTATATTAGCCAGTACAGTGTAGTTGACAGTGGGTTCTTTACAAATACAAAACTACGCTAATAATTCATAATAGAATTGTTTCCAGGAATAGATAGTCTTCTCTCAGTAATGCTTATTTAGCTGCTGCTGCTTGAAATGTAATAGGGAAAAGCCTATAATGCATAGCTCCAGATGCGTTGTATAAGTCCATCAGACTTTTGAAAGCAATCAAGTGATCATCTGGATTAGGTTTTCCAGTATACGTGATGGATGGAATCTTGATATTAGAAGGGATTTTTATAGAAACAATTTCATCTGTGAAGGGAGCTTCTCAATGATTGTTGTTGACTCTATCATCAAGAGTTTTCTTTCCCTTGAGATTAAGCATATCTTTTGCTATTTTTTCTGCCATGTCTCTTAAGAAGGCCTCATCACTATGTAAGATGCTTCTTTTCGATTTATATCCCTTTGTGGTTGAACTCCTAGACTGCTCATTAGACTTCTCCACTAATCTTCCTTGGTGATTTACTCTAGCCTTATCTCCTGCCATCAATTTAGGGGAGAAATCTATTGCTACTGCCTCTTGATTTTCTTTCCAATTTCTTAGAGTTGTAGTAAACTTGCCTTTGCTTTCGTTCCTAAGCAAAGAAGCATTTAAATTCCCTTTCGGGGATTCAACTTCCTCTCCCTTAGTGAGCTTGGAAGATTTTTGTGCAAGGATTTGTTACAACTCCTCCTGCATGATTGCCATCTACTGAGTTAGATCTTTGATCTTAACTTGGCTTTTAGTAGGCTTTTCTAATTTTGATGGTTTTCCTGGTTCCTTATTTCCCATGTTGAATTTATGGATGAAATTTTCTTCCAATTTTGCCATCGGCATGACTTCTTTATTAGGAATATTGGTTTGCTTTGATCTTTCTATTTTCTTGAAACAAAAACTCCTTTAATTAGTTTGAGAGGTTAAATAGAATCAAAGGCTCGAACCTCTCTTCTAGCACAAAAATGTTAACCCAAGAGTTGGTAACATCCATGACGTCATGTATAACGAGCTGAAAATCAATTTGTAGCACTTATGAAATCATAGCCAATTATTGCTTAGCTAATGATATCCTATCAGGATGGGGAACCAATGGTTAGCTCGTGATTTATAGTGTAGCGCAAGATGATACCATTCGAGAATAGCCTGTTACGCCTTCTGAAGTATTTACTAAAAAGTCCATGTCATATTTTTAAGGGAGAGAATAGTCAAGTCACAAGCATGTGCAATAACCCATTAGGAATGTTAATGAGCTAGGCACGTGATTTTCTTGGTTCTCAATCCATTAACCATGATTTAACAAATTAACATTTATGCATGTGTATCTCTAGTTTGAGCCGATGTTCATGTGAATCTTATAAAGTCAAGATGAAGATTAGGCTCTAAAGTGTTATTTATATGTATTTCCAGTTCCAATGGTAGTTAAAGTTGCACAACCAAGGAATATTGGCAATATAGGTGATATTCGTTATTGTCTATATGCCAAATTGGTATATTCCATATTGATCACAGTCCAAATAAGTCATATTCATATATTTCATATCACTTGTCATAAAATTATGAAATTTACAATCAATTTCTGAATTTCCCCAATTCAATTTAGGGTTACAACACTGTTATTTAAGAAGCGAGAAAAGAAACGATCGCCCATTTCTTTATACAACTAGGTTCGTATTTATAGGGGTTGAGGGGTGCACCATAGCTACCACATGTCCATATGGTATGCTTGAACTTGGGTATTATCCATATTAATGGCGCATGGAATCATGCTTTGTTTAATGATGAGGTTCATTATTCAGTTGCATAATGATGAACTTTGGCACTTATCATCCATCGCACCTTAATAGTTTTCATTGATGACATTCAATATCAACATTATATTAAGGATACGTGGCATCCTTTGAAGATCGATGAAGTGCGGCTGTAACGACCCTACCGCGATGCCCAGGTTAGTAGAGAACATTACAATGTCTGCTAATCCGGAGAATACGGCTTGTTAAAGGCGATTGAATGTGAATATATGTTTATACTAACACTGAAACGTCATTTATAACTTTTCACTTAATATCTGAATTGAAATTGACTTGTACAGTACTAACACAGGGTAATAGATAAACCGATTTCTCAGAGTCAGAACAATATATCATATAAATAACAGTCACATATCACAGCAGAATAAATCTCAACTAACACACATACAAATTTTGAGTTTACAAAATTAAATACTAAACTCGATTATTATACAGTTTTACAATTCCCTAATCTCAATTGTACATCTTATAAACATATTCAAAAATTCCTAAATATATTTGTATCCAAGGTCCAAATTCCCAAATGGGATAAACTAAAAGTCCAAATGTCTGTCTCCTTGCTAGCATAACCATTCAAATCAACTGGTCCTGTAACCTAAAAACTCTTGACCTGACCCAAACGAAATAACACCCAGGCCAAACTATCTCCAAATATCCAATAAGGTGAGAACAAGATATAACACAACAACAAACAACATATAGGTAAATACAGATGTCCGTGAAATAATGAGTAATGAGAATTAATTTAACTTAGAGTTCATCAGAAGGCACATGGTTATACATTTCAGTCACAAACACATATTAGTCTCTAAATACAAATAACAGAATTAACTTAACATCCATCCCAAGGCACAAGAATATATATTTATTTCACTAACACAAGATGTAAGAATATATATTTATTTCACTAACACAAGACACAAGAATATATATATATATATATATATATATATATATATATATATATATATTTCACGAACATAGAATAGTCATAGAATCCAAATATCTAGAATCCAAGAGATCTTGATCCAAACCTATCGTAATGATCGTCTAAAACAATTGTAACAATTGTACTCAAAACCCGTGGCAAACAAACAAAAAATTGGTATTGCTCAAACCGATTTGATACCAAGGATCATACTCAGACCGGGAACACATAATCACAAAATGATCTCAAGGATAGTCCATAACAATCAAGGTGATCGTAGAAACCATAGCTCGATAGATCTATATTTATTTAATATTATTATATTATTATGTTCGAAAAGAAATCCAGGAATAAACTTCTTAAGGATCTTGCAGCCACTTGCCACATGCCAAAAGAGAGTAAACTCTAAAGTGCCAAATAGTATCACCTTCAGTAATCACCAGAATTTAACCAATACTTCCGATACCATATGGTGAAATCCAAGTACCTGCTAAAAGCTAGTAAATATCACTTATTACGGATACCACCGAAAACCTAAACTACATTCTCTTAACGATTTAGCAACCACTTGTAGCACACCAGAAGAGAATACAACTGTAAAGTGTAAAATACTTCTTAATAGCAATCAGACAAATTCAACCAAGGCATCCCATACAACCCAATGAAATTCGAGTATTCGCTAATGGGCTAGTAAGTTCCATTCAAACATTCTATTCAATGAGTTATACCATATTCAACGAAGTCTTATTAGAAAGTCTTTAAACCAATCGATACTAAGTTGATTATTAGTACTCCTCAAATTATAGGATTAAGGTTCTCAAACATTTTTGTCTTTTGAGTTTATAATTTAAAACAATTATTACAATTTCCACAAATCCGTTTGTTACTTCACTTTATAAAAAGTATTCATGGGTTTGCCTAAATATTTCGTAATTCCGAATTATTCCAAGATTTTACTTATAAACACAAAGTTGTTTCAAATTCCCGTATAGTTATATTATTCACAAAACTTACTTTAAAACCATATTTAACTACTCTTCTAAATCCATATTAAAATATAACCATTTCAGTTAAAAATAAATTAAGTTTATACTTTTCAAAAATACATTTTCAATTTCCATGAATCCTATATTATTTATCTAATAAAATTGTAATACTTATATTCCAAATCCATAATCACTTTTATGTAAAAATAGATTAGATTTGTAGTTCCAAAGTCATATTTCCAAATCCATAAACATTTACTAAGCATACTTAATATACAAAATAACTTGCTAAAAATATCATTTTTAATATTTATTAACTTAAGTTAGTAATAATTCTAATATTTATCAATATAAATAATTCCCTTTTGTAAAATTACTTGAATGCGAAGCTTATCTATTAATTTCATTTAACTCAAATTTATGATTTAAAGATCTAAAGTTTTGACCATCTATCTAAATATCATAATTTTACAATATTAAAACATGAAAGCTGTAGATAAAATTTTCTGTTTTCAAATAAGAAAACGATCATTTAATTTAGATTTATGGTTCAAAAGTTATGACCAGAAAACATTCAAATTTAAATTTATTAACTCTGTCTTTCATTAGCTACAAAGAAACGAACTTTTGACCATCTAAACATCAAAATTATGAAAAACTCAAAACATGAAACCTGTACCACAAAGTCTATGCTTTTTAGATTTTTAAAAGTTATCAAAATTTGATAAGAAATGAGAAAGTTATGCTTAAATCACTAACAACGTTTTAGTTTAGATAATTTGATAAGGCATAGACTATTACTCTGACGAAAACCCGACTTTAACCAAGAAATCTTCAAAATATGAGAAAGTGGTTAAAAAAAGTTCTTGCTAAGGGAATTATCTTTTTACTTCAAAAAGATTCAACGTAGTTGGATTCATCAATCAAAATTTATGTCCATTTTACTATCAGGTATCCACCCAGAAAATTTGATATGGTTGTGCTATAACATCAGTTTCAAACATAATTTTGACCCATTCAAATGAAGCATTTCAAAAAATGCTTAAATCTTTCTTTCTTATTGAAATATCTTTCTTCCACAAAAGGATTGAACTAATTCGAATCATTTTACACTAAGATATCGTCGCTTACTATTGTGATTTTCCCAAATAATTTTCAACAAACAAATTTGTAAACTTCAACAAACAATCATATACAAGCAACAAACAACCACAGACATTGAAACAACACTAAAACTTGGCATGAAAACCTGGCTTGCTATAAAAGAAATCACTCACTTTCTAAAATCACTAAACATCCAAAATATAACATGCAACCTACTACAGTCACCATTATCAATGTACACAAATGCTCGAGGAATCAACAAGAAAGGTTTTGGGGAAAATGCTTTTCTAAATTAACTTAAAGATTCATAATTCTTCAAATTCATAATTATCAACAACATATTCACAAAATTGCAAGGTTTAGATATAGCTCTGAGTGCAAACTCACCTTAACTCCTTGCTATCAACTCTAGAACATTCCCTAACCTTGCTAGCCACCAATCTTCACCAAACCATGCTCGAAACCCTAACTTGATCTCAGGACAACAAATAGAAATGATCAAAACAAGGCTAAAACTGGAAACACTTAAAAGATGTGAATGGATAAAGAGACTCACCAATATGTTTCTCCTATTTTTTGGATTTTTTTCTAATTTATATTGCTTAAATTTTGAGCTATGGCATAAGAGTTTTGGAGATAGGGGTTCGGTTTCTTTTGTTCTGTAAATGGAACTATACATACAAAATTTTAAGGAAAGAGATAAGAAGAAAAGGCTCTATCATATTTTATCAAAGTGTTGGCTAAGTGGGCTTAAAATGAAATGGACCCGGTAGCCAACTTAATTAAAACAAAGTTTTTAATTCTATTTCTCTCATTTAAAATATACAATGACAATGTAATCAAAAAATCTAATCTTGAATTGAAAAAATAAATTAAATCCTCTTCATTAATAAAATGATTTGCTTTTACAAAATATCATTTTAGCCCAAAATAGAATTAAATAATTTTCTTCCCAAAATTACCCAATTTATCAAAAATGAGAAAATCCATCTTCTAAAATAAGACAACATGACAAATAAGTAATTTAACTTTAAAAATCCCTATTTTTTCCTTTAAGTACAATTACACAATAGTTAGAAAACATGAACACGTTATTTAAAAAGTTCCAAAATAAGAGTGAACAAATTTCTTATTTTTCTCTTCCAATTATTATGCAAACAAAACACTTAATATTCATATCCACTTTCATGATTTTAAATCTCCTATATATTGCCCGAGATCTCCTCCAAGATCTCTTTTTCACACTTAAACGAGACGAGACATCAAATCTCCTCCATATCTCTCTCGACACTCATCTCGTCTGAGATATTCAAATCTCATCTGATATATGGATCAAAATCTCAATCCGAGATCTAACCCAAAATTATACATTTTTCTTATTTTCCATGATTTATTATTTTCATATTGATTTAAAAGAAACTACTCGATCCAGCTATAATTTACCAACTTCTTGAACATATGTTTTACTTTTTATCTTAATGAGTCATAGCGAAAGGTTTCGCTTCTTTATTATGTTCAAATAAAAGGATATTATTTTATCGTTACCAAATCAATTAAGATAATTAAGCCACTACTCTTCTAAAAATATTCCTTTTTCCATGTAAATCAAGTATTATAACATTTTTATTTTCACTACGAATGTAACAACTCTGTATTTTGTAATTATTTTAATTGAATTTTGATTTAACTTTATTATGTTTAATTTAGATAATTTTGTTATTTAAAAATATAAATTTGATTTTGATATGAATTATCATTCCAAACATGACTAGATAGAATAATTTCCAAAATAATGAATTTTGGTCAACTTTGACTTTTAACTTAAAATTTTAAAAGTTTGAAATTTGAATTTTATCTTTTATTATGAAAGTGAATAAAATTTTAAGATCACTACTTTTCATTTCGTTGAAGTCTGATTTATTATGTGAAAGTTATGCCTTTTTAACTATTGTGTGAAATTTGCTGTATTTAACAAAATTATTTATTTTAAATTATATAAATAATATTTTATTTGGTCATGTAATGTTCTAATTTATATTTATATGAGTAAAATAACATGTTATGTGTATCTTTTTGGTTTTCAAACTTTTTTTTAAGAGTAATTGACATTTTCCAGTGTCAGTTGTATATTTGTTTACAATTTCTAATTTCCAGCTTCAATTAATTTAAGTAATTCCTTATTTATTTTTATATTTTTCTCAAGAACATATTTTCTTCTCATTACCATTTTATTTTTTTCCTCATTTATTTATTTAATTTCCTTTTTATTTGTTTTAAAGTGAAATATAAATTTTCTAAAAGCTTGTGATGTTTTATTTGTAATTTTCATGTCATGTTTGCCATTTTTTAAACAATTTCTCTAATTATCTTCTATTTTCTCTAAATATAATTATTTATTTCATTTTTGAAATGATAAATTAAGTATTTAATTTCAAAATTTGTTTTAGAATGTTTTTAAAATGAAGTAGATATTTTTTCAAAGCCAATGATGTTTTAGTTGTAATTTTTGAACCCTGTTTTGAATTTTTAAGCAATTTCTTTTATTCTTTTTCTATTTTCTTTAAATTTTATTATTTATTTTCATTTTATTTCACTTTGTTTCGATTTTTAAAAATATTTTCTGAATTATATTTTGTTTTATTTGATTTAAAAGAAAAGGAAATATGAAAGGTTTTAAAAGCTTTTGAAACTTAAGTCTTTTCACCTCCTAAACCCCTTTCATTTGCCATAACCTCTCCATTACTCATCTTGGCCGTGCATTATTTCATTTGCTGTGTATTCCCTTCAATTTTCACGTGAAAAAAACTCATATCTCACTTCTCTTTCACGACTAAGAAGTTTGGTAATGGCTTCACTTCTTTTTTTCTACGTTTTCTTCTTATTTTCTATGAATTATGCCTTGCTTTCTCATGCTTTTTGCTAGGCCTCTCCTCCATAGCCGCAGCCACCACTCTCTACACCTCTTCCCTGCCATCACCACCACCTATACTTCCAGCCATGACCAAGGCCGAGCCCTCCATGATGACCAAACCTCTCAAAAATGCAACCAAAGGCCTAAAACTATGCTTATTTGGCCACTACTTGTTCATCTCCTTCAACCACCACCCTAACCATCACCATAGCCTCCACCACTCCTCTTACTTGACCTCTACACACCCCTTTCCACCACTGACCAGTCATGGTGCACCCAGGCCGAGCCATAACCCCAAGGTTGAGCCGTTGTTTTGACCAAAAATCACACTATTTGCCTTAAAACTCTTCACATCCTTATATATAAACTTCTCCACCATATTCCACTAACTAGGCCGTGCATACACATGACCAAACCTGAGACAAAACTTTTTAATACTAGAGCCAAACACATCCCTAGGCCGTATCAAATAGTAGACAAGGCAAGGCAAAAGACTGTGTATTCGTATCTCTTTTTATTTCAAAGTTGTTTAAATTGAATGTTGTATTAAACTTTAAATTTATTTGGTTTTGTTTTGGGTTGTAACACAAGATCTATAGCTTAGATCTCGCTCTCCATTCAAAGTCCGTAGTCTTGTCAATTTGCTTTTGATTCTGTGTGTTATTGGTTTGCAATCTCCAGCATTTAGAGGTGAGTAAAGCTCACACGACATTTATACTTATGCAGTTGTGAAACAACAACAACTGAATGTGTAGAAAAAAAATATGATGTTATAACTGCCATGTGATTATATATATATGATGTTCAACCTGTTAAATTTCATGTTATCTCATCTGTTACTGTTATATATTGTTAATTGTTCATTTATATCTGTTTATCACACTGCAAGTTCCCTGTAGATTAGATTCACTATGGGTTGAAATGATACATACCCGAACGAACTTTAGAATAGGAAAAAATCATTATGGGCTGAAATGATAAGCCTAAACGGTTTTTATTTATTTTATTTTAACTTGGGATTGCGGGTTTGAAATGATAGAATCTGGATTTTTCTTTTTAAACTGCGGATTGAAATGATATATATCCGTATCACATGACCTAGGTTAGAAAACTATATACAGGCTCGTGGTTATATTTATAAAGTATTTTGAATATTTTAAAAGTGAAAAATTATGAAATTTGATTTAAATTGGATTTTTAATGTTTAAATAAAGAAATTTTGGATTTTTCTAGAAGTTAAAAATGTAATTCAAATGAATGGTAAAAAGTGAATTTTTGAAATATAACTTAAAGTCTGGAAATTTGGGTTTTGGTTTAAAAAGGGTTTTTTAAGTTATATAAATAAAATGGAAATTTAATTATATTTGGAAAATGGTAAATATGATAATTTGATTAAATTTGAATTTAAGAGATTTATTAAAGTATTATTGATTTTTCTATGTATTGAAATGGTTAAATGAATGAATGCTTAAAAGTGTAATCTTAAAATGAACTTGACCTGGAAATGTGAATTTGGTTTTAATTAAGGGTTTAAATTAATTAAATAAATTGGAAATTTAGTTTAATTTGTGAAATGATAATTTGAAAATGTAAATGTTAATAAAGTGTTAAATGTAATGGGAAAGTTTACACTTGAATTTATTAAGGTGATTTGTGAAATTTGATTTAATTATAATATGTTGCTTTATAAAAATCATTAATTAAAAGAGTATTTTAATGAACATCGTTGAATGTTAAAATATGATTTTTATAATGTTTAAATGGTTTAAATTGAAATGTTTTCAAGTATAACTTACAGCAGCTTTTTCTGAATGCTGTGAAAGGCTGAAATTTTCAATGTTTATGGTTTTAACTTAGTAAATGAACTCAGAATGGTTTAAACTTTGCAAATTGAATACTTGTTTTGAAAGTATATAAACTTAAATTTTAAATGGTTTAAATGAATTATTTTTATTAAAATATAAGCTATTTAAAAGGTGATTTGGAATGAAAATAAATGAATGGTATCTTTGAATTTAAAAGGTATTTAAGGTTGAATATTTGGATTTGAACTTATCTGATGATTTGAAATTGAAGCTTTGGAAAGATATGATATTTTGATATATATTAAATGCTTTGAAATGAAGTTTTTTTTAAAGATATGATATTTTGATATTAAAATAATTTAAAAATGAAGTTTGAAAGATATGATATTTTGATATTAAAATGATTTGAAAAATGAAGTTTGAAAGATATGATATTTATGTATTAAAAATGATTTGAAAGGAAGTTTTGAAAGGATATATATTGAAATGATTTGAAATGACTTGATATTTATTTTGGTAAATATTTGAATTTGAAAGATATGGTATGTTGATATATTGAAATGATTTGGAAATGATTTAATCTTTATTTTGATAAAGATTTGGATTGAAAGGGATATTTTATTTTTGAAGTATAAAATATCATATTAAAGTTATAACCACGGGTTATAATAACGATTGGTTGGGAAAGAGACCGAAATCAGATATGGGCATACTCTCTGTCGATACCGAAAACCACTTTGACAACTGTGTACGCGGTGGAGATTCCAGAATGAAGTAGGATGGTGGCGACGTTCTTGAGGTATACTACATGGACCCAACTCCCGTGAGTTGGCATAAGGTGGCTAAAACAGGAACGGTCTCGGGCCAGTTGAGGTCGCACCTCGTAGCGGACGTATTTCTTCGATACCATACTATTACTTGTGATTGTTTGGGCACCCCTCCGATTTTTGTGGGAATGTGTTCCACGGTGGGCGTATGTGGCTGCTGCGTTACCACCAGCCCGAGTGTCGTAATTGGTATATCTACCCTGGCATTGCCTTGTGTGCCGTGTCACCTACCATATCGAGTCTTTACTACGAGTTTCTATTTGTGTCGTACCTATGCAGTATCTTCTCGTAGTCTCCCGATCAGGAGATATGCAGGTATTGTATAGACTATTGGCATTATTTGTGTTAAGGTGGAAAATGTAAAGCCTTAACGCTATTTAAAAGTATGTTTATTTTACTGTTAAACATTATTATAATAGCGCAATATACTATATAGTAAATAGTTTAATGGATCCTTAGAGGATGGACGGTCCCAAGCATCCTTTAAGTTACTTGTACTTTTACTACAGTTCACTTGAGTTGGTTTACAATGTATAAGTATGTATGTCCTGACTCGAGTGTTTGTATTTTTATTTACGCTCGGGTCAGCCTGAGTATTCACAGATTTGGATTTCCACTTTCTGGAGATTGGAATCGCTGGAGATTATCTACTTGTCTAGTTTTATCTTTTTCAGTCTGTTGTTCCTTTTCAGGTCTTGTATTAGTAGACTTCTATGTATTGAGACTTCTGTTGTACTCTATTTCTTCTGTTGTATCTTATGTAACTCTGGTATATTTATATAGTAGCTTCATGAACTACTATTTCTTTTACTTCCGCTGCACTATTATTACTCTGTGTATGTGATCTGTGATTTTATTTACTGTATATTCTGAGATTTGCCAAATTTTATTTACAACGCGGTATTTTGAGCAATTCAAGTCCGACATGTGCGGATGCGAATGGTTGAAAATACCTGGTTGTTACAACGAAAGTTATAACCATTAAATAAATTTTAGACACACCAATTTTAGACACATAAGTATATCTGAGATATTCCCGAGATGAATTATAAGACCCGAGATGTCAATCCAAGATGTACACCCGCTATGTACTCATCTCGTTCGAGATCTCCCCCGATATGAGATAACTTGTGTAAAAATTTTAAGGCCAAACGTGACCGAACCTTATTTACTTTAATAAATGAGAAACCCTATTTCTTATTAAAATTACAAGTTAATCTTTATTAAATTTAAATTAACAACACTGAAAAATCAGGGTTATTATAGTAGCATTAATAAGTGGTGACATTAATAAGTGGCGATATTGACAATAATCGGCGCTGATGGAAAACAACATTGACACCATGTGGCATTGACAACGAGCGACATGGGTGCAGGCGACATTGACAATAAAGCGGCATTAACGATGGATGGCACCAAAGTGGGGTGATGTTTATTAAAGGTAGCATCAATAGATAAGTAGCATCGACAAGAGGTTATATCAATTACAAGCGGCATCGATATGATGTGATATTGAGAAGAAGCGGTATTGATAACATGTGGCTTTAATGACGTGCGACATGAAATCTATGCGGCACCACTTGAGGTTCAGTATTGAAAGGAAGCGGCATTACTTGAGAATGACATTGAAAGGGAGCGACATTACTTGAGATGTGATATTAAAAGGGAGCAGCATAACCATTAGTTCCTGGCCATTTATATTACTTACTTCGACATGAATCCTAAACTTTGACCTGAAGCTGTATTACGGTATGAAGCACTCAACTTCGATACAGACCCTTCATTTCATTTTTCAATATGGAGCTCTTAGTTTTGGCATCAATTGTCTTCAGTATCAATCTTTAATTTTAACATTAATTTGATCCTTAAAATCATTTACTTTCAAAATTAGTAAGCCTTCGGCATCATTGATTGCGGCATCATTCTTTAGTTTAATATAAATTGTTATTCCTCTGCTTATATCCTTTGGAAATTATATGGATGAAGACTGATATGATTAACAACGCCCTTAATTTAATTTAATTCAAAACAAGAGTTATTTAAATTGTTTTGCATGAAAATCTAACCAGTAGCGAACACGTCGCACATACAGCTTACATGTATATAAATTATCTTTAAAATCGAACATTTTTTTCATCAAAAAAAAATGGGAAGATTGTGGAATATTACAATCATTGACTTGTTTTTTGTATTAATAAACCTATGTTACTTTTCTAATGTGTTTATTAGTCGTGCATATTTTTCTGTGAAAACAAATCAAGTCAAATTTTAATCCAAGCTAGGAAATAATTGCAAGTGGGAAAATAAAGGGAAAATATTTCAAGTATAAAAATTGATAACATGTTTAATATGAATATATTTCGAGCCTGAAATGAGATCATTTTGAAAAAAAATTAGTTCATTATCTCTTCCATGCCTTTTTAAGTCACAGCACTGATCCTTTATTCGAGGAGGAGAACACTCATGTGCTTTATTCTGCACTAAAAAATAAATGCCAACATGTCTGGTAAGTAGCGATTACCCCCCCCCCCCCCCAACCCCCCACACCCCATATAAAATAAAGATAGTAATCCCCTCGCTCCTAATAACTAAGGTCTATAATGAAAAATACTAGAGACCAATGAAAATGGTATGTGACCAAATCTGCGAAAAACCTATATCTATCTAAACCACTATGATATCTAAACTTGTAAAAAGAACTCAACAACAGACGTAAAACTAATTTATTTATGTATACGAATAAATATTTATATACGTATATATGCAAGAGTATAATAATCTAGTAATAATAAACAAGCAATAATATAAGTAAGATTGGAGAGAGACTGTGTAGAATAAATAAAACAAAATGAAAAGATATAAAATAAAGAATGAATCAATACTATGATACAGATCGATTAAAATAAAGAATGAACAAATCCCTGTTTGGTGTCATGTGGAGCGATGCTCCTGAACCAAGCACCCAATGATCTAGTATATTTGATGTTTCTATAGTCAGTATATCGTTAGATACAATATTTTCTAATGACTTTCCTTTGAATCATGGCACTTCCCTTCTCTTGACTTTCCTCTACAACTGCCTCGAAGGCTCCTAGACTTGGAACGCCACCTTGTATTACAAATTTCCTTCCCCTCACTTCATCTCTCAACAAATAGAGCCAGACTGCTACACCCTCGTCTCCTTTCACTTTGGAACCGGGCGAGTCAGAAGCGGGTTAAATGAGGAATTTAACAAAATGCATTACGATCTTAGCAAGAATATAAAGCTTTGATTGATTTAAGAACAAATCTAAAATTTTGACTAAAATTTAAATTTTATTTAAAATTAGTTAAAGTTTAAATTTAAGTTTTATATTGTAACGAGCATATCAAATGCACTCATGTTTGAAATGTCAGTGTAACATATAAGAAATGAACATAATTAATGTGAACACGTTTAGGTATTGGCATTTACACAGCAACATACACATTTCCCCTTGATATATGTTTTTTCATTAAAAAACATATTTTTTTACAAAATATGATTTATTTAGTATATACATACAAACATACAAACGTAAACATACATAAATACACACACACAAAGGCATATGTGTATAATTATTCACACCATGATGGACTTTTTTTAAGACATGTATTAAAATTATTATTAACAATTTAAAGTTGGTTTTAATTAAGATATAGTTTAAAAGAAAAATTACAATATTTTACTAAAAGTTCGTTTTGTAAACCATGAATTAAAAACAAATACACACATACACACGCATACACACAAATGCACACACATGCTTATATACACACACAAAGATATGTGTGTGTGTGTGTGCATGTATTTATATACAGAGATATGTGTACGCAATAACTAAATAAAAATTTTAAAACAAAATACCATGTAACCTGCATATACAACAGTTTGTAATTTAAAAGACATGCCTTCAAACAATAAACTTAATCTTATTTAGATCTGGTTTTTAACTTAAGGAAGAAATCAAAAGCTTCAATACTTTTTTTGAAAAACAAATTATGAACTTTAATCCGTTATTTATGTAAATAATAACCAAAATTATTTTAAACAACCTTGTAGTATATGCATTCAATTCTCAACCTTATAACATGAAACTTAATATATTAATAAAACTATTTTCAAATAAAAAAAATTTAAAAAAAAAATATTAGTAAAAAATTAAATTAGACGACTCAAACAAATATAAATACGTGACAATGAGATTTAGATCTAAATTAAACATACAATATTAAATAACAAACAGAAGCAGTGATGAATCTAAAATTATTAACACGAATAACATATGAACGATATATAAGAAAGACAATAAGATGTTGAAACGTATAAACAATATGAGCATAGAACTAATCCAAGGGAAGATATTAGAAATCTAAATCATATTGCAAAATTAGTACACATGAAAGAGGTACAAAGTAGTGTGTTAACCCTTAATTCTCTACGACCTAAGAAACGTACGACCCAAGGAGCTGGTACGAGTTAAGACTTAACGAGTTAAGGATATGTACGACTTAAAGCCTCTACGACTCAAGAAGCCTACGACCTAAGATCTGCAACTGAAGGAATGTTACGAGTTAAGAAACCTAACGAGTTAAGGCCTATATGACTTAAGAAAATGAACGGCCTACGACTTAAAGGTTGTGCGACTTTAAATATGATACGACCTAATTACAGCTACGGTTGAACGACCTAAGACTTCAGGGACAAGTTCAATACCATGCTGAAATGAGATAACTTGTTGACGAGTTACGACCAATGATGAGTCGTGTACGACTCATGCTAGCATCAAGAAAGTTGCGTTTGGTTAACTCGTGAACGACTTATCACTTTGGACCAAGCCATGAGTTAACCCAGTAGGTCGGCCGCGTGTTAACATGAGACGACTCACCATGACTCATCCACGACCTAAAGTTACTAAGTCGCAGCCCGCTGTCATGATACTTATATCAAAGAGGAATGACTTGGGGACGACTTAAGACTTGTGCTATATTCAGAGGATCGAAGGCGCTCTGGTACGAAGCTGGGGTTCAACCTGTTGAGTCGTCCACGACCCAACCTAACTCGGCTACGAGTTAACGATGAGTCGGGTACGACTCACGACTCAAGGTCGAAAACTACTATAAATACATGACCACTTCCAACATTTGGGGGGACTTTTGGCCAATCATTTCAAGCGCCAATACTCTACCGAATTCCCAACTTACCCGACACTTCAAGTTCGAAGGACATCTCAACTAACTTCAAGGGAAAATCTAACACAATCTACATGGATTCGAAGAATTCTTCTCTACCAAAGTTCTAGTTGTTTGTCTCGTCATAATTGTAATTGAAGATTGTTGTAAAGTTGTAATCGATTTAGCAATAAAGAGAATTAAAGTGGACGTAGGCTTGCTTTGAGCCGAACCACTATAAAATCGTTGTTATTCCCTGCTTTTTCTGTGACTTTCTGCTTATACTCTGTTCCCGAATCATCGGGTGGTGCTTTCACAACTACACTTTATACACCGGGGTGTTAGCGTTCAAATTTTAGCGTTAACATTTTTGGTGCTTTCACTGAGAAGGCTGAACTCAGGCAAATCGTCATCATTGCTCCACGGAAGTTTATTGAAGTAACCTCTCTGAAGACTAGAAGTTTATCTGAAATCATGGCTCAGGGGAGAAGGAGTAGATCTGTTAGATCTGAAAATGTTCAAGAGGGAACCTCCGCTTCCCCAGTACCTAATCAAGCCACTCCACCTGTTGGAGTTACAAAAGCGGAGTTGGATGCTGTAATCTTAGGGCTGAACCAGCAGATAAATGCCCAAAGTGCACAATTGGAAGCTCAGAACGCCCGAAATGCCCTAATTTTGAATAAGTTGAATGACTTGCTTGGGGTAAACCGTCAACCAACGGGTAATGAAAGGAATTTTGCTGGCAACATTCATGAGGATGAAGAAAGAAACATTCCTGAGAGGGCTGCTAGCCCCTTTGAGCGGACATTTCCTGAAGTTGGTGGATCTAAAGCTCGAAATGATGAGGGATATCTTTCTGAAATGGTTCGACAAATCATGAAGGAAAGCATGCAAAGGAATGAAGATGAGAAGGAATGGGGTTTCGCTCCAAGTAAAACCCCGTTTGCCGAAAGAATCTTAAAGGCTGAGTTCCCAAGGAAGTTCGTCCCTCCAACTATCCCAGCTTACAAAGGAACAAGTGATCCGAACGAATTCTTGTATAAGTATGATTGGCACATGACAGGTGCCAGAGCTTCTGATGAAATAAAGTGCCGATATTTTCCTGTATATCTGGAAGGTGTAGCTCTGCTTTGGTTCACCAAGTTGCCAATCCGGTCTATAGATCAGTTTTCTGACTTAACCCGGAAATTCAAGGAGTAGTTCAGACTATACGCTTCAAAAGCCAAAGATATTATGTCGTTGTCAAGTTTAGAGCAGAATCCAGGTGAAACTATCAGATCTTTCTTGAATCGCTTTAATATAGCGCTGGCCGAGGTAGACAATGCAGAACCACGGATGATCTTGACCTATTTGATGAGGGCCATCGACAAGTCGAGCGAATTTGGAAAATGGCTTAACATGAAGGAACCAAATTCCCTTGAAAATTCTACAAGAAAGCAGATGAGTTCATACGTCTGGAAAGCCGTCCTGTACCGGTAAAGGCAGCATTGGAAAAAGATGAAGATAATGTTGTTGCCCCACGCAAGAATGAATCTGTAGGACAGAAAAGGGAAAATAATGATGGGAAGAGATAGAAAAATCTGAAGAAGCCTCGTTCCTTCAAGCCATCAGAATATACCCCTTTATCAGATACGCCGGAGCGTATTTACCTTGCAACTAAAGATTCTGTTGATTATCCTAAACCTCCCGTTCTGAGAACCGGGAAAAAAGCTGTACAAAGCGGAAAGTTTTGCCGCTTCCATAATCAACCCGGACATGATACCGATGAATGCCGCCAATTGAAAATTTTGATTGAAGAATTGATAAGGGAAAACAAGCTGCAGCAATTTGTTGAAAAGAATAGCAACAATCCCGCTTCGACTAGTCAGGGGCAACGAGCTCCTGCTCATCAACCCAGGACAAGTGAGAAGACTGCAGGGCATGAATCCAGAAGGCCTGTCATCAATGTCATTACGGGAGGACCTCACCCAGCAGGCAGGAGCTGGGGTGAGATGGAAAGGTATACCCGAACTTTGAAGTATATACCGACCGAGGAAGAAGTATTTGTTTTGGAAGGTGCTATGCCCCTGAAGCAAAAAAAAAACTTTCAATGATGATATTGTGTTCAGAGCTAGGGATTCCGCAGGTATTGAAGCTCCTACCTCGGATCCCTTAGTCATCTCGGCTGGTATCGGGCCAGCTATTGTCAGAAGAGTTCTCATTGATTGTGGCGCATCCTGCAATATCCTCTTCAAGAAAACATTCGACCAAATGAAGATCCCTATGGCTGATGTGCAAGCATCATCGCAGAAAATCGCTGGCTTCACTGGGGAGCCAAAACAGCCTATAGGAACCGTTGATTTGTTTGTGGAACTTGGAGAAGGAGAAAGAAAAGTGGTCTGCAAGCAAACTTTTGTGATTGTCGACGAATTTTCTGCTTATAATGCTTTCCTTGGTCGTCCAACTCTCGCAGCATTCAAAGCTGTTCTGGCCCCATGGTGCCTCACCATTAAATTTCCCACAGATAATGGGGTGGGAGTTATAAAATGGGATCAAAATGCTGGGCGGGAGTGTTATCTGACAGAGCTACGAGAAACAAGGAAAAGAGAAATGGGAAAGGATGCGGCAGCCCCAGTCTGCATCAAAGAACCAGCCTTGTAGCAATTACAGGGCGGATCCTGCACTGGCGAGCACAGCGGAGCACGGAAAGAGATGGATCCTTGAAAAGTCAGTGCAGGAGAGAATAGAGTGGTACCAGTGGAAACGACAATACCAGTACCTGTTGACCCAAAGGACCCAAACAAGGTGTTGAATGTGGGTTCACAACTTAATGTGTCAATTCAGAATATCTTAATATCTTTTTTAAAGGCAAATTTGGATGTTTTTGCTTGGACTCATGCCGATATGTGCGGAATATCCTCAGAAGTTGCAGTACACGCTCTGAATATTGATCCAAAATTTACACCTGTGAAGCAGAAAAGGAGAACTCAAGGTCCAGAAAGGTCAGCAGCGTTAAAAGAAGAAGTTGATCGGCTCATGGAGAATAACTTTATCAAAAAATCTACCTATCCGAATTGGGTTTCAAATCCAGTGCTGGTTAAGAAAGCCAACGGAAAATGAAGAGTGTGCATCGATTTTTCAGATCTAAACAAGGCCTGCCCCAAAGACTGCTTCCCATTACCCAGGATCGATCAACTGGTAGACGGAACAGCGGGACACGAATTGTTATCTTTTATGGATGCCTACTCTGGATATAACCAGATCATGATGCATGAGCCAGATCAGGAGGACACGAGCTTTATCACCGACGTTGGTCTTTACTGCTACAGAGTTATGCCCTTCGGGCTGAAGAATGCAGAGGCAACATACCAAAGACTTGTTAATGCTATGTTCAAACCGCAATTGGGCAAGACTATGGAAGTCTACGTCGATGACATGTTAGTGAAGTCTAAGAAAGCAGTGGATCACATGGAACACTTAGCAGACATGTTCGCAGTCCTCCGAAAGTACGGAATGAAGCTCAACCCTTTAAAATGTTCATTCGGAGTGGAATCCGGAAAGTTTTTAGGTTTCATCGTGAGCGCTAGGGGCATTGAGGCTAGTCCAGCTCAAATTACCGCTTTAAAGGAAGTCAAAGCTCCTAGAACGAAGAAGGAACTGCAAAGTCTCAATGGAAAAGTCGCCGCCCTGAGTCGGTTCATTTCCAAAGCCACAGATAAATGCATCCCATTCTTTGACGCCTTAAAGAAAGGAAAGAAAAACTTCGATTGGACTCCCAAATGCCAAAAAGCCTTTGATGAATTGATTCGCCATATGGAAACGCCTCCAATACTTTCTAGGCCTGGTGATGGCGAGGATCTTCTTATATACTTGGCAGTATCATCTTATGCCTTAAGTGCAGCGCTGATACGAGAAGACAAGAGGATTCAACATCCAGTTTACTATATCAGCAAAAGACTCACTGGGGCAGAGATGAATTACTCTAAGTTGGAAAAACTCGCCTATTGCCTACTGATTGCATCCAGGAAGTTGAGGCAATATTTCCAAGCTCATCCTATCAGAGTCCTCACTGATCAACCTTTAAAGCAAGTCCTGTTTCGCCCTGAGACTTCGGGTCGTCTTCTAAAGTGGAATATTGAACTCAGTCAATATGACATCACTTATCATCCCCGAAAAGCAATCAACGGACAAGCTTTAGCGGATTTCATCGCAGAATTCACAGATAAGGGTAACAGTGAGGACGAAACGATCGACGATTCCCCAATCCAATGGAAGTTATATGTCGATGGCGTGAGAAACGACTATTGTTCTGGAGCCGAAGTTGTACTTGAGACCCCTGAAGGTCGATCATTATGCTATGCACTAAAATTGGAATTTCCTTCAACAAACAATGAAGCAGAATACGAAGCCCTTATCGCTGGCTTAAGGATTGTTAAAGAACTAAACATCCAAGCGTTACAGATCTTCAGTGATTCTCAGCTTATTGTATGCCAAGTCAAGAAGGAATTCCAAGCGAAAGGGGGAAATCTGCCCGCCTACTTATCAAAGGCTTGGGAACTCCTGGGTGATTTCGATCATTACATGATAAGTCACATTCCTCGAGAAGAAAACATGAAAGCAGATTCTCTCGCAAAGTACTCTAGCACAGGCGAAGCTCAATTTCTGGGGTTGACTCCAGTGGAGGTCCTGTCGGCTCCGAGCATTGATGAGATGGATATTGATTGGATCATAAGCGTGTCTCAAGAGCAAGAATCATGGATGACTCCAATAACAGAATATCTGCTCAATGGCTCTTTACCGGAAAATTCAAAAGAACGAAAGAAGCTACTGAGGAGAGCCTCTCGCTATATAGTCCAGGATGGCCAGTTATACAGACGGGGATTCTCAATGCCGTTACTTCGATGTGTATCCAGGGAAGAGTCCAAAACAATCCTAGCTGAAGTGCATGGGGGAGAATGTGGTGATCATTTAGGTGGTCAAACTTTAGCGAAAAAGATTCTCCGATACGGATATTTTTGGCCAGAAATTAATCGAGATGCAGCAGACTATTCTCGAAAATGTGACAGATGCCAAAGATTCGCCAAAATTCCTAGAGCTCCTTCCACTGAACTCACACAGATGGTCAGTCCATGGCCGTTTGCAATATGGGGGATAGACCTTGTAGGACCATTATCAACTGCCAAATCTGGAATTAAATATGCCATTGTTGCTGTAGATTATTTTACTAAGTGGGCAGAAGCTGAACCACTGGCTACTATCACCTCAAAAAAGATGATAAGTTTTGTGACTAAAAGTATCATTTGCAGATATGGTGTGCCTCAAAAAATAATTACAGACAATGGTACTTAGTTCGAAAGTGAAGAATTCCAAGATTTTTGCAAACGATTCAAAATCCAAAAAAGCTTCTCAGCAGTAGCTCATCCGCAGGCAAACGGGCAGGTGGAAGCAGTAAATAAAATTATCAAGTCAACCATCAAGAAGCAGCTTGAAAGAGCGAAAGGTGGTTGGGTCGATAAGCTACCACTAGCACTATGGGCATACAGAACTACCCACAAAACTGCGACTGGGCATACTCCGTTTTCATTGGCATACGGATCAGAGGCAATGATTCAGGTAGAAACAGAGGTCCCTTCACATAGAAGAATCCATTTCAATCAAGCGGAGAATGAAAAACTATAGCTTGAGGCACTAGATCTCCTTGATGAAAAAAGAGAAGAGGCTGAGCTCAGAATCGCATCTCATCAGCAAAGGATAGCCAGACATTTCAATTCCAAAGTTCGCCAACGCAGCTTTGAAATTGGAGATCTAGTCCTAAAGAGAATTATGACAGCGACAGGTGTGTTTGGGCCAAATTGGGAAGGACCATATGTCATACGTCAGAAGCTTCTTGACGGCACATTCAAACTCACTACTGTTGAAGGAGATCAAATTCCAAGAGCTTGGAACAGCAATCACTTGCGTCCATACTTTACTTGATAGCTTTGTTGGAACATTGTAAAAAGAATTATGAACGTATGATTCCTGTAATTGAAAGCGATTGTAAAACCGATGCAAGTGAATAATGAAAGACTATAAAGTGGATGTAGGCCCAAATTCTTGGCCGAACCACTATAAATCTTGTGTTCCTTATTATTATTACATGTTTGCTTTATTTTCGATATAAAAAGTACATTAAATGTATTACTGAAATGTCGATTTAAATTTTTACAGGCAATGAAAACAAAACTTGCACATTACAAGACCAAGTGATTCTTGTTATCATTCAACAAACAAATTCCAAGTCACAAAATTCCCGAGCTTAAATCCTAGATAAGAAGAGCTTCAATTGAACGGTCAATGATTTCGCCGAATAAATTGAGAAGTTTGAACAAACAAACATTCGATTAAGAAGCTTATGTCTGTTCTCGTGAACTGGCCTAGTAATGAAGTACACTTCTTTGGATTAAACAAATTACTTGTAAGAGAAGGGAGTGCAGGCTTAAAATATATATATATATATATAGAGGATCACTGAAAAGGCAATAAGCAAGTGGACAAGGAACAACTAAAGCCCTCTTCGGAGGCACAAGTCCTCTTCGGAGGCACAACTCTTCGGAGGATAAAGACCTCTAACGAAGCATATGCCGCAAAAAAGAAAGTTCTCTACTCAACCAAAAAAGATTGGAGGAGTCATGACCCTCCAACCATGAGAGAGTAACTTCTAGGCAATCTTCGGAGGCCCATTTCACCAGGAGTTGAAGTGTTACAACCGCTCTTCGGAATTTCACTTCACCAGAGTTGAAATGTAAAACAAAATAAAAGCCCTCTTCGGAGGCCCATTTCACCAGGAGTTGAAGTGTTACAACCGCTCTTCGGAATTTCACTTCACCAGAGTTGAAATGTAAAACAAAATAAAAGCCCTCTTCGGAGGCCCATTTCACCAGGAGTTGAAGTGTTACAACCGCTCTTCGGAATTTCACTTCACCGGAGTTGAAATGTAAAACAAAATAAAAGCCCTCTTCGGAGGCCCATTTCACCAGGAGTTGAAGTGTTACAACCGCTCTTGGGGATTTCACTTCACCAGAGTTGAAATGTAAAACAAAATAAAAGCCCTCTTCGGAGGCCCATTTCACCAGGAGTTGAAGTGTTACAACCGCTCTTCGAAATTTCACTTCACCAGAGTTGAAATGTAAAACAAAATAAAAGCCCTCTTCGGAGGACCATTTCACCAGGAGTTGAAGTGTTACAACCGCTCTTCGGAATTTCACTTCACCAGAGTTGAAATGTAAAACAAAATAAAAGCCCTCTTCGGAGGCCCATTTCACCTGGAGTTGAAGTGTTACAACCGCTCTTCGGAATTTCACTTCACCAGAGTTGAAATGTAAAACAAAATAAAAGCCTTCTTCGGAGGCCCATTTCGCCAGGAGTTGAAGTGTAACAACCGCTCTTCGGAGTTTCACTTCACCGGAGATGAAATGCAAAAAAAAAAAAGATTCTCCCAAGGGGCAGAAACAGAAAGACCTCTTCCCAGAGGCACAATAAGACAGAAAGACCTCTTCCCAGAGGCAGAAATGAAAAGACCTCCTCCCGGAGGCACAATCAAGCAGAAAAGACCTCTTCGGAGGCACACGTTTCACCAAGATAGAAGTAAAACTTCCAAGTGTTGAAACGTGAAAAGGTCTTCCTCAGAGGTGCAACTTTTCAAAGAAACAAAAATCAAGAAGCCCTTTACTGTGGCAAGTAAAAAAAAAATCCTCATTAAGAGCACACTTTAACTTTCAAAGGAAGAGTGAATTACTTATTCTAGAAAATTCTCTTCCTCAAAAAGAAGTTGAAGTGCTTTACAAATACCCGCTTTACCACATAGAAGATTTCATTCAATAAAATGTGTATATGCACAAAATAAAGAGTGATATCTTCGAAAGTTGAAGCGTAGAAACTTATTTGTGCTCTATTTTTTAATGAAATCATATTCCTCCAAATGTGGAATAATTATTCTCTAAAAAATAAAAGCACAAGTTCCTCATAAAATAAAATATTACAATGGGCTTATGGTATAGGGGCAGCATGGCGTAACTACATCGGTAAAATTGCGCTCGAACAATATATACCACAAGCTCACTGCAATATCGTACAAAGAAACTTGTACAAAAATAGTAAATGCATTCTCAGATATAGACAGAAATTTATACAAAGAAAAAGAATCATTTTATTCAACACTATTCTATATACAGGTACAGGTTCCAACAAAAGAAAAGCGGGGGGCCGGTACCCGCATAATATCCGGTCATTACAAGCTTCAATACATGCAAAAGGCAAAAACTAAACAAGGAAAGAAAAGCAAGGTTCATCACTTCTTCTTTCTCCCACCACCTTTTGAGCCTTCGCCTGGTTTAATTGGTAGCTTCTCGCGCCGGCTTAAAAGAGTTGGGGAAGAAGGTGAAAGAGGAGCCTCCGGAGTAACTTCCAAATCTGTTTCTGTGATCAAAATACTCTTCCTCTTCTTCTTCGAAGATGTGCGCTTCGCTCTCCTCTTTGAAGACTCACTTTCCGGAGTAATGAATGCAGAAAGTTTTGTATCGTCAGAAGTAGTTCGATCCAGAGAGACTTCGCCTGTCTCGAGTTCTTCTCCTTTTTGAGAAATAGCAGGATCGTCCAGACCCTGAAGAGTTCCTATCTTTTCTTCCTGTGATCCTGGTTGAGAAGTAGGAAGGGGAGTAACTTGAGAAGACGGAGGAATAATAGCTGCAGGAGGCGAAGTTTACACAGCACTTGGTGTTTCAACTGTAGAAGAAGAGAAGTTAAAAATATTAGTATCTCCCGAAAAGAAGGGAGATATGGGTTCGTCAAGATTCAAGAAGTAATCGAGAAGCTCATCAAACTTTTGAGGAGCAAGCAGGCAATCCACCTGAATCGGACCAATGTCAAAGTTACCTGAAGATATTTGCTTTGCTAGTTCAATCTCATAATTTTGAGCTCCAATATCTTCCAAAGCCTCATCATCAGTATGGGTAATTACCCCGGTTCTTGTAGGAGGCGGGGAATGAGCATTTGAACCTGTGATGTCAACTCCAGGAGAAACTAAAGGACGAACAGAGGTAGTAGGTGGTAATTCTTTTCCAGAACGTTCCTCTTCCGCCATCCCAGTCCGCACTCTGGCAAGTTGCTCTTTTCCCTTCGCAAGAGCAGCACGAGTCTCCTCATCTAGATAGCACGCCTCAAGCTCTTCCTCGGTATACCCGGCGCCTCTCAACATGTCGAGAGCGGCTTCCCACACTTCAGCCAAAGTGATTTCGTATTTAGGACTGAGAAAAGAGAGACTGCCGTGCCCCAAGACGCTGTGCAAGTAAAAGTCGAATAGATTTGAACTGACATTGCCTTTCATGGCTTGAATAGATTCTTCAGCTGCGATTTTACCAGCCATGGCCTCATCTCGTTCTTTTTCAGTTTTAGCAAGTTGAGCTTTTAACGCTTCAATCTCCATGTCTTAGGCGCTCATTTTACTCCGCAACTGAGCGACATCAGTGCGGTAATTCTCTACGACCTCTTCTAGCCTCTCAACTTTAGCTTCGGCATCTCTTTGGCCAGCATGTGCATCCCGCACTTGTTTTTGTAGCACCTCTTCTCTTTGAGTGTAAGTGTTAGAAGAGGAGGTAAGATCGTCTTTAAGCTGCTTGACTTCAGCTTCAAGTTTCTTGTTATACTCGGTTATGTTTTTCATCTCGATGCTGTGCTGGTCAAGAATCTTCTGCCATTCCGACTTATCGTTCTCCATAGTTAGCATCGCCTCGATATTGGCCCGATTGACCCTTTGGAGTTCATCAACAAGCTTTTGCCATCCAGACATTCTTTCAATATCAAGTCTGACGGCATCAAGATTTTGGTACATGGCTTCTTTATCAATGGGGACTAAATCAAGATCGAAGCGCACCCCCTTCAAGCACCAATTCGGGAATCGGCTCTGTAGGGTCGGTGGGCCCCTTTCAACACGATATGAAGGCCTATTAAGAAGTGTTTGAATAGCGCTTCCTTCAAGAGCAGGGGATTTGGAAGGAATGTCGATAGAGATGGGAGCGTCAAACTTTTCAGATATTGCAGATGCGTGCTTCTCACTAGGTTTGGCCCGCTTGCTCGGGTCCTCAACAATGTGGCTCTTCCCCTGACCATCATGTATTTTACGTTTGTGAGAGTCATCGCCTCTTGAAGGAGACTCATGTCGCACATCTATCCTCTCATGACGTTCTTCATATTCTCTCCTCTCTCTAGCTTTTCGAGCAGCTCTCTGCTCATCGGTTTCTCTGGGACCAGTAAGGTAGCGTCTATAATCATAGTTGCCACGCCCTCCATAGCGCTGAAAGTCTTTATAATAAGAGTCGCTGCCGCTACGCCCCATTGAAGGATCTGAAAGGCAAAAAGACAAGTCTTAAAAGCCTTTAGAGAAAAGAAGTCAAACACAAACAAGTGCTGAAAAATCCTAAGTGTTGTGTAATGTGTAAACTACACGCATCAAGCTACAGACCACTCTGTGGAGTAGAGGTGGTGATAACTTGAGTAGGAGGAGTTGGCATTTGTTGTAGAGAAGATGTCGCCTCGATTACAGGAGAGATAGTTTTGGAAACATCATCTTTAAAAAGTTCTTGTGAAGTCACAATTAGGTCGCTCAACCCCTCAAAAACATCATCACCATCATGCTTTTTGGGACTTGCTTTCTCAACTCCTTCGTCGGCAGATCTCCTGGAAGATCGTGGAGGTTCTTCCTCTTCGATAACTAGGGCAAGTGTCGACTTGCTAGACGGCCCCGCAACATCAGTGAGAGTGGGGCACTTCACCAGTAAAGTTTCAGTGGAGGGATCTTTTGGCATAAGCTTTTCAGCCTCCGCTGGAGAATCGGGAACTTCACAAGGCTGAGTGGAACGAGAAGGGTGAAGGAGTCCAAACTGATGAAGGAATTCGTCATTCAACAGAAATTTTATGTCCCGCTCTTCAATTGGGATAGCCATGAGCCTCTCTAAAGTTGGCTTGTGGCTGGGATCTTTAGATGAAGGGGGGAGCGCTGAAATGGAAAAACAAAGTTAGCACTTGATAATTCAGAATTCGCAAAACTCAAAGAATAGAAGAAGTAGAGAAAGACGATCTCACTTCCTTTCCTCCACACAGAATAGAACCCCGGGGGGCATCGAACAAAGAAGAACTGGGTCAGGAACCCATGAGCAGTGTCGGGAAGGCCAACGATTAATTTGCGGTTTCGGGCACTTCTCACAACGGTAATGGAAGGATGATCTTTGGTCCGGGTAAAGGAGCATAAGTAACAGATTTCATCAAAGCCCGGAAGTCGATTAAATGTTCTCCCAAATAACACGCACAACCCCATTAGGATGGCATAGCCATTGGGGTGTAGCTGGGATGGAGAAATGGCCAGTTGACGAAGAAGATGCTCGAGAAAGTTGTTGAAAGGAGGGATGGCCCCGTTCAGGCACATTTGTCGATTAACTGTCACAAAGCCGGGAGGTGCTACGTCGGCAGTATTACTTCTTTCGGGAAGAATAGCATCTGATTCAGCAATGCCAAACTGACCACACAACTGGCGAAAAACTTTGTATGATAGTGTGGTAGGGGCTCTTTCGGGAGGATTGGCTAGTGAAGCTGGAATAACAGTTGCCCCCTCCCCCCAGTCTGAACCGTTGTATCCTCCTGCTGAGAGGCCATTCTACACAAGCAACTGGATATTCAAATGTGAAGGTGCACGTTTCCTAAAAGTGTGGAGTGTCGTGCAGAACTAATAAAAATGACAAGTAAATATAACTGGAATTAAACTAGTCGATGATTGATCGATTGTAAAAATTTCAGAACTTGTTGATCTAAAGTTCAAGCATAATATTAGTGCAAGCTGGTCAATTTCAATTGACTATTTCAGTGTTGCTTTAATATTTTGCTTGAAATTGATAAGTTGAAAGCACTTCATTCACACAATTTATTTAAGTTAATCATCTGTTGTTAACTAATCTGTCATTTGATGTGGGCAGTCAACGGCAGTATGTTCGTCCCAATTTTCTGTAAATGTTGTATCAAACAGATTGTTAGCTTACAAGTTAAAGTAATCTGTAAAAGAATGCAGCAAAGTTCAACAGTTCAAAATCCATACAACAGTGCAAGTGCTAAGTCGTAGACAACTCAAGTACTAACTCGGCGACGACTTAAGCACTAACTCGCCTACAACCTTGGGATTATGAGGCGAATAAAGTTAAGCCGTTTCAATCTTAAGTCGTCAATGCATTAGGTCGGCTATGCTCTAAGTCGTAAGTCAATGAACAGAAGGAGGGCTCCGGTTCAAAAACAACAAGAAATCTTCTAAGTTCTAACTCGGTCACGACTCATGACTTAAGTCGCAAAACTTGCTAGGTCGGATTAAAGTTAATTGCAAAGGCCACTGGGTCGCATGGAAGTTGCTAAGTCGTACATGAGGCAATCTCCCACTCTATTCGGCCAACTCGCTTCCCCCTCTAACAGCAACAACCTTAACCCTATCACACTACAGGATCGCCTCGAATGGCGAATCGCCATAAGTCAAATCAGATAGACCTAAGTTCATCAGCGATCAATCCAACAAAACTCATAGGGCTCGAAGGGGCGAACCGGAGGCGGAGAATTAAGCGCGTAAGGTGATAATGATCAACGATCAAAGAGAGAGAAGAAATCGCTTACGATTGTGTGTTGCTAGAGAGGATTGGGTGTAAATTGGGTCGAGATCGTCTTTAAAGGTTTAGAGAATGTGGTAATGGCAGAAATGGCTTAAGGATAAAGTGATGAGAAGGAGAAACGACTCAAGCATTTTATAGTTCGAGACAGTAAAACTTGAGTCGGTACGTACGAGTTAGGATGAGTCGAAGCACACGACCTATGACATAGGCATGTACTTCGAGGGGCAAATGTTAACCCTTAATTCTCTATGACCTAAGAAACGTACGACCCAAGGAGCTGGTACGAGTTAAGACTTAATGAGTTAAGGATATGTACGACTTAAAGCCTCTACGACTCAAGAAGCCTACGACCTAAGATCTGCAACTGAAGGAATGTTACGAGTTAAGAAACCTAACGAGTTAAGGCCTATATGACTTAAGAAAATGAACGGCCTACGACTTAAAGGTTGTGCGACTTTAAATATGATACGACCTAATTACAGCTACGGTTGAACGACCTAAGACTTCAGGGACAAGTTCAACACCATGCTGAAATGAGATAACTCGTTGACGAGTTACGACCAATGATGAGTCGTGTACGACTCATGCTAGCATCAAGAAAGTTGCGTTTGGTTAACTCGTGAACGACTTATCACTTTGGACCAAGCCGTGAGTTAACCCAGTAGGTCGGCCGCGTGTTAACATGAGACGACTCACCATGACTCGTCCACGACCTAAAGTTACTAAGTCGCAGCCCGCTATCATGATACTTATATCAAAGAGGAATGACTCGGGGACGACTTAAGACTTGTTCTATATTCAGAGGATCGAAGGCACTCTGGTACGAAGCTGGGGTTCAACCTGTTGAGTCGTCCACGACCCAACCTGACTCGGCTACGAGTTAACGATGAGTCGGGTACGACTCACGACTCAAGGCCGAAAACTCCTATAAATACATGACCACTTCCAACATTTGGGGGGACTTTTGGCCAATCATTTCAAGCGCCAATACTCTGCCGAATTCTCAACTTACCCGACACTTCAAGCTCGAAGGACATCTCAACTAACTTCAAGGGAAAATCTAACGCAATCTACATGGATTCGAAGAATTCTTCTCTACCAAAGTTCTAGTTGTTTGTCTCGTCATAATTGTAATTGAAGATTGTTGTAAAGTTGTAATCGGTTTAGCAATAAACAGAATTAAAGTGGACGTAGGCTTGCTTTGAGCCGAACCACTATAAAATCGTTGTTATTCCCTGCTTTTTCTGTGACTTTCTGCTTATACTCTGTTCCCGAATCATCGGGTGGTGCTTTCACAACTACACTTTATACATCGGGGTGTTAGCGTTCAAATTTTAGCGTTAACATAGTGCATTTGAAGCATATAAACATGATAAATGTGTATAAATAAAACATAAGGTTGCCTTGAGATGTAGCCAGGAGAAATCCCTTGAATATGAAATGATTCCAAGATTTTATGAACCGATCTCTAGATATTGCAATAATCGAGGGATGATGTGACTAGCCACATCTCAATGGGCCTTAATTTCCCTAAACCGAAAACCAAAATCGTCCAAAGCACGGATTGTGGGTTTGGTAACATACAAATAAGACAAAAGAATGCGTATCGGAGCTGTAATGAAATAATTTACAGCGGAATAATTAAAAATATAATAGATCACATAAATACTGACAAAGATTTAACACTTCCCATAATCTAGTGTTCTTTTCAGTGCCGAACATGCTAAGCGCCAGTACCGGTCCTTTTAACTATCCTATGTGCTGTAATGAGAAAGCGGTTATGTTGGCGTCAAATTTTACCACCAATGCCTAATTATACATGAAAGCACCAATATCCAGTTGAAACACCCTACACCCTTAGTATACCCAAAAAGACACACTAAAAGGCATGGTGCATTGTAAGTATAATTAAAACTAGCAGAGACTAAGATTCACAAAACAAAAATCAAATAATAATAATAGTGACACAGCGAAGACAATTATAGTATTTTGCTAAAAATAAAATTCCAAAATATAAGATGATAAAATTAAGTCACCAAATACCCAATACATCATATGACAAAATACCTACACATGTTTCATGAAATCAAAAACCAAAGTCTCAAATAATATCAGAGTGCAATACATCCCTCTCAAAATACCAGCTCAACAAAAGAACTAAAAATTGAAACTAAAGAAAAGAAATACATGATAGAATCTCTAACAAGTCTCCAAGAAGCTGCGGTCTATCTTCCTTGCCCTGATAATCTATGGGGGGAGAAGAAAAAAGGAAAAATAGGGGAATGGGTCAGACTAAAAGCCTGGTGAATGATAGGAATTACTAGAATCTTTAAGCAAAGTAAAAGTAATAGACCTTACAACAGTTCTAGTATATAAGGGGAACAAAGGAAATAGGAAGAAGGAATAAGCTAGAAATAAATACGAATTAACTAAATTAATTAACTTTTATTGTTTGCACTTATCCTAATTTGTCGTTTTGATTAGGTTTGAATCTCTATCCTATAATTAGGCTGAAATCCTAATTCTATCCTTTGATCGGCCTGCTACTCCATAAACCTTACTGTGGACTAGACGCTATATAACTCCTTACATAGAAATGGTGTCTACGAATGACATGCAAAGTATCTATTGTGGACTAGATGTTATATAGCCCCCTACACAGAAGGCTATGGTGCCTACAATAGGCACACATACTAAGCGCTTGGAACTCATAACGATTACTGAGCACCCGAACAGAAGTTGCATGAGTAACCGCCACCATTGTCATGTTGCATGTTTTTCCACCTATTGGGTCTTCTTATTACCTCAAGCTCCAGCATAAGCGTACCCCTCATCCCACTTTGGGCTAATGTGAGATCACCGTGTCAATAGAAAATAGGGGAAATGTTGTTGGTACTAGTCCGTCATCCAAACAGTATCTAGTTGCACCCCTTGCCCAATTCCCCATGATTTGGACTTCTACTTATTGACCAATTACTACCATTATTAGCATACAAGCGTGCCCCTTGTCTCACTTCAGGATTATGTGAAACACCGTGTCCATAGAAATAATAGGGGAATGCTATTTGGTACAGGTCCTATGTTAATTCTTGCTTATTAACTTAGATAAATTATTTAAATAAGCCTTTACTTTTTTTGTTATCTCTGCTTATTAATTTATCCTAAGTCTTGAAATAAGCTTCATTCTGTTCTTTTTCTTATTATAACCTACGTTATAATTTAGCTTATTTACTTAACCCAAAATTCTAAGTGTAAAAAAAATAAGCTCCTTTCATCTTATACTCCTTTTTTAGTTATAATTCTAAGTTATGACTAGGGCAAATATCTTTAATTGGTCTAGTTCTACTAATATCATAATTAGGCTCAATTTCAGTCTTAATTCCATTTTTATTACAGTCTTTACAATTTACATTTTATCTTCTGTTATTTTAATATTTTTATAATTTTAATCCATATTTGCGTTTTAATCTATTCTAATCCATAAGCGAAGAAGAAGGAGAAATGAAAGAAAATTGAAAATAGAAGAAAATTCAAAGCATGTGAAAAAGATGTAAATAACGCATAAATAACAGTAAACAAACTAAAATATTGTAAACAAATTGTAAATAAATGGAAAAACTATAATTAGCAAAATTAAACTAAAATTAACTGAAAAAATAGCTAAAAGAAATAGACTAAAAATAGTTATAAAAACTGCAAATAAATTACTGAAAAGGTTATTCCAAAAATCATAGTAAAAACTACAACTATTGGAAACCATATTATATTAAATTGCTTAAAGAGATCTAAAATAACCGTGGTCCTTAGCTCTCCCTTTAGATCTTCTTAAATCCACTTGGTGTTGTTAAATATTTTTATTTAAAATGATTTCCTCCTTGGAAAATTATTCCGTTTAGGGTCCTTCCTGAAAAGGTGAACCCAAGTGGAGAAAATCTTAGAATGAGAAAAAATGTTAAGCCTGGGGTCTTATTCATAGGGGTGGAAGTGGATCTCAGACGGTTAGATTTGGGGATTGAATAGGATGCAACCACGTCATAGGCTGATTAGGAGCCATCAGATGGAAATAGGAAGGGATCAGATGAGCTGGAAAAATGCAGATGATGAAAAAAATTGCCAACGAACGTTACAGGACGAAAGAAAATTTTCTTCATGCATAACCCAAGGTGGGTCGGCTGGTCGACCTAGGGCGCAGTGGTCGACCTAGCCCAATTATAATTTTTTTTCTTTCTTTTTTTCCCGTTTTCTAGTTTAATTTGTAACTCTCTCTTATTAACTCGGATTCTGACGTTCTACAAATGAAAATTGACCAAAAAATTACCACGGACACAACGGTGCAACTTCCGTGGCTCAATTCCAATAAAATAAAGTAGTTATTTTATTATTTCATTAATTAACAAATTTATTATTATGAGCTAAATTTCGGGTTGTTACATTCTCCCATCCTTAAGGGATTTCGTCCTCCAAATCTCTAAGCATAAAAGAATGAACTAATATTTTCATCCAAGTTCTACAACCAACTACTCAACCATCATCCATTCATCCAATATCCTTTATTTTTTTTCCAATGCAACTTATGATACTTATGCGATTAGTATACTGTCTATGTCCCTAACTAATGCAAAAGATTAGGTGTTCCACTTAGTTAGCTGGCCTCCTTTTATGCAATCATGTCCGTGCCATGTGTCCAAATGAATGCAAAAATTCTTAATGATAATTGATAGTTCTATATGCATGCTACAAACACCATCCAAATGCAACAATCATATGAAAATCCTCCATCTTTAGCAACCATAGAAAATAGGATAAAAATGCGCACACATCTATATGCATATGCTCTAGCATCCTAGTCAGGCTGATCCCTAAGAGATAATGGTTCCTAGTTTAAGTATGTGTGTCGATAGCATCCATAAGCAAACACTTGCAACCACTAGCATACATCGTACACAACATGTTTACATCAAACCATACCATCCATAGGTTAAATCCTAAGTTCTACCCTCCCAAAGGATAATAAAGGAAAGTACCTATTCAAAACTAAAGGTGGAAAATAGGAAATTCCAAAAACTTACTATTGAAAAGGTGAGGTAGGAAGTACGAATCTTCTATTTCCCATTGCACCTTCACTAATGGAACCTTCTTACTCCTAAGTTGCTTGGTATCTCTTCCAACAATCTTCGTATGGATACGACAAACAGATACTTCCCTTTCTACTTTTACCTCCTCTAACTAGCTAGGCACAACAACCTCCGCTGAGTCATGTAAGCACCTTCGCACGTGCAAAACATGAAAGACGTCGTGCACTCATGCGAGCCTTTCTGGTAGATTCACTCGATAAGCCATCTTCCTAACTCTCTCTATGATAGGAAATGGTCCAAAAAATTTAGGGGCTAACTTTCCATTCGATCCAAACCTTGCTACCTTCCTAAGCAAGGATACTTTGATAAAAACTAAGTCTCCAACCTCAAACTCAATGTCTCTCTTCCGCTTGTCCACATAAGACCTCGGCCTATCTTGGGTTGTCTTCATCCTTCACCGAATCAAATCTACTTTCTTCGATGTCTCCCTCACTATGTTAGGCCCAAGTAGCAACTTCTCTGTAGATTCCACCCAACATAAAGGGGACTTATAAGGTCTCCCATATAAATCCTCGAATAGTGCCATTCCTATGCTTGCTTGGTAACTATTATTATACGCAAACTAAACCAACGGAAGATGCACCTCCCAAGTTCCTCCAAAGTTCAAAATGCACATCCACAACAAATCCTCGAGCACTCTATTTACTCTCTCTGTTTGGTCATCCGTTTATGGGTGATAGGCCATACTCAACCTAAGTTACGCCCCTAGCGCCTCCTGTAAGCTTCTCCAAAACTCACCAGTGCAGGGAACACAAAGCCTCTCATCTCTCCTAAGCCATCCTTTTCCATATATGGAATAACGTGTGAGACGTCTAGATACCTCTCTACGGCTAATCCTATTCATAAGGTTAGGCCCCCACTTATGCATAGCTAACAATCTCGGGGTAATGTCTGTGGAGGGCTTTAGATCAAAAGTAGAATTAAACTCCAAGCTCCTCCACTCTACAAACAAAGGACTAAGGGTTGCCTTTTTCCTATTTAATGAATCCACAACCTCATTACCCCTTCCAGGGGTATAAGCTATCTCAAAATCGTAAGACGCCAAAAACACCATCCACCGTTGTTGCCTCAAGTTCAAACCTCTCTCCAAGCAAATAGTGCCTCCAAGACTTGAGTGCAAAAACTATGGCAGCTAACTCCATATCATGGGTAGGGTAGTTTTTTCATGCGTCCTCAACTACGTACTACCATAACATACCACTCTTCATTCTTGCATCAAAATCGCTCCTAGACCTGTCACATCCTGAAATCCAGCGTTAGAAAATCGACATCAAATACCTTACTTGTATTCGAATGCCAGAGATTCAGTTATTGAATTCCAGTTTGGATGGAGCTTATAACAACATTAGATGAAAAAAATAGTGGAAAATAAAATATGATTTCATTGATGAACAATACAGATACAACATTCATTATAATATTCATTACAATATCGACCACCAACATCAGAGTATGTATGTATGTATGTATGTATGTATGTATGTATGTATAACACAACAACAAAACGGTAACGCCACAGTTGAACAATAAAGTTTCAAAAAGGTCTCCAACATACTGCAACTTCGATAAGGTCTTCTAAAACTCTAAACACTTCAAAAGATTTCCAAACCAAAAGCTTTCCAAAATCCAAAGCTTCCAAAAGGCTTCTAAATCCATGCTAGCTTCAAAACAGGGATAGCCTACTTCTAGGAAGACCGTGTGGAAATTAGGGGCACCCAGAGTTTAGGAAGGGAATAATAAACTCCGGGTCAGTCATGGGACTAGTATGAGTAAACGAAAATAGTTGTTTGTACAAAAGCAGTTTATGAAAGAAATCCGATATGCTTTTGAAAAAATGAAACTACCATAAGACCTTCCCACACATACACAATGCAATCGCACAATTAGAGGAGATTTCCTCTTATGATAGTCAAACATGCTTGATACGAGAAAATTCTTTGATATTATTATCAGTGCATAGTGTAGAAAACTTTTCGAAAGTATAATATCAATCTTAGCCAGCATACCACATTTCATCGTATGCCTACTATAGCTACCATGTTTTATAGCAGGTTACTGCCATGCCGCTGGTAGGTTATACAACTAAAACCATACAGGGCTCGTATTGTTTCTTTGGATTTCCAACAAATGGTCAAGCTAAGAAACTTCATATGCAACATGGGTACGCCTCTGGAGGGACGTCCCGAGAACCTAACCGGATCTCTGCCAACACAAGGCGGGGCTACCTCAGTAACTAGGTAACTACCATATGAGTATGCCATCCCCTGGTCGTTACCGACCTTTATCCGAGGTCCCTCAACCACAAAGCAACAACCACAAAGTAATAAATTTTCAGCAACTATGTAGGTTAAATATCTGGGCTCCATACCATGATACCACCTTTTTCCAGAAGGAAATAGACATACCCTAAAGGGCGCGACCCTTATAACCTTGCCGCATCTTTCCTGTTTCGACCATTTCCGAGGTGTGAGGTCCGACGAGATCTCGTCCACAAAGCTATGCTTTACACGAAAGCCATGCTTCGATCAACAAATGATCAGCAACATTCAGCAGCACTCAGCATGCCACACTACCAAATTGGGAGTATGTCACTGATAGCCATCAACTACATAGCCTCTGAGCTCGTACGTCTCTGAGAAGGGTGTTAAGCAAAGAGAATAATTTCTCCACCACCAAACAGAAATGTATTTGACAGAAATCAGCTTCATATCTCAAACTGTAATGTCAGACATACAACCATACAAGTCTGTTCCGGGTTCGAACGGAATCGAAGGAACTTCCAAGAAGCCCTTGCAATCCGGGCTTCTACAATCCCGATCGGACTTCCTATCATATATGGAGATCTCTATACCGGAGCAACTCAGTGCAGAGTCATTCGACAGGTTATCCCATCATTTTCTAAGATACCCGGTCTTCACCACTGTCTTCAAATGCTATCCATTTCGTCGTATCACTATTCGGAATGGGTTATATGACAAAAAGTCCTCTCCCGGCTAAACCGAATAGTGAGCGCTTAAATTTTAGAACACGTGGATATATTAATCAAAAAGGTTCACCATTAAGGTTCGATGTGGGTTTTGGATAACCAATTGGAATCCGACTCCCTGTCGCATCGAGATTCAAATGTCGTTTTACGGGCTAAGGGGTTTTCACATTCACACAGTAATATATACACAAATATCACATTTCAGCACAAAGCAGTTCATGTCACATAGTATCACAACCACATATCAGGGATATCAATCAATACAAAAGCATTCAATAACAATCAATCATCTATAATTAAGATGAACTAATCCTGTGATTATAATCAATTAATCACATAAAAATTTTCATTCGTTAATTATCCTTAACTAATGATTAATTATCCTTAATTATAAATAAATTAATCCTTAATTATTAATAAATTAATCTTAATTATTAATAAATAAAATCTTAATTATCTTCATTAATTAATTATTCCTTAATTAATTACCTTAATTGGTTAATCTTTAATTATAAATTAATTAATTTAAATTAATAAATAATTAACCTTAATTATATAATTAGTTAACCTTTAATTAAGAGATTACCCTTTAATTATTAAGTAATTATAAACTATTTAATTTAATTAATCGCTTAATTATCATTAAAAAAATTAATTAACAAACCTTGTAATTAGTTAACATTAACACATAGATTTAACTCAAGATATTTAGGTTAATTAATGATTAAAAATATTTCTTATAATTAACCCTTTAATTTCATTATTTATTTAAAATAATTTTAAGAATTAATTTATAAATGGTGATCACATAATTAAATAAAACTTAATTACTTCTTCACTAACTTTAAACTTGAGTCAAAACAACTAATTAAAGAATGAGTTAAAATGTTAAATATTTAAATTCAGTTTTAAAGTAAAAACTGTTTTATATGACAACCCGAGTAGTTCGAGTATCACCTAGGCTATATGCCTGTTTACTCCGAGTCATCCCCGAAATAACCACCAATTTCATTTTAAAACTTATAATTTGTTTAAGTTATATAAAAACCTGGTACATACTTGAAAGCACACGGACTCAAACTCGAGCCAGCATGCAAACTCCCCGAGGGACACTTCGAGTCACCAATACTACTTCCCCAAACCCAAATTTCTAATACCACCTCGACACCGTGCATATGCATGGACATTTCAGCCAACTCCGATCGGTGCTACGACTGCCTACAGGTCAATGACAACCTTTCCTGGCCACCTGAGCACCCAAAGTCCACAACGTCGACGAACTCAAAATTTTGCTATTCATCATCAATTGGAATGAAACTTCGATCACCAAGAACACCTCGTTCTCCCTCCTCCGACCATCAGAGATCATGAGATTTAGGCCAGCGCTACACCTACCTCACTAGTTTCGATCGCCACCGGTGCAATCGACTCCAATGCGACGACGAGACGACAGCAACCCAAAATCCGACCTCGACTAAATATGGGTTTTAAACCCTAGATTGGCAATGTCCGACCACTAAGATGATTTATAAATTCGTCCAGTAATTTCCTAAGGATCCCTGACCATCATGCTAGTCCCAATCCCGAGATCCCTTATGTCGCCGATCACTAGAATTTGGTGAAAAACGTGATTCCGTTCATCCTCGATTTTCTCATAGGATACTTCATTAAAAATTATGATTTTGCTTTCAAAAATCATCGTTTCAAAAACATTTCGACTTATATACTTGAGATCAGGAATCATGATAATTAAATTTTTAACAGGTTATAAGTTTGCCTGTATTTTTCAATTTTCCGGAGAAAGCTTTGATTTGATTTGCTTAAATTTATTTTTAAAACTTGAATCATGATAAACAAGAAATTATTGTTTAGATCCTATAGCCTGAAATGAATTAGAGCAATGGAAATTGATTTTTGAACAGGCCTGATGCCTGTAAACCTAGAATCAAATGCAGATGTCTGATTTCCAGACATGCACAGCCAATTCGTACACATATATACACATGCAAGCAAAATTTTCAACCTACTTTAAACATGTTTTCAAACAACAGATCTAAATCCAGATTATAAAGGGTTTACGAACATTGATCGAGAAGAAACAGAGAGTATGTAAAATCCCAGAACAATTTTTAAGTTGAAAATCTGGAATTGCTCTCTGGTTTTGATCCTTATTGTTTTATCTGAAAGTTCTCTGATTTAGTTGAATTGAGGCTTTGAATTTGCTTGAGGTTGGAGTTGAAATCCTTGCTTTAATGTGAGATGATTTCTAGGTTACAGATATGTAAAAGGGGTTTGAATTTTCTTTTTTTTTCTTTTTGATTTCCTGGTTTGGTTTGTTCTTAGAGTTGCTTGATGATTTTTTTTTATGGTTTGAGAATTTGCACAGGCTTTTGTTTTCTTTGAAAATGAACAAAGAGATGATAAAGAGGGGAATGTTATGTTTATAACCTTGTTTCTTATTTTTATACATTTAAAAAAAATAAAAATCAAAGAAAATGACACTTGTTAATCTATGTATTTAAAATCTAACAATTGTTAAACAACTTGTTACATAAATTACACTTGTTAATATTTGTGTTAAAAATTTAACACTTGTATTATGCATGCATTAACTATTTTATATATTTTTAAATTGCATATATCTATTTTATAAATACTTTTCTCTCTTATTTAAAAATATACAATTTCAAAGAAAATCTTTTAAACCAATTATACATTAAATAAACCACCTATATATATATTATTTTAAAATCCAAATTATTTTACTAAGGTTTTTACTTAAAATTTAAATTCAAGTTCGAATTCAAATTCAAATCTACCCATATATATATATATATATATATATATATATATATTTAAATTCAAATAATTTTGAAATATTCACTAGTTTGAATTTTTAAACTCCAATGCAAATAACCCAAGCCGGGTCGACCGGGCGATCGACTGCCCCTCCCCCTAGGTCGACCGGCCGGTCGACCTATGGCGCGGTTGGGTTGACCACTTGGTCGACCTAGCCCGGTTAATTTGTTTTCTTTCTTTTTTTCCCATTTTCTAGATTAATTTGCAACTCTCTGTTATTAACTCGAATTCTGACGTTCCATATATGGAATTGACCAGAAGATTACCACGGACACAATGGTGCAACTCCCGTGGCTTGATTTTGATAATTTCAAAAGGTTATTTTGTTATTTCATTAATTAACGAATTAATTATTATGAGTTAAATTTTGGGTTGTTACACTAGTCACGTATCATAGATAGTATATGATATGCATAATATAATATGAAGAATGATCAAACTAAATGAAAGCAAGTAAAAGGGACAAGATTTACAGTGGTTTGGCTAACTTCGACCTACGTCCACTCCATAGCAATCCTTTTTATTATACTGAAATTTAATCAAGTAACAATCTAAAATCACAAAATAAAAATGGCAGAGCATCCCCTAGGTAGAAGATAAAGAGAAGCAAGATGAAGGTCCTCTTTCTGAAGCCAAGCTCGTGGTATATATAATTGAAATTTTAGGTACAGGGTCTTCTCACCCAAATGAGCCCACCATAACAATCGTCAAGCCCAGTTCGTCCATAAATAACGGTCGGCATAGTCTACCGATCGTTATTCCTTTATCCAAATCAATGTCGATCGTTCTCTTTCCACATTGCTATGCTAACCCATCTTCCTTCATTACCATTATGCCATTCCACTTTCCATGAAGACGTGTCGACTCATCTCCTTCATGAAGAGATGCTGATCCATCCTTCCATATGAATGTACGCTAATCCTTTCTGATCTGTGAAGATATGCCGACCCTTCCCTATAAAGCCTGGAAAATATGTCGATCCCTCAAAGGCATGCCGATCCATGGCGCTCGAGTTGCTATGCCGATCCCTAATACTTCATGGCATTCTGTCAATCCATATTGCACTGAACTATGTTATGTAGGACCTCCCTATGTCAATCTGTACTCTTTCATACTTAGCCCTTAACTTAACATGCCGATCCCTCCTATGCCCTGAATGTTATACCGATCCAAACTTTGCCAATCCATAGTATGCCGATCTTCCTATACCAATCCTCCCAATGACGATTCATCACCAGGTCGAACCTCCTATGTTGATTCATCACCAGGTCGAACCTCGTATGTCGATCCTTCCTTTTTTAGGCCAATATTCACATTTCAAGCACCCTGCATCATTTATCCACCGACTTTGTTTAATCCTGGCTTCATAATATTATCTATAGTTGATTATCCATCCATCCATTTGAACCAAATACATGATATCCCGATTTGATAACCGTGAAGTATATTGGGTTAAATCTACCTATGCACGGCCTTGCCAAAAAGTGGGTTAACACTTTGCCGCCCAAAACATGCCTTGCGATAGAAAGGCGTGTTTAGAATTGCCATAAGTCCAAAATCCAAAGTCCATAATCCATTGATCATTATATTACCCAATCTAGGATCCAATCCATTTCTAGTCCAATTCCTTGATCTCTCTAGATTATTAGCCAAATCCATAAATGTTCCAAGTTGATATCCAATTCCAAATCCATTCCAAATCAATTAACCAAATAGATGATCTCTCTGAATCGTTTTATCTAAATCCAAGACCTCTCCGGGTCAGTTTATCCAAATCCAAGACCTTTCTAGGTCGATTTTATCTAAATTCAGGACCACTCTGGGTCCAAATCCAAATCATTAGACCTCTCCAAGTCGTTTTATCCAAATACAGGATCACTCCGGGTCCAAATCCAAATCCTTAGACCTCTTCAGGTCCTTGCCGTGCACAATCCGTACTTGACGATCTGAATAGGACGATCATGTCATTCTCCGACGAAGCGGCCTACTCCTTACTAGGTATAGTCCATATCCATTGTGTTCTATTCTCCAGTCTCGACACTCTGGTCAAGGGCTTACTCCTTGGGGTATCCTTATGCGGCCTCTATTCCCAGTCGAGGACCTAATCCGTGAGGGTATCCTACTTCGACCATGATCAATCGAGGACTTGATCTGTGGGGTATCCTACTCCGACCTCGATCCTCGGTCGAGGAAATATCCATGTTCAAGTCCATCCTGTCGCTTTTCGACGAAGGGCTTGTAACTCGCGGTTGTTGCCTCGTCTCTCCGGTCGGGGTCATAACCATGACATGCGTTGTTTATTACACTAACCAGATTTAATCATTCAAAAGTTCAGTTGGTAAAATATAAAATAAAAGCCCGTACAACTGAAAAAACTAAAATAGCCATGATATCTAGTTTGCAGTAAACGAAAAAACAAAATTTAATAAACCAGAGCCCATCGTCATTTCAGAGCATGCCTAGGAACCATCCTCGATCCCGTACATGTATAAGTGACTTAGCCGTTTACTGTTGAGTTTGTTACTTATTCCACACCATAAACCCAATCAATTAATGATAAGCTGATGACAATGCCTTAATCCAGTATTATCTTCGTTCGAGGCGGGCGGTTGTTGCTCGTGTTCCATCACCACAGCTCAATTCTTTACATATTGCTGTAACTAACCATTCCTCACATGTTCCACAATGATGTCCTTCAAATGCATGTAGTCGTTCGTATTGTGCCCATCCAACTCATGGAATAGCTAATACTTCTCTAATGCCCACTCATATTCAGAGGGTTCCCTTTTTGCCGGCCTTCAATACTAGAGGTGTCCTCGGGTATCCAAATAAATCCTTTACAGATTTTCAGTCAAATCCATGTAAAAAGAGAATTTTGGTTCTCTCCACTGAATTTTTGATGTATTACTACCGTTATTTATTCTCCGCTTACCCTTATCATTCTTGTTTACATTTCCTGATGATCCTCCATTTTGCACGACATTCATCTTTGGTTTGTTTCCCACGTGCATCTTCCTGTTGCAGGAACCTTTCTACTTCATGGTAAAACTCCCGTAAATCTATAGATGGATCCCTTGGAAGTGAATCTTTGAACTCCATGCCATCAACAATGCCAGATACAGCTGCCATCAAACCATGGATGGATCTGGATGATCTATTGATGTCGTCGCAACATTAAATTATGTTAGAAAACTGCTCAAGGACTCTTCGATCCTCTGTTTCAATGTTGCCAAACTCATCACATTTTTGGATCTCGAGATGTGAACTCTAAATTGTCTCATAAACCTTTCGATTAATTTTGTTCACACGCCAATAGAGCTGCTTTCCAACTGTCTGAACCACATCGTAGATATGTCTTTCAAATACAAAGGGAAGCATCGTACCATAACCTTGTCTGATGCCCCCAATACTTCCATACCTTGTCAGATAAACAACGGGATTCTTTCTTTCATCATATGTCTCCAACATTAGCAATTTTAATTTCTGCAAATTCCTAGCTTGCCTAATCGTAGGAGCGAAGGGGCTCTTATTCACATCTTCTGAATCTCTATTTACTAATCCTTCACTCATGGCCCATCTGATCCTTTCTACCAACCCATCATTGTCATCACGTGGTAGTCTTCGTCCATCCTTGCCAAACTACCCCTTGAGTCCATGAGGGAATCCTGAAATCTGCTCTTTTGGACTAGCATTTATATTACGATCAACGCAAAACAACATAGAACCACCTGGTATCCTACCCAAAGTGGAGCCAACATGACCTGGGGGAATGCCTCCTACTTGGGAACGATCGGCACTGATTGTTCTATGACGATTGGCTATGGTATGGTCGATCGTTCCTGGTAGGTCAAGGGCTGCTCACGGTGGCTCCACTCTATCCCGCATACTGTTTATTCTGTTTTTTGGGTTCTAATTCTAGACTTCCTTTACTCCTATCACTCCAATTAAGTGATCCATATTTCCATTATTCTCTGCTACTCCATTTCCTTGGTTTTGCACTCCAGCTTGTCCAATCTATCAGAGTAGGTTATGCATCATTCCTCCCATCCCTTCAGCATCCTTTCCTGGATAACATCCATCATCATTTCCATCTTGTCTCTGGTAATGAAGATTAAGGTTTGATTAGCTTCTGAGGAAGCTTCCTGACTTCCTTCGTGATGGCTCCTCTCTATTCTCTATCTCCTTATTGATTTCCTAGCCATTGCTCCATAAATCCAAGTTCCCAAGCTTTCAAATCCAAGATTTGAACCTCCAAATCCCTAAGTACTTGCTTTCTTAGTGAAAGCACCAAAATGTTGGTGTCAAAATTGACCACCAACGCTCAATTATATATGAAAGCACCTATATCCAGTCATAGATCACAGATAGTATATGATGTAGTAAATATAATATGAAGAATAATCAAATTAAAACGCAAGTAAGTAAAAGAGACAAGATTTAAATTGGTTCGGCTATCTCCGACCTACGTCCACTTCAGAACATCCTTTTTATTATACTAAAATTTGACTACAGTCACAATCCACAATCCCAAAATAAAAATGGTAAAGCATCCCTTAGGTAGGAGATGAAGAGAAGCAGAATGAAGGTCCCCTTTCAAAAGCCAAGCATGTAGTATTTATAGGTGAAACTTTGGCTATAGGGTCTTCTCATCTACACGGGCCAACAAAATGATCGCCAAGCCCAATTCGTCTATAAAAAATGATCGACATAGTCTATCGATCATTATTCCTCCATCCAAATCAATGTCGATCATTCCCTTTCCACATTGCTATGCCGACTCATCTTCCTCCAATACTATTATGCCGATCCACTTTTCGTGAAGATGTGCCGACCCTTCTCCTTTATGAAGAGATGTCGATACATCCTTCCATATAAAGGTAAGCCGACCCTTCCTGATCCGTGAAGATATGTCGACCCTTCCTTATGAAGCTTGGAAAATACGCTAATCCCTCAAAGGCATGCCGATCCATGATGCTCAGGTTGCTATGCCAGTCCCTAATACTTTTGGGCATTCTGCCGATCCATATTACACCGAACCATGTTATGCTAAGCCTCCTTATATCAATCTATACTTGTTCGTACTTAGCCCTTAACTCAACATGCTGATCCCTCCTATGCGTTGAATGTTATACCGATCCAAATTTTGCCTAACCATAGTATGCCGATCTTCTCATTCCGTGCCTAGATACTGTTCCCTCTAGTATCTCTCATTCATCACCTCGTCAGGATCCATCCCCTTTCTGTATCACGATCACCGTATCGGTCAAGGAAATCCTATAGTGCACACCGACGACCTTACTCCATTAGGTCATGTTCCCATTGGGGATTCTTTACTTTGTCTAACTACTCATAACATGGACTGCATCCATGTTTTGAAAAAAATGTTATTATGGGTTATCTATCCATTCCCTATCAAACAAACTAGCAAACAACTTTGATGGTTCATTATCCGACAGAATTGACCCTGATCGATAGGGAAGATCAGTTAGGTGTAACCTTGTCCTTTCGGTTGACCGCAAAGGACCGATGATGGAATCGCGACTTATGCAACCCTGTCCCTAAATAAATTCTAGTACCAAACGCATTGCATAGTGTTTGATTCCAACCATCGTTCATTTAGATTTCCTAGTGTAATTAAGGCAATACCCTCCCCTAAACAAATTTGAAGCAAACTACTCGATAATGCTTGTCTAACCTCAACATCGATCTAACAGACCATCCAATTGCCTACATTTACGGAGCTTCTATTTCAAGCATTAACATGATCTTAGGGTATCCCTTACTCTATACGTAAGCGTATACTCTTCACGGGTTTAATGATTGGATATATTTACACATTCCAATCGACTCTAATGAACTTATGTCATTTACTTTTTATAATTATATACATATTAAATTATAACTATACACAGTAGTCATAAACGCATATCTGAGGTTTATCCATGGCTTGAGCAAATTGTTCTACATGAATACTTAAATTGTTGCGTGAAGAGTTCAAGACTCAAATAAGTAAAAGAGGTGTCTTGAATTGTTTTCTCTAAATTTTGCACAAATACACTCCTTTGTTCACAGGTGAACAGACATCGGTATTACTTAATTGCGTTCTTCTTCTACTTTCATAAGAAAACATTCTTTATCAATTATATGCAATTCCCACTTACGTACTTATGTTATTTACCGAGTTGTATATCATATTTATATGAATTTCTCGCATTGCATTTGTCAAATTTGGATACAAATCATTTTGTAAATACGACCATGTAATATATAGTTCCAACTGTTAGATTAATGTAGGTTGATCTTTATATGTTCTCAAATGAACTTTTCGATACTTTTAAGTATGTAAACGTTATTTGCAAGAGATGTGTAGCTTTGTGAAGCCCACAATTAACTCTATCAGGTTCCTCTTGCTTACAAATTTTTAAGAGGCATCACGTATCATGTGATATAACTATAATATACGTGCGATGACTCCTTAATCATGATACATAGAAATTGTTAAGGATCTATATGCTTCATGCTTTTTGTTGCTGTCAGCTTATGATGAACCAATAGTACTAAACGAACCTTCTAATTCTAATATAGCTTAGCCAAACAATTGCACACATACAAAACATAGAAAAAGCCAATCTTTCATCAGAAAAATAATATTCTCCTTGTATATTCCTACATCGAACCGCTATCATGACATAATGGATGTATGTCTTACTGATTTTATAACGCTTGAAAGTAACAATCATACTAAATGTGATTTTCTTTTGTATTACTCAACATCGTGACTATTTTCATGATAGGGATTCGAAATAGGAATATATAAGGGGAGGGTATTGACGGGTACAAAGTAAATGAAAAAACGTAGAGAATATAAATGGTTATTTGAATATACAGGTGACGAGAATTGATGGGAAACGATAAATGAATTTACAGAAATAAATTATTGAAATAAATTATGTTGGCTGCTAGGCACTAAATAAATGAGTTATTTGAATATAATTGTAGGTAAGGGTGAACAAAATAATTCTTGAATCAAATTGTAGAGATTAGAATTTGAGTTGATTGTGAAACTCTAGGCCATACACACATAGCCGATGGCCAGGTCGAGATTGTTGGGTCTCGCTAAACCCATTAAGGCCCAAACCATAATTGGGTTGTCATCTCCAGTATTCACTATCTACATCTTTATGTAGAGCTAGGGTTTTTAACTGCCGGTTCTGTTTTTTCCTCCGCCATTCTGAATCTCAAGTCCAATCATGGTAGAAGTTTACACGGAAGATGTTAAGTCGTTTAACTGCTGGGCTTTCAACGATATTCAAGTATTATTCCTAGTTTAATTTAATTTCAATTTTTATTTATTTCATACTTTTATTTTTGTAGTTGTTAGTGGTTTGATATACATAACATTGATTATATGATGACGAATATCGATCTCTTGCATTAATGTTTGATCTATGCAGTAGTGAATAATGGATATAACGAGTTATGTTTTTTGTCTTATCAAATGTTTATCTTTATTAATCCACAATCACTCTTTATACATTTTTCAACTGATACTTTGGTAGTGTTTCTTCTTCCAATTTAGCGTTTGTTTTTACAATCCAATTATGCAACCAATTCTAAGAATTATTTACTGGAAGAGTTTACTTTAATAATCTGTTAATTGTCCATATCTAAGTAATTACCAATGTAGAATGTGTTATCCCGCCTTTTGGCAAAGCCGAGATACCCAAAAATTAACTGAAAACCAATGATTACTAGTCATGAATGTCGATTATGCATCGCAGGTTCACTGTGGATATCAATGAATTTTGTCCGAGTCCCGATCGGGCTACAATTGGCAATAAATGGCAAACGATGCTATAAAATCCAACGTTTCAAATTTCAGGTTAATCGGAGTTCGTATGATAGAGATATGATCGATACAAGATAAAAAGGACACATTGTTCGCATCCATCGAGGGAAGTCAAATTTCGTATCCATCATATTTGACTCGATCAACATCTATTCGAATCAATCGGGCTCGAATCGGGCCGTTGTATTCGAGTCCATCGGGTTCGTATCGATCAGTGTGGAACTATTTGTTTGCATCGCGCTTCGAATCGATCGTGTTCAACGAACAGTTCGAACCCATCTGGAGCCATGTATTTGTATCAATTTCGAGGGGCCTCATTCGTACCGACTAAAGTTCGTATCGGTCCATCAGTGCACCTCAGTACACTATTCGTGTCGATGGTGAAGGCTTTGTTTGCATCCATCGAACATTCATAAACGATGGATACGAATAGCGTCGTGACCATCAACGCAAACTGCATGAAGTGGTCGACCCAAACTCAGCTCCGATGTTGGTTGCGAATGGGACTCCTTCAATTCGGCACAAAAGGTGGAGCGATCCAAAAATCTTGCGCCACGTCACCACGCACTCATGTGTCCAGATCGATTCGAAGGGATGGATACGAAAACATGGATTCGAACTTAGCAGCATACGAAAATCACAATCTTTCATCGATCATATCTCACAAACCATAGGTCCAAATGCTATAAAATTTTCACAGGAGCTTACGTACAAGATAAAGAACATTTCTGCCAAGTTTCAGCTCGATTGGATCATTTTTTGATCGATACGAAATTGATTCGTATCGATCATGGATCGAGTCGAAACTTGGTGGGATCGGTCACGTGGGCCCACTCATGTGATAGAAGGAGTCTCCCAAAGTTTGAGCGCCATATCAGCCTCCTACACCTATAAATAGCCCCTTGAAGCCTACAAAAAAGAGGGCTTTTTTGCTGTTGGACGTCCAGACTCTGCCGGATTCAATTCTATTTCTCACCCTTGTTGTTATATTCGAATTTCTTCATTGTAACTATTGTAACCATCTATAATCAGTGAAGAACATCAATAAAAGACAAACCTTGAAAGTGGACGTAGGCCGGAGATAGCCGAACCACTATAAATCTTGTGTTCCTATTCGTTATTTCTGAATTGTTATTTGCTATTGCTTAGATCTGAGATTTGTGTTTGGAATATTGCTGATCTATATTAATAACTTGGTGCTTTCACGATACTCGGGGTTCGTGACCAATTTTGGCGCGAATACTTTGGTGCTTTCACTGAGAAGAACTAGCACCCGCTATATCGGATTTTAAATTCAAATTTAAAAGCTTGAAGAATTCAGACTTAGAGGCAATGACTCGACAAACAAGCAGAAGACAAAGAGCTGAGAGAAGCCAACAAGAAGGAAGTTAAAAAGCATCCTCCAGAGTTGGAGAAGGACAAGCTTCGATCTACAACACTAGGGGTGAGATGGAGGCTATGGAAAATTCGATGCATGAAAGAATAATGAAGAGCCAACAGGAGATGCTGTAGAACTTCTTCGAACAGATGAGAGCAGCAAATGCACAAAACCTTGGGCCAACTACTGCAACTGCGAATGTGGAACAGGGAGCAAGGGTCGGGGAACCCAATAAAGGACATAATACAGAACCAGAGGGCAATCAACAAAGGCTTGGGGCAAACCCTCAGGATCTGATACTGAAAGACCAATAGATGGAACTCGACAGGCTAGAGCCAATGCTAGTACTAACGAGCGACGAAGAGTATGTACCAGAATTCCCTTCGAGACTTGGGGGGCAGGATAGAAACATAGCAAGAGGGCAACCCCTGGATGGAGATGAAAGAATGATTGGTCTAGTGCGATGAATCATGAGAGGAGGATTGGAAGAAGTCAGTCGGAGTCCATTCACTCCGAATATCAGAAATGATAGGAACCCTCTAAAGTTCAAATTACCAATGCTGGACCCTTATGACGGGAAGTCAGACCCAACCATGCACATTACCAGGTACATCATACATTGGAAGTGCTGAGAGCATCCGAGGAAGTGATGGCACGATGTTTCCCTTTATTTTTATTAGATTTAGCTGCGCTTTGGTTCGGACAACTAGGGACTGGATCGATCAGAACATGGGACGAGCTCGTAGATTGCTTCATGAGACAGTTTAGGGTCCACGTGACGCGACCTAAGAGTGTGATGACTTTGAATTCGATAAAGCAAAGGATTGGAGAGTCCATAAAAGATTTTCTACTACGATTCAATGCAACGGTGACTACTGTAGATCGCCCGGATCCATCGATGATTTTGATGGCGGCAGTGGAAGGAGTTGGGGAAGGCAACGAATTCAAAGATTCTTTGGCAAGAGATCCACCACAAGATCTTAGAGAATTCTATCATAAAGCTGAAAGATTCATTCGAATAGAAGAATCACGAGCCGAGCGGCAAGAAGCAAACGCTGTGTAGGGCGAAGGAACCGCCAGGGAACAGTCTGGAGCAGACAAAGGAAAGAGAAAGCAGGATGACAAACGTGATGGTCCTGATAAACGAAAGAAATTCCAAAAGCCCAGGTTCAGGCAATACACAGATCTGACGGCAAGCTGGAATGGATTTACACGGAAACTCGGGGACAACTCCCCTATCGAAAACCATCCAGGAGAGATCCCACAGAGCGGGAGCGCAGAAGTGGAAAATATTGCGTATGCCATGAGCTGGATGGGCACACTACTGATGAATGCTGCCACATGAAAGATGAGGTGGAAGAACTTGCCAGGAATGGTAGATTTCCATAATATACCAGAGAACGGACGACGGCCGTGAGACCTGAACAACTACTGCATCCACCTACAGAACTGATCCTGGATCGGGACCGAGACTCGTCATTAACTGATTATGATGGCAAGGGCCAAGTTCAGGATTTGAACTTTGGTCGGTTAGATTTCTTAGATTTGATTTTAAAAATAAAATAGCTATTCCACTTACACATGTGCGGGAACCAGAGAGATCCCTAGGCATGCTCTGAGATGGAGATAGATCGATCTGCCCGGAGAGGCAATGTCTAGTTTTTCCTAATATTTGAGATTAAACATCTAGGATTTGAATTCAATAAATGAACTTGAATTTCTTGAAATAAACCTTTGACCGGAGAGTTAAAGGATGAATATTATAAATCAGTTTGAGCACGATCGCTTTATGACCCTACCCAGAGAGGCGGGGTCCGGAGTGCAAGAAGTGAGTTGCTTCGTCAGAGAGCGACAGGATCGACTCACTTAACGTCGTTTCCCATTCACCGGAGAGTGATTGGATCGGGATTCGATAAGAGCCCGGAGAGGCTGTAATCGGCCCACGATTTAGGCCATGACATCGCTTAATGTTCAAATACACTGAACCGAAGTGCAAGAAGTGAGTTGCTTCGTCGGAGAGCGACAGGATCGACTTACTTAACGCCGTTTCCCCTTCACCGAAGAGTGACAGGATGAGATCCAGCAAGAGCTCGGAAAGGCTACGATCGGTCTAGAATGACCAAGACATCGCTATACGCCCTAGCTAGGGCCCGTGTGCAAGGGATAGAAGGCAACGTCGGAGTGCAACAGGATCTTTCTATTCGACCGCTAAGTCTGGAATGGACTTGGCAAAGGTCTAGAGTGACCACTGATAGTCCGGAGAGACTGTAGAATTCCATTCTTAACTTCCACACGAAGAAACGGATAATGATCTAGCTTTGAACAGCCGCAAACTTGGTTGAAAACGCTATTGGCTTTGAATAAAACATGGATTCACTACGTTCAGTTTGAACCTATTCAAAACACACCTTTTGCCAAAGGCATGTTTTGGGGAGCAAAGTGTTATCCCGCCTTTTGGCAAAGCCGAGATACCCAACGTCTTTGCTTTAAAACATGCAATTATATTCAAGGATGAAAATATTGCTATTTTGATAAAATCATTTATCTATTGTTTATTGCTCTACCGTGGTTCTTTGCTTGCACCCATTTAACCACTAAGAAATTATTCAAATGACATAAAATTGATATATACATACTAAATGAAAATCTTATTTTACAATATTTAAAGTGGACATGGTTTCGGAGTGCATTTAGTATTTTAATTATGTATTGAGTGTTGGTTTTTTACCCTTATTTTATGATCATTAATGCTAAGATTATTCTAAAATTAATACTCTATTTTGTGTAATTTCTGTATGGATCAAGATTACCAATGATGATTATTGTGTCAGAATTATAACAGATGAATAATGTGGAAAAAGCCGATGTTCAGAAAAGCCAAAGTAAACAGAATTTGAATGTACTTCATTGTGCATCCGTGGATATGTTATAGGAAAATGATAGGAATAGGCTCATCCGATGGATCGCAATAACTGTTTTGTAAAAACATAAAAAAGCTTAATCTTAATTGAAAAATGTACTGATTGGTAAGCAAAAGAAGACATTGATTGAGCATGTCAAACTATGTTGAACTTCATACAATATATGTAAGTTAAGCTAGTTATCTAAATTTTGGCAAAATTATAGCTTTATAACTCATGGTCATAAATAACATTTTCTCTCTTTGTTTCTTTTTATAGTTGGGACCAAATACAAAGCAAAAAAGTGTTGAGTCAAATAAGTGATGCACATTACACATGCTTCTTTCTGATGTAAGATATGTGTGGCCCTGAAAGACTTTGATTTACCTATGTCAATAGAGATTTCTTACGAAAATTCTACAGTATAATTGGATATTTAACCTGTAATTCTAGTTTGGTTTAGTTTTTGGATGTTTAGTTGATAATTTGGTTCTATGGAGTTGTATCTTAAATTTTAATGGATGTTGTGATTTATTTTTAATTTAACTTTTGGTTATCTTGAATGTTTCATGCTTACAAAAAATTAAATTCATGTCGTATTCATGTTTCTGTTCTTTTTAATACACACTTGGTCTAAAATTTTGTTTCATGCTTACTCATGTCTAAAATCTGAATTGGAAAAAAAGTTGGTGGTATCTGTAAATATATAGTGATGATCGATTTTAATTATATTAATTACTTGTATCAATTTAATAAGACTAATACTAATAGGGGCGTACAGATTTGCCTCAATATGTAGCTAAAAGGACAATAAAAACTACCCTCGGTGTAATTATCGTGTCATATTTGCTTAGGTGACATTGGGTATATTAGGGGCAATTTAATGGTCCAATCCGTCCTTAAATATCATTAGGGGCTTGATTATTAGAGGCAGCTCTTAATTTGCCTCTCCTTCTAGTAAGGGCTGTTTAGTTGAAATTTTTGCCCATATTTGCATTAACAAGGGCAATTTGAAATGCCTTTATTGTCTCTAAATTCGGTAGTGACTTCTATGACTTATCATTAGATTAAGTAAATCCGTTTTAATTTAAATTGATTTAACGTCGATCAAAGGCTAGGTTGACGATTTCTATGACTAGTGCTATGGGATTTCATGAACAATTGCTCCTGTTAGTTGCGTTTGTTTACTATCAATGCATTTGCACTTGCATGCAATCGATATATGCCAAATATTATTTATTATAGCAGACATCCATACCCTCCCAGTTCCACCATATACGAGCTATCTTCCAACTGCGCCATGTGTCCATGCTTAATTGTTCATACATTGCTATTCACGTATCTTAGTTCAACTTATTGTATTAGGAACCCTACATGTAGGGTTGTTAGTTATTTATAATAGTCATCTATATGTGCAAGACATGGAACCGCTCCTCCGATGGTGAATGCAACAGAACTCTCCGTCAACATTCTGATTATGTTATACGTCTCTCTGTCGCAGAACAAAATGTACTTATTTACTTTCTATTATGCGTGCATAATGTAACTCAGTTTAATCATATCATATATTTAAAATAATGTTAGTTTTTGGGGATAATTGATTCCAACTGATATGAACCCCCTCTATATATGTACATGAAAACTAGCAATTCTGACTTGTATGAATCAGGTGCTATATCTGAAATGACAATTGATATATCTGGTTCTTGCTAATGCTTATCTTTTAGAGCAATATGGTTGCATCTGACTGTTGCTGAAGATGAAGGTTCAAATGGAATAGTCAGTTCTGGTAATTCGGGAATGCCTTTGACAACTTTGCACACAGTCAATCATGGCAACAATATCTCTGCACACAGTCAGTCACATGGCTATACTCCTGTCACCGCCAAAGGTTACAATGACTCTGCTTATGCCCTAGATATGAATGATAGTGGGACACTACTTGTTTCTTGTGGACCTTAAAAGGCACTCTTGCTACAATTTATCATTGGTAACCATGAAACCTTCTACAGTTATTGCAAGAAGTGTGAAAGTAGTCCGTATGTCTCATCTTGTTTGTGTTCGCAGGTTATACGAGTCTGGGATCCTAGAACTGGTTCAAAAATATATGAAGCTAAGAGGACATATTGATAACATAATTAAGAAGCCATCCTTTTGATTTCAATGGCAGGTTGGTATACTTAAATTGAACTTTCTGCATCATACCTTTCTTTTTCTATTGCTTGTGGCTAGTTTCGTATATAAAATGGAGAAACATGGTTTGAAGCTTCGTTTATAATATATAAAATTGAGAATCATGGTTTGAAGCAGCTTGGTATACTTTAATTGCCTCGGTGCTTAATGTCTAATCCATATTAAGTAACTCAATGTCTTACTTTATGAGCATTACATACATGCTATATCGATATAAGCATATTATGAGCTTTATTCATGCATCGTTGGACTCAATTTTTGTGGATGCTTGGTTTATCTATGAAGTTTTGGAAATGTAATGGAGGTGAAACTGCGCATAACTTGCCCACCACGGACTTCACTCAAGTGGGAACTTTGTGGACTGGGTAGATGATTTATATAATTATTTATTTTTCAAGTTGTAGATTTACATAGTAAAAACTGATAGGATGTTCTATTTATACCAGGCTTTCCTCTTTTTACATCCTCCTATTTCATAAATTTTGAATATTCCAAAATTACCCCAATCTTTAAATACCAATAATTGCGTTCAGAAGAAAATGCAATGAAAACAAGCGATGTTCATGTAAAATCCTCGTTCAGCCAAAATTAAGCTATTATTATGAACCTCGTTCCTGAAATAGGTTCATCCAATAACCTAGTTAGAGTCAAACGCGGTTTCTGTGATAACCAAGTTTGAACCGAGCACGGTTCGTGTACCGACCACGTCATATTTTAACGTTGCTTAAGAAAAATAGGAGCGTTATGAATCGGGGGTGAAAATAAAAAAATTGGATTGATAAGAGCATTTTTAACTTACTATATATGTAAGGCGTAGTATGCTCGTACTATTTACTGTAGAGGAATTGTTCAAATAAAATCATATTCTTAACAACTTGTCTCTGTTCCAAATGCTCTTATCATGTATGTATTGCAATCAAACCTGGATTGAAATTAGTTTCAAATGTCTATCAAGAACAGTTATAACTGTCTAACATTGCAAGATTATGCACAGAGCTCATTGAGTATGGAAACCATAGATCCTTTTTGTTATCTCAATGAAAGTTGAAATAGAGCTTTCAGTTAAATTTTTACGCTAGCTGAAGATTAATCTAATTGTTTCTCAAGGAAGATTTGTTAATCTTAATGTATCTTAGCATGCTAGCACAATTTATTCATCGATTTATTCATCGATGACTGAATTATCTTATATGATTTTGGACTATAGAATTGGCTACTTGAGTCATATGGTTAATAGAATTGCATGTTCTAGCCTATATCCTGAAATCGCCCTTGAGCAAAAATTTACTTGCGTTTCATTTTTTCAAAACTTGCTTTAAATAAGTTAAAAACGTCCACTGTTGCTTATTATCATGACGAAAGTCACGACATCTCCCAACAAAATCTGACAGTTAGATTGTTATGTTTTATGTACATTGAATGTACATTAGATCTAGAACATTTCATTTGGCAGCAAATTAGAAAGCAATAATGGCAAAATTTATTAGTTTATTATGACTATATTCTTTGATTTATTACTAGGACCAACCCGTGCTACCCACAATGGTATTTATATTTCTGTGATATTAAAGTTAACTAAAAGTTTGTTTGCATTTAACTAAAAGTTTGTTTGCATCCTTGTATTCTAGTCGTTTTCTTGTATGCGAGAAAGTAACAGTGGAGATAAAGTAGCTACAGCAGCAGTGTAATTCATGTCCATAAAATTTAGTTGAGTGTTGACTTATTTTTGCTGAATGTGCCATTTTAGTAAATATAATGGTAATTACTATTTTTCTCCAGTCTTATAGCACCGTGGAACATGCCTTGCATTTGTAGAGGGAATAATTTTCATGAGGATGACTTTGACATCAGTTGTAAAGGGCATGGACGATTCAGGTTTTGGTAAATGAGTGATACAGGCTAACCAAGTAAAGAGAGCAGTTTGTGTTTCCTTTAATTGAGGTGAGCTTTCTTTTATTAAGGGAAGCTTATATTTTATTTTAATCAAAAGGGCAACTTTAATTTGCATATTTATTTTTTGTAAATATTTCTCAATCTAATCTAATTAAACCTACACTTCATTTTACACAATATATTTCGATAAATGCGCAATTTCTTTCGATTCAACGCTTGTTTATGTTTATTTAATTATTCTTATAGTGATATAAAATATTACATCTTTGAAAACGGGGTTGGACCACACTTATAAATTTTAGATTGTACCTTTTATTTTAGTGCATCCATGAAAAAAAAAATTAAAAAAACAATCCTATTATCCTGCAAAAAAAGGTATATGATCCCACTTACCAGAGGAAGAAATAAGATTAGGAGTTTTCTACATCGGATATAGGCATGTATTAAATTAATCATGTATAAAAACTCATTAAAAATAAGAAGTCTATGGATATCTCCATCGCTCTAATAGTTGAATTATGTAGCCAAAGGTTGGACTGCTACATAGAAATCCATCAAGCAACAATTATTGAACCAAATCAAAATAACTATACCAAATTGAAAATGCTAACCATATTAATTAAAAACTAAAAGCGATAGAAAATGCGAATCTGTGCTATGTACATAGATGTCGTTACAAAGTTTTACTACATAACCCCATGGATAAAATTAGGATGAGTCAGGTATGGTAGTTAATATGACTACAAATATAACTAGAAAACATTGATTATCATTGGTAAAACATTTAGATTCGAATAAATTTATAAAATTTTGGAACGATCACTCATCCAAAACCAAAACACTTACCTCATGGAAAAATATGTTTCCTAATCGAAAAAAGACCTTGAAAGAAGAAGATTGGCGTTCAATAGAAAATAGAGTGATTAACACCATTTAATAGACTCCATACAAAGAAGTAGATGAATTGACCATATAGACAAAATAGGGAACCTAAAGTTCATGGATTATATTTTCATATTGTGTCCATATTTATTTATCTAAGCAATAATAGGAATGCTTAGAAAAGTTTCATAAGTTTGTTAATTTTTCATTGCACATGCAAGCATATAATGTCAAATGTAGATCAACATTTTGACATCATGCTATGATATTTATCAATTTCTAATATAGCCAATTTTTGGCCAAAAATTAACATCCCTTTAATTGTACTTTTTCTTACTAACATCTGACCTCATCGTGTTCCGATATTTACCTTTGATTTCAATTATTGCCACTCTAATTAATATCCTTAATGTGTTTCTGCACATGAATTGAAATTCATCAGAAATGTGTTATGGTTACATACTGGTCGTGAAAACGCGTAGGGTTCATATACTCATTAATTCCTTGTATGTACATAGTATTATAAGAAAACGTCGTAGATAATAATTTGAATTCAATAATAAGTGTTACCAACTTTTTACCAACGGAAAAATACAAAGATAATAAAGAAGTTTTAACACATCATTGCTTTACTAAAATATGTCAATTTCAAACTTGCCAATGTGACTCATTTAAAGCATTGTAAATAGCATGTTGCATGTAGTAAATGAAAGGATACATTAAATAGTGGATACAAGGAAAAAAATTAATGTACTCTTGAAAAGCAATGGCGTACAAATTTTAATCATCGAAAACAATCAAAAATAACAGAGTTAACTTTAGAAGTAAAAAAACATAGAGAACGCATATTAATAAAACATTTTAAATCAAGTAACTTTTCAGTGTAAACTAATACATATAAATATCCTAACTAATATCGACGATTAAAATACAAAATAGGTAAACAATGAAACATAGATTATATACCTTTTGTTTTTAGAATAAAGCCATATTAAATCATTTAAAATTCAACCTACAAACTTTTAATTCGTTAATGTATCTAAGTGCTTATAAGGACACTTATGCATCTACCCTTTAATTTTAGTTTTGTCCCCGACATTTAGAGGAAAACGCAATAGCAAAGCCGCAGAAAAAGTAGCGTGTTTCACAATTAAAAATAATAATAGAACATGCTATCAAGGAAAAATATATTACAGTCTATCCACTTTGAAAGTCTAACCTTTTGCTTTATAAATTAACTAAAATGTCATAAACCTACCATAGAAAAACAATCATACAAGAAATGATAAATTGAGACCCCTTACAAAAAAATCATCGTGTTACTATTATTAATTATTATTGTAACGATCCACATTTTTGGCAGTTCAAATCGAAAATAAACCACACATGCGAGACTCAAAACAATTAAAAGGGAGAAATGTTAATGTGGCAAATAAGAAAAAAAAAAGGAAAGAAAAAACGAAACACAGAATCTCGCAGCGGAACGATAAAATATAACACTCAAATAAACAGTTAATAAAACTGTTTTACAAATAACATTTGATTACACTTTTACAAATTCAAATCAGAGTTATACCTACATCATAAATAAACAAATAATCACTGCAACAAAAGATGACAATGATTCTCAGCGTTTTAATAATAGCTAAAGCCGGAGAAGTTATTTTGAACGGGAAAAGAAATCACGTACTGTTTATGTTCTATAAGGCGGCTACTTATCCTTTTATTGTTATGGCCGAATCTTTATACTAATACTTCTTCTCTCCCTTTTTCCGTAAGCAAAACGTTGATGAAACCCTAGAAAAATCCTCCTCGGTGCTAGCCTCCTGAAGCAATCGTTCGGCCTCCTCCTACGCAATGGAACTCCTTTCTCCGCTCGATCAAGACTTCCCTCTAAGATCATCACAATAGTCACCACCGTTAGTGATGCATCATCGGTGATTTATTTCTTCCCTCCGTGCTGATATACTCTCAGAAACCAATATTTTAGGGTAATGTTTTGTTATTGCAACCCATTGTGATTTATCTTTTTCGTACTTGCTGAGTTTTACTCATTAGGCTTCTTTTTAAATTGCGATGAATAGAGTTCTTTTAGCCATCATTCCCATTATATTACGTATTAAAATGATTGAAATATTTCTATCACAGGTTTTCTTTTTACATTTAGCTGACATAACGGGTATTTCAGGTAATTTATATCAACGTGCTACCAATATTTCTATCAAGTAGTTTCTATTTGTTGTTTTAGTGTGCGGATACGACTTAATTTGAATTTGGATAGAAGTTTTCCCTTTTTAATTGTTCATGGTTCATATAACATTTGAGCTGACTTTGATACTTCAAAATTTGTCAAATCATATTGCATCAAAAGGTAATTTAAAGTTATCCAAAAAAATCCCATGAAGCACAAATTGTAAAAGCAACGGTCATCGTAAATAGTTAAATAGGTTTAATTCTTTGCACTTTATTGTTACGCTAACATTTTTTCCGTTCGACCAGTTTAATGTTATATGTTTCGTTCTCTAGATTCTTATTCATAGAATTTTTTCTTGAATTTGATTATGTATTTAATTACTAGTCTCTTATTTGTTTTTTGAACTACTTATATGCATTATTTTCACACAAGTACTTTTACCACATTGTTGATTGTTATCCTTTTTTGTACTTACTACAGTTTCAAATCACCTCTTATGCTAGTGTCATGTTCTTGGAAAACCAATGCATCTTACACTTGAAGAATCCATCCAAATTCAAGTAGTGTTAGTTGTGCTTTTTAGGATGATTTAAGACTTAACACATGTATTGAACTAGTATTTCCCTAGTAAACGTAAAGTGAATTTCTGGTGAAATTTGCTCTTTTTTATATTTATATGGTGTTTTTTAATTATCTTTTCCCTATAAGTTTAAACTCAAATGATGCCTTCTATTATATTAGTTTTGACATGCATATGAATATTGATATTTACGTAGTTTTGTACAATGCTTTTAAAGAACTTAGAACTTGATAGTCAGCAGGTCCTAGCTCATGCTGAGATGTAGATTCCTACGCTATTGTTTTTTGGCTATAAGCTACTGGTTATAACATATACATTTAAACATTATCATATTATTCCCTCCTGCTTTCAATAAACTCAAAACCTGACAATAATCAAATCTATCTTTTCATTAAATATATACTACTTGCAGTATTCAGTTACATTTATTATTAATCTACATTATCCATTACATAACCCAATTCTATAAAGAATTAAAATTGGAACTGTCATCATCAAGGTGTTTGGTGATGTCGTGAAGACCACGATTACAGATCCAAGGATTGAAGAGGCAGTGAACCACATTCTTTGGTGGGTCATTAGATGTATCAAAGGCAAGCCCTATCTTTAATGGATCCATATCATGGTGCGGAAATTGATCAGGTTGTTTCTTGTTTGATTATGCTTGAAAGTGTAGGGGATGATATAGATTTGGTTGTGCGCACTGATACACAAAACCTACACACAATGTTGATGAAGTCTGAATAATGGGTTCAAGAGAGATATAATTTACTAACCATGTGTTATTATGATGGCTTCTATGATATAAAAATCTTTAAAATAAAAACTAAGAAACATAAGGTCAATCAATCGATAAAAATATGAAATTATTCTATAAGCAACATGTTGTTTTCTAAATTTCATAATCAATAAAAAGTATTTGTATGGTACCATTGAACAATTTCTTCATCAACCTTGAAAATAATGATGATCAGGGGACCTTTGATTAGTGCACAAGCAAACATTTTGTGCTATTGGAGTAGCACCAGAAATGTAAATATATAGTAAAAGAACATGGAGATTTGGAATAGTTCAATCCATGGGGGATTTATATTCATTTGTTATTTTATAGCTTGTTGATTTGAAGATTGCAATAAAATTACAAGCTATATCACTACATAATATCTCATTATTCCCTCCTTTATCCTATGAAGAAGACAGTCTTATAAAGTGACAGAACTCATGCGGCTGATGTTGACATGGAACTAACATGCCGTTGAGGAGGTCGACTCTGACCAATTACATGCAAGTAATATTAATTATAATTAATATTGGAAAAATTGTCTGTGTACCTTATTGTTTATGAGAATTGATTCCTTGGTCACATTTCCATGTTTAAGAGACATGAATGTAGTAGCAATAGTGTTTGGTTAATAAACTGATAAACAAAACAAAGGCTAACAAATTTCTTCAACATAGAACAATAACAAAATACAAATGAAGTAGAGGCATTTAGAGAAAACACATATTTTAAAGTCGACTATTTCCCATTTCATCTCTATTGCACTCAAACCATGGAACGTATTTGTTAAGTCCTTGATTAGCTGAATAATGCTATGAATGTTGTACGATTCATTATTCGGCTCAATAGCTATATGAAAATGTCAATATATGTTTGAAATTTATTTTACATTTTTTATTTATACACCATGCAATCTGGATGTATTATTATCTGCATTACGTATTATTTGAAGAAGGTTCGCTTGTTTCTTTAAGTTAAGAGCCGGATGAAAATAGCCATGTTTATTGAGTACAGATTCTGAACAAGTTCCATGTTTAGTCCATTCATGTGTCCAAAATGTGACTCCATTGTTGCTTGGGCATCTGTTGTAATGGACACTCTCTCACATAAGTCCATAAAGCATGCAGGTGATTATTAAACTTTTATAGTCATTTCTATCTAAGTACAAGTTAGTAACCGGATTTGCATCTTTGATTTCTTTCTTATGTTGTTCCACACATTTGGCCTTACTCATGACATAACATTTTCATATGGGGACATACATGTGTTTGTATGTGATTGTGCTACAAAATTTAGTGCCTCCTACCATTGAAACTGGATACTGCCGAATGACAGTGAGAATGTCCAAAATTATTATTATAATGATATTATTCACTTTCCGAGTTCAAATATATACCTGTAACATGTGTCAGCTATGGGCTTGTTGTATCATGTTACCTTAGAAGAAGTGTAAGTCTAAATATTCTATCTTAATTGGGGTAAACATGAATAATGAACTTGTTGTTGTTACTGCATATCCATTGCTCACGGTTTAGTTTGCTAATTTACCATTTGGAATTATTTGCCCTTGAAATTTCCGCTGTCATGCATATCCAAACAATTTGGTCTCCCATAGTGAAATCTTGAAACATTTTATTTTTGAAGAAGACGTTCACACTAGCTACTCTTCCGAGATTATTGCACAGAAGGAGTACAAAATAAGAAAATTTATTCTAAACCCGCATGACTTCTTTCAGAAACTTGAATAGAAGAGAGTCTTATGCATTGAGTTTTGCTCCTTTATCAGTTGTGTTAGATGTTTAAGTTGAAACAGCTGTTCCATTTTCTTTCAGCTCAAAATGCCTTTCAATGTACACTATTGGCAGTAACACTACTATTTTTTGTCTTGACAAATTATCTTACATTTGAACAAAATTTCTTCATGGAGGTATACATAATAATTGAAGGGTTTGAGTAAAAAAAACTTGGCTCGAAAGGAGCTCGAAATTATATAAAATGAGTTCAAGCGATGTTATGTGATACAGAAGAGGGAACATAATAGGAGCATATCGTTTGTGTATTACAACATGGAAACTTCGGCAGAAACCACCCAACTTAGTAGGACATTATTTTTGAGGATGAGGACGAGGATTCTTTGAAAAACATTCGCAGGAAGATTGAACAGAAGAGGAAATAATGAATCTCCTTGTCCGAGACCTCTCTTCTGTTGAATTGTGTTTTCTTCTGTTGAATTTTGTTTTCTTCTGTTGAATTTTGTTTTCTTTGATGTCGTAGACTAAAATGGACGATGCACTAGTTTTCAAAATTAGGCTAGTCTAGGACATCCATTTGCTTGTTAATCCTCTAGCTTTTAGGGTATCGACCGAAACATTCCATTCAATAGAGTCGAAAGCCATAATAAAATATAATTGTAGTAGGGTGCAAGTGATTTTCTCGTTGTGACAATAATTTATGAATTCTTGTGCCGTAGCAACATTTTCCATGATGTGTCTACCTTGAACAAAAGCAGTTTGCAATTTCCTATCAAATTTCCCATTAGATAGCACTTTGATTATTATTTTGACTGAATAGTTAATCAAAGAGATGAGTCTAAAATCTGCATTTCATTAGGGTTTTCTTTTTGAGAATTAAGAACACATCTGCTTGGTTGAATTTGTCCAGCTGAAGATTACCATTGTGAAATTCGTCAAAGAGGAGCATAATATCCCATTCAAAAATGACTAAAAATTTTGATAGAAAAACATAGGAAATCCACAAAGGCTCGGAGCTTTATCACTCGCAAGGCTCTTAATAAAGGACCGGGCTTCCTTCTCAGAAAATGGGCTCTTTAGGGTGCTTAGAGAAGAATACATGGTCGGAAAGAGGTCCAGTCAATTAGCTTGAATTCAATATGGACGCCTATGACCATAGATTTCCGCATAGTGTCTGATGAAGATGTTATTTAAGGCATTTTCTTCGCTATACTCTACTCTATTTACTTTGATTGTTTTATGTAATTTTGACGTTTTCTACCATTACATTGCGATGAAAGTTTGAGTTTTTGTCACCCTTACTAATCCATTGAACTCTAGACCGTTGTCTCCACATTATTTCTTTTTGGTCCGTTAATTTGTTTAATTCAGTTTTTAAGACATTTAGTTTGAAGTTCTCTTTTGAAGTTAAATTACGCAATTCACTTGTTTTGTCCAAATCCAGAATCTCATTAAGGATATTATTTCTTTTAATGTTAAGGTTTCCAAAATCCACTATGTTTACAGTAATTAGGAACGATCTTAGTTCTCCCAGTTTGAGTACAATTTTTTTTACTATGTAAGCCATGTTTTTGAGATCTAATGAATTTCACATAGAAGGCTTTCAAAATTCTGTTCTTTAGTCTACATTTTTGTAATTTTGAAAGGTCTGAAAATCGGTGATTAGTCATAAGAATTAAGAATGATGAGCGAGTGGTCAGATAAAATTCTAGTCAGTCCAACGGCTTTGGACTGGACGACTACATCCTCTCATTACTTGCTAACGAAGAACCTATCTAGTAGTGCCATCGAAGGGATCTCCCTTTTAATAGACCATGTATATTTCCTCCCTTTAAGTGGCAATTCAATCAGGTTGTTATGGTTAACGAATTTAGCCATATCAGCAAGGTTCCCCTTCTTTGGGAAACGTTCACCAATGTGACTGGTAACATTGTAGACATTACCTACCAGCCAAGGTCCGTATGAGAGAGTGCGGAAAACGTTACACTCCTTCCAAAGAGATTGTCTAAGTATCCTAGCATTTGGAGCATATACATTGAAAATTTTGATGATTTAATTATTTTGTAGGTCTTGCAAAATTAAATGAAGGGGGTGACAAATACTTATAGATTGAAGAAGCTTAAGTTTATCATTTCGCTAAAAATATATAATACCTCTCGAGCTGCTCGACGCAGGAATAAACGCCCATTTATTAAGGAGATTACATCCAATTGATCTAAAACAATTGAAATTATGTGACTCGATTTTAGATTCTTGAACTAGAGCTACATCCACTCAATTTTCTATTAGAATTCCTTTGAGTCTAGCCCTTTTAGTGGGAGAGCCCAAGCCTCTTTATATTCCAACTTAAAACTTTCATGAGTGGATGTTATTGGCCCTTTCTAGTTCTAATTTTTTAATAAATTCAAGATCAGTCTTGATATGGTTGTGAATAAAGCTAAAAGACTTAGCTATTTGATTTGCTTGCGAAGATGTTAACGAATATAGGATAACTGGTATATAAGTGCTTCCTAAAGGAACGTGATCACCTAAAAAGACGGATCCACAAACTGTTCTGAATGAAGGTGCATCACACAGCCAACCAGATGGTGTAGAGAAGCATGTCTCATCAATGGAATAATCCTCACGGTGGTTGATTGTGATAGGAGCTGAAACAACCATTGGTGATTAAGAAAGGGGGAAAATAGAGTTGCAAACGAAGACACCGGTTCAGCTTCCTGGAAGAAATCCACTGAGGCGATAACTACAGAGACTTCTGGACCTTTGTGCACTAACTGCCTTGATGGAATGGGGCTGGGGTGAGGCCGTCTCTGGAGAAGTGAAATGGTTTGCCATGGCATCGAAAACTTCTAGAGATTGCGGAACTGAAAAATGAAGTTACCATTAGATGAAGGTGAGACAAGTCTCCTGGAGTTGGTTAAGGGTGAAGACCGTTGGATATGGGGAGCGATTGTGGCCACGGGGCTGCCAATCAGATAGCACCTATCTTACCGATACTCAAATTTTCCATAATTAAAGCAAGGAATTGAGTCTCGACAAAGCGCCTCTGTAGTTCTTATCCATACACTGAAGACATGTTGTCTTTGAGGCTTCGGTTGGAACGACGAATGCAAGGTCGAGGTTGGGTGGTCGAATTTGGAATAGTAGGTGAAGATTTACGAAGTGGGTTAGTAGGGGAAGTTTGAGGACATTCGCATATGATCTATGAAGTGAAGGAGAAAGGTGGGAGGTCATTGGTGGTGAGTTGATGGTGAAGAATATCGAATTTCGATGAGTGCTTATTGATGGATCTAGAAGTTCGGAAGTTACCTTGGGTCGTAGGGGATTGTGGGATGGAGTGTTGAAGGAGGGTAGATTGGTTGAGAGCTGACGGTGGAGGAGGATGGATTAATTGTGGAGGGAATGATGGTGATAATGTATGAAAATTCCTAACGGTCCAATTTGAAGAAGAATAGTATGCCATTAATCAAAGAGTATAATTTTTCCGGCAGTTTGTTGTTTTAGATTTATCTTATTGTCACGACAAAAATAAAATAGAAAATCGAGTATGAATATTAATCTTCCCAATGTATTTAAAAAAATTATAAATAAGAAAAGTAAAAAATGTATTAGAAAAGTAGATATTGGTCTAAGTGCTTTAGCATCTAGTATCAGCTTAACGAAATTTAATAGCATTCGACCAGTGCATTCCTCTACTCTACACTTTAGACGAGAGGGAAAATCCTTTTTTATTGTGATGTAACTCATTTTGAGCGGCTACTCACTTTCTTCAATTTTTATACTAAAAAAGGAAGTCTATTCGGCAATAGGAATAAAATTGTTTGATTTTCTTGTGGAACTAGTGATCAAACAAAAACTTTCTGAAATCTCCTCTATAGACTATAAACCATCTCTGTTACCAGGACAAACAATTATTATTTTTTCCTTACCTTTTCTAAATACTTGAATGAATGCATTGTCTTGTTAGAGATCCACATATTTTCTAAGAAGTATTTACGTCAAAATGCATTGTCTTATTTGGGGTAACATAATGGATGCGGATTTACGTCAAAATGCCAAAAGTCCGATTTCTTTTTTCTAATAAGTATTGCATTTTTATATGAAGTTTTTTCCTAAACCCTTTCAGAAGAATATGCTACTAGAATCATTCGTAGGGACCAATTTATAGATGGACTTAAGTTTTGTAGTCAAGGTGAATTAGCTTGTGTTGAAATAATTTTTATATCCAGGAAAACAATTGAAAGCAATATTCATAGCATCGTTTTTGTTTCTGTACATCTATGTGGATACATTTGTCTTAAAGAAACACCAGATCAAGTAAACCAATTAATAAACATCTTTATTAATAGTTGGCTTGGAAGCGTAATTTTTTGATCCGACCGCGAAGTTATGAAAATACCATTTACTCATATATAATTTAACGCTCATCTAGATATGTTACCAAATCCCTTAAAAATTAGATCTAACAAATAAACTCACTTTACAAATTCAACACGTGCCTTTACAAATATTAATAAGCATTAATATCACTTGAAAATAGGACTTGATAAATAGTTTTTTTAACAAATTCAGAGCGCTTAAATGTAATGAAATCTTAATGTCGCTTTAAAGTAGGATATAACAAATGAAATTCCTTTACAGATTCTTTCTTTATTAACTAATAACAGAAATATAAATTCAAACTACAAAAAAAAAAATAGATACTAAAACTTAAAAATAAAAATTCAAACAAACTCATGAGTTCAATGCAAAATATGACTGAATATTTTTGAATTTTTTTTGGAGTGTTTTAAAACATGTACAATTTGTAGAACAACTCACGCTTGAAGTGCGTGCTGTAACGTTCGTTAAATATATAATGTAAATCCATCGGGCAAAGCAGAAAAGGAATAAATGGATAATAACTGAAACATAAATAGTCAAAAACTCTTCTATCAATTTAATAAATAATAATTGAAACATAAATAGTCGGAAACTCTTACTGTTAAATTAAGAAAACTAAATGTCCTACCCTTCTCTATATAAGTAACATTGTAAACCCTAATAGTAATTTGCAGTCGAACACAAGAATATAATTATTGGCGAACTCTCAAAAACTCTAAGTATTTTGTGAAAAAATAAATGCAAAACTAATCTAATGCAATGGCTTTGCCGGTGGATGAACTGGAGACGATCTCGGAGAAACTAACTTTTGCACCTGATTACACACGGTTCTGATCTGTTTGCAAGGTTTGGCGCTTGGCTGCTCCAAAGCGTCCACAACTTCCTTGGTTATTTGCCCAAGACGATGTGCAAGATAATTTTATAAAAAGCTATGAATTATCTTTTAAAGATGGCGATTTTGTACAGCTCTCTGAATTGTCAAAATCGCCTTAGTTATCATCAGCGGTAGCCAATTCATACGATATTGTTAAGTCTTCTAGCGGTTGGTTGTTTTTGTTTGACTAAGTCACTTTAACCGTTTCATTATTAATCCCCTCACCTATTCCATTATAATCTTTCTAACTTTCCACATCATCTAAATGGGTACACAAGTGGTTTCATCTTAACTTCAGATCCTAGCGACTTGTTATCCGACTGTTTTGCAGTAGTTATCGTTACAGGACCGCCTTTGTACTGTAAAGTAAGATGCGGTGGGTGGATCCAAATACAATATGCAGAATATGTAGAACGGATTGGGCGTAGTAATAATATTCACCTCTGCTGCTACCACGGACGGGTCTTCATTACTTCAGGTGGTGATTTGTTTGTTTGTGATTTTGATCAGAACCTCAAGTGTCAGGGAGATTGCTTCTTTCAATTTTAATCGCATAGCAACTGAACTAAAATAAGAGCATTCTTACCTGGTTGAGTCAGATGGAGATCTTCTGCTAGTTATTGTGAACCAATTCACCTACTGCTCCTTCAAAGTTTTCAAACTAGAGTTTGGGTGCCAGATGATTAAGTTGGTGGAATTGAAAACCTTAGGTGACAAATCGTTGTTTTTGAGCCTAGATACTCATTTTCTCTCACCGTAAGCATCCTATTTGTTATGAAAATTTTATTTACCTGTTGCTGGCATTCTCATGAGAACATGACCAACAAGCCATCAAGGCTGATAATTTATGATTTAGAGAAAGGGCACATGGACTCTATAATAGCTGATCCTGACGGCGATTATCCATTACATCGTGCTTGGTTACACCCAGTTTTTTAACGTGATATGTTGGATTGAAAATTTTAGAAGTTCCATTAAGTTTAGATACATTCAAGTAATTATGTCTTCCTAAGCTATTTTTTATGTTTGGACTTTGATTTTATGTCTGTATTTCAGCAAGTGCTACTGTTTTCTTGGCTATTAAGTGTTAGAAGGAAAACAACGTCGATTAGCACATGATTTACTTTCCAATTTTATATGCAATTTAAGTGTGATGATAATCTCATGTCAAAAGCTGAATTTAATGATATGAATAACCAAAATTTTAGGTTCATATCACTACTAAAAAACGTCCATACAAAGACTGAAGAATAAAGACTGAAATTAGTTGGTCTTTAAATACAAACCGAGTACAGACTGAAAATATTAATCTTTAAAATTCTAAATTAGAGACTGAAATTCAGTCTCGAATCGGTTTTTAAGATTTAAGACCAGTCAGAGACTGAATTTCAGTCTCTAATTTAGAATTTTAAAGACTAATTTTTCAGTCTGTACTCGGTTTGTATTTAAAGACCAACTAATTTCAGTCTTTGTATGGACGTTTTTTAGTAGTGATATGAACTTAAATATTTGGTTATTCATATCATTAAATTCAGGTCTTGACATGAGATTATCATCACACTTAAATTGCATATAAAAGTTGGAAAGTAAATCATGTGCTAATCGACGTTGTTTTCTAACACTTAACAGCCAATAAAGCCGTAGCACTTGCTGAAATACAGACATAAAATCAAAGTCCCAAAAAAAAAAGCTTAGGAATACATACTTACTTGAATGTATCCAAAGTTAATGGAACTTCTGTAATTTTCAATCCAACATATCACATTAAAAGAGTGGGTGTAAACGAAGCACAATGTAATGGATAATCACCGTCAGGATCAGCTATTATAGAATCCATGTGCCCTTTATCTAAATCATAAATTATCAGCCTATCATTGATGGCTTGTTGGTCATGTTCACATGAGAACGCCGACAACAGGTAAATAGAATTTTCATAACAAATAGGATGCTTGCGGTGAGAGAAAATGAAGTATCTAGGCTCAAAAACAACGATTTGTCACCTAAGGTTTTCAATTCCACCAACTTAATCATCTGGCACCCAATCTCTAGTTTGAAAACTTTGAAGGAGCTGTAGGTGAATTGGTTCACAATAACTAGCAGAAGATCTTCATCTGACTCAACCAGGTAAGAATGCTTTTATTTTACTTCACTTGCTATGCGATTTAAATTGAAAGAAGCAAGCTTCCTGACACTTGGGTTCTAATCAAAATCACAATCAAACAAATCATCGCCTGAAGTAATGAAGACCCGTCCGTGGTAGCAGCGGAGGTGAATATTATTACCACGTCCAATCCATTCTGCATATTGTATTTCAGTCCACCCACCGCATCTTACTTTACAGTACAAAGGCGGTCCTGTAACGATAACTACTGCAAAACAGTCGAATAACAAATCGCTAGGATATGAAGTTAAGATGAAACCACTTATGTACCCATTTAGATGATGTGGAAAGTTTGAAAGATTGATAATGGAATAGGCGAAGGGGATTAACAGTGAAACAGTTAAAGTGACTTGGTCAAACGAAAACAACCAACCACGAGAAGACTTAATAATATCGTATGAATTGGCTATCGCTGATGATAAGTAAGGCGATTTTAACAATTCAGGGAGTTGTACAAAATCGCCATCTTCAAAAGATAATTCATAGATTTTTATAAAATCATCTTGCAAATCGTCTTGGGCAAATAACCAAGGAAATGGTGGACGCTTTGGAGCAGCCGAGCGCCAAGCCTTGCAAACAGATCAGAACCGTGTGTAATCAGGTGCAAAAGTTAGTTTCTCCGAGATCGTCTCCGGTTCATCCACCGGCAAAGCCATTGCATTATATTTGTTTTGTATTTATTTTTTCACAAAATACTTAGAGTTTTTGAAAATTCGCCAGTGATGATATTCTTGTGTTCGACTGCAAATTGCTATTAGAGTTTACAATGTTACTTATACAGAGAAGGATAGGACATTTAGTTTTCTTACTTTAACAGTAAGAGTTTCCGACTGTTTATGTTTCAGTTATTATTTATTAAATTGATAGAAGAGTTTCTGACTATTTATGTTTTAGTTATTATCCATTTATTCCTTTTTTGCTTTGACCGATGGATTTACATTATATATTTACGAACGTTACAGCACGCGCTTCGCGCATGAGTTGTTCTACAAATTGTACATGTTTTAAAACACTCAAAAAAAATTTCAAAAATATTTAGTCATATTTTGCGTTGAACTCATGCATAGTTTGTTTGAATTTTTATTTTTAAGTTTCAGTATCTAATTTTTTTGGTAGTTTGAATTTATATTTCTGTTATTAGTTAATAAAAAAAGAATTTGTAAAAGAATTCCATTTGTTATATCCTACTTTAAAGTGACATTAAGATTTGATTATATTTAAGCGCTCTGAATTTGTTAAAAAAACTATTTATCCAGTCCTATTTTCAAGTGATATTAATGCTTATTAATATTTGTAAAGGCATGTGTTGAACTTGTAAAATGAGTTTATTTGTTAGATCCAATTTTTAAGGAATTTGGTAACATATATAGATGAGCGTTAAATTATATACGAGTAAATGCTATTTTCGGAACTTCGCGGTCGGATCAAAAAATTACGTTTTCAAACCAACTATTAATAAAGTAAAACAGAAAGAACAAAACAAGCTAATTCACTATAAGGAAAACACCATTATATAACGTTGAGCTTACAACGGTTCGGCAAAGCATTGTAAAAAATATAAAACTTAACAACTTATCTTAAAGGAAACGCTGCAATAAAGGTTATCAAGATATCATTTTTTTCATAATGTTGTAATAAAAATAATTTCTGCAACATCCATCAAAATTATAGTTAAAAATAACATTCGACGATGGTTTTTTAGTACCGTATCATATTTTTTTTAACATTTACGTGATGCTGTTGAATTATAACATCTAACAACTAATTTTCTTAATAGACTGTAAAATTATTGTATTCAACTATGTTTATCAAGTGTTATAACCATTTGTTCAAGAATAAAAATTTAACATCGTAAAATATATAACTAAAGAATTTACAACATTTATATAATGTACTAACAATTTAGAATTACGGTAATTTTTCTAACATTGTTAAAGATATTACGTTCAAAAACTCTCAATAAATGTTGTAATTTCTAACATTACGTTATTTCACAATATTGTCGAACTATGTCAAAAATAACTTCTACATACCTATGTCAAAGTTTGAATTTATGATGATGATTTCCAATTATTAGAAAAGAAATACGCACAACTTTCATTAAATATCGTAAAATTAACGTTAAATAATAATCGTTGGATAATCTACTTTCGCAATATCCATGATTTCTGAAAATAATAAATGTCTAAATAAATCATAACGATTAGATATATTTACATCAAAGGTGAATGTTACGGTTAGAGTGTTGATATTTGTAAACTTATAAATACAAACTCGCACTAAAACAAATTTGATTCAAACGTAATCCATACGGTTAGACATTTTAGTGGAAAATTATGCCAAATGGATGTTTTGAAGTACAATAATGCTAAATGGCCCGGAAGTGAAAGCCAGAAAATGGTGCAAAATGATCGTGGCCACAGAAATAGTTATGCCCCCCTGAATTCCACCATCCGATTACAAGTTTACACATTTTGCCCTCGCCGTTTTCATATTTTCAGATTTTCTATCAGCGTCATTGAAGTATAGTGTGTTTATGAGAAAGATTCTATTACGAACTTTGCTAGCACTCTAGAAAAAAATTTGTTACTCAACATGGCAGAAACAAAACTTTTTGTGTAATTGATTTAAAAAAGGTTTTATTTTTAATTATATAAGAAAATCTAATCGTCCATCATACCTAGGTCTAAATTCAATCCTCTTTTTGCTACATATAGAATTCAGGCGGTACCGTCATTAGCTTCCCCCAAATTAATGTAGCACGTGCTCTTTCCTCACCTTCCATGATTTCCTAATCCACGTCACCATTCTCTCCTTCCTTGATCTATGAATTCTCTCCATTCAATTATATAAGAGGACAACGCTGCTACAGTTATATATCCATATCATTTCTGATTTGGATCTCTTTAAAGTACAGAAAGGAAACTTGCATTTGCTATTTCGAATCAATAATCAAGATAATTCACTAATTTTAATTTAACTTTTTCTAAAATGGCAAATTCTCCCGTGATCTGACTATTTTGCTTACTATTTTATGATTAAATATGTTGGTTGATTAAGATTTCAAATAGTGTGATATTTTTTTAAGATAAGTTTGGATTGACATCTTATAGCTTGACATTAGCATCAGTTATGATACAATGATGATAGTTTATAATCGTTCAATTAGATAATTTTAAGTATCACCGGACCTTATCTTAAATTTGGGATATAATGGCAGAACACTTGCCTTTTCTTCCTTGGATTCTACATTATAAAATGAAGCCTTTTTTATTTGTTTGTTTAATCATTGGTTGACGTAAATGCAATGCAGCAAATGCAATATTTGCCTCTATGACTTTTGGAAAAATTTAAGCTACTTTTCTAGTTCAGCTTGATGTATGCTACCATAATTTAGATCAAAACATAATTTGTTAAAACTATACTTTTGCACTTACACTTTCCCTACTATATAATATATCTCATAATAACTTGTTCAAACTATGAGCAATTGGTTTCCATCCCTCAATACATGGACTTTGTGTGACTCTTGTGCAAATTCAAAGGGTGCATTTTTAGTTGCTATGGTGAGTTTTTCTAGTTATCTATATATCTAAAATTTGTTATAAGCAATTGCTTATGTACAAATGAATACTCATAAAAATAGTAAAACTTATCTTATATATAAATGAATAAATATACATACTCATTGAATATCATTTGCAGAGCGGTTTTTCCTCCTTATATGCATGATACTGACCCCCTACATGGAAGTTATTTTTTAATATATATATATATATATATATATATATATATATAATAGAAAAGTGATTTATTTTCTTGTACATTAATTTCATCCAATTACCGCTTTGTTGTGGTTATTGCTCAGTTGTTTTTGCTTGCACACAAATTTAAAGATGATCTTTTATATTTATAATTTTATGCATTTGTTTAATTAAATATGCTCCTAATCCTCATCCATGGGGTGTCCTTATATTAAAGTTCAGTATATTAAAGTGGATGCAAATAGGAATAAGGATGATACTCAGTCAACTTTGAATCAAGCTATAAGAATTTCAGAAAATTGAGCAGCTTAAGAGATTGTAGCAGGATTGTACTTATTTTTACAAATTTGTTACCTCATGACTTCAAATCTATTCTAGGCTCTTTACATTATGTGGTTCCCAACTTTATCTGCATAAAAATGGCAACTAACTTTGACTAGTATCTACTGTGCTTTTAATTAGGAAACATTCCATTAAAGCCACAAAATTTTCAAACAACTTTTCTTCCACTTTATCAAATTTATACATCTAAAACTAAATTGGTCCTCACATAAGCTTTTCTCTTTCTAGATCTACTAGTTGTTCAATTGGCTATTATATTTATTTTATAGGAACTGAAATCATATTTTATGTTTTTTCATATTCGTATAGGATTTTGTATGAGCATCATATTTATAAATTGGACAATACAATTATTTGTCTATATAATTACCACGTGTATGGTTCGTCAACAAGTTTTTTTTTCCATATGCTTAATTATAAAACTAACGATATGTAATTGTAGTTATTTTTAACTTATGTTTGTCTTTGTGATATATATTACCTAAGTTGTTGCAATACTTGCTATATTTTCTTCATTTATACTTGATGAATTATACAGAGAAGAAAAATTTATAACTCCACTTTAGTTCTTTTTTTTGTATTCTTAGGATGTCTGGTACCTAAGTTGATGCTTGTTTCTTGATTAGGTGTTGATTGACTTCACCGCCTCATCATGTGGGCGATGTTGCATGATGGCTGCACTCTTTTTGAGCTGATCTGGAAGTTCAATAGTGTGATCTTTTCCATGAATTTGATATGGAAATCCATGAATTTGATATAGAGACCGCGAATGCACATATTTTCGAAAAAGTAAACAAGTTTGCATTTTATTTTGCTATTTATATAACTTTTATAAATGGACTAGAGGTGTACCACTAATGTTAAAAATCAGCAAAGCAAAATATTTACCACTGTTTGATTTTTTGAGATGGAGCTATTAGCAGAAAGAGTGGTGCTGCTAGTTGGATTTAAATGAAGCTGAATAAGCTTCCATTAACAACCAGTTAGTTTTTACAATTGCTGAGCTAAAAACTGTAGCAATAAGATAATAATTGTAACTTTTGGTTACTTTACTCCATGCATTGGTATCTTCACATACTATTAAAAAAAGATCTAAAACTTTTTGATGATGCGTTAACTTTGCTCTAAGAGCAAAGTAGGTCAAAGCTTAACAAGAAAATATATGAAAAAATAGAAACGATTTACCGTAAATTCATATAAATTAGTAATGGTGGAGGTGTCATGATACTCCTTTGTTGTGGTATATACGATACTGTTGAATAATTTGGGTTCATGTTAAGTCCTGATTCCTTGATCGTTGAATAATAATAATAATAAAGTATTTTATTCCTTTATTCGCAGTTTTTCTTAGCTAATTGGTGTTGAACGAAAGTTACATAGATCTTTTTTTTCTTGTCCACGCTGTACATGTTTAAGTAACTTCTAAATAGTGGCACTTGAAATAGTATAGCATTTATAGAGATCTAAAATTGAATTGATTTTACGCAGAATGGTTACAGGGATAAACTTAAATGGTTCCTACTTGAAGCGAAAGAGTATTGCTACTTAGGAGTTGCGCAACTCTACCTGAAGGTTGAAGTTGTATCCGGCGATATCAATCAGCAAGCTTGCTGAACACACGGATGTGGGCTAACCCTCTTGAGGTAAGATTTTTTTATTCATCTTTTATTATACATGTAAGATTTTTTTATTCATCTTTTATTATACATGTATAATAAAAATAGGAATGGCACTAAAATGACTTTAGCCTCACTCATTTGCTATCTTATACTTACATACATACATATATATATATATATATATACATACATATATATATATATATATACATACATATATATATATATATATATACATACATATATATATTCCATCATTTTTTGTGAATCTTTACTTAACATGTTACATTATAGAGCTTACTTTCAAATTTGGACCTTCATATATTTACTATCGCACGGTGATGGTGATTTTTTAGCAACAGAACAATTTATGCTAAAAATTATCAAATAGGCCCACTTTTCGATATAAGAGGTTTGGATGAAAAGACAGTTCGCCTAAAATGTAAACTATCACAATTAGCTAGCTCGAGAAGCTATTGGCTAATATATAAGAAAGAACCTAAAATTTTCAGATATAAATTTATAGATTCGCTAGAACAGTTTTACAAAGATAGTGAATGAAGTTTTAGTACTAATAGGACTTCAAGGGGAATCACGGAACAATGAAGTGTAAGGATGTTGAACTGCCATGAGACTAATAGTTATTAATTTAACATATAATAAGAGTTTCATTATAAGTTGTGCAATAAATATAGTACATCATTTAGCCTTACTTATTTGCTTTTTGTACTTACATATATTTTTCATAGTTCCATTGTTTTATGTGAATTTCTACTTAACATATTATGTTATAAAGCTTACTTTCAAGCTTATACTTTCATATATTTAGTCACAAGGCGATAGTGATTTTTAACAGCAGAACAGTTTATACTAAAAATTATCAAATAAGCTTTCAAAATTTGTTCATTGAAACATCTTGATCGGTAAACCTCACCCGCTTTTCAATATAAGAGGTCTGGATGAACAGATAGTTCATAATGTAAGTTATCGCAATTAGCTAGCTCGAGCCTTTGGCTAACATATAAGAAAGAACTTAAAATTTTTGAGATATAAATTTATAAATTCAATACAACAGTTTCACAAAGATAATGAATGAAGTTTTAGTGCTAATTAGACTTCAAGAGTAATCATGGAAAAGTGAAGTATAATGGTGTTGGGCTGCCACAAGGCTAATAGTTAATAATTTAACATATAATAACAGTTTTATTATAAGCTGTGCACTAAATATATTACAACTTCACGGATGAGCAAAACCTTTCATTTAATTTGGTGAAATTCAAAGTTTCTTATCCAGTGAACAATTAGCTATGCTAGTTAAGTATGTATGCTCAAAATTTAGAATTTTATTAGTAGATAAAATATGATTTTTCATTTTATGATCTTTGTTTGAGTTCTAGGGGATGCTTAGCTTTAATGGTAAATAATGGATTTAATTTGATCATTGTTTAAAACCATTAGATGTTCCGGGAAAATTAATGTTAACAGAATGATAATTGGATGAACAAATCATGGTAGCGGTGTGAAAATGTAATACTTGTATATGATTTGATATAATTAATAAATAATTGAATCATCTACTAGAAAAATGAGTACTATGTCTACATAATTATGGTCTATTTTTGTTATCCTATAGAAATCAATTAGTTTAAATAGATAAAATAAAAGAAAGGTATTTAGGCTTGATTTTCTGTATATGAGTTGAAGAAACGACTTCCTATGAAAAACAACTTCTAATAGAACATTGTGTTTAGTTATATATCAATCTCTCTAACTAGTAATATAAGTGCATGTGATATATGGCCCTATGCATGGTATATATGCATAAAAGTGTAATCACTTCAAGAATTTTACCTATCAATATTATTATCAATGACCATAATCCCTAATATTTATATAAATGAATGCAGAAAGTTGTAATAGGAAAGAAACCAACATTTCGTGCAGCATTTCAATACCGGTAATTAGCGTGTTCTTAAAGATCCATCAAACTCCTTAAAAAATACTAAAAAATTACGTCAGAGCATTAGATACGTGGATAATAATCTGCGAAGACCATGTTAATTGTTTTATTTAGTTGAAATAGTTAATATTTAGGCAGTACCAATTGATTTTTTAAATAGGAGAATTGTCTTAAAAAAAGACCTAGTCCGAGAGAGCAATGGATGTTTTTAATCCACAAGATTTGGTGGATTTTAAAGGGGAACTTCCAAAAGGGATGATGTATGGAATGCCTCATTTAGATGTTAGTATGGAGCTTCTCATTCATGTTCCACCTGGCCTCATCAAGGATGTACTTTTATTCCACCTCCATCTACCCAGCCAATGCATACTCAATTTTCTTGGAAGAAATTGGTCAACGGTAGAGCTATAAATCCAAAATTATGCAATTAATGTTGATGTTTATGCAATTATCTATATTAATGAATATATTATGTTCAAATTGGGTGTTGGAACAAAATAACGCAATCCTTTGGTGTACCGATGCAGTCTATTGTACATATGCAAATCACTAACCCATGTTGTAGTGCCTTTGCAACAGACTGTGCCACATCATCTTCTCTTTCTGCGCAACCAACTATGCCTACATCATCTTCTATTCCTTCTCAGTCCAGCAAGTTTTCGTAAGGAACTGTGCCCACATAAGCCACAATGCCTACACAGTCGCAGCAAATGGGATTTTTCTACATTTGGCGGTATATTCCTCATTTCACATGTTAGTTTATTTTTACCCACATATTTTTATTCTTTTTAGTGCCATACTTGTCGCAATCGCTTATTAACTACTGTTATTATACGCTATATTAATTGACGTTGTCATTAATAATTTACATGGTTAATTCTGATAGAAATAGTTAAACACAAATGTTATCTACGTGCTATATGTGTTTACTAGTTTCCGAGGACACTATGCAAGATGATAATCACATTTTCCTCCTCTGGATACAATTTTCTCATTTGATGCAGAATCTTAAATAATTTAAACATCTAATCCTGCAACTTTTACCACGCCTAAAATTTTTTGTTACTTATAACCAACAAGAGATTAGGTCAAATTAAAGTATCCGATAAAAGCTTTGGGAAGCTTCAAAAATGGCATTGATCCAACATGATTTTATTGTCCTTTAAGTGATTATTTTAATATGTGAAGAGGTAATTTTGTTTCTACTATTTTTTGGTGATCAGAACTTCTATAAGTTTCGGTATGGTTTAGCCATTTCCACAAAATATGTATTTCTATGAGAAAAGAGAAAATATACCGTTTATTATTTTTGTATCTTTTATTTTATTATTCTGAACAACTAAATAAAGGACCTGTAGTAAAGAGGGTTGTCTTCTTGAGTTAAAAAGTTTGTACAGTATAATTGGATTAAATACTATAAAAATAAATTCTACTTACAATCCTAATATACAAGGATGTATATCTTTCGCTAACAATGAATCTAATGTATATCATCTCTAATGAAATCAAGTCAATTGCACTTTTCAGTTATACTGATTTTATTAATCAACCACTCAGTGCTAATAAGGGCTTCAATTATTAATCCTTAGAACCATTTGGTTGAAATTTATTTCGAAAAGAGAACTTTTGGCTGAAGATAAAAGTAACAGTCACATGAAAGGGAAATGGTTCTTTTGTATGTTGAATGATATGTGGAAATTATTTAACTTTTAAATTACAAATTTAATCAAGACAGGATAAAAGAAAACTGAAAGTTGACTAAACTAAATCCTATTCGCGCTGTGTATGTCTTCAGTGTGCCCACACCCTCCATTGTTGTTTTCTACCCTTGTTTTATTTGAGTTTTGGTTTGAGTCTGCACCATTTTTGTACCAAATCATATTGTATGCTTGTTATATTTTAATTCTCCATCCTGTATTTCATGACAGGTTCACTCTTGTTCATTGCTATGTGTACCTGCACCTTTGCTGCATCCAGCTTTTTTGCTGTACATATTAAAACAAGGCTATGCAACATGGTTTGGAGTGTTAACAGTAAGCTTTGCTACTTATTAAATTAGTGCAGTTTGATTAAAATGGATGTACACCACATCTTATTGTATACTTGCATTGGTTTAGAGTATTAACCTTTGATTAAAATACTATGGCATAAAAACATATATGGTCAATAAATAAAGTAGTCAGTTTAAGTTTAATCTATACTTTTCTCAACTTAATTAAAATGGTTAAGTGGTCAGACTATTTAGGATGGGTGCTAATTTTAATCTAAATTCATCTAAATGCACTGGGATGAGATTGTGAGTGACTTATATTTAAATTATAAATATATACACAAATCTATCTAAAGCCTTATACATTTTATGCAACCAAAAATAATATATGAGTACCTAGTTCACTAATCTCTACTTGAATTTTTGTTACCATCCAAAATTTAATTGGTTGAAATTATAGTAGTAACCATACAACTATTCTGATTTCTTATTGGGTTAAATGCTCTCTTCATTTTTTTTCCAAGCACTAAAAGGATCCATAGATTAAAAAATTCATAAAATATAATTTTTCTATCTTTTATTGTGTATAACAATCATGGATCTAATTAGTTAAAACTGAACAGTACATATCCAGGATACGCCATGGACCTAATATTGGAATGTTTGGTAGAAAAATCAAATATATGTATATTTACTCTTTTAATCTATACATTTATCCTCTTTTCAATCCATAAAATAAATATTTAAACTGGTGCTTCGAAAAAAAATGCTTAACATTATATTAGAAGCTAAAAATTCATAGCAGCAGTATCATATATTCTACAGTAAGAATATACTCTGGTTTGATACATATAAGATCCTATGCAACTAACCAGCGAACCAAGAGGTATGTACTTGTAATTGACACAAAAGTTTACTCTAAAATAGGCCCTGGCCAAGTCTGACACCTCAATCCTTCTCTCTCACTATTTACTTTTATGTTGGATTTCATTGTGGGTTTTCTCTAATTGTTTGTTGTACTTAGGTGCCCTGCTCAATCAGTATTTAGTGTAACAATCACCGTTTCATTGTCATATCAGTAATGTTTTTAATCTGCCTGTCAAGTAAAAGTATTAAATTTTAATTATTTTTTTAGATAGAATACAAAGGCTCGCTGATGAAGATTTTGGATGAAACTTAAAATTAATGAAAACAAGAATGTTTAACAACTTGCCATGTATAATATTATGTGTGCTTCTGAGGATCTTGGAGCAAAATTGTGGCACACTTAATTTATTAATTCACAGTTTGCTTTAGGAAAGCATGGTGCATTATAGTATGTAAATGTGTTCCACGTACAAGAACCGTACCTTGCTCTAAAACTTTCAAAAGTGAGTGATTCAAATCTAATATGATTTACTTTATTTTGCATGTATTTTATGTCCTAGGTCACATACATATGTTGTTCAAGCACATTTGGGACTATGCAACCTCGTATGCCTTTTTTTAGTCTAATGCAACAACTTCACATATGCAATAATTTTCACAACCTTCTATGTCTTATCAATCACCTTGCAATTTCAAAGAAAATCAACATCATGAAGTTATGGAGTAATTGGAGTTTCCACTTTACTAGTTTGCTTTGTTTTCCTTGTTAGAGTAACATATGTACATACGTGTTAGTGGATTTGTTTCTTTGTGTTTCTTGTTGAAGTGATATGTGCAATTGTCTTACTAAAGATATTTGGATACCTTGTTGTCAATGTAATATATATGTTAAACATCATGTACTTCTTGTTAAACTAAATTATGTACATATCTTAATGGATGTATTATGTTAAAATGAATATTTTATCGTTAGTGTCGATTTGGATATTATTATTTCTATATATGATACTGAATATATTTTGTGACACATGAAATAATGGTGGATTACAGTTGTGGATATAGTATCTTTAAAATTAAGTAAATTTATGACTGATTAAAAACAGAAATTCGGTCTTTACAAATTCAGTTTCTAGTTTATTAAAGGCTGAATTATCAGCCTTTACATTTTAAGACTGAAATTTCGGTCTTAATTTTCTTCTGGGACTAGGGATTCAAAGATTGAATTTCAGTCTTTGGTCAGTCCGTAAATATGATTTAAGAACTGAGTTTCTTTATTAAAAACTGATATTTTCATTCCGTAAGTATGATTTAAAGACTGAGTTCCTTTATTAAAAACTGATATTTTCAGTCTTTAATCCATTGTTTTTTTGTAGTGTATGTCCTAGGATATCCAATACTAGATAAAACACTTTTATATGCATTTGACTGTTATAATATCTGAATATTGACATAAATACAAAGAATGAAAACATCCACTTCTAAACAATCTAATACTAGTACAATCTTCATTTGTCTGTTCACTTGATGGAAAACACGTTCTCTTGGTTGAAGTGTCCAAACTGAAAGCATTATCTTTTGCTAGACGAAGCCCTTAAATTTTTAGCAATAATTCAACAAAGTCATGGTGATGTTTGTTGCGTGCAATGTGGTTTTGGGCTATATTTTTATACATTGCTTCTTCACAACGCAAGCAATCATTTGCAGGGAAGAAAACCTAATTTAGTGACATTGGGTGGTCAAAGTGGTCAAACTAGAGTATCCAAGGAATTTAATTTTTATTTCATGTCGCTGTTTTTATTTGTTAAAAAACTAGTAGTTTTCTGTTTCGTGGAAATTAGGTTGAATGACTTCTACTTGAAGGGTAGTAAGTTTTAAAGACAACACTTTTGAATAATTAGTTTTAAGGACAGTTAACAGCATAATGATAATTTTATTTATTTTTTAAGTTATACAGAAAAATGATAAATCTTTTTATCATTATTTCTGAATAACAGAAAACGATAAATTCTTTTATCTTTTTCCTGTAAAATGTACTTAAAACTAAATTTTTAAAAGTAGTGTTGTTAAAGCTTATTACCCTACACAAATAAGCCCTTGAAGTGAAAATCCTCTTTCTGTTTCTGTATTTGTGTTTCGAATTTACTTTCCTACACGAAACATTAGTACTTTTCATTGTCTTGTCTTTGGATTAAAATTCAAGTAAATTTTCTATCGTTGTATGAATTTTAAAAGCTGTAATTTGGTGTACGATGAATCATTGTATGGACACACTTCATGATATTACCAAGTTCTATATAATGCTTCGGGCATCTATTACTAGACTGTAAAATGAATTCTCTTGTGTCAGTTATTAGATTCTATTCCTTTCAAAATTTGCACTTTTTGCTTGATAATCAACGAGTTAACAATATGATATTACTTGTAGAAATTAACGAATCAAACATTTAAAATATTTGGCTTCATACTTGTGCTTAATTTTTACCTCATAGATATCTGAAAAATGTTCTAAAACACCTTTGAAATATTTTTTTATTAACTTAATTATGTTTCTAAGTGTATTAAAAAAAGGGTCACCAACGAATATCATTAAAACATCGTTTACTATAAACATCAACAAAGGTTTAAGGAGATGATATTTCATAAATAACGGTATAGCGATAAGAATATAAGTAACATGAGAGTATAAGTAAATCCAGCAGCATGAGAATATGAGTAAATAATATTGGCGGGAAACCCTTTAGCGTCTCTCTACAAAAGTCACTCTTTCGGATCTCTCTACAAAAGTCCCTTGTAAATCACATATTTAAATCTGTATTTCGAACTGTTCCGTAGTGATCTATTTGGTATGTATGCACTTCGTCGACTTTTCTCTTGTTTTTGATCCCTGCTACACAATGGTTATTCATGTCATTCGCTTTCAAGTAGAAATCACGTCCGAACAAATAATCAAACGCAATATATAAATTACTTAATCACTTAATTAACTTAATTTATAATAAATCCGACAACTTTTACATTTATTTTTGCAAGCGATTTGCTATCTCGACGCAAATGCAGGTATGCAAGAAATCAAATAGTAGTCTTTTACTTTACCGTACCTATCTTGCACTTGCGTAATCCAAAAGAGAACCATGATGGCAGAAGAACATAACACAAGTTATTTCTATCATAAACAGTAACAACATAAATAATATAACAAGCATATACAACAAGGCAATATGATGCAACTTATAGCAATGATGCAAATCTAGTGCGGTACGTACGTACGTACGTATAATATATATTTAATCTTGAAATTTCCTTATGCAAATTTATATCTATTATGAATCATAAAATATAAAAATATTTTATTAAATATGTACATACATATTTTTGTTACTTAATGATTTTGTAAATTGTTTATTATGTATAAAATAATTGATAGTTCAAAATTTCAATTTTAAATTTTGGTATTTGTTGCACTATGAATGAAGCTTACCGTAAAATTTTCAAAATTTTAAAGTTAATTTTATATTTTTAAAAATTAATTTAATTTTGGCTAACTGTCTCTGTGACATACCGTTTCTGGAGACCAAAAGCTAAACGCTACAGATGCTGCAGCCATCAGTTGCATTAACTTCTGGTTGCAAAATACGGTAATGATGATGGTATCTATAATATCAAAAGCACTAGAATATGAAAAAAATCACAAATTTCAAAAAACAACATTCTACTGATTACATTTCAAAACAAATTCATTTCTAAGTTACATAATCCTATATCATTTTCTAGGTAAAGATTAATTATAATCATTACAAAATACGCCAAGAGCGACATATGACGATGCCCCATACTAGTAATATAGTCATATCTTAACTTAATATACACAGTGGAATCAAAACAAAATGAAACTGCAAATCTTAATTTGCTATTGATCAGCTATGTGCTCGTCTTTGGAAGCTTTTATTCGTCAAAAGACTAAAAACTGAAAGCCCTAACCCTCGGCCCACTCAAGTCAATTTTTAGTACCCGAGAGTTTAAGGGGAAACAAAAACTTTGAGTCAGGCATAAAGCCCGTGTGAATAATTTTGTTACATCTCGGTTTACTACATTAAGTGAGACTACGTTGCTTAACGGAACGGGTTTTCCTCACTTATTCCTCCTTAAAACATATATTTTGCAAATCTTTTCATGCAACCAAACTAGTTAATCAAACCGATTATATCAAAATAGCAGTATCATTTATGCTAATAAATGGACCATCTGTCCATAAAATAGGCAATACGTAACCTATCTGGCCACAATATAATAGCAAGGTCTATTATGCTATAAATGGACTATGTGTCCATACAATTGGATTGACTGGCCACAAACTGGACCAACTGCCTGAAATCTAGGCTGACTGCCTGCAAAATGGATATACTGTCCCAAATCTTTTCTTAAGGTTAACCACCATTTAAATTTTTTTTGAAAACCTTTTCAAAATGATTTAGTCCTTCAAATCACATACACACAAGGAAAATATACCTTTAGCTTTACTCTAAGACATTTTACCATATTATATATATTTCACTCAAAATAATGTTGATGAGATTTAATGAGGATTAACTATCCTTCCAAAACAAGTTAAAACCCTTTTTAACTTGAAAATACTTAGGCTAGATTTCCTATTTAATATATTCGAAACCTTTGTTTAAAACCTTTTAAACAACTCTTTGGAAACCATTGAAGGTAACCCCTTCGAAAACATTGAAAGAACCTATCAAAACCATTCAATACTGTCTTTCCAAATATTGGAAAAACATTTCCTTTCTTTTCTCCGAAAGCTTCAAAATATCAGACATCCTTCTTTAAACCCTTTTAGATATTGCCTTTCGAAAACATTGGAAAAACCATTCCTTTCAACTCTTTCGAAACCCTAGAGAACCACCCCTTTCGAAACCATTCATTAAAACCAATCGAAACGGTTAAAATTCAATCCTTTCGAAAGAACTTTGGGTTCAATTTAAAACATGTGAAAACCTTTCGAAACCATTCAAAAGTTTACCCCTTCGAAACCTCTGAAAAACGTCTCGGTTGAAACCATTTGTATTCTGCCTTCAAGTAAAATGAAAGGATCAGAAACTCATTAAAGTCGAAAGCATCTGTTTCAAAACCATTTAAAACTATCTCTTTCGAAACCGTTTGGGTTTTACTTTACTTATAGAAAAAAGGTCTTAAAAACATTTAAGTCGAAAGCATCTGCTTTGAAACCATTTACTAAGTAATGAAGTGATGGTGTCGAAACCATCCATTCGAAAGCACTTGATGGGTGGTCAGGTTTTAGAAAATAAAACAACCCTTTCGAAACCATCTGGGTCCAAAGATAAAAAGGCGGCAGCAAAAAAGGTTTCGACTTAGTCAAAAGCAATTACTTAAAAACATAGACGAAACCCAATCGAAACTATTTTCTTTAAATCATTTGACTTGGTCGAAAGCTACTTTGTCAAAAGCCATTAAGTCGAAAGCAAGCATGCGTATTTCTTTAATTTAAAAACACCCTTTTGACTCCCTATCTTCTGCTTGCATTCAATACACTACGTACTAGTAAAATGATGCTATGCGCATTGGTTTCGAATGTGTTGGAAGCGAAGATAAGGAGGCGGGACCTAGTGCCGACGGTGTCAAAATAGTGAAAAACATGTAGCAAATAGTTCTTTTAACCTAACGTGCCTTACGTGTCTAATTGTGATTGATTGCCTCTTTTTTTACCAGTATAAAGTACCGCACATTGTCAAAAGTGCTGCCGACTTTCCATATTTTATAACTTAAATCATTTTACAAAAAACTCATTCTCCTCTTTTAATTATATTAAACATTTAAGTATCATACCTTAGATAATTTTATATAACCCTTAAAACATTTAGGAAAAATCTACAAAAATTTCAAAAAATCTATTTTAATATATTTTTCAACGCACAAAAATTTCAAATCCCAATCTTTTATTAGTTAACCGAAAATAATTATTAATCCAAATTAGCATTTTCTTTACTAGAAAATTCATATAAATTCTACATAATTTAAGAAAATTCTAAAAATTGAAACCCATCTCCAAAATAATATTTACGACCTTCTTAAAAATTCGCAAGGCATTTGTATATCATTTTATAGGGTTTTCACCTTAAAACATATCATAAAATCAACATGAATATACGTAAATCATCAACATGTATATATAGTAATTCCATCATTCAAAATCATGGAAAATCAATAAAAATATTTGACAATCATTTAAAAACCGAAAATACAATAAAAAATGAGATGCAAATATTATTCACCTAAGCTTTAGATATTATAGAGATTGAGATGTGAATGTATTTGATTTGAATTAGCTTCTTCCTTAGCTTTTCTCTATCTTCTTCCTCTTATTCTTGTTAATGGTGGCCGGCCTTGAGTTATAAAAAATTTAAAATTAAAATGAACGTGTATTCTAATACACGACCAAGGTTTAGAGGATATAGGAATAGCCTCTTTCCTATTTTACCCCTTCTATATTTTAAACTTCTTCTTTTAATTTATTGTTAAATGGCACAGCCACCCTTGATTAAATCAAATCTTATCCCTTAAGCAACACATTATTTTATTTTATTTAACTAATTAAATATTCTAAATAATATTACCAAAAATCTGGGGTGTTACAGCCTCTAATAGTTGACTACGATAAACATAACTACACATGGTAAAATGGACATGGATCGGAAACCTACCCCACTACGAGTTCAATGAATCTAGTTTGGAGATTTTTCGCTGCTTGGATCATTTGATTTTGATTTTAAAGTGGAGGAGGCCATTGGTTGGTTCATTGGAAAAATGAAGAACAAAAAGTGTACGAGATGTGAGAAATGCGGATTACGGATCTCAAGGCTAGAATAAACACTAGACGGGGGTGAATAATGTTTTTAAGGAATTACTAAATCTTTTTGAGTTTATGTTAATTTGAACACAAATATATGCAATATTCAGACACAGATATGATCACAGAAACAAACACAGATGCAGAAATAAAGTAAAAGCAGTAAAGGAAAGAACACATCGGATTTTATACAGGTTCGGAGTTACCCTACATCCAGTCCCGCACACAAGTACGGATTTCCTTTCAAAAACAATCTTTACAATTACACCCTCGATTTCAAGGCCACGAGGTACACCTTCCAGATTCATAATCCTCTGGGTAGAGATACTTGATTTTTCGGGCAACAAGTTCACCCAATTGATTTCTAAGGCTACAATCACACCTTTTCTCGCTTGATTGATTCCCAAGGCCACAATCACACATTTTCTCATTTAATTGATTACAAAGAAGCCTATAACTCTGAATAGCACTGAGGATTTTGTTGAGATAGTGATAGAGAATCAAACCGGAGATAATCTAGTTACATTCAATGTTGATTTTGGTAGAGTGATGTTGTATAAAGAAATGTGGAAGAAGAAGAGAAATGAAAACCAGAAAAATATGAATAAAAATTCGTTGAAAACGGCCCCTATTTATAGAAGAACAACAGCCATGTCCATTCGTGAAGAGATATGACGAATAGACACTTCTTTCGAAATTTAAATTTTAAAATTAACTGACACTATGTCGACATGGGTGTATTGAGTATGTCGACATCCCAAAGAAAATTTTGGTAATTTGTTTTTCTTTGAAAATAACCTCTATCTTATATTAAAGCTGTTTTAAGCTTTATAAATATATTTGATTATAGTTAAAATACATAAGTAAATATAGAGAATAATATATATATATATATATTATATAATTTTACAATAATTTTAAATCTAAGTATAAATATTAAAAGTTAAATATATTATTATTGAAGATAATTTTGAGGCTAAAAGTATTTAAAATCAGGATAGATGTTTTTGATTCTTTTAAAAGGAAGGTTTTGAAATCATTTTGAAAACAAGATAATTTTGTAAAATCATTTGAATAAAAGTTAGCGGATACAAAACAATGTTCCACTAGATTTTTCGTAGGTTCCATCCTACTTAGGGTTCCATCCCTTTAACGGGCTCGAAGTGGATTCCATTCCACGAATAAATTGGATTTTAAGATGCCCGTGCTTTTCTAGGAGTTTTAACAAAATTCCTAATTTAAAATTACTTATTTTTGAAATCTTGAACTCTTGATAATCTTGATATTCTATATATTCTTGATACTCATGAGTCTTCAATCTTGATATCTTGAATCTCTATACTGTACAGTCTTCATTCTTGGTACCTACATGGTTAAATCCTGCATATACATATATTTCTAAACTATAGGTTAGTATTTATATTTTATAATCCTACTCTAAGGTTGTTGCCATCAAAACCATCATCTCACGGACAACAATCTCCCCCTTTTTGATGATGACAACCTTTGTTTATAAAATATATAACTCTAAACCATATAACTCTAAACCATATATAACTCTAAACCATATGTCATCAACAAAAACTAACTCCAAACTATATAACTCTAAACCATATAAATCCAAACTATATAACTCTAAACCATATGTGATTATAATGATAGTGTGATCATAAATAATCAACACTTATCTCTAAAACTTAAAACTTAGTCCTAAACTACTAACTATCATAAGTATATAATAATACTTTTAATAGAACACATATAAGAACACAACTTATTTATTAATCATATAGTTATATTTACATTTTCGTGGAAAACGTAAGAAAGAACATACAACAATAGGAAAAAGAGAAAAGAAACTAATGAGTGTCTTTGAAAATGGGATATCTATGAACCGAACAATTTGGATAGTGGAAACGGAAATTTCCACGTTGTTCGACAAGATTTTCATCTTTGCCAAAGCACACTTCACCAACGTAAATGACTTTGTCGTCATCTTCCATGGGGACTTCTTCTTCTTATTCTTCCTCGCTAGCCTCTTGTACTTGATCTCCTGAAGAGTCTTCATCAATCAAGATCGGGTTAGCGTGATTGTCCATTAGAAATTTTTGTAAATTCCTAATGATTTTGCCTTGCCTCTCTTGTTCTTTGGCCGTTCGAAGTTGCATCACTTGGATTTCAGTCATTAACTGAAGTGCATCCTTCAGAGAATCCTCTATTTTCGTCACACGAGCGAGCGTTGTTCGTTGAAACGGTACAGAAGTAGGAGAAGAGAACAAAAAGGTTGAATTTTTGTTTGATTTGGAAGAGGAGGCCATTGATTATTTAATTTCAGAAGATAGAACAGAGAAATAACAGAAAGAATGAATAGAATTTCGAAAATAAGAAGAATATATAACCAATTATTTTGAATTTTGGTGGGAAAAAATTTCAAAAATAAAAATCATTGTATGTCGACATGGGGTACTAGGAGATGTCGACATGGTGCTTGATTTTTTTTCTATTTAATTTATTTTGATTTAATTTTTTTAATTATACTTTGTTATTTATATTTTATATTTCAGTTATTGAACAAATACCTAATTCTCTTCTTAATTTAGTAAATATATACTTATTTAAGGATTTTGTTAATATATCAGCAATTTGATTCTCGGAATTAATATAATCGAGAGAAATTACTTCCTTATTTATATTATCTCTGAGAAAATGATGTCTTATATCAATATGTTTAGTTCGAGCATGTTGAGTAGTACATTTGGATAAATTTATTGCACTAGTATTATCACAATAAATTTGTGATTTTGAGATATTTAAACCATAATCTTTTGAAGTTTGTTGCATATATATTACTTGAGAACAAGCCAAAGCAGCAGAAATATATTCTGCTTCAGTTGTTGATAAAGAAACTGTGTTTGCTTTTTACTAAACCAGAAAATCAGAGAATACCCCAAAAAGTGACAAGTTCCACTTGTACTTTTTCGGTCTGATTTACAACCAGCATAATCAGCATCACAGTAAGATATTAAGTCAAAAGAATCATTTTTAGGGTAAAATAAGCCATAATCAGAGGTGTGTTTAACATATCTTATGATACATTTTATGGCTTTTAAGTGGGTCTCTTTAGGTTGGATTGATATCTTGCACAGAGACAAACACTATGCATGATATCAGGTCTACTAGCAGTAATATAGAGTAGTGATCTAATCATTCCCCTTTATAATTTTTAATCTACATCTTTCGAGAGATCTTCTTTACTAAGGTACTCATTGGTTGCCATGAGAGTGTGTTTTCCACTCGCAGTAGTCAAATCAAATTTATTAATTAGGTCTTTAGCATACTTTTCTTGACTAATAAAGATACCATTAACTAATTGTTTTATTTGTAATCCTAAAAAGAAATTTAATTCACCCATATGACTCATCTCAAACTCTTTTGTCATTATTTCAGAAAATTCTTTATTCATTTCAAAATTAGTTGATCCAAAAATGATATCATCTACATAGATTTGTACTAGTTGAATATCATTTTTATTTCTTTTAATAAAAAGAGTATTATCTACTTTACCAATTTCAAAATTTGATTGTAATAAGTAAGATCTTAGTCTATCATACTAGGCTCTAGGAGCTTGTTTTAGACCATATAAATCTTTCTTAAGTTTGTAAACATGATTTGGTAATTTTTCATTTTCAAAAAGAGGTGGTTGTTCAAAATATATTTCCTTTTTTACAAATCCATTTAAAAAAGCACTTTTAACATCCATTTGAAATAATTTGAAATTATTATGATTTGCGAAAGCAAGTAGAATCCTAATGACTTATAATCTTGCTACGGGAGCAAAGGTTTCATCAAAATCTATTCCTTCTTCTTGACAATAACCTTGAGCGACTAATCGAGCTTTATTTCTAACGACCTCTTCTTGTTCATTCATTTTATTTTTATAAACCCATTTAGTTCCAAGTATAGTTTTATTTCCAGGCTAGGAACAAGTTCCCAAACATCATTTCTAATAAATTGATTTAGTTCTTCTTGCATAGCCAAAATCCATGAATCATCAGTTGATGCTTCTTTTGGATTCTTGGGTTCAATAGTTGATATAAAAGCTACATTACTCATTTGACTTAGTTGATTTCTAGTTTTAACAACAGATTGCATATCTCCTAGTCTATTTTCGAAAGGGTGTTCTTTTAAAAGTTTAATCCTTTTATTAGGATGATTAATTTCATTATAAGTTTCAGTTGACTCTTGATTTTGAGTGATTAAATCCTCTTCATCATTTGTATCTTCAAAATTTTTGAGATTTTCATCGAACGAAACATGCATTGTTTCTTCGATGATATTAGTTCTTAAATTAAATTCTCTGTACGCTTTACTTCTATTATAATATCTGATAAAGATACCTTTGTCAGATTTAGGATCGAATTTATCTAAGTTATCTTTAGTATTTAAAATAAAACATTTACTTCCAAAATTTCTAAAATAAGATACTTTAGGTTTCTTTTTATGAAGAAGTTCATAAGATGTCTTATCATTAAAGATCTAATTAAAATATAATAGGCGGTAGCAACTGCTTCTGCCCAAAAATACTTTGGTAATTTACTATCTGAAAGCATAGTTCTCGCACACTCTTGAATCGTCTTATTTTTACGTTCTACTACCCCGTTTTGTTGTGGAGTTCTTGAAAATTAAAAATTGTGAGTTATTCCCTTTTTGTTACAGAATTCCTCAAACTTTTCATTTTCAAATTCACCACCGTGATCACTACCGATGGTTATAATTTTTAGAGAAAGTTGATTTTAAATCCTTTTTGTAAAGTTCTTAAAGCATTCAAAAGTATCACTTTTATGTTTCAAAAATATTGTCCATGTAAATCTAGAATAATCATCTACAATTACAAAAACATATTTACTATGATTTATTGATAGAATTTGAGATGGACAAAATAAATCAAGGTGAAGTAATTCAAGAGGTTTTGAGGTTGAAATTATATCTTTTAATTTAAAGGAATTTTTTCTATGTTTTCCTAATTGACATGCATCACATAGACTATCTACTTCAAAATTCATTTTAGGGAGACCTCTAACTAGATCATGTTTTGACAGTCTAGATAAGAGTTTGAAATTCAAATGCCTAAATCTCCTATGCCAAATCCAATGGTCATTTGTATTTGCCAAAGACACAAGTTATCATTTGAAACTTTCATACTAAGAATATAAATATTCTTTTTCCTAATTCCCTCAAATATTATGGTTGAATTATTATCTTCAATGTGACGTTTATCATTTTCAAATTTAATTTTATATCCTTTACCGTAGAGTTGACTTATACTTAGCAGATTATGTTTCAGATTCTTAACTAGCAAAACATTAGTAATAATAGGAGTTTCAAAGTTACCGACTTTGCCGACGCCAATCACATATCCTTTTGAATTGTCTCCAAAGTTAACCAGTCCTCCATCTTTGTATATTATATCATTCAGCATATCTGGATTGCCAGTCATGTGTCTAGAACATCCACTATCGAGTATCCATTTGTTCTTTTTCATCTGCACAATTTGTCCGTTGTGAATTGATTCCTCAACTCCCATAAAGCATATTTCATGCACATCAAACAATTTTGGTAGACAACTTGAATTTGAACATTGATTATATGCAGACTCATGAGACAATGATGATCTGAATATTTCTAAACCAGTATTAACAAACATAGCCATTTTAAGAACTTTTTCAAACATCAGATTACGAAACTTTGAAAACCTTGCTCTGGTACCAAATGTGAGAAATGCAGATTACGGATCTTAAGGCTATGATAAACACTAGAGGGAGGGGGGGGGGGGGTAAATAGTGTTTTTAAGGAATTACTAAATCTTTTTGAGTTTATGTTAATTTGAACACAAATATATGCAATATTCAGACACAGATATGATCACAGAAACAAACACAGATGCAGAAGTAAAGCAGTAAATGAAAGAACACACCGGATTTTATACTGGTTCGGAGTTACCCTACATCTAGTCTCGCACACAAGTACGGATTTTCTTTCAATAAATAATCTTTACAATTACACCCTCGATTTCAACGCAACAAGGTACACCCTCCAGATTCACAATCCTCTAGGTAGAGATACTTGATTTTCCGGACAACAAGTTCACCCAATTGATTTTCAAGGCTACAATCACACCTTTTCTCGCTTGATTGATTTCCAAAGCCACAATCACACCTTTTCTCGTTTAATTGATTACAAAGAAGCCTATAACTCTGAATAGCACTGAGGATCTTGTTGAGATAGTGATAGAGAATCAAACCGGAGATAATCTAGTTACATTCAATGTTGATTTTGGTAGACTAATGTTAAGAATGTGTATAAAGAAATGTGGAAGAAGAAGAGAAATGAAAACCAGAAAAATATGAATGAAAATTCGTTGAAAACGGCCCTATTTATAGAAGAACAACAGCCATGTCCATTCGTGAAGAGATATGACGAATAGACACTTCTTTTGAAATTTAAATTTTAAAATTAACTGACACTATGTCGACATGGGTGTATTGAGTATGTCGACATCCCAAAGAAAATTTTGGTAATTTATTTTTCTTTGAAAATAACCTCTATCTTATATTAAAGCTGTTTTAAACTTTATAAATATATTTGATTATAGTTAAAATACATAAGTAAATATAGAGAATAATATATATATACATATATATATATATATAAAATTTTACAATAATTTTAAATCTAAGTATTAATATTAAAAGTTAAATATATTATTATTAAAGATAATTTTGAGGCTAAAAGTATTTAAAATCAGGATAGATGTTTTTGATTCTTTTAAAAGGAAGGTTTTGAAATTATTTTGAAAACAAGATAATTTTTGTAAAATCATTTGAATAAAAGTTAGCGGATACAAAACAATGTTCCACTAGATTTTTCGTAGGTTCCATCCTACTTAGGGTTCCATCCCTTTAACGGGCTCGAACTGGATTCCTAATTTAAAATTACTTATTTTTGAAATCTTGAACTCTTGATATTCTTGATATTCTTGATACTCATGAGTCTTCAATCTTGATATCTTGAATCTCTATACTATACAGTCTTCATTCTTGGTACCTGCATGGTTAAATCCTGCATATACATATATTTCTAAACTATAGTGTTAGTATTTATATTTTATAATCCTATTCTAAGGTTGTTGTCATCAAAACCATCATCTCACGGACTAATGCGAGATTACTTAGTTTTGTAAACAAAACAACTTTTTTACTTCAAACTCAAGTTATACTAGAGTTTCAAGCCACACCTGTTATCAAAGTCAAATCATCGTTAATTTAAGTTGAAAATGTTGCATTTGATTTGATGAAAAAGTTTAAAAAAGAGAGAGTTTTGTGATACTCTGCTGCACGGGATTTGATTCGCTTATGAACTGCGAATGATAGAACTAAAAATACGATCGGGCACCAAAATGTGTCATGATCACAAATCAACTATAAAGTACACAGATTATTATATTATATGAAATTCAAAAATACCCCTTTTTGCCGTAAAATAAGTCATGCACGAAAATTTAAATATTTTCTCAATTAAAAATTATGAAAAAATTCAATAAGTTCATTAAAAAATACGTCAATAAAAATCAAGTTGTTTTGTTAAAAATTGGTTTTCTTTTTATCTATTCGAACTATTTATTATTGTAAATAAATTTACAAAATGAGTTCACCAGTATTATTTATTAACTAAAAGGAGTTAAATAAGTTATAAAATCCATTTAATTAATTTTTTATTCACAATTCAAATATTTTAATATCCCTATATTTGAGTATAAATTATTTATATTTTTCCTAGATGTTACATTCTCCCCTTTAAAAAATATCATCCTTAAAATTTCCTCAAAGGAAGAAAATGTCTCAAAACCCTTAATTTTTAAAATCCGGTGATCAAAATGAATTTTTAAACTTTTAAAGTCCTTTATGTTATAGAAAATTTCGACAGCACTTACTTTGCTCAGCTTGATCCGAAAATTACAACTCGCCACAGCTAGTCCAAATCAACAAAGAAAACAACGGTCAAGTTGCCTCCATATCTGGAGCATAAAATCATCAATTAATCACTAATTTCCAAATCAACTATTAACCGCTTTTGCTTTTGATTTTTATTTTTGTAAGCAACTTACTATTTCGATACAAATGCAGGTGTGTAAGAAATCAAATAGTAATCTCTTGCTTTCCCGTACCTAGCTTATACTTACATAATCAAAAGAGAACCATGCTAAACAGAAGAACAATACACTAGTTATTCGTATCATAAACAATAACAACATAAACAATATAACAACCATGTACAACAAGGCAATATGATGCAACTTATAACAATGATGCAACTCTAGTGAGATATATACTAAATGTAAATAGATCTGCAAATTATCAATATGTATAATTGCGTATATGCTTATATATCATAAATATATATATTTAATCTTAAAATTTCCTTATGTTGATTTGTACATAATATGAATCATAAAATATAAAAATATTTTATTAAATATGTACATACATAATTTATTATTATTTAATGATTTTGTAAATAGTTTATTATTGTATAAAATAATAAATAGTTCAAAATTTAAAATTTAAAATTTTGATATTTGCCGCTATATGAAAGAAGCCTACTGCAAAAAATTTAGATTTTTTTAAACTTAATCCAATGTTTTTGAAAATTAATTTACTTTGGACTGCGATCAATTATTTAATTAAAAATAAAAATTCAATTGGAAAAATTCTTGAAATTGTTCCTAAGCATTAAACCGGTCTCAGGATCTTCAGAAAAGTTTATATTTTTCTAATTTGATTTAATAACTGCTTTAAACAATTTATTTCTAACTTGCAATTAATTATTTAATTAAAAATATAATTCAATTGCGAAAATTCCAAAAAATTTCCTTAGCCCAAAGTATATCTCAGGTTCTTTCAGAAAAGTTTTAGGAATTTTCAACGTAGTTTTTTATTTTTGAGAATTAATTTGATTATGGATACTTTCGAATACGGATAGTGCCATATCCGTATCCGTATCTGAATCGTTATTGGATATCCATATCCACTTAATTTTCGGATATCAGATATTCGTATTCGCTTAATTTTTGGATATATCGGATATTTATCCGCTCCGTCCATAACCAATAAATTTAAAAGTATAAATGAAAAGGTTTGGATAAAAAAAAACAGTTTTTGTACTTATGTTCATAAAAAACCAAGGAATAAAAATGCAATGATAAAACATTGTTTTATACTAATATCCGTATGCATATCCAAAAATGTTCAAAAATTAAATATTAAAACTGTCCGTTTTCACTAAAAATGAGCAAAAAACCATATCACAGTAATATCAAATGGCTATGAAAAGTTGGAAAATCATATATTTTAATTAAATATAATTTTAATTAATTAAATATATGTGTATATATATGTGTGTGTGTGCATTAGTTAATCAGACAGATATTTTTCGGATACGGATACCACAATAACCATATCCGTATCCGGAAAGCTTTTCGGATATCGGATATCCGTATCTGCTTTTCGGATAACGGATATTTTTCAAATTTTCGGATACGGATTCGGATGGATATCAGATTTTTCGAGTATCCACTGACAACCCTAAATAGAACAACATGTTCTAGCCTGAAAATAGTATGCCGATTTTTATTTGGTGAAAGATGGTAGACATATATCCTAAAATCGCTCTTAAGAAATTTTTTAATTGCATTTCATTTTTTCATAACTTGCTTTCAATAAGTGAAAAACGTCCACGGTTGCTTATTATCACAATAAAGTTACAACATCTCGACAAGCACCATTGTCCAAGTGGTTAAGTAATTCAGCTTTGGTGCGAGAGGTCACAAGTTTGAAACTTGCATAGCGTGATTTGAATGTTTTTTGACATGTGATATGCTGTCCTAGTGACATGTTATATATAACGTACCATTTCAAAAAAAGAAGTCACGGCATCTCGCAGCAAAATCTGATAGTTTGATTGTTATGTTATATGTACATTGAATGTACATTAGATCTAAAACTTTATATTTGGCAACAAATTAGCAAACAATCACGGTAAAATTTAATAGTTTATTATTACTACATTCTTTGATTTCCTAACAATCAAGGATATCATTAGGACGAATCGTACAATGGTATTTATATTTCTATGACATTAAAGTTAACCAAAAGTTTATTTGCTTCCTTATATTCTAGTAGTTTTCATGTATGTGAAAGTAACAATGAAAATAAAGTAACATTAGCGGCAGTGTAATTCATGTCCATAAAATTTATTTGAGCATTGACTTATTTTTGAAGAATGTGACATTTTAGTAAGTATAATGGTAATTACTATTTTTCATCAGTCTTATAGCACCATGGAACATGACTTGCATTTCTTGAGGGAACAATTTTCATTAGGATGACTTTGAGATCGGGTGTAGAGGGAACGAGTGAATTCGGGTGTTGGGAAATGAGTGGTACAAGCTAACGATGTAAAGAGAGGAGTTTGTGTTTCCTTTTAATCGGGTTGTGCTTTCTTTTATTAAGGGAAGCTTGCAGTTTATTTTAATCGTAAGGGTAACTTCAATTTTCACATTTACTTATTTGTAAATATTTTTCAACCTAATCTAATTTAATTTATACTTCATTTTACACAATATATTTTGATAAATGCGCAATTATTTTCGATTCAACACTTTTTTATATTTATGTAATTATTCCTTATATTGATATAAATGTTACATCTCTGAAAGTAGGGTTGTTACACTTATAAATTTTGAGATTGTACCTTTTATTTTAGTGCAACTATGAGAAAAAATTTAAAAAAATCCTATTATCCTGCAAAGAAGATGGTATGTGATCCCAATTACTTAAGGAAGAAATAAGATTAGAAGTTTTCTACATTGGACATAGACATGTATTAAATTAATCATGGAAAATAAGAAATCTATGGATTTCTCCATCATCCTAAAAGTTGAATTATGTAGCAAAAAGTTGGATTGCTATAAAGAAATCCATCTAGAAACAATCATTGAACTAAATCAAAATAACTATACAAAATTTAAAATGCTAACCATATTAATTAACAACTAAAAATGATAGAAAATGCAAACCTATGCTAGATGTCGTCAAATTTTTTTATCATATAACCGTAAGGATAAAATTATCGTAAGTTTGGCATGATAGTTAATATGACTATGGATATAATTAGAAAGCATTGATATGGTGTAACCTTTTAGATTTGAATAAATTTATAAAATTTTGGAACAATCACTCGTCCAAAACACTTGTCTCATTAAAAAAATGTTTCCTAATCGAAAAAGACCTTGAAAGAAGATGAATGAGCGTTCGATACAAAATAGAATTGGTTAACACCATTTAATAAACTCCATACAAAGAAGCAGGTGAATTGATCATATAGGCAAAATCGGGAACCTATGGTTTATGGATTATAATTTCATATTGTGTCCATATTTATCTATGCAATAATAGAAATGCTTAGAAAAGTTTCATAATTTTGTTAATTTTTAATTGCACATGCAATCATATAATGTCAAATGTAGGTCAACATTTTGGCAACGTGCTATGATATTTTACTTGCCATCAATTTCTAATACAACCAATTTTCGGTAAAAATTAGCATCCCTTGAATTGTTCTTTTTCTCAGCTAACATTTGAGCTTATCTTGTTTTGATATTTACCTTCGATTTCAAATATTGCTAATGTAACTAACATCCTTCATGTGTTTCTGTACACGAATTGTAACGACCTAGATTTTTAGCCGTCGGATATTGAGCAATTAACTGATTTTAACTTTTGAAATATTAATTTTTATTAGTTGAATAAATGAATTTTCTGATATTTAAAATCGAAATCTATAAATTGACTTAAACTATATAAAATTTTGGGATATAAAATTTTTGAGTAAGGAAAATTTATCAATATATGTATATGTTTATAAACTTCACCATTTCAAACTCGAGATAGAATAATCTCTTTACAAAAATGATATATATATGAATATGCATAAATGTAAATAGGCATACTTATGCAAATATAGATAAATATGTAAATATATACATACATATATAACTATATATATGTATATATAGATATGATAGAAAATATACATAAGTACACACACATATATGTCACTATATATATATATATAATGAAAAATATATGTAAGAAAATAGATATGCATATATATTAGATTAAATAATGGATAGGTGATTGGATATGCTAATATAAAAGAGTGTAAATGTATGCATATACATACATACATACATACATATATATATATATATATATATATGAATATAATCATCACGACAAAATATATTTATAAATAAGGAATTAGATACTTGTGTGTTGCTTTATACTTAGGCATGGGGTGTGTGTGTGTGTGTCTATATATATATATATATATATATAAACAACATGTGCTTATGGTCTAAGTGATAGGAAATCTATACACACACATATATCTATATGATGCATGTTTGCATACAAGGGAACACTGTGATAAATGCACATTAAATCAAGCACATAAAAGGGCAAATCAACATAATAATCAAATCAAACCTTAAATCACATCAACACAATAAATCAAATCAAATCAGTAAAAGGAAAATAAAATAAAATAAAATAAAATAAAATAAATGAATAAAATGAAGCCTGTACATGTTTGCATCTTCTTTCCTCTGGCTTGCACTGTACACTTCTATTTCTTCATCTATGTATACGGCCACATTGTCCACTTATTCATACTTTATAAAAAAAGAACAATCCGCCATTGTTAAAACCTGTATAAGGATTATATTCTAGCTGCAGCAAAACAAAAAAAAGGAAGAAAGACTCAAAACAAACAACAGCTCATCATTTTAACAGTGAGTAAAACTTATAACTTTTGATTTTTGTATGCATCCATTCGCCTGTAAATTTGAATGAACACGTTTATCTTGTCAAGTACTCATGTGTTATCAAGTTTCTATGTTGTGTATATGTTGTTAGTCATGTGATACACCTTGTACCTCGAAGAGACATGAATAATCACTCTGTTCTTTTGAAAAATTTAATATCTTATGGCTTTAAAAATCATTATCCCTTAATCTAACAAATTTTGGGCTATAATCCCAAAAACAAAATTGTTTTTTAATTTAGTTCATTCTAAAAATCATTTCGTTAGTTATCATTAATCATAGAAGGAAAGAAGCCTATATTACAGGAAGTTACTTAAAAAAGAACGAAATGTGAATATCATATTTTAACCAATTGATTATATGAGTAAGTCTGTCTTCGAAAATGGTGATTTTTAAGCTTGGTTTGAAGAATTTTAGCGGAATATGGTGAAAGAAAATTAGGGATGATCTGATTTGGGCGTGAGGCCAAATTCCGGCGTCGTGGTCAATTTCATGGCGAAGGGTTTGGCGTGGAGGAGCTTTGGACGGTGGTGCACCTAGGAAAAATGATGCTTGGTTTTTTTGTGGCCTGTAAGGGCCAAGCGAGCTTGTAGTGGGTTTTAGGTAGGATTTTGTGGGGGTTTGTTTTTGAGGCAATGGCAATGTGGAGGAGGCGAACGAGACGTGTGGTAGAGGATAAAAGGTAGAGGAGGTAGTAGCGATGCTTTTGGTGAATTGTGGTATTTGATGGTGGAGCGTGGCATCGTGGCGAGGTGAGTGGGTTAGGTGGATTCGTTCCAGTTTGGGTGAGGAGGTTTGAAGTTGCACCGAGGTGGTTGTCACGTGTTTTGGGGGTGGTCGCATTGTTATGATCGCAGTAAATGAAGGATACATTAAATAGTGGATGCAAGAAAAACATTTAAATGTACTCTTGAAAAACAATGTTTTACACATATTAATCATTGAAAATAATAAAGAAGAAAAGCAAAGTTAATTTTAGAAGTAAAAAAACACAGAAAACGTATATTAATAAAACATATTAAATCAAGCAACTTTTCGATGTAAACTAATCATATAAATATCTTAACTAACATCCACGACTAAAATACAAAATTGGTAAACAAAGAAACATGGATCACATATCCTTTGTTTTTAGAATAAAGCCATATTATATCATACTAAAATTCAACATACAACCTTTTAATTTGTTAATGTATCTAAGTGCTTATAAGGACATTTATTCATATATCCTTTATTTTTTTATAGCCCCAACATTTAGAGGAAAACGCAATAGCAAAGTTGGAGAAAAAGTAGCGTGTTTCGTAATTAGAAATAACAATAGAATATGTTATCCAGGAAAAATAACTTGCAGTTTTTCCACTTTGAAAGTCACATTTTGCTTTGTAAATTAACTAAAATGTCATAAAACTACCATAGGAAAATAAACATACAGGGAATGATAGATTGAGACCTTGACAAAAAAATCATGGTTTTACTATTGTTAAATATTAGCATCGAGCAAAACAACCCTATTGTAATTGCAGTTATCATGTACACCTACTTTTATTTTTGAATAAAATATTGGTTTTACTATTACTAAGACATCATTTTAGTCATTATGTGGGCTGAGTCTTGAAATTATTAGTGTACCATTGAAAGTTTGCGGGGTACCTTTAGTAATAAGGTGTAAATAGGCCCTATCTGATTAGGATGATCTCATTATGCATACAACTTCTATATGAGCTTCATCAGTCCATGTTGTATAATACAATAGTTTTGTCATATACAGTCAAGAATTATAGAGCTTGAGTTTCACCAAAATCCTTTAACTCCCAACATCGGAACCTATATGGTCAACATGAATCATGATATAATAACACGTGATTCAACTGTAATGAAAGAATTAAAACAAACGAGTTCTATTTGAATTTATAAGTATATATACATTTAGAACCAAAATTCTTCAAAAAATTACATTGTGATTTGCAATCCAAAAATCCTAAAATTTCAATTATTAAAAACAGAAATCTATAGTTTAATATCATAAATCAAAACTTTCAGGGAATTTACATAATTTGAAAGTATTACTAATAAAATCGATCAAAATTTTAATTTCAGGGCAGTCATGTTTCACAATAATAACTAAAATATTCATACCTTCAAATATATAAAAAGATTAAATTTTTGAAATTGTAAAATTTTGAAATTGTAAATTTTTGAAATTAAATATTGTTTGAAAATACAAAAATTAAATTTTGCATTTCGACGTAAATTTAAATTTTAAAGTTCAAAATTTATGATGCCTTAAGGCTATAGTACAAAGAAAGGAAATGAAGAAACACAAAGTGAAGTTGACATTTATTTGAATTAGGTGGATAAACAAACATATAATGGCCATATTCATTGTTATAGTACCTTTTCTCCATAATATTCTTTAAGTCTGAACACAAAATTCTACTTATTTAGCATTATGTAATCATATCTATAGTATGAGCAATAAGTGAAGTAAAAAAACAAAGATTATGCGAGTTATAGGCATGCATACATCCAGAATCACATGTATGACTATTTGAAAACTATATCCAGAATTATGCACTACTAAATCTAACAATATAGTTGACGCTGGTCTCACATTCATATTTGTACAATTTGTACCCTTATATCGATTTCACATTATCAACTTTAAAAATGAAAAAATCAAACAAAAATAAACATAAGTGTCACCCTATATTGGATCTAAAATCTAAACGTATTAAACATGAGTTTCCAGTGGATTTTCATTATAATAAACCCATATTAGAAATTATATGGTCATTAGATATTAGAAATGGTCTGTAGATATCAGAAATAAGGTTATATTTGTTATTGGAAGTCGGAGTAGTTCCGAAAATTCATGCTTTAAGTTAATGGGAGAGACTCAAGGCTCATTCCGGAAGGGGGCCTTGTCTCCAGAGTTAACATTGAATCTTGCCCCTATTTTAAACAGATGATATAAGTGGGAGGTATTTTTAAAAAAAGAAAGTTTTTAGTTATTGTGTAAGTGTGGATTTTTTGAACCATTATAATAGTAATTAGAAACAATTTCTTTCCCAGCCGAAGGCTCGTTGTTTAAGAATTTCCAAATCCATTTACACAGCAGAGAGATGTTAAGCGCCTTTAAGTTGATGATACCCAGCCCTCCATGAGATTGGGATTTGCAAATAAGAGTCCAGTTAAGATAGCTCAAATTAGAGCTATTCATACCTCCTTTCCATAAGAAGCTACGTATGATAGAATCAATTTGATTGATTACCCAGTTGAGGGTTTTTTGTAAAGACATCTAGTAAGTCGGTACAGATGGCAATACCGAATTGACATGAATCGCCCTACTCGGTCTAGAGTGGCAGTTAGCTCAAATTGGAGCTATTAGTACCTCCTTTCCATAAGAAGCTACGTTTGATAGAACCAATTTGGTTGATTACCTAGTTGGGGGTTTTGTGAAAAACATCCAGTAAATCGGTATAGATGATAATATCGAATGCGGATCCCCCTGACCGCTCTAAAGTGGCAGTTTTCTTTCTAAGGAGGTAGTCTACTATTGATTTTATGAATGATGATGTTCCAGTCTTCCGTTTTAGGTATCGTGAGTCTTAAAGTTATACCTACGTAGTTAAAATGGAAGGTCATTTTTCTGCAATTGAGGGTATTAGCCATATTGGCTGCTCAGCTTGAAATATCATTAAGAACAGGAGCTAAAATTTTGCTAAAGTTAATTTTAAGGCTCGAAAAGAGCTCGAAGTTATATAAATGAGTTTAATCGATGCTATGTGATGCGAAAGAGGGGAACATAATAGGAGCGTATTGTTTGCATATTACAATGTGGAAACTCCGGCCGTTAACACCCAACCTGATAGGACGTTATTTTTGAGGATGAGGACGAGGAAGATGATTCTGTGAAAAACATCCGTAGCAAGATTAAATAGAAGAGAAAATAATGAATCTCCTTGCCAGAGACCTCGCTTCTTTTGAATTTTTTTCCTTTGATGCCATAGACTAAAATGGACGATGCACTAGTTTTCAATATTAGGCTAGTCTAGTATATCCATTTGCTTGTTAATCCTCTAGCTTTTAGGGTATCGACCAAAAATTCCATTCAATAGAGTCGAATGCCTTAATAAAATCTAATTTTAGTTGGACGCAAGTGATTTTCTCAATATGGAAATAATTTATGAATTCTTGTGCCGTAGAAACACCGTCCATGGTGTGTCTACCTTGAATAAAAGCCGTTTGCGATTAGCCTATCAAATTGCCCATTAGCCAGCACTTAGATTATTATTTTGATCGAACAGTTAATCAAAGAGATGGGTCTAAAGTCTGTTTTTCATCACGGTTTTCTTTTTTTGAGAATTAAGAGCACGTCTGCTTGGTTAAATTTTCCCAGCTGAAGATTACCATTGTGAAATTCGTCAAAAAGAGCATAATATCCCATTCAGTAAAAGACTAAAAGTTTTGATGGAAAAATATAGGAAAGCCACTAGGGCTCGTAGCTTTATCACTCGCAAGGTTCTTAATAGAGGACCGGGCTTCCTTCTCAGAAAATGGGCTCTCTAGGGCACTAAGTGAAGAGTCCATGGTCGATAAGAAGTCCAGCCAATTGGCTTGAATTTAGCGTGGACATCTATGACCATAGATTTCCACATAGTCTGATGAAGATGTTATTTAAGGAATTTTGTTCGTTGTACTCTACTTTATTCATTTTGATCGTTTCATGTAATTTTGACGTTTTCTACCACTACAATGTGAAGAATTTTTTTGTTTTTGTCACCCTTGCTAATCCGTTGAACTCTAGACCATTGTCTCCGTATTATTTCTTTTTGGTCCATTTATTTGTTTAATTCGGTTTAAGACAATTAATTTGAAGTTCTCTTTTGAAGTTAAATTATGCAGTCCATTGTTTTGTCCAATCCAGAATCTTATTAAGGATATTATTTATTTTAATGTTAATGTTTCCAAAATCTGCTATGTTTCAATTTTTTAGAAACGATCTCAATTCTCTCAGTTTGATTAAAATGTTTTTGCTGCGTTAGCTGTGGTTTGGGATCTACAAAATTTCACATAGAAATCTTTCAAAATTCTCTTCTTTAAGCCACATTTTCGTAATTTTGAAAGGTCTGAAAATCGATGATTAGTCATAAGAGTTAAGAATGATGGACGAATGGTCAAATATAATTCTATCCGGTCCAAAGGCTTTGGACTGAAGGACTGCATCCTCTCATTCCTTACTAATAAAGAACCTATTAGGTAATGCCATCGAAGGGGTCTCCCTTTTAATAGATCAGGTATATTTCCTTCCTTTAAGTGGCAATTCAATAGGTTATTATGGTTAATGAAATTAGCCATATCAGCAAGATTCCCCTTCATAGGGAAACGTTCACCGATGTGTCTAGTAACATTGTAGTCACCACCTACCAGCCAAGGTCCATAAGAGAGAGTGCGGAAAACGTTGCACTCCTCCCAAAGAGATTGTCTAAGTATCCTTGTATTTGGAGCATATACATTGAAAATTTTAATAATTTAATTATTATGTAGGCCTTGCAAAATTAAATGAAGGGGGAGTGACAAATACTTACAGATTGAAGAAGCTTAAGTTTATCATTTAGCTAAAACATATAATACCTCCCGAGCTACCTGACGTAGGAATAAACGCCCATTTATTAAGGAGATTACATCTAATTGATTTAAAAGAATTGAAATTAGGTAACTCAATTTTAGATTCTTGAGTTACAACTACGTCCACTTAATTTTATACTAGAATTCCTTTGACTCTAGCCCTTTTAGTGGGAGAGCCCAAGCCTCTTACATTCCAACTTAAAATTTTCATGAGTGGATGTTATTGCCCCTTTCTAGTTCTAATTTTTTAATAAATTCCAGACCAATTTCGATATGGTTATGAATAAAGCCAAAAGACTTAGATATTAGATATGCTTATGAAGATGTTAACGAATATAAGATAATTGGTGTACAAGTGCTTCCTAAAGGAACGTGATCACCTGAAGATAAAAATTATTCTAAATGAAGGTGCCTCACACACCTACGCACGAGGCCATTAAAACTGCTGCGTTTGTTGTATTTGCGTCGAAGGGTAGCTGAACCAAATAGTGCAGAGAATCATGGCTTATCAACGAAATATTCCTCACGGCGGTTGAATGTGATAGGAGCTGAAACAACCATTGGTGTAACAACCTGCCTTTTTGGACGTTTTAAGCAGACACACATGTCGACTCAAACCATTCAAAAAGGCAGATTTTTATGGGGTAAATAAGAAAAAGAAATAAAACAAATATAGAATCTCGCAGCGGAATGACAAAATATAAAAATCAAATAATAATTCATGAAGCTGTTTTATAAATATATATGATTATTCCTTACAACACAAACACCAGAGTTACATAAACAGGAATAATTCAATAAAAATATGAAACAAAATAAATAAAATAGATAATAATAGTACAAACTTTGTCTTCGTCCTCCAGAAATAAGGTCTTCAACCCTGAAATGATCAAGCTGACCCGAGCGAATTGAAAAGACAAAACACTCGAGTCAAAACTAAAAGATCCTACGTAAGTTAAATCAACGGTAAATAAATATAAGTGGAATGGGGTCAGAAATGTTTACGGGGTTTGACATCTCCTATCCAGTGTCTAACGTGAGTGCAGTAACTTAAGAGATGTTCAGGATTTACATCTCCTTAGGATCCGTTAAATTATCTACTTTGTAGTACAATACGCTATTATAATGGTGTCTACAGCAATGTAAAGTATTAAAATAGTGTTAAGGCATTATCCATATCCCCCTTAACATATTTTTATATATTCCCATAGTCGATACAGTATCGTAATTCCTCCGTAAACTGGAAGACTATCAAAGGACACTCCATAGGTATGGTACAAAACAAACTCGTAGAAGGCGCTTTAGGGCATTTGAACACGGCACTCGAGGCAATGCCAGGGTAGATTTACCAATTGCAGAACCAGGTTGGTGGTAACACATAGCAGTTACTACCGCCCACCTCGAAACACACTCCCAAATCAAAGTCAAGGGATGGCCACCAAATCATCACAAATGTCATAAAATGGTATTGAAGAAGCATGTCCGATCGGACGAATGGCCTCACTTGGCCCAGATATAGCTCCTATTTTAGTCACATCTAAGATGACTCAAGGAGTCAGGGTTTCGTCATACATTATACAGAAATCATTCGCCAAACCTCCTACTTTATTTCTGGAATCTCCACCACGTACACAGTTGTTAAAGTGGTTTTCGGTATTGGTAGAGAGTATGACAATACACAATCCTGGTCTCTTTGATAACCTAACGCTTATTACTCACCGGATGGTTCTTTTACATTTCAAAAGTCAATTCACAATTTATATCAAAATATCATATTCTCAAAACCATATCACTTTAGAAATCATATTCACTTTGAAATCATATTCACTTTCAAATCATATCGTTCCCAAAATCATAATTTCTTCCAAAAATCATATTTCCAAAATAGGTTAAATCCTTACTTCAAAATCACTATATTAAATTAATTGTAACATTTAAATCCCAACTTAGGTTATAATATCATTTAACCTTATTCTCTTTTAAACCAATGAATTGAATATGACACTTCTACATTACTTAGTCTGAAAATTTTGAAAATAGTTTAAGTAGTTATAAATAGTTGTAATAGTTAAATTTTAGCTTAAAAGTGTTGTTAAATTGATTTAGGTAGTTAAATGGATTTAAATTATATTAAATATGATTAAAATAGATTAAATAGCTTTAAATATAGATTAATTAGATTTAAAATAAGTTAAAATGGGTTAATTAGTTCTATATTAAATTAAATGTATAAAAGTAGGTAAAATGATTTAATATAGTTAATATAGGTTAAAATAGTTTAATAATTTGAAAATCTTAAAATTTAGAATCTTTAAAATAATATATTTTTAAAAACAGTTTATATTGAAACATGAATTTGAAATCTATACCAATTTAAACTATTTATTTCATTCCAACACAATTAGACCATTTCAATTTCGAAAACCCAATTTCAAATTTTCAATTCAAATCCTCAATAAAATATTTGATTCAATATCGCCCCCAATCCATGTTGAAGTATCGATTTAATTTACTCCAATTTCAATATATTTCAAAATTATACTTCGAACTAATTCAGTAACTCATTCCGATAAAATTTCATTTATACTTCAAAATTCAACCTTAAACTTTCAATTTTATTTCTTAAAGCAGTTCCTTTAAACCAATTTAAATTTCAATATAAGACTTGATTTTCCAATAATAATTCAATTTATATAAATCAAATTTTATTTCAAAATATCATTAAAGGGAATCGAAATCACGGATTTAAAATCATTTAATTTAACCAACACGGTATCCGTATATAATTCTCTAACCTATGGTCAAGTGATACGGAGATTATCATTTCAATCTGCAATTTAAAATTTTATGGTCATATATCATTTCAAACTGCAATCTCGAATACATGTAAAAGTCCATAAAATCGCTCGAGTCTGTTATTTCAACCCATTCAATTTTTTCCTAATCTATAGATCATTCGGGTATGTATCATTTCAACCCATAGGAAACTTGGAGAGTGATAACCATATATAAATCAAACATATCATCCAATCATCCAATATTAATAATAAAGATCCATCATAATCACTATTCAATTTAATCAATGAATATCAGCAATTAGCTAATTATCACTAACAGGTATTTAACTGGCAATTTAAATTCAATAATAAATTAAATGACAATTTTGTTCAAAATCATTTAAATTAACAGGAATAGCAATTTAAATATACCAAACATCCATAAATAAATTTCAAATCATATCACAAATTTAATTTAACTAACATAAGAAATTTTAGAAGTTGTGAGTGGGTCAAAACACTCACCTTTGAATTTCAATCGATTTGAAATTCAAATAAAGGTCCAAATTTCACCAGTCTGAGAATTCTTCCAAATCAGTGTCAAAATGTCCGCAATTCCAATTTGATCCCGGCAAAACAAACCGTGCGTGAAACAGAGTTTGTATGCAAAAGTTATTCAAATTAGAAATTTGAATTTTGAATTTAAACAAGAATAAAAGGGCAAATAAGTTGTTGACCTGTCACCTTCCCTCTCAGCAAAGACCATGCCTACGCTAAAGCGAACCATGAAATACGTCCTCTGCTCTGTGTTGACCAACGATTACATCACCGAGACACCGCCGATTACCATGGAACGACCCCCACGACAGCCCCCTACCGTTTCCTAACGACTAACCCCGATCCGGTCGTGAAAAGCTCCTCCAGCCACCATGTGCAAACCATGATTTTCGAACCCTAAAACGCAAATTCAGGCCGCCACAGGTTGTGTTTGTCCATGAGACCACCACCAATCGACTCCACAAGACTCTCTCTCCGAAACCCATATTTCAATTTTAGAAATCGTTGCCAAAATCAAAAACGCCTAAATCGGCAATTAGGTTTCGCGATTTATGCCCTTTCACCGCGATTTCTGCTTAATTCATGCACTGTTACGAAGAATGAGCACTAGACGTAGGTTCCATTCGTCGAGACCTTTCCAATGATATGTAATTCGATATATTTTAAGGAGTTTTAATTTTGGAATTGAATTTGAGGGGTTGGGAATTGGAGTTTGTTTCAGCCACTGGAAAGGAAAAGCCACGGAAAATTGTACGTACAGAAATAACAAATAAGAAATAGAAAGATTGCTAGAGTTTATAATGGCTATTTATAGGCAAAACTCAATGGAACAGATTTCAAGTCTTAATTCCATCATATGAAAAAGTTATTTTAAAATCAGCTTATTTGAAATTGATTTCAATTGATTTCTAGGCGTTTCGAGCCCGTACGATCAAATGAAGAGTCCGATCACTATGAAACTTGAAATCCTACAATAATTTGCCGTTACGGGTTCGATGAAACTAGTTTTGTCGAAATCCGAGTCAGTGACCAAAATGGCTACTTTCACGTTAATTAAATAAATTAATATTAAATTAATTAAATCACTTTTAATTCAACATTTATTAACCAACAAATTTCATCATTTTTAATTACTTAGACATTAATAATGATTCAAAACAAGTTTGCACATCAATTCAGTGTTTAAAAATTTATTAATTACAGCGTTTAATTTCAGCTGTAATTAAATCCAATTTATTAAAATTTAATTCCAATAAATTGTTTTAAATTTGTTTTCGGACTTTATATTCAATCAGTTATTCAAATAACATAGTTAATATTTATTTATGCCTTATTTCACTAATAGGCTACATTTCCATCTTCTATTTGCATTAACTACTATAATCCAATTGTATTGAATTTTGTTAATTTCACACGTTAAATAAAATTTAAAATCCCAAATTGATTTATTTATCCTGACTCCATTATTTTATTAATCAATTATTACATTATGAATATAGTTAACATTACTTTTCATTTTGTTACGTTCACAATTTACAATTATTGCCTTAACTCCCATAAATGTAACATTTATTTACATTTAATTCCAATTGATTTCCAATTAAATTTTATAGACTAATTAAATAGGTAACTTATAATGATTGTCACCATTGACTGTTAATCACATTTATATGTTTATTATTTACAAACAAATGTTACCATTACTTATATAATACTGATTTTATTCAATTACTATTAACTGTATATTATTTCATAGTTAATTCAATATTTACATTTGTTTCCTTATATTAAATTCATAACCAAGTTATAACATTTATATTATTTCAATTGATTGGAATTTCATTCCAATTATTAAAAATGGACTTAAATTAACATTATTATATTTCATTTTAGTTATTACTATCATAAACAAACCACAAATTTTATTTCTTCCAATATTAAATAACAAAATCATATTTAATAAGCTATTTTTAATTATCGAAAATTACAGGTTGTTACACTCTCCCCCACTCAAAACTTTTCGTCCTCGAAAAGGTAAAGAAGGGAAAAGAAGGAATTAAGAAATCGATATATCTTACTCAAAATATTAATTTTTATGAACAATTAATTTACATAATTAAATAATTTAAATAAAATACATCAATTTATAACAATTAAATCCTTTTATACTCAAGTTAACAAAAGTTTGGAAAACATATCGTAAAATTTTATAAGTCCAAAATTTATAGAAAATTTCGGTAGGGTATCCTTCATATGGAGAGGCTCGGGAGAAATTATAATATCAATAATAACAATATGTATCATATTTTTCAAAATAATATATCCCAAACCACAAGAAAACAATATAATATCGCTATAAAACCATAATCCGAGAACGTACCTATTTGTCGGGCAATTAACGCTTATTTTATGAAACCAAAGCAGTAGCTATTGCTTCCATAAACCTGTATTTCACTTATATAATCCAAGGAAGTTAATAATTATATAAGAGAGATATTTATATTGCTTCAATTTATAACAAACAAATCATAACAATATTTACTCGCAAACAACATAAAACAAACACTTGCAACCAGGAGCATACCATCATCACATGCAATTAAAGTAATCAACCATCCATCCATATTAAGCAAAACAAATGGTTTGTTTGGGTTTAGACCCTTATAATCGCATAGAATGTCAAATAACTACTAAGTATACCATATACTTAGATAAAACCCAATAGATTATTCATACATCCAAATAATTAGAAGTATCCTTTCCTAAACAACCCATAAACCAAAACAACAACCAATTTCAAACATTATTTAAGTTCATTCTTACATATATCCTTTCATATCATTTATTTTTTTCGTCTATTTCCATTCTTACAGTGATTATTCTCTTTAATTTACGTTTATTTCTTACAAAGATTCAACTCTCATTCATTCTTATAATATTTAATTCCATTTATTTACATTCATTTATTTACATATGTTATTTACATTTTCTCACATATGTTACTCATATATAATTATTAAAACATATGTAAATCAATTATTAAAGTACTATATAGGTTTGTTTGTAAATAAATTCACATCCATTCATTCAATACTTACTCTCATTTATTTTCATTCATCACCTACAATTTTTTTTCCACATAATGAAAATTTCTTTTTATTACCTTACATTCATTTCTTACATAAGTTATTCCATTCAATTGTTTATAATAATCACTGAATTCATTATTCAAGTATTACATACATTTTATTACAGTTTAGTTTACATTAATTAATTTAAATACTTGATTTCCTTTAGATATTAATATTCATTAGTGCATAAATCCACACTTAAGTTTCTTACTTTTTAATTTACATTCATTTCTTCGCATAGTGTCATTGAATATTAAATCTATTTTCTAAATCATTTCAGCCTTCTGAAATTATTCATTTAGTTTAATATAGTATTCATTTTTATTGTTTACTTTAATTATAAATAGCTCCAAACATTAACTTAAGTTTATAATCATTTACTTACAGTACTCACTTTCTATTAGACTAATAAGTAGCATTTCAATTATAACTTAAGTTTATAACAATTATAATATTAAAATTCTTATTTATAAAGTAAATTCCACCTTGAACACTTCCACTACTTAAGTTTTACTTGTATATTATCCCATTACATAACCTATTCAACATTACAACTTTTTATATTTTCGCAAATTATATATATATATATATATATATATATTTCTCTAAGGATGTAATTGAATTTTACACAAGTTTATCTTTTATTTTATTTTATTAGCAATATATTCAATAGTTATCATTTTCTTACCTTCATTTCATTTTCTTTACAGTTTCAAAATTTTTAGTTTCTTATCTATTTCATTACTCATTTTTAACATCACATTTCTTATTTCATTTTAAAAGTTTTCAATTATTAATATAGTCAAAATTCCATTCATTACAATAGTTTCAACTTCTAATTTACAGAAACTTAAGAACTTAACAACCGGGTTTCATTTCAGTTGTTTTAAATAATATATATAATCATATCTTATATATATATCAAATCATATTTGGAATTAAAAACCAAGATTAATCTATCAAAATAATTGTAAAATTACTACACGGTCCTCCCACTTCGAAACTTAAAATGAATGTCGATGATGCATGCACTCATCGTCGAAATTATTTTCTAACGGCAGAGAGGGGAGTGCAGAACTTATTTCCTTTAAAAAATTCCTTTTTAAAACATTCCTTTCAAATTATATTGAAATATTCATATCAGAAAATACTTTTAAATAATACTAATATTGTATCCCAAAATCTTTTGAAAGAAATTTCCAAAATCCCCGAACTTAAGTTCTAAAATTTTCCAATTTATATTTATTTTATTTACAAATTTCATTTTCAACCAATACTTATAAATCTTACTACCTAACAAAAAAAATATTACAACCAAATATATCATTTATAAAATTATTACTTCATATACAAAAAATATGTAATAGGCAAAATTATTTCATTTACCTATATTTCGAAACAATATTGTGTCAGTCTGTCCTATTATGTGTTTAGAAATCCCTATCGTTGTCATAGCGTCCTATGCACCAACCAGAATTTATAAATACAAAACAGAACAAATTAACACAATATAAAACCTTTTATAACATTAACAAATAGGCTCTCTCATATATACACACTCAGCAACTCATTCTAGGATATTACTACCCTATTTAATATGAGTCAAACCCCACAAAGCTAAGGTTATCGCTAAACCAAAGCTCTGATACCAACTGTTACGACCTGCCTTTTTGGGCTTTTTAAGCAGACACACATGTTAGACTCAAACCATTCAAAAGGGCAGATTGTTATGGGGCAAATAATAAAAAGAGAAAGAAATAAAACAAATACAGAATCTCATAGCGGAATGACAAAGTATAAAAATCAAATAACAGTTCATGAAGCTGTTTTATAAATACATATGATTATTCTTTACAGCACAAACATCAAAGTTACATAAACATGAATAATTCAATAAAAATATGCAGCAGAATAAATAAAATAGATAATAATAGACAATCTTCGTCTTCGTCCTCCAGAAATAAGGTCTTCAACCCTGAAATGCTCAGGCTGAACCGAGCGAATTGAAAAGACAAAACACTCGAGTCAGAACTAAAAGATCTTATGTAAGTTAAATCAACGGTAAATAAATATGAGTGGAACGGCGTCAGAGATGATTACAGGGTTTGACATCTCCTATCTAGTGTCTAACATGATTGCAGTAACTTAAGAGATGTTCGAGGTTTACATCTCCTAAGGATCCGTTAAACTATCTACTATGTAATACAATACGCCATTATAATAGTATCTACAGTAATGTAAAGTATTAAAATAGCGTTAAGGCGTTACCCATATCCTCCTTAACACATTTTTATATATTCCCATATGATAGAAATGCGGATTACGGATCTTAGGGCTAGGATTAACACTAGAGGGGAGGGGGGGTGAATAGTGTTTATAAAGAATTACTAAATCTTTTTGAGTTTATGTTAATTTAGACACAGATGTATGCAATCTACAGATACAGGAATAATCACAGAAACAAACACAGATGTAGGAATAAAATAAAAGCAGTAAAGGAAAGAACAACCGGATTTTATACTGGTTCGGAGTTACCCTACATCCAGTCCCGCAACACAAGTACGGATTTCCTTTCAAAAGCAATTGTACAATTACACCCTCGATTTCAAGGCTACGAGGTACACCCTCCAGAATCTCAATCCTCTGGGTAGAGATACTTGATTTTCGGGCCACAAGTTTACCCAACTGATTTACCAAGGCTACAATCACACCTTTTCTCGCTTGATTGATTTTAAAGGCCACAATCACACCTTTTCTCGCTTAATAGATTATAAAGAAGTCTATAACTCTGAATAGCACTGAGAACCTTGTTGAGATAGTGATAGAGAATCAAATTAGAAGCAATCAAGTATGATTCAATGTTGATTTCGGCAGAGTAATGATAAGTATATGTATTAAGAAATGTGGAAGAAGAAGAGGAGTGAAAAACCGTAAAATCTCATCTTAAATTCGTTGAAACTGACCCCTATTTATAGAAGAACAACAGTCATGTCCATTGGTAAGGGTTATGGCGAATAGACACTTCTTTTGAAATTTATATTTTAAACACAACTGACACCATGTCGACATGTGGTACTTGGGCATGTCGACATCCCAAAGGATTTTTTGGTGTTTTGATTTTCTTTGAAAATAACTTTTATTTTATATTAAAACTACTTTAAATTTTACAAATATTCATGACTATAGTTAAAATTCATAAGTAAATATAGAGAATAATATATATAGAATTTAACCATAATTTTATACTTAAATCTAAGTATAAATATTAAAAGTCAAATATATTATATTAAAAGATAGTTTAAAATCAGGAGTAATTTGACTTTGAAATTAAAGATAATTTTGAGGCTAAAATTATTTAAAATTAGGATAGAGGGTTTTGAATCTTTTAAAAGGAAAGTTTTGAAAACATGATATAATTTTGAAAAATCATTTTGAATAAAAAGTTAGCGGATACAAAACAATATTCCACTAGTTTTTTCGTAGGTTCCATCCTACTTAGGGTTCCATCCCATTAACAGGCTCGAAGTGGATTCCATTCCACGAATAAATAGGATTTTAAGATGCCGGTGCTTTTCTATGAGTTTTAACAAAAATTCCTAAAAATACTTAACCTTGAAATCTTTAACTCTTGATAATCTTGATACTCATGAGTCTTCTATCTCGATATCTTGAATTTCTATACTGTACAGTCTTCATTCTTGGTACCTGCATGATGAAATCCTGCATATACATATATATATATATATCTAAACTTATAATGTTAGTATTTATAATTTATAATCTATTCTAAGGTTGTTGTCATCAAAACCATCATCTCATGGACTAACAATCTCCCCCTTTTTGATGATAACAACCTTTGTTTATAAAATATTACTTCTATCCTAATAACTCCCCCTAAAACTAATAAACTCCCCCTTAATTTATGCCTAACTACCCTATTTTATATTTCTCCCCTGTCATCAACCAAAACTCACCCCCCTCATTCTTGGGCTTCAGTACCTGCATTGATAAACTATACAACAAAATATATAATATATAGATTAAGAAATAATTATACTTAAGAACATGATAACTAATCAAAGACTATATACATTTCAATGTATATATATGTTTTATACAACAAACTTCAAACCAATATCAAGAAATCAATCCACACAGAGTATCAATCCAAACCAAATCAATCCAAACAAATCAGACAAAGCAAACAAATAAAAATCAAACGTTACATGGAACTTCCACCCATCCTTCTTCTCCAAAGATTGGGTCTGCCTTAATAGCATTCCAATTATCATTATCATTGGTGAGAGAGACAAGAGGATGTGCTTCGTTATCATCCTTGTGCAGAGAGGAGATCATCCATCGTATCGCATCGAAGTGCCTTTCTTGTTCCTTGATCATCTGCATTTGACTCAATTCTAAGTGACGCTGGTTTCGCAGAATAAACGAGAGAATATTCTTGAACGAATTAAGAGTTTCTTTAGGATTTTTAAATAAATTATGAATTGGATTAGCCATAATTGAATTTGTGAAACAAATGAAGGATATAGAAGATAAGAAATAATTTTCAGTGAAGAATTTTGGAAGAAACATGTATATATAGGTGTAGAAATTTGTTTGAAATGAATAGACAAGAGGTAGTTATTCAAATTTCAAATTCAAAATCAATTGTCATTTTTGACCAGTACATGTCGACGTGGTCATAGAGGGGATGTCGACATGGGTTAGTGAAAAATTACGACTATTTTGTGAATAATTGTGTATATATATTTATATACTATACTAACATTTATTCTGGAGATAAGATAAGGTAGATAACAGAAAAGAAATTTCATTTCATTGCATATTAAGATGTTACAATGATTAAGCACTCACCAAACTTCATAAACTTTCGAATTAAACAAATTAAAACGCATACAACAAAATACGAAAAGATAAAACTAGTTAGAGGATGATGATGATGAAGATGGTCCAAGTTTCTTGCTGACTTTGGAAATGAATTTGTTCATCTTGGATGAAATTTTGTCCAACTTCTTACCAACGGATCGTTTAAGAATCCGTTGATTCTCAACAATCGTCTTTTGGTCTTTGAGAAGGGTTTTGGTGGATGGATTAGGAGGATAGTCAATGCTTTCTAAAGAGGTTTCACCTTCTTCTTCTTCAATTTCCATTTCATCCCCTTCTTCTTCTTCTTCCTCTTCTTCCATTTCCTCATGAGCTAAACGCTCTTCCTTTTCGGCAAGGGTCTCATAAGGTTGAAAAACAAACGGAATTTTCATAAGCGAAATGTTGGAATGATTGAAATTTTTTCTAGAAATAAATTATTCGCCTTTGAAATCCACTCCAAAATAGTTAAAAATCCGAGTGAGATGAATTCCATGGTATAAAGTTTCTCACCCATTTCAATATTTTTAGGACGAAGTTCATCCAAAATAACTTACGCCCAATTTATGTCATAATTTCCAAAAAAAGCAAAAAGAGCTTTGCAAACTTTTGAAGTAGGATTGTTAAAATTCCCCAATCTTGGGGTCAAAGTATGTTGCAAAAGAAGATCGACAATTCTTGCCTTTGGTCGAAAATTTCGATTTTTGAATTCAAAATTACCAATCCCTTCAAAAATGTGTTGAAATGTCTCACGATCATTTTAATCGATTTTAAAATTAGAAAGATCTATTCCCGTAGACTTGCGATTGAGAATGGTATCCAAAAGATCACAATTCAAAACAATCCTAGTGCCTTTGACACTACTCCAAATTTCATCCTCATTTTCATGATAAAATCCATGGTTTAAATTAGCATAGAAAATTTTGACAAGATTTGGATAGCAAACAAAATCATTTTGAGAAGCATCAATAAGACTAAGAACTCCATTGTTTGCAAAAAGAGAATCAAGTTCATACGAAGAGAAATCTTGAAAAATAGCAAACTTTCAGGGATGGACTTTGGCATAATTAGCATAATTGATGTATGCTGTTATTGCCTCTGTATCATTAAATAGTTGCTCTTTTATTTTTCTGAAAATTCTCATGGTGGAGGGGTTGCTTGAAGAAGCCATTAAAGTAGAGAGTAGAGAGCTTGAAGTTTTGAAGAGAGAGTTTGAATTTGAAAATGAGAGTGAAAAGATATGATAAAAGATAGCAAATAAATAGATTCTCAAAGGACATATTCTCTGGTCAAAAGTTAGCTTTTCAGAGAATTGAATGAAGTGAAAAGGTGGAGGGAAATTCAAACATTTGAATTCAAATTTTGAAATTTAAATTCTGGTACCCATGTCGACATCATGGTAGGGACCATGTCGACATGTGCCAGTGAATTTTGATAATTTATTTTTCCTAAGATTTCTAATAAATTAATATATAAATATACTTATTATTTTTAATGCCTATATATATATCTGAAATATGATTAAACTCCTAGCATATTTCATAAAATATTATTATACTATTAAAAAATAAAAAAAATAAAAAAAAATAAAAAACTAGAAAATAAATTTTAAAATTCAAACAACACACCAATTCAAAATCAATCAATCAAACAATCAAGTAACTAATTCTAAGCAAGCAATTTCAACCAATTGTATTGTAAACGTGTACCTTTTTCTGAGTCCGTTTCTTTGAATTCGTCGAAGTCATGAACAGCTGTGAAACACAAATTCGAATTATCTGTCTTCTGATCGTCATCACTTGAGGACGAATCTGAGTCATCTAGAGTAGCAGTAAATGCACGCTTCCGTTTCTTTGCTGGATCATTGTTCATGGGAGGGTTTTGCCTATTTGGATATGGACAGCCTCTTTTGAAATGGTCTGGTTCATCACAGTTGTAACATTTGTCATTATTTGGCACGACATTCTGATTTCCAGAATTCTTATAGTTGTTTCTCTTGAGATTATTCATCTTTCTGTATTTCAAGAATTTCCTAAAATTTCTGGTCATAAAGGCTATCTCTTCATCATTATCACTGTTTGAGTCTGATCCATCGGTCAATGCATTGAATGCCATTGATTTCTTTTCAGATGATTTACTTTCTCTTCGCCCAATCATTTGAACTTCATACGACATTAGACTTTCAATTATTTCTTCTATCTTTAAAGTACTGATGTCATTTGCCTCTTCGATCGCAAGTGTCTTTTGATCCCATTCTGGAGTTAGAGAGTTTAAAATCTTTCTGACTTGATCTTCTTCAGAAAATTCTTTTCCCAAAGATATTAGAGAATGCACAATATCCTGAAATCTACTATACATATCTGAAATAGACTCATTAGGATTCATTTTAAATAATTGAAACTAATTTGTGAGCATGGAAATTTTGGTCTGTTTAACTTTGCTTGTTCCTTCGTGAGTAACTTGCAAAGTTTTTCAGATTTCATATGCAGAATTACAAACTGACACTCTATTGAATTCATATCTATATAGTGAACAAAACAGAATATTCATTGCCTTACAATTATTTTGTGCAACAGTCTATTTTTCAGCAATCCACTGTGCAAAATTAGTTGTGAGTTCAGAATATTCAGTTTGTGTGATATTCCAAGTGTCTAATCCTGTAGATTGTAAATATATTTTCATCCTACATGCCCAATATACATAGTTGCTACCATTAAAAAGTGGTGGTTTGATAGTAGATTGACCCTCTAAAAATGAACTACTGACAGGGATACTAGTGTTAGTAACAGTATCAGTGTTGGTAGCCATTGTGAAAACTTTTCAAAAATCAGATTATGAAACTCTGAAAACCTGGCTCTGATACCAATTGCTAGAAATGCGGATTACGGATCTTAAGGATAGGATTAACACTAGAGGGGGAGGGGTAAATAGTGTTTATAAAGAATTACTAAATCTTTTTGAGTTTATGTTAATTTAGACACAGATGTACGCAATCTACAGATACAGGGATAATCACAGAAACAAACACAGAAGCAGAAATTAAATAAAAGCAGTAAAGGAAAGAACACATCGGATTTTATACTGGTTCGGAGTTACCGTACATCCAGTCCCACAACACAAGTACAGATTTCCTTTCAAAAGCAATTGTACAATTACACCCTCGATTTCAAGGCTACGACGTACACCCTCCATAATTTCAATCCTCTGGGTAGAGATACGTGATTTTCGGGCCACAAGTTTACCCAATTGATTTACCAAGGCTACAATCACACCTTTTCTCTCTTGATTGATTTTCAAGGATACAATCACACCTTTTCTCGCTTAATAGATTACAAAGAAGTCTATAACTCTAAATAGCACTGAGAATCTTGTTGAGATAGTGATAGAGAATCAAACTAGAAGTAATCAAGTATGATTCAATGTTGACTTCGGCAGAGTAATGATAAGAATATGTAAGAAACGTGGAAGAAGAAGAGGAGTGAAAAAATAGAAAATCTCATCTTAAATTTTTTGAAACTGACCCCTATTTATAGAAGAACAACAGTCATGTCCATTGGTGAAGGGTTATGGCGAATAGACACTTCTTTTGAAATTTAAATTTTAAACACAACTGACACCATGTCGACATGGGGTACTTGGGCATGTCGACATCCCAAAGGATTTTTTGGTGTTTTGATTTTCTTTGAAAATAACTTTTATTTTATATTAAAACTATTTTAAACTTTCTAAATATTCTTAACTATAGTTAAAATTCATAAGTAAATATAGAGAATAATATATATAGAATTTAACTATAATTTTATATTTAAATCTAAGTATAAATATTAAAAGTTAAATATATTATATTAAAAGATAGTTTAAAATCAGGAGTAATTTGACTTTGAAATTAAAGATAATTTTGAGGCTAAAATTATTTAAAATTAGGATAGAGGGTTTTGAATCTTTTAAAAGGAAAGTTTTGAAAACATTTTGAAAACAGGATATAATTTTGAAAAATCATTTTGAATAAAAAGTTAGCAGATACAAAACAATGTTCCACTAGATTTTTCATAGGTTCCATCCTACTTGGGGTTCCATCCCTTTAACAGGCTCGAAGTGGATTCCATTCCACGAATAAATTGGATGTTAAGATGCCAGTGCTTTTCTATGAGTTTTAACAAAAATTCCTAAAAATATTTAACCTTCAAATCTTGAACTCTTGATAATCTTGATATTCATGATTGTTCTATCTCGATATCTTGAATTTCTATACTGTACAGTCTTCATTCTTTGTACCTACATGATGAAATCCTGCATATACATATATATCTAAACTTATAATGTTAGTATTTATATTTTATAATCTATTCTAAGGTTGTTGTCATCAAAACCATCATCTCACGGACTAACACCATAGTCTATGCAGTATCGTAATTTCTCTGCAAACTGAAGGGCTATAAGAGGGCACTCCATAGGTATGGTACAAAACAAACTCGTAAAAGGAGCTCCAGGGCATGTGAACACGGCACTCAAGGCAATGCCATGGTAGATTTACCAATTGCAGAACCGGGCTGGTGGTAACAAATAACAGCTACTACCGCCCACCTCGGAACACACTCCCAAATCAAAGTCAAGGGGTGGCCACCAAATCATCACAAATGTAATAAAATGGTATCGAAGATGCGTGTCCGATCGGAGGAACGACCTCGCTTGGCACAGATATAGCTCCTGTTTAGTCACATCTTAGCTGACTCACGGAAGTCAAGGTCATGTCATACCTTATATAGAAATTATTCACCAAACCATCCTACTTCATTTCTGGAATCTCCACCACGTACACAGTTGTTAAAGTAGTTTTCGGTATTGGCAGAGAGTATGAAGATATCCAATCCCGGTCTCTTTAACAACCCAATGCTTATTACACAACGGATGGTTCTTTTACATTTCAAAAGTCAATTCACAATTAATATCAAAATATCTTATTCTCAAAACCGTATCACTTTCGAAATCATATTCACTTTGAAATCATATTCACTTTCAACTTATATTCACTTTCAAATCATACCGTTCCCAAAATCATAATTTCTTCGAAAAATCATATTTCCAAAATAGGTTAAATCCTTACTTCAAAATCATCATATTAAATTAATTATAACATTTAAATCCCAATTTTGGTTATAACATCATTTAACTTTATTCTCTTTTCAACAGATGAATTGAATATAACACTTCTACTTTACTTAGTTTGAAATTTTGAAAATAGTTTAAATAGTTATAAATAGTTAAAATAGTTGTAATAGTTAAATTTTAGCTTAAATGTGTTGTTAAATTGATTTAGATAGTTAAATGGATTTAAATTAGATTCAATATATTAAAATAGATTAAATAGCTTTAAATATAGATTAATTAGATTTAAAATAAGTTAAAATGGGTTAATTAGTTTTATATTAAATTAAATGGATAAAAATAAGTAAAATGATTTAATATAGTTAATATAGGTTAAAATTGTTTAATAATTTGAAAACCTTAAAATTTAGAATCTTTAAAATAATATATTTTTAAAAACAGTTTATATTGAAACATGAATTTGAAATCTATATCAATTTAAACTATTTATTTCATTCCAACACATTTAGACCATTTCAATTTCAAAAACCCAGTTTCAAGTTTTCAATTCAAATCCTCAATAAAATATTTGATTTAATATCACTCCCAATCCGTGTTGAAGTATCAATTTAATTTACTCCAATTTCAATATATTTCAAAGTTATACTTCAAACAAATTCAATAACTCAATTCCGATAAAATTTCATTTATACTTCAAAATCCAACTTTAAAATTTCAATTTTATTTCTTAAAGTAGTTCCTTCAAACCAATTTACATTTCAACGTAAGACTTGATTTTCCAATATAATTCAATTTTGTATAAATCAAATTTTATTTCAAAATATCATTAACGGGATTCGAAATCACGGATCTAAAATCATTTAATTAACTAATCCGGTGTCCGTATATAATTCTTTTCCCTATGATCAAGTGATACAGATATTTATCATTTCAATCCGCAATTTAAAATTTTACGGTTATATATCATTTCAAACCGCAATCTCGAATACATGTAAAATTCCATAAAATCGCTGGAGTCTATCATTTCAAACCATAACGATTTTTCCCTAATCTATAGATCATTCGGGTATGTATAGTTTCAAACCATAGGGAACTTGTAGAGTGCTAATTGTATATAAATCAAACACATCATCCAATCATCAAATATTAACAATCAAGATCCATCATAATCACTATTCAATTTAATCAATAAATATCAACAATTAGCTAATTATCACTAACAGGTATTTAACTGGCAATTTAAATTCAATAATAAATTAAATGACAATTTTATACAAAATAATTCAAATTAACAGGAATACCAATTTAAATATACCAAACAGCCATAAATAAACTTAAAATCACATCACACATTTAATCTAACTAACATAAGAAATTTTAGATGTTGTGAGTGGGTCAAAACACTCACCTTTGAATTTCAATCGATTTGAAATGCAAATAAAGGCCCAAATTTCAACAGTCTCAGAATTCTTTCAAACTAGCGTCAAAATGTCTAGAATTCCGTTACGATTCCGACAAAACAAACCGCATGTGAAACAGAGTTTGCATGCAAAAGTTATTCGAATTAGAAATTTCAATTTTGAATTTAAACAAAAATAAAAGGGAAAATACGGTGTTGACACATCACCGTCCCTCCCAGCAAAGACCGTGCCCACGCTGAAGCGAACCCATGAAACACGTCCTCTGCTCTATGTTGACCAACGATTACATCACCCAGACGTCGCCGATTACCATGGAACGACCCTCACGACTGCCCCCTACCGTTGCCCATCGACTAACCCCGGTCCGGTCGCGAAAAGTTCCTCCGGCCACCATGTGAAAACCATGATTTTTGAACCCTAAAACGTAAATCAGGTTGCCACAGGTCGTGTTAGGCCATGAGACCACCACCAATCGACTCCACAAGACTCTCTTTCCAAAACCCATATTCCAGTTTCAGAAATCGTTGCCAAAATCAAAAACGCTTAAATCGGCAATTAAGTTTCGTTATTTATGCCCTTTGACTGCGATTTCTGCTTAACTCGTGCAATGTTACGAAAAACGAGCACTAAATGTAGGTTCCATTCGTCGAGACCTTTCCAACGATATATAATTCAATATATTTTGAGAAGTTTTAATTTTGGAATTGAATTTGAGGGTTTGGGAATTGGAGTCTTTTTCATCCATTGGAACGGAGAAGCCACAGAAAAATATACATACAGAATTAAGAAATAGAAAGACTGCTAGGGTTTATAACGACTATTTATAGGCAAAGCTGAAAACAGAAAGAATGGACCAGATCGATTTGGATTGGAACAATAAACGACCCGAAAAACCCGTTCTGCCTCCGGAACGAAAATGGGTGATCACATATATCAAAATAGATGTTTTCGGTAATTTTAAACTCAATGGAACATGTTTCAAGTCCTAATTCCATCGTATGAAGAAGTTATGTTAAAATTAGCTTATTTCAAATTGATTTCAATTGAATTTAATTGATTTCTAGGCGTTTCGATCCCGTAATCAAATGAAAAGTCCTATTGCTACGAAATTTGAAATCCTATAATAATTCACCGTTACGGGTCCGATGAAACTAGTTTCATCAAAATCCGAGTCAGTGGCCAAAATGGCTACTTTCACGTTAATTAAATAAATTAATATTAAATTAATTAAATCACTTTTTAATTCAATATTTATTAACCAACAAATTTCATCATTTTTGATTACTTGGACATTTATAATGATTCAAAACAAGTTTACACATCAATTCAGTGTTTATAAATTACTAATTACTGCGTTCAATTTCAACTGTAATTAAATCCAATTAATTTAAATTAATTTCAATAAATTGTTTAAAATTTGTTTTCAAACTTTATATTCAATCGATTATTCAAATAACATAGTTAATATTTGTTGATGCCTTATTTCACTAATAGGCTACATTTCAATCTTTTATTTGTATTAACTACTATAATCCAATTATATTGAATTTTGTCAATTTCACACGTTAAATAAAATTTAAAATCCCAAATTGATTTATTTATCCTGACTTCTTTATTTTATTAAATCAATTATTATATTATAAATATAATTAACATTTATATTCATTTTATTACATTCATAATTTACAGTTATTGCCTTAACTCCCATAAATGTAACATTTATTTACATTTAATTCCAATTAATTTCCTATTAAATTTTATAGACTAATTAAATAGGTAACTTATAATAATTGTCACCATTGACTTTTAATCACATTTATAGGTTTATTGTTTTCAAACAAATGTTACCATTACTTAAATAATACTGATTTTATTCAATTACCATTAACTATTTATTATTTCATTAGTTAATTCAATATTTACATTTGTTTCCTTATATTAAATTCACAACCAAGTTATAACATTTATATTATTTCAATTATATAATACTGATTTTATTCAATTATTATTAACTGTATATTATTTCATTAGTTAATTCAATATTTACATTTGTTTCCTTATATTAAATTCATAATCAAGTTATAACATTTATATTATTTCAATTGATTGGAATTTCATCCGAATTATTAAAAATGGACTTAAATTAACATTATTACATTTTATTTTAGTTTTTATTATCATAAACACACCACAAATTTTATTTCTTCCAACATTAAATAACAAAATCATATTAAATTATCTATTTTCAATTATCGAAAATTACGGACCGTTACAATTGGTGACTGATAAGGGGAGGCAAATAAAGTTGCAAGCAAAGACACCAATTCAGCTTTCTGGAAGAAATCCTCTGGGCGATAACAACGGAGACTGCTAAACTTTTGTGCACTAGCAAGCGGTCGCCTCTTGTGACATATGAACGGGATTGAGCATCCATTTGGTCATGTGTCTGTGCACTGATGCTTGCACGAGGCTGAGAATTTTAGTTTCCTGACACAAACATGAGAATCAACTATAGTAGCATTTAAAAGCTCAACGCCTTCAATAACCTACGCAGTTTCATATGCACCTCCAGACAACTATGACCTTTCATTTACATAAATGCCTCCAAGTGTTATGTTAGCAAGCTCTCCATGATCAAGTGTTGCGACTTCAGCTCCCTCCCTTTCTTTCAGATTGCGAGACACATCAGGGTCAAGAAGTACATGGTCGGTTCTCTCATCGAGATCAATTGAGAACCGAGCAGCTGTCTCAAATACTCCAAACTTCCTTGATGGAATGAGGCTGGGGTGAGGCCATCTCTGAAGAAGTGACAATTCACCGTGGCATAAAAAACTTCTAGAGATTGTAGAACTGGAAAATGAAGTTAACATCGGATGAAGGTGAGACATGTCGGCTGGAGTTGGTTAAGGGTGAAGACCGCTGATATGGGGAGAAATTGCGGCAATGGGGCTACTAATCAAATATCACCTACCTTATTGATGCCCAAATTTTCCACAATTAAAGCAGCGAATTGGGTCTCGACAAAGCGCCTCTGTGGTTCTTAACCCTACATCGAAGACGTGTTGTCTTGATGCTTCGGTTGGAACGTCGAATCCAAGGTCAGGGGTTTGGGAGTTGGATTTGGAATAAAATAGAAAATCAAGTAAGAATATTAGTCTTCCCAATGTATTTAAAAATATTATAAATAAGAAAAGTAAAATATGTATTAGAAAAGTAGATATTGGTCAAGTGCTTTAACATCTTGTATTAGCTTAATGAAATTTAATAGCATTTGCCAGTGCGCTCCTCTACTCTACACTGGAGATGAGTGGCCAAATCCTTTTTTATTGTGATGTAACTCATTTTGAGTGGCTTCTCACTTTCTTTAATTTTTATATTAAAAAGGAAGTCTATTCGGCAATTGGAAGAAATTTGTTTGATTTTCTCGTGGGACTAGTGCTCAAACAAAAAACTTTATACGGTCTTCTATAAACCATCTCTGTTACTAGTGTGTAACCCATGCGTTGCACATGGTAATATTATTAAAAAATATTTTTTATATTTTAGTTATTGCAGAAAATACTTTTTATTGTGGAATATATGATTTACTGCGATATATTAATCATAAATTAAAATGATACGCAACGCTTGGATATAAGATTGATGGTTTAATCATTCTTAACTACATATCTCGATAAAAATTAATGTCTCAACTCAAAAATAATTAAAAATTAGAAATTAAAATTGAAAATAATGTATGTGTAAGTAATTTATGTTATGCGACATACATTTTTATATATATATAAGTGAATAAATAATTTTATCATTTTTGTTAAAATCAACGTTTTAAATTTCCTTCATCTCACCCGAGATAGAAATACGAGATTTTCTCCGAAATTCGAGATTTGACAACTTGGTTAGTTATCAGAGTTTTAAATCTTTCATTTCAACCAAGATATCAGCTTGAGATTTTCTCCAAAATTGATATTTGAAACCTTGGTTAACATGATTATTGTCTATATATTGAATGCCATTTTTTCAAAGTACTCATAAATGGATTGATGAACATAAATAATTAAATTTAATTTAATAAATTGAATTAACAATCAATGTAAGTAATTAAAAATAAGGAGTTGGATGCAAAAAAGTTGAAGAAAACTGAGAAGAGTTTTTTTCTTCATATTTGTAATTGAGAAGAGCATATTATGGTTAGCTTACCTATGCGAACTTTTGTCCATTATTTAGTTTTCACTTTAATTTTATCCTTGTAATTAACCATAGATTTCATGTTGTTGTAGGAGGGTCATGCGTAGAGCTTTAATAATTGTAAAATAATGTTATGTAGCATTTAGTTGATCGGTTGTGAGTTGGGTATGGTTTAATAATATATTGAAAGTGAGAATACTTATACAATCTAATTTTTACCGGTGTAATATGTGTGTTCACATTGTAGTGTTGTAAATTATAAATTTATCTTTTTAAAGGTTGTTAAAATTGAAATTATGTTACGCATTAGACGATATTTTTTTAAGATAAAAGAATTAGATAGTAAAAGAGTTATTGTTATTATTTATGTATACATTTTATGTTATATGATTTAAATATCTTTATATCTGAATAAAGAAATATTTTTATTATTTTTCTCATATATATAAATATTGTTTATATTGAAATTCCCGTATTTTTAAGATCTATTAGATGGGTTAATAAATATATATTAGTTAATCATATTTATATTTATTTAAATAGTTTAAAATAAAATCACACAATTAGTTAAATATATGGACTTTAATGTAAAATAATAGGAGATAATTGAGATGGGTTTCTAAGCAATTGTAAAAAATATAAAATTTCGGCATTTGAAGTTAATAGAATTTATGGCGAAATGTATGATAAATTCATTCAGTAAATAAATGATAAAATAGTTTTTTTGATTTTCATTAATGCATATAATTTATGTTATGTTATATATATATATATATATATATATATATATATATATTTGTATCCAAATGATATTTTTACAAATTTTTTGACGCACCTATAACGTGCAGCTTTTAGGATTTATTAATAAATATTACTTGACTAAGTTTATCTATTAGTTTAAAGTTTGAATTATGTAGATAATTTAAATGTGTGGACTTTAGTGTAAAATCTGGAAAAGAATCGTTAAAGATTTGTAACTAACTGTAGATTTAAAAAAATAGATATTTGAAAGCAAAATTGTGTGAAAAGTTTAGTAGAACAATTGTATAGTGCTAAATTATAGGATTTTGAAAATAAAATATTTCAGGAGAGTAGAGATAACTCCTAGAATTAAGGGGAGAGCTTGAAATTCTTCTGCTTTACTATTTTTTTTTAAAATGTATTAAAAAAGGCCAAGTCCCAAAAGAGTTAAACGGGTAAAGACCCGATACATCACATATCTAAACCCTAGAGACAACTACCGCGGACACATATGTTGCCTCCATTCCGAAAATACAGAAAATAAAATAATGCGGAGCTCCAACCACCGCAATGCTTCCAGACTTTAGATCTGAAGAAGTTTCATGAGAAATTGTCTTCATGGGGGCTTCCACGCCTTTAACTTTTTAGATTGTAGTCTATCAAACTCAGGAACGAGGCATAAGTGGTGAAGTCTCGTTGTTTTTGCCTTCGTATCCTTGGAGCTAGCCTCTTTACTAAGATAAATGCTTCTAGACTTTAGATCTGAAGATGTATGGAAAATCAAAGCTTGATCCTCTTTTAAATTAGTACTTGAATGCTCGGCAGAACAAATTGAGGAAGATTTGCTGGATTCTCCTTTACTCCAGACAGACAAGTGGTAGATCTGTTTGTTTAACTTGCTTAAGTAGAAGGAGTCTCCTAATCTTTGTTCGCTGATGGCCAGGAGAAAATTGTTGTCGTCTTCAACAATACCACAGCTCCTCCTGCTTGAATCAGGTATAATTTTTTTTGTATTAGTGTGAGATTCATTATCAAAATTAGAATTGTTACTAAGATAAGCCTTGTTACTTCCCTTGCAAGCTTTGAGCTGATTGACAGGGAGGTTGTCAGCAGTGAACTTGTTAGTTCCATTAACCTGAGCCAAAGAAGATTAGTGCTTGTCATAATTTTTGGCTTTAACTTTATAGTCTGCAGCATTTGTCTTAATGTTATTGCTTTGAAGGTGACAGTCATTAAGAAGCAGATGCTCAAAGTTGAATGGACGGCTATTCCTATTCATATTAGGTGAAAGAGTATGAAAATTATTATTAGAAAATTCCTTATAACTAGGATTAATACTGATAAGGTGTTTTCTTCCCTTATAGGAAATATTCCTGGCATGGATATTGGAGCAGCAACCTTCAACAGAGGCACTGGGATCAATGGACTCTGTTGACTTTCCCAGGCATCTTCTACTAGTAGCGTGATATTGGGAAATTTTTGATAAAATTTTCCCTTTGTAAGTATTCTTCAACATAGTCTTCATAGTTATCATCTTCTAATATATTATGAGTTCGATTGCTGTTTCTGTTGGTATTGCTTTCTTTTTGAAGAATGATATTGAATTCTATTTCAATGATTTTTCAAAGTTGTATGCTATCAGTTTCAACTTTTTATTATGAAGCCTATTGTTTCTCTCTTTCCAAGTAAAGTAGATAACTGTAGTAAGAACAATAGTTGCTTTGTTAAATTTTTCTTTCTTGCCTTTGAATGTTTTCTGAAATATTGTATGTTATCTTTTATGTTTTGGAGAGCCAAATGTTGATTTAGATTGAGCTTATTTTTGGCAATGAACCAAACATGTCTAGAGTATGAGCAATCGAAAAAGAGATGATCAGTATTTTCAATTTTCGTTTCACAACGTAGGCAATTGATATTTACAGAGTTTTTATTCCATTTTCCACATCTTTCTCTTGTTGGCGGACAATTTAATAATGCAAAGTAGGTACAGAAAGCCATTTTTGGGCAGTTGGCTGAATTCCAAACTGATTTATACCAATCAACTTCCACTTCCCTTCCTTTTAAGAAGTCCCAAATATTTTTGAAAGAAAATTTTCCTTTTAAAGGTAATTTCTAGCACCAAACATCTTCTTCTTCATACGGGTCAGTTGCTATTTTCTTAATTGTAGAGTTGAAGAAAGTAGCTGCAGGATATGCTTGAGTATTCCAAATTGAATTTTGAATGATACTGTCGACTTTAGCATAGACTTTTCCAAAACAATAAAGATTATTCCAACCTAGTAAATTGATAAGAGAATTATCATTGATCCAAGGATCAAACCAGAAGCTGGTGTGACTACCATCTTTAAATTTTCTCTCTAAAAGTTTGGCTCCAATTTCCCTGCATTTTAGAATATTTTTCCAAGCATAGGAATAGTGGTTTTCAATGGGCATGGACAAGAAATTTTTGTTTTTGACATATTTAGCTCTCATGCATTCAGCCCAAAGTGTTTTGCCTTCTATGGATTTCGAAAAAAGCTTAAACTTGCATGCTTCATTAATATCTGAAAAGTTTCTGATTCCTAATCCCCTTGCTTTCTTAGTTTTTGTAATAATGTTCCGAGAGATTTTATGAAATTTTCCATTCCGGATGAAGTTGGCATATAGTTTTTCAATTTTCTCCATAGTTTTTGCTGGAATATTGTGAGATTGCATCCAGTACATGATGACTGCAGTGATGACAGTATGAACTAGCTCTACTCTTCCTGCAGTAGATAGCATTTTACATGGCCAATTGTTTATTTTACTTTGAATGGTATGGTATAATTTGACACAATCTCTTTCTTTGATCTGGTTGTTACTGAGGAGGAGTCCAAGATATTTAATAGGGAGGTCACTCTGTTGGAATTTTAGAATATTTAGGATCTCCATCTTGTTCTTACAAGCTTTACTGAAAAAAATTGCTTTTATTTTCATTAATTTGTATACCAGCTTGCTGACCGAGGTTGTCAAAAAATTTCTTAGTAGTACCTGCAGTTTGTATCTGCATTTAAAAAAAATTAATAAGTCATCGGCATATAATAAATGAGAAATTCTAGGAATAATCTAATTAATTGGTTTTAAGTTGTTAAACAACAGTTGCTTATCCATTTGTAATGTAAAATATTCCATAGCGATTGTGAATAAGTAAGGAGACAGCAGATCTCCTTGTCCAATACCTCCGTTGCAATGGATGAATCCGCAAGGAGATCCATTAATAAGTATGGAATAAGATACATTACAAATACATTCCTTAACTAGGTTGTAGAATTTTTCATTGAAACCTAGTTGACTCATCATATGAATAATAAAGCTTCTGTTTATTTTGTCAAATGCATTGTGTAAATCAATTTTGAGGCACATTTTATTTTTGCCAGCCTGATTAAAGTCCCTTAATAATTCATGGGAAAGTAGAATGTTCTCAACTATAAGCCTGTCTGGTATAAAAGCACATTGATTTTTTGAAATGAGGAATTTTAGAATTTTTTTAATTCTATTACTTAAAATAGAAGCTATAATTTTATACAAGAAATTACAACATGCAATTGGCCTATACTCCCCAAGGCAGGAAGGGTTTTTGGTTTTAGGGACAAGTGTTATAAAAGTATGATTTATGGTTTTTTAAAAGCCTACCAGTTGAGAAAAATTCATTGATAGCCTCAAGAATCATGGTTTTTAAAACATCCCAATGAGTTTTATAGGATTTAGCCCCAAAACCATCTGGGCCTGGACTTTTATCATCTTTAGCTGAGAAAACAATTTTTTTTATGTCATCTAAACCTATAGGAGCAAGAAGGATTTCCTCACTATTAGGATGAAGTAAGAATTTAGGAGAAATAGTTGGAAAAGTATTTGGACTTTCCTCAGAATTAAACAGATCAAAGAAGAAAAGAATAGCTTCCTTCTCTAATAGAGAGGCATCATTAATTATCTTACCATTGCTATTGATTAATTTTTCTATGTTGTTATGATGCTTTCTACAAGACATTTTTGCATAGAAAAATTTGGTTGGCAAGTCCCCATGAGAAAGCCAGTTAACTTTAGCTTTCTGTCTAAGATTAGCAGCCTCAGAGTGAAGTGAATTGGAAAGTTTTTTTTGCAAATGATTTTTTTAATATTTGTTTGGTCTGAGCATTCAAAGTCAATACTGTCTTGTTATTTCACACATTCTTCTCTTATTTGATTGATTTCATTTTTTCTTTTGCTATTGTTTAGATTCCATGCTTTGGGATTTCCGTTTAAGTCAATACTGTCTTGTTAATTTCATTTTTTATTTTGTTATTGTTCAGATTCCATGCTTTGAGATTTTCTTTAGTATGTTGAAGGAATTTTCTAAGTGTAAATTAGGAAGAACCTTTTGAAGAAAATTGTATACAGTTTTGAGTGATGTTTTTATAATCAGCGTCCTGAACCCAACCATTCTTAAATCTAAAAGGAAATTTTTTTTCTTGATTGAAATGTTTTGGGATATAATAAGCTGAATAGGTGTATGGTCACTAGTGTATTAGGGTAAGGTGCAACAATTAAAGTCATAGAAATGATTGATGAAAGTTCGATTGACTAGGATTCTATCAAGCTTACAATGAATATTTCTATATTCACCTGATTTCCAGTTGAATTTATTACCTTTGATGTTAGGTTCAATAAGTCCAGTTTTAATGAGAAAGTTAGAGAAGAATTCCAATTTTTTGAATGGAATTGGAATTCCTCCTCTTTTTTCATTAACTTTCATAACAGTATTAAAATCTCCCATAATCACCCAAGGGGAATTAATATTTGAATTGAAGTGATCCAGAGAGTTCCAGAGGCGAGTTCTTTCATTTTCAGAATTAGAGGCATAAATAAAAGAGACAGAAATTTGGAGGCCTCCTTTATTTTTAAAATTGCAGTGAATATATTGAAGATTAAGAGTAAATTTGCAAAGGTCCCAGATGTTGGTATCCCAAAAAACAATGATCTTACCATTTCCCCCATCGAATTATTGTGGATAAGATGCCAATTGTTTAGGTTATTAATCCTAAGCAAATCAATGTTTTTATTAGAGAGTTTATGTTCTAAATTGCCTACTAAAGATGGTTTCTAGGTAAGCAATAAATTTGTAAGGTCTAATTTCCTTTCAAGGGAATTAAGACCTCTCACATTCCAACCAATAATATTCATAATTATAAATGTATAAAGGATATATCAGCAGCAAAATTGATATTTTGCATCTTATTCCCATGCTTTCAGTAGCCTTCTCCCCTTTCCTTTTACAGTCTTTTTTACCTTGAATTTTGAGAAACTCCGCCCATTTAGGGTTTTTCATTATGTATTTCTTCTCAAATAGATTGGAATTTGGAGTTGGACAATTATCTGCATTTTTATTCATTATTTCATGGATATATTTTTCCTAGCTTTCTTTCTTTTGCCGTTGAAGGAGAAGAGGAGGCGGAGGAGAAAAGTAATCCAGCATTCTCTAACATAGATTCAGGCAAAGCTGTGCTTTTTGAGGAACAGTTTTTTAAGAGTGTTATATCTACTATTTGTGAATCATTTGTATCTATGTCTGTAACTAAAATTGCTTTTTCCTGCTTGGGAGGGAGGAGGAAGCAAGAACTGTTCTTTATAATCCCTTTTGCTCTGAGCTTTATTACTTTAGTTTACCTGAAAATTGCCATTTGGATCTGAAAGAGCAAGATCTGTCTCAGTCATTTGCTGATCAGTATCTATGGCTACATTAAGATTTGAGGTATTTGCTTTATTGTTTCTTGATATGTCTTGTGAAATGGGACTCTCAGATTGCTTAGTCAAATCAATAGAACTCTTTTTAGTATTTCCTTTTGTAGCCACTGAGTTTGAAATAATTTCAATATTTTGAAAAGAATTTCCAGAATCCAAAATACTAACAGGAACAGAGGGAATAGAGATATTAGTATCAGGAGAAATTTCCTTCGAAAGCGGATTTTGTTGATTTAAACCACTTATGTTTTCTAGAACTGTCAAATTTCTTTTATCCAAATTATTATTGGAAGATTCTCTTTCTTTCCAAATAGCTTTCCAAGAGCTAGATTTTGAGAGGTGTCCAAAGTAAGCATATTTTAGACATCGAGGTGGAATGAATTCATATTCAATTTTTTGTGTAATGCTTTCACCATCATGCATATAAATTAAAGCATGATCTGGTAATTCATTTGTAGTTCTTATTTCAACTAATATTCTGGCGTAGTTGAGGCGAGTCTCCTTTGCTGTAGGCTCATCTAGCTTTAGCGGGTTACCCACTACGTTAGCAATGGCAGCAAAAGCCTCATTGTCCCATAGTCTGAGATTTAGTTCACGCAACCTAATCCAGATTGGATAGGTAGAAAGAAGATCACGGTCAATAATCAGATTCTTGTCCCATCTTTCCAAGATTATTAACTTGCCTCTAATAAAGAAAGGGCCATTTTGAGTAACTTTGATGCAATATTGTTCATCTGAAAATCTGATGATAAAGAAACCATTGTTTCTTGTGAAGATTTCGAAATTACCAATCGGGTTCTAAGTTTTTGAAACAAAGTTCCTGAAGTGACGATAATATGGACGAGTGCCATATACATAGGCTATAATAGAGTTATTCCACTTACTCTCTATCCTTCGGCTTATCTCCTCCTTAACAACAACTATTTTCTTATCTCCTAATTTAATGGGAGCAGAAAAGTTTAAATCAACAGTAGTTTTGAAGCCACCGTTCTTAACTAAATCTGCCCAGGATGATGATGGCTTGGAAGAATTGTGTATAGCATATATATTGTAACGACCCGCAAATCTGTACCCCTTGAGTCAAAACTATTCTACATCAATCAACTCAAGATGAACGGAAATACGAACCATTTGGGTTAAAGAAGAAGAGGTAGAAGAAGAAAATAGAAAACAACATCAGAATCTAACCATCGCAGCGGAATAAAATATAATAGATAATAAATGATCTTTACACAAAAACAAATATATCTGTTTATACATTACATCATCAGAGTACATCAATCACATAACATACAATTGGACAGTAATCATAACCTGTCCTCACACAACTGAATACACAGCGGAATATAAATCAAGTACGGAAGTACGTATCGCCATCCAGCTCGTCTCCTGAGCTCCACAGCATCATGTCCTGTATTCTATAATACTCGGTCTGACCCGAGCATTATAATTAAATAATGCCCGAGTAAGTTTGGAATACCAGCGTGAGAAATCACACTCAAATTGATTATTAAAGTTTCAAAATCCTTTTGAAAGCAAAAGCATCTCGTAAGACCATGTCACAAATAAACAAGTCGGGTTTTTACCTTACGATAGCTAAAACACTTTTTATTAAAATCCTCTGATATTATAATAGGGTCTATTTACAAATACTTATTTAAATAGCCGAAATTGTTACATGATTAAATTCCAGCTACTAGCCATAAAGTGGGTAATACAAACAAAAATCGTAAAGGCATGTAGGCGAATGGATTTCCAACTAACGACTAGGCGCTGGGGTACCACCTGTCATGGTACCTGGTCTAGATCAGCATACCAAGGATCACTCCCGACCCCCTGCAACACAAGAACGGGACTACCACTTACTGGATAATTCCGAGTAAGATCACCCCACGGTTGTGATCAGCAACCGCACCACTAAGCCAAATAAAAAGGGACATCTAGACAGGGATGACCTCACCCAGAAATGGGTGCCGCCCACCTAGCCTTGCTGCATAACCCCTGATTTTCAGCCATTCCCGGTTGATGAGGCTTGAGGCTAAGAGTTACCTTTTAGAACGTTTCACTTAGAATGCCCATCGTCCACCTGAAGATGTTTCGAAAGCATTCATCCATACAAGTCCGTCCCGGGTTCGAATGGAACCGAAGGCACTACTCCTACTACATCCATTTTGGAATTATCCTCAGGATTAGGAGCGACTAGCCCTTGCACTTCATTGCTCCATCTTCGACTCTGAACTCGTTTTTCCACGAAAACGTACAAACCGGGTTGAAGTGGTTTTCGATAAATTAATCCCGATCCCGGTCTCTTCGAAACGATCAGCGCATTGTCCAATATTGATAGTCAGTTATTTAACTATCAATTAACTTTCACAAACAACCATCAGCCATAAATAATTTCACCAAATTATTAATTAACCTCAAAATATCTTCGCAGGATATATTTCCATTTCAACCCTTTTGAAAACAGTTGTCAACCTACACACTTCTCATGGAATAAATTCCCAAATATTTATTTCCACTTAAAATACCAAGTACAAAGCTTTAGATTTTTGAAATAACTTTAGAACACTTTATTATAAAATATACTTTAGCATTTATATTGAAAACTATTTCAATACTTTATTACAAAAAATATATTAGGAATATTTAAAATGAGGCTACTTAATAAAATATAAAACTAGATTTTCTCTTTAAAAACAAATACCAAGTCACTTTTAAATAATTACCGCTATAACAGATTACAATAAAATACTTTAGAATTTAAATGTTTAGAAATAATAAATTTTCTAAAACATGCTTTTTAAAACGACATTAAAACTTTTAAAAATTTACTTGAAACGTACTTGGCTATTCAGGGAAATATACTTATCTTCACATCCTTTAAAAATAAATCACTATTTTTTTTTAAAAAATCTCATTTCTTTAATAACTTTCCATCGTGGATTTATTTCTCCAAATATCCATTGGTATATTACTTTACTTTTATAAACTCAGTTTATAAATTCCAAAGTCCCACTTCTCTTTTAAAGTTCCAACTTCAACCACTTAAATCAATTTTCAAATTGATTTCCAATTTACTCCATTTTGAAATAAAATTCTTTACTTACTCGATTCATTTCAAAATCCATTAATTATTGACTTTGTTTATTTATTTATTTATTTATTTATTTATTTTTGTTTTGGTTATAAATCTTTTAACTGAAACATACCAATTTCAGATTTTTCAAATTTCTTCTTTACTCTTTTCAATAATCTAAATCTTAAATTTAAAATAAATGCTTTATTCTTTTAAATAATAACACTGAAGTTTAAAATTTATTATCTTCCTATTAATTCGAATCCCCCTTTTCATACACGGAATTTAATTATCAAAATTTTATAATCACTTTTATTCATTCCCAATTTATTCTTTAATTCATTTAAATTCTCTAAATTATTTCACTTACAAATTCTCTTTCTTTTATTTTCTTTTCAAAAATCTAATTCTATATATATTTTGATAACTCAGTGTACCGAAATATATTCAAGTAAACCATAGCATTCAATATTCCAACTATCAATAATATTCATCACAGAATATCAAATATTCATAACAGAGAATATTAAACAATATAAATAATTTTGAGGAATCTAGTTGGATCCCTCCAACCTATTTCCCTACATCCACAGATGTTAGCACAATATAAAATACCAATTCCACTTCGAGGTAGAATATCGTGGTATATAGGTTTGAATATAATATCATCCGCTATTATGCTGCGCATAGGGTCTCATCTGCTATATAATGCGGGAAATCAATCATTCCAAGATGTATTATATACTATAGTGTAACACATCCAAAACAATTCAATCATTCAACCAAATATTTAAATTTAACTATTTAAATTTAAATATCGACCAGATGAGTGAGATTAACTCACCTTTTATTTTGCTGTTTGCAATCCATTCCAAACTGGCTTGTTTCCATGATTTTATATCTTGTATAAAACATTATACAATTAATTAAAATTCGAAATAAATCCTTCCATTTACTAAATTTACTTACTAATGATTCAATTTAACTTAATGATTTAAATTTGAACTTATATTTTTTCTTCTTCTTTTGAACTACATATACACTTATAGAAATAGATTATAAATTCCGAAAATCTAACTTTTATAAATTTTACAAACAATTTAAAAATTCCTATATTCCTTCTAAAGTCTTTTCTAAATATATAATTTTTTTAATCTAAAAATATTTTCTTATCTAGAGATAATATCAGATATTCATTTACTGTTACATAAATATTTTTAATATGCATGTACACATATATATAAATAAATAAAAGCAGTATAAATACCTTACCGAATATCGAAATGCCCTAGACCACGCGCACGATAACCCAGACCTAGCTCGCGACTGGAAATCGAACGTCGCCTTGTAAGCGCCATCATGTCGATCACAATCCCCTCAAATCGGTCGACAACCTCTGCTATGAACTCGAGATTGCCCTTAGGCATCGTGATTTGCCTGACTTCGTGACACCCTAACGCACGCGAGCTCGCCACCTAGAGCCGCGACGATGCCTTAATCGAACTCTAGAACGCCGCCATATCCTCGCGACCTCACTAAAACCCAGGCCGTGTCGCCGAGTCTCGAACTCGGGCTCCTCTCGCGTGCGCGAGCGCTCATGTGCTCCCTTCGATTCGCTGGCGAACTCACTGAGCTCAAAGTCGCGGTTTTCTCCACCTATTTCGACGTGACCTCGATTGCACGAGCGTCTATTTTTCTTTGAATCGAAATTCGATTTCAAACAAGGGGAAGGGCTTGGCTAAATTGATCGCGTACGAAAGGATTCCAATTAGAATACTTTGTTTCTTCCCTTTTTTTCTCGAGATTTATTTTTATTTTAAACAAACTGTTGTCTTTAGAAAAGAAATGGAGGGGTTAGAAATAATGGGGCATGATTAGAGATTAACGTTTAGATTGGATTTGCTACAGGGATTCGAAAAGTTTAGATGTGATGGAAATTCGGCTGACGCTGACTAGTATAAATAAATATATATACTTAATTAAATTTTAATTTTCGATATAAAATACAACACGTTAATCTACCATACGATCACACGACAACTCCAAACGCCACGAAAATTGAAATCCAATAATAATACAATATTACGGATCCAATGGAACTGTTTTCGTCGAAATCAACGTCGATTTAAATGATATATTTTTTAAACTTAACAAAACATTCCCAAATTCAATTTCAACACTTTTACTATCTTCAATACTATTAATATAAATTTTACAAGCCTTTAAAATATTTTTAACAAGCTAAAAATTCCAGATTTCATATTTTACCCAACTACAAATAATTTAATTTAATAATTAAATTATCTAATAATTAGTGATATTTGAATTCAAATTAAAATTTTCACTTTTAAATATTTAAAATCAATTAAATACTCCGATTTCAAATGCCTAAAAATTCCGGGTCGTCACATTCCTCCCCCCTTAAAGAATTTCGTCCCCGAAATTACTAGTTAGGAAGAATGGTCCAATACCCGTTTATTGTTTTTCGCTAAAACCATTTAGTTTCAAACACTTCCCGAAACAATCTTTTTATTAAAGACACATTAACGTTCTTACTAACTTCCCAAACTTTCCCATAGTTTCCAACCACATTATTTACTTCATTTATTCAAATTTAAATCCAAATTTAAATTATCAAAACTTTCTCAAAAAATTTCTAACTCTCTAAATTTTCGAAATTTTTTTCCAACGTCTCCTTTGCACGGCTAGCTCGGTACAACTACAAAATGCCTCTACGGGCTCCCAAATTCCAAAAGAAAACAAAAGGCCAAGTGGCTTGATAAAAAACCCAATCAAATTTCATTCAGAAATGTAAACACATACCTTTTTGTCGAGCAATGAAAATTTATCTTCTGAAATCAAAACCAATTTTCCTTTCTCTTTATAATACCTGCGTATCCTACTTAGCAATAATATCCAATCATAGCTTTTAAAATCATTTTATACATTTCCTTACAGAGGTTTTCATATCTACTCCTATTCAAATTAGTTTTCCCATTTCCATATGAATTCAATTTATTTCAACTTCGAATATTGAATTTTATCTTCCATTTATAACTGATAGATATCATTATTTTAAATTAGTTTCATTCACTAATTTATTTCAATTTCCAATTTGAAATCGTCTTGTCGCTAATAAATTTTTTTTTCCAAATTTTTTTCTAGCTTCCAAAATTTTCGAATTTTTTTGGCAGAGTCTCCTTTGTACGGAGGAGCTTTTGCAATTTGACAAAAGATATAAATATATATACATCGACCCACCCGGTCGGAAAAACAAAAACAGTTCATATTTTCTATTTTTATTGCGTAGGCGTACCTTTATTTAGCATTTTTTAAGCAAGCGGCTTATTTATTTAGCAGTTAGCGTGCCCAAAATCCAGCCAAACGGCTTCCCGGTACCTGAACTTACTCAATTCAAACATGTAAGTGCCATATATATGAAGTTTAACAACATTTCACTTATTTGCAACAGTTAAACACATGAACTCTAACAACAATGCACATTAAACACTTTCCGTAAGCAATTTATATAGTTTTAATACTAATTCAACTGTTTTCAATTAATTCATATACCATTTTCATTCAGTTTGAATGGTTTACAATACTTGCTTACATTCAATTCATTTTTAGTTTTAAACAAACCCATATTATTCCAATTGATTTAAAAATCAATTCTATTCACCTCTGTTAATACATTTACTTTCGTTTACGATAAAATGACTAATTTTCTGTGCAAATTTGATGTTTTTCATGCAAATAACAATTGCTTAAGCTTATAAGCATTTTAAATTGATTCCAACTCAATTTATTATTTAATTCCTTCTATTTTAGTTCATTCACAACCATTTTATTTAGCTCGACACATTCTATTTCAACTTTATTCCTTTCCAATTATATTCACGATCCATTCATTTACGTTTCATTCCATATTTGCCTTCATTTCATTTGAGACCGTTTTATTAAGCTTGAACCATTCCATGCTTATATATTGAAAACCATTCCCCGATTTAAATTTACCCAAGCTTTTATTTAATGGACTTTTACCCTTACTCGAAGCCTAGCTTCCACTAATTTTAAACTTAAATTAATTTATTTCAAATTATTCAAATTTCATACTTAAGCTCATTTTCATTTTACAAATAAATTTTTCTTTTAAATTTAACTTGATTCTACTTCAATCAAATCTCATTTCAATCTACAAATTTATTTGATTAGTTCATCTATTTCGTATAAATTTTAAATTTCCAGATTCAATTCATTCTTAATTAATTTAATTAATCACAGGGCCATTTTCAATTTTATTTTCTTCACTAACGATTCAATTCGAACTTGATTTATAACTCGAGTTTTATTTCCAAACTTGATTTTAACTCCCAATTCAGCTTCTATTTAACTACATTAGGTTCCATTTACATATTTCATTAACTAATTTATTATCTAATTAGTTCTCCCCTATTTATAATTCAATACTTGATTTTAATCTCAAAAATCACTTCATTTGATTTCCTTAAGTTCAATTTATTTTAGAATTCAAGTTTGGATTTTTGTTTCATTTTTCAAAACATCAAATAATATTTATTTTGGGTTTTCTATCCCACTTTTCAATTTTATAAGTCACAACTTATTATTTTACACATTTCCATTCACCCTAGGCTTGGATATATTCATCTTTTATTTTTAACTCGAGTTTTACGCTTATTTATAATCCAAGCATATTTTTATTCCATGGATTTTTATTCTTTTATAAGTTATTCTAATTTATTTATTCCAATCCAATTCTTATCCAACTTATTTCTTATCCAACTTATTTCCATTATTTAAGTAAGGATCTAATTCCATTCAACATCACCTATAACTCAACTGAATTTTATTCCAATTCAATTCTATTTTAACTCGGACTTATTTAATTCAATTCGATTCAATTTTCTTCCTCAATCTAAGTTAATTTCAATTTTAACTTTTCAGTTTGAATTGAAATTCAACATTCAAAGCTCATATTTCCTTCCTGATTTAAAAATCGTCTCGATTTATAAGCTTATAACCTATCTCATCAGGATTTTTAAACACCCGACGTTTGGTTTCAAATCATTTAAAATCAGCATTAACTCAAAATCACACTTCTCGAAATTTCAAACCAATTCGGGTTTTTTATTCCCAACAAATTTTCTTGAAATTTCAAAAATAAAACTAATTTTTCTGAACAAATTGATTTGGCAGTAATTCGTCACTTATAAACTCGAAAATGAACATCGATGATGTTGCGGTCATCACCGAAGTTATTTTCCAACGACTGAAGTGAGTTCAATGTTATTCCCTTCCCAAAAGTTTATTTGAAACAATTTCCTTTTAGAAATACTTCTAAAATAATGATGTTATTATTTGTCTTCAAAACACTTCGAAAAACACTTCCAAGATCTCGGGGATCTTAAAATTTCAAATTCTGGCTTAAATCAAATTTTAACTATAATTTATGCTCATGGAAATTCCCATTTGATTATATTTCAATTTATAAATCATGTTTATAATTCATATTTATAAATTTCATTTTATAAATGAATTCATTTCCTTAACCTTTGGTTATATTTTCAATTTCTAGTTAAATTTCCACACAATAATGATAATAATTTAATATTATCATTTCTAACATCCAAGCAACCATATATTAGCTAAAATAGTTTACAAAAACTTTTCTTTTATATCAAAATATATTTGGGTAAAATTATTTCATTCACCCACCTTTATAACAATACTGTGTCAATTTATCGTGTCAGGTGTTTATAAACTCTTCTCGAATACCGGCCAACTTACCCGATCAGAATTCATATTCCACTCAATCAATAAGCCAACACAATATTAAAACAATTTATATTCACTAACAAATACGCGCTCATATTTATTAATACGCTCAAACTCATTCTAGAGTACCACAGACTCTATTTTCAATGAGTAATCCCCACCAGAGCCAAGGTTATCACCAACATAAACTCTGATACCAACTGTAGTGACCCGCAAATCCGTACCCCTTGAGTCAAAACTATTCTACATCTATCAAATCAAGATGAACGGAAATACAAACCATTTGGGTTAAAGAAGAAGAGGTAGAAGAAGAAAATAGAAAACAATAACAGAATCTAACCATCGCAACGGAATAAAATATAATAGATAATAAATGATCTTTACACAAAAACAAATATATCTGTTTATACATTACATCATCAGAGTACATCAATCACATGACACACAATTGGACAGTAATCATAACCTGTCCTCACACAACTAAATACACAGTGGAATATAAATCAATTACGAAAGTACGTATCGCCATCCAGCTCGTCTCCTGAGCTCCACAGCATCATATCGTGTATTCTATAATACTCGGTCTGACCCGAGCATTATATTTAAATAATACCCGACTCGGTCTGGAATACCAGCGTGAGAAATCATACTCAAATTGATTATTAAAGTTTCAAAATCCAATTGAAAGAAAAACATCTCGTAAGACCACGCCACAAATAAACATGTCGGGTTTTTACCTTACGATAGCTAAAACACTTTTTATTAATATCCTCTGATATTATAATAGGGTCTATTTACAAATACTTATTAAAATAGCCAAAATTGTTACATGATTAAATTCCAGCTACTAGCCACAAAGTGGGTAATACAAACAAAAATCATAAAGGCACATAGGGAGAATGGATTTCCAACTAATGACTAGGCACTGGGGTACCACCTGTCACGGTACCTGGTCTAGATCAGCATACCGAGAATCACTCCCGACCCCCCTACAACACAAGACCGGGACTACCCCTTACTGGATAATCCTTAGTAAGATCACCCCACGGTTGTGATCAGCAACCGCACCACTAAGCCGAATAAAAAGGGACATCTAGACAGGGATGACCTCACCTTGAAATGGGTGCTACCCACCTAGCCTTGCTGCATAACCCCTGATTTTTAGTCATTCCCGCTTGATGAGGCTTGAGGCTAAGCATTACCTTTTAGAACGTTTCACTTAGAATTCCCATCGTCCACCTGACGATGTTCCGAAAGCATTCATCCATACAAGTCCGTCCTGGGTTCGAATGGAACCGAAGGCACTACTCCTACTACATCCGTTTTGGAATTATCCTCAGGATTAGCAGCGACTAGACCTTGCACTTCATTGCTCTATCTTTTACACCGAACTCGTTTTTCCATGAAAACGTACAAACCGGATCGAAGTGGCTTTCGAGAAATTAATCTTGATCCCGGTCTCTTCGAAAAGATCAGCGCATTGTCCAATATTGATAGTCGGTTATTTAACTATCAATTAGCATTCACAAACAACCATCAACCATAAATAATTTCACCAAATTATTTATTAACCTCAAAATATCTTCGCAAGATATATTTCCATTTCAACCCTTTTGAAAACAGTTTTCAACCCACACTTTTCTCATGGAATAAATTTTCAAATATTTATTTCCACTGAAAATACCAAGTACAAAGCTTTAGATTTTTGAAATAACTTTAAAACACTTTATTATAAAATATACTTTAACATTTATATTGAAACTATTTCAATACTTTATTAAAAATATATATATTAGGAATATTTAAAATGAGGCTACTTAATAAAATATAAAACTAGATTTTCTCTTTAAAAACAAATACCAAGTCACTTTTAAATAATTACTGCTATAATAGATTAAAAGAAAATACATACTTTAGAATTTAAATGTTTAGAAATAATAAATTTTATAAAACATGCTTTTTAAAATGACATTAAAACTTTTAAAAATTTACTTAAAACGTACTTAGCTATTCAGGGAAATATACTTCTCTTCACATCCTTTAAAATATATCACTATTTATTTTTAAACAAATTTCTCATTTCTTTAATAACTTTCCATCATGGATTTATTTCTCTAAATATCCACTAATATATTACTTTACTTTTATAAACCTAGTTTATAAATTCCAAAGCCCCACTTCTCTTTTAAAGTTCCAACTTCAACCACTTAAATCAAATTTCAAATTGATTTCCAATTTACTCCATTTTGAAATAAATTTCTTTACTTACTCAATTCATTTCAAAATCCACTAATTATAGACTTTATTTATTTATTTTCGATTTGATTTTAAATCTTTTAACTGAAACATACCAATTTTAGATTTTCCAAATTTCTTCTTTACTCTTTTCAATAACTTAAAAATTAATTTAAAATAAATGCTTTATTCTTTTAAATAATAACACTGAAGTTTAAAATTTATTATCTTCCTGCTTATTTGAAATTCCCTTTTCAAACACGGAATTTAATTATTAAAATTTTATAATCACTTTTATTCATTCCCAATTTATTCTTTAATTCATTTAAATTCTCTTCCTTTTATTTTCTTTTCAAAAATCCAATTCTATATATATTTTGATAACTCAGTGTACCGAAATATATTCAAGTAAACCATAGCAATCGATATTCCAACTATCAATAATATTCATCACAGAATATCGAATATTCATAATAGAGAATATTAAACAATATAAATAATTTTGAGGAATCCAGTTGGATCCCTCCAACCTGTTTCCCTGCATCCAGAGATGTTAGTACAATATAAAATACCAATTCCACTTCGAGGTGAAATATCATGGTATATAGGTTTGAATATAATATCATCCGCTATTAAGCAGCGCATAGGGTCTCATCCGCTATATAGTGCGGGAAATCAATCATTTCAAGATGTATTATATACTATAGTATAGCACATCCAAAACAATTCAATCATTCAACCAAATATTTAAATTTAACTATTTAAATTTAAATATCAACCAGATGAGTGAGATTAACTCACCTTTTATTTTGTTCTTTGCAATCCATTCCAATATGGCTTGTTTCCATGATTTTAAACCTTGTATAAAACATTATACAATTTATTAATATTCGAAATAAATCGAACAATAAATCCATCCATTTACTAAATTTAATTACTAATGATTCAATTGAACTTAATGATTTAAATTTGAACTTATATTTTTTTTCGTTTGAACTACAGATACACTTATCGAAATAGATTATAAATTCGAAAATCTAACTTTTATAAATTTTACAAACAATTTAAAAATTCTTATATTCCTTCCAAAGTCTTTTCTAAATATATAACTTTTTTATCTAAAATATTTTCTTATCTAGAGATAATATCAGAGATTCATTTACTGTTTATATACATAAATATTTTTAATATGCATGTACACACACACACACACACACACACATATATATATAAATAAATAAAAATAAATAAAAGCAGTATCAATACCTCACCGAAGATCGAAATACCCTAGACCACGCGCACGATAACCCAGACCCTAGCTCGCGACTGAAATCGAACGCCGCCCTGTAAGCAACATCATGTCGATCACAACCCCCAAATCGGTCGACAACTTCTGCTATGAACTCGAGATTGCCCTTAGGCATCGTGATTTTCCTTACTTCATGACACCTTAACGCACGCGAGCTCGCCTCCTAGAGCCGCGACGATGCCTTAATCGAACTCCAGAATGCCTCCGTATCCTTGCAACCTCGCGAAAACCTAGGCTGCGTCGCCGAGCCTCGAACACGAGCTCCTCTCGCGTGCGCGAGCGCGCATGTGCTCCCTCCGATTCGCCGGCGAACTCACTGAGCTCAAAGTCGCCATTTTCTCCACCTATTTCGACATGACCTCGATTGCACGAGCGTCTATTTTTCTTTGAATTGAAATTCAATTTCAAACAAGGGGAAGGGCTTGGCTTAATTGATCGCGTACGAAGGGATTCCAATTAGAATACTTTGTTTTTGCCATTTTTTTTTTCTCGAGATTTTTTTTATTTTAAACAAACTGTTGTCTTTAGAAAAGAAAAGGAGGGGTTGAAAAAAACGGGGCATGATTTGAGATTAACATGTTAGAATGGATTTACTATAGGGATTCGAAAAGTTCAGATGTGATGGAAATTCGGCTGACACTGACTAGCATAAATAAATATATATACTTAATTAAATTTGAATTTTCGATATAAACTACAACGCGTTAATCTACCGTACGATCACACGACAACTCCAAACGCCATGAAAATTGAAATCCAATAATATTATAATATTACGGATCCAATAGACCTGGTTTCGTCGAAATCCGAGACTGTGCCTCGGAAGGCTATTTTTAAACGTCGATTTAAACGATATATTTTTAAAATTTAACAAAACATTCCCAAATTCAATTTCAACACTTTTACTATCTTCAGTACTATCAATATAAATTTTACAAGCCTTTAAAATATTTTTAACAAGCTGAAAATTCCATATTTCATATTTTACCCAACTTCAAATAATTTAATTTAATAATTAAATTATCCAATAATTAGTGATATTTGAATTCAAATTAAAAATTTCACTTTTAGATATTTAAAATCAATTAAATATTCCAATTTCAAATGCCTAAAAATTCCGGGTCGTCACATATATGAATTCTTGAAGGTTTGGTAACTTGGTTGAATCTTGACTACTTACTAGTGAAGCTTTGGTTAGATCTCTGCCCAATGGACAGAGTCCTGGCCGAGGATTCTTTGAATGCCCTTGCGATGAATTTTGAGATTTTGCAGAAATATTTCTGCGTCAACAATTTGAGAGCCATCCTCATCTTAATCAGGGGTCTTATCCTTCGTATTTGATAAGAATGATGGAGGGTAGAAAGAAGGAGGATTGACATCATGAGGAGGAGATTCTCTAGAAGTCTGATCAGTATTGTTATCAAAGATTGGATTATTCTTGATGGACATGGATTCCCTTTCTTTAATGAGAACGTCTTTTAATCTTTTGTATGAAGTTTATTACTATTTTCACAATTGTTGCACCTAACCATTTGATTACAATACTTTTGCTTTATCATTATTTAATAGACAAGGACAAACAATTATTATTCTTTCCTTGCGTTTTCTAAACACTTCCATGCATACATTTTCTTGATAAAGAACCACATATTTTCTTTGGGTGCCACCTAAGTGTCGAAGGTTTACACCATGCATGCTTTCCTATTTGTTCCTGCTATACCCAACAGACTTATCAACAAGTGAAAGTATTTTGCTTTGAAAAAAAGAACATACCATTCTACAGTTGGCATTATAGGATGAGAACATATGGATTGCAACCATAGATTCTTCTGTGAATAAGCGCCCCGCTGAAGGCCATAATCCTCCACAGATTTTGCAAATAGGTGGCTCATTCTTAGCTGAAAATTTGTCTTTTTTGTGGAAACGGGCATCTTTTAAAGGATCTACACCTGTAAGTTGTGTTTCAATCATCTTCATTTAATTAGGATGTACATAGATCAAATATGCCATTTGTTACAATGAACAGTAATATTCTTTATGCGTTGCTTATGAAAAAATGGAAAAAACTAAAACACAGCAGCCGTTTTGTATTTATTTTAAGTTCTTGTACTCCGTTGTTCTGTCATTGTCAATTAGGTAAAGTTCACATTAAATCGTATAACCTTAGTTGAATATTCATACTAGCCATCATTCTTTAACCAGCTGATGCTTTTTTTGTAAAGCATTTGGTTGAATTTTTGTTATAAAATCTTATATTATAGTCAAATGAGTATTGCTCTTATTTGGGGGTAACGTAATGGATGCTGTAACAGCCCAAAAAATTTAACAAATATTTTAATTCTTTTTATTTAAAAATTTTGGGGTTTTGTTATTTAAAGGTCTGAATTTTTTTAAACTGATTATAAATTATTGCCCAAATTTTAATAAATATAAGCAATTTCTGTAATTTAGATTTTTGGTTATAGTTTAACGCTAATTGAAATTTTAAATTAAAAATTCTAACTGCAAATCTTTTTTTTTTGTGTGTGTGTGTGTGTGTGTGTTCAACATTTATTTCGCGGTTGTTTTACTTATAATGGTTATATACCTTTTAAATTAGGTAATAAATATTGTGTAAAAAGGGAAATAAATTTACGTTTCTTTATACGTATATACACCAGTTTCTTAGTTAAATGATAAATAAATCAAACAAATGTAAACAAATCAAATTTTGAATTAAGTAATAAATAGTGTATAAATAAGCTAATTAATTTCACGTTTTAATTGGTACGTTTATATCCGTTTTGTTTAATTTAGTTGGCGTTGAATGGTATGTTATTTGATGAAATATTCTTTAGCGTATATTTACTAAAAAAATAAGAAACGTATAAATTTAAATACGTTACTCTTGTTATAAATTTGGGCGTACATTTCGTTTAAATTATTGCATCGGTTATACGCATTCTAAAATTTCTTACCTTAGCTATATAAATAAATCAATCAGTAGCCATGCATTTCCAAGTAGGAAAGAAATGAATCCCCTAGCTGTTCAATTTCATTTAAAGCTTGCCTTGAATTCACGTGTAAACTTTCTACATGCTCTTCTTTTTAATAGGAACGAAATCCATTAATTTCTCTACGTTTCAAAATTTTATTATTTCTTGCCTTTTTCTCTCTCCCACTAAAATCAACGCAATTACTTATTTTTAATTATAAAACACGTTCACAAAATTCCTTTCTTCCTTGCCTTAAAATTCGCATGCCATGATTTATGCCTTCCCACTTTATCAACCTGAGGTTTCCTAAATAAATACAAATCCCACGTACCAAATTTCCTTTACATCTCATTTTTGTTTCAGTCTTCTTCTTTCTAGCGTGAGCTTCAGCTTCAGGTAATGGCCACCGCTTTTTTTCCGTTCTCCTTGCTTTGTTTTCTTTAATTTCCATTTATCCACTTTGTGCTCGGCTACTCCACATTCACCAACGACCAGCCTACATCCACTTCTCCGCCGCCAGTACGGCCTCCTCCCCTCCCTATGGGTCTGACCGAAATTCTGATGATGATTCATTACATGGAAAAAAAATCGACGCACTGCCGATCCCCTGATGTTTAGAAACATTCACTTAAACCCATAGTGCTGTTGCATTTAGCAGTTGCTTTTCAACGCCTCACAGCCCTTGCGCACATGCATGCATGTCAGACCATGACTGTGTACAGGCCGAGCATCTATGATGCATTTGGACCAAACCTTTGAACCAAGATTTATTCGCCACCTTTGCATTTTGAATGCAGCCTATATCTTCAACTTCCCACTGCTGTAAATGGATGCGTGCGTTTTCAGATCAAAGATTGGATCAGGGCAGAGCATGTGAAGGGTTGGTTGAGGCGTATGATGGAGTGGTTGAGCCACTTTGGTTCATATCATCTTATTCGATTTTGTTCTTGTGCTTTATTAAATTTTGATATGTTCGAATGTGAATTTTCAAACTTAGATTTGATTTATAATTGTTTCAAGATTGAATCTGGTTATCATCTCCTTTAAAAATTGATCGTGCCTTCTATACGCTTTTTTCGATGTGGATATCGTTATTTTGTATCAAAACTCCAGCGTCATAGAGGTGAGTATTCACACTTGACAAACATACTTATAGAATTGTAAATCAATAACAAGTGAAATTGTAGAATAATTACAATATATTTTACTTGCCTGTGACAGAAATTTATGATGTTAAAACCCTGTTATAAAGTGACATATCATCCGTTATATTATATGCTGTTATATTTTATGATGTTATACTGTTTAATTACTACTGTTTATCACACTGCAAGTCCCCTGTAGAGTAGAATCATTTTGGGCTGAAATGATAGGCCTGAACGATATTTATTTATTTATTTATTTAATTATTTAACTTGGAATTGCGGGTTTGAAATGATAGAACTCGGATTTTTCTTTGTAAATTATGGATTGAAATGATATATTATCCGTATCACTTGACCTAGGTTAGAAAATATTATACAGACCCGTGGTCATTATATATACATTTTTCTGGAAATATTAAATATTTTAAATTTGTATATATAATATTTTGTTTAAAGTTGGAATAAAAATGATTTTTATAAGGTATAGTGATTTTGGACAAGTTAAATATGTAAATAAATGAATGGTTAAGTTAGAAATTGAAGTATAAATTTATTTTGGAATTTGGATTTTTGTAAAGGAATGGAATTCAAGTTAAGTAAATAAAATATAATAAATATGATATAAATTTGAATTTAAAATAAATTAATAAGGTGTTGTTTAAATTTTCTATGAATTAAATGGTTAAATAAGAAATACATAAAAATGTAATTTGGAATTTAACTAAACTTAGAAAGTGAAGTTTAGTTTAAGAAAGGGTAAGTTAAGAGATAAATTGGAAAATAAGTTATATTTTGAAATGGTAATTAAACCTAATGGTTAAATTAAATTTGAATACAAAGAAAATAAAATTTTGCATTTGACTTTAATAAGCGAAGCCTTGAGAAGTTTGATATTTATTTGTGAAATTTACCTTATAAAAATCATTAATTGGGGGGGGGGGGGGGTACTTTAAATGACTATTTCAAAGTGGAAAATATGAATTTATAAATCGGTTTAAATCAAAGATTAATTATTGCAGAAATTATATTGAAGCCTGAAATTAAATTTACTTAAATCTGTTGAAAAGGAAATTACTGCACTTTGCAAGTGCTATAGTTGATGCAAATGAACTAAGGCTAAACCTTTGTGATTTATATTGGATTTTGTAAGAATAATAACTTCACGTTTAAATAGTTTAAAACGAAGTATTTTGATTGAAATATAAACTATTTTTGGAATTTATAACCACGGATAATAATAACGTTGGTTTTTAAAGAGACCGGGATTGGATATGGGCATACTCTCTGTCGATACCGAAAATCACTTTGACAACCGTGTACCCGGTGGAGATTCCAGAATGAAGTAGGATGGTGGCGACGTTTTGTTGAGGTATATACGTGGACCCGACTCCCATGAGTTGGCATAAGGTGGCTAAAACAGGAGCGATTCTCGGGCTAATGAGGTAGCACCTTTGATTGAACGCACTTCTTCGTATGCCATTCTATTACTTTGTGATTGTTTGGTGCGCACCTTTGATTTTTGGAGTGTTGTCCGAGGTGGGCGGTAGTAGTAGCTACGCGTTACCACCGGCCCAGGTGCGTAATTGGTATATCTACCTTGGCATTTCCTAGTTGTGCCATGTCACCTACCCTAGCGAGCCTTGTACGAGTTTGATTTGTGTCGTACCTATGGAGTATCCTTTGGTAGCCTCCCGATCAGGTGGTATTACGGTACTGTATAAACTATTGACACTATTACGTGTTAAGGGGAATATTGGGTCACTCCTTAACGCTATTTTAGAGTAAGTTTATTTTGATATAAACACTATTATAATAGCGAAGTATTACTACATAGTAAATAGTTTAACGGATCCTTAGAGGATGAGCGGTCCCAAGCATCCTTTAAGTTATTTGCCTTTATATTACAGTTCACTTGAATTAGCTTACACTGTATAAGTATGTATTTCCTGACTCGAGTGTTTATGTTTTATTTTATGCTCGGGTCAGCCTGAGTATCAGTTCGAACTTCTTTTCCCAGAGCTAGGACTTCTGAAGATCATCTTTATCAAGCTGCTGTTTTTTTTCTATTCAGTCTTTTATCTTAGCCTATGTAATTGAGACAAATAAATTTAAGATTTTCTGTGGTTGTTTCAAACTGTATTGGTTTTAAGACTATGTAATTTATACTTATTTTGAGACTATGTGATAATGGCTTCATGAACCACTATAGTATTTTAATTCCGCTGCGAGTATTCTGATTTCTATGTTTGTGATTCTGTGATTTGATTTCATTTGCTTCGATTTTTATTACAATATATTGTTTTGAACTATTCAAGTTTGACATGTTTTAATTTATTGCCAAATTTGAATGGTGCAAAATAGTGGGTCGTTACACTTGGTATCAGAGCTTTGGTTTCTAGGCAAACCATAGCCTACGGAGCAAAAACTCATTAGAGATAGGGTAGAAATACCCTAGAATGAATGAAGTAAATATTAGAATCCTTTCTTTGTGAGAGAGCGTATTTTAAAGTATAAAATAAATTTTTAGAGGATTTTCAAAGAAGTATTTTGATATAAAACTTTCTTGTTTTGAAATCCAAATTCTTCCCGACTACTTCTTTCCCTTTCTCCGTCTTATTTGTTTAGGTCCTTTGTTTAATGCCTTTTCTAGTGTACTATGGACTATCTAATCTATCTTGGTCTCTATATTTCTCCTCTGTCCTTAAATTCATTCTTGATTTCTCAGGATGAATCGAGGAAATGCCCAAGGTAGGGGACGAGATGCTACCCCAGCTCCTGCACCCGTTGCCCCGGTTAGGTTTACTAAGCTTTGCAAGGAATATACCGAGCTTGGTGGCATCAAGTTCATAGGATATGAGAGCATAATTGAAGCTCAACAGTGGTTGAGAGATTTGGAGAGAATTTTCTCCGGTCTTGAGATCACGAATGCCCAACAGCGTCAACTGGCAGCTTGGCAATTAAAAGGAGCAGCTTTGGACTGGTGGCTGTCCGTTACAGCTCACACTGCTGAGGCTAACATCACTTGGGAGCAATTTAGGTATCTTCTTCGGTTGGCCAAGTATAGCTCAATTTCCTCCCTTTTGAAATATGTCTTATATCTCTTATCGTGCCTTAGGCTTTTCTCACGAAATGGATGCCCGAAGCAGGGAAGTCTCAGCTGTATCGGGACTACATGGATTTGAAGCAGGGAGATATTTCCTTTACCGAATATGAGAGGAAATTTAATGAGCTATCGCAATATGGCCTTAATCTGATAGACACTCCTCTGAAGAAAAATGAGAAGTTTATTGCTGGTGCACGCCCCGAGTACTACGATCGCCTCATTACCTATGTGCATGGTACATTCACCGCTTTGATGGACATGGCTATCAAATATGAGAATTCCACCTCTAGGAGCCCTCCAGCTGCCCAGTCTGCCCCATCTCAGTCTTCTGGTAGTTCTAAGAAAAGGAAGTCCGACTTCTATCGTCATAAGAAGAATTGGAACAAGACCCCGGGTATAGGATCGTCTTCGTCATCTCAGAGGCATCCTGGAGACCTATCTGCCATTACTTGCCATAGATGCAACCAGAAGGGACACTACGCTAATAGTTGTCCTACCTTGGGTGCTACGGTCCCTCCTCCAGCTCAGTTGGCCAGACGAGACCTTTGCCACATTTGCCTTCAGCCGGCACATTTCAAGGGAGACTTCCCTACTCAAAAGAAAGGAAAGGCATTAGGGATTTTTGCTGTTACTTGTGCATCCTCCCCAGCTTCATGGCCTGCACCTGCACCCGCTCCTGCTCCTAGTGACTCTCAAGGTACACTTCAGGGTTCTTTTACTTTGTTTAAATCTCCTGTTCGTGTTTTATTCGATACTGGAGCTTCCTATAGCTTCATTTCTTTGGACCTTTGTAATAAATTCGAGCATCGCCTTTTTCTCGAATTTGCTTCTGTTCCTTTATGTGTTTCGAATCCCATTGGTGGTCCTGCAAATCTTGATAGGATTTGTAAGCAAGTGAAGCTTATATATCTCGATCAACGTTTCACTGGTGATTTCTATGTTTTGTGGTTGACGCTTTCGATCTATTGCTTGGGGGTGATTGGTTGGATAGGCATGATGCCCATATCTCGTGTAGTTATCGAACTGTTTCCCTTAAAGATGATTTTGGTGATTCATTAGAGATCCAGTGTAGTTTGCCCCAGGACTTCGCTGGTAGCTTCATTTATTCCCTTGATACTTTCCCTCGTGATATCAATTCGACTCCTGTAGTCAAACTATTTCCCGACGTATTTGGTGAAGTCATTTCTCCACCTTCGAAGTGGGAAATTGATTTCTGTATCGATCTTATCCCTGGAGCCCGACCTGTAGTTCTGCCACCCAGAAGAATAGCACCCTGGGAGAAGATCGAATTAAGGAATCAAATTCAGGACTTATCGACCTAGTTTTCAGAATGGGGATCAGCCGTAGTTTTTGTCACCAAGTCTGATGGTTCTCTCTAGATGTGTGTTGATTATAGGGAGCTGAAAAAGCTCACCATGAAAATTAGATACCCTATGCCCTGCATAAATGATATGTTTGATCAACTCTATGGAGCTACTGTTTTCTCTCAGCTAGATCTGGCCACAGGTTTTCACCAACTCAGAGTAGCTGAGGAGAGCATTCCCAAAACCGCTTTCCGTACTAAGAATGGTTTCTTCGAATGGTTGGTTTTGCCTTTTGGGTTGACTAACGCTCTCGCTTTCTTTGTCGACTTGATGAATCGTGTCTTTCACGATGTGCTCAATAAATTTGTTTTAGTCTTTATTGATGATATCCTTGTGTTCTCCAAGTCAGAGGAAGAGCATAAGTCCCATTTGAGATATGTTCTAGAGACTCTTCGAAATTATCAATTGAAGGCTAAATTCTCCAATGCGATTCTGGGAAGAGGAAGTCCGATTTCTCGGACATATTGTTTCTAGGGATGGAGTTTCTGTTGATCCAGTCAAGACTGCTGCGATCAAAGTAAGTCTTTCCCTTCTTCCTCTCCTAAATTAATCACTCTATTTTTTATGGGGTCCTTATTTCTCCCTACCCTGTTACAGGATTAGAAAACTCCTAAGACTTCAACTGATATTCGCAGTTTTTTGGGCCTTGCCGGTTACTATCGGAGGTTCATTGAGAACTTTGCTAGGAATTCTGCACCTCTCACTGCTCTAACTCGAAAGAGTGCTAAGTTTATTTGGGATGATAAGTGTAAAGCAACATTCCAAGAGTTAAAGAATAAGCTTACTTCCGCACCAGTGCCCGTTCCGAATGGAAATGAGGGATTAACGGTATTCACCGATGCCTATCGCGAGGGTTTGGGAGCGGTATTGATGTAAGATGGGAAGGTGATTGCCCATGCTAGTCGTCAGTTGAAGACCCATGAGGCTAATTATGCTGCTCATGATTTAGAATTGCTGGCCGTTGTCTTTGCATTGAAGCTTTGGAGACATCATCTCTTGGGTGCTAAGTTTGACCTCTTTACTGATCATCAGTCTTTGAAGTATATCTTCGCCCAGAAGGATTTGAATCAGCGTCAAGTTCGGCGGCTTGAGTTTCTCACTTCTTACGATCTTGACATTAACTATACCCCTGGGAAAGCAAATGTTGCGGTAGATGCGTTGAGTAGGAAGAAGTCCTTGTTGTGCCAACTTGTTGTTTCTTCTCCTCTTTTGGACTGGATCAAAGCCAAGCAGGATGAGGATGTGATGCTTAGAAGTATGAAGGAGAATGTTCGTAGCAGAGGTGGTAGAAATTCTGATGGAAGTGGAGCTCAGATTGATGATAGAGGGATTTTGAGGATTAATAATCGGATTTGTGTCCCGAATGTTGATGGATTGGGGCAGGAGTTACTTCGGGAACATCATCAATCCAGACTTTCCATTCATCCTGGTGTAATGAAGATGTATCAGGATTTAAAGAAGCTTTATTGGTGGAGGGGTATGAAGCGAGATGTCTCTATCTTTGTTAGTAGGTGTGCGACTTGTCAGTAAGTCAAGGCAGATCATCAGGAGACCCCGAGTTTGTTGCAGCCTCTTGAGATTCCCGATTGGAAGTGGGAGAAAGTTTCTATGGACTTCATCGATGGGTTACCGAGATCTAGAAGAGAAAATGAGAGCATCTGGGTTATTGTGGATAGACTGACCAAGTCCGCTCATTTTATTCCAATCAAGTCTACCCTTCGACTTCGGGCTTATCTGAGATTTATATGAGGGAAATTGTTCGCCTCCATGGGGTTCCTCTTAACATTGTTTGTGATCGAGACCCTATCTTCACTAGCCAGTTTTGGAAAGCTTTCCAAGAATCCTTGGGTACTCGTCTGAATCTGAGCATTGCTTACCATCCGCAGACCGATGGTCAAACGGAGAGAGTAAATCAGATTCTAAAGGATCTTCTCTGTGCTTGTATTTTGGATTATGGAGGATCTTGGGAAGATCACCTCCATCTTGTGGAATTCACCTATAATAATAGTTATCAGGATAGTCTTAAGATGTCCCCATTTGCTGCTCTTTACGGACGACCTTGTAGATCTCCATCTTGCTGGATTGAATCCGGTAATCGCTTGGTCCTTGGGCCTGAAATGATTTTGGAAGCTTCAAAGAAGGTTGAGGAGATTAAGAGGAGGTTACAGATTGCTCAGAATAGGCAGAAGAAGTACGTTGATTGTCGTAGAAGGAGTTTGGAATTTGCTGTTGGTGATTTAGTTTTTCTTAAGGTCTCTCCCTTAAGGAACGTGGTTCGGTTTTGGCGTAGAGGGAAGCTTGCTCCTAGGTTCATCGGTCCATTCCGCATCTTGGAAAGGATTGGGTCTCTTGCATATCGACTGGATTTGCCCGAGAAATTCGCTAGAGTACATAATGTATTCCATGTATCACACCTTCATCGCCGCTTGCATGATCCATCTCTTATTATCCAGCCTTCTGCTCTTGATAGTTTGGATATTGAGCTTAATCTGACTATTGAGAGGAAGCCGCTTCGTATCGTCGATCGAGGTACGAAACAGCTTAGAAAGAAATCTGTCCACCTGGTCAAAGTGCAGTGGAGCACTGATGAACGGATTGCACCTAGGAGACGGAGGAGAGCATACGTGCTTCGAATCCGGGATTATTTGTTTGAGGTACTTTGCTCTACTATCTTATTTTCCTTTATTTTCCCTTCTTTCGTCCCTTTTCGAGGACGAAAAGTTTTGAGTGGGGGAGAGTGTAACAGCCCAAAAATTTTAACAAATATTTTAGTTCTTTTTATTTAAAAACTTTGGGGTTTTATTATTTATAGGTCTGAATTTTTTTAAATTGATTATAAATTATTGCCTAAATTTTAAAAATATAAGCAATTTCTGTAATTTTGATTTTTGGTTATAGTTTAATGCTAATTGAAATTTTAAATTCAAAATTCTAACTGCAAATCTTTTGTATAAAGTGTATATACATATATTTTCAACATTTATTTTGTGGTTGTTTTACTTATAATGGTTATATACCTTATTAAATTAGGTAATAAATATTGTGTAAAAAGGGAAATAAATTTTACGTTTCTTTATATGTATATACATCAGTTTCTTAGTTAAATGATAAATAAATCAAACAAATGTACAAATCAAATTTTGGATTAAGTAATAAATAGTGTATAAATAAGATAATTAATTTCACATTTTAGTTGGTACGTTTATATCTGTTTTGTTTAATTTAGTTGGCGTTAAATGATACGTTATTTGATGAAATATTCTTTAGTGTATATTTAGTAAATAAATAAGAAACGTATAAATTTAAATACGTTACTTTGGTTATAAATTTGGGCGTATATTTCGTTTAAATTATTGCATCGGTTATACGCATTCTAAAATTTCTTACCTTAGCTACATAAATAAATCAATCAGTAGCCATGCATTTCTAAGTAGGAAAGAAATGAATCCCCTAGCCGTTCAATTTCATTTAAAGCTTGCATTGAATTCATGTGTAAACTTTCTACATGCTCTTCTGTTTTAATAGGAACGAAATCCATTAATTTCTCTACCGTTCAAAATTTTATTATTTCTTGCCGTTTTCTCTCTCCCACTAAAATCAACGCAATTACTTCTTTTTAATTATAAAACACGTTCACAAAATTCCATTCTTCCTTGCCTTAAAATTCGCATGCCATGATTTATGCCTTCCCACTTTATCAACCTGAGGTTTCCTAAATAAATACAAAATCCACGTATCAAATTTCCTTTACATTTCATTTTTGTTTCAGTCTTCTTCTTTCTAGCGTGAGCTTCAGCTTCAGGTAATGGCCACTGCTTTTTTTCCCTTTCTCCTTGACTTTGTTTTCTTTTATTTCCATTTATCTATCCACTTTGTGCTCGGCTACTCCACATTCACCAACGACCAGCCTACATCCACTTCTCCGCCGCCAGTACGGCCTCCTCCCCTCCCTATGGGTCTAACCTAAATTTTGATGATGATTTGTCACCTAGAAAAAATCAACGCACTGCCGAGCCCCTGATGTTTAGAACCATTCACTTGAACCAATAGTGTCGTTGCATTTAGCAGTTGCTTTTCAATGCCTCACAGCCCTTGCGCACATGCGTTCATGTCAGACCGTGACTGCGTACTGGTCGAGCATCTTTGATGCATTTGGACCAAACCCTTGAACCAAGATTTATTCGCCACCTTTGCATTTTGAACACAGCCTATATCTTCAACTTCCCACTGCTGTAAATGGATGCATGCGTTTTTAGATCAGAGATTGGATCAGGGCCGAGCATGTGAAGGGTTGGTTGAGGCATGTGGTGGAGTGGTTGAGCCACTTTGGTTCATATCATCTTATTCGATTTTGTTCCTGTGCTTTATTAAATTTTGATATGTTCGAATGTGAATTTTCATACTTAGATTTGATTTATAATTGTTTCAAGATTGAATCTGGTCGTCATCTCCTCTAAAAATTGATTGTGCCTTCTGTATGCATTTTTCGGTCTGGATATCGTTATTTTGTATCAAAACCCCAGCGTCGTACAGGTGAGTATTCACACTTGACAAACATACTTATAGAATTGTAAATTAATAACAAGTGAAATTGTAGAATAATTACAGTATATTTTACTTGCCTGTGATAGAAATTTATGATGTTAAAACCTATTATAAAGTGACACATCATCCGTTATATTATATGCTGTTATATTTTATGATGTTGTACTGTTTAATTATTACTGTTTATCACACTGCAAGTCCCCTGTAGAGTAGATGGGTTGAAATGATAGGCCTGAACGATATTTATTTATTTAACTTGGGATTGCGGGTTTGAAATGATAGAACCCGGATTTTTCTCTGTAAATTACGGATTGAAATGATATATTATCCATATCACTTGACCTAGGTTAGAAAATATTATACAGACCCGTGGTTATTATATATACATTTTTCCAGAAATATTAAGTATTTTAAATTTGTACATTATAATATTTTGTTTAAAATTGGAATAAAAATGATTTTTATAAGGTACAGTGATTTTGGACAAGTTAAATATGTAAATAAATGAATGGTTAAGTTAGAAATTGAAGTATAAATTTATTTTGGAATTTGGATTTTTGTAAAGGAATGGAATTCAAGTTAAGTAAATAAAATATAATAAATATGATATAAATTTGAGTTTAAAATAAATTAATATGGTGTTGTTTAAATTTTCTATGAATTAAATGGTTAAATAAGAAATAAATAAAAATGTAATTTGGAATATAACTAAACTTAGAAAGTGAAGTTTGGTTTTTAAGAAAGGGTAAGTTAAGAGATAAATTGGATAATAAGTTATATTTTGAAATGGTAATTAAACCTAATGGTTAAAGTAAATTTGAATACAAAGAAAATAAAATTTTGCATTTGACTTTAATAAGCAAAGCCTTGAGAAGTTTGATATTTATTTGTGAAATTTACCTTATAAAAATCAAACAGAGGGAGGGGGGTAATTTAAATAACTATTTCAAAGTGGAAAATATGATTTTATAAATTGGTTTAAATCAAAGATTAATTATTGCTGAAATTATATTGAAGCCTGAAATTAAATTTACTTAAATCTTTTGAAAAGGAAATTACCGCACTTTGCAAGCGCTGTAGTTGATGCAAATTAACTAAGGCTAAACCTTTGGGATTTATATTGGATTTTGTAAGAATAATAACTTCACCTTTAAATAGTTTAAAATGAAGTATTTTTATTAAATATAAACTATTTTTGGAATTTATAACCACGGGTAATAATAACGTTGGTTGTTAAAGAGACCGGGATCGGATATGGGCATACTCTCTATCGATACTGAAAACCACTTTGACAACCGTGTACGCGGTGGAGATTCCAGAATGAAGTAGGATGGTGGCGACGTTCTGTTGAGGTATCGTGGACCCGACTCCCGTGAGTCGGCATAAGGTGGCTAAAACAGGACCGATTCTCGGGCTAATGAGGTAGCACCTTTGATCGGACGCACTTCTTCGTATGCTATTCTATTACTTTGTGATTGTTTGGTGCGCACCTTTGATTTTTGGATTATTGTTCGAGGTGGGCGGTAGTAGCAGCTACGCGTTACCACCGGTCCTGATGCGTAATTGGTATATCTACCATGGCATTGCCTAGTTGTGCTGTGTCACCTACCGTAGCGAGCCTTGTACGAGTTTGATTTGTGTCGTACCTATGGAGTATCCTCTGGTAGCCTCCCGATCAGAAGGTATTACGGTACTGTGTAGTCTATTGGCATTATTACGTGTTGAGGGGAATATTGGGTCACTCCTTAATGCTATTTTAGAGTAAGTTTATTTTAATATAGACACTATTATAATAGCGAAGTATTACTACATAATAAATAGTTTAACGGATCCTTGGAGGATGGGCGGTCCCTAGCATCCTTAAGTTACTTGCCTTTATATTACAGTTCGCTTGAATTAGCTTACACCGTATAAGTATGTATGTCCTGACTCGAGTGTTTATGTTTTATTTTACACTCGGGTCAGCCTGAGTATCAGTTCGGACTTCTTTTCCCTGAGTTAGGACTTCTGAAGATCATCTTTATCGAGCTTCTGTCTTTTTCTATTCAGTCTTTTATCTTAGCCTATGTAATTGAGACAAATAAATTTGGGATTTTCTGTAGTTGTTTCAAACCGTACTGTCTTTAAGACTATGTAATTTATACTTATTTTGAGACTATGTGATAGTGGCTTCATGAACCACCATAGTATTTTAATTCCGCTGCGAGTATTCTGATTTCTGTGTCTGTGATTCTGTGATTTGATTTCATTTGCTTCAATTTTTATTACAGTCTATTGTTTTTAACTATTCAAGTTTGACATTTTATAATTTATTGTCGAATTTGAATGGTGCAAAATAGTGGGTCGTTACAGATGCGGATTTACGTCAAAATGCCAAAATTCCGATTTCTTTTTTCTAAGAAGTATTGCATTTTTATATGAAGTTTTTTCCTAAACCCTTTCAGAAGAATATGCTACTAGAATCATTCTTACGGACCAATTTATAGGTAGATTTAAGTTTTGCAGTCAAGGTGAATATCTTGTGTTAAAATAATTTTTATATCCAAAAAAACAATTGAATAAAATATTCATGGAATACCGTTTGCGTCAAAAATGGTCACAAACCCCGAATGTAATGAAAGCACCAGTGTTTGCACACAAATTCTTAGTATCCAGTCACACATCTCAGATTCAAAGAGTAAAAAAGAAGAAATAACAAAATTAAAATGAAAGAAAGTAAGAGAAGACACAAGATTTATAGTGGTTCGGCGATCTACGACCACTTCGTGATCCCTTTATTTCCTTTATGCTATGCTTACAGTTATAATCCTTTGAATATCAATAGCCAAAAATTATAGAGTTTTTCCAAAAGAGAAGAAGATAAAGAGGAGCTAAGGAAAAAAGCCCCTTGTAGTTGCAATGGAGGTGCTATTTATATGCGTGAAGCTGGAAATATATGCCTTGAATTTTGGAATACTCTTTCTCAAGTCGAGATAGGCCCACATGATCGATCTAAAGTCATTTGGGATCGATCCTTGATCGATCCATAGCGAGTTCGCATCAATAACAAATTGCTCCGATCGAGCTGAGATCGATCACGATGAAAGACGATAGTGCAAAGTCCTTGCTAAATTTCATGAAGTTCCAACGCGTGGATTGTGAGATATTATCGATTCAAGTTCGAGTTTGCAAGTTTAGGCTGATGATTCCATCATATCGTATCCATCATCTGCTATCCATCATTTCATATCCATTATTTGGTATCCATCATCTGGTATCCATAGTGATGAATACGAAAGCATCGATACAGGCCAGCTTTCCACGAATATTGATCCATCCATAACTCAAGAATATGAAATCCGATTGATCTGAAATTCGAATTGTAGCCTCACCGAGGCTTGTTTATCATTTCCAATCGATCCTACCTTGATTGCAGCTCAGTCCAATTTTGACGGTATCGATCATAGCCTTGTTTCCAGTCGATCTCCAATTATGAAATCCATTCTTTTTAGCCAGTTAGTTGATATCCCAGCCTTGACCAAATGGCGGGGTAACATATGCCTCCAAAACATGTCTTGTGATAGGAAGATGTATTTTGAATAGCTTTAAATCTGACATCCAACGTCCATATTCTATCCATAGCCATATCATCTAATTCATAATTCAATCCATTACCAAGCAATTCCATCCAAGTTCGATAGCCAAATTCGTGATTGTTCCTAGTCAATATTCAAATCTAGGACCACTTTGGGTCTTTAACCAAATCCTTAGCTGTTCAAAGCCGAATCGATATCCATTTCACATCTTGAAAGCCAGTAACCAAATCCTATGACCTCTCCGAATCATCGACGGCCTCTTTTGACCCTTGCCAAGCTCAATCCAAACTTAACGATTGATTGAATAGGCAGATCCTGTCGCGCTCAGGCGAAGTAACCTATCCCTTGCACTCCGGTCCCGATGGGGGCATATAGCGATGTCTTGGTCCTCCTCGACTGATTATATCCTCTCTGGGCTCTTGCTGGATCCCATCCTATCATCCTTCGGTCAAGAGGAAACAACGTCGAGCAAGCCGATCATGTCGCTCTTCGATGAAGCGGCGTTACTCGCTGAACTCCAGTTCAGTATCACTGAACGTCAAGTGATGCCATGGCCTAAGGCCTAGACCGATTGTAGCCACTCTGGAATCTTGCCGAATCCCGATCCAATCACTCTTCGGTGAATAGGGAACAACGTCAAGTGAGCTGATTTTGTCGCTGTCCAGCGAAGTGACTCACTTTCTACACTCTGATCCCAGTCTCTCCGGGCAGGGTCATAAAGCAATAAATTCCTAATTGACTTCCAGTATCCATCCCTTAATTCCCCGTTAGGGATTTTTTTCAAAAAACAAAATCCATTTATTAAATCCTAAATCCAAATGTTCAATGAAAAAACATAAAAAGCTAAGTGTTGCCTTTCCAAGCAAAGCATACTATTACCGTCTCATAACATGCTTGAGAATCACTTCGGTTCCTTACATGTGTAAGTGGCATAGCAGCTTTATTTTAGAAAAAAAATTAGAAAGATTATTTGATCCTGAACTCGGCCCTTGCCATAACGATCAGCTGATGACGAGTCGTGATCCCGATCCAGGGCCATTCGTGTCTGGTGCAGGTTGTAGCTGCTCATGTTCTACCGCCGTCGTCCGGTTCCTCACATACTGTAGAAATCTGCCACTCCTGATGTGCTCTTCCACCATGTCCTTCAAGCGGCAGCATTCATCTATGATATGCCCTTCTAGCTCATGGAATAGTCAGTACCTCCCGCTCTGTGGGATTCCTTATGGGTAGTTTTTGATAGGGGAGTTTCCCCTTGTTTCTAAGTAAATTCGTTCCAGATTCTCCGTCAAGTCTGTGTATGTGGTGAATTTGGGTTGCTGGTCTCTTCTAAATTTGTTAGAACCATCATATCCATCATTCTACTTTTGCTTTCCTTTATCCATCCTACGTCCTTCACCTCATGCCTTTCGACGCGTGCATCCTTTAATCGTAAAAACCGTTCTACCTCATGGAAGAACTTTTTAAGATCCTATGGTGGATCTCGTGCCAATGAGTCTTTGAACTCGGTTCCTTCTGCAATTCTTGCTACCGCCGCCATCAAAATCATTGATGGATCCTGAAAATCTATTGAAGCCATGACTGCATTGAACTGCGTTAGAAAATTACCTGTGGACTCTCATGTCTTTTGCTTCATCGATGCCAATCTCACTAAGTTCTTGGGTCATGTAACGTGGACACTGAATTGCCTCATGAAACATTCCACTAGTTCTCCTCATGTCCTGATCGATCAATTCTCTAGCTGCCTGAACCAGAGCACAAACAAAATTTTCAAGTATAAAGGGAAGCATCTTGCTATAACCACCTCAGATGCCCTAACACTCCTATATGCCTGATGTATCTGGTTACGTGCATAGTTTGGTTTGACTTTCCACCATAGACCTCTAGCATTGGTAGTTTGGATTCTGGAGGGTTCCTTTCGTTTCTGATATTTGGAGTGAATGGACTCTGACTAACTTCCTCCAAGCCTCCGCTCGGTAGCCCTGCTCTCATAATCCTTCTTATTAATCCAACCATTCGCTCGTCTCCATCCGTGGATGGCCTCCTATATGTGTTTCTATCCTGTCGCTGTAACGACCCGTAAATTTTCGATAATTAAATTAGCTAATTTAATAAGATTTCGTGATTTAAGGTTAGAAAAAAAATTGTAATTTATGTATGGTAATAATAACTAGAATGAAATGCAACAAATTTTATCTAAGTTAATTATTTATGAATTGAATGGAATCCCAAATCAATTGAAATAATATGTAGTCAAAGGTAATTGAATGAATTTGTATTGTATAGGTAATTGTGACACTTGTTTGTAAATAATAAACTTATAAGTAATTAAAAGTTAACGGTGATAATTATTTAAGTTACCTATTCATTTAGTTAGTCGAATCGAATTTATGAACCAATTGCAATTGAAATGAAAGTTCATATATTAGTTGAGTGCATTATCTCTAACTGTTGTTAAATAATAATGTGGAATTCATTTGATGTAATATAGTAAATCGAATGATAATGAAATTTTTATTTAAAAATCCAATATTGAAATCCATCAAAAATTGAACAATTAAATTGTTTAAATTTAATATTTGGAATTTATTGAACAATTGAATAACGGGAATTGAATAATTGTTTTAATGAAAATGGTTGTTCTATAATGAATTTGTTAAATTTTATAAATTCGTTTTGAATATTTCAAAAGATAGTGATTTAAGAATAATCAAATTTTGTTTAAATTTAATATTTCAAATGTTTGAATAATTAAATTCCGAATTTGATATGATTAATTTGATATTGAAATTCAATATATGAAAATAGAGTGAATAATTGAAATTTGATTTAATATGATTCAAATTGGTTTTCAAATTGAATGTAAGTTATATTGGAATTATAATAGGTTAATAAGATTTTAAAATTGAAAATTATTGGATAATTGAATAACGGGTTTTATATGATTAAAAATGATTTATAAAATTTTATTTTATCATAATAAAGTTAGAATGAGGTTATAGAACTGTTAAAATCGAATTAAAAGTAAATTCGTGAAAATTGAATATTTTAATATTTAATTGACGAGTTAAAATAGCCATTTTTCAAACAGTCTCAAATTTCGACGAAACCAGTTTCATCGGATCCGTAATGTGAAATTATTGTAAGATTTCAAATTTCGTGTCAATCGGATTTACCGTTTGTCCGGGGAAAGCTATAACGCGCAGAAATTTGATTAACCGGTTTAATTTTAAATCGATCGTTTATTGCCGTAACTCGCACAGATGATCGAATTGGCTCCCGAAACCTATTCCATTATGTCCAGAACATGGGAAAAACCCTAGAAACGCCAGCCGGCACGCTTCGTTTGGAGTTCGGAAAATTTCGGATGAATAGTGTTTTGGGCAATTTTCTATAAAAGGCTCTCTATATTCACATTTGCAACACAACTCAAAACCCTAACCCTAACAGCTTCAGCCGCCACTTTGAAACTAATGGCCAGAAATTCGTTTCAATCTTCCTCAATTTCCTTCCAATCCGTAAACATTTATCCAAAGTTTTCAACTGCAAACTTGTAGAGGGCATCGAGATCTTGAAGATCAACGGTGGAGATCGAATTTGAGCACCACGGCGTCGTCAGGAGGGCCGCGTTCACATCAGGTCATGCACGTTTCTCAAGGCCAAAGACAGAGCCGAGCTCCATGACGCTCCAGCCGTGGGTAGCATTTGACGGGGGCTTCCATTTGGCGCTAGCTGATCGTCTTCAAGATGCTCGAATTGGTCAAGGCTATTAGGGTTTTGTGGCGGTCTTTGGGTTGTTGTGTACGTAAGTTTTCTGGAGCAAGAACGTGAGGGATGAGAAGAAGGCAGGGGCGGTCCAGATCTGGGTAGAGAAATTGAACGGCAGAGATTAGATCTGGATAAAAAAAAGTAATTTATTAAATTGTATATTGATTTAGATTTACTCGTACGATCTTTAAAATGCTCTAACTTTTGCATACGAGGTCGGAATTCAACGAAACAAATTGCATTGGCTTCATTTTGTCGAGCACTACGCTATGGAGCTGGATTGGAATCGTTTGGAGCTAGTAAAAATTTCGGGTAAAATTAAACGTTCATTTAATTTTATTCGAAATAAAACGCTGGAGCTACATTGAAATCAAAGTGAGTGTTTTATAACGCTCACAATGTACTAAATATCTTTATGCTAGTTAAATTTGACATTTGAAGTGTTATGATTTTATTTGTCGTTGTTCGATAAAGTTTAGTTGTCATATAGATTGTCATTTGAATTAACTGTTGAAAATTAAATTGACAGTTAAATTGAAATTAATATTGAATTGCGATTAAATTACCTGACATTGATAACTATGAAATTTCCATGAATTGTATTGTCTATTGGATGATGTATTTCGATGGATGCTATTGGTTGATATTTAAATGTTTGGATGTTTATTTGCTTATATATATATATATATATATCATGTTATGCATACATATGAAACTGTGATTTGATTTAAGTGATATATATTCATCCCTGACATTTAATTGAAATAAATAATTACTTGGCCATAGGATAGAAGATTATATACGGACACTGAATTGGCTAAATTAATAATTTTTAAAATCGTCTATTAAAAATTTATTTAAATGTTTTGATTTAAAAGTTATAAATAGAAATCAATTTATAGAAATCGAATTTATCGAAAAAAATGAGTTTGGAATGTTGAAATAAATTTTGGTTAAAAGAAATTGTTAAATAATTAAAGTGGAGACTTTGGAATTTAAAAATCGGGATATGATTGAATTTCGAAAATTGATTTATTTAAAGATTTAACCTTAATTCGAGCTTTGAAATTTACTAAGTAAAAGTGATATAAAAATGATATTTTGAAATCGAGCTTGGAATTGAATCATATTTGAAATTTGGATTTAAACTTGAATATTGATGGATAATTTTGTTAAGTATTATAAATGGATATTTTTGAAAAATCAAGCTCCAAATCGATATAAATTGAAATTGAATTAATTGAAAGTGAATATAAAATTGAATAAATTTGAAGTCAAAGTTGACGTTGATTGAATCGAAATCGAAATTGAATCGGTAGAAGGGAAATTGAAATTGCTATGAATTGGGGAGTTATAATTGAAATGGTTTGGTTTTGAAGCTGTTTTATTTTGTTTTCCAAATTACTCAGTTATATAAACCATTTTTGAATACTTAAACTATTTTAATCTATTTTAAATCTACTTAACCCAATTTAAATTATTTTAAAATAATTTATCTATTTTAAATCCATTTTAAAACTTTAAGCATTTTTAACTACTTTAATTATTTAAACTACTTTTAAACTACTTAAAACTATTTTTCTAAAATTTCAAGCTGGTCAATAAGGTGAAATGTTTATGTTTAAATCTTGAATTTAAATACGAATTGGGTTAAATGAAGCTGCAACCTAAATTGAAATTCGAAATGATTTGGAAATCGAAATGAGATATTGAGGCAAAAATGATTTTTGAAACGGAATCTTACATTTGAAAAGATACGATGATATTTGAAATGGATTTGATTTTTGAAGCGAATATGATATTTTGATGTCAACTATGAATCGATTTAATATGTAAAAGAGTCACCGGTGTAATAATATGTAGTTATTAAAGAGACTGGGATCAGATATGGACATACTCTCTGTCGATACCGAAAAGCACTTTAATAACTATCATACGTGGAGTGTTGATCCAGAATGAAGTGGATGGTTTGGTGAACGCGTTGACTGAAGAAATAGAACGATATTGGATGACCCCTGACATGACTAAAACAGGAGCCGCGCTGGGCCATTGAGGTTTGCCATCTCTAGCGGACACACTTCTTCGATACCATGTCTATTACATTTGTGATTCGATTTGGGTGCACCACTTGATTTGGGAGTGTTGTTCGCGGTGTTGGGGTAGCTGCTGGCTATGCTCAACATCAGTCCGGATCACGCAACTACTAGTATCCTAGTTGGTATCGCCTCATGTACCTTATCATACTGATTATCCTAGTCGCGACCACTACGTTTTGTTTTGTGTTATACCTATGGGGTACCCTCTGATAACCACTAGTTTACGGTGGGGTTTACGGTGCTGTATAGACTATGGCATTATAAAATGTGTTAAGGGGGATTATGGTAACGTCTTAATGCTATTTTGATACTTTATATTACTGATAGGCATTATCTACTTAGCGTACATTACTACCTAGTAGATAGTTTAATGGATCCTTGAGAGATGGAAAATCCCGTAACATCTCTTGAGTTATTGCACGCACGTTGACACTGGATAGGAGATGTCAAACCCCATAAACATCCCTGACGCCGTTACACTCATATTTATTTACGATTGATTTAACTTTCATAAGGATATTTTAGTCCTGACTCGAGTGTTTTGTCTTTTCATTACGCTCGGGTCAGTCCTGAGTTTTCAGATTTTTGAAGATCTATTCTGGAGGATGAAGAGAAGATTTGGTATACTATTACTATTATTATCCTTGCATCATGCTGTCTGCTGCATCATTTTATTTGTTCTGTTGTATATGTATAACTCTAATAAATGTTGTATAAATAATGATCAAAGTATTGTAAACAGCTTCATGAACTGTTTATTTGACTATTATATTTATCGTTCCGCTGCAAGATTCTGTGTTGTTTCATTTCCTTTATTTTCCTTCCCTTTCTTTTCTTAATTACCCCAATAACCATCTGCCCTTTTGAATGGTTTGGAACCGGCATGTGTATTTGACCGTCGGTTTAAACTGTCCAAAAATGCGGGTCGTTACAGTTGGTATCAGAGCTTTGGTTTAGCGATAACCTTAGCTTTGTGGGGTCTGACTCTTTATACATAGGGTAGTAATACCCTATGATGAGTCGCTGAGTGTATACATATGAGAGAGCGTATTTGTTAGTGATATAAAATGCTTTATATCGTGTCGGTTGATTTGTTGAGTGGCTTATGGATTCGGGTCAATACAGAGTAATTAACGTCATTGATATGGATCTCTAAACACTTAAACAGAATAATTTGACATAGTATTGTTTTGAAATTGGGTAAATGAAATAATTTTTCTCTAATTATATTTTGTATATAAAGGAAATTCTCAGATATTAGTATGACTTATCTAGCTTACCTGGTTGTTAGGAATGAAAATATTGGTTATTGTCATTAATTTGATATTGTAATTTAATAAATAAGGTGAATTACAAAATGAACAATGATAAAACAGTTGTGGAATGTTTTAAGAAAGAAAATCCTATAAGAATATTTTATAAAGGTGACTTATAAATTAAAAACAGATTTAAATTGGAAAATATTGAATTTAAGACCCGGAGATTTTGAAAAATGGTTTTCAAAGCTTTGAAGAAAATATATTATGATATTAGTTGGAAAATATTTATGGGAAATATTTTGAAAGGATTTTTAAGAAGGAATGAATTCAGTACTCCTCTCTTATGTCGCTGGAAAATAATTTCGGTGATGACTGCGCAGCATCATCGACGTTCATTTTGGAGTCTCAAAGTGGGGGAGACTTCTAAGAAGCTTTTCTTTTTCTTCGAAATTATTTTGGGTAAATGGATTTTGGTTTAAACTCCAAAGGTATGATTTGATATATTAAAGATATAAGTGTATATGTTTATTTCAAACAATTTGAAAAGAACCGGACATTTAAATTTCTAAGTTTTGTTAATTAATAATTTTCAAATTATTTGAATGGAATGTGAATAACCAGAATTCATACAATAAGAGGATTAAGATATCTAAGCTTTTGTTTGGGAAAACTTTAAAGTTGAAAGGTAAAAAGGATTTAAACAAATTAAATTTGCGAACATTCTAATTAAGTAAAATGAAATTCTATAAATTTGTATAATACCAAAATTGCATTCTGATAACATATAACAAGACTTACCAAATGTTAGAAGTTAAAATGATGTTTTGGATATGTAATGAGATGTTGTATAGATAAACAGAACCTGAAAGTAATTGAAATATACAAGTAAAGAAAACTCAAAAGGAATTAAAATGTATATAAATGGAAGTTTGGTTGTAATAAAAATGTTATAAACTTAAATATAGCATGAAATGATGAATGAATAAATGGAACAAGTAAGTGAACTTAAGAAGACAAATGAATTGTATTATATCTTTATAAATTGGTTATAGAAAATAAATATAAATTGCAAGGGGATTGAAAAAAAATTGAATTTGTAACTTTTTAGATAACTATAAACTAAGAAAAGTCATATATGAGAAGTTAGACTTTTATGGGATGACTATAAACTAAAGTGATGATTAATAAAGTGTTCCATAAATAAATTTGTTATTAACTAAAATTATGAAATTGAAGTAAATATAAACAAAAGAATCTGGTATAGCTAAGAATCAATTGGGAAAAGAAATTGAGTTTAAATTAAATTATATAGAATGTTTAAAATGAACTTGAGTAAGCAAATTCTTTGATATGATGTTTAAGAAAAGATAACGTTAAAGAATATGCTATGTAAAGAAATGAATATACTAACTGAATAATGGATTGTGAGTAATTAAGTGGAAAAAAAATAGAAGTCAATAAAAAAAATTAGTATAGATAAAGTGGATAGTAAATCCATTGGAAGGTAATACGTGAGATTGTACATATATTATTTTATTCGCATAACGATTTGATCCAAATTTGAGCACAAAATTTCGAGATGATTTATATCGATCCAAGTTAGGATTTTTCACTCGATTTTCGATGGCGAACCCTGGATATGGGTTTCTAATTTGATTCTAGAATTCTCTATCATAGTATGTGGCTATGCAAGGAGAGTAACAGTTTCCAATCAAGGAACCAAATCTGAGTCCGCACTAGAGAGTCGTGTGAACGATACTAGTTTGGAAGTGAAATTGTGTGATCGAGTAAGCGATTAGATTGATATTGCTCACGGATGATATATATACGGCTTACGGACTTAATTAAAGTTAATATTGGAAATTTATGATGCCAAATCTAAAATGATTCTTTTAAAATTATATGATTTGGTCGTTATATGATTGTTAGTTGATTGTATATAATTCATTAAGTGTTAATGAAATTGAAAGCTATAAATCATTGAAATCAAATTGGAAGTTAAATGAATTTAAATAGAATTTAATTTGATTCAAATTGGAAGTGAACTAATGTAAATATAAATTAGTGAATGTTAACTAATTGAATTGAGAATGAACGTTAAGTAAAATCCAACGTTAATGAATCAACTGTGATTAAAATTGAAAACCAAGTCAATAAATATTAATGAGAAGTGAATTTATATTGATTGGTTATGGATTTGTTGGATGATAGTAGGATGATAATTGATTTGGTGGATGCGTTTGTTGTTTTGTTGCATTTGCTATGTTGGCACATGTAGTGGTTATGTTGCTATATGATGTATATTGATATTATTTTCATATATGCGTGTTTCTCATAGTTTGTTGAGTGTTCAGTAGATGCGGATTGCGCTTGCTTCGCATTTGGAGCTTGCTTTCGCGCTATATTAGCCGTATATGCTCGCTAATAATATATAAGGTACATATCTCGGATTACATACCGTACTTTTACACTTTTTTCCCTGCGGGATGCCTCATCACTTGATGAGATGTATATTTGTGATATCTATACTGTCATTTTTTTTACCGATCGAGCCGCACAAAGGAGACTCTGTGGAAATTTTCCGTAAATCCGGGTGTTAGAAAATTTTTCAAGTTTTAATTTTTTTTATATATAACTTGTTTTGATATCTAACTGTTAAAGTTAGAAAGCCGTTCAGAGTAACTTAGTGAAAGCGTAGTTATGACTTTATAAATGGAATTTCATTGTTTTATAAGTTGGTAATTTTGAATAAAATATATCTAATGTTGAATTCTATACTTAGTTCCTTTTCCCTTCTTTTTCCTTTTCGTGGACGAAAAGTTTTGAGTAGGGGAGAGTGTAACGACCCGTAAATTTTCGATAATTAAATTAGCTAATTTAATAAGATTTCATGATTTAAGGTTAGAAAAAAATTGTAATTTATGTATGGTAATAATAACTAGAATGAAATGCAACAAATTTTATCTAAGTTAATTATTTATGAATTGAATGGAATCCCAAATCAATTGAAATAATATGTAGTCAAAGGTAATTGAATGAATTTGTATTGTATAGGCAATTGTGACACTTGTTTGTAAATAATAAACTTATAAGTAATTAAAAGTTAACGGTGATAATTATTTAAGTTACCTATTCATTTAGTTAGTCGAATCGAATTTATGAACCAATTGCAATTGAAATGAAAGTTCATATATTAGTTGAGTGCGTTATCTCTAACTGTTGTTAAATAATAATGTGGAATTCATTTGATGTAATATAGTAAATCGACTGATAATGAAATTTTTATTTAAAAATCCAATATTGAAATCCATCAAAAATTGAATAATTAAATTGTTTAAATTTAATATTTGGAATTTATTGAATAATTGAATAACGGGAATTGAATAACTGTTTTAATGAAAATGGTTGTTCTATAATTTGAATTTGTTAAATTTTATAAATCCGTTCTGAATATTTCAAAAGACAGTGATTAAAGAATAATCAAATTTTGTTTAAATTTAATATTTTAAATGTTTGAATAATTAAATTCCGAATTTGATATGATTAATTTGATATTGAAATTCAATATATGAAAATAGAGTGAATAATTGAAATTTGATTTAATATGATTCAAATTGGTTTCCAAAGTGAATGTAAGTTATATTGGGATTATAATAGGTTAATAAGATTTTAAAATTGGAAATTATTGGATAACTGAATAAAGGGTTTAATATGATTAAAAATAATTTGTAAAATTTTATTTTATCATATTAAAGTTAGAATGAGGTTATAGAACTGTTAAAATCGAATTAAAAGTAAATTTGTGAAAATTGAATATTTTAATATTTAATTGACGAGTTAAAATAGCCATTTTTCAAACAGTCTCGGATTTCGACGAAACCAATTTCATCAGATCCGTAACGTGATATTATTGTAAGATTTCAAATTTCGTGTCAATCGGATTTACCGTTTGTCCGGTGCAAGCTAAAACGCACAGAAATTTGATTAACCGGTTTAATTTTAAATCGATCGTTTATTGTCGTAACTCACACAGATGATCAAATTGGCTCCCGAAACCATTCCATTGTGTCCGGAATGTGGGTTAAACCCTAGAAACGCCAGCCGACACGCTTCGTTTGGAGTTCGGAAAATTTCGGATGAATAGTGTTTTAGGCAATTTTCTATAAAAGGCTCTCTATATTCACATTTGCAACACAACTCAAAACCCTAACCCTAATAGCTTCAGCCGCCACTTTGAAACCAATGGCCAGAAATTCATTTCAATCTTCCTCAATTTCCTTCCAATCCGTAAACATTTAGCCAAAGTTTTCAACTGCAAACTTATAGAGTGCATCGAGATCTTGAAGATCAACGGTGGAGATCGAATTTGGAGCACCACGGCGTCGTCAGGAGGGCCGCGTTCACATCAGGTCATGCACGTTTCTCGAGGCCAAAGACAGGGCCGAGCTCCATGATGCTCCAGCCGTGGGTAGCATTCGACGGGGGCTTCCATTTGGCGCTAGCTGATCGTCTTCAAGATGCTCGAATTGGTCAAGGCTTTTAGGGTTTTGTGGCGGCCTTTGGGTTGTTGTGTACGTAAGTTTTCTAGAGCAAGAACGTGAGGGATGAGTAGAAGGCAGGGGCGGTCCAGATCTGGGTAGAGAAATTGAACGACAAAGATCTGGATAAAATAAAAGTAATTTATTAAATTGTAAATTGATTTAGATTTACTCGTACGATCTTTAAAATGCTCTAACTTTTGCATACGAGGTCGGAATTCAACGAAACGAATTGCGTTGGCTTCGTTTTGTCGAGCACTATGCTATGGAGCTAGATTGTAATCGTTTGGAGCTAGTAAAAATTTCGGGTAAAATTAAACGTTCGTTTAATTTTATTCGAAATAAAACGCTGGAGCTACATTGAAATCAAAGTGGGTGTTTTATAACGCTCACAACGTACTAAATATCTTTAAGCTAGTTAAATTTGACATTTGAAGTGTTATGATTTTATTTGTCATTGTTCGATAAAATTTAGTTATCATATAGATTGTCATTTGAATTAACCGTTGAAAATTAAATTGACAGTTAAATTGAAATTGATATTGAATTGCGATTAAATTACCTGACATTGATAACTATGAAATTTCCATGAATTGTATTGTCTATTGGATGATGTATTTCGATAGATGCTATTAGTTGATATTTAAATGTTTGGATGTTTATTTGCTTATATATATATATATATATATATATATCATGTTATGCATACATATGAAACTGTGATTTGATTTAAGTAATATAAATTCATCCCTGACATTTAATTGAAATAAATAATTACTTGGCCATAGGATAGAAAATTATATACGGACACCGAATTGACTAAATTAATAATTTTTAAAATCATCGATTTGAAATTTATTTAAATGTTTTGACTTAAAAGTTATAAATAGAAATCAATTTATAGAAATCGAATTTATCGAAAAATTGAGTTTGGAATGTTGAAATAAATTTTGGTTAAAAGAAATTGTTAAATAATTAAAGTGGAGACTTTGGAATTTAAAAATGGGGATATGATTGAATTTCGAAAATTGATTTGTTTAAAGATTTAACCTTAATTCGAGCTTTGAATATTACTAAGTAAAAGTGATATATAAATGATATTTTGAAATCGAGCTTGGAATTGAATCATATTTGAAATTTGGATTTAAACTTTAATATTGATGGATAATTTTGTTAAGTGTTATAAATGGATATTTTTGAAAAATCAAGCTCCAAATTGATATAAATTGAAATTGAATTAATTGAAAGTGAATATAAAATTGAATAAATTTTAAGTCAAAGTTGACGTTGATTGAATCGAAATCGAAATCGAAATTGAATCGGTAGAAGGGAAATTGAAAATGCTTTGAATTGGGAAGTTATAATTGAAATGGTTTGGTTTTGAAGCTGTTTTATTTTGTTTTCCAAATTACTCAGTTATATAAACCATTTTTGAATACTTAAACTATTTTAATCTATTTTAAATCTACTTAACCCAATTTAAATTATTTTAAACTAATTTATCTATGTTAAATCCATTTTAAGACTTTAAATATTTTTAACTATTTTAATTATTTAAACTACTTTTAAACTACTTAGAACTATTTTTCTAAAATTTCAAGCTGGTCAATAAGGTGAAATGTTTATGTTTAAATCTTGAATTTAAATACGAATTGGGTTAAATGAAGCTGCAACCTAAATTGAAATTTGAAATGATTTGGAAATCGAAATGAGATATTGAGGCAAAATATGATTTTTGAAACGGAATCTTACATTTGAAAAGATACGATAATATTTGAAATGGATTTGATTTTTGAAGCGAATATGATATTTTGATATCAATTATGAATCGATTTGAAATGTAAAAGATCCACCGGTGTAATAATACGTAGTTATTAAAGAGACCGGGATCGGATATGGACATACTCTCTGTCGATACCGAAAACCACTATAATAACTATCATACGCGGAGTGTTGATCCAGAATGAAGTGGATGGTTTGGTGAACGCGTTGACTGAAGAAAGAGAACGATATTGGATGACCCCTGACATGACTAAAACAGGAGCCGCGCCGGCCCGGTTCGCCATCTCTAGCGGACACACTTCTTCGATACCATATCTATTACATTTGTGATTCGATTTAGGTGTACCCCTTGATTTGGAAGTGTTGTTTCACGGTGTTGGGGTAGCTGCTGGCTATGCTCAACATCAGTCCGGATCACGCAACTACTAGTATCCTAGTTGGTATCGCCTCATGTACCTTGTCATACTGATTATCCTAGTCGCGACCACTACGTTTTGTTTTGTGTTATACGTATGGGGTACCCTCACTACAATGAAACAACCATTTTACAACGGGCAACGCCCGTTGTAATATGGATTTCGCAACAGGCATGAGCCCGTTGTATTAGGCCTCTTTGTAATAGGTCGACCATATTTTACAACGGGCAATTCCCGTTGTAATACACCATTTTACAACGGGCAATGTCCGTTGTAATACATTTTTTACAACGGGCAATGCCCGTTGTAATATGGAATAGGTCGATCATATTTTACAACGGACAGTGCTCGTTGTAATACACCTTTTTACAATGGGCAATGTCCGTTGTAATACACCTTTTTACAACGGGCAATGCCCGTTGTAATACATGATATTGCAACGGTTTCTGACCGTTGCAAAATAAATGCAAATTTAAAAAAAAAATTACAACAGCATACATCCATACCAACAATGAATAATTTAATGAGTAATAAATATTATCATAAAACAACCAAAATCACATTCGAAAAGAATAAAAGCTAGAGTCATAAAATTTCAAGACATTCAAAAAAGTTTGATAAGTTTACATTGACATAGTTGTAATATACACTGTTTTTCATTTATTTAGTTCTCTACCCAATTCTCTACCGAATTCTCTACCCAGATCTCTGCACCATTTCACATTTACAAACCACCCACCACAGTCATTCACTTCCTCCATATTTAACTAACTTCTCCCTCATACAACTATGCATTTCCCTTCTGCACACTTTAAACATTGCACTACCCAAAGCACTTCGCTATTTAGATAGGCACTGTGCCTGTGCCTTCAAACATCAGCAGTTTCATCTCTGCCTACAACTCTTCACTTCCCCATCTAACACTATAACATTCATAGTCACCATCAAAACCATCCAACTACCTGATCACCACTCCTCATTTTCACCAAACCAAACAACAACTTCATCAAACAATCACTGCAACTGACTACTTCTATAACCATCATCACAATCACTCCCTTAGCAAACAACCCTCACCCACATCCATCATACACAGCGCTTGTCCCTCCTCCTTCAATACTACAACTCTTCATACGAACAGTGCATACAACTGCACAGCCTACATCAACTCCCTGACCAACAGTGCTTCTTTCTACCCATAACACAGTCATATAATCTCCTCCTCCATTCACTGTCCCTGCATATTCACCCTTTGCTACAAAATATCCATCCAACCTTTACTTGCATTCACCGAACATTCTCCTTCACCAACAGTACAACCCACATCATCTCTACTGTCATTCATTTCAGCCTCGACAACCAACAACTGCAGCGAGTTCACCCTGCATTTCATTCCTTGGCCACATTATTCAAGGCACTTCTATTTCACAAATTTCAGTTTAATATTTCAAACAGGTACTTGATTGTAGTTTATGCAACTTCGTTGAATATTATTTAGCATGAAATTCATATAAATATTGTTATATATTTTGTGTAGTATTACATAAAATAAAGTTGTTTGCTGCCAATGCAATAGATTTTGTGTAGCTGATGTGATAAAGAAAAACTTAAACTAATCTAATGAACATATGGAATTTGAAAAAAACAGAGCAAAACGGTAAATTAGCTGGAACCAAAAGGCATATTACTAACTCCCAGTAATATGGCTAATTCAAACTTCCAGACTTAAATTTAAACAAAAAATAGTCAATAAAAATAACAATCGATAGTTTTGAAAGTAAAGTTACCCCGGTTCTCTGCTGATTCAATCCTCCACTTGTAGTTATCATCAAATACCGATCAGGCTGAGTAATTTCTTCAGCTTCTAATTCATAAAACAATTATTTCACGAAAAGCATCATTATTCTTATAACTACGTGATTAATCAAAATAAATTTTCACAGCTAGAATCCGAAAATTCACTTATGAAATTATTGCTTGCATTGCTACATCCATAGAAATGCCTTGAATTTATCGAACTCCATAAGTTGTTCTCAGATTATCCGCCAATCTAAAAACATTGAACAAAATTTATACTTCAGACCACAGTAAATTTCTTCACATGGTCTTATTAAGAACATTGTTAATGCAATAAAAAAGAAACATAGCGAATATGCTTACTGGAACTTGGAAAGTGTCATCCAATACAACCACCAGACAACAAGTCTGCCATCACTAAACTCGACACTGTCATCAACTACAATTCTCTACTGACATCAACTTCAGCTGTTATGATATATCCATAAAATAAATCAACACTGGAAGATATATAGAGATGAGAAAGAAAAGAAAAAAAATGCATTGTAATTATAATAAATTTGATCCAGGATTAAGCGGTTTGGTTAACCGAATTATTAACCTCAAAATTCCATATTAGCATTTGAAATGAAACGTTATGTCTCTATCAAATAAAGAGAGAGATAGTATAACCTTATATTATTTTGAATCCAAGTGGAACACATGAGAGTTGAATTCAAGCCACCCAACAGGTACGTATGTATAATACTATAACCTTCTAAAATTTTAATTCCAAGTGTAGCACATGAGAGTTGAATTCAAGTTACCCAACATGTACGTATGCATATTACTAGAATCTATAATAACTTAAGAGTTCAGAACTAAATGTGCTTGGGAACTAGTAGATATAAGCCATGCAAGTAAATTTCTCAAGCTACACCCGGTGCACACGTTGACATTGTGTCCCTCAACACTAGCAAAAACATAAAAATGGACAAATTGTGTAAACAGGTTGAAATTATGTACAACTAGGTTATAGTATTGAGAACCGTAAGGAACTTAGAGCATGTTAAATGGACTAGTTTAAATTTACAACCAAAATATTACCAGATGGATAAAGTGATTATTAACTTGCATATTCCTGTGTTAAGTTTAGATAATATTTTCTTATATATATTTGACTAGCTAAATTTAACCGTTTGATATATTTTATATTATATTTGACAACAAAATGTAATACGACAGAATATAATCTAATATTCAGAAAGTTCCATAACACACGATTATCTTCTCTACTTACTGCACCAATACAATTAGTCACAAAATTAAAAATTAGGGCATGTGCTCAAGTCGTGGTTATTTTGTTTACTGTTTATTGATTTATTCATATGTGTGAGTTACTGAAGTACTTCGTCGTCACAAACAAGATATTATTAAGCAGTATATTGTTTAAAAGCAACACTTAATTATTTCTGTTGCTATATGAAAACCAAATTATACTACACAGATTATCCTTCATAGTGATCTTTGTTCAATATTTTGTGATGAAAAAGCTAAAAGATCCCTGGTTGCAATAAAATCTCCCTCTCAAGTCTACCAATCCACTATAATTTTTGGAATATTAATTGTAGAAGGTTTTTTGTTCTATCGATATTAATAAGTTGATCCAACTAATTACCAAAGTTAAGTTCTTTTTCAAACTTATTAAGATTTTCTGGGCCACCCCGAGTGACTTACACTGGTGGTGGATCATTTTTATATTTTTTGATATGTATATGATAGGTTCTCCAAATCATATAAAATGCTAAGTTTATTCATATTCACATTGATTATGTAAATTACAGTTGTCCGCGATTTTCAGAATTTTCATAGCCTGGTTCAGTACTCTTTAGCTAAATTTACAATGAGGATACGAGACCTCAAGTTATGGTAGTTTGATCACCTACAACGCCAGAGAGAATCGAAGAAACAAGATAAAAGTCACTGTGTTTATTCCATGCTAATTAAAGTACACACATTGTCACAGCTATGTTAAACATTGAGTGTTAAGAATTTTTTTTTACTCAAAAGTGTTAGTTTAAAATAATCCCCATCATAATGTCCAATCAGTTACTCCACTACTTTACCATCAATGAATACATGATCAAACGACTATCAAATTTGTGAGTGAATTGACGTTAAATTCACCAACGAAGATTTACTATGGTGGCATATAAAATTCTGCTTCTGCCAAATCAACAATAGAAAGGGAAGATGGAAAAGTGCCACATATAGATATACAAATATATGTAATAAGATGAATCAATTAGAATGGGCTGATGAGTAGTGAATTTCCAGTCACATACTTATTGTTCTTTTCAAAATAAACACCAATATAACATGATCTTTCTCTCTTATACTATCAACAATTTAGTTATCACATATGTAACATTGTTGAAAACTTTCATTTAATTCTCAACATACTTTCAGTTCAATTGTTCCAACTATGAACCAAAATAAAAAAATGCAAATTAATAGATTATATTAAGTTAATAACATGTTAAGTTTTAACTAGAAAGCTAAAAACTAGAATTATAGAAGCTAATAGGAATGGGCATCACACCTTTTGCCTTTTGGTCCTCGTGTTCCATAATCCACTATCCACAAATGAAGTGATGATCGACAGCTGTTATGTTGCACCAACGCCAACTGCTTACATCCACACCTGGTGCTACCCTACGTGACCCGTTGGATTCAGATTTGGAGCACTATCGGATGTAGTTGCTAGTCGGCTGCTGCGCTTGCCATTCTAGAGTCGTCGGTGTCGCGCTGCCGCTACAGCCTATTGGAGTCTTCGAGTCTGGAGTTTTCATGGCCCGTGTTTGATTTGTCGCTGCCGATTTAGAGTATCGTGATTTTTTTCTTCCACCTTTGCGGGACTGGAATCGTTGGTTGAACGTAAGGGTTCTAAGGCAAAGTTGATATCGAATGGCACGTTTAACAAACCAACAATGCAACAGGTCATTCACAACTCCACTTCATCTTCTTCTTACAGTTGAATTCTCAAATTGTTCCTTGTATTTCCATGTTGATCTTTGTTTTTAAAGGAGATGTCTTCCCTGCATTAATGAAAACATAAGCTTTATGGCATAACTAACTATTCAGATTTTCTGCTGGAAGTGTCTGTATCTCAATTTCTTAAGGGAGTTTGATCAAATGGAAGTTCAATTTGTGTAGCATTGCCATAAAATTCCTCCAAGTTGTAGTACTCTCTCTGCTGAGGAAGAAATATGTGTACAACTACATCACCTGCAAAAGTTGCTTTACATTATCTGACTTAAAACTATTTATATGCCGATTTAGAATTCAGAGTCTGTAAGCATGAATGACTTACCGAAGTCTAATAAAGTCCATGAGTTGGGTTTTATGTCACCAGATGCAACTCTATTGTACTGCTTTTCAGCTGTGTCTCTTATTCTTGACCTACATTACAAGATTGTACTTTGTTAAATTATTTAAAGCTCTGCAATGGGGAAAATGGTATTGGTAAAGATAAGTTTTAGCTACATACCCAATGGCATCTATTTGAGGCCGAGAGAAGGCAGTTGCAATGATGAAAAATCGAGTCCAGTATACTACAGGTTTGACAAATAAAACACGTATATCTCCTGCTTTGACATCGCTTGCAACTTTTGCTAACGAAACAGCAACTACGAAAATAATACAGTTAGAACATAAGAAAATGAAATTGCGAAAGAAATCCACCAACGAAGATTCAGCGATCTGCCAAAATCCCAACAAGAAACTCATCAAAAGGGTTCAATTACAGTCCAAATGTTCCAAAACAGCAACCGATATCTCTAAATAATAGCCTCACCTGAATGAACAAGTTACATGAAACAAAACTGCTGCATCCAAACAAAATCAAACCATGAAGGGCATCAACTGCGGCTTCATGCTTGGGCATATGATAGTTTTGCTCAAAAGGAGTTTAGACTAGGGTTTTGATTTGGAGATAATTGGAGTGGAGTTGAGTCTCACCATTGGTTTTTCTGTGCTTGTTGTATCGAGGAACATCGGTGGAGTGAAATATGGGGTGCGCGGCTGTCTATAGAAAAGCGCGACATCTGCTGTGTTGCATGGTAGGCACAGGTCGCGATTTTTGGGGATGCGTCGGACCTCGATTGATAGTGGTGGGTGAATAGAGCGCACGAAGAGAGGAAGAGAGGAATCAACGATTTTGGGTGTCGTGTTGAATCGAGTAGGAGAGGGGGAGGAATAGGTGCAGCCATGGGAAGGTTGGATTGCCATGGAGAAGAGGTTGACGAACCTAGGGATTCCAGATAGGAACGTTCGATTTGGGATTTGGAGTTAGCGATAAATAAAGTTTTAGCAGCGAAGGGAAGAAAGCAAACAGATGGGGGCTGAGCGGACCGATAAAATAAAGGCTATGGCTATTACAACGGGCATTTTTGACTGTTGTAAAGTTGGCATCTATTACAACGGGCCTGAGTGGACCGTTGTAATAGCCTTCTATTACAACAGGCAAACAACGCCCGTTGTAAAAAGGGTTGTATTTGGCATATTTTACAACGGCCCTGAATGGACCGTAACGGGCAACCAATGCCCGTTGTAAAAAGGGAGTTGTAATATGGTATTTTTGTTGTAGTGCCTCTGATAACCACTAGTTTACGGTGGGGTTTACGGTGCTGTATAGACTATGGCATTATAAAATATGTTAAGGGGGATTATGGTAACGCCTTAACGCTATTTTGATACTTTATATTACTGATAGACATTATCTACTTAGCGTACATTACTACCTAATAGATAGTTTAACGGATCCTTGAGAGATGGAAAATCCCGTAACATCTCTTGAGTTATTGCACGCACGTTGACACTGGATAGGAGATGTCAAACCCCGTAAACATCCCTGACGCCGTTACACTCATATTTATTTACGATTGATTTAACTTTCATAAGGATATTTTAGTCCTGACTCGAGTGTTTTGTCTTTTCATTACGCTCGGGCCAGTCCTCAGTTTTCAGATTTTTAAAGATCTATTCTGGAGGATGAAGACGAAGATTTGGTATGCTATTACTATTATTATCCTTGCATCATGATGCCTGCTGCATCATTTTATTTTGTTCAGTTGTTGTATAACTCTGATAAATGTTGTATAAATAATGATCAAAGTACTGTAAACAGCTTCATGAACTGTTTATTTGACTATTATATTTATCGTTCCGCTGCAAGATTCTGTGTTGTTTCATTTCCTTTATTTATCCTTCCCTTTCTTTTCTTAATTACCCCTACAACCATCTGCCCTTTTGAATGGTTTGGAACCGGCATGTGTATTTGATCGTCGGTTTAAACTGTCCAAAAAGGCGGGTCGTTACAGTCGCCCATGTCCTGAAGGGTATTCTGGGCAGTACTCTTCATGTTGCTCACTCACATTCGCGTTGGCCTCAGCTTGCTGAGCTTCATTCACAGGCCTTCCAATATCCAATCCTGAGGGTCTGCCCCCAGGTCTTTGCTGATTCGCTTTACGTTCTCCATTCTGATTTTGCATTTGCCCTCCTGATATTTCTACAGCTCCAACTCCTTGTTCTACATTACCGGCAACTGCAGTTGCTCTATTTCCTGGGTTTTGGGTTCCAGCCGTTCCCATTTTCCCGAAGAGATTCTGCATCATCTCCTGTTGGCTCTTCAATAATCTCTCCTACATGGAACCCATCATTGTCTGCATCTCATCCCTTATGATGTTAATGGATGCCTGATCTGCTCCAGCTCCAGCTCCAGAGAAGCCTCTTTACTTCCCTCTTGTTGGCTACTTTCTGGTAATGTCCTTCTAGCTGATTGTCTAACCATAGCTTCAGATCCAATCCTTTTCCAAAGCACCGGGTGCTAAAGTTCTTGGTGAAAGCACCAAAGTGTTTGCATCAAAAATGATCACAAACCACGAATGTAATGGAAGCACCAGTGTTTACATACAAATCCTTAGTATCCAGTCACAAATCTCAGATCCAGATGACGTAGAGAGTGAAAGTAAAGAAATAAAAAAATTAAAATGAAAGAAAGTAAGAGAAGACATAAGATTTATAGTGGTTCGGCTACCTCCGGCCTACGTCTACTTTGAATTGATCCTTTTATTTCCTTTACAATGTGGTTACAATTACAATCCTTTGAATATCAATAGCCAAAAATGATAGAGTTTTTCCAAAAGAGAAGGAGATAAAGAGGAGTCGAGAAAAAAGACCCCTTTTTAGTTGCAATGGAGGTGCTGTTTATAGGTGTGGAGCTTAAAAATATCTACCCTGAATCTTGGAATACTCTTTCTCAAGCCCAGATGGGCCCACATGATCGATCTGGAGTCATTTGGGATCAATCCATAGCAAGTTCGCATCGATCATAAACTGCTCCGATCGAGTTAAGATCGATTAGGGTGAAAGATGATAGTGCAAAGTCCCTGCTCTCCAAATTTCATGAAGTTCCAACACGTTGGTTGTGAGATATGATCTATCTAAGTTCGAGTTTGCAAGTGGAGGCTAATGATTTCGTATCTATCAACTCACATCCATCATCTAGTATCCATGATCTGGTATCCATCATCTGGTATCCATCTTTTCGTATCCATCATCTGATATCCATCCTTTCGTATCCATCATCTGGTATCCATCCTTTTGTATCCATCATCTGGTATCCATCATCTTGTATCCATCATCTGGTATCCTTCATCTAGGCCTGTCAATGGATATCCAAAAAATCCAAAATCCATCCCGATCCGTATTTGAAAAAACGGGTATTATCCGATATACGAAAAGCGGATGCTGATGTCCGATATCCGAAAAAAATGGATGCGGATATGGGCATATCCGTATCCGAAAAACATTCGTTCGATCCAAAATTAATTATAATAAAAATTATTATTACTATTGATTTATTATTTAACGATGAACTTAAAATATACTTAGTAATGAATTGTTCCACTTTGAAAAACTGATTAGTATTGTAGTGTGTGTATTGTCATTTGAGAAAGTGATTATTTTAGTTCAAAAATATTAGTATAATAAAAACTTTATTCAATTTCGAATGCGGATATTGCGGATATTTTTGAATATCCGGAAATATCTGCTTTTTATTTTCGGATGTGGATATTTTTGGATATCCAAAAATATCCGCGGATGAGGATACGGATGTTAATTCTCAGATATCCGTGGATATCGAATGCGGATTCGGATGCAGATTTAAATTTTCGGATGCAGATGCAGATACAACCATATCCATATCTGTTTGCATCCGTTGACAGCCCTACCTTCATCTCGTATCCATCCTTTCGTATCCATCATCTGGCATCCATTATTTCATATCCATCATCTGGTATCCATAGTGATGGATACGAAAGCATCGATACAGGACAGTTTTTCACAAATATTGATCGATCCATAACTTGAGCACATAAACTCTAATTGACCTGAAATTTAAAGTGTAGCCTCACCGAGGCTTGTTTATCATTCTCGATCGATCCCACCTTGACTGGAGCTTGGTCCAATTTTGACAGTATCGATCATAGCCTTGTTTCTAATCGATCTTCAATCTCGATATCCATCCTTTTTAGCCAATTTGTTGATATACCGGCCTTGACCAAAAGGCGGGGTAACATTTTCCTCCAAAACATGCCTTGTGGTAGGAAGGCGTGCTTTGAATAACTTTAAATTCGACATTCAAAGTCCGTATTACCTGTATAGCCATATCATCCAATCCATAATTCAATCCATTACCAAGCAATTCCATCTAAGTCCGATAGCCAAATCTGCGACCGTTCCGAGTCGATATCCAAATCCAGGACCACTACGGGTCCTTAATCAAATCCTTAGCTGTTCAAAGCCGAATCGATATCCATTTCACATTTTGGAAGCCAGTGATCGAATCCAACAATCTCTCTGGATCATCGATGGCCACTCTGCACTCTTGCTAAGCTCGATCCAAACTTAACGATTTAATAGGTAGATCGTGTTGCGCTTCGACGAACCAACCTATCTCTTGCACTCTGGTCTTGATGGGGGTATATAGCGATGTCCCGGTCCTCCTAGACCGATTATAGCCTCTCTGGGCTATTGGTGGATCCCATCATATCACTTTTCAAAACAACGTCGAGCAAGCCGATCCTGTCGCTCTCCGGCGAAGCGGCGTCACTCCCTACACTTCGGTTCATGTAGTAGCCCGTATCTCCTTACCCTTTGAATTAAGAATATCACACGTGTCCAACTCAAATTTGAACGGAAATACGAATCATTAGAGGTGAAGAAGAAAAAAGACAGAAGAGAATAGAAACAATAATACACAAAATCTCGCAATCACTGTGGAACAAAATATAATAGATAATAATATATCTTTATATAAAAGAACTACACTGTTATTTATACATACCATCATCAGAGTACAACAATCAACAAAACAGTATTGGACGGTTATAATAACTTGTCCTCACATGTCATGAATATACATCCTACACACAACGGAATATAATCAAGTACATAGAATACGTCTAGGTTATCCAGCTCGCTTCCCGAGCTCCATAGCATCCTATCCTGAATCTTTAATACTCGGTCTGACCCGAGCATTATAATAAAGTAACACCTGATTTAGTCTGGAAAACCAGCATGGGAAAACCAGCATGAGAAAAAACACTCAATTTGAATTATTACATTTATCAAAATCCTTTGAAAAACAAAGGTATCTCGTAAGACCACGCCACACATAAACACGACGGGTTTTTACCTTACGATAAGCAAAACATTTTATATCAAAACCATCTGATATTACAATAGTGTCTATAGAAAGTAAATTAGAAAATAGCTGAAATGCTTGCATCTCACGGTTCAACATAATTAGCATACAATCAAAACCGTACAGGCTCATAGTGGATATTGGATTCCAACAACGACTAGGCTATTGAGGCACGCCCATCATAGTACATCTCTAGAAATATGTACCGAGATCTTACATAACGATCTCTGCCAACACGGGACCGGCCTACCCCTAACCTAAATAGTACCGAATATGTTATCACCCGGGTGTACCCACCCTAATTGAGCGCTCTCTTTTTCATGCACAACCATATCCATAATTTTAAAATAATATATCTGAGGCTATCTCGAAAGGTGTTAACATACCCTACTTTGGTGTGATCCACTTAGCCCTACTGCATCTCCCTTGTTTTAGTTATTCCCGGTTGATGAGGCTTTAGGTTATATTTTACCTTTAGAATAGCATTCATACTTAGAATGCTAACATTGCCTTCCAGGAAGCAATGCAATGATATCATTCATCCATATAAGTTGTCCTGGGTCTGGACAAACCGAATCTCCAAAATTTCCATCTTCATTGCCTTCATGATATCACAATTCGTAACGCATAAATCGGATCGAAGTGGTTTTCGGATAATTTAATCCGATCACGGTCACTTCGAAACGATCAACGAATTTGGCCAGATTTGATCGGTTATTTAACCATTAAATATCAATCATTCAAACATAGATTATATTTCCCATGGAACCCACTGAGCTTCTCCTTTATTAATTTAAAGACACTTTTCAAATACTTGGAAATCATTTTCATATACTTATCTCATAAAATAGTATATTCACAAAACGAAATATTTTTTGGGTACTTAGGAAATAAAACCAAGTACTTATCTTAACAGTATAAATATATTTCAAATCACTCCTTTCAAAACTAGAAGAACCTTTTCATATACTTCAAAATGGTATAAGTATCTTAACCAATTATCTGAAAGATTTACTTATCTCAATATCATAATAAAAAGATTAAACACAAGCATCCTTTAAAAAAAATTCAGAATATTTCAGAGTACCCTTTCTCTCTTTAACCATTCCCCTTTTCATTTAGAATATCTTCTTACAAATCTCCTCATTTATTTACAAAGATACTCTTGCCACATCTCCTAAACCATTTATAAAATTCTTCTTTTCCACAATTCATTCAGAACCTAATTTCCTTCTCAATTTTAATCCTCTTTTCAAATTTATAAATCCCTTTTATAAATTTTTTTATAAATAATTTCTTTTATAACAATTTATTTAATTATTATAAAATAAATAAACTAAAACATCATATACTTAGTTTGAATCATTTTTAAAAATATAAAAGAAATATGACTAAAAACATTTTAATAATAAAATAATTCTTAAACCTTAAAACTTCACTAATGGAAAAATAAAATAAATAACTTTAAATAACCTTTATAGTTTCTAAATGAATTTCCAAATCCATTTCTAAAAGTAATCTTTATAATCTCATATTTCACTTATCCAATTTCTCATTTAAAAATCAACTTCCTTCATCAATATCTCCTTTATAGATCTCTAATTATCTCATAAACCTCTTTGCTAATTTCCAATTTATTTATAAAATATTCTTTTTACAAATTCCAAAGATCCACTGATAATTTTCCTTTCTAAACCATTAGCCTCTCTTCCAATCATTCAAAATATATTCCCTTTCAAAACCCCAACCTTTTCACTTATAACTTCTTAAAAATACTCTTTTCATAAAATATCACTTTAAACCATTTTAAAATAATAATATAATTTGAACCCTTATAAAGAATTATCTAATAAAATATTATAATAACTTCAAAACAACCCTTAAAAATCCACTTAAGTATTTAATTTGAAACAATATAGTTTAAATAAAATAATCAATGTTTTACTATCTATTTATCAAATAATTATATTACCATATATAAATAATACCACTTAAAATCTCGAAAACAGTCCTTACAGAAATAAAAACGACCAACATTTCTATATAAAAACAAACTACAAATCATTTATAAATAATACTTTAACAAAATACTTGTATAAATTCATCCAATAAAACATTTTACTTAAGATCATGGAATCTGAAGGCAAATGCAATCGGAAACCTTTTTTTTCAAATTCAAAGCAAGCTCAATAGTTCCAATGGTATTTAAACAAGCAACCATTTATTTCAGTTTAACTATCCAAGTTAAATTATCAATATTCACATGATCCATTTTCAAATATACATCCAATCCCATGATTAACATATCAATTCATTAAACGACACTTATCCATATTGATGACTATCAATTAAAAACTTGCCCAATTTTATATCATAGCATATCAGAAGTTTATCCTGCTCCTAATTCAAACCACATTTCCATTTAATACTAGACGGTGTTCATTTGGCCAAATAAATAACACCAATATATTCCAATTCAATTTACGTTATAATTACATAATGTAATTCAAAAACAATCCATTCATCAAATTTCACACATATATGATTCAGTACTGGATATAATCTTAAAATAAACATAAACAATCACCAATTTCAACAATTTCAACAATCACCAATTTCAACAATCCAAACACCATTTCACTATAAAACATCACCGATTAACCAATGAGTGAGTTTAATTCACCTTGAGTTTCCAATTTACCAAACGTTTCGTTTTTGAATTAAAATTGAACTGACATTCAAATTTTAATTCAAAATTCTAACAAGCTCCAAATCTGTTCGAACTAGCTCTAAACGTAATGCTCGTCGCCACGATTCCATCGTCGCTTATTTCGTCCAATTCTGACCACGTATGAAGAAGATATACAATTTATATAAATATTTTTCTTTTTCTTTTTTGTTTACCAAAATCATCTGGTCCGTTCGATTTTCATCGGGAAATCAGGGCCGCTCCTAGCATCTTCTTCCACATTCGAGTACCCAGACTAACGAACCCATCGTCACCGCGAAAATTCGATCGCCCTCCCTCCTATAGGCCATCGAAAGATTATCGGCCACTACCATCTGATAGCCCTCCGCGTGACACGCCTTCGACCCATATCTGGTAAAGTTCGGCTTCTCATCCTCCTCGAAAAAGGCTAACGAACGTAGCCCTTCGTCACTGATTTATGGCCATCACGTTACGTCGATTACGATATCGACCGTTGGATATGGCGAGCTCGACGAGCTCTTCGTCTTTGTAGTTGGAGCTTTCGACTAATTGTTGATGGTTTGAGAGATCGGAGGGAAAAAGTATGGAATGTTTTGGGCCATTAAACTAAAACTGGTGGCGACAAGAATTTTCTAAGGCTAGGGCTGTGTGTGCATACATACGTGACTATATTATTTTAATATTATTTTCACCATTCATGTATTATTCCGGACGAACTCCAAACGAAGTGTGGCGTCTGGCGTTTCTAATGTTTTACCCATATTCCGAACACAATGGAACATGTTTCGAGACCTAATTCGATCGTATGTAGAAGATAGCTTTTCGAATCGAATTATAATATTAATTTTTTCGATAACTAATTCAATGCATTTCTATCCCGTACGACCAAAGGGTAACTCCAAACACTACAAAATTTGAAATCCGCTAGTAATACATTTTTATGGATCCAATGGAACTGGTCTCGTCGAATTCTGAAATTGTGCCCCGAAGGGCTATTTTAACGTGCCAATTAAATCAAGCGATTTTCAAAATCGATGAAATTACTTGAAATTCCAATTTTAAAACTTGCCAACTTAATCCTAATTCCAATAGAATTTATATCCATATTAGAAACCATTCTGACCAATATTAAATCACAAATTCAACTTATTTACCCAATTTCAAATATTAATTTACTATTTATCAAATCCAATTAGTCACTATATTTGAAATTCTAAACCATTTCACTAATTCAACCAAAACTTCCATATTCAAAATAAATTAATATTTAAATTCAACATTTAAAAATAAATTAAACGTTCAAAAACCAAATGACCAAAATTCCAAGTCGTTACAGTTCAGCATCCCTGAACGTTAAGCGATGCCATGGCCTAAGTTCTAGATCGATGCGAACATAGCAAGCACAAAATGATGTAGCCACTTGCTTGTTACTGAGCTTAATTTGTAACAGTTGGTGACTATCCTTTTAAGTCTTAGACTAAAAAGAATAAGAAACCGATATAAAGATTTACATAAACTTGTACTGCCAACTCATATCAATTAAAAGGTTGCTGCTTCTACAAAATATTTGAATGTTCATCCTATATACAAAAATTTTATAATAAAAGAATAAGGCAGCTTAGCTTGTCTTCTAAACATCATATTTCAGAGAGCAAGCCTGAATCATGATACACGACAAGGCCTCCAAAATTGCTAAACATGATGCACAGCCGTGGCATTTTGGATCCGACGTTGTCAAAAGATTCTCCCATGAGTTTGGCATACATAGAAGATGCTCCATATTATATGTACTTATGATGTGTACTTCAACATGAACCCGGCTGACTTATCACATAAGAAGGCCATGAAAGCAATCAAGAAAAAAGCAGGACCAACACCAAGTATTCTTAGTGTGGCAGGAAGTGACATGATTCCACAGCCAATTATGGTTGTTGATAAGTTGAAAACTGCACTGGTTACCGAGGAACCGCCTTCAATGTGAGCACTCGGATCACTTGCTTTTGAAGAGGGTGGTAAAGGAGTCTTCATTTTCTTCTTCCTTTTCTACTTTTCTTTTCTTTTCTTTTCTTCTCTTTTTTCCTTTTCCCTCCTTTTCTTGTTCTGGTTGGGAATAATGAGCAAAGTTCAGGGATTAAATACCAGTCCGACATTTAGCACTAGGGGCAATAGTGGTATTCTGCATTTTGAAATATATAATGAGACAGCGATTCTATATTGCCAATAATGCAAATGCTTAGGTTCTTGGAACTTAAGTGTTGCAGATAAATGCAATATAAAATATGCATTTGCAAACGTGATTTTAGCGACCAAATGAACCTGCCTTCAATCATGAAAAAAAATGATGAAATAATAATAATAATCGTTTCCAAGGTGTCCCATATCAGCAATCATCCTAGAATAGTTTTTGCAATATACCGGAAGATGATGAGATCAAATATGGTGTCAGTAGTAGATGGACACATCCAACTATTTTCCTTTTTGGCTGCTCATTTTTTAGTGAATGCTGGGTTTATATATCTTATAATAATCTTTGTTGTTCATCAAAACTTTAATTTGGTAGTATCTACTCAACATGCATCATATTCTCCCCCCATTATTTAATATTTACCGTGATCTCGTCTTTTTTAGATGGACGTGTTTAAACTGTACTCGATCAATGTTTTTGCTAAACTGCACTGAAAGTTGTAGTAAGAGTTAGTTGCTTTTGCTAAATCATTGTTTATATAACATCTTTGCTGTTAGCTAATTGATATGTGTTGCTACATATAGTAGAACCAATCACTTACAAGAAAAATCTCACCTCTACGCTAAAAAAAATGAAGATGCATTCTTATGCATTGATATTTAATTTCTAGGCACATCACATGTTTTTGATTATATGTTTTTTAATATGAACAAGTTGCATCAGAAAACTGGAGGACAAACTCGTACATGCTTGACTTAAAATTAGACAAATTTGAATTACAATTTTTGCTCAACAGAATCCATCCACTAATTTTTAATATCACTGCAACCTCATATTCATAATTTATAAACACGCATGTTTGAACTGTATTGTATTCATTGCCGTTGAGGACCTTGGGGTAGGTTTGTTGATCAATTGGAAGAAATGAAGCGAGCCATCACTTTAATATTCAAACTAAAAGCTTCTTTTGTTATTTATTTGGTCCTTTTTTTTCAGAAGGGTAAAAGTTACCCGGATTAGAAAAAAAATAGCTAGCAAGGTATGATAATAACCCATAACTATTTTAACAGCTTAAAATCTATTAAGCGGCATATATGTTTAAAAATCAACTTTTAAGAGGAACCATTTATTTCCATGTTTAAGTGGATTTCCTTTTCCCACTCCATGCTTTTGGTCAGTTATCTGGAAAAATCTAGGAAATTTTGGAAACTATGGTTGAAGGCAATGCCGGCCCTTGGGCAAAGCTGGAGAAGCCAACGCTTTAGGCCCAATTAGAGATAGGGCAACAAAATAAGAAACGTGCTATACTAACTTTTTTTCCTGCAGATTGTGATGATAGAAAAAAAATTAGTTAGCAGTTGACAATGGCAAAGGAAGAAGGAGCATGAAAATAGTGACCATAAAAAATTAGTGTATTTCAGCTTCCTCCTACTTTAATTTGTAGTTTTCCAATTTCAAAATCATATTTCCCAAAAAGATTAGAATTCGCTTTTTGTTTTAACTAAGTTGATTTCATCTTACAACTTTCTATAACGATGATATTAATATGATTTGGATGCTAAATTTCATTATAAATAAGTTTTTTCTACTTAGAAATTCAGTTAAATCTTAAATCGACTGATAAAAAAATTTGCTATCAAATTATTGTGCATGGATAATTTATCGTCTATAGATATTTTTTATTGACGATTAGTCCATTTTGTTTGTTGAAAATATTTCTCTAAACCTTTGGATGATTTTGAAATAATTCATTTTGTTCTATGTTGATAATTTTAATTTCATATTCATTTCACTTGGTTTTTTTTGTGTCTTGTTAATTAACATTAGAATTTTTTGAATATATTTCTATAATGTCTAAAAATACAAAATTGAAACTATCGATTGAGTGAATATAGCGTGTTATTAATTGAACAAGCTATGGTTAAAGAAATTAAACATGAACATATTACTAAGGGCTTAGCAAATCACGTGTCTAGAAAAATATGCTTAAGCAATTAAAATTGGTTTTGATGTATGACTTGAATTGTTATTATTATGAAAACATTAGAACTTTATCTTATAAATTTTGTTATTTATTACTATAAATTATTTTTATTTGTTTTTTAGTAGCGTTTAAAAATACATAAAGAAGAATTCAAACACGTTGAAAGGGTAAGAAAAAGACTAGATGAACTCAATAAGATCTTAGTTTATAACTAGCTTTCAGTACTAAAACATTTAGGACCGGCCCTGGTTGAAGGCTTCTAAACCTCAAACCAGGAAGAAACAAAACCTTATTTCCATGTTTATTTAGGAGAAAATGTGAAAACATTTTCTAACTCAAAGGCTTATAGACCAAATCAAGGCTGTTATTTTAGCACAGCGAATTGATATTTTGGACCAATGATAAGATATAAACAGCTTGTTTGAAACATGAGTTTAAAATTGGTTGTAGCTATTCATACACCATATTTTACTATACATATATCTAAAAATTTCATAAAACAATAAACATCATTTTTTTATTTTACATACACCATACAATTTACAAAACGTACTTATCCACTAACACTACCTCTTATCACTGTTAATTTTAAATGAAATGTATCTGGAAATATCGGTCTGGAAATATTATATGAAGGAAACATCATCTCCAATCTTAGCTATACAAAACCAGATCTAAGGATAATATAGCAAAAGACCGCATTACATAATGTATTGGCTGTGAGCCATGTCAGCCCATTAGCATATAGAGTCATATATATTACAGACTATTGTATCAAACGAAGTAACAATATTTTTTTTTTCTTTTTTTTTTCCACAAAATGAAGTTTTTTATAAATAATCACCAAAAGTTGTCAACAAGCCTGACAGGTAACCAACAGAAGGATAGTAGACAAAACGCGGCGAAGCAAGCCGTAACAAAACAAAAACAAATACATTACATAGCTGCCGAAGGCTCCCTCCAGAGAAAGAAGCAAACAAACTGGACGAAATCCAGTAAAGGCAGACGATAAAGAGAACGACGAAAACGAGAACCGGAATATCCTCCGCCCAAATCCAAGCATAAGATAAGGAATAACAGTCCCCATACCAAACCTATATAACCAAAGCCTGCAACCAAAAGCTACTAAATGAGAGAAAAAAAGGGAGGGGGAGACTAACGGAGACGAGAAAGCCAGAACCACCTGGCTCAGGGACGGACATCATCCAATTCCCGCCCTAGTGGAAGACTGAGAACAGAAAATAGATAGCAGGGCCACTAGGGGACCCGAACGGGAGCTAATCGATCCCTTGAAAGGTCTACCATGAAAAGCTAAAAAAACATCATTTCTAACCCGGCGAATAACGGAAGTGAGATCCATGGGAGTTTCCTCAAAAATTGCCTTATTCCGCGCACACCAGAGGTGCCAGCAGATCAGACAAGGAATCAAGCGGAAGACAACAGATCGTAGAGATTTACCAGAGGATCCGTTCCACCAGGCCAACTGTAAATCCTCCGGCGAGTTGTTGCTACCTCGGATCCCAATCAGATTTCCGAAGTAATTCCAGCACGATCTGGCTGTGAAACAGAGATGCTTCAAACATCAAAGATTGTAATAGAATCATATGTTCAAATAAACTACGCTTCATTTCTTCTTTTATATCCGAATCACTTCGTTGCAAAATTCAATTTGGTATCAGAGCACAATAAGCTTAACAGCTTCAAGAAGTGTTCAAAAAAGCAAAGAAACAAAATCATCAACAGAATAAATTTTTGGTTTTCTTCTCATCAGATTAGATTTCATCACTTGAGAAGAAGATTCAACCAATAAACATCACCGCCTTGCCAGTTTTCATTATATGGCTGCAATAATATTCATCAGCGAATCAAGTTTTTTTTGAAACAGAATCAAAAATCAAGAAATCAGAGTCAAAAATTCAGAAAACATCAACACAAACCAAAGAAAGTGTCATTCCATAAAAGAACTCATCAGAGAAGCCTCATCACTTGAGTCTTTGGGTGCAACAAACCTGTTTGCGATTAGCCCCTCATTCTTGATTCTGATTCCTATCAAGAACATACTGTTTCTGCCCTCTTTTTTTTTTGGTGAATTTCTGTAATCATCATGTCATAAGAACACTCAGAAACACCAATCAGTGGAAGTGAATCCCAGCATATCACCAGCAACGTGGAGAAACTGGTCAAAATTGTAATTAGTCCCCAAAGTCAACTGATTACAGTACATCTGAATGATGATAACTATCTCTTGTGGAGGCTGCAAGTGGAGACAGCCATTCAAGGATATGGTCTTGAAGGCTTCATCCTTGAAACCCTTCCAATTCCTCCAAAACATGTTACTAATCAAGAAAACAAGATTGTTAGTTATGAAGATTATGTTCAACATCACAGACAAGACAGATTTATATGCTCATGGCTACTATCCTCAATCAATGCAAACTTGTTACCACATGTTATAGGTTGCAAAACTGCAAGTGATATATGGTCAACTATTGAAAAGGTCTTTAATTCTCAATCAGCAGCAAAGGTATTGTTTCATAAAAGACAGCTTCACAATATTAAGAAAGATAATCACAATATGAAAGAGTATTTATTCAAGATTAAGTCTACATGTGATACATTAGAAGCAGCTAATCTAATCAGAAAGTATCTGATTCAGAGAAGATCATGACTATACTAAATGGTCTAAGTGATGAATATGAAGCCGTGGTGGCTATTATAACATCTCAAAGAAATTTACCATCAATAGATGATGTGCATTCTATCTTGTTGTCGCATGAGGCAAGAATAGATATAAAGAAACCACAAGAGTCTGATCTATTTGCCACAACAATAAAAGTGATCAGTCCACACAAAGATGAACATACTCAAACAGATCAAGAGGAAGTGGGAGATGGAACAATAATAATAGACCCAAAATGCCAGATTTGTGAAAAACTTGGTCACACAGCAGCAAAATGCTACTTCAGACTGAATCTCAATTATGTTCCAAGTCAAGGGTCTAATAATCAAAGAAACTCAAATCACAGTGTCAATATGGCACATATGCAACAAGACACAAGCAATTCATCAGATAGAGAGCATCACAAACTGAAATAGCAAGAGCAAACATGTTCAGGATGAAGTTTGGTACCCTGATTCAGGAGCAATCAATCATATCATCAAAAATCTGACTAATCTCAATCTTAGAAACAAGGAGTACAAAGGTATGAATACGATACATATGGGTAATGACAAATCTGTTGCAATTACACACACTGGTAGGTCCTATATCATGGGTAAAAGACAATTGTATCTTAATAATCTGTTGAGGGTACCACTTATCAAAAAGAACATACTAAGTGTGTCCCAATTTGCAAGAGATAACAATGTCTATTTTGAATTTTACCCTCATCACTGTTTAGTTAAGGATATCCTAACAAAGGAAATACTTTTGCAGGGTAAACAGTGTAGGGGACTGTACAAGTTTAGTGTGGATAATTCAAGAAAATCAGGTTTTAAAAGAAATTGGTGTAATAACTCAGAAGTCAAACAGTATGAAACTAGTGAGACATTTGATAAATGACATTGTAAACTTGGACATCCAAATGTCACAATTGTTAAGCATGTATTGAATAAGAGTAATATTTCTGTTGATAATATATCGTTGCCAACATATGTACATACTGTCAAATGTGCAAGAGTGATGTAGCGACATACCTGGATTCGAGAACGAATTTCCTAGGTCGCAAGCTTCCTAAGTCACAAGCAAATTCAGGTCACTTCCTATCTCACTCCGCCTTGAGTCGCGACGAATTCGCTAGGTGGCAATTTGCTCCAGTCCTAGGTTGCTCCTCCTCTTTAAGTCGCGTGCAATTCGCTCCAGCCCTAGGTCGCTCCTGCTCTTTAAGTCACGAGGATGAAGGTCGATCCAGATTTCCAAAGCCGCTTCCTTGTGTCGCGAATTCCATCCTTATGTCGCTCCAGTTGAGTCGCCTCCAGAAGGTAGCGAACGAAGATGGGCCGTGAAGCTTAAGTCGCAAGCAGAATACCTTAAATCGCAAACAATACGAAGCCGTGGGTCGCGAACAACTATAACTCGCTGTCGTGCTTGGTTAGGTCGTTACGTGTAGGTCGCATTGGTTGTTTTGTTTTAAGTCGCGTGTGTTGCTTGCTTAGGTCGAACTGTATGTTAAGTCGTCTGTTGTAACTCGTGTATTGTTGAGTCATATGATGTGGGAACTTGTTAAGTCGTGTGTGTGTTGTAACTTTCCCTATAAATAGGGTGTGTTGTCGTTGTAAAAGTTGTTGAATTTTGAATAAAATTTTGAGTGCTTTGTGCCTCTTTTGAAATTGGAAGTAGAGTATTATCTCCTTTCTCCATCTTCGATTATTCGAGTGCGCTCGAATCAACGATTTTGAAGCCGATTCACGGAATCTTATGCGCAAGATCAACGTCGAAGAATCGTAGATTTTTTAACACGGTATCGTGCGCGATCAACATGTTCGAGATAGCTAGAATCCGGTATCTATTGAGATCAACAGATTTGGGCGTTTGGTATCACTAATTCATCGATTCATATTGTAACGAATGACTCGACCTTCGAAAATCGGCACCGTATACGACACTCACATTCTAATGCCGATTATTCAAACGTCAAATCTGGTTCGCCGGAGCTTATAACATCATTAAGTAAACAACACAGCGGAAGAAATAATGAATATCAATATACAACATCTGATACAACATCCTGATACAAAAGATGATACAATAGATATCGATATACATCAGAGATATGATACAATATAATAGCAGCGGAAAGTAAAAATAGATAACCCTAGCAGCGGAACAAATAACTCAAGATAGTCTTCAAGAAAGACTTCAAAACTGCAACTCCATCTCCACGAACCAATCCATAAATAGCTCGAACCCCCAATAACGATGCACTAAGCTAAGCAAGGTCAGTCATGTCCAAAGACTGAACTAGCTCCAGACAATCCACTGCACCTAACTATCTAAAAAAACCCAACTCCAGACTGCTCGTGTGGAAAATAGTGAGCATCCAGAGTTTAGGAAAGGAACAATAAACTCTGGATCAGTCATGGGACTGGTGTGAGTAACAAAAACAGTTTATCTTTTAAACACAAACAGCAAGAGAATTTTAAAGTAAATTCGCAATGCCTTTAGAAAATGAAACTACCATAAGACCTCCCACCACACACACAATGCAAACGCAGAATTGGAGGAGATTTCTTCTTATGATAGTCAAACATGCTTCATACGCAGAAAATTTCTTGGATATTATTATTATAAGTGCACGGTGCAGAAAAGAATTTTGAAAGTAGAATATTAATCTTAGCCAGCATACGACCATTATCGTATGCCTACTATAGCTACCATGTTCAATAGCAGGCTACCACCACATTCCATGGCAGGTAATACAACTAAAACCGTACAAGGCTCGTATTGTTTTGATTAGGTTTCCAACAAATGGTCAGGCTAAGGAACTTCCTACTGCCACATGGGATTGCCTCTGGCGGGACGTCCCGAGAACCTATTCGGATCTCTGCCAACACAAGGCCGGGTTACCTCTGTAACTAGATAACTACTACTCAAGCATGCCACTCCCCGGTCCTTTGGGACCTTTATCCGAGGCGCCTCTAAAGCAACAACCACACAGTAAATGAGATTGGAGCTACCACATAGGTAAATATCTGGACTCCATACCATGATACCACCCTTTACCAGAAGGGAATGACACACCCTAAAGGGCGCGACCCTCATAACCTTGCCGCATCTTTCCTGTTTCGACCATTTTCGGGGTGTGAGGTCCTGATGCAGTCTCGTCCACAAGGCTACGCTTTATATACAGCAGCACTCAGCATGCCACACTACCAAATTGGGAGTATATCGCTGATAGCCTTCAACTACATAACCTCTGAGCTCGTACGTCTCAGAGAAGGGTGTTAAGCTAAGAGAACAAATTCTCTGCCACCAACAGATATGTATTTGAAAGAAATCTGCTTTATATCTCAAAGTGTGATGTCGGACATACAATCCATACAAGTCTGTTCCAGGTTCGAACAGAACCGAAGGCACTTCCAAAGAAGTCCTTGCAATCCGAGTATTCACAATCACGATCGAACTTCCCATCACTTAGGGAATCTCTATACCGGGGATCAGCCAGTGCAGAGACAATCGATAGGTTATCCTATCGTTCTTACAAATACCCGGTCTTCACCGCCGGTCTTCAAATGCTATCCATAACGTCGAATCACATATTCGGTATGGGTTATACGACACAAAGGTCCTCTCCCGGCTAAACCGAATAGTGAGCGCAACATTTAAAACATATGGATATGGGATTTCAATTAAGTCACAACTTAATAATTCAAAACTTTCCTTCAAATGGTTTAAACAAATTACCATTTTCAAATTTTTAAACAAAAGATTTATTTCACTAAGTTCACCCATTTTCACAAAGTTCACCCAACTTCACAAAGGTTCATTTACGGATAAAACAATTTCCATTTCAATTGGATTAACTCGTTTAAAATCTTTAAATTAAAGATTTAACTTATAGCTTTCAAATCGTTTCCATAACTTGGAAAATCATTTTCATCTTTTTTAACTTGAAATCCTTCTAACACAAATTGGACGTTCATTACTTACGTGAAAGCTTTTATTATTTGAAAACAAATAGTTTTCATTCCCTTCTCAAGTTCAACTTCGAGTAAACACGCGAGAGTAAGTTCTATTCTTCCCAGGCAAAAGCAAAACAAACTTCCCAAATGCACAACATTTCTCGTGTGCACGTGCACCGCTCCACCGCCTCCCTCCGGCCATCGCCACTAGGTCGAGCAAATCACCGACCCATCTCAGACTATCCTCCGATCATCTGAACCTTACCCAACATTCGAAAAACAAAAATGAGAGTCAGGTCGAAACCTGGAAAACACGAACAGGGAAACACCCCAACCCTAGAACGGCGTTGTTCGCAACGCTCCGACCACCAGAATTCATACGACACTGGCTACGACCTCGTCGACATCTCCTCCACCATCTCCCAAAGCCGCATAACACTCGATCATCCCTAGACGATGAACGAAGCGAAAACCCAACCTTTGACAAAACTAGGTTTAGAAATTTCAGAAGCTCGCCGATGCCACCACGTTGAACTATCCACCATCCCAATATTTTCCTAGCTCCACCAATCACTCCTCCTCCTCCAAGAGGAAACTCGTCCCCTCCGATCAATGGGATCATCCACGGCGACCCAAAATGCCCAAAATGATCAAACCCAAACTGCTACTTCAATGCTTAACTAAAGATAATTATTTTTGTTTCAAAAATCAAGTTTTTGGGTTAGCTTTTGATTCATGTACCTGAATTTATAAACTAAGACAATGTTTTTTTTGACTTAATTGAGTTTACTCTGTATTTCATATTTCCAAAAACAATTTTAAGTTATTTTACCTTGAACAAGTTTTTAAACTAAAATTTATGATCTAACAAGTATACTTGGTTCAAGACTTATGACTCAATAAGGTTTGGATCAAGAGCAATTGAGTTTTGATAAAATATTGATTCTGGAACTGAAGTTAGAGGGAAACACAGAGATGCTCATCACTATATTTATACATAACACAGAGAAATACTAAAATCACACAAACAAAGTGAATTCCAGAGGGAACATGCAACAGAACAATGTACTCGAACTATTTTAATTGTAGTGTTACTCACTTGTGTTTCAGAAGGAAGAACAGAGTTACTCCTCTGTATTGAAAAATACAAGCTGACACTCCCCTCTGTTTTGTTGGATTGCTTGATGTTGTTGAATTTGTTTTAAGTTTTAGAAAATGGTTTACTTCAGAATTTTTTCTCAACTTTTAATGATCGAACTGAGATAAGAAGTTAATATATGTAAAGGAAGCTTGCAGGGGATGCTATTTGTACAGGGTGACATGTACAAATATAATTTAGTGATATCTTTTCTTTGCTTGATTGTTGACTAATAAATGTGGTTGTGGTGGCTGCATTAATTACTTTGTGCATTTCTTTTTATATTATACATTTGAGTACATAACTTCTCTGGCAAGTTCAAGATCTTATATTTTCTTTTGTCTTTTGTTTTCAAGTCTGGTTTCATACTTTTAAAATTTTAATGTTGTCTGGTTTCTTATTTATTTCCAAGTGTACCTCCTTATGTTTTTGTTGCCTTATTTCATACTTATCTTTCTTGTCAACTGGTCTGAAAAACATCTATTTGATGCTAGAGATCTTTACATTAATTATTATTGTCTTTTACTTAGCGTACATGCTTATCCTATTATATGTTTGAAACATGAATGTATATTCCTTTTATCATGTCTTATTACTTTGTATTTTCCTTCCAAGTTCTTTGTTTTGTTTCTTGTTTTTTTTTCAAAAGCTTATTTCGGCTGAAGTGATATCCATGTGTGCTTAAGAAGAAAATATTAAATGCATGTGTCCCCTTTTTGTTTACATCCAATCCATTTTGAATTGTTGTTTTAAGTGTACATACCTGTTGTCAAGCCTACATACTTACTTTACTCGGCTGAGATATGATATTGCATTAATTACTTAGTACTTTAGGTTCTCATTTACAAGCTATTACCCATACTTTGTCTACAGATTTGAATAGAAGATGTTTACATTTTTACTTTTTTTTTTAATTCATTTGTATAACTTCTTTTGCAAGCTTCATGGATATTTATATCTTCTTTTGTCTTATTTTATATTTACATTCATATATTTATATTCTTGTTTGAACACACTTGTTTTATATTTGAAGGTTATTTAACGATCTACTTTTGTTCTATTACTTTATAATGTAAATAATTTTCTATTTAAATTATGCTGTTAAATTTTTGTTAATGTACTTACTCACTATTTTATAGTCTCAATTGTTTACTTACCTTTTTACAAAACTATATGTTTATTTATTTGAATACTTTAGTCTATCTTATTTGTTATATCACTTAAATACTTGAGTATATTTCTTTATTTGTTTAAATCTTAACTTGATGTATTTATTTTTATTTTTTTGTAGTGCATTTTGTTCTTTGCATTACTTACAAATCCCAATTCAATTTAATTCAAATACATTTTTCTAGTAATCCAAAATTTAACTAACATCTTATATTAATTACCAATTATTTTTACAGTTTTTATCCAAAAAAAAATTAAATTAAAATATCAATTTAAACTTAACAAATTCGAGATCGTTACAGACTTTCCCCCTTAAAAAAAATTTCGTCCTCGAAATTTGCAGGCACGAAAACAACAAAGATACATACACAAAGACAGAGACATAGCTTTCCAGGTCAAAATGAATATCTATGCTGTATTTGGCTCACCAAATCAGAATATCAACAATATGAGAACGAACTCATTCAATACTACATAGGATACTCGGGTCACCAAATCTACGAAACATGCAAGGCATTAATTAGTTCGAATGGATAACTAACCATCCGTAGAATATATCGAGACCCAAACAATAGATAAATGGATTTAATCTTCCACAATTTCCAAACATCAGATATGGATTCCAAACAAGTCGGAATACCCCAAAGTATATACCAATTTGTCCCTCTTCGGACTTTGATATACACAAGAAATTACAATAGAATTTCAAATTCGGTTTAAACGATATCGTTTTATTGATACATTTCAAATTCAGCTTCCTATTTTATTAATAAATTTAACTAATTTAAAAATTTCCAATTTATTCAAAATTTCCAATTTAAAATTTCCAATGCATATTTATCAAGGTTTAAATCAAAAACTGATAAGAAACCGATGAAGATACGAAGTAAGGATTTCCTACAACGATTTGTAGAGCATCATCGCACCGAAACTTCTTCTCGTAGCTGGTACGAAACAATCAAAAAGAATTTGAAAAGACGAATCAAAGGAAATTGATAGAGAAAGATTGTTTCCACTGTCGCAGGGTATTGACCAATTATAGTGGTACTTCCCCATCCCCTATCTCATTCTCTTCTTGCACTCGTACTTGCTATCAGTGGATAGTAAGAGAATTTACTGAGACATTCGAACGGATATCTTAGGGATTACTCATTTTAGGGTTTACTTCACTCTATCTCTAATGAGTTACTTAATGTGTTATACTCCTGAGCTAAAGTTCAACCCTCAGCTCTAATACCAAATGTAACGACACGAGGCAAGGGCGACCGGTAGGCTTTGCAACCATCCCAGACCCACCGTGGCATACAATGGTACCCCAGACCTTGCTTTTACGGCCAGCCTTTCGGCTGTCTCGGCTTACGCCTAACCAACCCCTATTCACTAAGAGAGGACATGTAGGGGTAAGAGTCTCCCGTTCGCCACCAAACCGTGAAGCGAGAACCCCCTATCACATTCACTAAGAGAGCAAGACTGGTGTGAGTAACAAAAACAGTTTATCTTTTAAACACAAACAGCAAGAGAATTTTAAAGTAAATTCGCAATGCCTTTAGAAAATGAAACTACCATAAGACCTCCCCCCACACACACAATGCAAACGCAAAATTGGAGGAGATTTCTTCTTATGATAGTCAAACATGCTTCATACGCAGAAAATTTCTTGGATATTATTATTATAAGTGCACGGTGCAGAAAAGCATTTCGAAAGTAGAATATTAATCTTAGCCAGCATACGACCATTATCGTATGCCTACTATAGCTACCATGTTCAATAGCAGGTTACCACCACATTCCATGGCAGGTAATACAACTAAAACCGTACAAGGCTCGTATTGTTTTGATTGGATTTCCAACAAATGGTCAGGCTAAGGAACTTCCTACTGCCACATGGGATCGCCTCTGGTGGGACGTCCCGAGAACCTATTCGGATCTCTGCCAACACAAGGCCGGGTTACCTCTGTAGCTAGGTAACTACTACTCGAGCATGCCACTCCCCGGTCCTTTGGGACCTTTCTCCGAGGAGCCTCTAAAGCAACAACCACACAGTAAATGAGATTGGAGCTACCACATAGGTAAATATCTGAGCTCCATACCATGATACCACCCTTTACCAGAAGGGAATGACACACCCTAAAGGGCGCGACCCTCATAACCTTGCCGCATCTTTCCTGTTTCGACCATTTTCGGGGTGTGAGGTCATGATGCAGTCTCGTCCACAAAGCTACGCTTTATACAAAAGCCATGCTCTGATCACAAATGATCAACAAATGATCATCAACATACAGCAGAACTCAGCATGCCACACTACCAAATTGGGAGTATATCGCTGATAGCCTTCAACTACATAACCTCTGAGCTCGTACGTCTCAGAGAAGGGTGTTAAGCTAAGAGAACAAATTCTCCGCCACCAACAGATATGTATTTGAAAGAAATCTGCTTTATATCTCAAAGTGTAATGTCAGACATACAATCCATACAAGTCTGTTCCGGGTTCGAACAGAACCGAAGGCACTTCCAAAGAAGTCCTTGCAATCCGGGTATTCACAATCCCGATCGAACTTCCCATCACTTAGGGAATCTCTATACCGGGGATCAGCCAGTGCAGAGACAATCGATAGGTTATCCTATCGTTCTTACAAATACCCGGTCTTCACCGCCGGTCTTCAAATGCTAACCATAACGTCGAATCACATATTCGGTATGGGTTATACGACACAAAGGTCCTCTCCCGGCTAAACCGAATAGTGAGCGCAACATTTAAAACATATGGATATGGGATTTCAATTAAGTCACAACTTAATAATTCAAAACTTTCCTTCAAATGGTTTAAACAAATTACCATTTTCAAATCTTTTAAACAAAAGATTTATTTCACTAAGTTCACCCATTTTCACAAAGTTCACCCAGCTTCACAAAGGTTCATTTACGGATAAAACAATTTCCATTTCAATTGGATTAACTCGTTTAAAATCTTTAAATTAAAGATTTAACTTATAGCTTTCAAATCGTTTCCATAACTTGGAAAATCATTTTCATCTTTTTTAACTTGAAATCCTTCTAACACAAATTGGACGTTCATTACTTACGTGAAAGCTTTTATTATTTGAAAACAAATAGTTTTCCTTGCAGAAAGATCCAATTTTATTTACACGAGTTAAAGCCTTTGAATTTAAATTCAAATTTCCAAATCAATACGTTTAAAATAGTTTAACCCATATAAACTCATTTATAAGTTGAATAACCTTTCTAAACCATAGTTTCTAAATCATAGAATTCAATTTCAAATATTGAATCTAAATCAAAATATTTAAATTTCAAAACTTAATCAAGTTATTCAAAATAAATTTCATCTTTGAAATTTCATTTCAAAAACTTTTCACTTTAAACCCAATCCATTTCCAAAACATTTGAATTTAAATATTCAAATTTAAAACTATTTCAAAAAATCTATGACTTAATCGATTTCCTCGTGAAATCCATATTTGTGTGTGTATGTGTAGTCCAGGGGTTTAACACACAATAGTGCAACAACATTCAGTCATCACAGATCAAAATATAGAAATATAGTTGATAAGCGGTATAAACTATAGCGCTTATCTTTTATTCACAGATCATAGATAAATAAACTACAGATCACAACACAATCAGGATATATCACAAAGCATCACAGATCAGGGATATCAAACAGTTCAGCATCCAATACAATTCAAGTATCCATAAGTAGAATGAATTTAATTATCTGATTTATTTTGATCAGATGATTTCCTTATGAATTATTCTGCTAGTTATGGTCAATTAATTACAAAACATTGAATAAATTATCTTTTAATTAATCATTAATCAATCCTTAATCAATAATTAAATCCTTAATCAATAATTAATCCTTAAGTAATTACAAAAAAAACTAATTAATTACTCCTTAAGTAATAATTATTTCTTAATTAATTACACTGGTTAATTTATCACATTATCCTTCAATTAATTATTGCTTAATTACTTGATTACATCAACTTTAATCATTAATTAATATCTAATTGATAATCCTTGGTTTACAAATTTTATTTTTCCTTAATTAATCTTTAAACCTTTAATTACCGATCTAATTGACCCAAATCATTAATTAATTTAACAAATAAATTATTCATTTTAATTAACTTATTGAATGAATTACAAATCATCATTATATCTTCATTACTTAAGTTTAAAACTCATTCTCAGTAGTGCTTTAAATATCATTTATAAATATGTTTGGAAACATTGATCTTTAAATTTATTTCAATTTAAAGCCCAAGATTCAAATTGAACCCCAATTTAGCGTTACTAAAGTTTAAACTGATTTCCAAACTTTTAAGTTTACATGTTAAAGAAATACTTATCTTTTAAAGGGAAAGTTAAAAGAGTTCTAAAATTATATTCAAATTTAAATCAATTTAAAATACACTTTAAATATTCAAAGTTGTATTACAATATTTTAAATTCAAAAAGTTTATTATATTTCAAAACTAGGATTCAAATTAAGCTTTTGAATCTAGATTTAAATTTAGATTTAAACTTTGTTTAAATCTTAAATTTTCAGATTCTTTACCTTTGGTTAAAACTTGTCTTTCGATTTTGAATTCAGTTTAAATTTTAAAAAGAAAAACTTAAAACGCTATCTGGTTATTAACTAAAACCTGTAGCTATTAAAAGCTGGGTACACAACTATACAAACCCGAGACATCATCATTCCCTTCTCAAGTTCAACTTCGAGTAAACACGCGAGAGTAAGTTCTATTCTTCCCAGGCAAAAGCAAAACAAACTTCCCAAATGCACAACATTTCTCGTGTGCACGTGCACCGCTCCACCGCCTCCCTCCGGCCATCGCCACTAGGTCGAGCAAATCACCGACCCATCTCAGACTATCCTCCGATCATCTGAACCTTACCCAACATTCGAAAAACAAAAATGAGAGTCCAGTTGAAACCTGGAAAACACGAACAGGGAAACCACCCCAACCCTAGAACGGCGTCGTTCGCAACGCTCCGACCACCAGAATTCATACGACACTGGCTACGACCTCGTCGACATCTCCTCCACCATCTCCCAAAGCTGCATAACACTCGATCATCCCTAGACGATGAACGAAGCGAAAACCCAACCTTTGACAAAACTAGGTTTAGAAATTTCAGAAGCTCGCCGACGCCACCACGTTGAACTATCCACCATCCCAATATTTTCCTAGCTCCACCGATCACTCCTCCTCCTCCAGGAGGAAACTCGTACCCTCCGATCAATGGGATCACCCACGGCGACCCAAAATGCCTAAAATGATCAAACCCAAACTGCTACTTCAATGCTTAACTAAAGATAATTATTTTTGTTTCAAAAATCAAGTTTTAGGGTTAGCTTTTGATTCATGTACCTGAATTTATAAACTAAGACAATTTTTTTTTGACTTGATTGAGTTTACTCTGTATTTCATATTTCCAAAAACAATTTTAAGTTATTTTACCTTGAACAAGTTTTTAAACTAAAATCTATGATCTAACAAGTATACTTGGTTCAAGACTTATGACTCGATAAGGTTTGGATCAAGAGCAATTGAGTTTTGATAAAATATTGATTCTGGAACTGAAGTTAGAGGGAAACACAGAGATGCTCATCACTATATTTATACATAACACAAAGAAATACTAAAATCACACAAACAAAGTGAATTCCAGAGGGAACATGCAACAGAACAATGTACTCGAACTATTTTAATTGTAGTGTTACTCACTTGTGTTTCAGAAGGAAGAACAGAGTTACTCCTCTGTATTGAAAAATACAAGCGGACACTCCCCTCTGTTTTGTTGGATTGCTTGATGTTGTTGAATTTGTTTTAAGTTTTAGAAAATGGTTTACTTCAGACTTTTTTCTCAACTTTTAATGATCGAACTGAGATAAGAAGTTAATATATATAAAGGAAGCTTGCAGGGGATGTTATTTGTACAGGGTGACATGTACAAATATAATTCAGTGATATCTTTTCTTTGCTTGATTGTTGACTAATAAATGTGGTTCTGGTGGCTGCATTAATTACTTTGTGCATTTCTTTTTATATTATACATTTGAGTACATAACTTCTCTGGCAAGTTCAAGATCTTATATTTTCTTTTGTCTTTTGTTTTCAAGTCTGGTTTCATACTTTTAAAATTTTAATGTTGTCTGGTTTCTTATTTATTTCCAAGTGTACCTCCTTATGTTTTTGTTGCCTTATTTCATACTTATCTTTCTTGTCAACTGGTCTGAAAAACATCTATTTGATGCTAGAGATCTTTACATTAATTATTATTGTCTTTTACTTAGCCTACATGCTTATCCTATTATATGTTTGAAACATGAATGTATATTCCTTTTATCATGTCTTATTACTTTGTATTTTCCTTCCAAGTTCTTTGTTTTGTTTCTTTTTTTTTTTCAAAAGCTTATTTCGGCTGAAGTGATATCCATGTGTGCTTAAGAAGAAAATATTAAATGCATGTGTCCCCTTTTGTTTACAGCCAATCCATTTTGAATTGTTGTTTTAAGTGTACATACCTGTTGTCAAGCCTATATACTTACTTTACTCGGCTGAGATATGATATTGCATTAATTATTTAGTACTTTAGGTTCTCATTTACAAGCTATTACCCATACTTTGTCTACAGATTTGAATAGAAGATGTTTACATTTTTACTTTTTTTTTATTCATTTGTATAACTTCTTTTGCAAGCTTCATGGATATTTATATCTTCTTTTGTCTTATTTTATATTTACATTCATATATTTATATTCTTGTTTGAACACACTTGTTTTATATTTGAAGGTTATTTAACGATCTACTTTTGTTCTATTACTTTATAATGTAAATAATTTTCTATTTAAATTATGCTGTTAAATTTTTGTTAATGTACTTACTCACTATTTTATAGTCTATCTCAATTGTTTACTTACCTTTTTACAAAACTATATGTTTATTTGTTTGAATACTTTAGTCTATCTTATTTGTTATATCACTTAAATACTTGAGTATATTTCTTTATTTTTTTAAATCTTAACTTGATGTATTTATTTTTATTTTTTTGTAGTGCATTTTGTTCTTTGCATTACTTACAAATCCCAATTCAATTTAATTCAAATACATTTTTCTAGTAATCCAAAATTTAACTAACATCTTATATTAATTACCAATTATTTTTACAGTTTTTATCCAAAAAAAAATTAAATTAAAATATCAATTTAAACTTAACAAATTCGAGATCGTTACACATATTGCTTCATCTAATCGTTCATCGATTAGTTTGACACGAAATCCACATTTCGTCGTCATCTGTTATATCCACTGCGTCAGTTTAGTATCAGAGCTTGAACTTAGCCAATCATAGCTAAGCCGAGCCTGTTCGGAGCAGAGAAGAAGTATTGGAGTTGTGCATCACTTTTTGTTTGAGCTAAGTAGAGAAGGAACCGAGCTTGTTAGAGAGATCATGCCTCCGAGACGTGCTAACCGATTTCAAAATATTGGAGATGTTTATAGAAGAGAAGAAGCTGAGCAAATGGAACAACGTATCCATGAAAAAAATCGATGAAGGTATTGGAAAGTTGGAGAAATGAATGATAGATATGAATCAAAGTCAAAGGAGAAGGTCGCCAATCTCGAACCATGGCGAAAACAGAGTTTCGCCATCGGTTACGGAAGCGAGGAGGGTGTCGCCACAATCTGTTCGAGATAGAAGAGAGTCATCAGTTTCAACAAGGCGAGAACATCATGAGTATAGAGATGAAGAGAGAAGAACTCCATGGGAGTATAAACGTGAGCCATATCGTGATGCTGAAAGACATAGTCGAAGAGATATGCGTGATCATAGAGATGTTGATGGTCGACATCGATATCGAAGTACATTTGATTATGATGAAGAGAGTGACAGAGGAAGTATTCATTATCGAGATCGAGACCAAGTACGACGTCAAAATCGGGATGTAGAAGATGATCGTCGATGGGAGTCGGGGATGAAAACTGAAATTCCAGAATCCAAGGGTGATATGAAAGCTGAAGAATTCCTTGATTGGTTATCTAATGTTGAAGAGATTTTTGACTTCAAAGAAGTTTCCGAGTCTCACAGAGTTAAGTTGGTTGCTACTCGTTTGAGAGGAAGAGTTATGGCATGGTGGCAGCAAACAAAACTTACACGGGAGAGAATGGGCAAATCGAAGATTGTCTCATGGGAGAAGATGAAGAAATTGATGAAGGCTACTTCTTGCGTTATAATTATCAATCTCTTATGTATCAGCGATTGCATAATTTGAGATAGGGAACAAAGTCTGTGAATGATTATGCGGATGAATTTTATCAACTGATTGCGAGGAATGATATCATGGAGACAGAGGAACAATTGACCGCTAGATTTGTTGGAGGGTTGAGAACGCAGATTCAAGATATGGTGAATATGTTTGATCCGAGATCTGTCGTTAAAGCGCATCAGAAAGCACTTGCTTGGGAGAAACAAGGGAGACGAGGAGGTGGTGTGTTTGCAAATTCCAACAATCAAGTGAAAGGGGCTAGAAGCAATGCTAATGTTTCCAAAACAGTCAATAAACCGGTTGTCAATGAAGCTGTTAATACCAAGGTCAACAACAATTTCAAGTGTTATAACTGTCAGGAATTTGGTCACAAGAGCAATGAATGTCCAAAACCTAAGAAGCGAGCAATGATTGCTGAGGCTGAGGATAAGGATGCAGAAGCAGAATGTTCCAATTCACCGCAAGTTGAGGAGGAAGAAGAATTGTCGGGAGATGAGGGTTGTAATTTAATGATGAGTAGGTCCTGTTTAACACCAAAACAAGAGGATGATTCTAGTTGGTTGAGGAGCAACATTTTTCAGTCAACATGCACTATTCTGGGAAAAGTTTGCAAGTTTGTTATTGATGCTGGAAGTTGTGATAACATTATCTCTTCAGAAGCTGTAAATAAGTTGGCATTGAAGACTGAGAAGCATCCTAAGCCCTACAAGTTAGCTTGGTTGAGGAAAGGTGGGGAGGTGAAGTTTAGTAAAAGAGCTTGTGTAATTTTCTCGATTGGGAAGAAATACAAAGATGAAATTTGGTGTGATGTGGTTGATATGGATGTATGTCATCTGTTATTGGGGAGACCGTGGCAGTATGATAGAGCTGTACAACATGATGGACGTACCAACAGCTACAGTTTCATGTTTGAAGGTACTAAAATCACTTTAATTCCTAAAAAGCAACAACAGAAGGAAAGCAAGTTGGAGGAGATTGAAGAGCTGAAAACTTTGCTATCTTTGAAAGAGTTTGTTAAAGAAGTCGAAGATGAACCTGAAGTATTTTTGTTGATCGGACGTGAGAGTAATGAAGTGGTTGAAATTCCTGAAGAAGTAAAGCCAGTGCTGGAAGAATTTGAAGATGTATTTCCTGAAAAACTTCCAAAAGAGTTACCACCGTTGAGGGACATACAACACCAAATAGATCTTGTTCCAGGAGCTGTGTTATCACATAAACCACATTACAGGATGAGTCCAAAAGAACACGAGGAGTTGAGAAGGCAGGTGGAAGATTTGCTTGAACAAGGGCGTGTACAGGAAAGTTTAAGCCCTTGTGCAGCTCTAGCCTTGTTAGTGCCGAAAAGGATGGAACGTGGAGGATGTGTACCGATAGTCGGGCACTGAACAAGATTACCGTAAGGTATAGATTTCCAATGCCAAAATTGGATGATTTATTAGACCAGTTGAATGGAGCTGTTATCTTTTCGAAGATTGATTTGAAAAGTGGATATCATCAAATTCGAATTCGACCAGGGGACGAATGGAAGACAACATTCAAGACACGTGAGGGGTTTTATGAATGGCTGTTTATGTCATTTGGTCTTTCGAATGCACCTAGTACGTTTATGCGGGTGATGAATCAGATCTTTAGACCATTTATTGGGAAGTTCGTGGTGGTGTATTTTGATGATATACTGATATACAGTGGAAGCCCAGAAGAACACTTGCATCATCTGAGAGAAGTGTTGAGGATACTGCGACAGGAACAATTTTATGCTGCAACGAAGAAATGCGTATTCATGACGCATAGTGTTTTATTTTTGGGATATGTTATATCAGAAGGAGGTATACAGGTGGATCAGAATAAAGTTGAAGCAATTAGAAATTGGCCACAACCCAGGACGATAACAGAAGTTAGAAGTTTTCATGGTTTGGCATCATTATATTCTACCGAAGATTCATTCCACACTTCAGTAGCGTGATGGCACCAGCTACTGATTGTATGAAGGGGATGCAATTTTCATGGTCAAAGGAAGCAGGATTTGCTTTAGAGCGGATCAAGATTGACGTCAGCGCCCATTCAAGTATTACCAGACTTTCAGTTGTTGTTTGAGCTACATACTGATGCATCTAAGGTTGGAATTAGAGGGGTGTTAAGTCAGAGGGGCCGTCCTATTGCTTATTTCAGTGAGAAGCTTTCGGGAGCAAAGATGAGATATAATATTTATGATGTGGAATTTTATGCCGTTGTGCAAGCCGGAAGCATTGGAGACACTATTTGTTCCATAAAGAATTTGTTCTGTATATTGATCATGAAGTATTGAAACATTTTCAAGGACAGGACAAAATTGCAGCCAGACATGCTTCGTGGATTGCATACTTACAACAGTTTACATTTGTTGTGAAACACAAATCGGGAGTTACAAACCATGTTGCAGATGCATTGAGTAGAATGAATCATTTGTTGACTACAATGAAGGTTGAAGTGACAGGGTTTGAAGTACTTCCAGAATTGTTTGTTGAAGATCCTTACTTTGCGAAGATGGTAGATAAAATCAATAAAGGGAAGACGGATGAATATGTGATGATAGATGAGTTTCTATTCAAGGGGAATCGATTGTGCATACCAGAATGTAGCTTGCGAATGAAGATTGTGAAGGAATTACACGAAGAAGGACATATGGGTAGAGACCGTACGTTACAGTTGATTTCTCAATCTTATTTTTGGCCTTCGATGAGAGAAGAAGTTGAAAGATTTGTGGAGAGATGTCACATATGTTAAGTTTCCAAAGGGACAGCTACGAATGCAGGATTGTATATGCCATTGCCTACGCCTACCAGACCATGGGTTGATATCAGCATGGATTTCGATTTAGGTTTGCCAAGAACTCAACGTGGAAATGATTCCATATATGTGGTGGTAGATAGATTTTCGAAAATGACACATTTCATAGCTTGTAAGAAGACCGCTGATGCAGTCCGTGTTGTTCAGTTATTCTTTAAAGAGATTTATCGATTACATGGGTTACCTGAGACCATTGTTTCTGACAGGGATACGCGATTTCTGAGCCATTTTTGGATGAGTTTGTGGAAGATGGTTGGAACGAAACTGAAGTTTAGTAGCGCTTATCATCCGCAAACAGATGGGCAAACAGAGGTGGTGAATAGATCATTGAGAAACTTTTTGAGATGTCTTGTGAAAGATAATTTGAAGAGCTGGAATATGAAGTTATGTCAGGCGGAATTTGCACATAATCACGCTGTTAATCGAAGTACTGGATTCAGTCCGTTTAAAGTTGTATATTCAGCAATTCCGAAGGGACCGTTAGATTTGACGACCGTGCCATATCAGAAGGGAGTTGTTAAACGAGCTTGTGATTTTGTGAATGAATTGCAGGAGTGTCACGGAACTGTTCATGAACGATTACTTGCATCAAATGAGAAGTATAAACAACTGGCAGATAAGAAGCGAAGGAGTGTAGGCTTCAAAGAAGGTGATTTTGTTTACGCAGTATTGACGAAAGATCGATTTCCAGTTGGAACTTACAACAAGTTGAAAGCTCGAAAGATTGGTCCAGTAGAAATCTTGAAGAAGATCAATAATAATGCGTATCAGTTAAGGTTGTCGGAAAATGTTCATACTTCTGATGTTTTCAATGTCAAACACTTAATTCGGTATTGTGGGAAGAAACTTGTCGAAGAAGAGAAGAGCGTGAATTCGAGGTTGAATTCTTTCCAACTAGGGGAGGATGATGCAGCGGCATACCTGGATTCGAGAATGAATTTCCTAGGTCGCAAGCTTCCTAAGTCACGAGCAAATTCAGGTCACTTCCTATCTCGCTCCGCCTTGAGTCGCGACGAAGTCCCTAGGTCGCAATTCGCTCCAGTCCTAGGTCGCTCCTCCTCTTTAAGTCGCGTGCAATTCGCTCCAGCCCTAGGTCGCTCCTCCTCTTTAAGTCGCGAGGACGAAGGTCGATCCAAATTTCCAAAGCCGCTTCCTTGTATCGCGAATTCCATCCTTATGTCGCTCCAGTTGAGTCGCCTCCAGAAGGTCGCGAACGAAGATAGGTTGCGAAGCTTAAGTCGCAAGCAGAATACCTTAAATTGCGAACAAGACGAAGTCGTGGGTCGCGAACAACTATAACTCGCTGCCGTGCTTGATTAGGTCGTTACGTGTAGGTTGCATTGTTTGTTTTGTTTTAAGTCGCATGTGTTGCTTGCTTAGTTCGAACTGTATGTTAAGTCGTCTGTTGTAACTCGTGTATTGTTGAGTCATATGATGTGGGAACTTGTCAAGTCGTGTGTGTGTTGTAACTTTCCCTATAAATAGGGGTGTGTTGTCGTTGTAAAAATTGTTGAATTTTGAATAAAATTTTGAGTGCTTTGTGCCTCTTTTGAAATAGGAAGTTGAGCGTTATCTCCTTTCTCCATCTTCGGTTATTCGAGTGCGCTCGAATCAACGATTTTGAAGCCGATTCACGGAATCTTATGCACAAGATCAACGTCGAAGAATCGTAGATCTTTTAACACGATATCGTGCGCGATCAACGTGTTGTACCGTGTTGGAGATAGCTAGAATCCGGTATCTCTTGAGATCAACGGATTTGGGCGTTTGGCATCACTAATTCATCGATTCATATTGCTTCATCTAATCGTTCATCGATTAGTTTGACACGAAATCCACATTTCGTCGTCATCCGTTATATCCGCTGCGTCAAAGAGCCATAAGCTACCATTCATAGATTCAAAGACTCGATACAACAAACCACTTGAATTGGTAGCTACTGACATATGGGGCCCTGCTCCAATACACACAGATTATGGATATAAGTATCGTATTTCTTTTGTTGATGCTTACTCTAGATATGTATGGATATATTTCCTAAAGTCAAAATCTGAAACTCATAATGCAGTTTTACAATTCATAGCACTTGTAGAAAATCAAACTAACTGCAAAGTTAAAAACTTTCAGTCTGATGGTGGAACAAAGTATCTTCCTTTAAGAGAGTTCTTTCAAAATAGAGGGATTAATCACAGGACAACATGTCCCTATACATCTGAACAGAATGGTCACATTGAAAGGAGACACGGACAAATTGTTGAAACATGGCTTACTTTATTGGCACAAGCATCTATGCCATTAAAATTTTGGCCTGATGCCTTTGCTACTGCAGTTTACTTAATTAATAGACTGCCATCAAAAGTTTTACACTTAAAATATCCTATTGAAGTGTTGTTTAATATTAACCCAGATTATCCAAGCCTTAAGGTGTTTGGGTGTTTATGTTTTCCTTACATCAGACCTATAATACTCATAAATTAAACTTTAGATCATTACCATGTACATTCTTAGGATATGCATCAAATAAAAAGGGATACAAATGCTTAGATAGCAATGGAATTTTTTTTATCTCGATACATGTGGTATTCAATGAAAAGATTTTTCCTTTTAGAGAAGAGAATATCAAAACCACATGTAAAGTGTATAATACAAAAGAGTCATTACCACCAATATCCTGTCCACCACTTATAGTAATGCAGCCACAGAAAGAAACTGCTTATCAGAGTAAGAGGCAGGAAGCAAGCTATACTGACTTCCAAAGTCATGAGTTCAGACATGAATCAGATGATACTCAAACTGAGTCAGTGCCTGTACCTGATCAATCATCTCAACAAGGGACAAGTGCACAACTTATATCACATCAAACTCAAGTCAATTCACAAATCAATGATACTGATATTCAATCAAAAATTGAGAGGTCCAGTCATCAACAAAAGCCAGATGATACCAGGCATCACATGATTACAAGATCAAAGAGTGGTATTTTCAAACCAAAAGTGTTCAATGTAGTTCTAGATACAGTGGAACGAAGCACACATGAACAAGCCATGCAAAACAAAAACTGGAAAACAGGAATGCTCAATGAATATAAGGCACTAATGAGGAACAAGACTTGGAATCTTGTTCCCAAGCCAAAAAATAAAAACATTATAGGTTGTAAGTGGACTTATAAGTTAAAAAGAAATGTTGATGGTTCAATTTCTAAGCACAAGGCAAGACTAGTAGCTAAAGGTTATTTACAACAACATGGTTTTGATTTTCACGAGACATTTTCTCCTGTTGTGAAACCTACTACTATCAGAATTGTTATTACAATTGCCTTATGCAGAAATTGAAGCATCAAGCAATTAGATGTTAACAATGCTTTTTTGAATGGTGTTTTGCAGGAAGATGTATATATGGGACAACCACATGACTTCAGACAAAAAGGAAAAGAAGACTATGTTTGCAAACTGCATAAAGCAATATATTGTTTAAAGCAAGCACCAAGAGTGTGGTTCGAAAAACTAAAGGATACAATGATCAGATTGGGATATTATCCAACAAAATCTGACAACTCATTATTTACTAAATTCAGTAGTAACATAATAATGTATGTGCTAATATATGTTGATAATTTCATTATTACAGGTAACAACAAGCAAGAGATCAATAATCTTACAAAGCATCTAAATCAAATATTCACAATCAAGGATCTAGGTCATCTGAATTACTTCTTGGGCATAGATGTCAAAAAGATATCCGACACAACTATTCAACTAAATCAGAAAAAGTATATCACGGAGATACTGGACAAAGCCAAAATGAATCAAGCCAACTCAATCTATACACCAATGATAAGCAATGTCCATTTGTCCAAGTACAAAGGTGAAACTATTCAAAATGACAGTCAGTACAGAAGCATAGTTGGTGCTCTTCAGTATGCAACAATTACCAGACCACATATTTGTTACAGTGTTAATAAGACAAGTCAATACATGCAAAGTCCAACAGATATCCATTGGAAGGCAGTAAAAAGGATCCTAAGATATCTTAGAAGCACACAAAACTTTGGTCTAACCTTAGAATCAAGCAAAATTATAAACATCACAGGGTATGCTGATGCTGATTGGGCCTTCGACCCAGATGACAGAAGATCAACTACAGGTTATTGTATTTACTTAGGTCAGAATCCAGTTTCTTGGTGTTCAAAGAAACAACCAACTGTGTCGAGGTCGAGCACAGAGGCAGAGTTCAGAAGTGTAGCTAATGCTATAGCCGAGATTATATGGATACAATCACTATTGAGTTGCAAATCAAGACAGAGAGCAAAACAATCATATAGTGCGATAATTTAAGCATAACACATCTAACTGACAGTCCTGTCTTACATGCAAGAACAAAGCATATCGAACTGGATTTATACTTCGTTCGAGAGCATGTAAGCAAAAGAAAATTAAGCTTAAACCACATACCTTGTACTAAACCGCAGACATTCTGACAAAACCTTTGTCGAAGAAAAACTTTACTTGGTTCAGATAGAGGCTTAAAGTCGAAAGCTTTGACAATATCTCTCAAGCTACTAATCAGAAAAGTGATAAAGATGAAGACTTTCATTCTGTACATGAAGAAGCTCACTCAATACAAGAAGAAGCTCAAAGTCGAAGACTTTGACATCTGTTGACTAGTTCTCCATCAGAAAAGCAACAAGGATGTAATTTTCTGAAGATCCTCAAGTTATCAAGCATATTAATCGAGCAAAGAGTCGAAAATTATAATCTTTGGATTCAATATGAGAATCGCACATCAAGTTTCACTATATCTTACTGCAAAAGAAGAATCCCTTCAGATCTCATCTCGTCACTTAATGTTCAGAGGAAATCTTCGTGAAAATATCATATAATTTGAGCAATCGAGACTGAAAAAGCAAATCGCCGCAAACCCTAGATGAGGTAGGGTTTGAGGGAGAGAAATGAAATGTATCTGGAAATATCGGTCTGGAAATATTATATGAAAGAAACATCATCTCCAATCTCAGCCATACAAAACCACATCTAAGGATAATATAGCAAAAGACTGCATTACATAATGTATTGGGCTATGAGCCATGTCAGCCCATTAGCATATAGTCATGTATATTACAGACTATTGTATCAAACTAATTAACAATATTTCATTTTCCTCTGTTTGCTTCAAACATCAAAGATTGTAATAGAATCATATGTTCAAATAAACTCTCCTTCATTTCTTCTTTTATATCTGAATCACTTCATTGCAAAATTCAATTATTTTATTTTGTTGTCATCGTAGAGATTCCTAGAAGAGCAACTACGAGTTGATAATATAAACCTAGAAGAGCAATTACAAAATAATAATATAAATCTAGGGAAGGTACATGTGATGCATAATAATCCAAGTAGAAGTACTGCGCGATAATTTTCTTTCATATGTAATTTTGTTGTGTGATGCGTGAATAAAACATAATTCTTCACAATAATAGAGAAGAGGGGAAAAAATGTGAAAAATTTGTCTATTCTGCTCCAAAATCATAATCATCCTCTATTCCGCTCCAAAATCACAATCATCCTCTATTTATACTTCAAAATCATAATTTTTTTAATTCTAACCCTAAATCACACTCCCATGTTCAATTTTCATGATTAGATAATAAAAAATATCTAGTATTTAACTTTTACCGTTTAACTAGTGTTTATCTTTTACCGTTTAACTAGCGTCCAAATATAATTAGCCTTTTAAGACCAATACTGAAAAGGAGATATAAATTTGATAAACAAGCTGGATATGCTTTATAGAATTTAAACTTAAAATAAAAGCGAGACAACCTAATACTAACTTAAATCGTGAAGGAATTTGAACATGGTATTTCAGGAAACACTAATTGATACATAAATATTTGATTTTGATTAGCCAATTTAGTTAACATTTAGATAGAACGTTTCTGTATGCATCTTGTTAAGAGCTAAGACATAGAATTTTTTTTTAAAACCATTAAGATATGTACTAAAAAGATAGCTCAAGGGTAGAGAAATAGATTTCATTTTGTGTAAAGGTAAGATAAAATAACCATAAAAAGCACTAACGTGGCTGCATAACATGTAATTTGACCCAATTGTAACTTTATAACTGCTTAAACGGTGTACATCACCTGTTCAAAGTTCATCGTATGACAAATATTTGATGTTAAATTCTAACGTTCCACAATCACAAATGTACTTTAGCCAACATAGGGGAAAATACCCCTTGGATTTTGGTTTAGAATCATTATACATTACCCATAAATTAGAAATATTTGCATGTATTTTCATTGCATGCACAGCACGCACTTAGCCACCAACTTCTCTTTGCCTAGAATGTACTTCACTTCAACTGATTTGGTCTTTGCTACACTTTTTTTAGTGTCCATTCTTCTTCATTTGTCTATCTGAGTTTGATTTCACTTAATCTCTAACTGAAGATCGTGTCACTATGTTGCATTCGTAGGAAACTGGATTTGAAACTCGAGCTACATTTTTAGTTGTTCACATTTGAGTACATTTATTGTTTGAATTTTTTTATTTTTTTCTTGAATTTAGACATAAAAGTAGAATACTCCTTTCATCCTGAAACCTTTTATGTTAAGTAACTGCATATTACGGAAGTGGTAGTCTGTAATTTGGTTTGCCTGTGATTGGGTATGGACTTTCTATAAAAGTTTCCAATTTGCAACATTTTATTGGTTTTATTTTATTTTTCTACAGTTATTTAATTTTCTTTTGGATAATAGTGTCATTTGAAATTAATAATGTTTCGATAAATTATGTTAAAATAACCATTTGAACTAAATACAAAGTCTATAACCGTTTTTCTTCATGCTCTGACAATAGGCAATCACCTATATTTAAAGTAGGACTTAAGTGATAAAGAGGTTAAAAAACACAAAATTGCAGGAACTGTACAAAAGTATAGTTTTCACTTAACACCAAATTTTACAATAGCTAACAAGAATGTCTTAACCACTCTAGTATACCATACACATAATTATGAGTAGTCATTTTATATACAAGGATTATAACCCACTGTCAAACACTAATGGTTATAGTTACTGATCACCATTTGCATTTAGTAGATGCATCTGCACTGATTAAGTTTAAACTAAGTCATAGACAATGGTCAAATAAGGCATAAGGTAATTAAATTTTATAACACAAAATCTTAATGACTTGATACTATATAACTACAGATACTGTGCTCATTATATAATACCAGCAAATGGTGCAAAGCAAAATATATGTACCTCATATATTCCACAATCACTATAATTAACAAGAAGCCTTCAGAAAATCTGCAAAAACCTCACTAAAACTGCTAGGAGTTCCTCCAGTTTTCACTTGTAAATTAAGATTTAAGCCAAATGTTATAATTTAACTCTTTAAGTAGAATAAAATCGTGATTCCTGCTCATTTCTTCTCTTTTGTACAATAAACACACCACAAGCTTCAAATTTATTATAATAAAATATTTTCCTCTCGACCAAACTTTTATAAAATATATCTACATCATCAAATTTACTATTTTCGATATGTTCTGTAGATTTGATAGTACCTATACATGTGAGCATTTATTTTTATATAAAATATAAGGTATAAAATAAGATGATTTAATGTGCTTTGTATGGCAGTTACATGAACGAATAACTAATTTTATCTTTGAGGGGTAATATTCTCAAAGTATTAAGTTATGTTCACAAAACAAATTTCTAAACAAACCATATTTTAAATATTCAGCCATCAGCATTCAGCAATTGTTATTCAGCATTCAGTATTCAGCCTTCAGTATTCAGCATTCAGCATTTTAAACAAACGATACCTAACTCAAACTTCGATATGCAGTCAAATTTTCGGACATATTGACAAACACTTAAAAGGCAAAGTTCAAAACACAAAACTGAACAAATAGTATAAAAACAACGTACCGTAAACGCATGGGACAAGTGAGAAGAGATGGTTCAAAAGCACAATACCAGCGCGAGTGGGGGCCATTAAGGTGGGGATGGTGCAACAAGAAGCAGAAGCGGCAACATAGATTGTTTTGGTTGGAACTGGAGATAATAAGGTAGTTGGTGTGCGGAGATGGCTGTGGAATTCGCCGGAGACATGGTTTCAGTATTTCTGTTTATGTCATGTGTGAATGATAAAAAGGAAAAAATATTGGAACTATCTTAATGATTTATTTATGGGTTTACTTTTTCGGTTAATTCCGGACTTATTCGATTGAGGTCATACACGAGAGTGAAATTAACTATCATATAGTAAACGGTTAAGTGAAAACATGTGGTATGAAACACATGCGTTTACCAAATGGTTTAAGTCTCTTTCTCGTCCGCTCAAAGAGTGCAAGAAAAACAACGATTAAAATCGGACAAAACTTAGCAATAGATCTCAGGACTGCAGCTTGTTTAACCGATTCGTCCCTTGAAAACCCAAAATTTGATAAACATAACACATAAAAGTTGAAGATAATTGCCATAGCTCGAAGTCAGAAAAAGAATCACCTGATTCGAACTTACGAATCAAAAGTTATGGCAATTTCATTTTCAGGTCATAAAATCACAAAACTTAGAAGAAATAACAAATTGACGGGGTTGCAGCTTAAAGAGCCAATTAGACTCTTTAAACCACAAAATTGGATGAAACCCAAAATATAAAAGTTGAAGGTGATTTCCTTAGCTTAAAGTTAGAAAAAAATCATCAAAATTGGACTTACAGATCAAAAGATATGTTCAAAATAATCTCTCATTCCATCTTTCTTCTCAAAGAAATAAAAAAACACCAAAAATGACCTCCACCTCTCAATAATCAAATTCCTCCAAAATTAAATACTAGAAGAGGATTTTTACTGTAACTTCAAATTCATTTATCAGTTTACAGTAACTCCAAATTCATACAGAAACACCAGATTTTGCCAAGCAGACATGAAGTAAACTAGAAGAGTGAGTTTTAGAACTCACCTTAGGTTTTATTTGCAGCAATTTAGTGAATTTAGCAAGCAAGATTAAGACTTTAGGCATTGGATTGAATCTAGAAACCTGTTAGAGAAAGAAGATCATACATGCAAAGCAAAAACATGAAATTACAGTGTATTTGTTGTTGTATTTTGTTCTAAATAAATCCATTAGCCACTATAGTTCTGTATTAAACATTCATTGAGTTAGTCGATCCATAAGAGAAAGGTAAAGAGAAAAAAACTAGTGCATCCAATCAACGTATTCAATATTTGTTTAAGACAAAGCCTACAGATGGTCGCTCCTAACCAGCCCTATTCTTTGCACCAACAGACAGTATTACTCCGTAATACTCTTTGTTAGTGTGGGTTTCGGATTGAGGCGTCACAGCTTAGTACTCAACCAAAATAAGGGAACAACAATTAATGTGGTTTTAGTTGGGTTGCCCAATGATTTTGAGGTTTGATTAGAATTAGGCTTTTTATTATTTCGCTCGTCTGAAAATAAACATCCAGTCGCAAATCACCATACAATGATTCATGTTAGTATGGTTTCACGGTAAACAGCAAAACCACTAATCGATAATAAATTGCTGCAGGCGTCTATATGGTAGCCACTTGAATTTTGGTATTAAGATATGGGATATTGGATTTTCATGGTATTATTAAGAAAATTATATTAAAAAAAGAAAACTACGATACTCTTAGCAACACTCTTTGTTATTTATTAGAACTAAATGTATTGGTTAATCATCACACTCAATGTGTGAATTTTGTCCAAATGCTTGAAGTCATAGAGCAAAAAATGTCAAATACACCTTCTTTCTTTAGAACATAAATTAAGATAAAAATAAATGCACAAATTTATACCCCTTCATTTTTTCAATCATTTTTCGACTATTTATTCTTTGTTTAGTCCGTAAAAAAAATCTGAACAAAAATCTAATTTCTTATATAGCAAAAGTCAAGTACATGCATCTAGTTTAGTTCGACTGATTTACACCTGTATTCAAGTTTGGGATTCTACGGTAATGTTTAAACTATCAATTTTGAAGGTATTTAAAATGATTGTTTGATCGTCACCGACGACATATATAAGACCTTCTGTTGGAAATTCGTATGAAAAAATCAACAAGTCGAATGGCCCACCCATTTATTATACTACTAGTGCAAACCCGTGCTACGCACACGGATTTCAGGATATAGTTGCGATTGTACATTCTTTTAGAATTTCAAATTATGTGAAGCTAAAATGGAGGCTCATTGATCGTAGTTCTTTTGATTAATTTTTAAAAAAAAACTGCCGACAAACATTTTTTGATAAACGTGCTTAACAAATCTCGACTCATATAGTATTATTAATATTTTAAATGTGTTGCTAAGGGCACTAGTTTTCCTTATCCTAATACCATAGAAAAAGGAATAAATGCAATAAAATCTGTGTACTTTCTAATACCGAAGTTATTTCACACGGCAATCAACCATCGTGTAACGTCGTTTTGCACGGCGAACAACCACCAATCAACACCGTTTTTTATGGCCATCAATCACCAAACTACTTTTGTTCGGTGGTTGATCATCGTGGAAAATGGTGTTAGTTGACGGCTATTCCCCATGCAAAAAAAAGTCGAATGATGCCTTTAGTAGCCCCTTAAGGTGTCTAGTATTAGGAAGAGTATAATGTAAAATTTTATGATATTTTTTTAGTAACAATATTATGAAGAGGAAAATGAAATACCCTTAGCAACCCACTATTTTAATGCATAATGCTTTTATACAGTAAACTATAACATCAACAATGAGTTGTTCCTAACTTGGTAAATATTCACCAAGCATGCTTATTTATTAATTTTCAAATCAAGCAATATAAGTCAAATAGTTGTATCCTATGTTTAAATACGTACATAGTTTGGCTTAATAGTAGTATTCTAAACCCTGAATGGAGAAATTTTGGTCAAAGTGAAATAATGTTAAAATTATGTTGAAAGAGATCACATTTTAATATTGCATTATTACATTTTTTGACTTACACAACAATAATTAAATTATAGAAAATATTAGTGGATTTGAAACATCATATTTTCTAATATAGATACATGATACGATATAAAAATTATATGTAATATATACATTGTGTAATCAATTTGACATAGTCAAATAATTTTCCCTTTAACTTCAAACATTCATGCAAATATAATAACTAAAATATTATGACAATAAGCATACAATCCCGCTATTAAACAAAATACTTGTATACATATAAAAATACTTTACATGACATTTCTCTGACAATTGTATATATTTGATTAAATATTATTACTTTAGTATTTTAATTTAATGGTTTATAAAAAAAGACCAAAAATTGCAATTGGAAGAATGGTAAGTTAATCATATAATGGTATATGTTAGGTTATTTTTGGCGTATGAATAGAATTTTCCAATATATAATTATGTAAAATAGAAAACCAATCTAAATCCATCAAAAAATAAATGTTTTACTGAAGTAAAATTAGACACTAATTGATTAAAATAAAGAGCATGTTACATATTAATTCTCTCACGAAGTTGAATTTTAGTAAAAGAATTTGTTGAAATAATTCTCTAATATGTTCGAATACACAAACTACTCAAGTCATTAAGATGATTTTATGACCAAGCAAAATCATATCTCATTGCCAAATTTTTATTTGTTACATACGAAAAAACATGGATTTCGTAAGTCATATACATATAAAAGTAGGATGTAATTGACAACTGCCAATTGTTCACACATCACTATTTGAATTGACTGTTTATGAGTAATCTTTTGCCTGAAGCTTGAAGGTATAATATTGTAAATATAAAATAGATGTAAACAAAGAAAAGAAGTTACCGAACACAGAAATTAATATTAAGGAACAAAAAAATAGTCATAGCTCTGTGATATAACTGTAGAGAGCACTGAAAGATCTAGTTGAACATTTATCAAAAACAGACCAATCCGTATCAATTATGCATCACCAATAAAAGATCAAAGCTTTTCAATATTGCTAAGACCTTATTAAATAGAAACATTAAATTTAAAATATGCCGTGACAACGTACAATTATTTGGCTACTCCGTAGGTAATTAAGAATCAACGTTTCAAGTACAAAACATATCTGATGACTTGATGATGGTGAATTCATTGCATTAATATCAAATGCCAAAACCTGATGACAAAATAAGAAACTCTTAGATTTCCCACTAAACATTAGCAAAATCTTCTCTATAATTAACTACATCAAATGATAACTCCTTTGTCATATATTAACAACATCTGAAAAGTGGGGATTATCACCACCAATATCAATTAAAATATGGTATAAACTATAAAATGTTATCTCCCAGTAGCTTAAATATGAATTAACAAAGTATGCCAAGAATAAAGTAGCCACCAAGTCTGATCTCTAGTTCTCTATTTCTAAATGCATTAGGCTTTATCTTACTATTCTTAAAATCTGAGTAAGACCACTTAAGTGTGAACAATTAACTCTTCATCCACCTCATATCTTTGTGAGTCCTCCCAATTAGTTATGCTATCTTCCAAATTAAAGCAGTTCATTTGCTTCACTTGAATATTATCAACCGATTCGGGAATTTGCTAATTAGTATTTGTACTATATGAGTTGTTCAACGTATTGGCTGGATAGATTGAAATCTCACCTTGCCACATATAGATCCTGGTAGGGACTGTAATGCAGTTTTACATAGAGTTTGTAATTAATTGGACATATTAATTTGTGATACGGTCACCCTTTATCATGCCATAATTAAAGATCCTGTTAAATCATAGGCTAAAGAAAAGTTGTTGGAAAGGAAAAAAATATTGATTGTCAATCATAAATGAATATTTCGATTTGTAAGCTATCTTGATAAAAATGTTAACATCACATGTACATGTAGAAGTATGGGGGGATGTAGTAACTTTGTTCAAGCTTTAAATAACCAAAATATATAAGGGCATGTTATCATGATGTACGGGTGTAGTGAGTTACAGGAGTTTATATGAAACATTACCAATGTAAATTAAAAGTTCAAACGTGAGAAACACTTCTAGTACTATGTCGGTATTTGGAGGGAAAACATGGTGAAATCTTCCCACCAACAGCAATAAGAAATCCAACTTCTTTTTTACTCTATGAATACCTATGAGTACTTGCTCAGAAAACTAAAAGATTTGCACTATCTATGTCAGGTTAACAACTAATAGCTGATTATAATTTGTGTTTGTAGTAGTAGAAAGGATATTCATTATTTATCTCTTCTTTGATTCATAGAATGCCACCCTCTTTCCCATTAATGGTCTACAACTTATGTATGCATGATAGCGTGAAGATCCATGCTTGAAATCATATTAAATATCACATACACATGCTTCTATGCAATAAATGTCGAAAGTTAATAAGTATTAACATAGTCTGTGACTTGATTATATCCCCTTACATGATGGAATGGAGAAAGATTTGATTGATAGTAAACACTAATCAACTTTTTTTTTGTAATGTAACTTACATTTCAAAGGAAAATGCTAATTATTAATGATATAAAAAAAAGCTGAAAGTAAATTAAATGGTGAACTGTACATATGTTGCCATATTAACACTTCAAAGTGATAGGGTCAAACATCTTAATTTCTCAATATAACTTCTAATATATTTATAAATTTCATATAAACCAAGAAAATAACATAGGTTGAAACTTTATATGTATATTCACGGTTAAAAAGAAACAAAGTAACTTTCAGCGTTCTGATCGTCTAATGGAAATTAGAATTTTCAAATGTATTCATCCTTAAAAGGTATTCCAAATTAAATTTTGAGGTAAACACTAATTAGTAATAACTATGTTTTCATTTATTAAGCAACCGACAATAAAAAAATATTGATTTCTTAAACTACATCAGAAAAATATAATCTAAAATATATTAGACAGAAAACTGATTTAGACATACATATTCCAACTGAATTATAATCATAAAAATTAGTCTGATAGATTAGAAAGAAAATAGACTACCTTGTGCATATTAACCTAAGAAGGCCCTAGTCTCTTTGTTAAATTTCAAGCTGAAATCGATCTTACATAGCGATTGTGAGAAAACCAGATAGAGGAGAAATTAAATTTGTAATTATGGATGTCATTGCCTCTACCATTTTAGGGAACGAATATTTAACATATTATCTTGTCCTGAGATTTATTCTAAAAAAAAATCAGTCACAATAGTCAGATGGAAGGTAAGAAAATAACTCGTAAAATGTTTCCTATTAGCATTTTTATAACTGTTAACATAGATAGTCTTAGTAATTAGCATCAAATTCAATTGTATATAATTTTCATCCATCAGAGAACATGCATCTTCCATTGAAGAGTCCATGTGTGTTAACCATATTATTATATCACAACCTAGAAGATATAATAAAATTCAAACTAACATAATCAAATTCACAATGAAAAATGAGATAGCTTCTAATGAGTTAAACGCCCTTGCTCGGTAAAATATAATATAATAATATTTACACATACATCTTCCAATTGAATAACTATATAAAATCATATAATTTAGTTTTTTTAGTTTTTAAAGCTATATATATAAATATACATTAACTACCTAATAAATATTCATGAAATAACACATTATTAGACATTAATAATAGAATAACATATCTGACCCGATGGCAAAAGGCAGGAGGTCCAGCACCTAGTATATTATTGTTTTATAATAGGATAATAAAATAGCATATTATCAAGTATCATAAAAGTTTATGCTCTATGTCTTACAAAGTTGCAATAAGCGGTGAATTGTATATTAAATGTCAAAGAGTATTTAGATCATCACCATGTAAAAAAATTACTGAAGTAAATACTTTGAAAAACAGGATGGTCAATAAGCATGATGAACATAGTAACATTAAAATGACTTATGGACAACAATGTGTACCTTCAACTTCATTTTAGCAGCAGGAATTATTATATGAAGACAAACACATGCCCCTGGGTTTATTTTATCTTTCAGAATTGACTACATCTTCAATACTGCACGAATTAGATAATTTTTTCAGCTTGACGTTATACCCAAAGGTGTAGGACGCAATCAGGAAATGTTAAACTAACTATTTTTGTAGGAAATTGCAACAGTTAACATGTTTGTGATATAGTGGTTGTAAATGATCCCTCTACCATAAATTAGTATGATAATAAGTAAGCTAATGTTTGCAAAGACTACCAATAATCATCTGCGTAATATTTTTAATCATACATTTTGTTTACTTGCTAAAAAAATTCAAATCAGTGGTAGAGAAACCCAAATCATATCAAATAATCTATATAAATAAGAATATTTTTTACTACATAAAAGTGTTGAATCTTTATATCATGATAAAATATTAACAAACATTGTAATTATTGTTTCTTTTAAGAATTTGACCATCCGCTTTATCTTCAAAGATGTAATGAAATTCCCATTTCTTAGACTGCCTGAAGTAATAAAATCGAAAAAGATGTGGATTGCTGAAAATTAACAACTTAAATTAATTGAAGAAACTAAAATTCTAATTGGTAGATAGTATAACTCACATTCTTCTTCATTTGGGATAGCATTGGAGAAACCCTGATAATAAATTTCGAGTTATTTCATAGAGTTTCAACCACATTTTCAGGCAGTGAAGTGGCCATAAAAGCATCAAACCAGACTTACTGCAATGAGAGGCGGAAAGAAAAATTCAACCAAAGCAAAGAAGGCGACAGTGAAATTTTTACCCGATTGTAACCAAATTAAGATGTACGTCGGAGAGATGGGCCGCCTTCTTCCTTTTCCTTTGTGTGATGAAAAATCATAGTAAAATGTTCGAATAAAGATCATTCGTATCAAAAAAATTAGTTAGTTTTCAAATAATTAAAAATGAAAATTCTAACAGCAACGCGGGGCCTGGGAGGATGCATTCGGAGATGTAGGAGTAGGCGATGGGTATAAGAGGAGAGGTGCACGTCGATAGACGGCCAAGGCCATAAATAAGGAACAAAAGAAAATTTAGGGTTTGGATGGCAGGGGAAGAAGGGTAAAGATGAGGACGAAAAGGAAAGAAACACATAGGTGACGTTTCATTTTAAAGTTTGTCTAAGAAATCTAATGAGGCCTCTGAGCTGTTGAAATCAAATTCAGCTTAGCAGCTGAGCTAAATTAGGAAAATGACGAAAGGGGGCGAAAATCGGTAATTAAATGCGTTATAAAACGGATCAAAAATTACCTAAAATTCAAATCAGTGGGAAGACAAACATGGAAAAAGGAGGAAGTATCTATACGTATGTAGGAGGATGATGGTTGTTGAAAGCCGAGGCAATCCATCTTCGCTATACAAATGCCACGTAAAATAGAAAGGAGCATAGAGCGGGGAGGAAGGTCGGAAAGAAGTAAGAAGGGACGGTTGATTTTCCAAAATACCAAGGAGGCTTCCTTGACCTTGAAACCAAACTCAATAATAATATAATAGTATAGATAAATCAAGTTCTTCATTCTACAAAGCACAAAATACACCCAATTGAGTATTTTAATTAACAAAAAAGATTTGTTCAATATATTTGTGTGCGTGAAAGGTGAAGGAACTAGGGCATATTGCAGCGAGTTAAATCGATGAATTTTAATTTTTTTCTCCACTTTTAGATCTTTTTTAGGCCTTTGAAGTCTAATTAAATTTAGAACCAATATAAAATATTTTAAATAAAATCTTTATTTTCTTTAATTTGTTTATGAAAGATTTTGTTTAATTTATACAAGTACTCTTTTATAAGTGTATCAAATACACTCATATGTGTATAGTGCATGTGTAATGTATAAATAGCGTACGTCATGTCAATGTATACGTTGAGATTTACACCGCATTTGACATATTTGTCCATTTATGTATGCCTTTGTTGTCCATATTTTTTATCTAAAATTTTTATACACACACATACACATCTATAAATTCAAATTTGAAATTTCAAAAATAATAAAATTCAAATATATTTAAAAATCGGTTTTGATTAATTCAATATATTTAAAGATAAAAAGAGATATTTTAAAATCAAGATTTGACTTAGAAATTCAAATTCATATCTATAAATTTTAAATAAAATATCTATTTATAAATTTTCAATTTAAAATATAGAAATATATATACTTATTTTATGTTCGAAAGTTATATACATACATACAAACACACACACACACACAAATATACTATATTTAATTTATAAAATTAAATCTATTTATGAATTTAGTAATATAAATATTAAAATATGTAATATATGTGTGTGTTCGGCCATAAGGTTTGATTCTTTAAGTCATATCCATTGTTAAAACTTTTCACTATTAAATCATAAAATTTAATATGTAATCAAATTTAAGAATCGTTTTCATCTATAAATTGTTAATTTTATAAACCTGTCAACGATTTCCATTGTTTAAACTTACAAATGAATTTTCGAAAATCATAATTTTACGTGGCAGTTTTAAATACATTAAGAAAATGCGGTTATAGCTAAAACATACATTAAACTAATTTATTTGTTTCGTTGAAAAAGAAAAATAATGGTGAACATAGCTTCTTCTCTCTCGACTCCATTTTTTTCATTTTCATATCCCTACTTCTCCAATCCTTCCAATTCAAATCCCTTCTTTGATTTCAATACATTGTATAATCGTTGTTATGCTTAAGTTGTCAAGTAGTCAACGTTTCCTTCTTCTCAGTCTTTCAAACGTGAACCTCAATCCAAGAACTGGTTCGATTCCAAAAGAGGGAAGGGATTCTGCTTTCGATGCGGGGTCTTATCTCATATGGCTAAAGATTGTCGTGAACCTATTAAGTGTTTCGGTTGCAGTTTCTTTGGGCATAAAAAAACAACTATTCGATGAAATCCAATCCTTCTTATGCTGATTGGAAAAGGTCTCTATCATTGACCGTTGTTTTCTATTTGTATTAAAGTGTATGAAGCTTAAGAGAATTTTATTAGATCATCTTTGGATTCAGAGAAATGAAGGGATTGATTTCTTGGAAGATTTGTTCAAACATTTTGATGTGATCAACACGGTCAATATTGGAAGAAATTATAGAGATAAATTTGGAGATCCTGTAGATTATTTTGAGGTTTCTGATTCTTCTTTAGATGGAAATGCTTCAGTTGTTGATGATGAGTTAGTTTCAAATGGATATAATGGGTGTTCTAATGGTATGGTTGATGATAATTTGGTGTTATCGAGAGATAATCTGGCTGATCTTTTTTATTCACATCCACTGTTACAAGATCCAGAGATTATGATGCCCAATTCGATTTCTAACATTCAAGAAGTGAATTCGAATCTTAAGTCTGTTGGTGCTAATCTTTTTAAGGAGAAATTCATTGTTTTGTTCAACCAAAGAACAAAAAGTATAAGGCTAAATCTTGTAAAAAAGGAATCATGAGATCTTTACTTATAATCGTTTTGATGGCATAAGTGAACTGAATGACTCTGTTTTTTGCTCTGGTCAAATTCGAGAAATAGTCTGTGGTATCTTTAATCAGAGTTTGATTAAAGAAGTGAATGGTGTTATTAATGATAATTTGGTTCAACTTTCTAATGGAGGTGCTATTTTTTCGAACTTGGATATGGATGTTATATACAAGAATAATGTCATGAACGTGCACATTGATATATTGTTGGGTAATGTGGTGAATAACACTGTTATGACCAAATGCTTGGATAAAGATGTGGATATGTGCAGTGACACGATCAGAGCAGAAGTGAGATTGAGGTCCATGAATGACTTTGCTATTTTGGTTGTTCCTGGTTTGAAATGGTCTTTGGGTAATCAAATGTCTGGTGAGATTAGGCTACTTTTGGTCAGATATGTGATACCGCAATATACATATGTTAATACTGTCTGTATTATACAAGATGATGGGCTTAACCGTTTCATGTTGAGTACATATTTTGATAGGGAAGTGAACAGTGTGAATTCGGTTGCTCTATCTTCAATAAGGATTGTTGATGGTAAATCACGGCATATCTTGTTTTAGCAGTTAAATGTTGATGTTATTAATTGAATGGATCTTGTTGTAAAGGATGGTAAGTTGGAAATGTGGTGATGTCAGGGTGCTCAGATGTAGATAAGGATCGTTTTATCGTTGTTGAGAGATCAGCTTTGCATGATGTGGGAAATGAAGTTGAAAATGTGGTGAAGTCAGGGTATTTGGATGGAGATAAAAATCACTTTATTGTTGCTGAGGGATTAGTCTTGCATGATGTTGGAAATGAGGTTGAAAAAGTGGTGAAGTCAAGGTGTGTGGATGGAGATCAGAATCGTTTTATTGTTGCCGAGGGATCAGTTTTTCATGATGTGGAAATGTAGTTGAAAACGTGGTGATGTCAGGGTGTTTGGATGGAGTTATTGGAAATGTAGTGAATTCAAGATGTTTGGATAGTGATAAAGTACGCATTGATGTTGCTGAGAGGTCCATGGGATCAATATGCACGAAAAGGATTTTGCCGTGGATTCATTAGCGTGCATGCTTGTTAAATATTCCATGGATGTGGAAAGAACTTCACATTTATCTTCATCGACAAAGAAAGGCAGCCGTAGGAAATCAGTAGCTGGCAATGGTGTTGTTTGCCGTAGTGCCAGGGTTTGTAGCAGTCATTTTTCGTTTATGGGTGAGTCGCTTGATTAAAGTGCTACGAGTGGCACTATAAATTCAGGCTCAGGTATGACTTCTGTTTTAGGTAGTACTTATTCTTCTTATGCTGTATGTAGTTTATCCACCATTGAGTTATGTCAGTTTTCTAGGGATACCTTTTTTGTTTTTACTAACGATGAATTAAATACTGCTTACATTAGGTGTAGGGAAATAAAGATTGTTAGATGTCTGGTTTATGAGGATTATTAGTTGGAATATTATAGTCTTCATGATTTAAATAAATGTGATAAAATTAGAGCATTTTTAAAGATTATTTTATTAATATCGCCCTTTTACAGGAAACGAAATAGATTGTCTTAATCTTCGTTTTTATAGAAGATTGGGTGGTTATCATTTTAGACATTGGACATGTTTACCTTCAATTGGAGCTTTTGGGGGTTTACTTATAGGGTAGCATGATAATTCTTTTAAACTTCTTCAAACTATTACTAAGCAATACTCTTTACATATTATTCTCAATAACTTTAGCGTTAAATCCTTATTAAATATATCTAACGTTTATGGACCAAACTGGAAAATTGGTTATCGAGTTCTATGTAGTGAATGTTTAGAATTTAGATCATTCGCTCCTGGATCTTGGATTATGTTTGGTGACTTCAATGTTACGAGTTTTTTTAGAACGATCACTGTGACGACCCGAATTTCTTACCACAGAAAATCACATCATCTTTAAGAAAGAAAGGGATAGAAAAGAGAAAAGATAGAGAAGAAGAACGAAACAACATCAGAATCTAAACAGCGGAACGAATAAATTATATTAATCACATAATACTTTACATAGTATCATATACATTAGAGATACACAGCTAAACAACACATACTAGACAGTTATAAAAACCTGTCTAGTTATTACAACTCAATACAACTCAAAGACAACCTACTCAGAGAACACACAGCGGAATACAATATAGCTATACGCAGAAGCCTCCTGCTCCATTCGCTTCTCCAGATTTCGTCAAAGCTAACCTGAATCCTAACTTGAATCCCTTGGCTACTCGTAAAAATTTGAGTGCCCAAGAGTTTAAGAAAAACAGAATAAACTCCGGGTCAGACATGGGTCTGGTGTGAGTAAACGGTTAAAGTTGCTTAACTTTAAAAACCTTTTGAAAGAAAAAGGTATCACGTAAGACTTCCCACACATAAACATGGAAAAGTTTTTACCTTACGCTAACCAAAACATTTGATAGGAAATCCGATGATATTATAATAGTGTCTAGGGTTTTCAAATAAATAAGAAATAGCCGAAATTGTTACATCTATTAAATTCCAGCTACTAGCCACAAAAGTGGGTAATACGATCAAAACCGTTGGCACTTATTGGATTTTGGATTCCATACAATGGCAGGGACACTGGGGTACCGCCCGTCACAGTACGTGGCCTAGATCACCGTACCGAGGAGTACGCCTGCTCCCCTGCAATTCAAAGCCGGACCCATTCCTTACTGAACAGTTCCAAATAAGACAACCCCGGCGGATGTAGCTATTCAACCGCCCACACGGCCGAAATAAAAAGGGACCTCTAGACAGGGGTAAATCTTACTCTCAAGTGACGGCTACCCACGAAGCTTTGCTGCACCTCCCCTGTTTTAGCCATTCCCAGTTGATGAGGCTTGAGGCTACGATTACCTTTAGTGAACACATCACTTAGAATGCTCATCGTCCACCTGACGATGTTCTGAAAGCATTCGATCCATACAAGTTCGTTCCGGGTTTGAACGAAACCGAAGGCATTATCTCGTTACACTCATTTTGGAACCACCCTCAGAGTTAACGACAATAACCCTTGCATTCTGAATCACCATCTCGAACCTATAAGAACTAATTCCATCAAACTCATTATGGAATCACCCACAGAGTTACAGACGTATAGTCCTTACACCTCGAGTCTTCACAAAGCTCCATTTTGATTCACGACCTAACGTTTAATTGGAATCGATGTGGTTTTGGGATATCCAAATATGGAAACCCGATCTCGGTCTCATCGAAATCCAAAGCGTGTCTTTTAGGTCCAAGTTGTTTTAAAGGTTTTAAAACAATTCAATACAGTATCTATATACACGCAGATAGATAATTCACAAATCACAATTGATAATCAACATTATCAAATAACAGATATCTACATTATCAATATCAAAATAGGTAATCGATATATCACCATCCCAATTGATAATCTATGTAATCATCACAATGCAACCAAGTATTCATATCATACAACCATACTTGTCTCATTACTGAGATCACAAAGCATTCAAGACAATCAATGTCATCCACTCATACATAAGCAATGATTTACTCATACCACAATATAATTAATTTAAAATGAATTAAATTAACTATCTCTATCTCTAATTAATTTAAAGTGAATTAAATTAATTACTTCATCTCTTAATTAATTTAAAATAAATTAAATTAATTACTTCATCCAAATATATCTTGCTTACTTATTTTTCAATTAAACAAATTAATTAATCATCCTAATTAATCAACCTTGATTAATTAACTCTTAATCAAGTAATTAATCCTTAATTATTCTCATTAATCATATCAATTAATGAACCTTAATTAATTACTTCCATTAATTTATTAACTTTAATTAATTACATTATTTCTTAATTAATTACATTAATTAATCATGCTTAAATTAATTACTTTCAAATAAATATAAACAGTAATTAATTTTTCTTAATTACTTCTTAATTACTTATAAATTCATTGATTTATTACACCAAGAAATAAACCCTTAATTTCTTTAACCATTAATTACCCATTTAAAATTACTTCCCAATCAGTAATTTACCTAACTCAATTACCTCTGTAATTTATTAATTACTTATCTTAAGTAATTACTCTTATCAATACTTATTAAGTAAACATACTTAATCTTTTATCAAGTGACTATATTTAATTAATTAACAAATTAATTAGCTTACTTGATCACACTTATGTCATTAATTATAATTGAGTAATTCATTCCTTAATTACTCTTTAACCAAATTAATCTTCAATTAACAGATTAATTATCTTCAAATATTAATTAATAAACCTTAATTATTAATCAACCCTTTAATACAAAGTAATTAATCACTAATTACCTTTATAATTAATTAATTAAACTTATAACAATTTAATTATCTCTTAATCATTAATTAATAAACTTAATTATTAATTAACAATCTTAACTACAAATTAATTAATCCATAAATATAATTAATTAATTCTTAATTAAAATTAATTAACCTTAAATAAAAACAGTTAATTAATTCTTAATTAACTTTCGTTATATTTTAATAATCCTTTAATTATTAATTAACAAAACCCAATTAAAACTTAATAAAACCTTTATTAAGTATTAATTAATTAAATCATCATCTTAATTAATAGTTAATTAAATAAATAATTATACTTAATTAATCACTTAATTAACCCCCTTTAAAATAATAATTAAATAAATTAATTAACTTAAAATTCCTTAATTAATTAACTAATTACAAATTATTAATACTTAATAATTTTAAGATAAAACATTATCTTAAATAAATCTTGAAATCTTTATTTAACTTAATTTATAAATTAAATTAAATTATAAAGTAATCATTAATTACTTTCCTTAATTATTAATTAACAATTCTAATTTAAAGTTAATAAATTATCTTAACTTTAATTGTTAAATTTAAATCATTTTCCACTAATTAATTTAAATAAAACATTTACTTAAAATTCTCTTTTATATTTCAAAATAAGATTTGAAATAATATCAAAATTTTAACTTAAGACATTTTAAAACATCATACAAGTTTATTTATAAAAACAAGTCAAATTTCAAAAAAAACAAGAATTTTAATTTAACTTAAACTTTTTAACGTTTAAACTTACTTATTTAAATTTGAAAATTTTGTTGAAAATTTTAGTTTGGGTTCAACCCATGTTTACTGGAATTCAATATACAAAGTACATTGTTTTTTAAAAAAACAACCTGTCTTTAATTTTTTTTTAAAAAAACCGTTAATATCTAAAACTAAAACTGTTAACATAACTGTTTTAAACCCTTGTGACCACGCGATATTACCCCGAGCCTCAACTGAAAATACTCGAGTTTTCCCTGAGTCTCCTCCCTTTCTACCCGAGCTAAATCCCAGTAACACAAACCAAAACAAAACCCAAAAGCTACTGACATCAACCACCTCTCATGCACCTGCACGAGGGCCGGAACCACCACCTGCCAACGTCGACTTCACCGTCAAATCATTCTACCACTCTACAAACATCCACGACCAACCAAACTTCAAAATTTACCCCAATCCAAAATCGAGCATCTTGGTTGAACCGAACCCCTAAAACCATCACCAGAGAACCCCAAATCTATCGCCTCCGATCAACTATAGCTGCCAGAACTCCGGACATAGCTCGCTGACCCACCATGCTTCCTTTACACAAATTTTCACCCAACTCGATGCAGTGAAGAAGGTGTAGAAGACCACCATACAGTAAGAACCCAAAACTAGGTTAAAAATCAATTTTGAGCAAATTCGAACTCCTAAGTGATTTATAAATTCTTCAACGATTTTTACAACATTCACTAATGCTTCATCTAGCTCCATCAACAAACTCAAGCCACCAAGATACACAGATCAACTGAATTGGGCAAAATCCAATATCCAGTAAATTCCCAAATACCCACTTAATACAGTTTTAAAAATTGTGAATTTCTTTTTAAAAATCCATAATTTCCAATGACACTCCAGGTTATAAAGTTATTTCATAAAATTTTATCATTTGATTTCATACATTTGTAATAGATTGTTACTGCATTTTTTTTAATTTCCAGATAAATTTCAAAAGTCAGAGACTTGTTCTATTTTGGTTCTTAATTAAATCTTAAACTAATTTATTTGTTTTAAATCTATGTCTTAACAATTGTTTGAATAGGAAAGTTTGAAGATATTTTTTTTTTTAGATTCTACAGAAAATACAGAGAGGGAAAAATGAAAACCAATATGCACATTTTCAACTAAACAAAACTATTTGCATTCTTATATCTACACAACAACATACATGCAACTATCATCAAGTACTTAAGTTTTAAACTTAAATGTTTACTGACAAATTTTTTTTAGAAGATGCAGAGAACAAAAGCAACTTTTGGCAGAGCTTGAAGCTTTAAAAACTGAAGCCTTGAAACTTGCATGCACTTGAAAATTTTGAGGCAGACATTTAAGTATGCAGAATTGGGTTGATAGCTTGCAAAAATATTTGAAAACATGATGCAGATTTGGGTTTAAACTGTGATGCTTCAGGCTTTGGTAATAGGGAGTAGTGTTTGAGTTTGAAGAGTGTTTGAATTTGAGGAGATTGTTTCAGGCATTAATCACAGAAATGTTTCAGGTAAATTTTTTGCAGATTCTTGAATTTTTTTTGAAAACAACTGTGATTTTGTTCTTAGAATAAACTGCAGGCATGCAGTTTGATTTACACTAGAAAATGCTTCAGGTTTTTAATATGAGCATGGATTGAATTGAGGAATTGCTTGAGAAATTGTTTTGAAGATTTCTGGTTTTGGAGAGTAAAAGTTCGCATGATAGATCTAGTTTTCTTTTTCAGGAATGAACAAAAGTTTTTAAAGAAAAAGAAAATGGAGAGAAAGGGTGATCATATAGGCAAGTTTCAGATTTTATTAAATTAAAAAGAAAATACAAAAGAGAATGGGCACTTGTCTCAATCTCATGCATGTGTCAACACTTGTTAACAAAGTGTTTTAAAACAAAACATTTGTCAAAATTGAGTTTATTCTAATTCTAAAGAAAATTAAAAGCTTTTAAAATTATTTTTCCTAATTACTAATGTGCTTTCTAAATTTTAAAAATGCTTTTCTAATTAAATATCAAATAAACAAATACATTTTTACATTTATAAAAGTTTTCTAAATTTATATAAGTACAATCTTTAAAAAGAAATGAAATAAAAATCAATTATAATTTAAATAAAGTTTATATACAATATTTCAAACTTATTTAAAATGTTATTTCCAAAAGCCTTGTATCTATTTTATTAAATAAACACAAATCCAAATTTCTATAGATAAATTTTTATAAAAAGAAATAAAACAAAATTTTATTAAAAACATTATCTATATATTTTCAACTCAAACTATATTAGTAATATGTATGTATTTCTTTGAATTCAAATTTATATTCATTTTCAAAGTCAAATGTAAAAATCAAATCTAAAATAAATTTAAATAAATATAAATATCTATTTTTAAATAAGCTTATTATTATTTACAAATAATATATCCTATTTTAAAATCAATTTAAAATTCACAGATTTAAATACACAGATATAAATGCATTTAAACATACTTATAAATTTTGAAAAAATAAGTCAGATTAGAATTGATTTACACAAATATAATAATTAATCTTAATATAAAACCAATTTATAACCAAAATTAAAATATTACTTGGTTAATTATCTTTGAAAATACCAATTTTATCAATTCAAATAATTAAATTAAGAGATTATCAACATTTTAAACTTCTGGAAATTCCGGGGTATTACAATCACCCCCGGAAAGTGATTTCTCTTCCATGGTAGAATTTGATCAATTCATTATTAGGAGTAATTTGATAGAATTGCCACTAACTAATAAAGAATTCACTTGGAGTAATATTGGGGAATCCACTTCATTGGCTCTTTTAGATAGATTTTTCATTAGTGATGAACTCGAAGATAAATTCCCTATTTGTAGAGTCACTTGTTTACCTTATACATATTCTGACCATTTCCATATCATTCTTACGTGTGATTATCATAAAATTGTTAATAAAAAGATTTAAATTCGAAAAATATGGTTATTAGAATTTATCTTCTCTAATCTAATAATAAATAAATGGATATCAGTGAATTTTTATAGTACCAGAAATACAGATAACTCAGCAAAAAATTATGTTTTAAAACTTAGAGGTCTTAGAAATTTGCTTAAAAATTGGAATAAAAATGTATATGGAAGTATTAAGGTTAAAAAAGATAATTTACTTTCTAAAATGCTTAAAATTAATAGGATAGAAGAAACTAGACAATTAAATCTTGGAGAGCGTAATGTACTCGCTAATTTAAAAGAGGAACTTAATTCAATTTTAGAAAAAGAAGAGGTTATGTGGAAATAGAGATCTAGAATTCAATGGATTAATAAAGGTGATAATAATACAACTTTTTTTCATTATATCAATAATGGTAGAAAACGTAGCAACAAAATAAATTCTATTTTTGTGAATAATGTTGAATTGATTAATCAAATGGATCTAAATAAGGCCTTTACCGATTACTATAGGGATATTTTTGGTAATAAGAACAAGTATAGAATAAACGTTAGATGGAATGAACTCTATCCTATTGAGTCTAGAATTAATCTTAATGACTTTGATAATCCTTTTTCTGAAGAAGAAATTTTGAAGGCTATTAACGATATGCCTAGTGATAAAGCCCCAGGTCCGGATGGTTTTCCTATTTTATTTTACAAGCTATTTTGGGATGTATTAAAATTTGATTTAATTTTGCGAACTAGGATGTTTAATGAATTTTATAATGGGAAACTGCAATTAGGAAGATTTAATTTTGCGAACGTTATTTTGTTACATAAAAAAATGGGTGCTAATAATTTGAAAGATTTTAGGCCAATTTCTTTAATTAATTGTTATGTTAAAATTATTTCAAAAGTTTTAGCTAGTAGACTTAGTATAAGAATGAATGAATTAATCAATTGTTCACAAACCGCTTTCATTAATGGTAGAAATATTGCGGATGGAGTTGCTGTTGTTCAAGAGTACATTAATCACTATTTTAAGAATAACATTACATGTGCGATTCTAAACTTGACCTTGCGAAAGCTTTTGACTTGGTAGATTGAGATTTTCTAATTGATAAACTACTGGCTAGAGTTATTAGTCGTAAATGGATTGGTTGGATTATGACTCTTCTTAAAACGTGAAATTCTAGTATAATGGTTAACGAGATTTTATGGAATAAAATACAATCAAAACGTGGCTTACGACAGGGCGATCCTTTATCGCCTCTCTTGTTTAATTTAGCTTCAAATGTTTTCGCTATGCTAATTAAAAAAGCTGTTGGAAATGGATCTTTAGGGTGCGTTCGTAGCAAAATCTCTCATAATGTTCCATGTCCTTCAATTTGCGGACGATGCCTTATTATTTACTTCTCATTTGCTTAATCACATCATTATCCTTAAATTTATTTTATTTAGCTTTGAACTACTTTCGAGACTAAAAATAATTTTTGATAAAATTTCGGTTTTAGTTTTAAATGACGTTGATAAGGTTGAAGGTTTAGTAGCTAATATGCTTTTTTTTAAACCCAAGAAAACCCGACAAGCCGGCAAACTCCTGAGGAGGGTATAGTAAAGTCGTCCGCTGATCCAAGTCCTAGTAGCTAATATGCTTAATTGTAAAACCATGAACTTCCCTGTTGATTATCTTGGATTTTTGATTAGATCAACTAAACTTAAGCATGATGAGTGGCTAATTATAATAGATAAAATTAAAAATAGAATTTCTAATTGGAATATGAGGTTTTTATCGAGAGCGGGTAGATTAGTTCTTATCAATTCTGTTTTATCCGCACTTTCGATTTATTGGATGTCTATGCATCTTTTGCCAGAATGGATGATCGATAAAATTGATAAAATAAGAAGGGATTTCTTACGAAGCCACGATAATCCTAACAGTAGTCTAAAATGTTTAGTCAAATGGGAAACTATTTGTAAATTGAAAAAGGAGGGAGGACAAGGTGTTATTGATTTGCGTAACGTGAATTTGTCTTTATTAGAGAAGTGATTGTGGAAATTTAAGGATACAAATGATAATTCTATTCGGAAAGAATTTATATCTAAACATTATTATAATGGTAATAATAATTTATATCAAATCACACCTTCGGTTAACAATAAATTGTCTAATTTTTGGAAATCAATTTTAAAATGCCATGATATTTATAACCTTGGTACTAATACGATTGTTCATTCAAAAAATAATAGAACTTTTTGGCATGATCGTTGGTTATTAGTCATTCCTCTTAGGGTTGAATTTAAAGAGCTTTTCAAAATTTGTAACTTTAAAAATGCTTTAATTAAAGATGTTTTCTCTCCGGATAATGATCCCCTTAGAACTTCAGTTTTAATAAAATCTTAAAGGTACAACTCTCAGACAATTCTCTTTATTATGTGCAAGATTGAATTTATATAACATTAATAACAAAAATGATATTATTAACTGGGAATGAGATAAATGTAAGAAATTCACTTCTAATTCTTTGTATAATTTTCTTAATTTCTCAAGAGTTACTAATAACACTTTTAATCTTATTTGGAAAACAAATGCACCACCAAAAGCTTCGATTCATATTTGGTTAATCAAGCATGGAAAGCTAAATACCGTTGAATTTTTAAAAAGAAAGAATTTGCCAATTGATAATAAATGTACTTTATGTAACTTGTATTTAGAAAATATTAAGCACATTTATTATATTTATATGGATACTTGCTACATTCTTAATAAAACTCTTAAATTTTTTAACTTTATTCTTACAACTAAAGTTACTGATTGTGATTTATACTGGAATAACTTAAGATTTAAGTTTAAAAGGGAAAATAGTTTTCTACTAGATACTTTGTTCACTGTAATATGTTGGTATATTTGGTTTGAGGGAAACCAGACATTATATCTCTAATACTAATATAGAAAATTCGTTGAACTAATTTACTCGGTGTCCTTTTGAAATTCCAAAAATACCCCCGCTTTCCATTTACATGTCTACGCTCATACAGTTGCTACCATATTAAAGAATTTTCAATTTGTATAACTAATGGCTCAAACAAAATATTAACGCATACAATAATACAAACAGCCCGTGTGCGAAGCACGGGTCCATACTAGTAATAATAATAATAGTTATGTTAATAGATTGGTAATTGCAGTAGCTTCATTTTGTTTCAATTGGATCTCAAATCCAAATTATAGATTGGTTAAAAATAATCATTTTAATGAATATCTTAATAAGGTTAGAAAAAATATGAAATTATTTAAACAAAAAACAATATTTTTAACATTAATAATTATAGAATTAGCATTTATTCGAATTTGAATGAAAATTATGATTATCATAATGTTCTTTTGATCAAAAGAGCATAATGTGTTTAAAATTTTATAAGTATATAATTACATATTTTGTTAATATCTATACCTTTTAATTTTGTGTTCATTATCTCATAATTCACGCTCACACACACACACACATATATATGCCTACTATTAGTCTATCGCTTATTATTGTTTCTTCACTGTCTTATAGTTTTAACTCTAGTTTTTTACTTTTATTTCATTAATGCATATATATGTATATAATTTTATTTATATACATAAATTGTGTGTGTGTGTGTGTATTATTCTTATATTTTTGTTTTGTTCAATCTGCAGGTACAAGGCTAAAAATGGCGCTAGAATGCAATTTGTCGGGCTTCAAAGTTGTTGTTGCTAGGATCCTGGATTACTGTTTGTGTGGTCGTTGTTAGGAGAGATTTCATATTTTTGATTTGGATCATCCCCACTAGTTGTGAAGCATTTTCTTCTCTAGTGGAGCTGCTTGTGGATCTCATTTGTTCTTTTGGATGCATCATGGTTTATATTGGGTACTTCTAACACTTTATTATTGGACGGTGGCCTTGTCGAAGTTCGCCACTGAGGTGTAATGAGTGGTGGCCTTACCGAAGCTCATTCAAGAAGTTACCTGATGTTGTTATCTTAGATTTTTCTGTGTTATGATTTGTCACATGCCAGGCATGTTGGTAGCTCCTTTTCTATGGGTGTTATGTATATGCACATGTTTGTTCTCCTCTACTTTAGAGGATTACACATTTCTCTCAAAAAAAACTATTTTATTTATTTCTTTTTAACCGCATTAAGAAAATGCACTTACACCAAAAATGTCAAAAATATGAATTGTGCATTACATCGTTACAGCGCAGTTTTTAACTGCATCATGGTGATGCAATTAGAATTACATCTTATTACTGCTTATCCAACTGCACTAATAAAAGGTAGTTATGCAACATCATATTAATGCATTTTTACCTGCATCTTAATGATGTGATTTTTAACCGCGTCATAGTGGTGTAGTTAAAACTGTGTCATGTTAGTGCAAATTCAAATGCTTTAAAAAGATGTAGTAATGCAATATCATATAGTTGTATCTTAGTAATGCAATATCGTATAACTGTATCTGTTAGCACCAAAATTGGTCACTAACACACGTAGAATTTTATGGACATCAGAGTATTAATGGAATCTAGAGAACAAAGCATAAAAGTAAATAGACATAAGATTTTATAGTGGTTCGGCAATCTTGGCCTACGTCCACTTCAAATTTCATTCATTCTTCATTTGATTACAATTACGTGAGATGCTGGATTGGCTAGAATCCATTGATATAAGTTTATAAGAAAAATAGCCATGGCAGAATCTCCTTAGAGTTCTTCCAAAAAAGGTCCTTTCAACTGTACCCCTGCCTCTGTATTTATAGACGAAGATAGGCTGGACTTCCTTCGCAAGCCTAAGAGCAAAGTACTTCGGCCCACAATAGACAACTTATGTGCACCAAGCCAGGCATGTCGAACGGCGGTTGCCGAACGATGGTGGTCGAACGAGGGTGGCCGAACGAGGGTGGCCAAACGAGAGCGACCAAACGATGGTTGCCGAATGAACTTGGTCGAGCAACCTCTCCATGGATGCCTAGACCGAGCCATCTCGTTTTCTCATTCTTTACCGAGTGATATGTGCTGAATTCCCATAGTTTCCTTTCTCGAACGAGCGACATGTTCCATCCTTCAAGGACGAACCATATACATAGGCCGAGCCATGCACATAGGCCGAACCGTACACATAGGCTGAACCATGCACATAAGCCGGACTACCCAAAACGGATCAATGCCTTACGTCTCCAATCACTAACTAGCTCGAGTCTTATCCAGACTCAATCAAAGCCTTTTTAATTATCACCATGTAACCAGGCTAAGTGACTGAATACATTTATCCTCCTAAAGTGCGTCGTGTGAACCAACATGACGCGCTTTGAACCAGTAATCGGTCCTTGTTTCCATAAAGAAATCCATCATGTTTTCTGAATAGTCATTATCCTTCAATTTTATCCTCCCACGGTGTCGTATCCTTCTTTGGTCATCATGATGCTTGGTCGATTCCTAATAGTATAAATTCAGGGTTGTAGTTTATCAGTGGCCATCCGTGTCCGGTTCTACAGGACTAGTAAGCTTCGGCTATCTGATCCAGTGTTTTCTTAATAACCCTAAGTGAGAATTCAATTTCTATGATTTCAAGAAGTCATACTTTTTCAAATATACACATGCATGTTCGGATACACGTTCTTGCCATTGGCTCTCGGATGCGTTTTATATGCTCATAAGTCATCACTAATTCCATCTAGTTTAATTGCAATTCAATTGTGATTCCTTGTTTGTATTTTTTGTGAAATAAGGGTTGCAATCAACCACTTGATGAGAGGGGACTTCAAGCTCTACACGGATGACGACCTTGGAGCAGTAAGCAAGGGCGAATGGAGTATGACCATTCACGGACTCATGGGTAGTTCTATAAGCCCATAATGTTGTTGGGAGTTCATCCACCCATTTACCTCTAGCCTTTTCCAAACCTCTCTTCAGAACAGACTTTATGATTTTGTTCATAGCTTCAACATGTCCATTTGCAGTTATTATGGATAATGGAAGGTCATAAGGATAGATGGCGTTACGGACAATGAAGTTAATTATTTTCTTCATCTTGGTCGTGGTTAAAAGTTCTTCATATGCCCATTTGGTGAAGTAATCAAATGCTATGATGGCGTATTTCACACCACCTTTAGGATCATCAAGAAGATGATGTCAATGCCCCCAAGTGGCAAACGGCTATGGACTAGCCATTTGAGTAATTTCCATAGGCGGGGATCCTAGATTTTTTGCAAACATCTTGCACTTATCGCATTATCTAGCATGATCAACCGCATCCGGATTGATAGTTGGCCAGTAATACCCATAGCAGAGTATTTACTTTATCAGGGTTTCCCCCCTGATGTAATCACCGCATTCTTCTTCATAGACTTCGCTCATTTTGATATCATTATGGGTGATACACCAAAGCATGGGAATGAATAAACTCCTTTCTACACATGACTTCTTCTTGGATGATTTGGCGTGAAGCTTTGAGGAGGATCTGTCGTTTTCCATTCCTCCGTTCAGTAAGAATTCCTCATTATAGATAGTCTTTGATGGGAGTCAACCATGACCCTTTTTCTAGCTCTGTCTCCAAGATCTAGCCGATCTCCATCCGTCAATGCTTGGAATATAAAGTATTTCAACTGAAACAAAATATGTCTGTTGCGTCCTTGAAACTGGCCAGCTTGGCCAGTGACTTGACTCTTATCATTTTGCTCGTTGAGTATGTGTGTAATGATGTAATACGTGAAGACGGCTAGTAGCTCTTGGACCTGGCCGAGATAAGGAGCAAGACAATGCCCCCTAGCAAGATCAACTTCCTTAACTTTGCATACTACCAATTAGTAATCACAAAAGATATGTAAAGTTTCCACTCCAAGTCCTCTAGCAAGTTTGAGGCTGCGGTTGAGGCATCATACTAGGCATCGTTGTTTGTTACAGACAAATCGAGTTTTAGGACGTAGCAGATCGATCGTTCCTCAAGAGTCATTAACATGACTTCTATGCCATAACACCGATCATTGGATGCTCCATCCACGCACATTTTTCATCTGTTGATTGGTTCTCCACTAGTTTTCGAGTAATCATCTGATGTAGTGAATTTGGGTGTGAGAGGTCTGCTAATTTCCGTCCTTTGATAGCTCTTCGAGGGAAATAAGTGATATCGAATTGGCTTAGTTTGATATTCCATTTAAGTAGTCTTTCAGACGTCTTAGTTCATTGTATGCCCTGTCGCAACGACTGGTAAGCATAAACGTTAATGGGGTGAGCCTAAAAGTAAGAATGGAGCTTTCATGATGAAATCAATAAACATTATGCTAGCTTTTGTAGCTTCGAGTCGATAATCAATGCATGGCTCGTGATAGTCGGTGAAATCACACACACATGTCAGAATAGGTCCAAGGTAACATATCATCATTTATTTAGAGAAATCCAACTAATTCTTTTATCATCATTGCACTAAGCTGTGATCCGATCTTCAGCACCCGTGAAGGGTCGCCATGGCTAATTGTAACGTCGACTGTCAGCTTAGCGGGTGCAATCCCAGATTCTTTGAGTTTAGATGTACTATTTTGCATAACATTCAATGTGAAATATGGTTAGGACGGTCAATGCTGATGGTTACTCTGGTCAAATCCTAGAGTCTTGTCATGAGTTATTAAGTCTAATAGTAAAGGGCTCCGAATGCTCTAATCGATTATCTGCAAATGGCCAAAGATCGGGCTTAAAAGCATGTTGGAGGAAATGTTGAGTAGGGGTCAGCCTCGAGTTGCATGCAGCTGCATAGCTTGATCTTGCTATGAGTTTGAATTTGCTTGTATATTCCAGTAACGCACTTTCTATTCATTGCATTCATGATCCTTTACCTGTCCTTCGGGTTAGAGTGATAGCCAGTTGCCCACAAGCTAAGGTATCGATTTAATGATTCTATCTCTAGGAATTCTTTCGGTTGTAGCCTTAAGTAGCTGTAAACATTATATATAAGTTTCAATATTGAGCTATCGTAGCTAGTCTTTGGATGACCATGCGTCTGCTTCCAGTCTCGGGTTGATAAATATACTGCATGGACGGTTAAGTCTCGCCCTAGCTATGTTTATATTCCCACTTAAACTCCAAAGACATAGAGTTGATTGGTGAATAGTCGGTTCGCATTCATCCTGCTTCTCGCTCATGCCTCCAGGTCTGGGGAATATACCAATAAGTAGGAAGGCCAGCCATGCCCACTTTAGCTTTAATCCCTTTCCCGTTGAATCGTGGGATCAGATCAGTCGATGAGAGGCTAGGTCTCGCCTATGTTGGATTGTATTATGGTTTTTCATTCCAAGAGGAATACTTCGATGCCTCGTCAGTTTCAGGGCATAATTTGGGCACTGAATGGTCAGCCACATCCACTTTGGTTCATGTTCTGTAATCAGATCTCGTGGTAAAGTTGGCTCAAATGCAGTTGGGTCATGCTCATCCAGTTTCATACTCCTCCTGACGGATCGAAGGAGGGTGCTGGAGAATTTATGACTAAGTCTTCATGGTTTACTCTCCTTTCCACACTCTGGAGGTCATAGTTTTTCGAGGGACATCCGAGTCACATTCATATGTACTTGGTGCAGATCGGTATTGACCCTCGGTCTGAGGTATGATATAGTCGGTCGTCCGTAGCTTTGGATGTCGTTTCGATTGGTTTTGTATTGAGGCCTCCTTGTAGTCGTTGCCTTAAGTTGCAAAGAACGCCAAGCTAGAGCTATAATGTGCTGTCGTATTCAGCTTTTAGTGATCCTGCTTCCAAAATTGATTGGCCAGGCTACAAGTTGGATGGTCGAACTCCATCCTTACAGAGTTAATACTCCTCCTCTCGATTTCAGGCCAAAGTTTACGGAATAGAGAACGGTTGGAATCCATTCATCTATTTATCGATGTTTATATGCCACTCTACATTCTGGTGACTTAGAGTTACTCTTCTCCTAGTCGACTCGCTTTCAATTTGTGTTCATGCTTTGGTCCATGCTCCGGGGACTTAGAGATTTGTCGAACGGTTTATGCTCTAGTCCAAAGTTTGGGACGTAGAGATTTTCTTAAGTTGTTTATACTTCAGTCCGCGCTCTAGGGACTCAGAGACTCTAGTCTGCTTCAGGAACTTAGAGATTTTTCTCAAATCATTTATACTCTAGTTTGCTCAGGGACAAATTTTTTCCTAAGTCGTTTGCAGTCCAGTCCACATTTTAGGGACTTAGAGATTTTTCTCAGGTCGTTTATACTCTAGTCAACGCTCTAGGGACTCAGAGTACTCTAGTTCGCTTTAGGGACTTAGAGATTTTTCTCAAGTCGTTTATACTCTAGTCCGCGCTCCGGGGACTCAGAGTACTCTAGTCCGCGCTCTGGGGACTCAGAGTACTCTAGTCCGCGCTCCGGGGACTTAGAGATTTTTAAGTTGTTTATACTCTAGTCCGCCCTCCGGGGACTCAGAGTACTCTAGTCCGCGCTCCAGGGACTTAGAGATTTTTAAGTCGTTTATACTCTAGTCCGCTCTCCAGGAACTCAGAGTACTCTAGCCCGCGCTCCGGGGACTTAGATATTTTAAGTTGTTTATACTCTAGTCCGCACTCAGAGGACTTAGAGTACTCTAGTCCGCTTCAGGGACTTAGAGATTTTTAAGTCGTTTGTACTCTAGTCCACACTTCGCGGACTCAGAGTACTCTAGTCCGTGCTCCGGGGACTTATAGATTTTTAAGTCGTTTATACCCTAGTCCGCACTCTGGAGACTCTGAGTACTCTAGTCTGCGCTTCGGGGACTTAGAGATTTTTAAGTCATTTATACTCTAGTCCGCACTCCGAGGACTTAGAGTACTCTAGTTCGTGCTCCGGGGGCTTAGAGATTTTTAAGTCATTTATACTCTAGTCCGCACTCTGGGGACTCGGAGTACTCTAGTCCGCTTCAGGGACTTAGAGATTTATGTTGAGAGCAGTCGTATTTCCACCCGTTTAATTTGTATTTCATTTATCGCATCGAGACTAATGTTGTCGAATGAACGATCAAACCATGTTTTCTCATAGAATGGGACTCTGCCTCCAGCATGAAGGACGAAACTTGAAAAATGGACGGTCGATTCTCGTTCGCTTGGTGATTATAGCTCTTCCAATCAAGTCAAGGAAGGAGGTGTATGATAGATGATTGGATCACATCCATGCTAGGGTTGGATAATCAAGTCTCGAACAATTTGCTTCGTATCTCTTTCTAGAAAACGAGGATAATGGATTACTGAGTAGGCAAAGTAAGTTGCATATATTTCAAGTTGCAGTCATTTCTATGTATTGAGGCGATGGTTAACGAGTAGGCAGTCCACCACAGCTACTTTAAGTCGGGCTTTCGAAAAACCTTTTGTGTTCAGGGTAGGATTTGATGTGTAGATGATCAAATCATGTTTACACTCGATAGATCTCGGCGTCACTAAGCTTCAGGAGAGGCATCTGTATTTTTTTGAACTTTGTTCTATGACTCGATTTGAGTGGATGATCGGGCCATATTCATTCCAAGCCTTGCTTAGGTCTCCAAGTCAAATGTGGAGGTCGATGAATGGATGGATGGTCATGTTGACTTTGTATTGGGCTCTGACCGTGATGAGCTTTTCAATCTTTAGTCTTTAGCCCCAAATTAAAGGTACATGGTTGATGATAAGCGATCGAATCATGCTCGTCTTGATGAAACTCCACAAATCCGATCAAGGCTGCGTGGATTGGTTAGCGGCCAACTCTAAATACCGGGTCACCTGCATCGTTTTGGAAGAAGTTTAGTTCAAGTCGGTTGTAATTCAAAAGACAATTGAAATTAAAATAATCCAAAGAAGATTGGTATAAATCTCATTGATAAGGGGAGCAACATCCTGTGCTTGCTATTCAACTCTGCCCCTAGCGCTTTCTAGCAGGATGTCGACTACCAACAGTCCAATTGATAATTAGAGTTCTTTTTTTATGGGCATCCGAAGTTCATGGCTCAACATTCTACAAGGCTTGCATGTATTATTGAAGCTTTCCTTTCTGAATCAGCTTTCCGATCACACCTCGGAGGTGTTTGTAATCGCCAGTGTTAGGATCAGTGTGCATCTTGGAATATACAATATTCCCCTGATTTTCTCTGGACTTCAGTGGAATCTCTCGAGGTTGGTTTTTAGTACCACTCTGAGTCGCGAGTCTACAAATAAAGGCTATCGATTGAATCTTTCAAAGAGCATATGAGTCAAATTTTGAGATCTTGTTTTGTCTGCTGGAATCAGAGTCCTTAGCCAATTAGCCCGCATTGTTATTTTTCCTAGTCTGTTCTACTCCTCTTCACTTTGGTTCTGATCTATTTTTTAATAGAAACGATCCATGGTCGTAGGAGACTCTCTAGTTAACTAGCTTCCAAAATATATTTAGAGGTCGACTCCCCTCAAACACAATCGGTATGATATTCTTGTTATTATTTGGAAAAAATTGCTGGGAGCCACTAAATTCGAAGTGCTAGATCAGTGGAGAATGGTGCTTGGAGTCTTCTTGGCATTTTCCTAGAGTCATATCATCTATGTTCTCCAACCTTGGGAGTATCGTTTGAGTAGCGGTTGCTTGTTCATTCTCTTGTTGCCATTCAGAAGCTGCCGCTTGATCCTCTATGCCCTGGCCGATCATAAGATCTAGGGGAAGTGGATTTAATGTTCCTTTATTAAGTTTAGTTTTGAATTCATTATGTGGGTGCTCTGTGCTGCGGCTAGTTTCCTCCCGAAATTTTTTTAGCCTCTATTTTGAAAATTTGGATCGTACCCCCTTTTTTTTTGAAAATAAGGGTCGTATAAGAGACCGATGTAACTTAAGTTTGGATCGGCCAAGAGTGGCCCGGCCAAGATGGTTTGGCCAAGGTGGATCGACCAAGAGTTGCTTGGCCAAGGCGGTTCGGCCAAGGTGGATCGGCTAAGAGTGGCTCAGCCAAGGCGGTTCGGTCAAGGTGGATCGGGCAAGAGCGGCTCGGCCAAGAGCGGCTCGGCCAAGGCAGTTTGGCCAAGGTGGATCGACCTGGAGTGGCTCAGCCAAGGCGGTTCGGCCAAGGTGGATCGGCCAAGAGTGGCTCGGCCAAGGCGGTTCGGCCTAGAGTGGCTTAGCCATGGTGGTTCGGCCAAGGTGGATCGGCCAAGGCGGTTTGGCCAAGGTGGTTCGGCCAAGAGTGGCTCGGCCAAGGTGGTTCGGCCAAGGTGGATCGATATGCACGGGTCGGCATTTATTCAGTATATATGCTAGAGCGACCGACTGTCAGCTTTTGAGTAGGAGATTGAATATCTGCATTGAGTGGGAGGTTGGCTATATGAGAGATTGGCTGAATTGCCTTCAGAGAGGGGTCGGCCCTTATATAACTCTGGTGCAAACTTCAACATCCAATCCCAAAAACTTGCGTACGTCAGTGAGTCCAATCCCATGGCTAATAGCTTCCTTTAGATCTCTTTCAAATCTGAGTAGAATAGGAAATTTGCTGGTAAACAACTAGATCTATCTCGCGAATATGGAAATCCACTGGTAGACGATGAGATCCAATCAAGCTGAGAATTCAATTCTCAGTGAAAGTACCAAAATGTTAGCACTAAAATTGGCCACTAACACCCGTAGAATTTCATGGACATCAAAGTATTAATGGAATCTAGATAACAAAGCATAACAGTAAATAGACACAAAGATTTTATAGTGGTTCGGCAAACTCGGCCTACGTCCACTTCAAATTTCATTCATTCTTCATTTGATTACAATTACATGAGTTGTTGGATTAGCTAGAATCCATTGATACAAGTTTATAAGAAAAATAGTCATGGCAGAGTCTCCCTGGAGTTCTTCCAAAAAGGTCTTTTCAACTGTAACCCTGCCTCTATATTTATAGATAAAGATAGGCTGGACTTCCTTCGCAGGCCTAAAAGCAAAGTACTTCGGCCCACAATAGACAATTTTTGTGCACCAAGCCAGGTATACCGAACGGCGTTGCCGAACGATAGTGGCCAAACGATGGTGGCCGAACGAGGGTGGCCGAACAAGAGTGACCGAACGATGGTTGCCGAACGAACCTGGCCGAGCGACCTCTCCTTGAACGCTTAGACCGAGCCATCTCGTTTTCCTATTCTTGACCGAGTGATATATGATGAATTCCCATAGCTTCCTTTCTCGGACGAGCAACATGTGCCATCCTTCAAGGCCGAACCATATACATAGGCCGAGCCATGCACATAGGCCGAACCGTACACATAGGCTGAACCATGAACATAAGCCGGACTACCCAAAACGGATCAATCCCTTACGTCTCCAATCTCTAACTATCTTGAGTCTTATCCAGACTTAATCAAAGCCTTTGTAATTATCATCTTGTAGTCGGGCCAAGTGACCGGATAACTGTATCTGACTACTTTTAAAAGTTAGAAATACTTTAAGAGTTGCAGTAATTAACTTCATAACTATATGCAGTCGATTTTTTTAATATTTAAATATAGATTTAAAATATATTTTTGATATAGTTTAATATTGTTTTCTTGGTAGTTTTTACATTTTTAATGCTTTAAAGCTGCATTTTGGAATTATAGTTTTCTAACTGCTTGACTATTATGTAGTTGATTTTTTTAAATAATTTGATGTAGATTTAAAATAAATTTATTTTATCGAAGTTGAAATGTGCCGTTTTATGTAGTTTATTATTGTTTTCGTACTTAAATTGAGCATTTAAGCCTTAAAAGTACATTTTAAAATTTTAGTAATTAATCGCATGCACTTAATTTATGTTATACTTTGAATCATTTTCTAAGTAGATCTATTTCATTATGTTTGAAAGATGCAGTTTTGAGTAGTTAAATATTATTTAAGGTAGATTTTAGAAATTTTAATGTTCAAAAGTGCATTGAAAAAAATGCAACAATTAACTTCATAACTGTTATGCAGTTAAACTTTTTAAATTTGGAATCGGTTTTAAAATAAATATATTTTACTTGATTTAAAAACAGTTTTAAGTAAATGAAGTAATTAGTGCCATATCAGTTATGCAGTTTTTTATATATTTTGAATCGGTTATAAAATAGATCTACTCTAATGCACTTTACAAATTTTCAATTTGAAGTTATAATTGTGTTTGCTTGCTATTAGGCGTGGTCTTTTTACAAAAGTTTCCAATTTGCAACACTTTATTAGTTTTATTTTACTTTTCTACAGTTATTTAATTCTTTTTTTGGATAATAGTGTTGATTTGAAATTAATAACGTTTCAAGATATTATGCTAAAATAACCATTTGAACTAAATAAATAGTTATAACCATTTTTCTTCTTGCATTTACTTTATTCGCATAAAATGTATGATAGTAGGCAATCACGTATATTTTAAAGTAGCAATTAAGTGATAAAGAAGTCAAAAAACACAAAATTGGAGGAACAGTACAAAAGTATAGTTTTAACTTAACACCAAATTTTATAGCAGTTAACAACCATGTCTTAGCCACTCTATTATACCATTAAAATATGCATAATTGTGAGTAGTCATTTTATTTACAAGGTTAATAACCCACAGTCAAGCACTAATAGTTATAGTTAGTGACAACCTTTGCATTTAGTAGATGCATATGCATTAATTAACTTTAGAGTTTAAAGAAACTAAATCATAGATAACCGTAAGGTAATTTAATTTGCTAGCGCTAAATCTTAATGATTTGATATATTATAACTACGGATTATGTGCTCATTATATAATATGGGCAATTTGTGCAACCTACATTCCACAATCACTATAGTCAACAAGAAGCCTTCAGAAAATATGCAAAAACCCCCCTAAAACTGCTAGGAGTTCCTCCAACTTTCACTTGTAAACTACGACTGTTAGCCAAAAATCACAATTCAACTCTTTAGGTAGAATAAAAGTATAATTAATGCCCGTTTCATCTCTTTTGTACAATGAACTAACTCAAACTTCAATATACAGTCAAAGTCTCATACATATTAACAAACACTTAAACAGAAAAGTAGAAATCACAGAACAAAACAAATGATATAAAAACAATGTATCGTAAAAGCATGGGCCAAGCGAGCATGGATGGTTCTGAGGAACGTTACCAACAAAAGTAAGGGCCATTAAGGCGGGATCGTGCAAGAAGAAGAAGAGACAACAATATTTGGTTAGAACTAGAGATAATTTAGAGGCAAATCCACTCTCATATTTTTGTAAATCAACAAACAAATAATTTATGATCTCTAACTTTGATATTAAGTAAAATAATTATTGCATTTGTTATAAGTATGGTTTGTTTATGTTATTAATTAACATAACTCAAACCATCAAACTATAATACAACAATTATACCACTTCTAATTCTCATGAAAATGAAGTCAAAGCAAAAGCTATTTTAAGAATGATATATTTACTGTTGTAACTAGTAATATAGATCATCAAATTTCATTTTTACTTTCATTTCAAAATGAAAAATGGATTAGCAAATAATGATGTAAATTGTGTTTATGTTGAATAAGAATAGCTCATTTGCATAAGCAATATAAGCTATCAAACCCACTTGTATAAACTTACATCAAAATTTACTTTATGAAGCACAAATCAAATGAGATCAGAAATCATAGAAATGTTGAAATTACATAATATTTGAGAGCTTCATTTCCTCTAAAATGAAGGGGTTTAGCAACTCATTTGTGGCATTAATGCAACACAAGTAAATTTCAAAATTAAAAAGAGAAGAAAATAAAAAATAAGCAAAGAAGAGAATGTAATTAAACTACTTACAATAAAAGTAATTAAGTTACACTACTTGCATGAATGTAAAACTAATCTACTAACAAAGAAAAGAAAAGAGCACGAATAAAAGTATGGAAGGTAAATAAAAGCATGTAAATAAGAGAAGAGAAAGAGGCTAAGAAGCCATTTTCATTTCATGAAACATTACTTACAATTTTGCACTCTAATTTCCTAAGTAATATGAAAGGTAGAATTCTCTTGTTCATGTACATAAGAGAGCTATTTATGCATGAATAAAACCCTAATTCCTTTTTTAGGGAGCTTCCCAAAGTACCCTTGAGGTAGTGTAGCCACCAAGTAATCATTAACATCCACTAATCCCCCATTTAAATATACATGAAGCTTTAATGACCTTTTAGCATGTGCTTAGCTCCTAATTGAAAATCAAGGTAAGTGGGTGGGGTCCTTAACGATCTTGAACTTGAATTATTTCCTCTTCATTTATTTGTAGTTCCTTGTGCATACATATATCATCATGAATCCCTCTTCCATATGCATCAAAACATCATATAAAAATAATAAAAATTATTCAAGTAAAAAATGCTTACATTGACACATGCACAAAAATGACCGTTTTGCCCCTGAATGAAGATGAAAATATGATGGTTTGAAAATAATTGAATTTTGGTTTTAAACATGTTAAAATGCACAAATATGATGTTTATTTAAATAAAAAGAGATAAAATATGGATGTAAATATATGCACATTCACGTGCACATCAAATACCTTTACACTTATCTTATTATTCATCCTCGAATAAAGGAAAACTAAGATAAATCCATTTTCATATGGAGCACGATTGCATTGAGCATATGCAACAAGCCGTTAAACCTCTGGGTCTCCCCAGTAGGACGAGTGTTGTCTCGTGAGGGTTTTCAGCGGATACTACCCACAAAATCCAAATACAAAGCGAAAATATTAACAAAATGCAAGATTTATTTACAAAGATATGAATGCAAAATTTTGAAATTATTTACAAATGAAAGGTTTACTTTTAAATAGACAAAAATAAGTTAAATAAAAGTTTTGGTCATTGTCTCGAAAATTTAAGTCATTTACTCATCAAAATTTCCAATAAAAATCGAGTTGTCATAACATATCGACCATAGTTTGGCTAGTTGTTTGAGTAGATAACACAATATAATTATGAAATGGATCCTTAGTTGATTATCAAAGTTTATTAAAGTGGTATTTTCATTTCTTTTTAATAACAAGTTAAATCAAACAAGTTAAAATGGTGCTTAGATTTCGATTGCTTATTCTCTCTTATTTAAAAATTTTATTTATATTAACAATATTTACATATGCCTAACTCAGGTAAACTGATGCCAGATATATTACCCATGCACTGTCCTTGTAACGACCCCAAATTTTCGAACCCGAAAATTCCGGATAGTTATGAAAAGAAGAAAGAGATAGAAGAAGAAGAACAGAAACACCAAACATCTCACATTCGCAGCGGATAAAATATAATAATAAATAATAACAGTTTACAAAAGAATACTATATATGTCGATTACAATCTAATACATCAGAATTTCACATTATATACAGTCACTGAATATTTACCATTATCATGTTTCAGATTAACAATAATATAAATACAGCGGAAATACTCTATACGATATTGCCATCCAGCTCGCCTCCTGAGCTCCAGAATGTTCCTACCTGAAAATCTGTAATACTCGGTCTGACCCGAGCATTACACCAAAGTAACACACGGGTCAGGCTGGAAACCAATGTGAGTAAACCCTAGAATACAAAGCAAAACAACTTAAATCAACCCGGGGTAATTTATATCAATTTAACAAATTCACAATTTGCTATAGACAACACTTATTTCACACATCGATATCTAAATACCAAACTTAGATAAAACAATCCAATTCACTTAAATCATTTCATTCCACCATATTGATTTCACAACTCAATTTATAAAAATTCGAAGGGTTTATGGTATTTCCCGATACCCGACCCCGGTCTCTTCGAGTCACATGTCATCCTAACCCAAATTATCCAAATGAAACACGCGACGTTTCATATCAGAGATTTCAACTCATTCAAAGCAACCAATACCGATCAATCATTCATAACAAAGCTTAATCACATACAAATCAATTCAATTGATTCTAATTTAATCTCAAACCTCAAACACTTAGATTCTTTCATTAATTAATTCCAAATCAATTAATTACTCAATCAACTCTTCCATGTTCATTCATCTTAATTAACAACCCTGGGTTAATTATCTTCCAATTCCATTCAAGTAATTTTCTTTAATTAATTTTACGATATTAATTATTCTTACCAAAACAATGAGTAATCTTTAATTTCTTCACAAATTAATCAACTATAATCAATTACACTGGTTTTTAATTACTTATATTAATTGACTTCTCATAAGTCACTTATTATGAATTAATTAACCTCAATTAATCAAATCTTTAATTACTTCATTAATTATTTAAATTAATGATTTCTAATTATATTTACTTTAGTTTGACCACAATATTAATCATTCTCGATCGCCCTTAACCTGTAATTAACTATCTTCTTATTTACTTCATTAATAAATTAGTTATTCCGTTATTTTTATTTCAATTAATCTCTTGATTGATTGCACAAAGTAATTCTATTTTATTAATTACATTAAGTAATTACTTATTATACGCCCAATGATTATTCTAAATCAATTTTCACTTCATTAATTAGTTTAAATCTTCATTAATTAAATCAAACCCTTAATTACTAAATTAATCAACACAAATCATTAATTAACTGCATTAATTAATCATCCATTTTAATCACCCTTATATTTCATCCAAAAATCCAATTTATATATTTCGATAACTTTGGGTACCGAAATATTCAAGCAAACCACAGCATTCAACTGTCCAATTACCAAAATATTCATCATAGAATATCAATCATTCCAGTATGTACTGTATAGCACATTAATCCAATTTAACCATTCAATCAATCATTTAAATTTAACCATTTAAATTTAAATAAAAATTCAGAGGCGTGAGGTTTACTCACCTTTGATTTTTCTTTTATTTGCTAATCGTTCCGAATGAATCCTTTACCCGCCTTCCACAGCTCTGAATCCTACCGAATTGATTTCGCTTGGTCTAAACCTTGTATAAGAAATTTCCAATTTGTATAACTTAGCGATTTTACCCTTAAGACAAGTTTATCCATTAATCACTTAGTTCAACTTAATTACCCATGAACGAATCTAATTAACCAATTTATTGACTTAATACAAAAAAATCAGCCACCTAATTATCTCATATCAAATCGTTGTTTTATTTTTTTTATTTTTTTATTACTCTTAACAACTAATTAATCAAGAATAAAAATTTATTCGAATGTTAACAATTTTTTTTTATATGGTTTGCAAATGATAACTATGGATAAAATTCTCACCCAAACTCCTACGGCCAAGACCAGAGCGACGAACCCGCACCCAACAAGCTACAACACCTCTGCACCAAACCCTTAGCTTGGGACATCACACCCCTCGATCGCCTAGTCCAATTTCATGCGAGCGTCGATGAACCACCCAATTGACCAACGCTGAAAGCCATCGCGAGCCCTAACCGTTGCCAGCGAGGTCCATTCTGCTCGATGCCGAGCTCGAGCGCATTACCACTCGAACCAGATCGCGAAACCTCCAGACGCGATGCGCCACCTCCCCAGCCTCGTTGAATTGATCGCGGCATAATATTTGGTCATGTCCTCTTTGATTCGACGTAGCCGAGATCCAGAACAAGTTTGAGGGAGCACGAAAGGTTTCGATTTATTTTTAAAAAAAAAATGGTTCGATTCGAAAATGAAGAAGGAAAGGGGACTCGATCGAACTGAAAGTTGAATTAGAGAGGGGAAAAGGAGAAACGAAGGCTCGACTACGTTTTGAAGATGAATGAGCGGCCATTTTTTTTTATATAAATGAGATCGATCCTTATTTCCCCGATTGAAGCTTTGAGAGGAAGACGTGGATAAATATTGATTTGGGAAATAGCTTCTGGATATGCTTGTTGACTTATAAAAAATATCTCTGATTAACGTGCTTCAAATTTTATTATATCATATCTCCAAAACGTCACATAAACTGCCATTTAAATTCGAACCCCTTTTAAGAAATGCCGTTAGGCAATTATAAGATTCTACCCGTGTCCTGAACATAATGAAACGTGTTTCAGAACCTAAGTCGATCGTATGCACGATTTACAGAAGAAAACGGTCCGTTTTAAAATAAATCGATCAGAATAGTTCTAAGCGTTTTGAGCTGCCAAGGTCAAATGACAACTTCGATTGCTACGAAAATTGAAATCCGATAATAACTAACTATTACGGATCGAATGGAACTGGTTTCGTCAAATTCCGAGACTGTGCCTCGGAAGGCTATTTTTAAATTCCAATTTAAACGATATATTATTAAAATTGAACAAATTACCTTTTAATTTAAATTTCAACTATTCTATTATCCTTAGAATCATCCTTATAAATTTTATAAGCCTTCAAATTATTCTAAACAGGCTTAGAAATTCCAGATTCAACAATTTACCCAATTTCAAATTATATGATTCAATATTTAAACTATATAATTCATTGATTTAATTCTCAAGCAAATATTGATATTTTGAAATTCAAGTTAAAATTAACTTTTAAATATTTAAAATCGATTAATTATTCCAATTTAATTCGTTAAAATTTTCAGGTTGTCACATTCCTCCCCCCTTAAAAGAATTTCGTCACCGAAATTACTAGTTAGGAAGAATGGCCCAATACCCGTTTATTTTTTCCAAAACCAACAGTTTTATCAACATCGTACCAACTGTCTTTTATAAAAGACTTCTTATCCTTCTTACTAACTTCCCAAATTTTCCCACAGTTTTCAAACAATCCCTTTTTACACAATCATTCAAATTTCAATCTAAAACCAAATTGGGAATTATCGAAAAAAATTCAACTCTCTAAATTTTCGAATTTTTTTGCCAGCGTCTCCTTTGCGCGGCTAGCTCGGTACTACTACAAAAGGCCTCTACGGGCTCCCAAATACCAAAAAGAAAACAAAAAGGCAAGTGGCTAGATCAAAAACCCAATCCAATTCATACAGAAATTAAAATACATACCTTTTTGTCGGGCAATTCATATTTATCTTTTGGAATCAAATCCAACTTTCCTTTCCCTTTTTAATACCTGCATATCTTGTTTAGCCACAATATTCAATCGTAACTTACAAATCATTTTATACATTTACTTATATAGGTTTCCATATCCATTTCTATTCAAACTAGTTTTCCCCACTTCTATACGAATTCAATTTACTTTAAATTTTGAGTGTTGAATTTAATCTTTCATGTATATCTGATTCATATTAGTTTCATTTACTAATTTACTTTAATTCCCAATTTGAAATCGTTTTGTCGTTAACCACTTCTATTTTATTTTTTCAAAAAAATTTTCTAACTCCCAAAATTTTCGGAAAATTTTGGCAGAGTCTCCCTTGTACGGAGGAGCTTTTGCAATTTGACAAGAGATATAAATATATATACATCAACCCACCCGGTCGGAAAAAGCAAAAACAGTTCATATTTCCTATTTTTATTATGTAGGCGTACCTTATTTAGCATTTTAAGCAAGCAGCTTATTAATTTTAGCAATTAGTGCAATCCAAACCCAGCCTAACGGCTTCTCGGTACCCGTACTTACTTAACTTAAATATGTAAGTGCCATATATAGAGTATTTATCAGCATTTCATTTACTTTAATAGCAAATCACAAGCATTTCACTTATATTCAATAGTTAAACACATGTATATCATAAGCAACAAGCACCAAAACGCTTTCCATAAGCAATTTATGTAACTTTAAAGCTGATTCAATTGCTTTCAACTAATTTATAAACCATTCCATTTAATTTCAATGGTTTGCAACTCACTTTCTTACATTCTATTGATTTTTAACCTAAACGAGCTCATATTTACTTCAATTAATTTTAAAACCAATTTATTTAATCTCTCTCAACCCAAAGAATTTTAATTTCTTTTGTTTGCAACAACGACGATTGTTTTTTATTTTATATATATAATCGGCGATACTCGCTTAAAAGAGTATCTATTTCAGTTTATAATCTACTTTAAATTAATTTTTAACTCATTCTGAATTTAATTTCATTTCATTTCTAATTTATTTATCAACCGTACATTGCATTTTATCTCATCCCCACATTGGATTCATTCAAAACAATTTATTAAGCTTGGCACATTCAATACTTATAAATTAATAACCATTTCCCAAATTAATTCAATCCAAGTTTTTATTGAATGGGCTTTCACCCTTATTCGAAGCCAAGCTTCCATAAACTTTAAACTTAAGTTAATTTACTGTAATTTATTCCAACATCAAACTTAAGTTTACTTCTATTGGATTCTCATTTAATCAATCTCCATTAAATTCAATTAGCCCATTCATTTTAAATTTTAATTTCAAATTCATCTTCTCAATTTATCAAAATAATATCCAAGCACATACTTAATTCATTTATACCTCAAATTAATATACCACCAAATTTAAGTTTAGTCTGATAATCCAATTCCAATCACAACTTGATTTTTTTTATTATATCAGACTTCATCCATTTATTATTTAACTCAATTAACCCATTTTTTTTTCATTTATTTGCTTAATTCATTATCGAGTTTATTTTATTAATATAAGACCATTATCAATTTATTTCTATTCACCTGGGTTTTGTTTTGCAACTCAAACCATTTCTATGATAATCACTTCTCTTATATCCAATTTACTTGCAAATTTCATTAAATATTATTCAAATTATCTTTGGATTTTATTTGTAATTCAAACCATCACATTTTTCTATCCAACTCTATTTATTTTTATTTTTGTAGCATCTCCTCTTATTCAATTCATTATCAAATGTATGTTGAATTCTATTTAAAATTCTAATTCATTTCCTAAACTCCATTATTAATTTACCATCCATTTTATTTAACCGGGTTAAATTTTATTTTATAATTCCAGTTTGGATTTTCTTTCATCGTTCAAAATTCCAACACTTTTATTTTAAAATTTAGAAATGCCTTTAAATTCAGATAATACAATTAAAATAGCTTTTTATAAAAATAGTTTTTATAACTCGATGTCTCAACCAGTCCATCCTTGTTCTCACAGAAATTTAGTCATACGTTGATCAGGCGTAGGACTGAAAACCTATAAGTACTTGGCAAACCCGTTTTCAACGCCCAGAGAAAATACTTGGAAAATAATTTTATTAAAAATATTGAATACAGTTTTTTTGAAAATAGAGGAAATAACTTTGGTGAGAACGCTCTGGAAATCATCACCCTCATCCATGGTCGCAGTTAACCCGATGGTTACGTTGCCATCCCGACAAAATCCATAGATAACTGTAGGCCTCCCGCGCCCCTCGATTACACCATGGAACCCACGACAGATCGCAGCTACAACCGGGGTTACGTAGCTATCACAGCAAAAACTCATATAACTGTAGGCATCAGCGCCATCGAATTTCGCTGCCAAAAATGAAACTTCTCCACTCCACTTGACCGTAGATCGCAGTCTACCGATGTTGCGTTGCCTTTCCGGCAAAATCAAGTGTAGACTGTTGGCAGTCATCCTCCACACAATTTCGCTATGGTCCCCACAGTAGATCGCAGCGACATCGAGTTATACTGTCGTCACAGCATAACCCAAATGCCTCTGTAGGCATCAGCGCCCTCGACTTTCGCTACCCAATAATCCTGAGGAACTAGTTTTGTCCGGACTCCTCATAGGATCAACTTTAGAATCCCCCCTTGGGGTTCAAGGCAGCACCACCCGGTGGCACTCCTGAGAAGTTCATTTCAAGGGAGCGCCTTTTTCCCCAGAGCCATTATCAAAACATTTTATACTATACACATATAGTATCTTCAAATCATACACCTAGTATGATCTCATACAAAGCTCATTTATACAAAATCGATTATTCCAAAATCGATAATTCTCAAACTAGGCTTTTCAAATTCAATATTGATTTTACCCAAAAATCAAAAGTCTTTCCAAATTCAAAGGTTCTCAAAACCTTTTCCAAAATCCCCATAAGATCCTTTATATATATATATATATAATTTTTAAAGCTTTGGATCATTTCAAACTTGTATAAAACCCCTTTTATACTTCAATTCTTATCTCAGTTGGGTATTTACATTAATAACAGTTTGAACTCCGACCAGTTTATATTTAGAAAATAGCTTGAAAATTTTAAAAATAAATAGGTAGTGGAAAAAATAATTATTAGTTTGCGAAATAGCTATAAAATAGGTAACTAACTGTAAAATAGTTAAGAAATAGTTGAATAGTTCCAAAAATTGTAGATAATTGCAAAATAGTTGTAAAATAGAAATTAGTTTGTGAAATAGTTGAAAAATAGTTCAGTAATTGTAAAATAATTGGAAAATAATTAAACAGTCATAGAATAGCTATAAAATAGTATTAGTAGTTGAAAATAGTAATTGGTTTGTAAAATAGTTGAAAAGTTGTTAAATAGTTCCAAAAATAATTGTAAAATAAGTATAAAATAATTTGGCTTTAAGAAAGAAAGGTTGTATATATATTTTTTTGGAGTAGACAGCGAGGTTGACTGGACCCCTACCAGTTTATTAATACAGGAAAACGAAGATAACAAACGCAACACAAACAATCAGAACTAGGAAAACTAACAAAAGAAAGAAAAGAACACCACAAAACAAAGACCAAAAACAACAGGGAAACACCACAGAAGGAAAAACCACAACAACAAGACGAAAGGCCATGCATAAGATATGCCGTGCACAACCAAGGAGGGCTAACACCATAGGTCAATATGATGTGGGGAGAAACAATGTCCAGAATCACGTAACCCAAACTTGATCTCTCTCATCAACTTAAGCCATAAACTCGCAGCCGGCATAGTCACAGTATGGAAGCATCGCATATTCCTCTCCGACCAAACATTGCGTATATAAACTTTCAGCACGAAGAACACTATATCCCATCTACTGGATCGCCACCTTGTTGCTTTACGTAGAACAGTCCAGTCAGCAGTGGAAACACCATGAATATCGACGACCCCAACTTTATTCATTAATGAAATCCACATGTTAACAAGAAAGCTGCACTCAAAAAGAATATGATCAACTGTTTCAGGGGATGCATTGCAAAAGACACATAGGTCGACCACGTTCATATCAACTGCCATAAGCTTATCCCTTGTCATCAATGCTTTGTTAATAGCTCTCCAGAACAACACATTATCAGAGCAAGTCGTATACGCAGTCCAAAACACTTTGACCCAAATGCAATCAGGCAACTCCTCAAAGTTAGCAAGGTGATTGAAGACCGAACTGATGCTATGAGATTTTCCACACCAGGAAAGAGCATGATCATTATCTGTAAATACATTGCAGTTAGCCATGTTTCTCCACAGGTTGCTTACAGTTTGATTACTTGTATGCGGTGCACTCAACTTCCCATTTGTTATATAATTAATAGCCTTAGCATTTGATCCAATACCGGATTGCTCCTTCTCTTGAGCAGTCAACAGTTTGGATAAGATGCAACCATATTTAACCCATGGATCCTTCCAAAAGCTCACAGTACTGTTCGGGGTTAAACTGTATTTTAGCATGGGAAGTAAAAGCGGCCTTATGCACATAATTTTCCGCCATATCCAGCTACTACCCTGAGCAACCACCATTGTCCAGAAGTCTTTTTCCTTTATATGATATCTCCATGTCCACTTCACCCACTGACTGTCCTTCTTCACTAAGATGGCATTGACATGAGTGCTAACAGCAGCAATATTCCAAAGTTTGATATTTTTGATACCAAGGCCACCTTTTCTTATTGGTCTTTCCAAGGTTGAATATAGAGCAGGTATAATTTTCCTAAATGGAACCAGTCCAAAGGAATCTCATCATGGCAGCTCTGATCATGTGGAGGAGCTTGGAAGGTAGAATGAAACATCTGGCCCAATATACAGTCATCGAAAAACAAACAGCTTTAATCAACACAAGTCTTCCAGCCATGGATAGTAGTTTAGTTGTCCAAGTAGACAACCGACCAGGGATTCTCTCAAAAAGTGGAAGGCAAGCAGATTTGGTAACTTTTGAAGTACACAAAGGTAGACCCAGATATGTCATGTTATTACTCATTGGTTGTAAACCAGAAAGAACCTCAATTCTGATCCTCTCAATGTTGTTTAAACCAGCTATAAGAATATGGGATTTGGAAGTGTTCAGTTTGAGGCCAGTGGCTCTGTTGAACTTGTTCAAAATAACAAGAATATGCTGAATGGACTGATCAGATGGCTTAGTGAAGATCATTATGTCATCTGCAAAAAATAAGGATGAAATGCAAAGGGGCTGACATTTCGGATGATACAAAACACTTTTGTCTTCATACTTGGAGGTAAGCATGCAGGTGAGAGCCTCCATGACAATAATAAACAAATATGATGATATTGGGTCCCCCTGCCTCACACCTTGCTTCCCCCTGAAGTACCCATTAGATAACCCATTGTAACACAGAGAGTAAGTAGGACTGGATATGCACACATACACCGAGGCCACAAACGCCTTTGGAAATTGCATAGCTGACAGAATTTGAACAATTGAAGACCATTGCAAACTATCATAGGCTTTACTTAAATCAAGCTTCATCATAGAACGTGGAGAAATCTAACTTCTTCCATAGCCATTAATTAACTCATAAGCTAACATAACATTATCAAGTATGTTTCTATCAGGAATGAAGGCAGATTGATTTGGGGAAATAATTGTTGGCAGAACTTGGACAAGCCTAGTTGCAAGGATTTTTGAAATGCATTTATAAACAATGTTGCAGCACGAAATCGGTCTGAAAGAAGCTGCATTAATAGTGGGTTTAACCTTAGGGATTAGAACAAGGTTCGTTTCATTTACTTCCCTCAACATTTTAAATTTCTCAAAGAAGTTATGAACAGCTGCCAAAAAGTCAGTTTTCACTATTTCCCAGCTATTCTTATAGAACACAATATTGAAACCATCTGGCCCACCGCAGGAGCTCGATTTCAAGGAAAATAAAGCTTTTTTAATTTCGTTATCAGTTACTTTGGCAACAAGCATGACCTTCATATCATCTTGTAACTTGGGGAGGGGGATATTATTGAGTTCATCAAGTTCAGGTGTAAAGCCAGAACTGTTACCAAGTTGATCAGTGAAGGATTGAAGGAGATAATTGTCAATCTCCCCAGCTGTTGTTAGAAGTTTCCCTGCCTCATCCCAGAGCGTGGTTATACGGCTTCTTGCTCGCTTGTCTTTGATAGATGCACGGAAAAATTTTGTGTTTCTATCCCCTTCAGCAACCCACTTCTGATGAAACTGCTGCTTCCTCATACTAGCCTCAGTATTAAGAGCTTCATTGAGTTGGAGAAAAAGATTGGATTCGTTATGTGCAAGGATACGGTTGGAGGGATCTTCATTAAGCATATCTTAAGCATGTTTCAACTGAGCTTTGATATTATTGATTTGTTGAGTTCCATCCCCATATTTTTCATGAGCCCAGTGCTGGAGAGCTATCCTTGTAGCTTTCAACTTCCTGCATAGAACAAAAATTGGGTTGCCATAAACATTAATAGACCAAGTTGATGTTATTATATTAGTATACTCAGGGTCAGAAACCCATGCATTATAAAATTTAAAAGCTCTTTTTCCTCCATTAGCCATACTAGATAGGGTAAGGATGATGGGGGAATGGTCAGTTAAGATAGGGTGAGGCATGAATGAAGAGAGGGAAGGCCAAATAGAGAATGCAGCTGCATTGCAAAAGGTGTGGTCAATATTGGAGAATGTTCGTGCACCAGAACGGCTTCTGTTATTCCAAGAAAATGGAACACCATTTCTAACAACAGGTTGTAGGTCAGCATCAGAAAGTGATATGTTTAATGGAGCAATGTCCCTAGGCAGGCAGACCACAAAACTTATCTGAAAGGTTCAAACAGCAGTTGAAGTCCCCCAGAACAAGCCAAGGGTGGGTGTTTTGACGTAATGAAGGGAGAGTGTTGAGAAGAGGTTGCCTGGAGGCAACAGCATTGTGAGCATATATAAAGGTTATATAAAAGGTTAACTGGGTAGGCATAAAGATTGCATGGAAGTGCATCATTTGCATGGTGGAAAGAATGAGATTGAGGGAGAAAAAAGAAGGATCATGAACAATAAGGATACGACCATAAGAGGCTTCATTCAAGTTGTGGTTGTATTCCCATATTGGATTAATGTAGTTAGCTGCTCTGATGGATAATGGAAGAGACAGCTTGGTTTCAAAATGGCAAACAGTTTGATGTTATGGTCATGGATGATTGATTTTACGTGGTCAAGCTTCTCAGAGTTATGGGCATCCCTTATATTCCAAGCAGTGATTTTGTTCAACATGAAAAACTAGAGTGAGAGATGGGACACACCTGCCCTACTTCTTGTTGAAGGAGGGTCTATTCTTGCTGATTTGTACTTAGCAGGGAGAGAGGAGGACTTTGTGGATTTGGGGATTTCAGAGGATGGATCACCAGAGGGAGAGACCCATCCTGGTAGCGATCCCTTGAAAGTGTAAGGGGAGGCGGTCGAAACGGGTAGAGATGGCATTAATTTTGATGCTGAGAGTGGGAAGAGAGATAGGATGGAAGTTTCAATGGTTTGCATGAATTCATGCTCATGACACTGCTGAGTTTTTGCAGTTGCAGTCACCTTTGCATGTGTTACGTTACTGTTTTTGCATGGTTGTACAGAAGTACAGCCAGTTTCATATGCATTTTCCTCAGTACCCATAGGACTTTTTTTCTTGTTTCCATGACTGAGTGATGTGTCAGTTTTCTGGTTTAACTGGGCTGACTTTGCTTTTTTAGGCAATAAATCAGGGGGATCAATATCACCTTCCTCAATAATACCGTTCATATTTCCCATTGTGTTTTCACCAGCTTCAGGACAGAGTAAAGAATTAAAAGGGTTATGGGACAAAATTGCTTCGGGTAAATCATCAATCTGCATGGTACCCGCACCTAGTAATTCTGGATCCTCATTTGCCACAACCTCAGTATTATCCAGTGAATCATCTGGCTTGTCCTCCTCAGCAATATCACCATTCACTGGAAGGGCAGTAGTTATTACCGTTCTATTTTCTTTATCAACTACACACCTTTTGTCATAGTCACTGGACCTAACCTTCCTATTTGGTACCCTTCTCCATCCACTCCTCCTTCCAATTTTATCCTTGTCATCCACATTAGTGGCTTCCTTCTTATTCTGGTTATCAATCTTTTTATCACCAGTTTGATCATTTTTGGATGCTTCCTCATTCCTTCCACTTAAACTTCCCTGAACCATACAGTCCTGCTTGTCATGACGAAATTCCTTGCAAACCCCACAAATCTTTGGTTTCCACAAGTAATCAACCTTAACTACTTGCGTAGTGCCATTTAACAATTTAACTGAAAACGCCTCCGGTAATTCAAACATTGCAGTAACCTCAACCATACACTTGGCATACCCTATCCTCTCTAGCTTTTCAGTTGCTTCATCCATACAGAGAAATTTTCCTAGCCTTGTAGCTAACCAATTTATGCCTAAATGTGACCAACAATAAAGGGGGATATTGGACAGCTTAATCCACACTGGAACAGATTTGATTGTACTTACACTATTTCCAATGGTGGGATCCCATTCCTTCACTATAAACAACTTGTTCCTCATAACTATCGGATCTGACTGGATGATCTTCCTTCTATCCTCATCAGAGGACAGATTGAAGAGGAACAAGTTCCCATCAGACTTGACTTGAATTGAGCCTTTGAGTTTCCACACCCTCTTTAGATGATTCAAGACTACTAGGTAGGGCAGTGGTTTATCAAGGAAGAAACCAACAAGGTACTGCCCCCATACCTCATTACCAGCTTGTATAACCTCAGATGGAGGAACAATGGCTTCCCCATCGTAAACTAATGGGAAATTCACAGGGGAGAATTTACCTGCATTGCGCGGCCTAGTCTTGAAAAGTGAACACCAGGGTAAGGCTTGAGTAGTTGTTGAAGGCATGGAAAAGGAAGCAGAAAAGGATGAAAGAGTTGAAACTAGGACAAGGGAGGGGGTTGGAAGGATAGGAGGAGCTTCGACTGGACAAGTTTGACTGGACGAGGAGGAAAAGGTGGAGGGTCCGAAGGTCGAAGGTTGAAAGAAGTGACAGATGAGATGCACGGACGATACGAAGGGATGGAGGTGGAAGAGAGTAGCGGGAAAGTAGGAGAAAAAGGATGGGGGGAGCGGCCATGAGAGGAAAGAGAGCGTAAAGATGAAAATAGTCCAGAGCCAACTGTTCACTTCCCCAACAATTTAACTTAAATTTCCACTTCCATTTAATTGACTCATTTCTAACTTGAATAACTTCAATTTTTCTTGCAATTTATTTAAGCCCAAATCAAGTTGAATCAATCTTGATTCTCTTCCCCAATTTAAATCAAATTCTAGTTGATTTTAATTTTAATTTCATATTATTCCAATCAATTTGAATTATTATCAATTGAACCCATTTCAAATTCAAATCATTTCAATATAATCCAATTTAATTTCTCATTTAAATTTTAAACTTATACATCATCAATCACCAATCCAATTAATTCAAACCAAATTCAATTTCAATCTTGAATTTAAACTATCTCGAAATTCTGAGTTCAATTTTCAAAATTTCATTTTAAGTTATCTTAACTTATGTATTTCATGGTTCAATACAATTTTATTTTAAAAAAATTAATTTATTATTCAATTTTATTTTTCAGTTTTGAAGCTAGTTCTTAAACAAGTTTATTTTACAATTTAATTGTTCAAATTTATTTTATTTATACAATACCATTCTCAATTAAAAGATTTTATTAACAATAGGATGATAACATCCAATTTATTTTAAAACGTCCATCCATTTTAAATTTTTAGATCTCAAACCCTTTCGAGATCATACAAATTCCCAATTCAAATCAACCATTTAACCTTCCAAGTTAAATTCCAATTTCATCTTGAAATTTCAAATTCTGGTTGCTTTTCTACACTTATTTAACTTTCCAAAGTTAAATTCCAATTTACTTAATCCAATCACCCTTACTTAAATTCGAATTCCCACTTCAAATTTCAAAATTCTTTCGCTCTTATAAGTTCAAAACTTATATCACTTTGAGTTTTTACATCACACTTCAGGGAAAAAAAATCAAAACTCAACCTCTTAGAGTTTATTTCAAATTATCTTTGATATCGTATATATCCATACATATACATATTTATTTCTTGGCCCTCCCAGCCATGTTTTAAAATTTTAAACCACCATTGCTTTTAAATTCAAATAAATTTCAAACAACCCATTGTTTTCAACAAGTCCCAATTATCCAAATAATACTCATTATTTTTCATTACTTTGAAACAAAATTTCCGAATTCTGAGACCAGATTTAGAATTTCATTTTCAATCCATTAATTTTTAATTTGGTTGTATTTCTATTTCTACTTAATTTAATTCCAATTCAAGACTTCAGTTTGGTTGTATTATATTACTTCTTAATTTTAATTTCAATAATTTAACAACCAATCGCTTTAATATTTATTAGAAGGAAATATTGCTTTATATATCAAAATATACTTTTATATAAAATCATTTAAAATCTTTTTATAAGAAAATAACAAGTACGCGCTTATATATATATATATATATATATATATATATACTCAACTCATTCTAGAGTACTACAGACTCTATTAAATGAGTAATCCCCACCAGAGCCAAGGTTCTCGCTTAACCTTTCAGCTCTGATACCAAATGTAACGACCCCAAATTTTCGCACCCGAAAATACCGGATAGTTATGAAAAGAAGAAAGAGATAGATGAAGAAGAACAGAAACACCAAACATCTCACATTCACAGCGGATAAAATATAATAATAAATAATAACAGTTTACAAAAGAATACTATATCTGTCGATTACAATCTAATACATCAGAATTTCACATTATATACAGTCACTGAATATTTACCATTATCATGTTTCAGATTAACAATAATATAAATACAGCGGAAATACTCTATACGAAATTGCCATCCAGCTCGCCTCCATAGCTCCAGAACGTTCCTACCTGAAAATCTGTAATACTCGGTCTGACCCGAGCATTACACCAAAGTAACACCCGGGTCAGGCTGGAAACCAGCGTGAGTAAACCCTAGAATACAAAGCAAAACAACTTAAATCAACCCGGGGTAATTTATATCAATTTAACAAATTCACAATTTGCTATAGACAACACTATTTCACACATCGATATCTAAATACCAAACTTAGATAAAACAATCCAATTCACTTAAATCATTTCATTCCACCATATTGATTTCACAACTCAATTTATAAAAATTCGAAGTGGTTTCGGGTATTTCCTAATACCCGACCCCGGCCTCTTCGAGTCTCATGTCATCCTAACCCAAATTATCCAAATGAAACACGCGACGTTTCATATCAGAGATTTCAACTCATTCAAAACAACCAATACCAATCAATCATTCATAACAAAGCTTAATCACATACAAATCAATTCAATTGATTCTAATTTAATCTCAAACCTCAAACACTTAGATTCTTTCATTAATTAATTCCAAATCAATTAATTACTCAATCAACTCTTCCATGTTCATTCATCTTAATTAACAACCCTGGGTTAATTATCTTCCAATTCCATTCAAGTAATTTTCTTTAATTAATTTCACGATATTAATTATTCTTACCAAAACAATGAGTAATCTTTAATTTCTTCACAAATTAATTAAATCTTTAATTTCTTCACAAATTAATTAACTATAATCAATTACACTAGTTTTTAATTACTTATATTAATTGACTCTCATAAGTCACTTATTATGAATTAATTAACCTCAATTAATCAAATCTTTAATTACTTCATTAATTATTTAAATTAATGATTTCTAATTATATTTACTTTAGTTCGACCATAATATTAATCATTCTCGATCACCCTTAACCTGTAATTAACTATCTTCTTATTTACTTCATTAATAAATTAGTTATTCCGTTATTTTTATTTCAATTAATCTCTTGATTGATTGCACAAAGTAATTCTATTTTATTAATTACATTAAGTAATTACTTATTATACGCCCAATGATTATTCTAAATCAATTTTCACTTCATTAATTAGTTTAAATCTTCATTAAAATCAAACCCTTAATTACTAAATTAATCAACACAAATCATTAATTAACTGCATTAATTAATCATCCATTTTAATCACCCTTATATTTCATCCAAAAATCCAATTTATATATTTCGATAACTTTGGGTACCGAAATATTCAAGCAAACCACAGCATTCAACTGTCCAATTACCAAAATATTCATCATAGAATATCAATCATTCCAGTATGTACTGTATAGCACATTAATCCAATTTAACCATTCAATCAATCATTTAAATTTAACCATTTAAATTTAAATAAAAATTCAGAGGCGTGAGGTTTACTCACCTTTGATTTTTCTTTTATTTGCTAATCGTTCCGAATGAATCCTTTACCCGCCTTCCACAGCTCCGAATCCTACCGAATTGATTTCGCTTGGTCTAAACCTTGTATAAGAAATTTCCAATTTATATAACTTAGCGATTTTACCCTTAAGACAAGTTTATCCATTAATCACTTAGTTCAACTTAATTACCCATGAACGAATCTAATTAACCAATTTATTGACTTAATACAAAAAAATCAGCCACCTAATTATCTCATATCAAATCATTGTTTTATTTTTTTTTATTTTTTTATTACTCTTAACAACTAATTAATCAAGAATAAAAATTTATTCGAATGCTAACAATTTTTTTTATATATAGTTTGCAAATGATAACTATGGATAAAATTCTCACCCAAACTCCTACGGCCAAGACCAGAGCGACGAACCCGCACCCAACAAGCTACAACACCTCTGCACCAAACCCTTAGCTTGAGACATCACACCCCTCGATCGCCTAGTCCAATTTCATGCGAGCGTCGACGAACCACCCAATTGACCAACGCTGAAAGCCACCGCGAGCCCTAACCGTTGCCAGCGAGGTCCATTCTGCTCGATGCCGAGCTCGAGCGCATTACCACTCGAACCAGATCGCGAAACCTCCAGACGCGATGCGCCACCTCCCCAGCCTCGTTGAATTGATCGCGGCATAATATTTGGTCACGTCCTCTTTGATTCGACGTAGCCGAGATCCAGAACAAGTTTGAGGGAGCACGAAAGATTTCGATTTATTTTTTTAAAAAAAATGGTTCGATTCGAAAATGAAGAAGGAAAGGGGACTCGATCGAACTGAAAGTTGAATTAGAGAGGGGAAAAGGAGAAACGAATGCTCGACTACGTTTTGAAGATGAATGAGCGGCCATTTTTTTTTATATAAATGAGATCGATCCTTATTTCCCTGATTGAAGCTTTGAGAGGAAGACGTGGATAAATATTGATTTGGGAAATAGCTTCTGGATATGCTTGTTGACTTATAAAAAATATCTCTGATTAACGTACTTCAAATTTTATTATATCATATCTTCAAAACGTTACATAAATTGCCATTTAAATTCGAACCCCTTTTAAGAAATGCCGTTAGGCAATTATAAGATTCTACCCGTGTCCTGAACATAATGAAACGTGTTTCAGAACCTAAGTCGATCGTATGCACGATTTACAGAAGAAAACGGTCCGTTTTAAAATAAATCGATTAGTATAGTTCTAAGCGTTTTGAGCTGCCAAGGTCAAATGACAACTTCGATTGCTACGAAAATTGAAATCCGATAATAACTAACTATTACGGATCGAATGGAACTGGTTTCGTCAAATTCCGAGACTGTGCCTCGGAAGGCTATTTTTAAATTCCAATTTAAACGATATATTATTAAAATTGAACAAATTACCTTTTAATTTAAATTTCAACTATTCTATTATCCTCAGAATCATCCTTATAAATTTTATAAGCCTTCAAATTATTCTAAACAGGCTTAGAAATTCCAGATTCAACAATTTACCCAATTTCAAATTATATGATTCAATATTTAAACTATATAATTTATTGATTTAATTCTCAAGTAAATATTGATATTTTGAAATTCAAGTTAAAATTAACTTTTAAATATTTAAAATCGATTAATTATTCCAATTTAATTCGTTAAAATTTTCAGGTTGTCACATTCCTCCCCCCTTAAAAGAATTTCGTCACCGAAATTACTAGTTTGGAGGAATGGCCCAATACCCGTTTATTTTTTCCAAAACCAACAGTTTTATCAACATCGTACCAACTGTCTTATCCTTCTTACTAACTTCCCAAATTTTCCCACAGTTTTCAAACAATCCCTTTTTACACAATCATTCAAATTTCAATCTAAAACCAAATTTGGAATTATCAAAAAAATTTCAACTCTCTAAATTTTCGAATTTTTTTGCCAGCGTCTCCTTTGCGCGGCTAGCTCGGTACTACTACAAAAGGCCTCTACGGGCTCCCAAATACCAAAAAGAAAACAAAAAGGCAAGTGGCTAGATCAAAAACCCAATCCAATTCATACAGAAATTAAAATACATACCTTTTTGTCGGGCAATTCATATTTATCTTTTGGAATCAAATCCAACTTTCCTTTTCCCTTTTTAATACCTGCATATCTTGTTTAGCCACAATATTCAATCGTAACTTACAAATCATTTTATACATTTACTTATATAGGTTTCCATATCCATTTCTATTCAAACTAGTTTTCCCCACTTCTATACGAATTCAATTTACTTTAAATTTTGAGTGTTGAATTTAATCTTTCATGTATATCTGATTCATATTAGTTTCATTTACTAATTTACTTTAATTCCCAATTTGAAATCGTTTTGTCGTTAACCACTTCTATTTTATTTTTTCAAAAAAATTTTCTAACTCCCAAAATTTTCGGAAAATTTTGGCAGAGTCTCCCTTGTACGAAGGAGCTTTTGCAATTTGACAAGAGATATAAATATATATACATCAACCCACCCGGTCGGAAAAAGCAAAAACAGTTCATATTTCCTATTTTTATTATGTAGGCGTACCTTATTTAGCATTTTAAGCAAGCAGCTTATTAATTTTAGCAATTAGTGCAATCCAAACCCAGCCTAACGGCTTCTCGGTACCCGTACTTACTTAACTTAAATATGTAAGTGCCATATATAGAGTATTTATCAGCATTTCATTTACTTTAATAGAAAATCACAAGCATTTCACTTATATTCAATAGTTAAACACATGTATATCATAAGCAACAAGCACCAAAACGCTTTCCATAAGCAATTTATGTAACTTTAAAGCTGATTCAATTGCTTTCAACTAATTTATAAACCATTCCATTTAATTTCAATGGTTTGCAACTCACTTTCTTACATTCTATTGATTTTTAACCTAAACGAGCTCATATTTACTTCAATTAATTTTAAAACCAATTTATTTAATCTCTCTCAACCCAAAGAATTTTAATTTCTTTTGTTTGCACCAACAACGATTGTTTTTTATTTTATATATATATAATCGGCGATACTCGCTTAAAAGAGTATCTATTTCAGTTTATAATCTACTTTAAATTAATTTTTAACTCATTCTGAATTTAATTTCATTTCATTTCTAATTTATTTATCAACCGTACATTGTATTTTATCTCATCCCCACATTGGATTCATTCAAAACAATTTATTAAGCTTGGCACATTCAATACTTATAAATTAATAACCATTTCCCAAATTAATTCAATCCAAGTTTTTATTGAATGGGCTTTCACCCTTATTCGAAGCCAAGCTTCCATAAACTTTAAACTTAAGTTAATTTACTGTAATTTATTCCAACATCAAACTTAAGTTTACTTCTATTGGATTCTCATTTAATCAATCTCCATTAAATTCAATTAGCCCATTCATTTTAAATTTTAATTTCAAATTCATCTTCTCAATTTATCAAAATAATATCCAAGCACATACTTAATTCATTTATACCTCAAATTAATATACCACCAAATTTAAGTTTAGTCTGATAATCCAATTCCAATCACAACTTGATTTTTTTTATTATATCAGACTTCATCCATTATTATTTAACTCAATTAACCCATTTTTTTTCATTTATTTGCTTAATTCATTATCGAGTTTATTTTATTAATATAAGACCATTATCAATTTATTTCTATTCACCTGGGTTTTGTTTTGCAACTCAAACCATTTCTATGATAATCACTTCTCTTATATCCAATTTACTTGCAAATTTCATTAAATATTATTCAAATTATCTTTGGATTTTATTTGTAATTCAAACCATCACATTTTTCTATCCAACTCTATTTATTTTTATTTTTATAGCATCTTTGATTCGACGTAGCCGAGATCCAGAACAACTTTGAGGGAGCACGAAAGATTTCAATTTTTTTTTTAAACGGTTCGATTCGAAAATGAAGAAGGAAAGGGGACTCGATCGAACTGAAAGTTGAATTAGAGAGGGAAAAGGAGAAACGAAGGCTCGACTACGTTTTGAAGATGAATGAGCGGCCATTTTTTTTATGTAAATGAGTTCGATCCTGATTTCCCTGATTGAAGCTTTGAGATGAAGACGTAGATAAATATTGGTTTGGAAAATAGATTCTTGGATCGCTTGTTGACTTATAAAAAATATCTCTGATTAACGTACTTCAACTTTTATTATATCTTCAAAACGTCACATAAAATGCCATTTAAATTCGAACCCCTTTTAAGAAATGCCATTAGGCAATTATAAGATTCTACCCATGTCCCGAACATAATGAAACGTGTTTCAAAACCTAAGTCGATCGTATGCACGATTTACAGAAGAAAACGATACGTTTTAAAATAAATCGATTAGAATAGTTCTAAGCGTTTTGAGCTGCCAGGGTCAAACGACAACTCCGATTGCCACGAAAATTGAAATCCAATAATAACTAACTATTATGGATCCAATGGAACTGGTTTCGTCAAATTCCGAGACTGTGCCTTGGAAGGCTATTTTTAAATTCCAATTTTGAACAAATTACCTTTAAATTTAAATTTCAACTATTCTATTATCCTCAGAATCATCCTTATAAATTTTATAAGCCTTTAAATTATTCTAAACAGGCTTAGAAATTCCAGATTCAACAATTTACCCAATTTCAAATTATATGATTAAATATTTAAACTATATAATTCATTGATTTAATTCTCAAGTAAATATTGATATTTTGAAATTCATGTTAAAATTAACTTTTAAATATCTAAAATCGATTAATTATTCCAATTTAATTCGTTAAAATTTCTGGGTTGTCACAGTCCTTCGGGCTTATGTGAGGGGAATATAGAGTGTGGCGAGTAAACACACGAATGTGAACACCTATTGACTGTAGGCGTTATTAAAAAGAACTTTTATATATACACCTAGCTCAGATAAACTGAGGCCAGATATACCAATCGTGCACTGCCTTTCGGGCTTTCGTGAGAAAGGTACAGAGCATGATGAGTGCACACACAAGTGTGTACACCTGTCGACTGTAGGGGTTAATAGAAAATATTTACATATATACGAATGTTTTTTTTCAAATTTTTTTTAGAAAGAGAGAGTTTTGAAAAATCATCTTAGCAATATTTAACTTATAAGATAAAAATGTTATATCCTTTACTTTAAATTTACCACTTTTTTAAATAAATATTTTCAATTAGAACATACTTCATAATTAACACATATGAACCTTCCTATATACTAGTTAAACCATTGTTGTTTGTAATTAAACTTCATTTTTATTTTTGTTAAGACAAATAAATTTTCAAAACTTTCAATTTATTAACCAAAACTTATACTTATTCCATAGTGTTTCTTCAAAAATAAATCAAAATGCTAAAAAGAAAATGTTTTTAAGATTTAAGAATTTTGAGATTTTTTAAGTAAGAAAATGAAAATTCAAAAATGCCATGAAACTAAAAAAAATGAAAATGAGACTCCTCCCTCCACGCTTAATTTTGACTGTGTCCCTACAGTCAATGCATGATATGATGAGTGTAACGGGGAAAACTATGTACATATTTACAAAAGAGGGTTAACATTCTTACTAGACATAGCTTGGCTCATGAAGGATCATGAGCTCCTCCTCTTGGTTATTTGGAAATTCCAAGAAAGGTTTAAAACGATGACCGTTGACCTTGAAAATTGATCCATCCCTGGGGTTTTCTATTTCTATGGCACCATGTGGAAAAATAATTCGTACCACAAATGGTCCGGTCCATCTCGATTTAAGTTTTCCAGGGAATAAATGAAGTCTAGAGTCATATAAAAGAACTTTTTGGTTGGACGAAAACGTTTTCCTTAGGATTGACTTGTCATGAAAAACTTTTGTTCTTTCTTTGTAAATTTTCTCATTTTCATATGTGTCGTTCCTAAGTTCTTCTAGTTCATTGAGTTGTAGTTTTCGATTTTCGCCAGCTTTCTCAAGATCAAGATTTAATTTCTTTATTTCCCACAACGCTTTGTGTTCGATTTCAATAGGTATATGACAAGCTTTACCGTAAACTAAACGGAATGGGGACATCCCAAGGTTAGTTTTAAAAGCAGTACGGTAACCCCAAAGCATGCGGTCAATTTCTGAGACCAATATTTTTGATTTTTGTTGACAGTTTTCTCCAAGATTTGTTTTATTTGTCGATTTGAAACTTCAACTTGGCCACAAGTCTGAGGATGATACAGAGTAGATAACTTGTGGGTTATCGAGTATTTTTTTCATTAAGGTTTCAAAAGAACGGTTGCAAAAATGGGTCTCACTATCACTGATTATTATGCGAGGTGTGCCGAACTCGAAAAGATGTTTTCTTTGAGAAATTTCACAATAATTCTATGGTCGTTGGTTTTGCAAGGAACATCTTCGACCCATTTTGAGACATAATCGACAGCGAGAAGGATATACAAATTTCCAAAAGAATCAGGAAAAGGTCCCATAAAGTCGATACCCCAAACATCAAAAATTTCAATCGTAATAATGAGGTTGAGAGGCATCATATTTCGTCGAGAAATTCGGCCAAGCATTTGACATCGATCGCAAGTTTTAAAAATTTCAAATGAGTCTTTGAAGAGAGAAGGCCAATAGAAACCACACTGAAGCACCTTTTCCGCAGTTTTTCGAGGACCGAAATGTCCACCGCACGCTTGATCATGGAAAATGAAAGAACACTCCTGATCTCATTATTCGGAATGCAACGTCGGGTGATTTGGTCGGGACAATATTTGAACAAGTATGGATCGGCCCAACAGAAATACTTCACTTGGGACATGAATTTGCATTTGTCTTGTTTGGACCAAGATGAGAGAGTTTCTTTAGTAACTAAGTAGTTCACTATATCAGCGTACCATGGTTCGATAAAAATTGAAAGAAGTTGTTCATCGGGGAAGTTTTCATTGATCGACAAAGAAGATGGTGCGCTCGGAAGATGAGATAAGTGATCGGCTATGACATTATCGGATCCTTTTTTATCTTTGATTGTAAGGTCAAATTCTTGAAGTAAAAGGATCCAACAAATCAGACGGGATTTGGCATCCTTTTTAGCGAAGAGATATCAAAGCGCAGAGTGATCCGTATACACAGTAATGTGTGAACCTATCAAATAGGGTCGAAACTTTTCGAACGCAAAAACGACAGCTAGAAGCTCTTTTTCGGTTGTTGTGTAGTTGAGTTGGGAATCATTCAAAGTCATAATCGCGTAGTAAATGATGTGAAGGATCTTGTTGATGTGTTGTCCTAAGATAACACCAACTGCAAAGTTAGAAGCATCACACATTATTTCGAAAAGAAGATCCCAATTAGGTGCGCAAATGATTGAAGCAGAAATGAGTTTGTTCTTAAGATGTTTAAAAAAGAGATACAATCAGAGTTAAAATCAAAAGGAATGTCTTTTCCAAGAAGAGTCGTCAAAGGACGAGCGATTTTGCTAAAGTTTTTCACAAAGCATCGGTAAAAGCCAGCGTATCCTAGAAATGATCGAATATCCTTAACAGATTTAGGAATGGGTAGATTTGCAATTACGTCGATTTTTGCTTTATCTACCTCAATGCCTTTATTTGAGATGATATGTCCAAGGACTATGCCTTGTTTGACCATAAAGTGGCATTTTTCCCAATTCAAAGTCAATTTTTTTTCTTTACATCGATTTAGAACCAACTCGAGATGATGTAAATATTGGGAAAAAGAATCGTCAAAGATTGAGAAATCGTCCATAAAAACCTCTAGAAAGCGTTCAATCATGTCGGAAAAGATTCCAACCATGCATCGTTGAAAAGTCGCAGAAGCGTTACAAAGTCTGAATGACATACGTCGATAAGCGAAGGTACCGAATGGACACATGAAAGTCATTTTCTCTTGATCTTCAGGAGTGATTGAATTTGGTTATAGCTGGAATAACCATCAAGGAAGCAGTAGAATTCATGGCCGGCTAAACGTTCGAGCATTTGGTTGATGAAAGGAAGTGGGAAGTGATCCTTATGTGTTGCGGCATTTAGTTTTCAATAGTCAATGCAAACACGCCAACCCGTTTGAGTACGAGTTGGAATAAGTTCGTTTGAATCGTTCTTGATAACGGTTAGCCCAGACTTTTTCGTTACAACGTGAATTGAGCTAACCCATGGACTATCATAGGTTGGGAAAATGATTCCATTGTCTAGAAGTTTAAGAATTTCATCACGCACCGCATCTTTCATTTTTGGATCAAGCCTTCGTTGCGCGTCACGAACATGCTTGGTATTGTCGATTAAATGGATGCGATGTTGAACAAGAGCGGGACTAATTCCCTTTATATCAGAAATCGACCATCCAATTGTTTCTCGGTTTTTCGAAAGAATAGAGAGTAATGACGTTTCTTGATCAAGAGAGAGAGAGAGAGAGAGTTGCAGAAATTATGGTGGGCAACATTTCGTCTTCACCAAGTATGTGTACTTAAGGTGGTCGGGAAGTGATTTGAGGTACAACTTCAAGAGTTTATCGATCAAAGAGTTGAGTTGAGATTCAGACTCAACTTGAAGAGATTCAAAGGGAAGAGTGTATTTAATCTCGTTGGGAATTTCGTGAAACAATTTTTTCATACTCGGCCTCGCATTCATCGTTAAGATCAAGTGTTTCATTTTCAAGGTTTTCGTGAATGGCGCTAACTTTCAATGTTTGATCACGAGGTTCATTCAATTGGCTTTCAAGATTGCAAATGTTAAGATCCAAAGTCATGTTTCCGAAAGAAATTTTCATCGATCTGTTACAACAATTGATTAAGGCATTTGAGTTGGCTAAGAATTGTCGGCCTAAAATCAATGGAATTTGACTTGAGGGATTTGTCATGGGTTGTGTTTCGAGAACGATAAAGTCAATGGGGAACATGAATTGCCATACTAAATGAGCACGTCTTCGATTTCTCCCACGGGTTTCTTAATGGAACGATCGGCAAATTGAAGCGTAACTTTCGTGGGTTTGAGCTCACCTAAGCCTAATTGTTCGTACATGGAGTATGGAATCAAGTTGACACTGGCCTAAGTCTATCAAACATTTTTTAATCTTTTTGTCTCCAATTGTACATGAAATCATAAAGCAGCCAGGATCTTTATATTTAACGGGCATGGATTGGGACAAGACTTCGCTCAAACTGGCGGCTAAGAAGACTTTTTTAGGCACTTGAGTGTGTTGCTTTTGAGTACACAAGTCCTTAAGAAATTTCGCGTAAGTAGGGACTTGTTGAATGATATCAAGTAGCGGGATGTTTACTTTCACTTGTATAAAAATTTTCAACATCTTTCCATTTGGTCCGAGTGTTTCTTTGGTCGAAGACGATGTGGAAATGAGACACGATACTCGGTAGGCGGGTCTACTCAAGTAGAAGAAGAAGAATTTTGATTGGCATTCGATTCAACGTTTGGCTCCACGTTCTATTCAGATTCATTTGAAGCATCGAGAGAGGTTTTCGGTATATCGTTTGGATTACAACTTGATTATCGATTTGTTTACTGGAACATAAAGTTGTGACAGCATTCAATTGGGTGATGTTGCTATATTTAACAAAATGGACTTGATTTGAATTTGCGTTTTGATTTCTGGGATTTGGAAGGGGCTGGCTTAGAAAAGTGCCTCATTCGCATTCACTTACAGACGTGGCTAATTGACTCATTTGCATTTCGAGTTTGCAATTGATTGGTTTGTGTTTTGCATATATGAAGTCATTAAATCTTGCAAATTGCTGTTTGATAAAAGGCTTTGAGTAGTTGCCTTAGCCAACATTTCAAGAGTTTTCTCAAGCGAAGTTAAACGTTTATCGTCTTGAGGAGGATGAGCAGCATTTGGTTGAAAATTTGATTGTAGCAGTTGATTATGGGAAGGACCCGCAAAGTTTGGTTGAAAATTGTTGGGCTGAAAGAGAGGATTCGAAGCATTATTCGGGAATGCTTGAAAATTGGGACGAATCGTATTCGTATTGGGATTGTTTTGGTTACACGCCAAATTCGGATGATTTCTCCAACCAGGGTTGTACGTTGGAGAAAACGGATTATTTTTGGCTTTATTGAAAGCATTAATTTGTTCGATAGAATTGGGACACTGATCGGCTATATGATTAGGATCGTTGCATTTATAATATATCAGTTGGGAAGCTTAGTTCATTTGATTCGATGAGAAAACATTATCAAATTTTTTAATCATTGCGTCGATCTTAGCTTCCAAAACAAATGAAGGTCCTATCGAATTTGCACTCGATCATGAGTAAATTGATTTTTCATTCGAACGTTCCTATTGGGACGACTTTTCGGCGAGGTTTTCAAGAAATTGCCAAGCATCATCGTGATGTTGGGCAAGAAATTGCCTTGTCGTATAAGATTTGGCAAATCGTCCATTTTTCAAAGTTATGGTGTTGACATTTTATAATAAGCTCTTTGAATCTTTCAAAATATTTTCCGAATGGTTCTCCCTTGAATTGATGAAAATTTACAATTTCATTTCAAATTCTACTCGTTTTTTCCAAAGGGTAGAACTTTTTTAAGAAAGCTTTTATGAATTCATCCCAAGTTATAATCGAGTTCGATGGTAAGCTATACAACCATTTTTCAGCGTAATCTGTGAGAGAAAATGGGATTAATCGAAGTTTGATTCTGTCATCGGAAAGTTGTTGGAGTTTAATGGTTGCACAAACTTGCTCGAATTTAGTCAAAAAGATGTATGGATCATCGTGCTTGAAATTGCCAAATTTCGGAAGTGTGTTAATATGGTTCGAGTGAATTTCAAAATGGTTACCCGTAGGGGCGGGTAATGTGACGCAGGATGGAATAGAAACTCCATCGGGAAAGATTCTATCCATAAGAGTTAGAGGGGGGTTCTCGTTCGCCATTTCTGGAGGATCCTCTGTTCGAGTTAAATGATTTGTAGAAGGTTGCGAATCCAAGTATTCGTTGTTGTATCACGAGTCCAAGTACTCATGCATAAGTGAAATTCGAGAAGAGAAAGAAGTTAGAGTCGAGTTTTGAGAATGAAAGAAGATTTGAAAACTTGTTTTTGTTTTTCTTAATTTTCTCTTTTTTTACAAGGAATAAAACTATTTACCAAGTGAGATTTATTTTCAAAAGAAAAGTTTGATTTTTTTTGTTTTGTTTTTGGTTTTTCAAAAAAAAATATGTTTTTGTTTTTGAATTTTCAAATATTTACCGAAAGGATTTTTTGTTTTTAGAAAATGAAAACTGATTTTTGTTTTTTTTTTTGAATTTTCAATTTTTTTTTTGGATTTTTTTTTGATTGAAAATTTTCAAAGGAAAGGAAAAAAAGATTTTTTTTGGATTAAAAACTAAATTAAGTAAAATTTACAATTTTTTTGTTTTTTGTTTTTGGTTATTTTGGATTTTGGATTTTTTTTAAATATGCATGAACTAATGCAACTAAATGAATGCAAAAGACTTAATTACAATTTTCTGTCCTCAGTAGCTCCTAACACAAAATTGTATAATCACACTTTGTCTTAAATCAACAAAAATATTTCTCAGCTAGGTAACGGACATGAGTTATCGGTGCACCACGAATCACCGTAGCAATGCAGGCGAAGGTTTAAGTACCTTCAGAGGAACAATCACTATAATATTTACGAATCACCGTAATATTTATAAATGGTTATTACTCTACCGTAGCCTAGATACCAAGAAATAAAATTGTTCAAAGAAAACAATTGTGAAGATACAATTAAGCCCTAAGTGAGCTTGTGATACCCTTAAGTCCAACGTCTAACCTTTAATATTAGTCAAATTCTACGATGAAATGCGTTTGTGGGCTAAGAAAAGGGTGATGAAATCCCCCACGTTATGTGAATTGGGGTATTGCCCTTAAAAAAGAAAATAAGATGAGATGAATGCAAAGCATAATTAAATGTGAATTTACAATGCAACTAAAATGATATTTGTTTTTGTTTTTGGATTTTGAATTTTTTTTATATAAATGCGAATGCAAGTAACCAACACTGCAATTCAAATAAAAATATGGGATGAAAGCATGAACCAGAGCGTGCAGAATTATTAGCAAATTTTTTTTAGCGGCGTATTTTTTTAAGCAAGCAAGCGGTTTATTTTTTGGCAAGCGGTTCTTCCTTGCAATTTTTTGCTTTGGCAACCTGAATTTTTTTTTGAGCAAGACGGGTGTGTAGCGTGAGGCTACACAGTCAGTTAATATCATATATATATAAAATAGTAAATATGTCGATCAACACGCTTGATCGCTAGCGCAAAAAAAAGAAAGTATTGGCTACAACACCGTTGTCATAGGACAAACTGATGAAGGAGTAAACAACATCTACAAAACAAAACGTTACAAGTAATGGTAGTGAACTAAAGGAAGCATGAAACCGCTAGCACTTTAACTACGGTCTGGAGGTAACGCTGAGCAGCTGCCCTGAGATTCTTCTGGGGATGAACTGCGCTGTGGAATGCGGAGTCTAAAGGGAGCCGACAAGCTACAACCTGTAAGAGTGGTGAATAGGTGAGAGATACATCTGCAAATACCTTCAAAGTGAGACTTAGGTTTACCAAACACGTGAGCATTTCGTTTCTTCCATAAACACCAATAGAAAATAGCAATAAAGACATCCAGTAAGAGATTGCTGGAATTGTACTGCCAGTGGTCAAAAGCGACAGGCGGTTCAGGGACAAATCCAAGGATATGGGCATTCGAAGTTGCCCAAATCGAGTATGAAAAATCACAGTCTTGAAACAGGTGTGGAATATTTTCAATCTTATTGGAACAGAAGACACAAGCTGGATCAACTGGGATAAGAAGACGGCTAAGACGATCTTTAGTATTGATTCGATTGTGCACCAGGCACCGCTGAAAGAATGCAATGCGAGGTGGAATGGGGCATTTCCAGAGTCTAGGGAAGGAGAAGAAGCGGCCTGGATTGTTCAGTAGGGAGTAACAGGAGGCAACCGTGAAACCTTTCACAGGCGCAGGCGCCCAAACAATGCGGTCTGGCAAGGTGGAAAGTTGAACAGAATGAAGTAGGTTTGTTGCGGGGATTAGGTCGGAAAATGTTTCTGGGCTAAAAAGAGATGAAGGGCAGAGGGAGTCCGGACCAAGACTGCACAGTCGCTGACCGTAATCAACGGGGTATCTAAGTGGGGGAAAAGGTTGTGTAGTGTTTTGGCGAGAGGAAGTTGATTATGCCAAGTGTCAAGCCAAAAAACACAGTTATTTCCATTACCAATGGCCACATGAAATAGAGATTTTACTCAAGGAATGGTTTGTAGCACACCCTTCCAGAATGGAGAGGGCCTTTTGCACGGTGGGCAATGGAGGACTAGGTGGCTATTTGACTGATAATGCAGTGAGAGGATCCAGTCTTTCCAGAGGAAATTGTCAGGGGAGAGGATTCTCCAAAGCCATTTTGATAAGATGCGGTGTTGAAGGCACTGAGATTGGTGATACCAAGGCCTCCCTGATTCTGGTGTAAGCAGACTGTATCCCAATTGACCAGCCTTTTAGCGCCTTCACCGTTCCATAGGAAGGACCTTCTGACTCGATCCAAATGGTTGATGACCCAGGAGGGAAGTTTGTGGAAGGACATCTAGTAGAATGGAATGGATGATAGGACCGATTTGACGAGGACAAGGCGGCCAGCGGAGGAAAGGGAGTGAGCCTTCCACCCGATAAGTCTAGAGTCGATCTTAGAAATAAGTGAGGACCAGTCTGATCTAAGTAGCTTGGAGGGTCGGAGGGTGATGCCAAGATAGGAAAGCGGGAAATCTGAAAGGTTGCAGTTAAGCATGGATGATATAGGTGGGCCAAGGTGATTCGAGTTACCCAACATGATGATCGAACTTTTGTTGAAGTTAGTGGAAAGACGAGATACGCGCTCAAAGGTGTAAAGGGCCACCTTCAGGCAGTGGATATATTCCACATGGGGAGAGACGAAAAGAATTGTGTCATCTGCGAATTGCAAGTTGGAAACAGAAATTGACGAGCTTGGGTGTGAAATGGCAGAGAAGAGACTGTTGGAAGTGGCCAGATTGATCATTCTGTTAAAGACATCGGCAATAAGGACAAAGATAAGAGGCGAAAGAGGGTCCCCTTGTCTCAGACCCCGAGCTGATTTGATAAGGCTCCCTGATACTCCATTAATCGATACTGAAGAGATGCTTGAGTTAAGGATGTGACTGATCCAATTGCACCATCTCGGAGGAAAACCTCTATGATTCATAAGCTCGAGAATGAAATCCCAGTTTACGGAGTCGAATGCTTTAGAGAAATCAAGTTTTAATAAGACACCTGGGGTCGAAGTGTGATGACAGTAGGAAATGATTTCTTGAGTCGTAGCAATGCAATCCATGATGTTCCTCCCAAGTATGAAGGCAGACTGCTTAACTTCGACCAGGGGGGCGATAACTTGTTGAAGGGGGTTGACGAGGACTTTGTAATGATTTTGAAGGTTGTATTGAGAAGACTAATGGGGCGGAAAGAGGGAAGGGAGTTTGCACCTAGGGTTTTAGGAATGAGGATGATGTTCGCATAGTTCAATCTCGAGATAACTGAGGGGTCAGCTTGGAATTCTCTGCATATAGCTAATATATCATGTTTAACTGTATTCCAGAAATGCTTGAAGAAGAGAGGACCAAAACCATCTGGACCGGGTGCTTTGTCATCAGCCATGTCATTCAAGGCAGCCCAGATCTCCTCATTAGAGAATGGATGATCAATGGGTATGTGGGCGGGGGATGGGTAGAGGAGGGTCCAGTTGATGTCAGGGAGAGCGGAGGACCGCTTGCCTAAGATGTTTCTGAAGTAGTCGGTGAACAGGCGTAGATGATCGACAGGGTCAGTATAGGAAGCGTTGTTATGGTATAATTCTGAAATTAGCAACGATCTACGTCGGACACTAGCTAGGAGATGGAAATAAGAGGTGTTTCTGTCCCCCTCCTCTAACCATTTAGCTTTGGATCTCTGTTTCCAACCGATTTCTTCTTGCTTTACCAGTCTATCCAGATCCGATTCGAGAGTTTGTAGACGAGACAGTTCTGAGTCTGAAAGAGGACGAGATTCTTCAATGATGCTGAGATCTAAGATTTTGTCTTGGGTAGATGAGATACGCGAACGAAGAGAACCCCAAATGGATCTGGCCCACGGTCTGATGATCTTCCTAAGGGAGCGAAGTTTGAACACTATTCTGGCCGAGGCAGATTGGATTTGCAGTGGCTGAGACCAAATTTGTTTGATGAAATTGTCAAAGGAAGGTTCAAGAAGCCAAAGACGTTCAAATCTGAAGGGGCGTCTGCTAAAAGGCAGAGATCCGGTATCCAGAATGAGGGGGCAATGATCGGAAATGGTTGAGGCAAGGCCAGTAACCGAGGAAAGGGGGTGAAGATCATCCCAGGAAGAATTGAAAAGGAATCTGTCAAGTTTTGCTAAGGCGGGTTCAGCTCTACGGTTAGACCAGGTGAATAGACGATTGCTAATGGGTGGGTCAATGAGGGAACAAGTATTAATGAAGGAATTAAAAGAGTCCGAGTCCAGCGAATTGCTGCCAGAATTTCGCTCGACGGGTGATCTGGTGGTATTGAAGTCTCCTCCAACAATCCAGGGGCCATTAAGGTAAGAGGCAAAAGAAAAACATTCAGCCCAGAGTTCATTTCGCTCTTGAATATTCTGGGGGCCATAAATATTGGTGAAGAAATAGATAGTGTTGGTTTGGATGTGACAGAGTGTTACGTGAAGTGCGGATGTATGGGCTGAGGTATGGCAGTGGGATCATACTGCTTCATTCCAAGCAGTAATGATACCACCCTTGGACCCAACGAAATTTGTATGGGCCCAACCCGTTAGAGTGGGCCCACCCATGTGAGTAATGAAAGATTGGGGTGGATCAGACAGTTTGGATTCTTGTAGGAAGAGAATGTCTGCTTTATGTGGGGATATAGTAAGACCAACTGCATGCCTTTTAGTCGGGTCCCCCAGACCCCTTACGTTCCACGAAATTAATTTCATTGGGAAAGGGTCGATCTCTCTGATTCTAGTGCTTGCATGGCCATGTAGTGATCGTCACTCAAACTCACACCCATGCAACGAGCCATTTTTTTTATTAAGACTCATATTCGCTGAGGAAAAAACAACAGTTTTATAAAAACTACCGGGTAGAGATGCCGGTCTACTAATTCTGGAGCTCCGACGAACTCGTGCTGGAGTGAACTGGGGAGAACTTTGCTGGATCTGGTCAGTCTCTTGCTGGGCCAGGGGAGATCTTTGGGTAAACTCTGGATAAACTGGTGAAGTGACCGGGACAATTGCAGGGGTGGTTGGATCGTTAGGTTGAGGTAGAACACGGACCGAGGGAGGTGGGGGAGGGTTAAGGTCACCAGAGGGGTCGGCACACGGTTCTTCTGGCCAAGAATTCCAACCTTGAGGGCCATCAATCTCCGGGGATGAAGCATGGACATGGGCGACAACTGGGAGGGGGAGGGATATAGCTGGGTCCAGAAACACAGCGTCGAATCTAACTTCTTCCGAGTCATATGAGGGTATGGGATCACCATCGCCTCTGAAGTCAATGTCATAGTCTACTCCCAAAAACATTCTGTCGGGTCTACGAGTTGGATGGGCATGCTCCCATTTCTCCACCGAGAAGAGGTGATCTTCATTATTCAAGTGTACGACGAAAGAGCAGGGTTTGCTGACTCGCTTATAAAATTGCATTTTAACATAAAGAAACCTATGATCGAAATTTGCCCAGTCACAATCATCAAAAGCAATGAAACGACCAAGGTGACAAAGCGCCTCACTGACAACATTCAGGTTATTTCTGAGGAATTCTAGGAAGCCACTGACACGGGCCCATGTTGACGGTTCGAGGTCCGGAGCTTGGTGTTCGATTTCCGACCATTGTTGCAACAGGACGGATCCACCTGGCTTCGATAAGGTTTTCATCTGGAGTGCTTGATTGCGGATGGCGAGGGAAGGACAGGAGAAAATAAAGCTTCTATCAGAGAGAATCCACAGCGGCCATTCATGATGGTGAAAGGTTGTTGAGAGGATAAGGTGGAGGGATTCGATGGACCAAAACCCATCAATGATCGTGGCCGTGAGGTAGAGTGAAGAGTCTGCCATTAAAAAAATTTGAGTGGAAGAAGATTTAGAATGGGTAGAGAAAGGCTTGGGGTGAGAAGAGGGTGCAGATCGAGGTGATTCTTGGGATGGAGTATGTTGATTGGTGTTTCGGTTTCCGAGCTTGAATAATGAGTGTGGGTCCCAGACTGTGTGCTTGGCAGAACTTTTAGGTTTGTTTTTAGTGGAAGTGGCCGGGCTTTTTTTTGAGCTTTTTTCTCGGGACAGTGCGACTGTGCGTGCCCAAAAAATCCACAGAGATAGCAAATCTTTGAGTCTCTACATATTTTGGCCACGTGTCCCTTACCAGCACACCTGAGACAGCGGCCATTCAGCTTCAAAAATTCGATCGTAGAACGAGTGGTTTTGAAATCCGGCAGAAGCCGACGACGACGCTGTGACTGAGGGGGGATAGGTAAAATCGGTGGCATGGAGCACAGATCTTGCGCATATGATTTTTTGGTTGTGGGTGGCAGTGGAAGTGTTGGTGAACGAGGAGCGGAAGAAACAACATTAGGGTAATCAGGGGGCGTAAGGGAGGAGGGGAAAGGGGGGGGGGGGGTTCAGTGGGACGTGTGGCAGGGAGTTGGCGAAGGATTTGTATTTGTTGGGGACGAAAGAGATTGAAGGAGGCTGAGGCGACGATGATTGTAGTGAGGGACGAGGGGAGAGATTGGAGAAGGCCGCCATTATTGTTTAACTTCTAACTTTTAAATCTTGGCAACCTGAAATTAAAACAAGATATATACAATTATTATTTATTTTTTATTTTTTAGTTTTTTTAGAAAGAAACTTAAAGCGATATCAAACGAAAATGCAAAAAAAAAAAAAAAGTTTTTTATGGAAACAAAACCTAAACGAAGCAAATTTCTTTTTAAAAAAAATTAACACAAAACAAAACAAAATAAAAACAGATTCAAAGAAGAATTTATTTAGACAAATGATATATATATATATATATATATATATATATATATATATATATATATATATATATATCAACTAAAACAAAAGAAAAAGACTTTACAGCCCAGCCCAAAGTAATGCTCGACCACACAAAACCCAAATATGCAAACACACCGAATACCTAGCTTCAGAAATCAAACACGTTCTTCTCTTCTATTCAAAACGAAACCACTGCAATTGAAAATCGAAAACAAATAAAAAAAATCAAAAGTAAAATCACTAAATCCACAATTGCGAACTAAAAGAAAAATTATTGCGATGCGATTGGCTGGATGCGAACTAAAAGAAGAAATCAGAAGCAACAGAAAATGAATTCTTGTAGATTACGTTTGCACTGGTCGTGGGTTGCAGTGATTCCGGGAAGAATTGAAGGTGGTTGGAGTTTTGGCTCGCGTTGTGAATGGCGCAGTGGATTTACGATGCAGGCTGATTGGGCGATTAGATTGCAGTGGAGTGAGGCGGTTCGAGTTGCTGAGGTGGTTTGTAGCAGTCAGGTGAAAGAAGGAGTTGAACTGGTTGGCAAGCAGTGCAGTATGGTTTTGTCTGAGGAGGTGAATGATAGTTTTGAGTAGAAGTTGGTTGCTTTGTTCGAGTATAGGTCGAGTTCGATGATGTTTAGGGTGAAGGGGAGAAGGTGGTTTGACCGTCGCGATTTGGAGTTTTGAAGTTCGAATTTTGGAATATGTGGTGATTTGCAGCTTCGTGTAGATGATGTCGAGGCAGTAGGGTGTATGTATTGTATGTAGCAGCAGTTGTTTGTGCATAAGTGCAAAAATGGTGGAAATGCAAGGATGCTGTGCTATGAGCAGTACGTAAGTGATGGCAGTTTGACAAGGAAGTGCAGTTGTAGTGGGAGTATGGTTGTGGAAGGAAGTGTGGTGTGTAGTTGGTGAAGTTTTGGCTGATGGTATGTTTGGTGGAGAGCAGGCAGGGATTGTGGTCAGTGATGGCAGAGGGGAGTTAGAACGATAGTGGATGGACTATGGTTTGGGAGTGAATGGATGCCGTTTTATTCGAGTTTGGGAAGTGAGGAAGGATGGTCGGAGATGTGGTCAAAGGTTTGTTTGAAGTGCTACTGATGGCGGGGGGTATATGAATTGGAAGTCTCTCTGTCTTTGGTATATGTTGAGTATCCAGTTAGTGGTTCCGGGTAGATGTGCACAGGTTTGTAGAAGTCTGTGTATGGGAAGATTGTGGAATGAGAAGTATGGTCAGGCACAGTGCTCAGTTGGTTAGCAGTAATTTAGTGGGTTAGTAGAGGTTGAAATGGAGGGGACAATAACCATTGCGCCAAGGCTGTTATGTTGTAGTTTCCGTTGATCAGGCAGGCAGTGGGCAGTAAAGCTTGAAGTGGAATTGTTTGAGGACTATGGTGAAGCTTGTTGAATGAGGTATGTTAAGGCTGTTAAAGAAGTATGTTGTGATGTGGAAGTGAGGTTTGTGGTGATAGTTTTGTTGTTTGGAGATGAAACAGGTTGTTGTGAAGGTGATGGGCAGTGAACAGTGTACAGGCAGAGGGCAGTTTTGTAACTCAGTGAAATGTACAGAAAATGTAAACAATGCCCTTTTCTTTTAATGGAAAATTGCAACTAGACTGTAATTTGTAAATTGAAAATGGAAAATGTACTTGAAAATGAAAATGTGTAAAAAATAATTTCTAAAATTCAAATTCAAATGCAAACAACACACACACAACCAAAATGCAATCGAAAATCACACAAACACACAAAATAAAAACACACAAAAATCAAGCAACAACTAATTTGAAGAATAAAAAACTAAAATCAAAGCAATTCCCGGGCAACGGCGCCAAAAACTTGTTAATCGACTAGTTTTCTATCGAGTTAGAAAATAGTCGAGAAATTTCAAATTAAATTTAACCGCAAGCGCACGGCATACTATCGTAATACGTGGCGAATACCGGTCAATCTGTAGGGAATTTTTAAGATTTTAAAAATCTATTCAATCAAATTAGACCAAACGGAGGAGAGATTGTTAACTAGAAACAAAATAAAGCTAAAACTAGAATTAAAATAAGATTAAAACTATAAGATTAAAAAATAATTTAGAGGCAAATCCACTCACATATTTTTATAAATCAACAAACAAATAATTTATGATTGGCAAGCACCATTGTCCAAGTGGTTAATTGATTTGGCTTTGGTGCAAGATGTCATAAGTTCGAAACTTGTTTTCGAACGTTTATTGACATGGGATATGTTGTCCCAATGATATGTTGTATATAAAGTACCATTTCAACAAATAATTTATGATCTCTAACTTTGATATTAAGTGAAATAATCATTGCATTTATCATAAGTATGGTTTGTTTATGTTATTAATTAACATAACTCAAACCATCAAACTATAATACAACAATTGTACCACTTCTAATTCTCATGAAAATGAAGCCAAAACAAAAGCTATTTTAAGAATGATCTATTTAATATTGTAGCTAGTAATATACATCATCAAATTTCATTTTTACTTTCATTTCAAAATTAAAAATGGATTAGCAAATGATGATGTAAATTGTGTTTATGTTGAATAAAAATAGCTCATTTGCATAAGCAATATAAGCTATCAAACCCACTCGTATAAACTTATACCAAAATTTACTTCATGAAGCACAAATCAAATGAGATCATAAACCATAGAAATCTTGAAATTATATAATATTTGAGAGTTTCATTACCTCTAAATTGAAGGGGTTTAGCTACTCATTTGTGACATTGAAGCAACACAAGTAAATTTCAACATAAAAAAGGGAATAAAATAGAAAATAAGTAAAGAAAAGAATGTAATTAAATTACTTACAAAAAAGGAATTAAGCTACACTATTTGCATGAATGTAAAACTAATCTACTAACAAAGAAAAGGAAAGAGCATGAATAAAAGCATCTAAATAAGAGAAGAGAAAGAGGCTAAGAAGCCATTTTTATTTATGAAACATTGCTTACAATTTTGCACTCTAATTTCCTAAGTAATATGAAAGGTAGAATGCTCTTGTTCATGTACATAAGAGGGCTATTTATACATGAATAAAACCCAATTCCTTTTTAAGGAGCTTCTCAAAGTACCCTTGAGGTAGTGTAGCCACCAAGTAATCATTAACATCCACTAATTCCCTACTTAAATGTACATGAAGCTTTAATGACCTTTTAGCATGTGCTTAGCTCCTAATTGAAAATCAAGGTAAGTGGGTGGGACCCTTCATGATCTTGAACTTGAATTATTTCCTCTACATTCCTTTGTAGTTCCTTGTGCATGCATATATCATCATGAATCTCTCTTCCATATGCATCAAAACATTCTATAAAAATCATAAAAATTGTCCAAGTAAAAATTCTTACATTGACACATGCACAAAAATGACCGTTTTGCCCCTGAATGAAGATGAAAATCTGATGGTTTGAAAATAATTGAATTTTGGTTTTAAACATGTTAAAATGCCCAAATATGATGTTTATTTAAATAAAAAGAGATAAAATATGGATGTAAATATATGCACATTTACGTGCACATCAGTCATCTTGGTTTTATTTCTGTAATTAAAATACAATAACCGTTACAGGCCATCGAAAACCGATGCAAATTCAACCGTAAGCTGTCGTCGACAGCTGTCAGAAATAAACGTGTTTACAAGCCAAATTGGCCGAGAATGCGTCATTATCTCCCTTTCACCCAAATAAATCAAAATCCCCACCTCCTCCCGCGACAGTCAGCCCCCCACATCTTCTGGAGCATCTCCAAAATCATCAATCATCACTCCCAACAACTCTAGCCTCTCCATCTATCTTCAAATCAGGTTTTTTCTAAACCCTAATTTATTTTGATTTGTTAATTTTGAAATTGACTACTGTGTGGTTAGTTATCACTTAGGATCGTGTAATATGGAATGTATTATAATCTAAATGCGGAAACAGATAATAATAGTAAAGTAAATAAGAACAAGCACATCAGGAGTTTTTATACTGCTTCGAACTTTCCGTTCTACGTCCAGTCTCAGACTTGCCTTTGGAATTTCTCACAATAACCCCTCACTTAACCCGAAGGAATAGGTATACAACACCTAAGTAACCGATCAGGATTTTTTCGCCTCTAACAACCGAAAGAGGACTTTACCCACCTGAACAACCGAACAGGACTTCAACAGATTCAATAAAATTGCTTTGACATGTTGTGTTCTTGATAACACTGATTAGTCTTTGATAGTACAACCTTCCTATAATCTTTTCCTCAAGTATATATATTTGTATAAAAGATTTAGAAAGGAGAATATTGCTTTGAATCAAAGAATAAATTAATTGATTCAGAGATTCAAACAATATATGTAAGTTGTGATTGCTTTTCAGAATGCAAAGATAGTAGAGATTATGATCAGAAAATAAAAAGTAATTCGGTGATTTGTGAAGTGAATCTTATGCGTTTATATAGTAGATAAACATTCGCAACCATTCACGAAGAGTTCTGACCAAAAGAAGCATCCATAACCCTTAAATTTAGATCGTATCTCTTGGCAAATGGAAGTTTCTGTTCAAAAAAATAGCTGTTGGAAAAGTTCAGTCGACTAACCCAAAACGACTAGTCAACTGAATGTTCAAAGTTGGTGCAAAATAGAGGGTGTCGGTACAACTGTGCAAATTCAGTCGACTGGCCATATTTGGTCGGTCGACTGACCTGACTATCAGTGCACAGTTCTCATATATATGAAGATTTGAAACTTTAAAACAACTTTGGTTTGTGTAGAGTATTTGAGGATAGATTTTAACAATTCTAAGACTAAAAAACTTTGAAAAATAAACATATTATACTTAGTTTTGTAGTTTTGTCCCCTTTGTAGTTTTAACAGCATATTTCTTTCTCTTTTTATCGTTGCCCATATAATCTCATTCACTGATTTGTTTTAGCTCTTTGTCATGAATCAAAACTTATGATTCAACAAATTTAGGATTAAATTATAATTCTAGTTGTTTATGATAGCTTGATTGATTGTTTATTTACATTAACTAATTAGTAATTTGATTAGTTTATTTACATAAACGCTAAACCCTAATTAGTAATTTCCTAAACCCTAAACCCTAATTAATAATTTGATTAGTTTATTTACATTAACCAATTAGTGTATATATACGTTGATTATTCAGTGTATATGCACATTTGAGCTAGCATTTGGTTAGTTAGGATTGATGTGAATGATTGTGTTTATGGTTTGTAAAATTTCGAAAACGATAATTAAAATATATTAAGCATAGTTAAACTCTTAGCCGTTTATATAAAATCAAGTTTGGTACAATATTGTGTGACATGATATAAACTAGTATATACTATAGTTTAATATTATTTTAAATAAAGTATAATACTATATACAAAATTCATTAAATTTGAACACATGAATAATATATATTTTCGAAATAGTAAAAATCATATAATATAGTATATATTTAATAAAACAGTAAAATGCAAATAAACTATTGTACAAATGCTAATATATGTAATTAACTAATCGTACATAATATTGATATACAATGCTAATATTGATAATATATAAACAAATTAGACGTGCATAATGTGTTTTATTTTTTATAAATCTCTTATAGAGTTTTTGGCTCCGTCTGTCAAGTATTGTATATGATCGTTATATGAATATTCATTTTTATTACAAAACGTATATTCATATTCATAATTCATCTGATATAATATTTGTTGGATTTGTCCATGTGTTGGACAAGTTACAAACACTATAAAGTAATTACATTTCGTAAATCATTTTATTTTAAAAGGTTCATAAAATTTCGACAGCACTTTCTTTTCTTCCTTGTGTACACGCATTTGTGTACGATACAGGGAACACGGGGGAAGTGCTGCCAAAATTTTGTGAAATCGTTTAAAATGAAATGATTTATGAATTATAATTACTACCGTATTTGTAATGGGAAGTAAGATAACCAACCATCAAAGCAAAAAATAATATAGAAGCTAAAAATTTAATATTATATTCATTTCAAGGCGCAAAGTCAAATCAAGGCGCAAGAAAGCACAAAAAGGCGTAAAAACAATTTCAATGCGCAAAAAGGTGCAAGAAGACGCAAAAGGGCACAAAAGGGCGCAAATTAGAAAATTCATATAAATAAATACTTTTTAATTAAGAAATAAAATGTCAATTCATAAAATTAAATTATTAATACTCATTTTAATTTATATCATAGATTTTAAAGTAGGAAAAATTGTCAATTATTTTGCTGATCGGAGCTGGATGCATGAACAATGAAGGAAAATGGAAGGCTCAATAAGTGAACATTTTTGTAGTGGGGTACATGTGTTTATTGAATTCACTTTAAGTAATAATAGAAACGACAAAAAATTCATTGTTCATGTAGTAGGTGCAAATTATTGAAGCATTTGATACCGGATATGATTAGAGTTCATTTGCGCCAATACGGTTTCGTGCCGAATTATTTGGCGTGAGATCGTCATAGGAAAATTGTTGCATCTAATCAAGAACAGTCAGTGAAGGAGGTTGGTGATGAAATTAGTACAACAAATTTCATAGAACATATAATTCAAGATGCAGCATGATCAGTGTTCCCTACCGTTGAAGTTGACATTGACGATGTTAACATGAAAAAGGAACCAACTGTTGGAGCAAAAAATATATATGATTTATTGGATGCTGCTAAGAAACCCTTATGCAATGGCTGTACAAGCGACACTCAATTATCAGTAACTGTAGAGTACATTGCAATGAAATCAAAATACAACCTCACAGAAGTCGGATTTAAAGCTGTTGTACAAGCTGCTAAACAACATATGCCACCCGATAATTTAATATGCGAAAATCATTATGAAGTATAAAAAAATTATGTCTGATTTCGGTTTGCCGTATCAAAAAATAGATACTTGTTTAAATGGTTGCACGTTGTTTTGAAAAGAAGACATCAATCTTAGAAATTGCAGAATATGTAACCAGGAAAGATACAAAGCAAGAAAAAAGAAGGGAAAAGAAGTTCCATACAAGCAAAAAATAATATAATTACTTTTTAATTAAAAAATAAAATGTCAATTCATAAAATTAAATGATTAATACTAATTTTAATTTATATCATAGATTTTAAAGTAGGAAAAATCGTCAATTATTTTACTGATCGGAGCTGGATGCATGAACAACGAAGGAAAATGGGAGGCTCAATAAGTGAACATTTTTGTAATGGGGTACATGTGTTTATTGAATTCGCTTTAAGTAATAACGTAAACGACAAAAAATTCATTGTCCATGTAGTAGGTGCAAACTATTGAAGCATTTGATACCGGATATGGTTAGAGTTCATTTGCGCCAATACGGTTTCGTGCCGAATTATTTGGCATGGGATCATCATGGGAAAATTGTTGCATCTAATCAAGAACAGTCAGTGAAGGAGGTTGGTGATGAAATTAGCACAACGAATTTCATAGAACATATAATTCAAGACGCAACATGATCAATGTTCCCTACCGTTAAAGTTGACAATGACGATGTTAACATGAAAGAGGAACCAACTGTTGGAGCAAAAAATATATATGATTTATTGGATGCTGCTAAGAAACCCTTATGGAATGGCTGTACAAGCGGCACTCAATTATCAGTAACTATAGAGTACATTGCAATGAAATCAAAATACAACCTCGCAGAAGTCGGATTTAAAGCTATTGTACAAGCTGCTAAACAGCATATGCCACCCGATAATTTAATATGCGAAAATCATTATGAAGTAAAAAAAAACTTATGTCTGATTTCGGTTTGCCGTATCAAAAAATAGATACTTGTTTAAATGGTTGTATATTGTTTTGGAAAGAAGACATCAATCTTAGGAATTGCAGAATATGTAACCAGGAAAGATACAAACCAAGAAAGAAGAAGGGAAAAGAAGTTCTATACAAGCATATGCATTACTTACCCATCACTCATATATTTCAACGGTTATATGCATCGTCTATAAAGCGCATCATATGAGATGGCACAATGTGAGAAGACATGAAGAAGGTACATAAACACAACAGCTGATGGAGAAGCATGGAAGCATTTTGATAAGAAACATACCGCTTTCACAGCGGAGAGCCGTAACGTTAGGCTTGGTTTATGTACGGATGGATTTTCACCGTTTGGCCAGTTTGGTTCTAAATAGTCATATTGGCCTATAATTGTTACACCTTACAATCTACCTCTGTGGATGTGTATGAAAACTCCATATATGTTTCTCACAATTGTCATCCCTGGCCTAGATGATCTGACACATGGAATCAATGTTTACTTACAACCATTAATCGAAGAGTTGAAAACATTGTGGTACAAAGAAGTTGAAACATATGACATATCAAAAAAATCGAATGTTTGCTTCTTTGTTATGGACTATTAGCGATTTTCCTGCATATGCAATGCTTTCGGGTTGGAGCACGGCCGGTCGTTTAGTGTGTCTTTATTGTATGGAAGAAACACGACAATTTTCTTTATCAAATGAGAAGAAAATTTCATGGTTTGATTGTCATCAGTGTTTTCTCCATATTAATCATCCTCTTAGAAGAAATAAAAAAATTCACAGCTAATAGGCATGAGACTTTGCGACTATCAACAATTTGGTCAAGTGGAGATATATATGAAGTTCCAAAGAATTATCCAAAGATACATGAAACCGGACAACAAATTGAAATTCAAGATAAATTGACGGATCATAATTGGTGCAAATAAAGTATATTTTGGGTGTTGCCTTATTGGAAAAATCTCCTAATCTATCATAACATTGACATGATGCATAACAAGAAAAACATATTTGATAATCTGTTTAATACAGTTTGGAATGTTAAGGGTTAGACTAAGGACGATGTGAAATTAAGATGTCATATAGAAGACATTTGTAACCATCCTGAGCTTCATATCAAGCCAAATGACACTAAAAACCTAAAGCATGCTATGACTCACCCTCCATGGACGAACCATGCGGAGGAACCCTTAGGTTTTTAGGGCATTGGATTCTCTCCAATGTTTGCGTTACTCAAGCCGACATTCTCACTTAGACAATAATTAACCAAGTTAAAGTACCGTTAAATCGGTTAGAAGGATTTCAATTTCCCGATGGGATTTCCTCTAATCTTCGTAGATGTGTCAACTATAAGAAAGGGAGACTAAGTGGGATGAAAAGCCATGATTGTCATATAATGATGGAAAATTTGTTGCCCGCCGCTTTCAGAGAACTGTTGCCCGGAAAAGTTTGGAAAGTTGTAACGGAACTTAGATTGTTTTATAAGGAGCTTTGTTCAACTACATTAAAATTTGGTCATCTACGTAAACTTGAGGAAGAAATCCTTGTACTACTGTACAAATTAGAGAAATTATTTCCTCTAGGTTTCTTTAATATAATGAAACATTTACCAGTTCATCTTTCATATTATGGAGATGAACAATCTGTTATGGAAGAATTTGTAAATTCGAGGGCGAATTTTTCTCAACCAGGGGAGGATGATGCAGCTCAGGCCAAAGAAATAAGTCGTACACGACTTAAGGAGGGCTTGAGTCGTCCACGATCTAAGGAGGCGGGTTTAAGTCATCCACGACTTAACAAAGCTAAGGGGACAGGGTTACGACTTAACGAGAGCTTGAGTTGTTCGAGTTTGATGAGTCGTACACGACCCAACGACTCATCTATAAGTCATCCACGACTTATCATGAAACAGGGGAAAGTTCCAGCTATCAAAAGCTTTGAGTCGGAGGAAGGGCACGACCTAGTTAAGTCGTTTGAGGAGATATGCCGCAGGGAGCTTGGGAGCTTGAGTCGCAGAAGCAATAAGCTTGGGAGCTTGAGTCGTTGTAACTTGTGTATGGATGAGTCGTAAGTCGTCTTGTGTTGAGCTGGTTGCAACTCGTTAAGTCTTAAAGTCCTGAGTCGTTATCTGTTTGTAATTTTTTCCTTGAGTCTTTGAGTCGTTGAATGTAAGTCGGTCATGTGTATATATGTTTTTTTGTTGAGTCGTATCATTTTTAAGACGTCTGTGTTGTATTGTGTTGTAATATGTTAGGTCGGTAACAACGTAAGTCGTAAGTCGTATGTCGCATTGTAAGGGAATGAGTCGCGTGATGTTGAGTCGCTGCCGACCTATGTGTTATGTTGTAATTTGGGTGTGGTGTTGTTGCTAATTCGAGAGCCTTAAGTCGTGAGTCGTGAGTCGTGGGGGATGAGTTGTGTACGACTTAAGGACCGGTTGTGAAAAGCTATAAATAGGGAGTGTGTTGTACATTTTGTAGCGGTTGATTTTTGAATAAAATTCTTGTTGATTGCTGTGTGCTCTCATCTTAAATTGGTAGTTGAGTGTAATCTCCTATCTCCACTTTCGGATATTCGAGTGCGCTCGAATCAACGATTGTTGAAGCCGATTCGCGGAATCAAGTGCGCTTGATCAACGCTTGAAGAATTGAAGATCTTCTCTCACGGTATCGTGCGCGATCAATGTGTCGAAGATAGCTAGAATTCGGTATCCTTGTGATCAACGAATTTGGGCATTTCAGTATCTTCAATCCACCGATTGCTACTTTCATCGATCCATATCGTTTTGCCAATTATCCGCTGCGTCAGTTTTGGTATCAAAGCTTGACTTAGCCAATCATAGCTAAGACGAGTCTTGGAGCCAAGGAATTTGAAGTTGAAGTTCATCGTGTTCATCTTGAAGTTGCAACAAGTTAGAAGCTTTCGATTCATTTCATTTTGGATCAAAGTTGGAAAGGTGTTTGAATTTGAGCCGAGAGTTTGAAGAGTAGGCCGTGTATACTTGTGAAAGTAGCCGAGCCTTGGTGAAGTTTATTTGAAGTTTGAGGCCGTGACTTGTTTGACTTGTGTTGAAACTTTGTGTTAGAATTGTTGAAGTGTTTGTGATTGAGTAATCATGCCGCCAAGAAGAGCTAATCGTCATCAAAATGTTGAAGCGTTGTATAGAAGAGAAGAAGCCGAGCAAATGGAACAACGTATTAATGAGAAATTTGATGAAGGCATTGGAAAGCTAGAGAAGTTGATGAATGATTTGAATCAAAATCAAAGGAGGAGATCACCAAACTCGAACCATGGAGGAAACCGAGTTTCGCCATCGGTTACGGAAGCGAGGAGGGTATCACCGCAATCTTTTAGAGAAAGAAGAGAAACATCAAGTTCATCGAGAAGAGATCACCATGACTATAGGCATGAAGAGAGGAGAACTCCACGTGAGTTTGAAGATGAGCCATATAGAGATGAAGAGAGACATAGTAGAAGAGACATGCGTGATCGAAGGGATGATAATGGTCGAGATTGATATATACGTACATTTGATTTTGATGAAGAAGGTGATAGAGCTAGTATTCATTATCGAGATCGAGACCAAGTTCGAAATTCATATCGAGATGTGGATGAGGATCGTCGATGGGAATCAGGTATGAAGATGGAAATTCCAGAATTTAAGGGTGGAATGGTGGCAGAAGAATTTCTTGATTGGTTGTCTAATGTTGAAGAGATCTTTGATTTCAAGGAGGTTCCAGAGAATAGAAGAGTGAAGTTGGTTGCTACTAGGTTGAGGGGGAGAGCTTTGGCATGGTGGCAGCAAACTAAACTCACGAGAGAAAGGATGGGGAAGTCGAAGATTGTAGATTGGGAGAAAATGAAGAAATTGATGAGAGCTACATTTTTACCATACAACTATCAGTCACTAATGTACCAGAGATTGCAGAATCTAAGGCAGGGGACAAAGTCAGTCAATGATTATGCAGATGAATTTTACCAACTCATTGCCAGGAACGATATAATGGAGACGGAAGAGCAGCTGACCGCTAGGTTTGTTGGAGGGCTGAGGATGCAGATCCAGGATATGGTTAATATGTTTGATCCGAGATCTGTTGCAGAAGCACATCAGAAAGTGTTGGCTTGGGAGAAGCAGGGAAGGCGTGGAGGTGGTGTGTTTAATAATTCCAATAATCCAGTAAAGGGTGCCAGTGGAAGTTCTAATGTTCCTAAAGCTGTTACAAAACCAGTTGTGAAGGAGGCTGAGAAGGCGAAGGTTAACAGTGGTTTCAAGTGTTATAATTGCCAGGAGTTGGGTCACAAAAGCAATGAATGTCCGAAGCCGAAGAAGAGAGCAATGGTTACTGAGATGGAAGAAGAGGGTGAAGATGCAGAATATTCTAATTCATTACCAGTTGAGGAGGAAGACTTATTGTCCGGAGATGAGGGTTGTAACCTTATGATGAGGAGATCTTGTCTTACACCAAAGCAAGAGGAAGATTCTAGTTGGTTGAGGAGCAATATATTTCAGTCCACATGCACTATCCTGGGAAAGGTTTGCAAGTTCATCATTGATGCTGGGAGTTGTGACAATATTATCTCTACTGAAGCAGTAAGGAAGTTGAATTTGAAAACTGAGAAACATCCTAAACCGTACAAGTTAGCGTGGTTAAGGAAGGGTGGTGAAGTGAAGGTTGGACGAAGAGCTTGTGTAAATTTTTCTATTGGAAAGAAGTACAAAGATGAAATTTGGTGTGACGTTGTAGACATGGATGTGTGTCATCTGTTGTTGGGCAGACCATGGCAGTTTGATAGAGCAGTACAACATGATGGTCGTGCTAATAGTTACAGTTTTATGTTCGAAGGTACTAAGATCACTTTAGTTCCCAAGAAGCAGCAACAGAAGGAAAGCAAGCTAGAGGAGATTGAAGAGCTGAAAACTTTGCTATCTTTGAAGGAGTTTGTTAAAGAAGTTGAAGAGGAGCTTGAAGCCTATGTGTTGATAGGGCGTGAAAGCAGTGAAGAGGTTGAAATTCCCGAAGAAGCAAAGCCAGTTTTGAAAGAATTTGAGGATGTATTTCCAGAAGAGTTGCCTAAGGAGTTATCGCCACTGAGAGACATTCAACATCAAATCGATCTTGTTCCGGGAGCAGTATTACCGCATAGACCACATTATCGAATGAGTCCAAAGGAACATGAAGAGTTGAGGAGGCAGGTGGAAGAGTTGCTTGAGCAAGGACATGTTCAGGAAAGCTTCAGTCCTTGTGCAGTACCAGCTTTGTTGGTGCCGAAGAAGGATGGAACATGGAGAATGTGTACCGATAGTAGAGCTTTGAACAAGATTACTGTTCGCTACAGATTTCCTATGCCGAGGTTGGATGACTTGCTGGACCAGTTGAGTGGGGCTGCTATATTTTCGAAGATTGATTTGAAGAGCGGATATCATCAAATTCAAATTAGACCAGGAGACGAATGGAAGACCGCATTCAAGACAAGGGAAGGATTGTATGAATGGTTGGTTATGCCGTTTGGTCTATCGAATGCACCGAGTACATTTATGAGGGTGATGAATCAAATTTTCAGGCCGTACATTGGGAAGTTTGTTGGTTTATTTCGATGATATTCTGATATACAGTGGGAGTTCGGAGGAACATTTGCATCATTTGAAGGAAGTATTGATGGTCCTACGACAGGAACAATTTTATGCTGCTACGAAGAAATGCGTGTTTATGACGCATAGTGTTTTATTTCTGGGTTATGTTGTTTCAAGAGAAGGTATTCAAGTTGATCAAAGTAAAGTTGAAGCGATCAAAAATTGGCCACAGCCCAAGACGATAACAGAAGTTCGGAGTTTTCATGGGTTGGCTTCATTCTATCGGAGGTTTATTCCACACTTTAGTAGTGTGATGGCTCATGTTACTGATTGTATGAAGGGGAAGCAATTTTCGTGGTCAGAGGAAGCAGGGTTTGCTTTTGAACGAATCAAAGGACTTTTGACGACGGCACCAATTCTTGTATTACCAGACTTTCAGCTGTTATTTGAGTTACACACTGATGCTTCTAAAGTTGGAATTGGGGGAGTGTTGAGTCAGAATGGGCGTCCTATTGCATATTTTAGTGAGAAGTTATCAGGGGAAAAAATGAGATATAGTACGTATGATGTGGAGTTTTATGCTGTGGTGCAAGCAGTAAAACATTGGAGACACTATCTGTTCCATAAGGAGTTTGTTCTTTACACAGACCATGAAGCTTTGAAGCATTTGCAGGGGCATGATAAGATTTCAGCGAGACATGCATCATGGATTGCCTATTTGCAGCAGTTTACTTTTGTCGTGAAGCACAAATCTGGGGTAACAAATCGTGTAGCCGATGCATTGAGTAGGAGGAGTCATTTATTAACGACAATGAAAATTGAGGTGACAGGGTTTGAATTATTGCCAGAACTGTTTGAGGAGGATCCTTACTTTGCAAAGCTCGTTGAGAAAGTTAAGGATGGGGATACTGATGAATTTGTGTTGGTTGATGGATTCTTGTTCAAGGGGAATCGATTATGTATTCCAGACTGTAGTTTGAGAATGAAGATTATCAAGGAGTTGCATGAGGAAGGACATGTGGGCCGTGATCGTACGTTGCATTTGATTTCTCAATCTTACTTTTGGCCGTCGATGAGGAAAGAGGTTGAAAGGTTTGTGGAGAGATGTCATATATGTCAGGTTTCGAAGGGAACAGTGACAAATGCGGGATTGTATATACCGTTACCTGTGCCGACTAAACCATGGGTTGATATCAGCATGGATTTCGTTTTGGGTTTGCTGAGAACTCAAAGGGGAAATGATTCTATATTTGTTGTGGTGGACAGGTTTTCGAAAATGGCGCATTTTATTGCTTGTAAGAAGACGGCAGATGCTGTTCGTGTTGCTCAGTTATTCTTTAAAGAAATCTATCGTTTACATGGGTTGCCGGAGTCTATTGTTTCAGACAGGGATACCATATTTTTGAGTCATTTTTGGCTTAGTTTGTGGAAGATGGTGGGAATGAAGTTGAACTTTAGCAGCGCTTATCATCCGCAAACAGATGGACAGACCGAAGTTGTTAACAGATCGTTAGGAAATTTGTTGCGATGTCTTGTGAAGGACAATCTGAAAAGTTGGGATATGAAGTTATGCCAGACAGAGTTTGCTCATAATCATGTAGTGAATCGTAGTACGGGATTCAGTCCATTTCAGATTGTATATTCAAATTTACCAAGGGGACCGTTGGACCTAACGGTAGTGCCACAACCGAAGGGGACGGTTAAACGGGCTGTTGATTTTGTTGATGAATTAACTGAATGTCATAGAATCGTTCAGGAACGATTGGTGAAGGCAAACGAGAAGTATAAACGATCTGCAGATTTGAAGCGACAAAATGTTGAATTTAATGAAGGAGATATGGTATATGCTGTGTTAACAAAGGATCGTTTTCCAGTAGGCGCTTATAACAAGTTGAAAGCCAGAAAAATTGGTCTTGTAGAAGTTGTGAAATGGATTAATGAAAATGCTTATAAATTGAAGCTGCTGGAGGATGTGTACACTTCTGACGTATTCAATGTTAAGCATCTTGTGCCATATTATGGAGATGAACAATCTGTTATGGAAGAATTTGTAAATTCGAGGGCGAATTTTTCTCAACCAGGGGAGGATGATGCAGCTCAGGCCAAAGAAGTAAGTCGTACACGACTTAAGGAGGGCTTGAGTCGTCCACGACCTAAGGAGGCGGGTTTAAGTCATCCACGACTTAACAAAGCTAAGGGGATAGGGTTACGACTTAACGAGAGCTTGAGTTGTTCGAGTTTGATGAGTCGTACACGACCCAACGACTCATCTATAAGTCGTCCACGACTTATCATGAAACAGGGGAAAGTTCCAGCTATCAAAAGCTTTGAGTCGGAGGAAGGGCACGACCTAGTTAAGTCGTTTGAGGAGATATGCCGCAGGGAGCTTGGGAGCTTGAGTCGCAGAAGCTATAAGCTTGGGAGCTTGAGTCGTTGTAACTTGTGTATGGATGAGTCGTAAGTCGTCTTGTGTTGAGCTGGTTGCAACTCGTTAAGTCTTAAAGTCCTGAGTCGTTATCTGTTTGTAATTTTTTCCTTGAGTCTTTGAGTCGTTGAAAGTAAGTCGGTCATGTGTATATATGTTGTTTTGTTGAGTCGTATCATTTTTAAGACGTCTGTGTTGTATTGTGTTGTAATATGTTAGGTCGGTAACAACGTAAGTCGTAAGTCGTATGTCGCATTGTAAGGGAATGAGTCGCGTGATGTTGAGTCGCTGCCGACCTGTGTGTTGTGTTGTAATTTGGGTGTGGTGTTGTTGCTAAGTCGAGAGCCTTAAGTCGTGAGTCGTGAGTCGTGGGGGATGAGTCGTGTATGACTTAAGGACCGGTTGTGAAAAGTTATAAATAGGGAGTGTGTTGTACATTTTGTAGTGGTTGATTTTTGAATAAAATTCTTGTTGATTGCTGTGTGCTCTCATCTTAAATTGGTAGTTGAGTGTAATCTCCTATCTCCACTTTCGGATATTCGAGTGCGCTTGAATCAACGATTGTTGAAGCCGATTCGCGGAATCAAGTGCGCTTGATCAACGCTTGAAGAATTGAAGATCTTCTCTCACGGTATCGTGCGCGATCAACGTGTCGAAGATAGCTAGAATTGGGTATCCTTGTGATCAACGAATTTGGGCATTTCAGTATCTTCAATCCACCGATTGCTACTTTCATCGATCCATATCGTTTTGTCAATTATCCGCTGCGTCACAATACTGGTGTATTTATTAAAGGCAGCGATGATCCAAATGATCATATAAATGATTTTTATGGCATGTTAACCCAGGTTTTGCAATAGACATATTTCACTAGAGTTTTTTCGTTTAGATGCAACTGGTTCATCAATGTTTCAAGTTCTGGAGTTATCGTGCATCCAAATTATAATATTATAGAAATAAAACATACAATGCGTTATCAAAAGTACGATCCTTTTGTACTATCTAAACAAGCCCTACAAGTTTATTATACCTCTTATCCATCCCTAAAATGAGATAAAGCAGACTGGTCTGCAGTTTTTAAAACGAAGGCAAGACTTACGTTTGATGGAAAAAATATTCCAAACGAACATGCCTATCAAGCACATATCGAGAAAAATGTTGAAATACCAATAACGGATGATCATACGGATTTTCGACCTCTGAATGATGAATCAAATGTATTGGTAGAAGCATTTAAAACCATAGAGGAAAATGATATAGAGTAAAAAACCTAGTCTGAATCAGAAAAGGATGAGGATTGATTGCTAATATACAATTTAATATATGGTAATTTATGCGATTATTCATGTTACATTTTTCTCGTCAATTATGGTATCTTTTCTCATAATTATTATGAATTATATGTTCTGACATAATAAATTGATATGTACATGACAGGTATTATGTCTTTTTTTGAAGCGTAGCTCTTCCCACTCCAGTTCCGCCTCTTCTTCTCGAAGAGGGAGTAGAGGTGATGATAGTGTCCCTTCAAAGCCAGCAGCATGACCAATAGTGTATTTATAGCCCAAAGCCAATGGATCGTAAGTATTAAAATTAGTAGCATAGCATTAGAAATATTTTATGTACGATATATATAATAGACAAAAGCTATGTTTCAAATTTAACACAGGGGATTTGAGGTAGAGCCATCGGGAGTGGTTCTTAGTATTTCCAAGCAGGCATATATGAGTAGAATGACTGGTTATTGGCCCCGATGGAGTAAGATCCCCAACTCGATCAGAGAGAGCATCTAGGAGGACTTTTTGGTGAGTTTAAATTTACATGTTTATAAATTATCCTTTTACAATTTGTTGACTACTTAAAAATGTGCAACTTATATTTAATTTTCTCAATGTGCAAGGTTCCGTAGATTTGCAGAAAGCGGACATTTTCCTTTGTACAACGCCACTGGAATTCTAAGATAGCGAAGAATAATTAGGACACGATGTCAGGCCTTTGGAGAGCGGGGAAGAAACTGAACTGGATAGGTGTCTGTGTATGGGATGATTGGGTTGCCTGGTGGAATAACGTTGAGTTCAAGGTAATTAATCGATCATATATATCTCATTACTTTGTTTTATAGTTATTAAATATATTGTTCAATTATTTAAATTTCTAGGCAGAGTCAAAGAGGAACTCTGCGAATAGAAATAAGAACCCAGTAACACATCGTCGTGGTTCCGAGTCATTTCAGCATCATCATGAGGATTTGGTAAATTCATCAATTGTGATTATAAACAGTTATTTTTTTATAGTTTAAGTTATAAGTCATTAATAAACAGTAATATATATACATTATTTATTGCAAGAAAGAGCGCGTCGACGTCCGGTCTCATACATGGAAGTATTTGCTCATACCCATGCCATAAAGCAAACGGATAAAGCTGGCAACCTTACATATGCATGAGAAGATAAGGATAAGGCGACGACTGCATATATATGCATATTTTGGATTTTAAGTTGTTAATATTGATTAGTTTAAGTAATTAGCTTTGAAGAATTAAATTAATGTTGTGTTAATTTTGTATGAATACGCGCTTATATGTTTTTGTTTGATGATAATAAACATATATATATATATATATATATATATTCGTTTAAATGTATTTGGTAATGTACTATTTTGTTTTTCATAGATTAAATAAATATTTTTTGAATAAAATAAATTACACAGAATTTGAATTCAAACAGAACAAATTACACAGAATTTGAATTCAAACAGAAATTTTATTCAAACAAATATTTATTACAATCTTGAATAGTACAAATTCAAGCTCTCACTATACATATACATTTTTGAATACATCACAATTCAGTTTACATAATTTCCTCACTACATATCACTCACACTCGTATTTTGTCTTCAACTGCATTCCAGTTTGAATCCAGCATCTGAGCAATCTGCAAAAATATTCACTAGCGCATTAAAATTGAAAAAGAAATATTTTTGCAATATAAAATGAAATATGATTCTTGAAAATATGATTTGCCTCAGTTATTTGGGTTATTCATCATTATTCACATTTGAATTCATCACACACGAACAGTGTGACATGCACAGTGTATCACTGTACATGCCACAAGGCCGTGCACATCGATATACACTTGATAATTTACAGGGACAAGTGAGCACAGGTCAAACCCAAATGAAAAGCCGGGTTCAACTCACGTGCAATCACGACACGAGCACAAGGTCAAACCCGAGTTTTTGAAACTGGATTCAACGCAAGTAAAATTTCAAAAATCAACATGAAATACATGGACTGCAACAATCAAGTAAATACAAAGAACAGTGGAGTAATGGGTGAACAGAACACCATGATATTCAGCTCAATGAATACTGTAACAAATGCAAGCTCGATCAACATAATGCAAACTACAACCCAACAGCAACATGCTTGAAGACTACAGCACGACCAAGTATGGCAGTGAAACTCAAGCAAGTGCACAACAAACTCAACCAAGACAAGTGAAGCATCTGTGTCAAATCATAGCAAATGTCAACATGAAGTATATGCAATTCGAAGTAATAAAGATTACAGCAAAATCCAGTGCCAAAAGGTACAAGGATCAATGAAGTGAGGAACATGACAGCAGACCAAAGTGCAGACCAAACTACAAAGAACATGGATGTCAAAGGTAATACACAAGTGACAATGCAGTAACAACCAGAATGATACAAGGCAACATGTACAACAAGTTCAAGTGACATCACATCAGTTTTGAACAAGAACTCCAGAGACCAAGTTCATATGCAAAGTGCAGACTAATCAAAAACACAGTACGCAAATGCTCAAACTCAGGTGGACAACATATCAAATGAACTAATGAATCAAATGCAATGCAACACAAATGTGTTCACATGAACCAAGCTATATACAACCAAAGAAGCAAACTCAAGTAGACAGTAACATGTGTTACAGTGGTGATGCAAGTGAACCAGACAACAACACAAACCAGTGGCCATAACCAGAGGCAATATGCATGCAAGTACACAGTGAAATCGCAACAGTCTCAAACTCAAATGACAGACCGAACCAAGAGTCGAAACAACTCAACATGAGCAGTACCATGGACAGAAGACAATGCCAACAAATATAACAACAGCCAATGTCAATATGAAACCGAAGAACTCAATACAGATAATCAAATCAAATTCAAAAATCAAGTGCGTATCTGTATTCTTTGAAATAGTCAAAGTAATCAAAAAAAAATGGAAAGTTTTAATGCCGTGTGACACAAGAAAATCGAACGCAACAAAATTAAAGCGGTGAGTATCAAGTCGAGAAACTATATCAGGAAAGAAAAATTTGGAAAGTATCGAATTGATACGAACGAATTCATGCGTCCAAAATTCATATAAATACATCACCCAAACCATCATCGAAAAGGGGGGAAAAATCGAATCAAATTCAAACATAAACCCAAGTTCATCATCGGCAAGCAGAGCAACAATCGAATTCAAGCATTCAATCCAGAAAAGCAAAAAGGAAAGTTACATACCAAATTGAAGCCGAGTTCCAGAAGCTCTAATTTCACAATCGAACATCAGAGAAGCAAGAGAATCACAAACCAGAGCCGAAGCCCTAATTCGACAAAGGAGCCGAAGCCCTAATTCGACAAAGAGATCGTCCATCATTTTACAGTAGCAAAGGAAAAGAGAACGGGTTGAAGAATAAAAGGGCTGGCCGTGATTAATAAAAAAAAGAGGGGGTTTTATTTTTTAAAGGGCTTTAGTCTAATTTTAATAGGGTTTAAATTTTTTTTATTTGAGCAAAAATTACCGATTCACGTTTGCATTTTAATTTTTGCTCCTGTTTTATTTTTGAAGTTGTTTTTTCTTTTCGAGTCAAAAGAATTTGTAATCACCACCTAGGTTGTAGGTAGTGTCAGATTGTCTAGTTAGAATTAGTTCAGTGAGCAGGGTGTGCGAGTTTGCAAAACTCTATAGGTGGGAGCAGAGTTTGCGAGTAAACGAAACTCTATAGGCAGAGCAGGGTGTGCGAGTCTAGTAGAGTGTTTATGAGCGGGAGCAAAGGTTTGTGAGTCTAGTAGAGTGTTTGTAAGCGGGATACTATTTAATTCTAATAGAAATCTGGGAATGCAGCAGTAGGCAGGGGTTGCCGAAGCTGGATAAATTTTGTGGGTGATTTACTTTTCAGCATATTTATTTCTGCAGTTTGTTTTTACGTTTAAATCGAGAAAATTTGTTATAACCCTATTCACTCCCCCCTCTAGGGTTAATCTAGATCCAACAAGTGGTATCAGAGCACGGTATTTTTCTTTAACTCTAGAGTCATGAATTCATCAAATAATGCTTTTTCTGAGGGGCAGCCTATTGTTAGGCCACCCATGTTTAACAGGAATGATTATGCTTATTGGAAAGTAAGGATGGGTATTTATCTTAGTTCTGTTGATTATGATGTTTGGGATATTATTGAAACTGGCTATAAACCTCCTACTATAACTGCTGGTGATACTGAGATTCCTAAACCTAAGGATAGGTGGGATGCTAACGATAAGAGATTAAAAACTACAAATGCTAAAGCAATGAATGCTTTGATCTGTGCTCTTGATAAAAATGAATTTAATAGAATTTCTCATTGTACAACAGCACAGGAAATTTGGCACACTTTGGAGGTGACACACGAAGGAACTTCTCAAGTCAAGGAGTCTCATCTAGCCCTATTCAGCAATGAGTACGAAAACTTTGTGATGGAAAAATGCGAGAGCATAAAGGATATGTTTGGACGCTTTTCAACCTTGGTATACAATGCTAGAGCGCTTGAGAAAGTATTCACTGAGGTAGAGCTTGTGAGGAAGGTGCTACGAGTTTTACCAATGAACTTTGAGGCAAAAGTCACGGCAATACAAGAATCGAAAGATCTGAGTAAACTAAGCATGGAAGAGTTGATTGGCAACTTGATGACATATGAGCTTGAGCTAAAAGCAAAAGAGGAACGCAATAACTCCGAACCAAAGAAGAAGATGATTGCCTTAAAGAGCAAACAAGAGAGCGATGAAGATGAAGAAGATCCAATTGAAGAGCTTGCAATGGCTGTCAATAATCTTAGAAAATGGTCAAGATTCAAGCCACGCAAGAAGAAAACAAAGGACAATAGGTCAAAAGATTCTGACAACTCCGATAATGAACTGACGTGTTATAACTGCAACAAGCCTGGCCACTTCAAACAAGAATGCCCACTTCTCAAATACAACAAAGGAAAGAAAAAGAAAAAGAAGGCTTTTGCAGCGACTTGGGACGATGAAGAAGGAGAGGAAGTTTCGGATAGCAGCTCAGAGGAGGCTAACTTGTGTCTTATGGCGAAATCAGAATCAGAAGCAAGCTCCGAGGAATCTAGTGAAGCAGGTGAGTATTCCTATAGAGATCTTGTTTTTATGTGTCTTGATCTCACTAAAGTAGTTGATGTTCTTGAATCTAAAATTGAAAAACTACAATCTGATAGGAGAGAACTTGCTCGTGAAAATTTTAGATTAGAAACTGAACTTGAAAATATTCAAAATCTAGAATGTGAAAAATGTAAAATTTTAGATTCAGAATTGACAAGACTTAAGTAACTCTGAGAATCTTGAAAAAGAAAACTTGAGTCTTAAGGAAATCATTGACAGTATATAAATAGATGCACCTCACTTGTCACTGAAAACACAACACTAAAAACCAAAGTCCAAAATCTTGAGAAATCTTTGAATAACTTTTCAAGAGGCGAAAAATCTTTCAACATGCTATTAGGAAATCAAATTTTTGCTAACAACAGAAAAGGACTAGGTTTTGGAAAATCACAAGTTGATGATAGTGCAAAAGGTAAGAGTGTCTTTGGTAGATGTGAAATAATTGGACATCATGTTGAAAATTGTAGTCATAGGAACAAGAACACAAAATTTATACAAGTTTGGGTTCCTAAGAATTCTACAAACAAATTTCAAGTCTATTGGAACAAGAATAAAAGGACTAAACAAGTTTGGGTTCCAAAGGGTTTGTTTATTCATAATGCTTCTGCCACTAACAATCATGGACCTATAAAAACAAATAGGTCACATAAATCTTTTCCCGTGTAGGTATGGTGGCAGGCTAAGGAACAACAACGGTGTTCTCTGGATTTTGGCTGTTCCAGAAACACAACGGGCAACAAAGCAAAGTTCCTTAGCCTAGTACAAAGGTGACAGAATCACAATGGGCAATCACGAAAAATTATCGTAAAGGTAAAACAGGTGAAGGTATATTAAATGTGATAATCTGCACCATATTCTGAATGAAATCAGCCAAATATAGTGATATTTTAGACTGAAAGAGAAACTCAGATGCAGATTACGCTGGTAATCTAGTTGATAGAAAACCTACGAGTTGAACGTGATTTATGGTGAAACATTTAGTTACTGCATCATTTTTCAAAGAAAATATCTGCATATCTTTCATTGCAAATAACTTTCAAATAACAGAAAATTTTCTCATATAACCCCTTCGAGAAAATAATTGTTTGACCATACTTTCAGATTAGTCATTTTTATTTGATTTTAAATGACAAATTTTGACTAATCCGACTCACTACTAATTATCAAAAAGATAAATAGTGATTGAAAATGTGATAAGTGTTGATATTTTAACATACATTACTCAAGAGAGTATATTTGGAAAATTTCTTTAGGAATTCAGACAAGAGTTATAAAACTTTTTGTTGGGTAAAGATTCCATGATCATTCATATATCTATCATATTTCTATCGACCATTGTTTATCAAATCTTAAATATAGTTGGTCGATATGTGGTACTATAATCAGGGATCATTTGTTTTTTTTTTTGTAAAATTAAATAAATATCCAAAGCATTCACTCTCATTAAAAGTCCTTACGGTTATGCATGAGTGAATTACTTGGATTTTTAATTATGTGCTTCCATGCTCATTTAAAAGTCCTTACGGTTATGCATGTATGGAACGCATATCAAAATTAATTGATTTAATAGACAAGTTGATTCTAATCCCATTTAAAAGTCCTCACGGTCATGCGTGGTTAGAAGATACTTGATTTCATTTTTTAAATTAAATTGGAATACTACTAATCTCATTTAAAAGTCCTAACGGTTATGCATGATTAGTAGATATTCAAATTCCTGATATAAATGTACCACAAGTTGATACAATTGTATGATTTTACATGAACATCATATCCATCATTTCTAAAAGTGGAATTTGCGCCTAACAAGGGTAGTTATGGTTTTTGTTTGATTCTTATTGAAGTTTAATATTTATATTCAATTTGAGTTTAATGTTGGATTAATATCAATCACCTTATCTCTATTTTTTCTCTCACACTATTATTCTTTTTCTGATAACAAAAGAGGGAGAGAAAAGTTAAGATTTTGTCAAATAGAATCAAGAAAGGTCAAATAATTTTCCATTTGCATATAGGCTCATTTATATATTTCTATTTGGATGCATATATGTAGGGGGAGCATCATGTAGAGAGGAAGTATTTAAATAGGGGGAGCAATTCGAGTATATCATTGATCAAATACATTTAACACGGTCAAAATCTTAAATATATGTTTGTTATCATCAAAAGGGGGAGATTGTATGAATATGCGCTTATATGTTTTTGTTTGATGATAATAAACATATATATATATATATATTCGTTTAAATGTATTTGGTAATGTACTATTTTGTTTTTCATAGATTAAATAAATATTTTTTGAATAAAATAAATTACACGGAATTTGAATTCAAACAGAACAAATTACACAGAATTTGAATTCAAACAGAAATTTTATTCAAACAAATATTTATTACAATCTTGAATTGTACAAATTCAAGCTCTCACTATACATATACATTTTTGAATACATCACAATTCAGTTTACATAATTTCCTCACTACATATCACTCACACTCGTATTTTGTCTTCAACTGCATTCCAGTTTGAATCCAGCATCTGAGCAATCTGCAAAAATATTCACTAACGCAGTAAAATTGAAAAAGAAATATTTTTGCAATATAAAATGAAATATGATTCTTGAAAATATGATTTGCCTCAGTTATTTGGGTTGTTCATCATTATTCACATTTGAATTCATCACACACGTACAGTGTGACATGCACAGTGTATCACTGTACATGCCACAAGGCCGTGCACATCGATATACACTTGATAATTTACAGGGACAGGTGAGCACAGGTCAAACCCAAATGAAAAGCCGGGTTCAACTCACGTGCAATCACGACACGAGCACAAGGTCAAACCCGAGTTTTTGAAACTGGATTCAACGCAAGTAAAATTTCAAAAATCAACATGAAATACATGGACTGCAACAATCAAGTAAATACAAAGAACAGTGGAGTAATGGGTGAACAGAACACCATGATATTCAGCTCAATGAATACTGTAACAAATGCAAGCTCGACTAACATAATGCAAACTACAACCCAACAACAACATGCTTGAAGACTACAGCACGACTAAGTATGGCAGTGAAACTCAAGCAAGTGCACAACAAACTCAACCAAGACAAGTGAAGCATCTGTGTCAAATCATAGCAAATGTCAACATGAAGTATATGCAATCCGAAGTAATAAAGATTACAGCAAAATCCAGTGCCAACAGGTACAAGGATCAATGAAGTGAGGAACATGACAGCAGACCAAAGTGCAGACCAAACTACAAAGAACATGGATGTCAAAGGTAATACACAAGTGACAATGCAGTAACAACCAGAATGATACAAGGCAACATGTACAACAAGTTCAAGTGACAACACAGCAGTTTTGAACAAGAAATCCAGAGACCAAGTTCATATGCAAAGTGCAGACTAATCAAAAACATAGTACGCAAATGCTCAAACTCAGGTGGACAACATATCAAATGAACTAATGAATCAACTGCAATGCAACACAAATGTGTTCACATGAACCAAGCTATATACAACCAAAGAAGCAAACTCAAGTAGACAGTAACATGTGTTACAGTGGTGATGCAAGTGAACCAGACAACAACACAAACCAGTGGCCATAACCAGAGGCAATATGCATGCAAGTACACAGTGAAATCGCCACAGTCTCAAACTCAAATGACAGACCGAACCAAGAGTCGAAACAACTCAACATGAGCAGTACCATGGACAGAAGACAATGCCAACAAATATAACAACAGCCAATGTCAATATGAAACCGAAGAACTCAATACAGATAATCAAATCAATTTCAAAAATCAAGTGCGTATCTGTATTCTTTGAAATAGTCAAAGTAATCAAAAAAAATGGAAAGTTTTAATGCCGTGTGACACAAGAAAATCGAACGCAACAAAATTAAAACCGTGAGTATCAAGTCGAGAAACTATATCAGGAAAGAAAAATTTGGAAAGTATCGAATTGATACGAACGAATTCATGCGTCCAGAATTCATATAAATACATCATCCAAACCATCATCGAAAAGTGGGGAAAATCGAATCAAATTCAAACATAAACCCAAGTTAATCATCGGCAAGCAGAGCAATAATCGAATTCAAGCATTCAATCCAGAAAAGCAAAAAGGAAAGTTACATACCAAATTGAAGCTGAGTTCCAGAAGCTCTAATTTCACAATCGAACATCAGAGAAGCAAGAGCATCACAAACCAGAAGCGAAGCCCTAATTCGAGAAAGAAGCTGAAGCCCTAATTCGACAAAGAGATCGGCCATCATGTTTACAGTAGCAAAGGAAAAGAGAACGGGTTGAAGAATAAAAGGGCCGGCCGTGATTAATAAAAAAAAAGAGGGGGTTTTATTTTTTAAAGGGCTTTAGTCTAATTTTAATAGGGTTTAATTTTTTTTTATTTTAGCAAAAATTACGGATTCACGTTTGCATTTTAATTTTTGCTCCTGTTTTATTTTTGAAGTTGTTTTTTCTTTTTCGAGTCAAAAGAATTTGTAAATCACCACCTAGGTTGTAGGTAGTGTCAGATTTTCTAGTTAGAATTAGTTCAGTGAGCAGGGTGTGCGAGTTTGCAAAACTCTATAGGCGGGAGCAGAGTTTGCGAGTAAACGAAACTCTATAGGCGGAGCAGGGTGTGCGAGTCTAATAGAGTGTTTGTGAGCGGGAGCAAAGGTTTGCGAGTCTAGTAGAGTGTTTGTAAGCGGGATACTGTTTAATTCTAATAGAAATCTGGGAATGCAGCAGTAGGCAGGGGTTGCCGAAGCTGGGTAAATTTTGTGTGTGATTTACTTTTCAGCATATTTATTTCTGGAGTTTGTTTTTACGTTTAAATCGAGAAAATTTGTTATAACCCTATTCACCCCCTCTAGGGTTAATCTAGATCCTACAAATTTCAATTGTATTTTTTTGGCATTGTAGGAAAAGTTTCAAGAGGCACGAGCACAGATGCTAGAGGGATCAGATCACGACGAGTTGACCCGCGAGGAGGAAGACCCTATTTTTGACTCCATCATGGATCGGACACAGCGAAATCAGCGTTTTGGTTATGGAAACCAAATGGTAATTTATAAAAATAAACGGTTAACCATAAAATATGGATAAGGATAAAGAAGACCTTTCAGAAGGCTTCCGTATGAATAAAGAGTAGCAGGTGAAGCCACCTTTCGATGGTGTCGAAAGTGTTGTTTAATGCTAGTAAACAAAAGTACATAAGGACTTCAGGACAAGACTTCCGCAAGCATAAAGGAAAGCTAGTTCTGACCGGGACGGTATGTCTATCCCATGAAAGCCAAGGAAAGAATTGCTAATGCACAACGAAGCGACTAGGTACAGGGCCGCCAGGCGCCTTCCAGCTAGGATGGAAGGTTAGTTTCGTAGTCATTCATCATAAAGTGTCAAGGTCTTTTCGCGACCCTACTTCGAGACCTTTCGCCTAAGATAAAAGGGGTAGCTCCACGCGAGAAGTTTCACAAGAAATAGTTCCGCACTCAAAAGACTTCCGCAGGAAAGAAAGGCCATTGTATTTGACTTGATAAGACAAGGCTCCGTAGGAGAGATGCGGCAGCCAACAGAAATCATTCCGAAACTATTTGCCTAAGGACCTTCCGCGATAGATGATTCTACATTGAAAACCTTCCGCAAGAGACAACAAAACACACGTAAATATTACCTTTCGTACCTTCGGAACCTACCCAGGCATGCCTCCGTAGGCCAGCCCTCTTCTTCAGAGACACTTTTTTATAAGACCAGAAGGAAGCTTCCGCATAGAAGAACAGATCACTCGACACAAAACAGCGCTGACCAAGCACTTCAAGAGACCACTTATAACCTTTCGACGGAGTCGAAAGGTCTCCTTTCGCATCAAACAAGTTGTCATTTTGAGCTAAGGAGTCAATGGATCAAAGTTATGGGTGTCGCATTCCTACCTTCCGACGAAGAGGAAAGCATTCAGACATGTTCAAATTGCTATAAGCCAACTATTCGGCGTGGTCGAAAAGTCGCCCTTTCGCACCAAGCTAGAAGGATGCATGTGAAACTAGCCTTCCGACGTGATCATAATGGCTTCTGCGAAAGGGAGCCAACCCGCACCTATAAATAAGACTCCAGAGGTCCCATTTTGGAGATCCGATTTTCCTATTATGCTCTCATTCTACAACTTCTGCTTCCGCTCACTACATTTGTAACCCTAAATTAGAAATCAAATTGGGATTTGCTTCTTAAACTTTGTATCAAGCATCATCATGAGAAAATAAAGATGATTATAGCTTGCGATTAGCTTTGAACTAGGGGATAATCATGATTAGACGTTAATTCAACATCAACCATTGATTATACATGATGTATTTCTTTTACATTTCGTAAGTTATTTCGTTTTAAACGATTCAATAAAATTTCGGCAACACTTCCCCTTTGTTTTCTGTATTGTACATAAATGTGTGTACACAAGAAACAAAAAAGAAAAGTGGCGGCAAAATTTTGTGACCCGTTGAAGACGAAATAACGTACAAAATGTTATTGTTTATTGTGTTTATAACTTGTCCGATACAGAGACAAATCTAGCAAGTAGTGTACCAGATGAATATAAATGTCTGTTTTATGACAAAAACGAATATCTATCTAATGATCATATACAAATTCATATATAATGATCTATACATATGCACAAATTCATGAATTATACATACTTTTCACAATTTAAAGCTAATAAATGAAATAGGTTTTCCATGGGATACTATAAACCATCATTAGGCTATTAGAAAAAATTATAATCATTAGTTAGCCCTAATTTATCAAATTAGGCAAATGTAGATTTAGCTTAAAAATTAGGTTTTTCATAAAAATTAGAGATTATACATGAGATTGGAAGCAATAGAGAGTGATTAAAGAGCCACGCAAGATTTAGAAGCTTGAATTTGGGGTTCGGAAGCTTGAAAATGAGTTTTAAGGATTTCAACGTTTTTTTTCGTTCAGTTGGAATAAGGAAGAAAGGTCTCGGCCGAGACCTGTATAACGCAAATTTCCGACGGCTTCCGACGGCCATTGACGACCCTTTAAAAGCCGTCGAAACCGCCGTCGGAAGCCGTCGCCAATGGTCGTTGGTATTTCAAGCTATTCTTGTAGTGTTGGTAGGTAGTAGGTAAATGATTTGTAGTGCTACTATTGACACTTGCGTTTCTTCTTTGGGCCACCAATACTAATGACCACCCTAAAAAAGTTACAACGTCATTACTTAACACCGTTCCTCTTTTTTTCTTCTTAATAACCTGGCACCCAAAACAATTCAATGCACGTTTTAGTGGCCGATTGTGGTGATCTTTCTTTGTTTTGACTGTGGTGATCTTACTTACTGGGATGTATATTATACTGCTGGGATGTAAAGGTGAAAAACTAAGCAATTAGATGTTGACAACATATTGAAGGAATATATACATGTGTGTATGTACACTTTCAGATACTAGAGCCATTAGATAAATCAAGTAAACACTATCAACTATTCGACTGTACATGTTCATGGGTGACAAAGCCTTCGGCCACAAGGCACCGCCATTAGCATCTACTATTTATCCACTATAGACTGATCAAGAGATAATTTCATCTCCAAAATTTTGAGAAGTACTGGTCAGCCTAATTAACAAACGCATGGCCGTAAGCTACCACGCCTTCATAGTATTGGTCAGCTATTCATAACTGATCTCCTTTTAATTTCATCTCCAAATTTTCGAAGAGCACTGGTCGGCCTTACCCACCACCACACGACCGTAAGTAAACGCTGCTTATTTGTATCGGTCAACCGTTCATAACTGTTAGCCCATTTTTTGGTCAAAACTGGAATATCAACAAATTGGCAAGGAATGTTGGATATCGGAGTTGGAGATCGATTGGAATCAAGGCTGCAATCGAAGTTGGGCACGTTTCCACTACCACCGAATCAACCTTCTTCCTATGCCTACCGAACCATCCAATTCCCCTCACTACCGAACCACCCATCACCAAACCAACCACCGAATCAGCCTACTCACCACCGAACGAGTCCCGCCGAATCACCTCTCCGACCCTCACCGGACCAACTCACAGCCGAACCAAACACCTTCCCCCTACTACCGAACCAATTACCGGTCCAACCCTCACCGGACCAACTCCACCTCCAGGAACGACCGAACCAACTCACTTCACCTACTACCGGACCAACCTCTACCGGACCTCCATGCATCACCGAACCAAGGACTTGCCGAACCAGCACTGCCAGGCCAGATTGCATCAGCCCAGGCCCACCAGCAGCTATATACATCCAAGACCCCTGCCTCCAGCCTCACTCTATAAATAGAGAGGCAGGGGTACAACAATGGGGGACAAGTTTGAGAGCTTAAGCACGGAAGGAACTTTCAAACAACTTTCATACACTTGTACTGAAGGCTTTGTACTTGTAATCTGATCGGAAAAGGAGAATAACATATAAAGTGGACGTAGACACATTCTGGCCGAACCACTATAAATCTTTGTGTCTTTTACAGTTTAGTCCCTGCTTTTTACGTATTTGCATAAACCACTCACTACGAACAACATAAAATCAACTAATTTGCTGAGATCTGTGATTTGTGTTTGAATATTGCTGATTTGTATTCATACACTGGTGCTTTCACGGTATTTAGGGTTTGTGGCCAATTTTGGCGCAAACACTTTGGCGCTTTCACTGAGAAGGACTAGCACCCACTGCATCAGATAGAAGTTTGGATTTGGAAGACAATGGCTAGGCAAAACAGTAGAAGGCTAAGGGCTGAGAGAAGCCAATAGGAAGGAAGTCAACAAGTATCCTCCGGAGGTGAGGAAGTACCAGCTTCGATCTACATAACCCGGGATGAAATGGAAGCCATAACAAATTCACTGCAAGAGAGGTTGTTGAAGAGTCAACAGGAGATGATGCAGGCTTTCTTGGAGCAAATGAGAGCTGCAGGGGCCCAGAACTTAGAAACAGCTACAGCAGCCGTGGATGCAGGACAAGGAGCTAGGTTTATGGAACCCAATGGAGGACAGGATGCAGAGCCAGAGGGCAATCGACAAGGTCTTGGGGGCAGGCCCGCAGGATCCAACACAGGAGGACCTTTGGAAGGAGTTCAACAGGCTAGAACCTATGTTGCTGCTAATGAGCCACATGAAGAGTATGTACTGGAATTCCCTCGGGGGCAACCCCCGACAGACAATGCTGGATTGGTAGATATAATCAGGAAGACTGTGCGAGGTAGTTTGACCAACGGAGACTTGGAAGGAGTGAATAGGAGTCCGTTTGCTTGGGAAATAAGGATGGCTCAGAATCCACCTAAGTTTAAGCTACCTAGCGTGGAGGTATACGATGGCAAGACAGACCCTACGGATCACTTGATGAAGTACACCAGACACATGGAGGTGCTGGGGGCATCGGAGGAAGTGATGGCCCGATGTTTCCCTTTGTACTTAACGGACTTAGCTGCGATGTGGTTTAGGCAGCTGGGAGAAGGATCTATCAGGACTTGGAGAGAATTGGTGGAAAGGTTTTTGGGACAGTTTCGGGTTCATGTCAAGAGACCGAAGAACGTGATGACATTGACATCGGTAAAGCAAAGGATCGATGAATCGCTTAGAGCCTTTCTAACTCGATTCAGTGCCGCAGTTGCTTCGGTGGATCGGCCCGATCCATCGATGATTTTAATGGCAGCAGTATCAGGAGTCAGGGAGAACTCGGATTTCAAGGTAACTCTGATACGAGATCCCCCACGGGATCTCGACGAATTCTTTCACGAGGCAGAAAGGTTCCTTCGGCAAGAAGATGCGAGTACGGATTTAAAGTTAAAAAAGGTTAATGCAGTGGAGGTTGGGGGACCATCCAGCAAAGGTTTGGATAAAGACAAAGGAAAAAGGAAGTTGGACGGTGGTTCTGGAAATGCTAGGAAGCAATGGAAGGATCCAAAGTTTTCCACATACACAGGATTGAACGAGACGCTGGAGCGGATATACCTGGATATTCGAAATCGCCTTCACTACCGGAGGCCGGCTAGGAGAGAACCAACAGAACGGGAAAGGACATCAGGAAGGCACTGTCTCTTCCATGATTTGGATGGACACGACACCAACAGCTGCAGGCACTTAAAGGACATAATTGAGGAGCATGTAAGGAATGGACAGCTGCCACAATATGTTGGACCTCGGAATGCAACGGCGAGGCAAAAGCAACCGCCGCCTACCTCAAGCTACGATGGTGGGAGGCCCAGGAATGATGGTCGGTTGATCATCCATTGGCCAGGTTAATATAAAATAAGTAGCAAACTATTGGCAAGCAACCAAGTCATTTACACATGTACGGGGACGGAGATAGCCCCTAGGCATGCTCTGAATGATGATAAACTGCAATGCTATGGTTTGTGAAATTTATCTTTTGCTTTTGGATTGGACACTGTTTTTCTTTATGGTTTTCGGTTTTGGAGCTTGGATTGAGCTCGTGGTTTTTCTTGCTTTTTGATTTGGATTTTCCTTTGGATGATTGTTTTTGGTTTTGGATGATGGTTTGGATTTCTGGTTTTCTGGTTTTGGATTTGGATTTTGGATTTGGATTTTAGATATGGGTTTTGGATTGGATTTTGATTGGATTTTTATCTGATTTTCGATAAACGGTCGTCGGTTATGGATTATGCTGACAAGGGGTGAGTCGCTTTACCCGAACGTGGTAAATTGACTCATTCAGGTCGTCGAGTATGGACTATGCTCGGCAAGGGTCCGGAGTGACTAGGATTCGGCCTAGGACTTAGGCCCTGTATTATCAATTGTTATTTTCAGGTCGTTGAGTATGGACTATGCTCAACAAGGGTCCAGAGAGACCAGGATTCGGCTTAGGACTTAGGCCATGGCATTGTACAGCGTACGGGGACACTGGGCCAAGGTCGTCAAGTGTGGATTACGCTTGGCAAGAACCCGGAGAGGTTAGCTCAGCGCCTAGGGACACTGGGCCAAGGTCGTCAAGTGTGGATTACGCTTGGCAAGAACCCAGAGAGGTTAGCTCAGCGCCCAGGGACACTGGGCCAAGGTCGTCAAGTGTGGATTACGCTTGGCAAGAACCCGGAGAGGTTAGCTCAGCGCCCAGGGACACTGGGCCAAGGTCGTCAAGTGTGGATTATGCTTGGCAAGAACCCGGAGAGGTTAGCTCAACGTCCAGGGACACTGGACCAGGGACATCAAGTATGGATTACGCTTGGCAAGAGCCCGGAGAGGTTATGGATTTGGATATCGACCCGGAGAGGTCCTGGATTCGGTTATTGGCTATTGGACAAGGATGGATTGGTATTCGGTTGTCGAGTTCGGACGGATATGGAATTGGCTAAGGCTTTGATTATTGGATTTGGAATTGGACATCGGCTCGGAGCAGTCAAGGATGATATACTCTGGCAATATGTATTTGGACTTTGGATATTGGACTCGGAACTATTCAAAACACGCCTTATTATCACAAGGCATGTTTTGGGGGGCAAAGTGTTATCCCATTTTTTGGTCAAAACTGGAATATCAACAAATTGGTAAGAAATGTTGGATATCGGGGTTGGAGATCGATTGGAATCAAGGCTGCAATCGAAGTTGGGCACGTTTCCACTACCACCGAATCAACCTTCTTCCTATGCCTACCGAACCATCCAATTCCCCTCACTACCGAACCACCCATCACCGAACCAACCACCGAATCAGCCTACTCACCACCGAACGAGTCCCGCCGAATCACCTCTCCGACCCTCACCGGACCAACTCACAGCCGAACCAAACACCTTCCCCCTACTGCCGAACCAACTACCGGTCCAACCCTCACCGGACCAACTCCACCTCCAGGAACGACCGAACCAACTCACTTCACATACCACCGGACCAACCTCTACCGGACCTCCATGCATCACCGAACCAAGGACTTGCTGAACCAGCACTGCCAGGCCAGATTGCATCAGCCCAGGCCCACCAGCAGCTATATACATCCAAGACCCCTGCCCCCAGCCTCACTCTATAAATAGAGAGGCAGGGGTACAACAATGGTGGACATGTTTGAGAGCTCAAGCACGGAAGGAACTTTCAAACAACTTTCATACACTTGTACTAAAGGCTTTGTACTTGTAATCTGATCGGAAAAGGAGAATAACATATAAAGTGGACGTAGGCACATTCTGGCCGAACCACTATAAATCTGTGTGTCTTTTACAGTTTAGTCCCTACTTTTTACGTATTTGCATAAACCACTCACTACGAACAACATAAAATCGACTAATTTGCTGAGATCTGTGATTTGTGTTTGAATATTGCTGATTTGTATTCATACACTGGTGCTTTCACGGTATTTGGGGTTTGTGGCCAATTTTGGCGCAAACAATAACTAATCTTTTGTTAATTTCATCTCCATCCTTTTGTCTTTCACTGTTCAGACCTATTCAACCACTAATGTTTTCAAAATGTCGGTTGTGAATGACCGTGCTCCTATTACTTGTTGCTAAAAAAACGAACATTTGGCATCGCTAAAGAAATTAAGCATGCAAAGACTAATCTATTTGCAAAACAAGACATATAAGTTATACGAAAGAAACCCTAAAATTCAACAACTTACATTGACATTCTCTATTACAACATCATCAAATATAATGTCCTCCAAGTTTTAATCATCCAAAGGATTAGAAGAAAGACATTAAGCAATAGAAAACCCTAGACAACATTTCCTAAAAAGCAATAAAGAACCCCAAACAACATGAAAAAAAAGCATCTTTTTTTTATCTTTCCCTTCCATTGTTTAACAGGCAAAATAGAGTATTTCTTTTTCTAGGGTTTTGGGTTTGAATTTCTAGATAAGTACGTGCTATTTTGAGAAGAAGAGTTATGGCGATAAAGGACTAAATGAAAGGATATAATGTGGTGGCCAGAAGTGTACACAAAATAGTCATTTCAATTAAATTTTTAAAGGTGGCCAGAAGAGGAAATGGTGGTGTCAATAGAAGCATACATGATTTGCGCTCATTTTTCCATTCAACACTTGCTCTTGAATGAATTATAGATCCAATTTCATGTGCTTTGTTCTCGAATGTAGAATAAGATTTGATGTTAGTAGTATAGTGCTTAAATCATCACACTATATTACTAGTTTCTTGGTTATTTTGATTTTAAGTTTGCATGGTAGTGATTCAATCCACGTTATTTCTGCTGTTGCACTTGCTATTCTTCTAAACTCTGCTTTAGTGCCAGATCTAGAAATTATAGATTGCTTTTTAGAACATCAGGATATTGGAATTTATCCTAAGTAGATGCAGTATCCAGTGGTTGATTTTCTATCATTTAGCATCTGCAAATTCATTTATATTGATATTATTGCATGCTTTAAGAACTAAACCATGATTCATTGTTTCTCTTAAATATCTCAGAATTCTTTTAACCACCTTTCAATATTCACTCAGAGGAGTTTGCATGAACTGACACACTTTATTCATGCCGAATGCTATCTATGGTCCGGTTATTGTACCATACTGAGCTGCATCCATTATGCTTCTGTATTGTTTTTCATTTATGATTGATTCTCCCTGATGCTTTGATAAATTTAGACTGCTGAACATTGGTGTAGAAAGTGGTTTAACTTGATCCATTTTTGCTTGGTTCAAAATTTCTAAAAAATATTTCCTCTGACATAAGTGAATTTCTATATTTGATACTCTTCTTACCTCTATTCCTAGAAAGTATTTGAGATCTCCCAAATCTTTGATTGAAAACTGTCTATCCAATTGATGTACAAGACTGATGATTTCACTTTCATTATTATATGCAATTATAAAATCATCAACGTATATCATAATATATATTGCTATTTCATTGCTGAATTTGTAAATAGTGAGTTATTAGACTTAATTGGTTGATAGTTCAACTCAATCAAGGTTACTTTGGGCTTGTCAAACCAAATCCTTGGTGCATACTTTAGGCCATAGATAGCCTTATTTAATTTGCACACCATTCTTTGTTGTTTGCTTGTTTAAATCCACATGGTTGTTTCGTATATATTACTTCTTGTAGTTCACTATTTAGGAATGCATTATTCACAACTAATTTCCTAATTTTCCAGTTGTTATGTATTGCAATAGTTAAACAGTATTCTAATTTTTGTGGGCTTGACAACGGGTGAAATTTTTTCTATGAAGTCAAATCCATATTGTTGAGTATAACCTTTTGCTACTAGTCTGGCTTTGTGCTTAAGTATTGTACCATTGTTATTTTTCTTAAGTCTGAAAGTCCACTTTCACCCTATTATGTTTATGTTCTTAGGTGTTGGCACAAGATTTCATGTCTTATTTTTATTTGTAAAAGCATTGAATTCTTCTTCCATGGCCTTTTCCACTTTTCACACTTTGTTGCTTGCTCATATGTTTCTGGTTCTTCGAATTCTAAGTCTATAGTATATATCTTGGGTTTGAATATACCACCTTTTTCTCTTGTAATCATGTGACTGGAATTGATTCCAGTGGCTCTTGTTGAGGATTGGATGAATGAACTTCTTCCTATTCTTGATGAGTGCTCTGTGATTGATTGCAACTATGTTGAGGAGTTGGGTGTTTTGATGAATTTTTTTGCCCATGACCTAGTTTAGAGTTAGACATGGTATGTTGTGGACCAAATTCATTCTAAGCCTCTTCAACTTGCTTTCAGCAACTTTATCTTGCCACAAAGGTTGAACTAGTATTGAAACTCCGGGGTTGTAAATATTTTGAGTAGTTTTCGCTGTTGCACGGTTGAAAGGGAAAATTGCTCTTATAAGGACAAATAGTTATGTGAATTATACCCTTTCTTTGAAAGAAATCGTTGATGGGTTTGTATTCAGTTCCACCATCAGTTTGTATAATCTTGACTTGATGTTTTGTCTGCTTTTTTGCTTGAGTTATGAATTATAGCATTACATTACAAGTTTCTGACTTTGTTTTAAGAAAGTTAATCTAGGTATACCTAAAGTAAGCATCAACAAAAGATACATAATATTTAAAACCATAGTCAAAATAGATGGGTGCTGGACCCAATAGGTCGGTAGCAATGAATTCTAAGGTTTGTTGTATTTAGTTTGAGAATCAGAAAAGGTAAGCATATGACTTATACGCATTTGACAAAATATGCACAAATAGGGTAATACAATATTTTTAATGGGAATTTTATTATTAGTTAGAATCCGTTTTATAATATTTGCATTAGGATGACCTAACTTGTGATGCCACATATCAAAATTACTTTTACTCCTTTAAGTTTGAGTAACTTCGGAAAAATTACAACATTTTTCTTTATAACTAGAACTTCTAGAATCAATAAAATTGAACTTTCCTAATCCCTTGTGTGCTTCATCATGCAAATATTTTTTAGTTAGTATATCTCTAACAAAACAATATGTAGGATGAAACTCAAAATATATATTAATATCATTTGCAAACTGTGACACACTCATAAGATTTTTCTTAATTTGTGACACCCTGAGTAAATTATTTAGATAAAATTGAATTTTGCCTCTAATGCAGGCAATTCCAATATGTATAATCTTAATAGACTCACCATTACCCATATGTATGAATTGATTACCTCTGTACTTTTTTTTGTCAGGATTCGTATTGTCAAGATACTTGTAACATGATTTCTCTGCACCAGAATCAGGGTATCAACTCTCATCATGAATGTCTTCAAGCTTTGCTATGTCATTCAGCTGATAAATTCTTGAACCATCTGTTTTATTTCTTGATTCTGGTTGCATACTGGCTACATTTGCACTGTGGTTATAACTTCTTTGAGTATTGGTAGAAATTTGTTGGTTTGGTGTATAGTTAGCATCAAATCTGAAATAACACTTATTTGCAGCATGACCATATTTCTCACATATTTTACATCTCAATCTATTATTTTTGTTATTCCATCTACCTCATCTACCTCTTGCTCTAAAATTATGACCACCTCTTTGATAATTTTGATTATTAGTACCTCTATCTTAATTTCTGGTTCTTGATTGTGATGTAGAATTGATGGTCATATCAGAGTTTTAAGGGTTTCTATTGTTCAATTCTACCTTCATATGCTAGAAGAATAGAATGAACATACTGTAGTATAGGTGTAGTTTCTCTTGATGAGATAGGTGCAATTAATAACTGCTTCATATTCTTCGTCCAATCTATTCATAATTCTTAACACATGCATTGCATCTGAAACTTTATGCACTGATGTTTCAAGAAGATCACAATATGTCTTCATTTTGATAACATACTCTCCCATGGGCATGTTGTCATTCCTTAAATTTTGCATTTGCCTTTTGTAATGCATCACCTTGACTACTGATTGAGAGTTTAAAATTTGCTCTATTGTCGTCTGTATCTCACATGCTGACTTACATCCAATTATTTGTGGTAGCAAATTTGAAATTATTGATGATAATAACTAAGAACTGAGTAGGCTATCTTGTCTTGAATGTTTTATAAATTCTTTATTACCGATCATCTTTCCTTCGGTGTCTTCAATGAATCTTGCAGGGGTTGATGCAGTTCTGTAGATAAATTCCTCCAATCCATAGCATTTAATTGCAGTTTCAATTTGAAACTTCCACAACATGAAGTTACTTTCATCTGGCTGAATTATAAACAGTTGACTCTATGGACTGATTATGGTTTTTAGACCTTCATTAGTGGATTGTTGCAGCAAGTTTGAGGTTCTTGGAGAATCTGATGATGTGGAGTTATTGTTTGAACTTTCTACCATTTTGAAACAATGGCACTTAAATAGTAAGGGTAATTAAAAATCAATCAAATGATGAAAAGCTTTGCAACAAAGGCTTTTCCAATAAATAAAAGTTGCAGCCAGAGGCTAATAAGTGATGTAAATGCTGATAGTAGTCTCTTGGCAAGGCACAAATGCTTATCTTGTTAAAAAATGCAGATTCTTGACAAAAAACTGAGGGTTCTTGATCGAATAAGATGGCTTCTTCAAGTGATGACTGCAATTTAGTTGTAAAAACCGATGAAGAGCCACCGTATAGCCGAAGTATCAGGTGATGAGGTTATATTCTGATGATCTTTAGGCGAGGCACAACTGTTAGGCTTTAAGGTGCTCTGATGCCATGAGTAAAATATGAAAAAATATGGCCATGAATAAAATATGAAAAAATATGGAAGAATTGATGATTTCATAGTTTACATGAATTGAATTGAATTTTATTACGATCAGAATGATACAGAATTAATACAAGTACGTGTTGTTTACAATGTATTTATATTGGCTGTTGATAACGGTTCAATACATATACGGGTCGGGCGCACTTTTGCTCTCGTATATGATTTCATATATTAATATCCCCACATACTCTTTGCTGCTTTCATTTCATTAACTTGAATGAAACATGATTTATGAACATGCCAATATTGAAAACGAGATGTAAATTTGATAGAAGAGCAAAATATATAGTTGTGTGTGTGTGCGTGTGTGTGTATGCCCATATACACTATGCTGCTTTCATTTCATTAACTTGAATGAAACATGATTTATAAACCTGTCATTATTGAAAACGAGATGTAAATTTGATAGAAGAGCCAAATATGTAGTTGTGTGCGTATATACATATATGTATGTATATATACACACACATATATATACATACTACATATACATACATACATATATATATACACACACACATATAATGGCGACAACCATATACTAGCTCTGACTTGTGGAAGAGTTTGAACATGGTATCCAAAAAGCTCTACATAATACGACATATTTAATGTTGATTAGCTAAAATGATGTTGACGAAACTGATCTAAGCTTTAGATGGAGAGCATACCTGTAAATATTGTGTTAGGCGATAAGATATTGCATAAATATTTATGAACCATTAAGTTATGTGCTAATAAGGTTTAATCAAAAAGCAGATTTCATTTTGAGTACAAGTAAGATAGTAAAACTATAAACAGCACTAATGCAAGCTGCATAACATACTATTTTGCATATATGTAATCATGTAGCTCCTTAAACAGTGTGTATTATGTGTAAAAGTGCATCCTATCATACAACAAATAGGCGATATTTATTTAAATCATTATACAATCACATAAACGAGGACATACACATAAATTTTACATCATGGACACCCAAGAAATATATGTCGTATTCAAACACATCATATATTAGAAATTTTAAATGTGATTTTTCATACGCGATGATTCAATGATATTGGACTACACAATGATGAAAAATCAAAACTCATGAATAATTGAGTGCAAGATGGTACAAAAAAGTTTAAAAAGTAAAACTAAATATTCATGTTTTATATAAAATATCTAGCACTATTAATAAAATCAAAAACTAAACTTAAATTTTTGACTTAAAACTAAAAAAGAAGACCATGGTAAATATATTTTTTGGTGCCTTTTTCAAAATTTGTAGTCTATTTCAATCTAACTTCAAAAGAGAATGATTATAAATAAAATGGATTAAACCACCATTATCAACAAGAATGTCAATGATCACTATCCAAATGTTAAGACAGCTACCTTGAGTTGGCGATAGAAGTTTTGAGTTTTAATCTCTAAGCATACATTAAAACCAACTTAAAAATCTATATCAACAAGAATAAAAAGGAGAACAAAATGACAAAAAATAAAAAACCGATGTCATTTTAGTTGCTAGAAAAAGCAATGCCTGTGATCCACTTTAGTTCAACTGATTTGACCATTGCTACACCTTTTTTTTTATGTCCACTAATTTTTGAGTTTGGCTTTAGTGAAAGCTTATGGGTCTAACTGAATCTTATATTTTTAAGTAAAAAAAACTATTACTCATATTTTCTACAAAATATTTAGCACCTATTAATAAAACCAAAAACCAAAATTAAATTTTGGCTTAAAAGTAAAAAAAAAAAGAAAAAAAAGACCATGATCTATGTATAATTTGACGCTTATTCCAAAATTTGTTGTCTATTTCAATCTAGTTTTAAAAGAGAATGAAAAGAAAATTAAAATGAATAAAATCACATAACAATGTCAATGATCATTATCTAAATGGTAAGACGTCTCTTGAGTTGGTGACAAAAGTTTTGAGTTTGAATGTCTAAGCATACATTAAAACTAATTTAAAAATCTACATCAACAAGCGCAAAAAGGAGAACAAAATGATCAAAAAGAAAAATGTGGATTTAGTTGATAGAAAAAAGAGTTTTGACAGAAGTAGTAGAACTAAGTGATTTTTCTATATTCATTTTCCGATTCAGGTTTCATGCTTGAAAGAATTAAAGCAAAATGATAAACCAACACCAAAGTTAAGCATCAGAAAAGGAAAAATTGTTTTCTAGTTTTTATTCCAAAATAAAAACAAAAAATTGCAGTGGGGTCCACAGACCACACTAGGCCTATGGAGACATCCTTACTGATGGCTAGTTCGACAATATAGGTAATTCACCGAAGGTTAACAGAAGATTCATGTAAACTGGATTTGGAAAACTCATGTACATTTTTATTTAATAGAATACTCCTTTCATCTCTAAAATTTATATTTGTCAACAACTTCTACGCCATAGTCAAATGTTTTATAGATTATGAATTCGAGCTACTGAAACATCATAATGATTGCTCTTCTTGAATAAAGTATCACGTGGAAAATAGACATAAAGACAAACTTTGAAAAAAAATAGGCTCAAGCACAACAAGTTTCATTTTTATACTGAAGAACAAACTTTGAAAATAATTAGGCTGAAGGACAATACTAGTTTGAACTAGCATGTATTTTGTATAGTGTAAAAACTAAATTAAATGCTAGTTAGAACTAGCATTTTGTATAGGGTAAAAACTGGCCTAATTTTTTCTAAAATTTGTCCTTCAGTCAAAAAATTAATCTTGGTGTCCTTAAAACAATTTTTTTATCAAAATTTGTCATTTTTCCTAATTCCCTCAAGTATCACACTTGTTATAAAAAACTTTAAAATTTATACTTTGCATTTGTAAATGACTATTTCGTTGCACTATGGTTGGGTTTGAACTTTCTACAAACAAATTTGCTACATATTTATGGGTTTTTTTTTGGTGATTTTGTTCTTATTTCAACGATTGAGTCATTTCAAAATTAATTATGTTTTAACATATTGTATTAAAATAACTATTTGAACCAAATAAATATACCAGAAATAATCGTATCGCTTCATGCGTCATGTGCATGCGAAAAGTTATTCACAAGTATACATTGTAAGCATATAAAATGAACGCTAATTAATAAGCAATCGGATATAATTCAAAGTAGCTTTTAAGTGACAATAAAGTCAAATAAAGCAAGAGGAAGAACTCCCCTAAAACATTGTCTTCACTTAGCACCATATTTCACGATACGTTAAAAGCATTTCTAAGGCACTCCCAATATAGCACTAATATTGACATAATTTCCATAGTCATTGTATAAGGATTATAAAGCAACTTTTCTGCTTTTTGACTTACAAAAGTGGATTCGGGAGTAGAAAAATATCAATCAAATAAAAAATATTAAAATCCAAAAATTTCAAGCTAAAACTTCTAAATTCGAATCTGCAATATTCAAACTAAAGTTTCAAGATTTTAATTTGGAAACTAAAATTCCAAAATTTGAACTTTTACATTAAAATTTTTAAAGATTAAAATTTTTGAAAATTAAATTTATATAGTCAAGAATTTCTCAAAAAAAGAATTTTTAAATTAAAAAAACAAAATTTGAATTATCATACTCTTTAATTTCAAAATTCAATATTTCAGAATTTTTTTCACATATTGGAATTCAAAGTTTGAATTTTTAAATTCATAAATTAAAATTTAAAATTTTGAATTATCAAAATTTTAAATTTTACTTTTCAAGATTTCAAAATTTTCAAATTCCAAATTTGAAGCTTTAATTCAAAAATTGAAGTTTCAAATGTTTAAACTTTCAAATTCCATACTTTCAACTATCAAGTTTTCAATTATTACAATAATCAACTTTACAAATTTGAATTTCCAAGTGTTTCCAAAAATCAAAAGTTTCAAAATTTTAATTTTAATTTTAAATCCTGAAATTCAAATTGATTTTCCATATTTTTGAATTTTCAAATATTAAATTTTCTAATTTTTTTCTTTTTTAAATTTCATATTTTGAATTTTCAATATTACAAATTTTCAAAATTAGTGTTTTTAAAATTCGAAACTCAAAATTTAAAAAGTATAATTTTGAAATTCAAAAGTTAAGGATGTAGTTGGTTTACTTTTTTTAGTTTCGAGTTTTCGTCCATACAAAAATGCGCACGACGTATGTATATTGTGAAAAAAGACCAATATAAAAAACGAAGTTAACATAGAAAATAGAAAACAATTTTTTTTATATTTTGTGTTTCAAGAAATAATGGAAGCACGAGAAACAATTCATCTTCTGTCTCCCTACATCCCCTCCGTCTTCCTTCCACCCTCTTCGCCGTTTCTCCACTTTTCTCATATTTTATAATTAATGTTAAAAACTCAAAACACAAAATACAAAATAAATAAATGGGCCCTAAAATGTCGATATATGAATTTTTAGAATTCAAATTATAGGATTTGAGTTTTTGAAATTTGTATGTTAAAATTTTCAAATTTATAATATTTGAAAGTTAAATTTCAAAGCCATATATTTACTGTTTGAATTTTTAAATTTTTAAATTTTAATTTTAGTTAAATTTTGTTTTTAACATATAAATCCAAAGTTTGCTATTTGAACATTTTGACCTTTTGAGTTCTTAAAGGCAAAATGGCCTATTAAATAAGCAAAAGCACTCTTGATTTTGGATTCCGAAGGTGCCCATTTAATGGGCGCCTGAACATTAGATGCCCATTAAATGGGGGCCTAAACATCAGATGCCCAAAAAATGGGCACATGCCTTTCCCCCCATAAAAAACTTCTCCTTCTGCCATTTCCCCCCATTCTTCTTGTCATTTTTCAAGCCTCCATTTTCCAGATGTCTACTTTTTGGTTGTGTTTCCGTTATGTTATGGTATGATTACACTGCAAATATGAATCCCTGCATCTAACGAATAGCTAGTCAGGCTCCCGAGCAGTTCTTATGATGAGACGATGGGAGATAGTTCAGTATATACAGTAGCTCCCTTAGTGTTAGACGGTGGAGGCTAGGTCGCAACTCAACATGTGTGGTCGCGGTAACTACATTCAGAATCCTTGGGCCTCTTAGTGGACCCAACTTGTAGATGCACGCCTTATGGCGGACGACCATCCCTTGATGATCACATATTCATCATCCAGACAAAGAATCACTTTGCACACACCTGCATTCTTACCTATGTGGTATCTGAGTGAGAGATGTGCATATCATACGATAGGCGATCGTCGTATACCAACCAATCCATTATCATGCGAGGACATGTTTGACAAACACAGGATGATTGGTGATCTGAATCTGCTTTCTCTTCGATAAGCTGGATAGGTGGATACTAGATTATGTCTGTTGGTCAACTTCAATCATATAGGCCCTTACATCTTAACCGGGAGAGTTTAGGTACCACAGTTTTCATTCGATCATATTCCTTCATAGTTCTCCCATGCTCCAATGCAGTTGGAGCATAATTATACTCTTAGGGCTTATTATGTCATTGGTACATTGATTGAGCAGCCCATAATCCTTTCAGAGCAGCATGACATTCCTTCTATGTCTTTGGTCAGGTTATACCCTCCATATGAGGTGCTTATTATTAGTTATGTGCATTTCATCTTCTATTTTAAACTAAGCTGCTTACGTGTCATGTTATTTGTTTGTTTAGTATGCATCTAGATTGAATCAGTCCAGACTTTCATTTGATGTGACGTGAGATATGATGCTCACGCATACGCACACCCAGCATAGGATGTACATGCAGCATAAACATATGTTAGAGGTATAGATAGATAAGCTGACTACTACACTTCTGTATACAAGCTTTACAGACCATCAGACGAAGATGGTGTTGGGTGGTATTGTTAGGTATGGTTGTGGTGATGCTGGAGGGGTATTGATTAAGGTTATGGTGATGAGGACAATGTTGATGACAATGATGATGATGATGATGATGATTATGATGATGATGATGATGATGATGATGATGATGATGCTGATGGAGGTGATGATGTTGAGGATGATGAGACGACGATGATAATAGTGATGATGATGATGCTACACCATTAAGGCGACGATGAAGATGGAGGTGGTGATGATGATGCACGATGATGATAATGATGCTGCATCATTGGGTTATACCCTCTAAAAGGTCTAATGGATCATATTTGGAATTCTTATGAGAGTCGGTAGTTAACTTCCAAATCACATAGTTTAATTATTTCCTTGTCTTTTTATGTGCGTAATGTAGTATAACATGCTATAACTATGCTATTTATAATCTTAGTTGACTTTGTTTAATTAAAACTATTTTCTTAAATCATGAATTCATTGAACAAAACGATAAACCAATTAACATTTCAAACATACATAATAGTACATAATTTAGAACAACAATTAAAGATGTAGTTTGCTTTTACTCAATTATATATGTTTTGTTCCAGATCTACTCTCAACAACGTGTTGTTTATATTCCATCTAACACTGCAATGAAAGTGGATTCATTCTTGTCAGATCATTTTCCATAACCATAGTCAATTAACGTCGATACTCTATCTCGAACCTCGCTTTTTCAATTGAGGTCAATTCTTTTAACATGACCAGCTTCTCCACATTACCTTTTGACGTTCATCATTTTCTCTCACATGTTTCTCATTTGTGAGGGTTATTCAAGAATCAATCTAGGCTTGAACAATAATTTTCTTCTTAGCTGCCCGCTGCACCATCGGTCTAGCATCTTCATCCTTTCCATCTTCTGCTTCATCAACTTTTTTTTTTGGGTCAAAGTCGCAATCCATACCATAAGTGGTTCCTAGACTGGAATTATCAGTTAACTTTGACATATTTTTCTTACCCTTCTGCTTTGATTGGACATCTCTTAAGGACATTGTGTTATTGGAGCTCCATTTTTGATGATTGGTAGGCAAGTCATAGCAGTTTGCAAATTGATAACAGTGAGGTTTTTTGCAGTTATTTTACCTTGAAAATAATTTCAAGAATCGATCATTCGCCATTATCTTATACAACCAACAATTAAGAAGAATAAATATGATATGAAGTTAATTACGAAGTGATAATTTTTAGAAACGTACCAGCTTAGCTTGGCCTCCCATTCCACCAGGATTTTCATTTTTATTTTGTAAATTTGACACTCATAATACAACATTTGTCGATTAATCATTCCAATCAAACAATAAGTACCGACATCGACCATGTCTTCTCAACATGTTTTTGGTTGTATGCATTCATTACTTTTTCCCAAAATGTTTCTCCACTTTAGTCATTTTCCTTCACCGAGTCATTCGAAAAGGGATAGTAGATTACACTAAGATCCTTGTCTTCTTCGCTATTCCATGTAACGGAGGAGTGAAAGCTTAGAGGACGAGCACTATGTGGAAGAGCACTATGTGGAAGAGCACTTTAATTAGGTTGTGAATCCAATTCCCAATTATCCATATTCAACGCTTCAATGTAAGATTGGAATGAATGAGACATACTTTGTTTGTGCTGAATTTTAGAAAATAGTTTAAGAGCAGAAGAATTGTATGTTTGGTATTGTTAAATGTTTGAATTTATAAGATGAATTCTAAAAAATGACCATTTATAGCTATTGAAATGGAGTCGAATTCTAAAATATGACCATTTATAGCCGTTGAAATGGAGCCGAATACTAAAATATAACCGTTTATATTCGTTGTTCATTCGGAAAGTAGTCGTTGGGATCTTTTCTGGATTTATGGTGGAGAATATATCGAGAGCTCATTTAATGGGTGCTCAATGTTCAAGCACCCATTTAATGGATGCCCAAGATCAGGCACATATTTTACGGGCGCCTGAATGTTGAACGCCCACTAAATGGCCGCCACACCCAATTCAGTAATATGAATTGCAAATTGAACATTCACCTGATTGTTTAGTGGTGATCTAACTCTTGGGACCTGCAAACTGAATTATTCAGCCCTGAATGAGAGCAATTGGGAATGCTCTTAACAACTAATGATCAGCCTATTTATTTTTTTACACTTTCAACGTAACTAATAAATTAAGAATAATATATTTGAAATTCCAAAAAAAAGATATGGATACGAATATGATAGTATGTGAATTGGAAAACTATTCGTCCGACTTTTATCAAAATAATAGTTGTGATTATGCACTTTACCACATAAAATGATTGATATCTACTATTTTATGATAGTAATAGTTCATACTATGCATGTATAAATGAATATTTTCTATCCAAAAGTGATTATTATCATTGTATTTTTTTTTATGTTAGCGTTACTTCTAAAAAGAGTTACGTTGATAAAAAAAATCCATCTTTTTTTATTAATTATGAGATAAGCGGTTAACTATACGATATCTTTTCCGTATTCGCAGATATGGATATCCGATATCTGAAAATGATTTCGGATGGATGTGGACATGACACAATCTGCATATGAAAGTATTCGTTGACATACCTAACCCTTAGTATTAAGAATTCTGAATCATATGGATTGACTTATTCCATAGAAAGACGCTTATTGCATTTGTGTTTTAAGCATCTATTAAATAAGCATTTGAATCAAAGGTATAAGCTCGTGAAATTAAGGCGTTTATTTAATAAGAAACTTTTGTAAACCACTCTCTTTAAGTTTAAAAATACACAGTCGCCCCTCCTTAAAAACCAATTAGAAAAACACCCCTCTTTTAGTTTCAATCGGAATGCACATATTTGCAGTTTCTTGAACTGCAAATATCTTCAGTAAAAACTACAATCATTTGAAGTTTGCAAAATATATTCAAAAAAATATTTTTGTACAAAGAAACCTATAATTAAACGAAGATTTTATTTTGAAAAAAAACCAAAAAAATTATTTAAAATAATTTCATGAAGTGTAATTTAAAACATGTTTTTGATGAAGATTTTTCGTGCATCAAACTTGAGAAACAAGGGGTGGATCCAAATTTCCATTATTTAATAAACGTTTGTGCACCAAGCACTTATAAATGCGCCCGAAGCATAGAAGCTTGTTTTATAAACATCGAAACCAACGCCTATATAATACTATCATTTTTCTCTTTTTCACTTTTGTTTTCTAGCTTCTTAACAAATTAATGTTGAAATATCACCGCGTTTGACCAAAATTGCTAAGTGATTAGTTCCTAAATTGATACATAACGAAGCTAGTCCGCTAAACAATGTTCTAACACTTGAGACGCCGATTGATGATTTACAAAATGTACAGGAGCTTCTAGAAGAATATGCACATACACGAGTACTTTAATCCAAATCCAGCTTATGGTCCAAATATATTTCAAATGAGATTCAAAATGAGGAAAGATTTATTTTTAAGGATTTTAGAAGGTACCAAAAGCAGTAATACCACTCTCTAAGGATGTTAGCTTATAATACCCGTATAGATGCCCTTGACAATGGATACCTGATTGTGTTATTTGAATTCTATTTTTGTTGACTTGTAAATAGTTTGTAACAATTTATTAACATTTTCTAGCATCATATTCCCATGTAATAGAATTCTTTATTCGATGTTTTTTTTGCATATACGAAATAAACCAAATGAATATAAGAATTTTAAACTTGTGTAAAATAGAAGATTAAGAAAGTTACCAACTCGGCTTCTCCTTCCATGCCAGTAAGGATTGTTTTCTTAATTTAGTAAATCTATGATTCGTAGAATTAGGTTTGGTGATTGCTCTTTATGAAACATCCTTGCATCATAGACTTGAGACACATCTTAGTGACATGTCATTTTTGTTAGATCAGGTGCATTGGGCAGCGAGGTTAAAAGGGGCAAAAAAACATATTTTCATTATGCACTAGATTAAAGTGTTATCATGAATAATATTGATCACATTTAATCATATCTAATGTTTGATTTGATACACTAAGATTAATTTTGGATTAATTTTATTGTAATTATTTTAATTAAATTATATAAAATGAGCAAGATTGGTTATAGAGTTGGATATATAGAAAATCATCACATAATATATTATGTATATATGGATATATAATTTTATTGTAATTATATGGATATATATGGATATATTATGTGATAATTACAATAAAATTATATATCCATAAATGATCACATTTAAGTATATGAATATAGAAAATCCTTAAATGATATATTATGTGATAATTACAATAAAATTATATATCCATAAATGATCACATTTAAGTATATGAATATAGAAAATCCTTAAATGATATATTATGTGATAATAATTTTAAGGAGCTCTAGTCATGAGAAAATTATCACAATATAAAATAACGTGTTATTTTAAATATTCCTGGTCAAGATGTTTCAAGAAAGGATATCGATACATTCTTTGAGACTAGAGTACGTAACACTCTCTAAAAATTAAAAAACATATTACTCAATGCTTTTGGAGGCACCAAGGTGTTATTGCTCATTGTTATTGGAAAACTATGGATGACTCATCTGAGAGTTTCTTATTGGTTAACAACAACTAGGTCAAAAAAGAAATCTCAAGGTAATGATGTTAGACAATTCTCTGAACTTGAGAATACTATGGAATTTCAATGAGAATTCCATGGAACGACTCATGGCATGATGATTCATCAAATGACTATAGTTGGGTCTCAGTTGAAGTATTAAAAGCAAAATACTATTCTATAGAGAATTTGTAATGTCCCAAAAAATTTAACGTTTCAAATGAGAATATTTAATTTATCTAAATAATCGAATTTGATTCAAATATAATAAATAATAAGAAAATCAATTATTAATAAAATGACTTAATTTTTAACGATGTATTTTATATTTTAATTTGTGGGGTTTACCATAATTTTTAATTTGGAAAATATTTAAATTATTGTTTAACGTATATTCAGCATGCATTAATATTTTTGAAATTTCATAGAATAATATAGCCAGTGTATTTATTATTGTTTGGAATCTCATCGTATTATTGTGCGCGATCATATTTTTATTTCTTTCATTTGCGATTCGTACATAATAAAATTCTATGTAGTGAAGTACTGGAAAACATAAATTAAACAACCCTCAACCCCTGGACTAGTCCTTGTTTTTCATTTTCCCTCTCTCTTTTTATCCTCCCCTAGTAAAAAAGAAAATCAAACCCACCACTTATAAAAATCAAAATTAAATGATTTACTCAATGATAAATTACAACACCAGATCCGTTGAACTCATTGCGAGACAGGGATTGAATCCACGGTGGCTGGTAAGGTGTAGTGGTGATTGGTTACATTCGATGGTGGACATGAGGAACAAGTGTTTGGGATTGCGAGAGATTTATATGGATAAAGGGTTTGGCATTTGTTTGTATCAAAATTAGGCACAACACTCTTTAGACGTGATTGAAGAGATTAAAATGAAGAAATTAAATGGAAAAGGAGGCTAATCTAACAATCACACCAATAAAAGCATGCAGAAATAGAAAAAAAGCAAGAAATTATAGTGGTTCGGCGTTGTAGACTACATCCACTTTTAATGTTTTGCTGTTTATTAATGATTGATAACTGATTACAACAGTTAACACTCTAATACTCCAGTTACAATGGAGTTGCAGCACAGTAACGGCGTAGTGGAGTCAAAAGTCCTTTTTCTGTAGGCGTAGGGGTGATATTTATTGGTGTAGGTCTGAAATATCTGCCCACGAGCTCGGAATACTCCTTCTCATACGTGGGTGGGCCCACCAGATCGATCAGGGGTAATTCGGGATCAACTGGGATCGATTTACATTTCCTCCGTATCGATCAAAATGGTGTCCATTTGGGCCGAGATCAATCATGAGCTTTCTTGAGGTGGTAAGCAAGCTCCCATGAAAATTTGGTAGCATTTGGACTTATAGATTACGAGTTATAATCGGTCCAAGGTTGATTTCAAGTGGGCTAAAGTGTGCGTATTGCTTCGTATCGATCAGTGTGTATCGATCCAAGCGTATCGATGACTTAGAGTGAAAATTCTGGAGAGATCACTTTTCAAGCCAATGGACCGCTTTTCTTGGTTTACCAGGATTTCTTTGTGTCGGTACTGTGTGGTTTTGTTGGTATCGATACTTTGTCTATTGTTTCGTATCGATGGAATCCCATGACCTACGTATCAATGACTTCTCATTGTCTTCGTATCGATGCCCTGCCCTTAGTTTCGTATCGATATTCAGTTGATCGATATGAAATGTGTAGAAAGAGGGATCGATACGAAGTGGTCAGCAGTTGATCAAATGGATCCAAATCGATGCCAGCACTTAGTGGATACAAAGGCAGAGGATGTAGACTTGATGGATATGAATATGATGGATACGCAGTAAGCATATTTCTTATGAAACTTGATCGATCCATAACTTGAGCAAACAAAATCTGATTGACCTGAAATTTGGAATGTTGCCTTTCATAGCTTTGTTTGTCGTACCATGCTAATTTTACCTCAATCCGGACTTGGAACAAATTTGCCAATATCCATAGTGGACCTGCGTATAACTGATCTTCGGACGGATTGTCCTCGGTTTCTAGTAAAGTCCTTGGTGTCATGGCCTTGCCAAAAGGCGGGATAACATTTGCCCCCCAAAGTACGTCTTGTGTGAATATGACATGCTTTGAAAAGTTGCATTCTTTATTCCAAAAAAGCTCTATCTGATTCATTGAATATTCGTTGCCTTTCATCAAGAGATGTAACCTTTGATTGATTTCCAGCATTATAAACGTTGCATTATTGACTGCCAATGATTATGTAGTGTTCTATTTAAGCTGAAGGTTGAGTGCTAGCAATTTGTTGTTCACTGTCTCGATTGTCACCGGATAAGCATTCATTTCCTGTTAATTTTGAAAATCGAGTGTTAGTTTGTCATATACTTACGTATGTTAACCCGACTCCTATTCATGTTTGCACGCTCACAAATCATTCTCAAGTTCCTTTCTCCTGTTTGGATTGAGTTTCATATCGATCCTCTCCTAGATCAATGTGAAATTCAAATTGTAACAACAAATGGTGGTTGTTTTTAGTCATTCCTTCTATCGATCATCTCTTGGATCGATTTGAGACGTTGGAACGCACGCTTCGCATTGATGGCTATCGATACGAAATAAACAGTCCGTGAAAATGCTTCGTATCAATGGATACGAGGTCTTAGGGTCTTCGAATGGACGGTACTATCAATGGAGTTGAGTTGTTTAAGTGTGGCTGTATCTTTCGTATCGATTGGATTCGTACCGATGGACATGAAATGATGGCCGCTTATTGATGGATACGAAATGCTAATTTTTGGACCGCTCTGAGTTGATGGATATGAATGAGTCTCTTCGTATCGATAGAATTTCTGACCGCTTCAATCGGTTTTGGCTACTTGGATACGAAGCGTTTTCTCCCTTGGATATAAAACTATATAAATACCTTTTTGTACTTAGCCAAATTTTCTCACTTGCTATTGCTTTCATATATGCTTCGCATCGATTGGAAATAGAAGAGAATTATAAAGTTTTCGTCTCCAAAGGAACAAACTTTTAATCTCCAAACCAACACTTTAAACTAGGTAATTGACTAGTTGAATCGACTTCAAGACGATGAGACTTGAGGCTCGATGTTGTTTCATTCATTTTCATGGACGATTTCGGCTTCGTTGATGCCGGAATCTAGTTGAAGAGAGGTCAAGGAAGTATTAATGGCGTTGAGATAGCTTGGAGAAGAAACGCTATCGATGGATACGAAGTAGTCAGTAGAATGTAGTAGTTCGTATCGATCGAGAACATTGGGACTGCGTCTCGATGGAGGTAGATGGATACGAGCTGCTTGCCTTGAGCTCGCCTTAGATCATCATGAAGAGGAGCGGTCTGGAGTGATCTATACGAAACTAAGGCTTCGAGATAGATACAAAGCACATCGATCTGGAATGATCGATACGAAGGCATAGCCCTGGATCGATACGAAATCTAGACTCTAGGATCGATACGTAGCTGGGCTTTGGGGTACAATCCAAATTTTGACTTTGATGGATACAAAATATAGCCTTTCAAATATTCGAACACTCTTGACCATTAAGCTGCATATCTGACTATCCTTCCAAGCTCATCGACGGAACTGTAATTTGACAAACATAACGAACTTTAATATGGATTGTTCTTCGAAGTCAGGACGACACAGTAGGGATGGTTAGTGATGACAGTCACTCCGGTTGAGTCTCGAAGTCTTTTCGTTTTAATATCTTTCGAACTTGTAGAAATTCAATGTATCATGTTGCACTGCACTGCACAACACGACCATTCACTTCACACCGGGGGAAATACGGGTTATTGCCATCTAATGATGATTTTTACCAAGTTCAATAGCTATGGATCCTGGAAGCTCCGAGCTGTAGGACATTTAGAGTCCTCCACTTCCTAGAATCGAAATGCCAGATGTCACGGCAAATATAGTTAATCCCACTCCGGATGAACTGCTGGGTGCAGTCTTAGTTCTAAACCCGAAGGATTCTGTCGGTTCTAAAATCTACGAAGACATGTTGGGCAGGATCTGCCTTAGGCATGGATTATCTCTAAATGATGTTTTATTGCCGGGGCCAGAAGACAGAGCCCACAATCCCCTGGAAGGGTATACTGCCTACAATGGGTTTATGTGTGCAGTCGGGACGTCGCCCCCGTTCAACCAATTTATTCAGGAAGTGCTGTTATTCTTAAGGATTCCTTCATCTCAATTGCATCCGAATAGATACACTCTTCTCAATATTTTATACATTATCTTCATAGAGCATCTTTTCCAACCCTCGACTATCGAAGAAATCGAATATTTATTCAACATCAAAAGTCACGGGGACAACCCTTCATTCACCTTCCTAGAAGTGGTCTGAAACTGTAAAGTAGTGGCAGACACTTGGAGTAAATTAATCCACTTCAAAATCGAATGGTTCTTCGTTCGGTGTCTACCTGGATTCGCCTGGCGGTGGCTAGTTAGAAGTAAGTGCTCCAACTCCTTTGTCGATTAACTGGATAATACATTTGATGCTGAATCTAACACTTTGCTTCTTTTGCGGCTTCGATTCCACAGCCCAAAGGAGCGTAATTTAAGGAGATAGTAAGGATTCTCCAATCGGTGCCGACCAAGCTTAGAGAAATCGATGAAGTCCTTATCGATGAAAAATTAATCATCGTAGGAATGATGGAAGGAGACTAAAGCATCGGGCTTGTAGGAGTCCCCAAGGTGTTCTGGTAAGGCAAGGAGGATGAAGAGCTTTTGGAGTCATAATCATTGAACATGATGATGACAAGAGTTTTTCGGCTGGGGATGAGCTCACAATCGCACCTTCGCATTGTCTTTGATTATCGAAGAGAAAAGGCAAGGCCCTTACCCATAAATCTCATAGGCGTAAAACTATTGTGGTATCTCTAGCTCCTGGAACTTCTATAAGTTGGGAGACTTCTCCTCCGCAAATGGAGAGTTCTTTGAAAGGAATGGCAGATATCCCTATTCCTGATGACTTGACTCCATTACAAGATTTTTGATTAGTGGGACTTCATTCCCCATCGCAAACTGATGCAAGCTTAAGTGCTTTAGATGTAGGGGAGCTAAGTCTACGAGCAAGGCCACCATAATCGGTTGGTTAGGGGATTTGTACATGCACACACACATTTCACGGCATCCCACAACTTCTAATCACATGTTTTCTAGTTTCAAGAGATAACTAATTATGCTTCTCTTCTCATTTTACAAACATAATGGTAAGGCAGGGGTCGATGCTTATCAGTCTTCGTTCTAAACGTCATGCATCCAGCTCTCACTCCGAATCTTATAGGCACGAATCTAAAAGAGACCACGATCGCCACCGCTCTAGCTAAGAGCGTGAGCGCTATGAAAGGGAGAAGAAGAGGCCATATCAAAGTAGGTGTCATTCCCGTTCGCGATCGCCTCCACCAAAAGGTTCATCAAAACCCTCCGGCTTCGGTAGACAACCTTTTGAGAGTCCCTAACAAATAGTGCCTCCTTATACTTCAAAGTCTTGCGAACAACACCGTGGGACCGAGGCAGAAGCTCCCATCCACAAAACCGGCTGTTATAGAGCCCATGGGAGAGGGAGACATTTGAATTGCCAAACTAAAGAAGGAATTCCCAAACATTTGCTTTGATGGCTTCCATTTCCCCCCAGACTTGAATAGAATTCCCAACGATGCATAAAAACTGGTACAGGACTACGTGCTTGATGTTTATAGCCAGTACCGGGAGTGGGTCAAAACTGCAGAAAAGGCTTTAGCGGTAGCTTTCGAGCGAGCCAAGATAATTGAGAAAATGGAGACTGATCTTGCTCAGAAAAATCGGATAATAGAAGTTCTTAATAATGAAGCCGAGTCTTCATGGATATTAGAGATGGAGACTGATCGGAGAGCCGAAGAGGCAAAACAGTACATGGAAAAAATGCGACGGTCTCATATGGACTTGGTTCACGAGATGGGCCACCGGAATACTCTTGTCGTGGAGGTAGTGAAAGAGCTCAACGAGCTAAAGCCAAAACTTACCGAGGCTATCAGGGAGAAAGATGATGCCAATAAAGCTGCCTATGAGGCATGCGAACAGACGGTGGCACTTAAGGATGAAAGGGATGCAGAAAATTTAAAGGCACAGGAATTCGAGGCCAGAATTGAGAATTAAATTAAAGCGGTGGATGCCAGGATAGAGAATGAATTCGAAGATCTCCTGGTCACATACAATGCCAATGTCTTAAGAACCACAATCTAAACTGGCTCGGCGATGATTATCCCTTCCAGTTGTACAGAGCTTGGAGTCGGTTGGTGGAAAATGAGAAAATAACCCACAACATTTCAACTATCGAAGATTTCGAATTGGAAAATAAAATACTAGTTGGAGATGAGGCTAAAGTTCTTCACGACATCAAGGCCCCCTTGAAAAGGAAAACTAGCTGTTAAGTATCCGGATGTTGGAGAAGGATCTAGAGTTGAGCATCATGAAGCCAGTTCTGAAGCGCCTGCAATGTCTCAATCTGAGCCTACTTCTTCTGTCGAACCTCCAGTCATTCCAGCGTATGATCCTGACAGGCCACATCTCACACCGATAACTATGCACAGTTCGAAAGGCTTGTCGGCTCAAAAGGGGAGCCAAAGTGAGGAAGGTATTCTGAACACTTCTCCTATTAACTCGAACGTAGGAACACTGTCAGAAGACATTACTAGTATTTTCTTCTATCTTGATTCATCCTTAGATTCTGCATCACTTGATCCTCCTACAACTCAAGAAATGCATCACAAGCAGGAAGCACTAATAACAGAAGTTACAACCACAACAGTCACCGCATCGGTTGGGGAGATGCATGAAGGCAGTTGCGTTTTGATGAAAAAATGATGGAAGCACTCCTCGGCCATCAAAGCGACCCGATCATCGAAATGCTTTTCATTATTGATGAAGATGTAATGATTATGAGCTCGTCGGGCATGACTAGTAGCATGCCAATAGGGATTCATGCAGATCGGGTTGAGGAGATAATGGCAGAAATTAAAGCCGAGATAGAGCAAGCCAAGCAAGCTAGTAGTGTTGGTGGTGGCATGGCGAGTCCCGGCCCGATCCTTATGCATATTATTTCTCCGGGTGGCACCATCATCGATGCCAGCATGCCTCATTCTTCCAGCATTGACGGTGCCACCATTCCTCCTGTTCCACACATGGAGGGTATTCTGATCCCTGTAAGTTACGAGGAGGAGACTATTCCAATTACCCTGGCCGAAGACAAACTAGCTAAAGCAGGCTAGGGAGGTAAAGGCTCGAAGAGGTAGCTGAGCGGCAGTTCGAGTGGGTCTACGCCAAAGAAGAGCAAGAAGGATAAAAAACCCAAGGCATAGACTTGCACTTTTGCTCCTTCTTTTTGCAGATAGCTTTGAATAATATTTCCGTTTTGTTTTTGTAGGCCATGTATAGATGCGGGTTCGACCCCTACTTATAAGAATTCTTCGAATAAGTTTTTGCACTTATCATTTTCAAAGAATAGTGGAAATAAAATTTCATTTTGTTTTTTCAGCATGACTCTGTGTCTATTTATTTAAGTATTTTGGCACTCGCATTTCCATTCAATGTACTTGTGAGGCTTTAGTTTCTGAGTCGAATTTGAGTCCGGTCGCTAAGTTCTAAAGTCATGGCTTCGGGTCATAATCAAACATCAAGTCGAGTCCCAACGTTGCGTCGTTTCGACTAGCGGCTAGTACTTGAGTTATGCCCTCAGTTCTGAGGAGAATTGTAGAGGTCGGTTGGTAGTCTTTTTCTCTTTCACTAACTTTAATTTAACTTAATCGGAACAAAGTTAAAGTAAAATGAGTTTGAGTGGTCGGATCACACTCTCTCATTTGTTGGTATTCGCATCCATGCTCTGGGATTAAACTTGTATGCCAACGGTTAGTCACGCTTGCTTAATGTTTGAAATCATATCTGCGCTCCAGGACCTTAAGTTATTTTACGGGCGGTCAGTCACACCCGTCTAATACTTAGAATTATATCCGCATCGTGGGGACATAAATTATTTTATGGGCAGTCAGTCACATCCGTTCAAGACTTAGAATTATATCTACACTTCGGGGACATAAGTTAATTTCACGGGTGCGGTCAATCATACCGTTTGGCATTTATACTCTAGTCCACGCTCTTGGGGCTAAAGTTAGTATATGGGTGGTCAGTCACCCATTTTGTGCTTATACTCCGGCCCGCATTCTCGAGACCAGAGTTAGTTGGTGGGTGGTCGATCACAACCGTTAACATTCATACCCTAGTTTGCACTCTAGGAATCTGGAGTCGGTTGACAGTTAGTCAGTGACATCTGTTTAAGTATTAGGATCTCGTTCACACTCCGTGAACGAGGAGTTGATCAGGGTTGTGGACGGTCGGATCACATCCACTGTCACAACCCGATTTTTTGACGCTCAAAAATCAACATCAATACATTCACTGTATCAAATGCTGAACAATCAAATGCTATAAAACCAGTCCGTAAGGGAAAGAAGAAAGAGGTAGAAGAAGAAATAAAAAAAAAATATCAGAATCTCACAATCGCAGCGGAATAACATATAATAGATAACAACAGATTTTTATACAAAAGAAATTATAACTGGTCTATATATTACATCATCAGAGTACAACACAACAAAAGCACAACACTAGACAGTTATGATAACTTGTCCATACAAATCTGACTAAGCATTTAACCATATACAGTGGAATATATATCAATTACGTGTGATACGTCTCGCCATCCAGCTCGTCTCCTGAGCTCCATAGCATCCATTCCTGTATCCTATAATACTCGGTCTGATCTAAGCATTATAATAAAATAACACCCGAGTCAGTCTGGAAAACCAGCGTGAGAAAACTCACTCAATTAGATTATTAAAGTTTTCCAAATCCTTTTGAAATCAAAGGTATCTCGAAAGACCACGTCACAAATAAACATGCCGGGTTTTTACCTTATGATAACTAAAGAATTTTTATCAAATCCGTCTGATATTATAATAGTGCCTATTGAAAGTAAAATAGAATCTAGCTGAAATGCTTGCATCTCACGTTTCATCAATAGTTGGACAGAATCAAAACTTATAGGCGCTTATTGGAGATTGGATTCCATACAAAGGCAGAGCTACTGGGGTACCGCCCGACACAATACATGGTCTAGATCACTATACCAAGGATCTACCCTTATCCTCTGCTACACAAGACCGGAGCTACCCCTTACTGGATAGTCCGAATAAGATCACCCCATGGTCGGGATCAACAACCGCCCACACAGCTAAAAAAAGGGACATCTAGACAGGGATGACCTCACCCTAACTGGTTGCTAGCCACTTAGCCTTACTGCACCTCCCCTATTTTAGCCATTCCGGGTTGATGATGCTCGAGGCTATGCGTTACCTTTTTATCACACAATCAGTTAGAATGCTCATCGTCCCCCTGACGATGTTCTGATAGCATTCGTCCATACAAGTCCTATCCTGGTCCGAACGGATACGAAGGCACTACTCCTACTACATCCATTTTGCACCCTCTGGATTAGTAGTGATCATCCCTTGCACTTCGCTGCTCCATCTTCGACTCCAAGATCATGTCTTCCTCGCGAAAACATTCAGACCGGATCGAAGTGGTTTTCGAAAAATTAATTCCGATCCCGGTCTCTTTGAAACAATTAGCGCATTGGTCAATACTGATAGCTGGTTATTTAACTATCAAATATCATCCACAAACAATCATCAATACCTTAATAATTTTCCAAATTATTTATTTCAAAATATATGCGCAAGATATTTTTCTACACTTCAACCCTTTGAAATAGTTTTCAAATTACTTTTCTCTCGCGGAATAAATTTCCAAATATTGTTTATTTCCACTGAAAATCACCATGTCTAAATACTTTAGATTTTAAAATAATTTAAATCACTTTATTCGAAAAATATATACTTTAAAACACTTAAAATAAAAACTATTTAAAACACTTTATTTAAAATACTAGTTATGAAATTTTAAAATATTTTCTCCTGTAAAACTTAAGCCAAAACTAAATTTAAAATAAAAGTTATTCTGTAAGTATAAATATTAAATAATTATCTTTTAAATCACAATCTAGTTAAACCTTTAAAATATGTAATTGTATAATTAACTTAATAAATATTTACTTTTAAAAAAAAATTGGTAGCTGACGGGGTTGGATGGGCCCCTACCACTTTATTAATGCACCGAAGAGAAAAAACATACAAAAACTAAACAGGCCACACACACAAACGAGCAACAAAGCAAACGAAAGAGGCAACAAAATTCACCAATACAAAGAAAGGGAAAGAAAAGAAAGGAAAAAACAAACAGGAAAAACAAAATAGGCAGGAATAGGAAAGCACACCGTTCAGAGAGCGCTAGTATCCTCAGATCGATAACGAACTTCGCAGTGCTCAAACCCGCTTTTATCTTATAGGAGAGGCGACGAAAGATAAGTTCTTCATTCCGCACACTCTCCGGCTAGAAGATACATCGGTTTCTTTCCTTCCAAAGAAGAGTTAGGAATTTCTTTAAAACGAAAAAGGGAATCCTATTCCTACTATCTTTCATGTCAGTAACTTTGAGAAGAGCACTCCAAATATCACCGTTCCAAAGCTGTGCATTCGAGTAACCTAACTTGTTCAATAACTTTGTCCACATCCTTAAGACGAAACAACACTCGAAGAATATATGATCTCTAGTGTCTGGTTCAGTGCTATAGAAAGTGTGGTGGATTGGCACGTCCATCCCTAGGCTAAACAGCTTAACACGCGAGTGCAAAGCATTATTGGTTACTTTCCAAAACATGAAATTATCTCTAGCATTGTTATCCCTATACCAAACTCTTTTATGCCATTTACAATCATCCAGGATGTCAAGGCCATTCAAGTACATGTACATAGGCTTGTTTTTGAAAATGCTACCTATGCCTTTCCAGTGAATGATGTGGTTGCGGTTTAGGGAGACCTCGGTGGCTAAGATCTGCTTCCATATGAGACGAACAGCCTGATTCGATGTGTTAGGGAGCGCGAACCCACCATTTCTAAACATATCTGTGACCTTAGCTTTTGGATGAATGCCAGATTGGGTGATGTCATTGTGCGTAAGCTTCGCATGAAGAACGCAACCGTGGGCTAGCCACGGGTCATTCTAGAATTGGACATTGCTCATTATGCCGTATTGGATATAAGGGAGGATGCAATCTCGCAAGTTTAAGACTGAGGGCCAAGTCCAGCTTAAGTTTAGGGGAGAGGGGGTGGGGGGGTTGCATGCTCCATAAATCCCTCCTCCTAATAACATTATTTTTCGACCAGAGGACCTAGAGACTATTTCTATTGTTTATGAAGTTATCGAAGTGTTTGATTCTATTAGCGCTACCTTATTCCAAATTGCGACATTGAAGATACCAAGACCACCTTTGCGCAGAGGTTTCTCAATAAGATTATATGATATCGGGGCAAGTGAAACGTCCATGAATAGAGCCTTTCTACATGAATCTCATAGCTGCAGTTCTGATCATGTTAATAAGTTTTAGAGGTAAAATGAAGGTCTTATCCCAATAAACTTGCATTGCGAAAATCACCGATTTTATTAAGGTCGCATGGCCGGCCTGACTCCAAATTTTGGAGGTCCAACACTCCAGTTTAGACATAATTTTTGCAAATAGAGGGAAACGTTGGCTGTCTATAATCCGGGAAGTAGCAAGAGGGATTCCAAGATAAGTTGCCGTATTAAAATTGGGCTGCAGTCCCGTGGAATTGAGGATTGTAAGAGTTTGCTCAACATTAAAGCCAGCTAATCTTTGATTTGTCAAGGCTAATTTTCAAACCAGTTTGTTTGTAGAAAGCATCCAAGGCATGCATAATGGATTGAATGGAAATAAGATCGAGTTTGCAGAAGAAGACAGGATCATCGGCGAACATAAGGGAGATAATGCATGGGTTACTACATTTTGGGTGAAGGTGGAACATTCCAGAGGATACTAAGTTGTCAAGCATATGAGTGAGGAGTTCCGTAACTGTAATGAATAGATAAGCGGACATCTGGTCCCCTAGAAGAATGCCCTGCTTACCTTTGAAGCATACTTTCGCTGAACCGTTAATAACGATGGAGAAGTTAACTGTAGATATGCAAGTGTAAATCCAGGCAATAAAGTGGGGTGGAAAGTTCATGTAACCAAGAATATGGACTAGCGAGTCCTACTATAATGAATCGAATGCTTTTCTGATATCAAACTTTAACATCGCTCTAGGAGACTTTTTTTGCACCTGTACCCTCTGAGAAGTTCATGAGAGAGTAAAACATTGTCTAATATACTTCTGCCTGAGAGAAATGCAGATTGGTTAGGGGATATAATGTTAGGGAGCACTGCCTTTAGGCGAGAGGCAATAATCTTCAAAACATACTTATATATCGCATTGCAACATGAGACTGGCCTGAAATCAGCAACAGTCTCAGCGGTGCTGATTTAGGAATGAGGGCGATATTTGTGTTGTTGTATGTGTCCATGATCCGTGAGTTCATGAAAACGGATTTAATTACTCGGCACACATTAGGTCAAACAATGCTCCAGCTAGAAGTGTAGAAAAAGGTGTTGAGGCCATCCGGACCACTGCATGAGATTGTGTTAAGAGAAAACATGGCATCTTTAATTTCAACTTCAGAGATTATATTGCAGAGAAAGGCATGGTCATTTTGATTAAGCTTAGGAAGAATCTGGGGATCTATATCATCAATACATGGGCTAAAGTTTTCGACATTACCAAGGATTTGAGCAAAAAAATCAATGAACGCTTTGTCGATGGAAGGTCTGTCTGTTTGCTCTTTACCATCCAAGTCAACGATTCTATGGATGTTGTCACGGTTGTGTTTCGCTTTAAGAGTTGCATGGAAATATGCAGTGTTTAGATCGCCTTCGTCATTCCAAAAAGTGCATGTTTTTTCTTGATCATGGACAGCTCCTTCTGTAGTTCCAACTGATACTGCTTTGCTATGGAAGTTTCAAGAGAAGCCAAGCTTTCTTTGTTGGCATTCTATTAGATTTTGAGAAGAAGTGAAAGATATATTTATTTCGTACTGTACAATGCTGTATTTATACAGATAATGACAAATGAGATTGGGCTTTGGGCTTTATTACCCGCAACCACTTATTACACAATATACTCAAATCTTTTACAAACAGCGAATACTTCATTACTCCCCCGCAAACCCTAGCTAGGGTTTGAAGCAAAAAGAGAAAGTCGGCGATCTAAGAATTGCCTCTGAAATCAAGTGGGAAATTTGGGAGAGATACTACTAGAGTGATGCTGGCATCATCCATATGCAGTGGAAGACATGAGGAGTCAGTAGATCTCTTGCAGAGGCTCGATCTTTCATCTGGCATCAGAGGTGAGTAAGTCAGGCTGCTATAATAGTGCTGGTATCATCCTTTGCAATAGAATTCAGGAGTAATCAACAGATCTTTTGAAAAGACTCGACCTTTCATACGTTGTCGGCAGTAGGTAAGTCAGGTATGACTTTTATTGACTTGTAGCTGTCATTCACTTGTAGCTGCTCTCTGAATCTGATGAAGTTTGATTTGGACAGTGGTTTAGTGAGAATGTCAGCTATTTGATATGTAGATGGTAAATGATTGACATTCAACTTTCCACGATTGACTTGATCACGAACAAAATATAAATCCAATTCCATATGTTTGGTACGAGAGTGTAGAATAGGGTTTGCAGATAGATGCACTGTACTCAAGTTGTCACACCATACAGTTGGTTTGTTTTCTGGTTTAACTTGTAGTTCAGATAACAGTGATTCAATCCACATAATTTCTGACACAGCATTGGCTACACTTCTGTACTCAGCCTCGCTACTAGATCTAGCAACAGTAGTTTGTTTTTTTGAACACCAGGAAACAGGATTTTTTCCAAGAAATATACAGTAACCACTTGTAGACCTTCTGTCATCTGGGTCGTTAGCCCAATCTGAATCAGCATAACCAGTTATATTTAGTGTTTTACTTGCTTGCATGGTTAATCCGAAGTCTATTGTACCCTTCAGATATCTCAATATTCTTTTGACCAGTTTCCAATGATCAGTGGTAGGGTTTTGCATGAATTGACTTGCTTTGTTGACACTGAATGTTATTTCTGGTCTGGTGATTGTTGCATACTGCAGTGAGCCAACTATACTTCTGTACTGTTTTTCATTGAATATTGCTTCTCCTTGATGTTTAGATATTTGGATATTGCTGACCATGGGAGTTGATATTGAGTTTGCTTTATCCATTTTTGCTCTGCATAGAATTTCAGTGATATATTTCCTTTGACATAGTTGAATGGAATTGTCTGGAAGCCTTTTAACCTCTATACCCAGAAAGTAGTTTAGATAGCCAAGGTCTTTGATAGAAAACTCTTGACCAAGTTGCTCAATTAACTTGTTGACTTCAGTCTCACTGTTTCCTGTAACAATGAAATCGTCAACATAAATCAGTACATATATTGTGATATTGTGATTGAATTTAGTAAATAGTGATATGTCAGATTTTGTTGAGTTGTATCCCAGTTTGATGAGTGTGGCTTTTAGCTTTTCAAACCACACTCTTGGTGCTTGTTTCAGGCCATACAGTGCTTTGTTTAATCTGCACACCAGTCCTTTGTTTTCTTCTTTAATAAAACCATGGGGTTGTTCCATGAAGACTTCTTCCTGTAAAATGCCATTTAGAAAAGCATTAGTAACATCAAGTTGCTTGATGGTCCAATTCTTGTATAAGGCAGTAGTGATGACTACTCTAATAGTTGTAGGTTTCACAACAGGTGAAAATGTCTCTTTAAAATCAAATCCTCCTTGTTGTGAATAACCTTTTGCAACTAATCTTGCCTTATACTTAGAAATTGTACCATCTGCATTCTTTTTTAATCTAAAAGTCCATTTGCACCCAACAACATTTTTGTCTTTGGGTGCTGGAACTAATTTCCATGTATTATTCTTGATTAATGCATCATATTCATCTGCCATGGCTGATTTCCAGTTTGCATTTTCTAAAGCCTGAAGATGGTTGTACGGTTCTTCAGTGTTCAAGTTAGCATTGTAGACTTTTGGTTTGAAAATTCCACTTTTTGATCTTGTCACCATGTGGTGTCTTATAACAATATTTTCCTGCTGTTGGTTCATAGTTTCATCATGTTGCTGTTTGCTTTGACTTTCAGATCTTTGAGATGATACACCATATTGCATGCTAACTCTTTGATGAGATGGATGATCAGGTGTATAAACTGTGTTATCCTGTTCTTGACCTGGTCTGGTACTGGATTGACTGGTGCCAGGCAAAGTGAGTTGAGAGCCAGTGTTGTCATTATTGGCTTGATCTGTATTGGACTTGGCTGGTTGTTCTGGTATAACTGGTATAGCAGGTATTGAATCTTTTGTATTGTATATCTTTGTGGTTGTTTTCATCACTGCTTCTTTAAATGGGAATATTTTCTCATTGAAAACAACATGCCTTGATATGAAGATTCTTCCATTTTTGTCTAGACATTTGTATCCTTTTTGGTTTATAGCATATCCCATAAATGTACATGGGGATGATCTATAATTCAATTTGTGCTTATTATAAGGTCTAAGATAGGGAAAACATAAACAACCAAAAACTTTCAAATGTAGATAGTCTGGCTTGATATTGAACAGAGTTTCCAGAGGACCTTTCATCTTCAGTACTTTAGTGGGTAGTCTATTTATTAGAAATACTGAAGTTGAAAAAGAATCTGGCCAAAATTTTTGTGGCATTGATGATTGAGCTAATAAGGTCAAGCCAGTTTCTACAATTTGTCTGTGCCTTCTTTCAATTATTCCATTTTGTTCAGAAGTGTGTGGACATGTGATTCTGTGTTCTATCCCTTTATTTTTAAAATAATTTTTTAGTGGTAGAAATTCTGTTCCACCATCAGACTGAAATACTCTAACAGTATGATTCGTTTGCTTTTCAGCAATATTTATAAATTGTATAACAGCATTATATGTTTCAGACTTGGCTTTCAAAAAATATATCCACACATATTTAGAATAAGCATCAATAAAGGATATATAGTACTTGTAACCATAGTCTGTACATATTGGTGCTGGTCCCCACAAATCAGTGGCAACCATTTCCAGTGGACTATTATATATAGTTTTAGAGTCTGAAAAAGGTAGCTTGTGACTTTTACCCATTTGACAATATGTACAGATGTATGGTAAAGTACAGTTAACAGAAGAGATAGCATTGTTATTCAGCACATGTTTCACAATTTTTACATTGGGATGACCAAGCTTGCTATGCCATAAGTCAAATGTATTACAGTTTTCAATCTGTCTGTTTTCAGCACTATTACACCACATTCTTTCATTTTCACAATATCTTGACTTGGCCAAACAGAATTTGTATAGCCCTTTATGATTTTTACCCTGCAGAAGACTTTCTTTGGTTAGAATATCTTTGACAACACAGTGTTCAGGATAAAATTCAAAGTACACTTTATTGTCTTTAGCAAATTGTGATACACTTAGCAAATTTCTTTTGATTAAAGGAGCTCTAAGTAGGTTGTTCAAATATAATTTTCTTTTTCCTGATATAACAGACCTACCAGTGTGTGTAATGGAGATAGGGTTACCATTACCCATGTGAATAGAGTTTGTACCTTTGTATTCCTTTCCACCGAGATTTAGATTATTCAGGTTGTTTGTGATGTGATTGGTTGCTCCAGAGTCTGGATACCAGCTGTCTTCATTTGCAGATTCAGTATTTCCTAATTCATTGTTGTTTGTTGTTTGATTGTCTGAATCTTGTTGAATCCGAGCCATATTTGCACTTGAGTTTGAATTTCTTTGATTGCTAGAGCCTTGACCTGGTACATAGTTTAAGTTTAATCTGAAGTAACATTTGACAGCAGTGTGACCGATTTTTTCGCAAATTTGACATTTTGGCTTGTAGTTGTTGTTGAATTTTCCTCTGCCTCTTCCTCTGTTATAGGTTCCACCTCTTTGTATGTTATGACCACCTCTATTATTACCTTGACCTCTGCCTCTGTAATTAGCAGCATAGTTTGCAGTGATATCTGATTCTGGTAATTTCTTTATGTCTAATCTTGTTTCATGAGATAATAGGATAGAATGAATATCTTCAATGGATGGTGAATCCTTTTGTGATGTGAGAACAGCAACCACAGCTTCATATTCTTCATTTAATCCATTAAGAATTGTCATAACATGCTCAGAGATAGACACCTTGTGGTTGGCTGCTTCCAAGCAGTCACATATTGACTTGATTTTGAATAGGTATTCCCTCATGGTCATGTTGTCCTTTTTTATTAAATGTAGCTGCCTTTTATATGATAAAATTTTGGCAGCAGATTGAGAGTTGAAGACTCTTTCTACAGTTGACCAAATTTCAAATGAACTCTTACACCCTGTAATGTGAGATAACAGATTTGCAGTAATAGAGGAAATTAGCCATGAGCAAATTAGTCTATCTTGTCTGTGGTATTTTGTATATTCATCATTATTTATGACTTTTCCTTCTTGATTTGTGATGCAAATAGGTGGAATTTGAATGGTGCCAAGAATATATCCTTCGAGGCCATATCCTTCCAGAGCAGTTTCAACTTGTAGTTTCCATAATAGATAGTTATCTTCAGTGAGATGAATATTGACTAATTGACTTTGTGGGCTAATTCCAGATTTGAGGAGATTTTCAGCAGCAGTGGTGATATGCTGAGGGTTGATAGCACTGGTTGCAGTGGCTGAGGTATCTTCTTCAGTCATGATGACAAGAATGAAGAAGAACAAGGGGAAAACACAAAAGAAAGTCTTCAAGAAATGAGGAATCTTACCCAAAATTTGATTTGCTGCACTTCCCAGGTGATGTGCAACCAAGAATGCTTATATGATGAGCTTTTTCTGATAAGCTTTCTTTGGATGGCAGTTTCTTGAGATTTTTGTGCACTTTTTGAATTTTCTTGATGAGATTTCAATGATTTGATGTTTTTCTTTACTGCTTGAATATAAATTTGAGAAGTTGCAGCCGAACTGGAGTTTTTGGCAAGGCACTCTCAATTTGATTCAGGTATTATCCTTAAATGAGAAGAACTTTTGTTCTTGGATAAGGATTTAAACCCAAATGATGAAATTTCTCTGATGGGTTTATTTTTTTCAAAAAATCTTTGCTGTGAGGCAGTATGGCTCTGATACCATATTAGATTTTGAGAAGAAGTGAAAGATATATTTATTTCGTACTGTACAATGCTGTATTTATACAGATAATGACAAATGAGATTGGGCTTTGGGCTTTATTACCCGCAACCACTTATTACACAATATACTCAAATCTTTTACAAACAGCGAATACTTCATTACATTCCTTTGCATTTCTGATTGAATTTCCCGAAGTTTCTGTTTCCAGATGTTCGATTGCTTGCTGCCATTCCCAAATTTGGATTTGGACCACTCTCTCAGTGCCTCCTTCGTAGCCCTGAGCTTTTTCTGTAAAACAAACATAGGGTTGACATAGTTAGGAGAGGACCAAAATTTATGCACAATATCAAAATAGTCATATTCTTTAGTCCACGAGTTAAAAATTTAAAATGAGGTCTTCCTTTCATGACAGCACCACCCATGTGGATGATTTGGGGCGAGTGATCGGACATGATAGGGCTGGGGATATGGTTAAATAAGGTAGGCCAGGCATTCAAGGCTTCATGGTTGGAGAATGCATAGTCGATTTTACAATAAGTTCTAACACCTTGTCTTCTCTTGTTGTTCCAAGTGTGTCTAGCACCAGAGACTTTAGTTTCAATCAAGCCAGCATCTTGAATTGCGTTGTAAAGAGGTTTAATATCAACAAGGGAGAGGGGAGAGCTGCCTATTCTTTCCATAAGGCTAAGGGAGCAATTAAAGTCACCACACAACACCAAGGGATGGGTGTCCTGTCTTAAACTAGGGAGAGTAGCAAGAAAGGGAGCACGAGAGTTAACAGCATTCTCAGCGTATATGAAAGTGAGGTAGCAAGAGATATTACTAGGGATGAACATGCTATGGCAATGGATAAATTGAGAAGAGGAGACGATGGGGGTTAGGAGGTGGACAGATGGATCAAAGAGGATTAAGATACGACCATAAGGGGCATGGTCGAGATTGTAAGCTATCTTCAAGGTTGGCATAATTAGATTGGCTGCTCTGCGGGATAGAGTAGAGTTCAATTTGGTTTGAAGAATAGCCAGGATACTTAGGTCATATTGTGTAATCAGTTCTTTACATAGATGGAGTTTAGAGTCATTATGAGCTCCACGGACATTCCAAACACATATATTGTGTGTCATTGAGTAAACTCGAGAGATTCAATTATTGCTTTCTTTATTTTCCTTGTCAAGGCACCTGAGGTTTTGATGTAGTCAGGGATGGAAGTAGAAAGGGGGAGTTCGTGAAGATGGAAGCTGGATTATCAGATGGAACAGAGTTTGATGAGCTTGGAGGGGCAGGAGACTTCGTGGGATTGAGCGGGGGAGGGCCAAGTATAGAGGAGGAGGTATCGGGCGGTGGGATGTAGGCTTTGGGAGGGAGGATATGACTGTAGGGGTTAATTTGTTCTGACACAGCGTGCACAGCTCGCATGATCACAGCGTTGGATGATGGCCTACCGGGAAAGGAGGGGATTAGATGGTTCATTCACTTTTTAATGAAGCACTGATATCGAAGAAGTATCGGTAGATTGCAGGAGGACTTGGGGAGCTGTGTCAACTGAGATAGCAAGAATCGTGTGCACGTGCACAGGATCTTGCGAGAGAGATTTGGCAGCAGAAGCTAAGAGAGGAGACATGGTTGTTTCGTTGAGTTATAGAACTAAGTTGGAGTATGAAGTGACTTTGAAGTGTGAGTTGCATGGGGAAGTTTGCATGGTTGTTTGTTTTTCACGTGAATTGTTAGGGGAGGAAAGACAGCGGCACAGTTTGGGAGATCGGATAGGACTATGGGATTAAGAGAATGTGGCAGATGGGATAGGGAGGGGAGTAGGGATGGGGATGGCATTAATGACATGAAAGGTTGGGCTGGGAGCATCAGTAAGGCTTGAAATGTAAGGCGAGCTTGTGATTGGACCATACACTGTAGATTCATGTAGATGCATTGCTATGGAAATGTGCTCTTCAGAATGTGTAACATTACCTAGTATATTTAATGAATTTTCTACTGCCATTTGTGAAGAAAACAAAATTTTTGTTGTACTTTCCTTCAGTGGATCAGCTTGCATTATTTCCTCAATTTCCATAGTGCCTTGCTCATTCAAAATGTCAAATTTATTATGAGTGATGATCATGGGCTGCTCAGCACGTGCGCTGACTTGTAGCGTTTGAGTTAAGATTTTATCATTTTGTTCTATACTGTTTTCCCTTCTTTCTTTACCAGTTGTGGTGACTTCTTTGTTTTGTTTTCCCTTATTGGTTTCAAAGAAAACTTATTCATCAACAATTTCAACTGTTTTAGAGGCTCCGACCATGTTATCAGCTTCGATGGACTTCTACCAGTAACCACTTCGGGAGGGAGGGGGTTAGCAAAGTTTGTAGAAAAAACATGCATTTTTCTACCATTAAATCTACCTACTTTTTGCCACCTTAAAGGAGCCATTCCTTTATATACTTATTTATGCTTAACTGGGGCTTTAACTTCAACTTTGTCTTGCTTGTTTTGGTTCAGAGTTGTGTGAGGGACAGGAGGTGCTTGCATTTCACAGTTTTCACTAGAGTGACCAAAAGAGACACAATTTGTGCAAATTAAAGGTTTCCACATGTAAGTTACTTTGACTTTTTGGGTTCCTCCATAAACAAGATTAACTAGAAACTCATCAACTATATCATTGTCCGAACGAATCTCAATTAAACATTTAGAAAAATGGAGTCTCTCCAGGCTTTCAGTCATCGTGTCCATACACAGCAGTTTACCTAACCTACTCAAAAGCCAATTGATACCAACATGAGTCCAGGCAAACAGGGGGATGTTGTGGAACAGCACCGAAACCGGAACAGAGTGTATGTTGCCACAAACATTATTTATTTTGGAATTATAAGGCTTGAAAATAAAAAGTTTGTTCTTCGTAATAATTGGATCCCCATTTAAGATATTTTACTTGTCCTCCTCACAAGAGAGGAGGAAAAGAAAGATGACACCATCAGATTTGATTTTTATGGATCCTTTAAGGTTCCATACCAGCTTGAGTTTTTGCACCACCGCAGAGAAGGATTGTGGCTTGTCTAAAAAGAAACCCATGAGATACTCACTCCAGATTTGGGATCCTGCTTCAACTATGCTAGCCGGTAGGACTAAGGCTCCGTCAGAGTAAGTTGGCTTCATCTCAACTGGCATGTACTTCCCAGCATTCTTGGGTTTCTGCTTGAACAAAGAAGTCCAGACTGGTTGAAAGGGGGTGGATGTGGAGAGAGCTACTGTAGGATTGGGGGCCAAGAACAAGGTAGAAGAAGAAGAAGCCAAGGGATTAGAGGTTGGGTCAGGAGGCCGAGGTGGGGAGGGTAGGGGTTGAGGCAGAGATGGATTGATAGGAGCATGGCTCGAGGCAGGATTAAGGTACGATGAAGGAATGGTGCGGATGTAACAGGGGAGAGAGGCTGAGATGAGATAATTATTGCCAAAAGAATACAATTTCAAATCATCCAGTGGTATTTCGGTTTACTTTAAAAATATTAAAACAACTAAATAATAATTTCTTTTTAAAACCACTTTAAAACCTCTAACTTATACTTGGAAATATTTCTTTAAAAATATACTTGGCTTTTCAGGAGAATACATTTCTTTTCCACACCTTTAAAAATAAACCACTATTTAGTTTTAAAACAAATTACCCATCTCTTTATAAATTTCCCTCTTGAATTTATACTTCCAAATTATCCTCTGATAATATTTCACTTTATTTATAAACCCTGTTTATAAATTTCATAATCTCATTCTCCTTTAATCACAGTTCAACACTTAGTCGGTTTCCAAATCGATTTCCAAAACTAATCTCCATTTTAAAATAAATTCATTTACTTATCCAAATTTATGTCAAAACCCATTAATTTCAGATTGATTCTTTTATTACGATTTAAAATCTTATTTAAATCTAACATTATCAACTTCACACTTTGTTTCAAAATTTCCTTTTTTTTAATTTTTCCCAAACAATTTTAAATCTTGAATTAAAAAAATCCTTTATTTCTTTTAACTTTATTTTTCCTTACCAAATTATCCTTTGATAATATTTTCATTTTATTTATAAACCCTGTTTATAAATTTCATAATCTCATTCTCCTTTAATCACAGTTCAACACTTTGTCGGTTACCAAATCGATTTCCAGAACTAATCTCCATTTTAAAATAAATTCCTTTACTTATCCAAATTTATTTCAAAACCCATTAATTTCAGATTCATTCTTTTATTACAATTTAAAATCGTATTTAAATCTGACATTACCGACTTCACACTTTGTTTCAAATTTCCTTTTTTTCTTAAATTTTTCCCAAACCATTTTAAATCTTGAATTTTTTTTAAAAATACTTTATTTCTTTTAACAATATCATTTAAGTTTTAAAATTTATTTATTCCCATTTATTCAAAAATCTTTTTCCCATATTCAGAATTCATTCGATAGGTTTCTAAAATCACACTTTTATCCTTTCCCAAATTCATTCCTTTGATTTATCTAAAATTATTTTACTTAAATTTCTTTCTTTATATCTCTTTCAAAATCACATCTTTATATTTTGATATCTTCAAATACCCAAAATATGTTCAGCAAAACCCATAGCATTTATTACTTCCAATTTCCAATATAATCGATCATAGATAATAAATCAATTATAACACAAATTATGAAAACAAATTTCAATATTTGCGGAATCCAGTTGGATCCCACCAACCTGTCTCCCAGCATCCACAGACATTAGCACAATATAGAAATACCAGTCCCACTTCGAGGTAGGATACCGTGGTATAAAGGGTCATCCGCTATTATGCGGGGCATATAAGGTCTCATCTATGGGAAATCAATAACTCCAATATATATATATATATATAATATCACATCCATACTGATAATAGATCATCAATCCAGGCAATCAATACAACAATTAAATTTAACTATTTAAATTTAAATGGTTGACCGAATGAGTGAGATTAACTCACCTTTATTTTTGTTTTGCAATCCACTCCAAGCCGGCTTGTTTTCTTCAAGTTTTCAGACCATGTACAAACATTATGGGGGTTTTATTAACATTTGAAATAATCAAATTATCAATTACCATTAATACAATTTGAATAACTAATTATATTATTTAAACCAATTTTTTTCGAATAAACAAATTTTAAGTTTCAAAAATAATTAAAAAAGTTAACCACCCTAATATATTATTTGAAATAATCTAGTAAATTAAAAATGTGTAAATGTATTTTTATTTTTATTTTATTTTCTTTGAAACTACATATACTTAAAAACTTAATTTATATCGATTCAAAATTTTAATTTTTAAACAAAACTTTTCAACGTTTAAAATTCCTATATATTTCTTCCAAAATCTTTTCTATATAAAATCCTTTCTGTTAACCATACGTATAATTAAATTAAAATATGCATGTATATAAATTTTACTGTATATGTATATATTTCCCCGTTTCCTGAATTATGTTCATATTATATGTGTCATTAAATTTAAATGAAACAAAATGAAGAATGCAACAAATCGCAAACCTTACTGCCCAGACCAACGCGCTTCCAAGCTTCCCCAAACCCTAGCCATCCTCGCATCGAACTCGCCTGAGAATCGAACCCAGCCCTTCGTGATTTCCACTACGTCGAGCACGACTTCCCATGGCGCCGCCTTGCACAATCGACCCTCCCGTTCAACTCGCATCGCTTCCCCTCCTCCTTCGATCGAACGCGAGCTCCTCCTCTGCCTCAACCTACGGTGCCTACCTCGCAACCACTCACGCCCATCGATGCCGCCACACGCCTACCTTCCATGCCTCCTACCTTCGCTTGAGATCCCCTGAGTGCGGCGCTCAAATAATCGCAATCGTGATTTGTTTTTGTTTCTGCTCTGCCATTAATTTTCGAACGAACTCTCTTTTTTTTAACTGAATTTGATTTGATTTAAGCTGAAATGAAGAGGATGGGATTTCGACTTCTATTTATTTTTTTCTCGATTTTGAATGTGAACGAGAAATCGGCAGAAAGAAGTATAGAGACACTTTCTTAAGTTCAGCCATTATCGATTTTTTTATAATGAACACGCGTGTTATCCAGGTGAACACGTGTTTGAAATTTTCTTTACGTGTCTGCGCTTGCAACAGTGTCGTAATGCAATTATATTATTAATATTTTGAATTTAAATTCAAATTTAATTCATCTTGAATTCGAAGCTTAAAATTTTAACATCCTATTGAGGCGTACCGCTAGGCATTTATAATGTTATTCCCCTATTCCGAACGCAGTGGAAAAGGTTTCGAGGCCTAAATCGATTGTATGGAGAGGATAGCTTTTTGAACCTAGTTATTATATTAAATTTCAATATAGATTTCAGCGCGTTTATATATCGTATGGCCATAGGACAACCCCACACACCATGAAAATTGAAATCCGATAATAATACAATATTGCGGATCCATTGGAACTAGTTTCATCAAATTCCGAGACTGTTCCTCGAAAGGCTATTTTCAAATATCAACTTAAACAATATATTTTTAAAACTGAACAAAACACTTACAAATTCAATTTAGAAAGTTTTATTACCTTCAATAATACTAATATAAATTTGTAAGCCTTCAAAGTATTTTTAACAGGCTCGAAACTCCTGATTTCATATTTTACCCAATTCCAAATTTTAAATTCAATAATTTAATTATCAAACAAATGGAGATATTTGAAATTCAAGTTAAAGATTAACTTTTAAATATTTAAAATTAGTTAAATATTCCAATTTCAAATATCCAAAATTTCCGGGTCGTCACATTCCTCCCCCTTAAAAGAATTTCGTCCTCGAAATTACTAGTTAGGAAGAATGGTCCAATACCCGTTTGCTATTTTCCCCAAAACCAAATAGTTTTCAACAACACCCAAACAATCTTTTATTAAAGACACTATCATCCTTTCTAACTTCCTAAACTCTTCCATAGTTTTCAAACAACATTATTTACTCAATAATTCAAATTATAGTTTAAACCAAATTTAAACTATCAAAATTTTCTCAAAATTTTTCCAACTCCCTAAATTTTTGAAAAATTTCGCCAGCGTATTCTTTGCGCGGCTAGATCGGTACCACTACAAAATGCCTCTACGGGAACCCATATTCAAAAAGAAAACAAAAGGCAAGTGGCTAGATCAGAAAACCATCAAATTTCATATGACAATTTAAATACATACCTCTTTGTCTGGCAATTCATATTTATCTTCTGAAATCAAAATCATCAATTTTCTTTTTGCTTGTAAATACCTATATACTACTTAGCAATAATAACCAATCGCAGAATTGAAAATCATTTTATTCACCTCTTTACAAAATTTTCAACATTTGCTTTACTTAAGCCCGTACGATGTACATATACCATCCGTACGCAATATCAAATTCGATCGCTCACTCAATCATACAATTTCACTTCCGAACTAATATTGTCCACCCGACATCCTAGTGCAGATTCAGATCTGGTTTCTTGATCAGAAACTGTCATTCTCCTTGTATAGCCGTATATTATGATAGAGAATTTTTAGAATCAATTAAAAATCCATATCCATAGTTCGCCACCGAAAATCGAGTGAAAAATCCCAACTCGGATCGATATCACCATCTCGAAATTCTGTGCTCGAATCTAGATCAAATCGTTATGCGAATAAAATAATATACGTAGATCCTACGTATTTATATCCATTGATTATTAGCTATATCAATTTTCTTTTATTCACATTATCTCAATTCCCGTTCTCTTATCCATGATTTTTCTTTTTACCCAACTTTACTAAATCTTCATTCAAATATTATATAATACCAAATTTTACTTAAGGATTTCACCATTTCTCTTAAGCCCAAGATTAATGTTTCACACAATAAAATATTTATTCTCACCTTACCACTTTGGTTTATATTTACTTTTTATTCAAATTGGATCTCCAATTTCCATATAAATTCAATTTACCTTTCATTTTTAAATATTGAATCCAATTCATCTCAAATCATATTTAATTAATCATTTCTTTAATTAGTTCCACTTACTAATTTATTTTAAATCTCAATGGATTTTATTTCCAAACTTCAATTATTTTTAGTCCACTTTGACTTAATTCCACAACTTCACTTTACTTACACAATTTAAATTAAGTATCATTTCAATATTCAATTTCAATTCATTTGCTTACTTATTTAAATCAATTAGTTTACTTACTAATTTTATTTTCAATTTCTTTGTTCATTCGCAAATTTATTTCACACTTAGTAAGTTTTATTTCAATGGTTATTCCATTTAACCCACTTAGACTCTATCCTTAAAATTCACTTTTATCTAAGTTAGTTCAGTTACAATTCAATATAATTCAATTTTTTTTTAATTTTTATAAATTTTCCACTTATTTAAATTCCATTTGCTAACTTCTTTTAATTCTCTTCAATTAATTAGCTTACCTGCCAACTTATTTTGTTTTCACACTTAGTTTATTCCAACTTTTTACAAGTTAAATTTTATTCTACGAATTCCAAATTTTTATAAGTTTCCTAACCCGTTTATAATCCATAAACATTTTTAGTTAGACTTCCAGTGTTTAAACCATTACTAAAACATTCAAAAATCAATTTTGAAAATCAAACCTAATTTCGCAAACAAACACCAATCCAAAACATTCAGGTAGCAATTCCTCCCTTGGAAACTCGAAAATGAACATTGATGATGTCGCGATCATCATCGAAATTATTTTCCAGCGACCGAAAAGAGTTTAGTGCTTTTATCCCTATAAAATAATTTTTCAAATATTTTTAAATTCCAAATTTCACCAGATTTGATATCCAATTCAAAAATATTTCTGAAATAATATCACCATTATTCCTCAAAGCCTTTGAAAATCATTTTCAAACTCAAAGGAAATTAAATTTCCCAAATTTTCAAAACTTCAAAACCTTCTATATTCAAACATTACCTTGGAATTTTACCTCTTTTCAATTATAAATCATATTTATAATTAACATTTACAAATCTCATTCCTTTGTATAAATTTTTCCTTTACTTTGGTTATAACATTATTTTCTTATTTGCAATTTCCACACAACAATGATAATATTTTAACATTATCACTTCCTAACAACCAAACAACCATATACTATAATAATTTACAAAAATTATTTCTTTTATATGCAAAAATAATTTGGGTAAAATTATTTCATTTACCCTATTTTAAAACAATACTGTGCCGGTTTATCTTGTTTAAGAGTTTAGAAACCCCTATCAATGACAAGGCGTCCTACATATCGACCAACATCCATAAACACTCAACCGATAAGTCAACACGATATAAAAACAATTTTTATATTCACTAACAAATATGCGCTCATATCTATTAATACACTCAAACTCATTCTACAGTACTATGGACTCAATTTTTAATGAGTAATCCTCACCAGAACCAAGGTCTCGCTTGACCTTCGGCTCTGATACCACAATGTCACGACCCTATTTTTCGAAGCCCGAAAATCGACATCAATACGTCCACTGTATCAAATGCCGAACAATCGAATGCTGGAAAACCAGTCTGTAATGGAAAGAAGAACGAGGTAGAAGAAGAAATAGAAAACAATATTAGAATCTCACAATCGCAGCGGAATAACATATAATAGATAACAACAGATTTTTATATAAAAGAAATTGTAACCGGTCTATATATTACATCATCAGAGTACAACATAACAAAAGCACAACACTAGACAGTTGTGATAACTTGTCCACACAAAGCTGACTAAGCAGTTAACCATACACAGCAGAATCTACACACACACACACACACACACACACACACACATATATATATATCAGTTACGTGTGATACGTCTCGCCATCCAGCTCGTCTCCTGAGCTCCACAACATCCATTCCTGTATCCTATAATACTCGGTCTAACCCGTGCATTATAGTAAAATAACACCCGAGTCAGTCTGAAAAACCAACGTGAGAAAACACACTCAATTGGATTATTAAAGCTTTCAAAATCCTTTTGAAATCAAAGGTATCTCGTAAGACCACGTCACAAATAAACATAACGGGTCTTTACCTTACGATAACCAAAACATTTTTATCAAATCTGTCTGATATTATAATAGTATCTATTGCAAGTAAAATAGAATCTAGCTGAAATGCTTGCATCTCACGTTTATCCAATAGTTGGGCACAATCAAAACCGTACAGGCGCTTATTGGAGATTGGATTCCATATAATGGCAGGCTACTGGGTACTGCCCGTCACAGTACGTGGTTTAGATCCCCGTACCGAAGATCCACCCTGATCCCGTGCTATACAAGACCGGAGCTACTCCTTACTGGATAGTCCGAATAAGATCACTCCGCGGTTGGGATCAACAACCGCCCACACAGCCGAAAAAAGGGATATCTAGACAGGGGTGACCTTACCCTAATTGGTTGCTAGCCACTTAACCTTGTCGCACCTCCCCTGTTTTAACAATTCCCGGTTGATGAGGCTCGAGGCTATGCGTTACCTTTTTAGCACACAATCATTTAGAATGCTCATCGTCCCCCTGACGATGTTCTGATAGCATTTGTCCATACAAGTCTGTTTCGGGTCTGAACGGAACCGAAGGCACTACTCCTACTATATCAATTTTGGAATCACCCTCATGATTAGTAGTGATTAGCCCTTGCACTTCACTGCTCCATCTTCGACTCCAAGCTCTTGTCTTCCTCACAAAAATGTTTAAACTGGATCGAAGTGGTTTTCGAAAAATTAATCCCGATCCCGGTCTCTTCGAAACGATAAGCGCATTGGCCAATATAGATAGTCGGTTATTTAACTATCAAATATCATCCACAAACAATCATCAGACTTTAATAATTTTTCAAATTATTTATTTCAAAATATCTGCGCAAGATATTTTTCTACACTTCAACCCTTTGAAACAGTTTTCAAATTACTTTTCTCTCGTGGAATAAATTTCCAAATATTGTTTATTTCCACTGAAAGTCACCAAGTCTAAATACTTTAGATTTTAAAATAATTTAAATCACTTTATTCAAAAATATATACTTTAAAACACTTAAAATAAAAACTATTTATAATATTAGTTATGTAATTTTAAAATAGTTTCTCCTACAAAACTTAAGCCAAAACTAAATTTAAAATAAAAGTTATTCTTTAACTATAAATATTAAATAATTGTTTTTAAATCATAATACTAGTTAAACCTTTAAAATATTTTACTTGTATAATTAACTTAATAAATATTTAATTTTAACAAATTTAAAATAACTAAATAATAATTTCTTTTTAAAACATTTTTAAAACCACTTTAAAACCTCTAACTTATACTTGGAAATTTTTCTCTGAAAATATACTTGACTTTTCAGGAAAATACATTTCTTTTCCACACCTTTAAAAATAAAACACTATTTATTTTTAAAACAAAATACCCATCTCTTTGTAAATTTCCCTCCTGAATTTGTACTTCCAAATCATCCTCTGATAATATTTCACTTTATCTATAAACCCTGTTTATAAATTTCATAATCTCATTCTCCTTTAATCACTGTTCAATACTTAGTCGGTTTCCAAATCGATTTCCAAAACTAATCTCCATTTTAAAATAAATTCCTTTACTTATCCAAATTTATTTCAGAACCCATTAATTTCAGATTCATTCTTTAACTATGATTTAAAATCTTATTTAAATCTGACATTATCAACTTCACACTTTGATTCAAATTTTCCTTTTTTTTTAATTTTTCCTGAACTATTTTAAATCATTAATTTTAAAAAATCCTTTATTTCTTTTAATTTTATTTTTCCCAACCAAATTATCCTCCGATAATATTTCACTTTATTTATAAACCCTGTTTATAAATTTCATAATCTCATTCTCCTTTAATCATAGTTCAACACTTAGTCGGTTTTCAAATCGATTTCCAAAATTAATCTCCATTTTAAAATAAATTCCTTTACTTATCGAAATTTATTTCAAACCATTATTTTCAGATTCATTCTTTTATTACAATTTAAAATCTTATTTAAATTTGACATTATCAACTTCACACTTTGTTTCAAAATTTCCTTTCTTTTTAATTTTTCCCAAATCATTTTAAATCTTGAAATTAAAAAAATCCTTTATTTATTTTAGCAATATCACTTAAGTTTTAAAATTTATGTATTCCCATTTATTCAAAAATCTTTTTCCCATATTCAGAATTCATTCGATAGTTTTTTAAAATCAAACTTTTATCTTTTCCCAAATTCATTCCCTTGATTTATCTAAATTATTTTACTCAAATTTATTTCTTTATATCTCTTTCAAAATCACATCTTTATATTTTCATATCATCAAATACCCAAAATATGTTCAGCAAAACCCATAGCACTTATTACTTCCAATTTCCAATATAATCGATCACAGATAATAAATCAATTATAACACAGATTATGAAAACAAATTTCAATATTTAAGGAATCCAGTTGGATCCCTCCAACCTGTTTCCTTGCATCCACAGATATTAGCACAATATAAAAATATCAATCCCACTTCGAGGTGGGATACTGCGGTATAAATGGTCATCCGCTATTATGCAAGATGCATAGAGTCTCATCCGCTATATAATGTTGGAAATCAATCACTCCAATATATATATATATATATATATATATATATATATATATAATATCACATCCATACTGATAATAGATCATCAATCTAAGCAATCAATCCAATAATTAAATTTAACTATTTAAATTTAAATGGTTGACCGATTGAGTGAGTTTAACTCACCTTGTTTTTTTTTGCAATCCACTCCAAAATTGGCTTGTTTTCTTCACGTTTTCAGACCTTGTACAGACGTTATGGGGTTTTATTAACATTTAGAATAATCAAATTATCAGTTACCATTAATAAAATTTGAATAACTAATTATTTTATTTAAACCAATTTTTTTCTAAATAAATAAATTTTAAGTTACAAAAATAATTAGATAAGTTAATCTCCCTAATATATTATTTAAAATAATCTAGTAAATTAAAAATGTGTAAATGTATATTTATTTTTATTTTATTTTCTTTGAAACTACATATACTTAAAAACTCAATTTATATTGATTCAAAAATCTAATTTTAAAAAAAAATTTCAACATTTAAAATTCCTATATATTTCTTCCGAAATCTTTTCAACATAAAATCCTTTCTATTTACCTATACATATAATTAAATTAAAATATGCGTGTACCTAAATTTTACTGTATATGTATATATTTCCCTGTTTCTTGAATTATGTTCATATTATAGGTGTCATTAAATTTAAATGAAACAAAATGAAGAATGCAACAAATCGCAAACCTTACTGCCCAGACCAACACGCTTCCAAGCTTCCCAAACCCTAGCCATCCTCGCGTTGAACTAGCCTGAGAATCGAACCCAGCCCTTCGCGATTTCCACTACGTCGAGCACAACTTCCTAAGGCGCCACATCGCATGGTCGACCCTTCCATTCAACTCGCATCGCTTCCCCTCCTCCTTCGATCGAATGTGAGCTCCTCCTCTACCTCAACCCACGATGCCTACCTCACATCCACTCGCGCCCATCGATGCCGCCTCACGCCTACCTTCCGTGCCTCCTACCTTCGCTAGGGATCCCCCGAGTGCGGCGCTCAAATAATCGCAATCGCGATTTGTTTTTGTTTCCACTTTGCCATTAATTTTCGAATGAACTCTCTTTTTTTAACTGAATTTGATTTCGATTTAAGCTGAAATGAAGAGGATGGGATTTCAACTTCTATTTCTTTTTTTCTCGATTTTGAATGTGAACGAGAAATGGGCACAAAGAAGTATAGAGACGATGTCTGAAGTTCAACCATTATTGATTTTTTTATAACGAACATGCGTGTTATCCATGTGAACACGTGTTTGAAATTTTCTTTACGTGTGTGCGCATGGAACAGTGTTGCAATTCAATTATATTATTAATATTTTGAATTTAAATTCAAATTTAATTCGTCTTGAATTCGAAGCTTAAAATTTTGACATCCTATCGAGGCATCTCGTTAGGCATTTATAATGTTATACCCCTATTTCGAATGCAATGAAAAATGTTTCGAGGCCTAACTCGATCGTATGGAGAAAATAGCCTTTTGAGCCCAGTTATTATATTGAATTTTCGATATAGATTTCAGTGTGTTTATATATCATATGGTCACACGACAACCCCAAACACCATGAAAATTGAAATCCAATAATAATACAATATTACGGATCCATTGGAACTGATTTCGTTAAATTCCGAGATTGTGCCTCGAAAGGCTATTTTCAAATATCAACTTAAATGATATATTTTTAAAACTGAACAAAATACTTTCAAATTCAATTTTAAAAGTTCTATTACCTTCAGTAATATTAATATAAATTTGTAAGCCTTCAAAGTATTTTTAACAAGCTCGAAACTCCCGAACTGTTTGACAAACTTTGTAGCCAGCTGATCGAAACTTGAAATAGATCTGGGTGGTAGGCGAGTGAACCACATAGTTGCAATCTCTCCTAAGAGATAAAGAAACTCCTACACTTGACTGCATCATTAGGTCGAGCAGCGTTCATGAGCCATTCATACTTTAATATATGCCGGTTAGGATCTAAACTTCCTTCATACGTGGACAAGGTAGGCATCCTGAATCGACGAGGTGGCTCAACATAAAGAATGTCGTTGGTGAATAGAGTATGACTTCAGGAAATTCCCTAATCGTCATTAGTAAGACGTTGACTTTCTCGGATCATTTTGCGGATCATGGTTAGAATGTTAGGCATTTGGATATTTGAGGCCAAGGCATGGTCGGGTTCTATGTTGTAGGGATGGTCTGGGCGCTGTCAATGGTCTGTTTCTCGCCTCCTTGGCTCCCGGTCTTCGGTAATGCAGGGTTCATGAGCATGGATGTGTTGATGAAGGGCTGGATCTGGCTGGTTCTGGATCTCTACTTCCGGATCTATAAAGGCAGCATCTATATGGTCATGGATGGTGTGATATGGAAGAGCCCCTCCTCGGAACGAGGGTTCAGCTTGGTGCCCTGTAGAAGGACCAACCCCGGCTTGTTCGAGATTTAAAGCACGTTGACGCCCGGAGGCTTCTGCATAATTTCCATCCATCATACTACTTGTAGATCTTCGGTTGAAGTCAGATGAAGACGAGCTCTCGGTCGAGGAATGTGAGACATGATCCCTCCTAGATCTCCTTCACAATTCCTTGTTTAGCTCATTCGCGAGCTCTGTGTTGGGACAGATATGCTGGGTGAGCTCTTGATGGCTCTGAGTGAGCTCTTGCATGAGGACTTGGAACCCCACTCTAGTCATAGGACCTTATGGATCTGAAGCTCCAACTGATGTCTGGCCTGCGGTAGTCAACTGCATGGGATTTTTCCTATCCCTTTCTTCTGGATCTACAGCATTTCAAGTGGTTCCGGTAGTACGCACCATGGATGATGTAGATCTTTCCTAAATCTTGAGTAATTTGAGTAGAATGGAAGGAGCCATAAGAAGACAGATCTTGGTCTCCTTCTTATATTTTAGCAATCCAACAATGGCAGTAGATCCAATGAATCAGAGAAGAACGGAGTTCTCTCAGTGAAAGCACCGAAGTGTTTGTACCAAAATTGGGCACAACACTCTTCGGATGTGATTGAAGAGATTAAAATGAAGAATCTAAATGGAAAATGTGGCTAGTCTAACAATCACACCAATAAAAGCATCCAGAAATAGAAAAAACAAGAAATTATAGTGGTTCGGTGTTGTAGCCTACGTCCACTTTGAATGTTTTTCTATTTATTGATGATTGATAACTGATTACAATAGTACAACACTCGAGTTACAATGGAGTTGCAGTAGAGTAACGACGGAGTGGAGACAAAAGTCCTTTCTCTATAGGCGTAGGGGTGCTATTTATAAGTGTAGCTCTGAAATATCTGCCCATGAACTCGGAATACTCCTTCTTACACGAGGGTGGGCCCACTAGATTTATCAAGGGTCATTCGGGATCAATTGGGATCGATTCCCATTTCCTTCATATCGATCAAAATGGTGTCCATTTGGGCTAAGGTCGATCATGAGCGTTCTTGAGGTGGTAAGCAAGCTCTTGTGAAAATTTGGTAGCATTTGGACTTGTAGATTATGAGTTATGATCGATCCAAGGTTGGATGCAAGTGGGATGAAGTGTGTGTATCGCCCGCTTCATATTGATCAGTGCGTATCGATCCAAGTGTATCGATGACGTAGAGCGGCAATTTTGGGGAGATCCTTTTTTCATGCTAATGGACCGCTTTTCTTGGTTGACTAGTTTTTCTCTACATCGGTCCTGTGTGGTTTTATTCGTATCAATACTTTTTCTATTAATTCGTATCGATGGAATCATGTGGCCTTCATATCGATGACTCCCCATTGTCTTCATATCAATGCCCTGCCCTTAGTTTCGTATCGATATTCAGTTGATCGATACGAAATGTGTAGAAGGGCGATCGATACGAAGTAGGCAGAAGTTGATCAGATGGATCCAGATCGATGCCAGTACATGATGGATACGAAGGAAGATGATGTAGACTTGATGGATACAAATACGATGGATACGAAGTAAGATTGTTTCTTATGAAACTTGATCGATCCATAACTTGAGCATACAACCTCCTATTGGTCTGAAATTTGTAATATTGCATTTCGTAGCTTTGTTTGTCGTACCATGCTAATTGTAGCTTGATCCGAACTCGGACCAAATTTGCCAGTATTCATACTTGTGTATAGCCGATCTTCGGGATGGATTGTCCTTGGTTTCTAGTCAAGTCTCTTGTGTCACGGCCTTGTCAAAAGGCGGGATAACAGCACTGGTTTCTTTGAGTTTATTGTACGAAGGAGCTTTGGCACCAAAGTTTTGGTGGAGGGCGGTGATATATTGGGAATCATGACCATGGTCTATGAGAGGAAGGGTCGGAATGTCGTGTTTCGCTAGGGAGGTTCGAGCTTCAACTTTTTGGGTTGGGAGCATGGAGATTTCGAAGAGAAACACGTTGGCGAAGTCCGTTCATCGAACAGTGGAGCATAGCTCCATATGTTGGTGAGGTCGTACACGGCTATTGTTTATCCGTATGTGCACAATAAGGTGAGAGGGAGGGAAGAAGGATTTGTGGGGCGATTTAAAGTTAAATAATTTAATTAAGTTAATTGATTGTTTTAACTAATTTAAAAAATTAATAATCAATATCTTCTCCATATGAGATCCAATCGAGACATGGTCTTTTACGTTGCACTCGTAGGAGCATCATCTATGCACTGGAATTGATCGAGTTTGTAGCAAGTGAAATTTTAAGCTAAAATAGAGCGTCGAATTTAGATGAAACTGGAATGCGTAAGAGTCAACTTGAATTTTGGTGAGTTATCTCACCATTGGGTGAACAATATATGGTATATGGTTGATCGAAGTTGTTGTATTATACTTGAATGATTTATTGGTTTGGTGTGGTTGAATTTACGCTTCGAAAAGTGAGATGACATATAAAATGAAATACAGGGAATTTTGTAGAGAAATTCGGATTCCTCACTGTTGTTATTTTAAATTTCAACTATATACCTACTATATAAATTGTTTAATGCCAAATTATTGGATGTGACACTAATATATGTAAAAAGTTGAACCTTTTTACCGATATAGGTATTAGCAACGTTGGTTAAGTGCTATGGTAGCTATTGGCCTCACTATAATACTTGAAATACCATGGTTTGTTGTTTTGATTTAGAAATGATTTTAATACGGAGAATGAATTTATACATGGCTTCTGGAATTTTCTGTGATATTTTATTTGAAAAGGGTTTTTGAATTTCTCCATTGTACACCAACATTTTTGGAAATGTTTAAAAAGTATTCCAGAATTATATTCATATAAAAGTTTATATAACAATGAATGTTTATTTTAATGGAAAATAAAGGGGAATTTATCTTTCGTAATAAAATGATTCCGTTTTAAAAGAAAATATAAATATTTTGAAACTAAAATTTGTATAACGCTTTATATGAAGTATTATATTTAAAAATAGACTTATAAATGGTAGTTTATAAATAAAGGAATGGGTTTATAAATGATATTTTATTAAAAAGGGAAATTTATATCATTTTGATAAATTAGGAAATAAATCATATTTGTAAATTTATGATAATAAATGAAATGATTGTTTTATGGAAAGTATTTGGTCCGATCTTGAAATTGAAAATTGATGATATATGAGATTTGAAATCAAAAGATTTATAAAAAAGAGTTTATAAATAGAAATGATATTTATAAAATTAGTTTTAGAAATAAATTTAGAGATTTAAAAAGGGAGTTTTATAAATATATTTAGAGAGTTATAAAAAAGGAGTTTTATAATTAGAAATATGTTTATACAATTAATTTTACAAATTTTTTTGGATATTTATAAAAGAAATTTTATAAACAAATTTGAAGTTTTATAAAAGAAGTTTTATAAATAAATTTGAAGATTTAAACAAGGGAGTTTTATAATTATATTTGGAGATTTATAAAAGAAGTTTTATAAATAAATTTGGAGATTAGAAATAGTTTGGAGATTTATAAAATAAATTTTATAAATAAATTTGAAGATTAAAAAAAGGAGTTTTGTAACAATATTTGGAGATTTATAAAAGAAGTTTTAAAAATAAAGCTGGAGATTTAAAAAAAAAGGAGTTTTATAATTATATTTGGAATTTTATAAAAGAAGTTTTATAGATAGAAAGGAAATTTATAACGGGAGTTTTATAATAGAAATGAGATTTGATTCCCGTTGACTATCAATTTAAATAAGGTGGTATGGACAGTATTCTTTTCATAATTGACACCAAATTCTGAGGTAGGAAAACTCGACCTTGTCCTAAGAGTTAAAAACATATGTTGAGGCAATGATAGGACGCTAGCTTGTCCGACTACATTGTTAATCATGGGATAGTCCAAGTTTGAAATCGGAAAGTGGTGGTAAGTATAATTGGTCTAATTTCTATATGACTCTGTTACTTATACCAAAAGTGTTTTGATTTATCATAAATAATGTTTTAAATAAAATTTTAAACCCAATTAAGTATGGTTTTTGAAATGAAATCTTTCTAAAGATTTGTGAATATACTTATACCGTTGAGATAAGTGTATGGGTACATTTTCTAAGTATTGGAAATGTAGTGTTTTGTGAATATACTTATTTTTGCACCAAAAATTGGCACAAGTACCCAATAGAAACATTTTGAAGAGAACTAAATGAAGAATAAAATGAAAATAGTGGATAATAACAAAGAAACAACAATTAACTGAAACAAAAAACAGGCGCACACGATTTATAGTGGTTCGGCATTGTTTGCCTATGTCCACTTCGAATAACTGCTTTATTAATTCCTTTATAATTTGAGTACAGGAGGGATAGGATCAAAATCCTTATTTACCAAGAATATAAAGCAAACAACATCTTAAAATTCCCTAAAATGAACAACCACGCCAGTATTTATAGATGAAGGTCGCCAACTATCTCTATGAAAATTCGGCTGAATGACCCTCAAAACCATATGGGCCCACTAGAGGGATCACTAGACCCAATTCCCAAAGAGGAGGGATCGATACCGATCCCTTCTTTGATCAAATTTTAGGGAGAAATCCTTATGATGGCTTCCGCATGCAGCAATATGTTTAGCCTCTAAATTTCATGTCATTTGGATCAATGGAGCTCGAGTTAGATTCAACATAGCTTACATGTTACCTTTTTTGCCGATCCCTCCCAAGGGGTGTATACCGATCCCTCCAACCTTGTCCTTCTAAGGCGCAATCTCTAAGGTCCCTATGTCTTGCTCTCCAAGTTTCATAGGCATTAGACTTGTAGACCTTGAGATATTGATTGTTTTCTACACGAGTGCTTTCATCCCTAGAAACATGCTGATCCCTCTTGTTGGAGCTAGCTTACGCCGATCCCTCCTATGTGTTGGACCATATTTCATACTTCGAACATTCTGCCTTGCATGTATAGCAAGTCCATTCAACACTGACTTCATGTTACCATCTGTACTTGACTTCTAGTCCCCACAATCACCACTCTGGAGTCATCGATCTTCATGGCAGTCAAATCTGACTTGTGTAATCAGTTCAATATAGCCGGGTTAAAATGCCGGATAACACTTTCCCTCCAAAGTATGTCTTATGATGAACATGAAGTGCTTTGAATTGAAGTAAGTTAGAGTCGTCGAAAAGAAATCCATCCAGTTTTCTGAATAGTTGTTTTCCATCTACCGAATTATTTTTCCAAGGTGCTGTATTTCTCATTAGTCATCACGACGCTAGGTCGGTTTCCACTAGTATAAATTCAAGGCTATATTCCTTCAGTTGATGTTTGTAAGTATAGTTCCACAAGACTAACAAGCTTTGGTTATCTGGTTCAGCCTTGAACTTAAGAACTTTAGGTTTGATTTCAATTTTTGTCGACTTCAAAAATTGAAAATTTTGTGCACATTAACATACACGTCCTTGTCGCTGGCTTCCGGATGTGTTCGTTCTTTCACTGGTCGTGCTTATATTCATTTTCATTCATGTTCATGGCCGATGCCTTACTCTCTATTCTCACTTTTTTCCTTTTCTCTTTTTTTTGATGTTTTTAGGGATCGACATATGCTTAGCCGACCCCTTTCTCTTTTTCTTCATGCTCGCAGGGGTCGATATGTTCTATGCCTAACACTTTCCCTTTGCCTCGTCCTATATATTCCATGTCAATCCCTCCATATTGCTAGCGGAACTCTCTTACCTTGCTTTGCATGCCAAACCCATCTTCCTTATATAAGCTGTCATTCTTCCTTTCCAACTTCACTTGCTTTATTTTCCTAATACCCTTCTTTGCACCGAACCCTCTTATTCCATCCTCACAATTGAACCCTCTTACCTTTAGCTTGAAATCCTTCTACAATCCAACCTATCCCACTAACTCGCTTCCTTTCACCTTATACTCTTAATATCTTCAAATACTCGCCCACACTCTAACCCATATGCTCACATAGGTAAGTTTTTAATTTATACTTTTTGATTTTATGATGGGATAAGAGATTATATGCCATTGGCGATCATGATGGCATTTGATGGAACGATGGAATGGTGGCAGCGTGGCTTGGAGAAGGTGAGTTATGGGGTGTGATAGGACTTGGTAGAATAAGCAAGGAGGAAGAAGGAGGGAGAGCAGAGGAGGGATTGGTTGGGATGTGTTATGTAGTGTGGATATACCGATCCCTCATTTGACGATTTGGAAGACGGATCGGTATGGAAGTTTGATGGGAGGATGGTTAAAATAATGAAGTTAGTGGGCTTGGTAGAGTGGACTTACGTGGGAGGATCGATGTTGGAAGTTTGGTGGAAGATGGTGAATTAAAGGGATCGGTATTATTTGTGGAAGAGAAGTAGGGGTCAGTAGGATTAGGGATCGACAATCTTTGTTTAAGTAAAGGGATCGGTGTCCTTTGTTTGGAGAGAGGGATTGGTCATGATGCTCTAGGGTAGGGATCGACATATAAGGATCAACACACATGTTCTTTGAACTTGAAACCTAATCCAAACTTACTTGTTTGAGAAATTACTACCAATCCACCTTAAGGAACTTGAACATATGATGACGATGAAAAACAAGACTTGCATATTTACTGTTGAACTTGAGATTGAACAATCAAATCTTTGGAACTTTCAACATGAACTAAAACTTAGCACATGGACCTGAATAGAAGATTTCACACTTTGATATGCCGATAGTCGATCCTAAAGCTTTCACAACCGATCAATCTCTTCGTCAGTTGAGACGGTCAGCGATGACAGTCAGTCTGGTCGGAATCCAAAGTCTCGTCATTTAACTTCGCTTTCTTATTTAAAGCTGTTTATTTCTGTTATAGGTTACACCGCACTAGATCACGCTTAGCATGGGGTAATAGGTAAAATTATCTAATCTCGATTAACTACTAAGTATAGTTAACTTGGACTTCGGACGCTCAACACGTTTAGTTGCAATGCTTTTTGGACTAGCCTCACAATACAGTAATCATGAAGCAGAGTTTAGTTCTGCAACCATATCTGGTAGGCTTTCCTCTGTCATTAAGCTGAACAAATGGAAGTTTCTGGCCAGTCATACAACTTTTTTCTGATGTTCCCATCTTCCTGGCGGAAGATGTAAGTCCTGCGCTCGATGTTGTAGAAGGCGTTATACTTTTGGATAATCCAACAGATTCTTGGGCCTCCAGAATTGGTGAGGCTGTCCTTCACAGGCTATGTTCTAGATGTCAAATTCCATTCGAAGATGTCCTAGCTTCTTTGATAAATGATAGGGCTCACTTGCCCCTAGAGGGATACACAACACGCAACAAATTCATATGCTGGGCCGGATGCCTGCTGCTCTTCAATTCTTTTATTCAAGAAATGTTAAGATATCTTGGAATAGCTCCCGCTCAACTTCACTTGAACGACTACGCCTTTCTTCATGGAACTTTTCTACTATTCATGAGCATTCTGTTTTTCCCACCGACTCTCAAGGACATAATGTTCATTTATAACTTTAAACAATGATCAAGAATCCTTCCTATGTCTTTGTCAAGCCTTCGCCCAACTGCCAAGTCTTAACAGGTGCTTGAAACAAGCTTCCTCTTTTCAAACATGAGTGGTTCTATGTTCGATGTCCGCTTGGTTTTGCAAGGCGATGGTTGGAAGGATGCAAGTGTTGTTTTTGCTTTATTCTCAAATTCTTTAATCCAAGTCAATTTTTTGAATCAACTAACATCCTAAATATCTAAAAGTGCCCGCCCATGTCCAAAGGGAAATATTTTTTTAAAAGCGATCTCCGCAATTTGTGCCATCCCTGTCAAGGACAGGGATATTGGACTTCTTGCAACCGATGAGCTATTATCTCTATTTGGGTCGCTAGAAGAGGGTCATAGCATCGGGATCCCTGGAAGTACTGCATCACCGAGAAATGTTGTAGAACAAGAAGGGGATGTCAATAACCATGTCATGCCCCTAGTCGAGGGAACTCAAGATGACGTTAAAGAAGGCGAAATTAGGGGTGCCCAGATCAATGAACCTAGCGACGCTAATGCAGGCTCAAGCAAGGCTCCTATGGTCGAACCATCATAAGGCATGCTACCCCAAAGCCAACTAAGAGAAGAAGGAAGCTTGCATATAAGCTTCGCGAAAGAAAACTACTAAGGATCCAGTGTTCGTTATCACTTCTATCGATGAAAAGTCATCTTCCCAACATTCAGAAAGTTCGATGAAAGGGTTTTCAAATCTCCGAATTCCTGATGACTTTATGAATTCCCTAACATTAACATCGATGGGCTTAATTCTCACTCTAGAAGTGGTGACTACATTCTTCCTACCGGCAAAGGAGAGAAAACTCGCATGAGCAAGGCTACAACAACCGGTTCGTTGTGGGGGACACTAAGACACTCACAATCACGTGCGCTTCACCATACGCACTTTGTTTATCTTTTGTATAATGGTTACTTATACATTTTTGTTTAGTTTTTGCAGGTGCAATTTCCCAATCTCGAGCTTTTGATCGACTAAGGGGCTCTTCGATGTGATATGGATCTAGCCGTGACTTAGAATCGGACAGGCGTAGGAAATGAGATAATGGCCGGGAAAATCCCAGTCGTAGTCATCCCACTAGGAAGGTCAGTCCAATCTCATGTTCACATTTTTGATCATACATCTTTTCAGGGGCCTCAAGTTACCGTACCACACGAGCAATATTTTGGTTCTTCTGGCTCCAAGCAATCTTGCGACCGTAGGTCGAGCAAGCATCCAATCGTCACTTCCGATCCATCTTTGTCGACTGCTGCTCCTGAAGCTTCCACCAAGCTTGAGGTCAGCTTTCCAAAAATTTGCTTCGATGGGCTCAAGTTCGTTCCCTCAATTCACACAATCCTAGGGAACACTAAAGCTATCTCTCTCGCATGCGTCAACGATGTTTTTGTGCAGCGGGAATTGCTCCAACACTTAGCAAAAAAAGTCTCTAAAGTATCAATCAAGCGACAACATGAAATAAATCGTCTCAAGCTAGAGGCGATCCATTATAAAGATATAATTAAGCACCAAGATAATGAGATCTCGGAGCTCACAACAAAACTAACCGAGGAAGAAAAGAGTGCCAAGGAAACACCTGAGGTAGTGAGTCGTTTGGAAGCTGCCTGTAACATCCCCCTGCTTGAAGGCCCAAAACTAACGGCTACGGATGCTGCGGTCATCCATAGTTATTAATCCTCGGCGACCAAATACGGTGGTGTAGATTCATTGATACACAGAAACATATATATATATATATAAATTAAACTTCAAATAAAATCACATTTCATATCAAAGCATTTCCAATTTATTACATAATAACATATTTCCAAATCACATTCAGAGAAAATATATTTATTACAGCATACACCAAGAGCGACATATGAGGAAGCCCCCTTGGATGATCGAAGTACATATAGACAATATAACAACTTTGCCATTACAAACAACACAGCAGAATCAAAAGGAAAAAAACTCTAAACAGCTATCATGCCTCTTGTATGTCTCCTGAAGCTTATTCATCTTAAGAGGTACCTGAAAACCTCAACACTCAAACTACTCAAAATCAATTGACTGCCCGAGAGTTTAAGGGAAATACATAAACTTCGAGTCAAACATAAAGCCTGGTTTGAATAATAATCTACCATCTCAAATCATTCACATATCTAGTGAGACCAAACCGCTTAGCGGAACGAGTTTTCCCTCACTAGTATCTTAAAACCTTTATAAAACCATATATTGTGCTTCTGCATCCACAATGGTTAAAACAATTTAAAATAGTATAATATGATGATATGAAAAACCAATGAATCTATTTAGATTACCCATCCCCATTCATTCTGACTATCTATCTCAATTATAGTTTTTAGGACTACTATTAATCTTTTAGTTTCCATGGGCTGACTAATAACCGGTAAAAATATTTAAGGACTCCCTGCCCAATTACACAGTTTTCTTGGGATCACTAAGAACCTATCGGTAACTCTAATATCTTTACTCTTATTCTGGTTTTCATGAATTGAATAGCAACTTATTGGTGAGCCCAATATCCTTTCATCTTACCTTAGTTTTCATGGGGTGACTAGGAACCTATTGACATCTGTCAATATCTTAATCCAAATATAGTTTTCATGGGCTAACTATAAATCTACTGGCTCCTGCCAGTATCAAATCATAGTTTTCATGAGCTTACTATGATATCTTTCTGACATCTTTCTTTATACATGGTTTTCATGGGCTAACTATGAACCTATTGGCCCCTGCCAATATCTTTTCCTATGCACAGTTTTCATGGGCTCATTGAGAACCTATTAGCCCCTGCCAATACCTTTATTTTATATTTTAGCATCCTATATTATAGTCTTCCTGGCCTTCTTCATGCAATTCTACTCATCCAGGAGTTAACTTAAATTATTTCACTACTGGGTCAACCTAGCTAGTTATTCTGCTCTTTCTCGAAAATATAGTTATCAGATTCAAAACAATGTGAATATATTTATATTCGAAGAAGCAAACATAATAACATAGCAATATCACTCCTGTGGGTTTAATATAAAACATGGTTAATCCCTTTAACCTATTATCTTATCAAGGAAAGCTTCTTCTTAAAGCCATTATAAAAAAAAATTTAATTTCGCTATGGTTTCTCATTTAAAAACAAAGTTTGTGTAATAAAACCTTTCGAAACCTTCGAAACCTAATATCGACTTCATAGGATTGCCTCCTTCGAAAGCCTTAAAATCTACCTTCAAAAAATGAGGCTCCTGCCTTTTTAATACTTTAAAACCTTCCTTTAGAAACCTTTCAATTGTATTAAAGTATTAACATATAACTTTGGAAGCATAGCTTCGAAACCGGTTGAAAGAACCTCTTTCGGCACCATTGGAAGTAACCCTTCCGAAATCATTGAAAGTCTCCCTTTCAAATGCATTGGGTTTATATTTAAAATATTATTTGCGTCAAAGTGAATATAGGCAAAAGCATCTCTTCGAAACCATCCTCTATCATACGTAAAATTTTTGGGAAAACATGATGGCGTCGGCACCATCCTTTCGAAAGCATAAAACTAAAATATTGGAAGGTTGGCGTCGAAACCCCTTTCAAAACCATTGCCTTCGAAACCCCTAACCTGTTTCGAAAGCTACAGGAAGTGGCTTAAAATTATAAAACAAAGTGCCTTTTAACAACATTAATATCTTCAATACCATCGAAAAGCTAAAGAACGGTAGGCAGGGCTTCGACTAGGCCGGAACCCCTTCTTTCAAAACATTCTTTCATAACCCATTCGAAAGCAAACTTATGTTATGGAAATCCTTTCGAAAAATTTTAAAACCTTTTTCGAAACCATATGCTTCGATTCCTTCGAAGGCTAAAACAAAACAAGGGCAGACACTTCTCTTTTAAAAACAAACTAAGGTATTGACTCCTTCGGAACCCATGCTTTTGACACCTTACCTTTCGCCTTCTTCCAATCCACTGCGTACCGTCTTTGCGGTACCTTGTGTATTTGTTTCGGCTTAGTAGGATTCGGTTGGGCTGAAGGCGAAAGCTTCTGTGTTGAAAGGTACTTCCCAAAGTAGGTGGAACCCTCTTTTCTGAGTAAACATGGTTTAATACTACTTAATGCAAACTTTCCTCTAACTAACCTGCTATACATCAATGCTAGATTAGTTGCCTTAACTTTTTCAAATTCTTTGCCAAAATAACTACCGCTAATTTCCGATCCAAACCATGGTTAAGTTAATCAAATAAGCTAATCCTTTAAGCAAACCCAATTTTGCAAAGAAGACCCTCTTCTAAAATAATTTAATTTTCATAGCAAATCACTTTGGAAAAATCCCAAATATTTCAGAAATTCATTTTAATCATGTTACCTAACATATCAAAATTCCAGACCAAAATTCATAATATATTTTCCAAAATAAATTAATAAACCCAATTAACCATATTCTCCTTCAAAAATTCATAAGTAATTCCCCACGGCGTGGAAAATTATAAAAATTGAAACCCAACTCGAAAATCATGTTTCTCTTAACATAAAATTTTCCCATGCCATTTAAACATCATTAAATCTCAGTTTTGCCCTAAAACCGTGCATAACCTCTTTTAAACAATCCTATTTAAACCATATAAATCATAACTCAAGCATATCATCATCCAATATGTCATAAAAATGAATTTACCCTTAAATCAGAAATCTTATGATTATAAAAACCAAAATAGAGAGGAAATTATTATTTACACTGATTTAGATAAGGAGATTGGATTGAGGTTCATTTCCCCTAAGCTTGATTCTCTAGCTTTTAATTTGTTTTCCTCTTGTTCTCTTAATGGTCGGCCTTCTTTTAACTTTTGATTTTTTGTTTCAAAATGACGTGAATGGGTAGTGAAATGGTAGGAACAAAAATATATAAGGGTATGGGTTATAGGCGGCTCTTAAGCCTATTAATTATTATATTTGGCTCGACCTTAATTAAATTATTTCAAGTCTCAATCCCCTTATCACTTAACTTTTACATTATTCTATTTAATTTGTCTAATTAAATCTCCTGAATAATGTTATCAAAAACCAGTAGTATTATAGGCTCCCCTCCTTAAAGAATTTCATCCTTGAAATTCAGTAAGGACTAAATACTAAACATAACGATCATCTGTAATGACTCCTAACAATCATACTAGTCTACCAGACTAGGAATTATCTATATATATATATATATATATATATATCTAATATAGACATACCCTCAAAGCATATCAGGATAAGTATCTCGAATCATATCCTCTGTCTTTCAAGTACAGTCTTTCTTGTTGTCGCTCCACTGAACTTTCACCAACTTGACGTCTTGTTCCTCAATCTATTCTCATCTCTCCCAACAACCCGAACTGGTTGTCTAACAAAATTCAAATTAGACTCTACTACTAGATCTTCCAACCCTATCAGAGGAATAATAGCCTTTGGATCATGCACATACTTGCGAAGACGAGACACATGAAATACATTATGGACACCTGCCATACTACTCGACAACTCTACTCTGCATGCAAGCTTTCCAATCCTTTCTATAATTTGGAATGGACCAACATATCTCGGTGCCAGTTTCCCTGATTTCCTAAATCGTACCACACCCTTCATTGGTGATACCATATTGAAAACCCTGTCTCCCACTGAGAATGCTAGGTCTTTATGCCTCTTATCTGCGTAACTCTTTTGTCTTGATTGATCTTCTTTCAACCGTTCTTGGATCAACTCAATCTTCTATGATGCCTTCCTAACCAAATCTGGACCTAAGACCAATCTGTCTCCAGTCTCCAACCAACATACTGGGGATTTGCATGGCCTTCATACAAAGCTTCAAAAGGCGCCATTCCTATACTAGTCCGATAACTATTATTAGGAAAACTCAACCAAATGTAGGTGATCGTTCTAACATCCACCAAAATCCAATACACAAGCTCTCAACAAATCCTCGAGTACCTTGTTGACTCTCTCCGTCTGCCCATTCTTTGCGGGTGATATGCGGTACTCATCTTGAGCTTAGTGCCTAACACATCCTGTAGAATCTTGCAGAACACCCTATTTAATAAAGCATCTCTGTCGCTGACTATACTACTAGGAATTCCATGAAGTCTAACTATGTTCTTCATGAACAACTTCGCCAAAACAGGTGCCGTCATGGTCGACTTTACTGGAATGAAATGAGAACTCTTAGTCAACCTGTCCACAATAACCTATATACTCTCATTTCCTCTACTTGACCTTGGCAACCCATCTATAAAATCCATGGATATTGAATCCCCTTTCCAAACTGGAATCTCTAAAGGCTGAAGTAGTACACTCGGCTTTTGATGTTCGACTTTCACTTGTTGATAATTTACACACTGCCTAACCCACAAAGCAACATCCCTTTTCATGCCTTCCCAATGGAAGCTTCTCTTCATATCTTGATACATCTTGGTACCTTTAGGATGAATCGTAAACTTGGATCGATGACATTCTCCAAGAACTTCTTTCCCCAAGTTCTCCACATCTGTAACACATAACCGTCCCTTCTTTCTTAACCATCCTCTTTGGTCAAGACAAAAACCTTTCAAATCATCAACCTCAGTTCCAACCTCAAGCCTTTTGATTCTCTCGGCTAATATTGGATCCTTATTCTACTTAGAAGCAATTCTCTCGATCAACACTGGTCGAACTTCTAAACATGACAACATAGCAGTACTCTGAGTAGAACTAGCAGTCGACCTTAACTACACACCACAACTGGCCAATGATTCTAGATCCTTCCATTCTTCCAACATAGCCAACACTACATTCTAACGTCTTCTGTTGAGAGAAGCCGCTACCTTATTACGTTTCCTCGATGTATACTCTATACCTAAATCATAAGCAATCAAAAACTCCAGCCATCTCTACTGTCGCATATTCAACTCCTTTTGAGAGAATAGATATCTTAAAGACTTATGATCGATACGCAACTCAAATTTCTCCTCCAAGAGAAAATGCCTCCAAATCTTCAACGAAAAAATTACCGCAGCCAACTCTAAATCATGAGTAGATATCTTACTCATGCGGTCTGAGCTGCCTAGATGCATATGCAATGACTTTGTCCTTCTGCATCAAAACTGCTCCCAATCCGGTTCCACATGCATTAGTGTATACTACCAACCCTTGGTTTCTATATGGAACTACTAACATTGGAGCATTGGTCAACAAATGCTTTAACTTAAGGAATGCTTCCTCACATTTTCCAGACCAAACAAACTTCACTTCCTTCCTAGTAAGCTTAGTTAAAGTCGCTGCTATCCGTGAGAAATCCTTGATGAATCTCCAGTAATAGCCAGAGAGTCCAAGAAAACTTCTAATCCCAATCACCATCTCTAGTCTCTTCCAATTGTTAACAACTTCGATCTTATCTGGATCGACTGACAATCCTTTCTCTGAAACCACATAAGCAACAAACTTAACCTCTTTCCTTCAAAAATGACACTTGGAAAAATTCACCTTTAGTTGATTCTACCTCAATGTCTTTAGCACAACTCTAAGATGATCTTCATGTTCTCTTTCATCCTTAGAGTATACCAAAATGTCATCTATAAACACTAATAGGAACCTATCCAAATACTCCCTGAAAACTCGATTAATCAAATCCATAAAAAAAAGCAGGTGTATTCGTCAACCCGAATTGCATTACTAACCACTCATATGAACCATATCTAGTTCGAAATGTTGTCAAAGGAATGCTATCCTCTGCCACTCTTAACTGATGGAACCCCGTTGGGAAAACACTTTGACTCCACTCAACTGATCAAACGGTTCATCAATTCTCGACAAAGGATACTCATTCTTTATTGTCCTCTCGTTCAACTTATGATAGTTGATACACATCCTTAACGACCCATCTGGTTTCTTCATGAATACCATAGCCACTCACTTAGGCGAGCTACCTACTTTAATAAAATTCCTTCCTTCTAGATCTACTAGCTGTACCTTCAATTCCTTCATCACAGTCGGTGTCATCCTACTAGGTGGTCTACTCACAGTTTAAGCTCCTAGCACAAGATCTATCTGAAACTCAACCGTCCATTTCGGTGGTGGTCCTGTGACTGGCTCAAATATGTCTGCAAATTCTCTTGCTATTCGAACCTGACTTAGATCTTCTTCCACTTCCATTTCAGTTAACAAAGCACAACTACTCCGTTCAGATTTCTCTATTGAGAATATAGTTCTGTTATGACTATCAGGGTGTCTTAGTGGGATCTCCCCATCTTGGCAAAATATCCTAGCCTCGTACCTTCTCAACCAATCCATACCCAAAAAGATTCTGAAATCTACGAAATCGAAAACATATAGACTACATGCAAACATATAACCTAACAAATCAAGTTCTAACTGTTCACATCTCATTCTTAGAGTTTCATACCCTCCGATTGGATCCGCAACCCTTAAAAAAGTAACAAGGTATGTGGGTTTTCAGCATAACCAATCAACCAAATACTGGAATATAAATGAATGTGATGCATCAAGTAGTTTCCAAACCAGTATACCCTGAATCAAAAACGTACCTTCTATCATAGTCTTTCCCTTATCAGCTGTAGTAGATTTAGCTAATGATCCAATAGCAAAGACCTTACCCTTGTTTGTCTTGATTGGTTCTGGACATTGGTTCTTTTAATGCCCCACTTGATCACAGTTGAAGCACTTTACATTCTTCATATCTGCAGCCTTCTTCCCCTTGCCTGACCGGCATCAATTTGCATAATGACCCTTCTTGCCACATTTGTAGCGTACCAAATCAGCCTTTTCCTTCTTTGCAGCATCCCCTTTTTGGGCTCCCTTCTTCTTAAAGAATTTCCTCTTCTTTCCCTAAGGACCCTGAGATTCAACTGGCTTCTCTCTAGCAATAACATTAAGCATCTCTTCATGGCGAATGACCATCACCACCACCACATTACAAGGTTCCAGATATGGGTCATGGTATTTCTAGCAAGCTTAGGTCTCAGTCCTCGAATGAACCTTTTATTCCTTCTAACGTCAGTGTCAACCATAGCATATCCATATTGAGACAGCTCATCAAACTTAGTAGCATACTCGATTACTGACATCTCTCCTTGAACTAGATACATGAACTTCCTCATCAACGTCGATTTAGAAACCTCAGACAGGAACCTCGGTTCAAACCTCCTCTTGAAATCAGCCTATGTCAGTTCTTCCTCTGGAACTCTAGCAGTCACACTATTCCACCAATGAAGCGCTGCCCCTTGCAATTGCGTAGAGGCTAGCCTCCTCTTTTTCCCATCATCCAAACCTAGATCAGTAAAAATACCACAGTGCAATAACTAATTCTCAACCTCAACAGCATCCTCCGTTCCAACAAATGGTTGTCCACCCAAAATGGTGTAGTCTCTGCTCAACTTAGCATAGTTACTACCAACGGAGCCATAAGATTAGCTCCTCCAACATTACCGGCAACTCCCACTTACAAAAGATTGGCTAACAACAGATACACCATCCCTGCATCTACTGGCGGATTTCCAGCACCTACATTTGCTTCAGAGTTTGGGTTAGCATTAGCCTGTCGACCTTGATTCCTCTTGGTATTAGATCGAGCATTTCCGTTGGTTGTGGTGATTCCTCCACCTAGATTTGCTCTTCCGTTTCCTGCTTCCATATCTTCTTTCTCGTAATTCTGCATATGAGCCTTAGTAAGCTACAGAAGACCGATCTAAGAGAGAGAGAGAGGAACACACACACACACACACATATATCAAATACAAGTACGTTACTGTAGAGTTAACCTAAACAATGATCATATTTTCAAATTCATTGGAATTATGTTTGAAAATCTTTAAGGTTTAACTTTCTTTTAACATTTCATAAACCTACAAACTTGTAACATCCACCTACTTAGAGGCCCAAAACTAACGGCTATGGATGCTGCAGTTGTCCATAATTATTAATCCTCGGCGACCAAATACAGCGGTGTTAGATTCAATGATACACATAAACACATGAATATGGAAAAAATTTAAACTTCAAACAAAATCACATTTCATATCAAAGTATTTTCAATTCATTAAATAATCCCAAATTCTCAAATCACGTTCAGAGAAAATATATTTATTACAACATACACTAAGAGTGAAATATGAGGATTCCCCTTTGGATGATCGAAGTATATATAGTTAATATAACAACTTTTCCATTACAAACAACACAGCGGAATCAAAAGAAAAGAGAACTATAAATAGCTTTCATTCCTCCTGTGAAAGCTTATTCATCTTAAGAGGTATCTGAAAACCTCAACTCTCAAACTGCTCAAAATCAATTGACTACCCGAGAGTTGAAGGGGAAACACATAAATTTTGAGTCATACATAAAGCCTTGTATGAATAATAATCTACCACCTCAAATCATTCATATATCTAGTGAGACCACGCTGCATAGCGGAATGAGTTTTCCCCTCACTAGTATCCTAAAACCATTATAAAACCATATATAGTGCTCCTGTATCCACAATAGCTAAAACAATTGAAAATAGCATAATATGATGATATGCAAAACCAATGAATCTATTCTAGATTACCCATCCCTATTCATTCTAATTATCTATCTCAATTATAGTTTTTAGGATTACTATTAACCTTTTAGTTTTCATGGGCTAACTAATAATTGGTAAAAATATTTAAGGACTCCCTATCCAATTACATAGTTTTCATAGGATCACTAAGAACATATTGGTAACTCCAATATCTTTGCTCTTATCCTAAATTTCATAGGTTGACTAGGAACCTATTGGTGACCCCAATATCCTTTCATCTTACTCTAGTTTTCATGGGCTGACTAGGAACCTATTGACATCTATCAATACTTTAATTCGGATATAGTTTTCATGGGCAAACTACAAACCTACTGGCCCCTACCAGTATCAAATCATAATTTTCATGGGCTTACTATGGACATGTCTTTCTGACATCTTCCTTCATACTTAGTTTTCATGGGCTAACTAGGAACTTATTGGCCCCTGCCAATATCTTTTCCTATGCATAGTTTTCATGGGCTTACTGAGAACCTATTGGCCCCTTTCCAATATCTTTTTTTTATATTTAACATCTTATATTTTGGTCTTCCTGACCTACTGGATGCAATTCAACTCATTCGGAAGTTAACTTAAATTATATTCACTACTGGGTCAACCTAGCCGGTTATTCTGCCCTTTCTCCAAAATAAAGTTATGGGATTCAAAATAATGTGAATATATTTATATTTGAAGAAGCAAACATAATAACATAGCAATACCACTACTGTGGATTTAATATAAAACATGATTAATCACTTTAACCTGTTATCTTATCAAGGAAAGCTTTTCTCGAAAATCATTATAAAAATTCCTTTAATTTAGCCATGGGTTTCTTCTTTAAAAACAGAGTTTGGGTTATAAAACCTTTCGAAACCTTCGAAACCTGGCTTTCAACCTCATAGGATGACCTCCTTCGAAAGCCTTAAAATCTACCTTCAAAACATTAGGCTCCTGCATTTTTAATACTTTAAAACCTTCCTTTCAAAACCTTTCGATTGTATTAAAGTATTAACATATAACTTTGGAAGCTTAGTTTCAAAACCAGTTGAAAGAACTCCTTTCAACACCATTGGAAGTAACCCATCCGAAATCATTGTAAGTCCCCCTTTCGAATGCATTGGGTTAATACTTAAAATATTATTTAGGTCAAAGTGAATATAGGCGAAAGCATCTCTTTCGAAACCATCATACATAAAATATTAGGGAAACACTATGGCGTCGGCACCATCCTTTCAAAAGCATAAAACTAAAATATCAAAAGGTTGGCGTCGAAACCCCTTTCGAAACCATTGCCTTCGAAACCCCTAACCCCTTTCGAAAGCTACAAGAAGTGGCTTAACCTTATAAAACAAAGTGCCTTTCGACGGCGTTAATATCTTCAATACCATTGAAAATCTAAAGAACGGCAGCAGGGCTTCGACTAGGTCGGAACCTCTTCTTTCAAAACATTCTTTCATAACCCATTCGAAAGTAGACTTATGTTATGGAAACCCTTTCGAAGCCTTTTAAAACCTCTTTCGAAACCATAGGCTTTAACTCCTTCGAAGGATAAAATAAAACAAAGGTAGGCGCTTCTCTTTTAAAAACAAACCAAGGTATCGACTCGTTCGAAAGCCATGCTTTTGACACTATACCTTTTGCCTTCCTCCAATCCACTATGTAACATCCACCTACTTGGAAGCCCAAAACTAGTGGCTATGGATGCTGCAGTCATCCATAGTTATTAATCTTCGATGACCAAATATGGTGGTACTAGATACATTGATACACAGATCATAGAAATATGGAAAAAAATTACAATTCAAAAATATATTTCCACATTCAATCCAAAAAAATTCTTTTTCATTACATAATCCCCAAATTACGTTAACCACATTCAACAAAATATATTTATTACAAATATACCAAGAACAACATATGAAGATGCCCCTTTGGTTGATCAAAGAATATAATAAGGCTAATAAATCTGCTTTTATAGACAAAACACACACGGAAAGAAAAAAACTCTAAATAACAATCTACCTTATGCACGCCTTTGGAAGCTTTATTCGTCAAAGAAAAAAACCTAAGAATATTAAATCTCAAAGTACTCAAAATTTATTGAGTACCCAAGATTTTAAGGGGAAAATAAAAAATTCGAGTCAGACACAAAGCCTGGTGTGAATAATAATCTAACATCTCAATCCTTTTAGATATCTGGTGAGATCACGCCGCTTAGCGAAACGAGTTTTCTCCTCACTAGTATCCTAAAACCTATAAGAACAAAATTCTGTGCTCCTACATCCACAATGGTTAAAACATACTTTCAAAACATTATGATTACACACACACTTGAAAACATATAAGATTTCCCCTTTTCCAGTTTAATCCGACGCCTTGTCATAATTATAGTTTCTAGGGTCACTATTAACCTTTTTAGTTTTCATGCTTTACTAATAACCTTGTTATAATTTATAGACACCATATCCTATTTATAGTTTTCATGGGATCACTAAGAACTTATAGACTCCTGTCGGTTAACTTAATTAATTCATGGGTCCTCCTGAACCTATCGGTCATTCCAATAATTAATCACCATATCCTAGTTTTCATGGGTTGCCTACGAACCTGTGGACTTATCCAATAACTCACTGCATATCTTAGTTTTTATGGGTTGACTAGGAACCCACTGATATTTCCATTAGCCGCTTACTTATCCTAGCTTTCATGGGTTTACTAGGAACCTATTGATTGATGTCAATTCTTAATCTGGATATAGTTTTCATGAGTTCACTACAAACCAATTAGCCCCTGCCAACTATCCTTATGCATAGTTTTCATGGGTTAATTATGAACCTTTTGATATGCACCAATAACTATCTTATCATAGTTTTCATGGGTTTACTATGATTCTCTTGGTATGCACCAATAACTACCTTATCATAGTTTTCATGGGTTTACTATGAACCTTTTTGTTTTCCTCCAATAACCACGAAGTTTAGGCATCCTATATTTTTGATCATCATGACTCCATGGATGCAATTTTACTCATTCAGGAGTTTAAGCAATTTATATTCACTATTGAGTTAACCTACTAGTTCTTCAACCCCTTTTCCCAAAATACAGTATTGGGTAACATGTTGATATATTCATATTTGAAGAAGCAAAACAACAATTTAACAATACCACTCCTATGGGTTTAAAGTCGTTGAAAACATTTTATAAAACATAGTTAACATGCTTAACTTGTATTTTTATCAAGGTCATACTTCTTCATAGTCACATACTTAAAGTCAATACAAAAATCCATTATATAAGCCATGGGATTTCCTTTAAAATTTTAGAGTATGGGTTTTCAAACCTTTCAAAACCAAACCTTTCGACCTCGTCGAAAGGTCTTCAAAACAACCATTTGAATCCCAACCTTTCGAAACTATTTACAACATTCGACATTTTAAACCTTTCGAAAGCATTGAACTCTTAAGGTATAAACCTTTCGAAACCATTGGATCTTGTCTTTTGAAAACTTACCGGGTTCAAGTTAAAACATTCGAAAGGTCCTCCTTTAAAATCTTTCGACTACAATGGAAGCAACCTTTCGACCACGTCGGAAGGCCTGCTTCGAAAGCTTTATAACATTTCATTTAAAACAATAGACCTCCGCCTTTTTAAAGTAACTCCTTCGAAAGCTTGGGTTACATTTCAATTATAAAACAAAGGAAAACCATCTAAGTTGAAGACTTTGATACCTTTCGAAAGCAATGGAAGAAGTGGCTGGTTTTTAAAACAAATAAACATTTCGTCTTTGTCGAAAGCAACGACTTCGAAAGGTTGGAAAAAACGGCAATAACCTTTCGACTGTCTCGAAAGGTTCAAAACAAAACATGATAAGCGGCAGTAACCTTTCGACTGTGTCTAATGGTTCAAAAACAAAATAGTGGTAAAACAGCAGTAACCTTTCGACTTTGTCATAAGGTTTAAAACCTTTCTTTTTAAACATTTGATCTGGTTGAAAGGAACCAAGTCGAAAGCTATAATTCAAAAGCAAAGCAGGTGAAAGCTTTTGGTTTATAAAACAAACATACCTCAACCTCTTTGGCCACCAACCTTTCGACTAAGAACCCTTCGACCTTGTCTAGTTCATTACGTACCAAGATACTTGATACAATATGCATTAGTTTGACCTTGTCGAAAGCTATAACCCTTCGACTTAGTCGAAAGGTCTGGGTCGGAAGGTTTACTACCGTAAAAGGCCAAAACATGCTAAAAGTATGGTTTCTTTGTTTTTAACTTATAAAGCATAACTTTTCAACTAACCTGCCTTTGTTTATCAAATTCTCATTGGTTAACAATTTATTTTCAGAAAAATGCTGCCACTAATTTTCAAAAATATATAATTTTATTTTACAAAATGCCCCTTCTCCTTAATTAAATATATAAAACATTTAAGTCCCATACCTTAAATAATTTTATATATTCGTCAAAAAACTTAGGAAAAATATGGAAAAATTCTAGAAAATCTATTTTATTATGTTTTCGAACATATAAAAATTTCAAACCCAAATAATCGATATTTTAATCGTAATTAATTTATAACCCAATAGATCATTTTCTTCTCTAAAAAATCATACAAAATCCATACAAACTCAAAAAATTATGAAAATTGAAACATATCTCCAAAATCATGTTTTCTATAACAAAAAATTTTCCCATGGCATATAAAAATCATTTCATCTTCGTTTTACTATAAAATCATGTATATCTACCTTCTTAAACAACCTTGTTTAATCCATATAAATCATAAATGAAGCATATCTTCATTCAATATCATAAAACAGATTTATCATTAAATCCGGAACCATTTGATGTAAAAATAAAAATAAGACGTAGAAACTATTATTCACCTTAGATTGGATATGGAAATTGAAGTTTGACTGAGATTGATTTCTCAATTATGAATCCTAAGCTTTTAAGTTGATTTTCTCTTCTCTTCTTTCTTCCTAATGGCCGGTATTGCTTTCACTTTTTACTGTTATAATTTTTGTTTAGAGTAAAATAAACGTAAATGACCTAATGAGATAGGTATAAGGGTGGAAAGTGTGGGCGGCTATTTACCCTAATGCCCTTATGTTTAATTTCATAACCATTTATATAAGTTCATTAGATTAAATAAGCACGACCACCCAATTTATTAATCAACCTCAGTCTCCTTATCTACGTTATTTTATTTAATTTATTCTAATTAAATCTTTAAAAATAGGGGAGTTACAGGCTCCCCTTCTTAAAGAATTTCGTCCTAGAAATTCTTTAAGGACTAACTAGCAAACATAGCAATCATCTGCAACATTCCCTAACAACCTTACTAGCCTATCAGACTAGCAACCATTTTATATAGATCTAACATAGACATACCATCATAGCAGCTTAGGATAAACCTCTCAAATCCTGTCTTCTGTCTCCTAAGTGCAGTCTTTCTCGTTGTCGCTCCATCAAACTTTCTCCAAGTTGACTGTCTTGGTCCTCGGTCTCTTCTCATCTCTCGCTACAACCCAAATTGTTTGTCTAGAAAAGTCAAATTAGGCTCCGCTACCATGCCTCTAACTCTGTCTATGGAATAGTAGCCTCAAGATCATGCACATACTTATGAATATGAGACACGTGAAACAAATTATGGACACCTGCCAGACTGCTCGGCAACTTTACTCTGTATGCGAGCTTTCCAATCCTTTCTATAATCTAAAATGGATCTATAATCGAAAATGGACCAACATACCTCGAGGCCAACATTCTCGACTTTCCAAATCATAGCACACCCTTCATCAGTGATACTTTAATGAAAACCCTATCTCCTACTAAGAACTCTAGGTCTTTATGCCTTTTATCCGCGTAACTCTTCTACCTGGATTGAGCTCCCTTCATCCGTCCTCGGATTAAATCAATCTTTTCAAACACCTCTCTAACCAAATTTGGACTTAAAACCAATCTGTCTCCAATCTCTAACCAACATGCTGGCAATCTGCATGGCCTTCCATACAAAGCTTCAAAAGGCGCCATTCCTATACTAGTTTGATAATTATTATTATAGGAAAAATCAATCAAATGTAGGCGATCTTCCCAAGATCCACCAAAGTTCAATACACAAGCTCTAAACAAAACTTCGAGTACCTTATTGACTCTCTCTGTCTGCCTGTCCGTCTTTGGGTTATATGCTATACTCATATTAAGCTTGGTACCTAACACCTCTTGTAGACTCCTCCAAAATTCACTAGTGAATAATGCATCTCTATCACCGACTATGCTACTAGGAATCCGATGAAGTCTAACTATATTCTTCATGAACAACTTTACCAAAATAGGTGTCATACTGGTTGACTTTACCAGAATGAAATTGGCACTCTTAGTCAACCGGTCGACTATAACCCATATTCCTTCATTTCCTCTATTTAATCTTAGCAACCCATCTATAAAATACATCGATATCAAGTCCCATTTCCAAACTGGAATATTTAAAGGCTGAAGTAACCCACTTGGCTTTTGATGTTCGACCTTCACTTGTTGACAGTTAATACACTGCCTAACCCACAAGCCAACATCCCTCTTCATGCCTTCCCAACAAAAGTTCCTCTTCATGTCTTGATACATCTTGGTTCCTCTAGGACGAATTGTAAATTTCGATCAATGACATTCTTCTAGAATTTCTCTCCTTAAATTCTCTATACCTGGAATACATAACCGTCCCTTCTTTCTAATCTGACCTCAAGCTTTCTAATCCTCTCAGCTAAAACCAGATCTTCTCTCTGCTTAGAAGCTATCTTCTCAATTAGAACTGGTCGCACTTCTAAATAAGACAACATGGAAGTACCCTGCTTAGACCTAGCAGTATATCTCAACTGCACCCCACAACCGGCTAAAATTTTAAGATCCTTCCATTCTGCCAACATTCTAACAAAACAATCTGATGTTTTCTATTGACAGCATTTGCTACCTTATTTCCTTTTCCTGGAGTATACTCTATACCGAAATCATAAGCAACAATAAACACCAACCAACTCTTATGTCTCATATTCAACTCCTTCTGGAGGAATAAATACTTTAGTGACTTATGATTGGTATACAACTCAAATCTCTCTCTCAATGGATAATGCCTCCAAATCTTCAAGGCAAAGATCACTACAGATAACTCCATGTCATGAGTAGGATATCTAACTTCATGGGTCTAAGCTTCCTAGATGCGTAAGCAATAACTTTGCCCCTCTGCATCAACACTACTTCCAATCTAGTACCACATGCATCAGTGTATACTACCAACCCTTGGTTACCATCCGGAACTACTAACACTGGCGCATTAGTCAACAAATGCCTTAACTTAAGGAATGCTCCCTCACATTTTTCGGACCAAACAAACTTCACTTCCTTCTTGGTCAACTTAGGCAAAGGCACTGCTATTCTCAATAAATTCTTAATGAATCTCCGATAAAATCCAGCAAGCCCAAGAAAATTCCTGATCTCGGTAACTGTCCCTGGTCTCTTCCAATTATTGACTGCCTCGATCTTAACTGGATGAACTGATAGTCCTTCCTATGAAACCACATGAACAAGAAACTTAACCTCTCTCTTCCAGAAATTACACTTGGAAAACTTTGCCTTAAGCTGATTCTTCCTCAGTGTCCCCAACACCACTTTAAGATGAATCTCATGCTCCTTTCATCTTTAGATTGCATCAAAATGTCATCTATGAACACCAACACAAACCTATCCAAGTGCTCTCTGAAAAATAGGTTCATTAAATCAGTGAAGAAAACAGGTGCATTCGTCAATCCGAATGGCATCACTAACCACTCATATGAATCATACCTAGTTTGGAATGCAGTCAAGGAATGCTATCCTCCGCCACTCTCAACTGATGGAACTATGTCGCCAAATCCAATTGGGAAAATACTCTGGCTCCACTCAACTGATCAAACAGTTCATCATTCTTCGACAGAGGGTGCCTATTCTTGATCGTCCTTTCCTTAAACTTACGATAGTCGATGCACATCCTTAAAGACCCATTTGGTTTCTTCACAAACACTGCAGCTGCTCCCCAAGGCTAACTGCTTGGTCTAATAAATTTCCATCCCTTAAGATCCACTAGCCGAACTTTCAATTCCTTCATCTTTGCCGGTGTCATCCTGCTAGGTGGTTTACTGATAGGTTTAGCTCCCGGTACAAGGTCTATTTGAAACTCAACAGCTCGTTTCAGGGGTAGTCCAGTGACAAGCTCAAATACATCTGCAAACTCTCTGGCCACACGAACCTAACAAAGCTCCTCTCCTACCTCCATGGCACTCCACAAAGCACAAATGTTCTTACTGTAATTCTCTACTAAGAAAATGATTCGGTTATGACTATTTGGGTGCCTCAATGATATTTTTCGATCTTGGAAAAATATCCTAGCCTCATACTTACCCAACCAATCCATACCTAAGATGATTCCAAAATTTACGAAATAAAAAACATACAAGCTTCATACAAACTTATGACCTAACAATTCAAGTTCTAACTGGTCACATCTTATCCCAAGAGTTGCATTCCCTCCATTTGATTTGCATCCCTTAAGGAAGTAATAAGGTATTTGGATTCTATATATAACCTATTAACCAAATACTTTGATATGAAAGAATGTGGTGCATCTGTATCAAAAAGTACCCTAACTGGTATACTCTGTATCAAAATTGTACCTTCCATCATAGTCTTTCCCTTCTTTGCTGCAGTTGCTTTAGAAGAAGACGGTGGTCCAATATCAAACGCTTTCCCTCTATCCGCCCTAACTAGCTTTGGACACTGATTCTTATAATGCCCAACTTAGCCACAGTTGAAGCATTTCACATTCTTCTTCTCTACAGGCTTCTTTCCTTTACCAGTTCTGCACTCGTGGGCATAATGGCCCTTCTTATCACACTTATAACACACCAAATTCGCCTTTGCCTTCTTAGCAGCATCCCCTTTCTGGGCTTCCTTCTTCTTAAAGAATTTCCTTTTTCTTCCTTGAGAACCCTGCGACTCAACTGGCTTCTCTCTAGCTGAATCAGCAAGCATCTCCTCATGGTGGACGGTCATCTCCACCATCACACGATAAGGTTCTATAATATGAGTCATAGCCATTCTGCCAAACTCTGGCCTCAAACCTCTAATGAATCTCTCATTCCTCCTGACATCCGTGTCAACCAAAGCATAACCTTATCGAGTTAGCTCATCAAGCTTAGCAGCATACTCGATCACAGACATCCCTCCTTTGAAAATATCCATAAACTTCCTCATCAGTGACGACTTGGCAACCTCAGGCAAGAACCTCTGCTCAAACCTTCTCTTGAAGTCAGCCCATTTCAACTCTTCCTCTGGCACTCCTGCCGTCACACTGTTCCACCAATGTAGCTCTAACCCTTGAAACTGTCTAGAGGCTAACCTTCTCTTCTCTCCATCATTCAAGCCTAAGTCTGCAACGATCCTTTCAGAGCTCAACAGCCAATTTTCTACTTCAACGACATCTTCCAATCCAACAAACAGCTTTCCTCCCATATTGACATAGTCTCTACTCAGCTTAGTATAGTTATATCCAACCGGGACTATAGGATTAGCTCCACCAACATTCCTAGTAGCTCCTGCTTGTAACAGATTAGCCAACAACTGATACACCGTCCTCGTATTTATTGGCGGATTTCCAGCACTTACATTGGCCTCAACATTTTGGTTAGCATTAGCCTGTCAACCTTGGTTTCTCCGAGTATTTGCTCGAGCAATTCCATTAGTAGTGGTGCTTCCTCCACCTACATTTTCTCTCCCGTTTCCTGTCTCCATATACTCTTTCTTGTATATCTGTATACAAGACTTATTACGGTACAAAAGAATGGTCTAAGAGAGTGTGGAATACATATTTAGATATATACTTATACACCAAATACAACTACGTTAATATGGCATCAACCCAAACCCCAATCAAAAATTTTAATTCCTTGGATTATGTTTGGAAAAGCTTTTAGGTTATCTTTTCTTTTAAAGTTTCATAACCTATTATCTGATCCCAACTTGTAAAATCCCCCTACTTGGAGGCCCTAAACTAATAGCTACGAATGCTACAATCATCCTTAATTATTAATCTTCGGCGATCAAGTATGGAAGTGCTAGATACATTAATACACAAATTATAGAAATATGGAAAAAAAATTAACAATTTAAAAACACATTTCCATATTCAATTCGAAACATTTCTTGTTCATTACATAATCATCAAATTACGTTAACCACGTTCAGCAAAATATAATTATTACAAATACGCTAAGAGCGACATATGAAGATGCCCCCTTGGTTGATCAGAGAATATAGTAAGGCTTATAATTCTACCTTTACAAACAAAACACATAGTGGAAAGAAAAAACTCTAAATAACTATTTTCCTCCTGCATTCCTCTGGAAGCTTTATTCGTCAGAGAAGAAAACCTAAGAACCTTAAATCTCAAACTATACAAAATCAATCGAGAACCCGAGAGATTAAGAGAAAAAAAACTTTGAGTCAGACATAAAACCTAGTATGAATAATAATCTAACGTTTCAATCCTTTTAGATATCTAGTGAGACCACGCCGCTTAGCGGAACGGGTTTTCGCCTCACTAGTATCTTAAAACTTGTATAAAACTAAATTCTATGCTCCTACATCCACAATGGTTAAAACATACATTTCAAAACATTATGATGATATGCATACTTGAAAATAAATAAGATTTTTCCATTCCCAGTTTAATCCGACACCTTGTCATAATTACAGTTTCTAGGGTCACTATTAACCTTTTTAGTTTTCATGGGTTTACTAATAACCTTGTTATAATTAATAGACACCCTGTCATATTCATAGTTTCATGGATTGACTAGGAACCTATGGACTTATCCAGCAACTCACTGTACATCCTAGTTTTCATGGGTTGACTAGGAACCAACTGATACTTCCATTAGCCACTTACTTATCCTAGTTTTCATGGGTTTACTAGGAACCCATTGATTGATGTTAATTCTTAATCCTGATATAGTTTTCATGGGTTCACTACAAACCAATTAGCCCCTGCCAAATGTCCTTATGCTTAGTTTTCAAGGGTTAACTATGAACCTTTTGATATGCACCAATAACTACCTTATCATAGTTTTCATGGGTTTACTATGAACCTCTTGTTATGCACCAATAAATACTTATCATAGTTTTCATGGGTTTACTATGAACCTTTTGGTTTACCTCCAATAACTACAAAGTTTAGGCACCCTATATTTTTGATCACCCTGATTCCATAGCTGTAATTTTACTCATTCAAGAGTTTAAGCAATTTATATTCACTATTGAGTTAACCTACTAGTTCTTCAATCCCTTTTCCTAAAATACAGTTATGGGTAACATGTCAGTATGTTCATATTTGAAGAAGCGAAACAACAATTTAACAATACAACTCCTATGGGTTTAAAGTCCTTGAAAACATTATATAAAACATAGTTAACATGCTTAACTTGTATTTTTATCAAGGTCGTACCGCTTTAAAATCACATACTTAAAGTCAATACAAAACTCCTTTATATAAGCCGTGGGATTTCCTTTAAAAAATTAGAATATGGTTTTTTAAATCTTTTAAAACCAAACCTTTCGACCTTGTCAAAAGGTCTTTAAAACAACCATTTGAATCCAAACCTTTTGAAACTATTGAAAACATTCAACACTTTAAACCTTTCAAAAGCATTGAACACTTAAGATATAAACCTTTCGAAACCATTGGATCTTATCTTTTGAAAACTTAAATGGGTTCAAGTTAAAACATGCAGAAGGTCATCTTTTAAAACCTTTTGACCATAATGGAAGCAACCTTTCGACCATGTTGTAAGGTCTGCTTCGAAAGCTTTAAAACATTTCATTTAAAATAATAGACCTCCACCTTTTTAAAGTAATTACTTCAAAAGCTTGGGTTACATTTCAATTATAAAACAAAGAAAAATCATCTAATTCAAACGATTTGATACCTTTCAAAAGAAATGGGAGAAGTGGCTGGTTTTTAAAACAAGTAAACATTTTGTTTTTGTCGAAAGCAACGATTTTGAAAGGTTGAAAAAAATGGCAATAACCTTTCGATTGTGTCGGAAGGTTCGAAACAAAATAATGATAAGCGACGGTAACCTTTCGACTATGTCGAAAGGTTCCTAAACAAAATAGTGGTAAAACAGCATTAACCTTTCAACTTTGTCGTAAGGTTTAAAACCTTTCTTTTTAAACATTTGACCTAGTTGAAAGCAACCAAGTCGAAAGCTGTAATTCAGAAGCAAAGCAGGTGAAAGCTTTTGGTTTATAAGACAAACATACCCCAACCTCTTTGGCCACCAACCTTTCGACTAAGAACCCTTCGATCTTATTCAATTCATTACGTACCAAGATACTTGATACAATATGCATTGGTTTGACCTTGTAGAAAGCTATAACCCTTCGACTTAGTCAAAAGGTCTGGGTCGAAAGGTTTACTACCGTAAAAGGCCAAAACATGCTAAAAGTATGATTTCTTTGTTTTTAACTTATAAAGGATAACTTTTCAACTAACCTGCCTTTGTTTATCAAATTCTCATTGGTTAACAATTTCTTTTCAAAAAAATGCTGCCACTAATTTTCAAAAATATATATAATTTTATTTTACAAAATGCCCCTTCTCCTTAATTAAAAAAATAAAACATTTATGTCTCATACCTTATATAATTTTATATATTCATCAAAACACTTAGGAAAAATATGGAAAAATTCCAAAAAATCTATTATATTATGTTTTCGAACATACAAAAATTTCAAATCCAAATAATCAATATTTTAACCGTAATTAATTTATAACCCAATGAATCATTTTCTTCACTAGAAAATCCATAAAGTCAGAAAATTATGAAAATTGAAACCCATCTCCAAAATCATGTTTTCTATAATATAAAATTTTCCCACGACATTTAAAAATCATTTCATCTCAGTCTTACCCTAAAACCATGTATATCTACCTTTTGAAACAACCTTGTTTAATCCATATAAATCATATATCAAACATATCATCATTCAATATCATAAAAAAAGATTCATCATTAAATCCAAAACCATTTGATGTAAAATATAAAATAGAGATGTAGAAACTATTATTAACCTTAGATTGGATGAGGAAATTGAAGTTTGATTGAGATTGATATCTCTAGCTTGAATCCTAAGCTTTTAAGTTGATTTTCTCTTCTCTTCTTTATTCCTAATGGCCAGCCTTGCTTTCACTTCTTACAGTTAAATTTTTTGTTTTGAGTAAAATGAACGTGTATGACCTAATAAGAAAGGTATAAGGGTGGGAAGTGTAGGCAGCTATTTACCGTAATGCCCTTATGTTTAATTTCCTAACCATTTATATGGGTTCATTAGATTAAAAAAGCACAACCACCTAATTTATTAATCGACCTCAATCTCCTTATCTACACTATTCTATTTACTTTATTCTAATTAAATCTCCTGAATAATGTCAATAAAAATAGGGGTATTACATACCACTTTGTGATACCTTGTGTATTGTTTTCAGCTTAATAGGTTTCGATTGGGCTGAAGGCAAAAGCTTCTACGTCGAAGGTACTTTCCAAAGTAGACGGAACCCCTTTTTCTGAGTAAACATGGTTTAATACTACTTAAAGCAAACTTTTCTCTAACTAACTTGCCATGGGTCAACACCAGATTGGTTGCCTTAACTTTTTTAAATTCTTTACCAAGGTAACTGCCGCTAATTTTAGATCTATACCATGGTTAATTTAATCAAACAAGCCCTTCCTTTAAGAAAAAACCAATTTTGCAAAGAAGTCCCTCTTTTAAAATAATTTAATTTTCATAGCAAATCAATTTGGAAAAATCCCCAAAAACTCCAGAAATTCACTTCAATCATGTTATCTAATATATCAAAATTCCAGACCCAAATTCTTAATATATTTTCCAAAATAAATTTATAAACCTAATTAACCATATTCTCCTTTAAAAATTCATAAGTAATTCCCCACGACTTGGAAAATTATAGAAATTGAAACCCAACTCCAAAATCATGTTTCTTTCCCATGGCATTTAAACATTATTAAATTTCAATTTTGCCCTAAAACCGTGCATAACCTCTTATAAACAATCTTGTTTAAACCATATAAATCATAACTCAAGCATATCATCATCCAATATATCATAAAAACGAATTTACCCTTAAATTTGAAATGATAAGATTGTAAAAACCAAATAGAGAGGAAATTATTATTCATCTTGATTTAGATAAAGAGAATGGATTGAGATTGATTTCTCCTAGGCTTGATTCTTTGGCTTTTAATTTGTAGACCTCTTGTTGTCTTAATGGTTGGCCTTCCTTAAGCTTTTGATTTTTAGTTTCAAAATGATGTGAATGGGTAGTGAAATGGTAGGAATGAAAAAAATAAAAGGGTAGGGGTTATGGGGGCTCTTAAGCCCATTAATTATTATATTAGGCTCGGCCTTAATTAAATTAATTCAAGTCTCAATCACCTTATCACTTAACATTTATATTATTCTATTTAATTTATCTAATTAAGTCTCCTGAATAATGTTTTCAAAAATTAGGGGTGTTATACTAACCATAAGATGGAACTTGATGCTTCCTTCAGTCGTAGCAGCGCACTTACTCTGGAAAAGGATTCCTTGAAAAAGGAGAAAGATACCATGGCACGTCATGTCGAGGAGATTGAAGAGCTTCTTAAGAAAGAAAGGGAAGAGAAGATCGAGGTTCAAGAAGAATCATAGAGGTATTACGAAGAGGCTGTTGAAGCCAAGAGTCTCAAAATCAAACTTGATGAGCAACTTGCTAAAATAGAATCCCTCAAAGAAGAGGCAAGAGAGGCAGGCCACAAGGAGATGATGGAACAGATTGAACCCAGGTGGAGGATGCTAAAGAGTCCCGTCGGAATGAAATCAATGACATGTTTGATCCCCTAATCATCGAATATAATGCTAAAGTCCTTATTCACCACGACTTAAGCTTCCTTGGTGACAGTTATCATAAGTTGTTTGCGAGGCTTGGGAGTATATTGTCGAGATGAAAGAGTGGGAGTTTGGCGAAGCCAAATTAAATGCAGGGAAATTAGTGCGGGAGATCCGCTGTGAAAATGAACCCCTAGACCTCGCTGCCGCGAGACTTTGGTATTTTGACATTCTAGCGCCTTCCGGTAAAGAGAAAAATGTTGTTGAATCCTTGGAGTCTGATCTCAAGGGCCACTCTTCTTATCAAGCGACTGGAGCATCAGTTTCTTTTAGCCTAGGGCAAGATTTTGCTATGATCTGGGCAAACCCAGTTACCAATCCAAAGTGCTGACCCTTATTCTAGAAAGGGGCACTCTGATGACAACCGAGAGTCAGCCGAACGTAGGTATTTCACTTCCACTTTTCGAGACGTTTCGTTCTTCATGCTCAATAATCTTAGGCCTATCTCCTTGTTTTGAAAAATCCACAGGTCTTTCGGGACCCGATATTTCGAGGTGCAATTAATGCTTAAGTCATCGGAGCACTCGATGATGATAGGGATGAAGATCCGTTGCCCGTGAATGAGTATGATGATGTTGTGATTACCAGCGCCACCGAATACACAGATGGGCTTAGCTTAATGGAGCGCATTGACAAGGAGGAGTTGCTAAAGAGAAAATCCAAAGCTCAGCCTACCGACATGGACATTGATGATCCAAATCTCGTCCCATTATATATCATTCCGCTCGACGGATCAATTCCCTGAGAACTCCATCCAAGCTTCGAACGCTCTCCCGCCAAGTGTGGTAAAGGATCAAGGAAAACAATAAGCAGAAGCTCATATGGAGCCACTACCAAAAAATCCAAAAAGGAGAGAAGAAAAAAGAAGTAGCCATCGCTTTGACTCTATTTGTGCATAACTTGTATGGCTGTTTTCTCTTTTATTGGCCGCTATTGTGCAGGTTCGGTCCCCCTTTCTGGAAAAAAATTTATCAAAATTTTGAAGTTTATAATGCTAATAAAAGTTTTTTGTTTTCTTTTGAACTTTTATGTCAATTATTATTTAAGTAGTTGAGCTATTAACTTTCCATTCAATGTACTTGTAATACGTTGCTCATCGATCTGGATGATAATCCGTTAATTCAAACCCAAGGCCTCTATCTGGTCATTGCCTTGAGTTGCACCAAACACTTGGCTCGAGCCTAAGTGTTACGCTGTTTGATTCAGCGGTTTGAGTGATCGCAATCCTGCCCCCGGTTTTGGGTTAGCGGATTTAGCCGCCGGAGGTCGAATTCCATCCTCAACGAGTTTATACTCCTCCTGTCGGTTTTAGCCTGGAGTTCATAGAATAGTCAGTGGTTGGATCACACCCATTTATTGTTTATACTCATATCCACTCTCTGGGGATAAGAGTTGGTTAATGGGTAGTCGATTCATACCAGATTTATGTTTATACTCCAGTTCGCACTCTAGGGACTTAGAGTTATTTTAGAAAATAGTTAGATTGTACTTCCCTTAATTGATTGATTTGCCCCCTCCTCAAGGTCTGGGGTTTGATTTAGAGATCGATCGGCCATGTCACGATCACTATTAATTTATTTCAGTCCCATTATTTGGTAGGATTTATTTGGTCATCAGATGGTCAAGTCACATCCATTCCTCATTATGTATCCCGTCTATCGGGTTATGAACGATAGTTATCAAGTGAACCGTCGGACTACACTTAACCTGTTTAGTTCCATCGGGAACTAGCATAATTGACTAGTTCCAAACTCTAAGAACCTATTCGGACATATCGACATCAATCAGTTTCATAATGTAACTAATACGTAATGCTACAGCAAACATAAACATTACGGAAGTTCAAAACTTTATTTTCCAAATGGAAGGAAATGACATAATTTCTCTTATTACATATCCTGAAACTCAAACACTAAAGCAAATTCTGAAAGTAGATACAACTGAATGAAGAAAATTATAAACTAAGTGAAATAGCCTCATAAATGCTCGCTATTCCACGCTCTTGGGAGTGTGATGGCATCAGCATTCGCTAGCTTAAAGGTTCCCTCGCTGTTCAATGACGTATGTTCCTTCCTAAGTAGGGTTCATATATGACGGGGTTGGAAAGACCCGTTTCAAGATGAGATCGCCGAATTTAAAGGTTCTAGGTTGAACTTTGATGTGTAGTATCAGCTGACTTAGTACCGACTGCCCTTAAATCAGCTTCTTCGTGCTTCTCATCTACAAAGTCTAGATATTCTAAGAGAAGATCTTTATTCGTTCCGGGATCATAGTAGGTCACTCGATAAGAAGGAACTTCGAGCTCAACAGGAATAACAGCTTTGGAATGGTAAGCAAGGAAGAATGGAGTGTGGCCATTCGCAGACTTGTGGGTGGTTTTATAAACCCATGGTACAGTCGGGAGTTCATCTACCCACCCTCTAGCCTTTTCCAAACGCTTCTTCAGAATAAACTTTATGATTTTGTTCATAGCTTCAACTTGCCCATTTGCTTAATTGTGAGCGACAGTTGCAAATATTTTTTCAATATGATACCTCTGGCAGAAGTCTTTGAATTCAGCACTGTCGAATTGAGTCACATTATATGTTCCAATAGTTCGTGGAAGACCAAAACGACAGGTGATGTTTTAGACGACGAAGTTGATTACTTTCTTGGTTGTGATCTTAGCTTAAGGTTTTGCTTCGGCCCATTTGGTGAAGTAATCAACTACGAGGATAACGTGCTTTGCACCACCTTTAGAGATCGGTAAGGAACCGATAATATCTATACCCTATATGGAAAATGGTCATGGGCTAACCATTTGCATGATTTCCATCGGTGGAGCTCTTGGAACTTTTGTGTATATCTGGCATTTGTCACATTGCCTTACATAGCCAGCAGCATCTAGATTGACGATCAACTAATAATACCCGTAACAGAGTATTTTCTTTGCTAGAGTTTGCCTCCCAGTGCGATCGCCACATTCCCCTTCATGAACTTCCTTTAGGACCCCTTTTATCTCATCATGAGCGATACACCAAAATAAGGGGAACAAAAATCCTTTCTATACATAACCCATTCTTGTATGATATATCATGAAGCTTTACAAAGGGCTTGTCGCTTTTCATTCCTTTATTCAGGTAGGACTCCTTGTAGCAAATATCTTTTAATCGGAGTCATCTATAATTCTCTTTCAGGCTCAGTCTCTAGTACTCAGTCGATTCTATCAGGTGTATACTCGGGGTATTTAATACTTAGACCGAAACCAAGCCCGTCTGTTATGCATCCTAAGTACTCGCAAACTTTGCCAATAAATCAGCCTCTCTGTTTTAATCCTGATCAATATGCGTAATGTCATAGTACTCAAATTCAGTCAATAACTCTTGGACTAGGGTAAGGTAAGGAGCAAGCCGTTGTCCCTTAGCTTCGTAATCTCCCCTAACTTGGTATACTACCAATTATAAGCCCCAAAAAATTTCAAGAGACTTTATTCCCAGTTCTCTGGCGAGTTTAAGTCCAGCAATTGGAGCCTTATACTCGACTTCGTTTTATGTTGCAGGGAAGTTAAGCTATAAAGCATAGCATATCAACCGATCTTCGAGAGTTACAAGCACAATTCCACCTCCAGAACAATGATCATTATATACTTCATCAGTATATAATATCCACCGTATGGTAGGGATTTCGATGCTCTTTGGGAAATCACCCTACGTAGTAAATTCTACTATAAAATCTGCCAGTAGCAAACCCTGGATTTCACATCGAGAGAAATAAGTTATATCGAACTGACTAAGCTCGATATTCCACTTGAGTAACCTTCCAAACATCTTAGGTCGTTGCAGGACCTATCATAATGGCTGGTCGGTGTAAACATTGATTGGGCGTGCCTAGAAATATGGGTATAGCTTTCGTGATGAAATCAGTAAGTAGTATGCCAGTTTCTCTATTTTCAGATAGTTCCTTTCAGCTCACATCAAGCGCTTGCTGACTAATAGACTGGTCTCTGAATTCAATTCTATTCGTGAAGCAACGTGGCGCTTATAGCATGTACAGACATGGCTAAGTAGATATATAAATTTTCATGATTCACTGGCTTCAATAAGACGAAAGGTCTCTCTATGTGGTTCACCAAAGGTTGAAATGCGTTTTTACAATCCCATGTCCATTCGAAGTTCCTTTTTCCTCTCCTAATAAATTCAAAGAAGTGAATGCATTTACTAGTAGCTCTAGAAATGAATCGGCTTAAGGGAGTAACCTTCCTATTCAGACTCTGTACTTTGTTTGATAGTCTTTGGTGCTTGTATATCGCAGATAGCTTGAATCTTCACGGAATTAGCTTCGATTTCGTGGACGTTAACAATAAAACCCAAAAACTTATCTGATGCTACACCAAAAGAACACTTCAAAGGATTAATTTTCATCTTGTAATGTCGGAGGGTGCCGAACATTTCTGCCAGGTCTCTAATGTGGTTTCTTGACCGTCATGACTTCACGAGCATATCATCCACATATACTTTTGTCGTTTTTCCAATATGATGTTTAAACATCCGGTTGACTAAGCACTGGTAAGTGGCACTTGCGTTCTTTAGTCCAAATGACATCTCCACATTGCAATACAATCCAGTATCGATAATAAAGTTGGTGCGCTCTTGATCGGGGATGTGCATCGGGGTTTGATTATATCCTGAGTACATATCCATGAAAAATAGCAATTCGTGTCCCATGGTTGAGTCCACCAGCTGGTCGATTCTCAAAATGGGAAAACTGTCTTTCGGGCAAGCCTTATTCAGGTTCGAGTAATCAATGCATGTCCTCCACTTTCCATTCACCTTTTTCATAAGCACGGGATTAGATACCCACTTAGGGTAGAGGGGGTCACGAATAAACCCATTGTCATTGAGTCTATCCACCTCCTCTTTAAGAGCAGCAGATCTCTCCGGATCCATGCCTTGTCTTTTTTTTTCATTGGAACATGCCTCGGGTCGAATTTAATGCATAGCCCGCAATGGCAGGCAAGATCCCACACATATCAGAGTGAGTCCAAGCGAATACGTCAATATTCTCTAAGAGAAATCCAGCAAGTTCTTTCATCATTGGGGATTAAGCTATGATCCGATCTTTGGGACCCATGTTGGGCCATCATGGCTAATTATGATGTCAATCATCGGCTCATCCAGTGCAGCCTTGGTCTCTTTGGGCTCCCCCTCATCATCTCTCGGATCTATATCTCTATAGAACCGATGGTGGCACCAAGCCAAAGCTCAAATGCTATTGTCAATGTTTTGTGGTTTGGATGCAGACCGACTTACCCACACCCTTACCTTTCCCCTTCCATTGAGCATCCCTCAACTTAGCTACATAACAAACACGTCCAGTCGTCTAATCACCATGAACAACCCCGACACCATTATCTGTTGGAAACTTCAAAGTTAAACACCATGAGGCAAGAGCTGCTCGGAACTCAACTAGGGCTGGTTGGCCTAGAAGGGCATTGTATGGAGAGTCAACATCCAAAACAAAAAAGGTGGAATCCCTTCTCCTATGGTCACCTTCCCCCAATTCTACAGGTAATTCAATATATCCAAAAGCTTCAGTTGTAGCACTGTTAGAGCCATGAATGTGGGCTTTGGACGGTTTCAAATCATTGGATACTCCGCATGTAGAACATTATCAATAAACAGGGCATGGCTTCTTGAGATTTCTTAGTCTCTATTGGTTAAGCTCTAGCTCTCTCTCACTAACTGTCTAACCATAACCAATAAGTTCAGTGTTTGAATAGTTGGTGCCAAGCGATGGTCATGCTTCAACTCACATGAATGGTCCGGTCGATATCTATGGGTCGTTCCATGCCATCTTAATTCACCATCTTTCCGGTTTATATCTCATAAATTCACTTCATCGTCTATCCGGGGAAGCACTTGGTCAACATTTAATTGAACTTCGTCATCAAAACCAACTGAAGGAGCTCCAGCTTGATTCCCAGTATGCATGGGCAGATTTCCTCCTCTAAAGGAGGGATTGGTAGCGATCCTTATGGAGGGATCAGCATCGATCGGTCCTAGCAGACCACGATTGACTATTGGTTGATGCCCCGAAGTTTCTGCACGATATTCGTTTATACTGTGACACCTATGCCTACGATACTCATCTGATGAGCTAGAACTCTCCAATGTCAAGAAAGGGTTAGGGCCCCTTCTTACTTTTCCTTGCTGCTGCTGCTGATTGAGTTGGTTCATTAAGTTGATATTGGTCTGAATCTCCTGATTTTATTGTGGATGGCTCTCCATTGGCTCTTCCATTAGATTCAAAAATTCAGCTCTTGTAATATAATCAGTGAAATTCTGAACTTCAACTGGTTCAGTGTTCACATCCATTGGTTGAACGCTCAGGCCTCCTTGCTGGATGCTAGCGTTCTTATTTCCTTCCACATTATGAGAACTAGATCTAGTGTTCCTTACCTTCGTCGATAGCTTCAATTAGATTTTTCAAAATCTAAGTAGAAAGACCAAACCTCCTGAAGATAACTATGTATCTCCTTCGAGGGAATTATGCAAACCAGTAGCAATAAAGGATCCTAATAAGCTAAGAATCAAGGCTCTTATGAAAGCATTAAAATGTTTGCATCGAAAATTGGCACAAACACCCAATAATTTTTTTGAAGAGAATTAGCTGAAGAATAAAATGGAAACAGTGGATAATAATAAAGAAACAGCAATTAACTGAAAGAAAAAACATGCACACATGATTTATAGTGGTTCGATGTTGTTTGCCTATATCCACTATGAATAGATTGCTTTATTAATTCCTTTATAACATGAGTACAAGTGGGATAGGATCAGAATCCTTAGTTACCAAGAATATAAAGCAAACAACTGCATAAAAATCCTTAAAATGAAAAGCCAAGCTATTATTTATAGATGAAGGTCTCCAATTATCTCTCTGTAAACTCGACTGAAAATCCCATAAAACTATATGGGCCCACTAGAGGCATCGCTAGGACCAATTTCCAAGGAGAAGGGATTGGTTCCTTCTTTGGTCAAATTTTAGCAAGCGATCTCATTTGTGGCTTCCTAATGTCGAAATATGTTTAACCTCAAAATTTCATGTCATTTGGATCAATGGAGCTCGAGTTATTGTTTGATCTTTGTTTCAACATGGCTTGCATGCTGCTTACTGCCAATCCCTCCCCAGGATGTATACCAACGACCGATCCCTCTAACCTTGTCCTTTTGAGGTGCGATTCCTATTGTAGGTTCCTTAGAGTCCCCATGTCTTGCTCTTCAAGTTTCATAGGCATTAGACTTGAAGATCTTGAGATATTGATTTTTTTCTACAAGAATGCTTTCATCCCTTGAAACATGCTGATCCCTTTTATTGGAGCTAGCTTATGCCGATCCCTTCTATGTGTTGGACCGTATTTTATAATTCCAACATTCTGCCTTGCATATACACCAAGTCCATTCAATATTGACTTCATGTTGCCATCTGTACTTGACTTTTGCGCCCCACAATCACCACTCTGGAGCAAGGTTTTAAATATCGGATTCGTCTCGGAATTTTTACATAAGTTATCTCGTATCGGGGGAGATCTCGGACGAGATGAGTACATATCGGGTGTACATCTCGGAATGACATCTCGGGTCTTAAAATGCATCTCGGGAATATCTCGGATGTACTTATATGTCTAAAATTGATGTGTCAATAATTTATTTAACGGTTATAAATTTCTTAGTAAAAATAAAAATGGTAACATACTTGATTTACATGGAGAAAGGAATAATTTTTAGAAGAGTGGTAGCTTGATTAGCTTAATCGATTTGATAATGATTAAATAACATCCTTTTATTTGAAATAATAAAGAAGTGAAACCTTTCGCTATGACTCATTAAAATAAAAAGTAAAGAATATGTTCAAGAAGTTGGTAAATTATAATTGGATCGAGAAGTTTCTTTTGAAACAATATGAAAATAAAAAATATTACGCAAAATAAGATAAAAAGGAATAATTTCGGGTGAGATCTCGGATTGAGGTTTTGATCCATATCTCGGATGAGATTTGAATATCTCGGACGAGATGAGTGTCGATGGAGATATGGAGGAGATTTGATGTCTCGTCTCGTTTAAGTGTGAAAAGGAGATCTCGGAGGAGATCTCAGACTATATATAGGAGATTTAAAACCATGCTCTGGATTCATCGACCTTGATAGCATCGAATTTGACTTGTGTAATCAGTTAAACATAGCCGGATTAAAATATCGGATAACACTTATACTGTTGATATAAGTATATGGAGATGTTTTCTGAGAATTAAAAGTGATAAGTTTTGTGAGTATACTTATACAGTTGAGATAAGTATATCAATATTTTTCAAGTATTGAAAAGAGTAGAGAAGGCTTGTGTATATCTTTTGTTAAATTATTTAAATACAAGAATTTACAAAGTGATTTTTAATTAATGAAAGGATTAATCAAAAAGGCTTGGTGGTTGCTTATGTGCTTAATCATGCTTGGTTTCCATACGAAATTAAATCTCTGATTTGATTGTTTGTTTATGTGATAGCTAAATAACCGACTATCAAATCTTGGCCAATTTTGAATCTATTGATTGTTGGTTCAGAGAGACCAGGATCGAGCAAACATGAGTTATCCGAAAAACACTTTGAACTGGCATAAGCGTTCGAATGGGGACATCTTGAAGACAATGGAAATTGAAGTAGGCGTTCGTTGAAGTGCAAGGGCTACTTGCTACTAATACATAGGAAGGTTCCAAATGTAGTAGAAGTAGTGCCTTCAGTTTATTCAGTCCCAAAACAACTTGTATGGATGAATACTGGCATTACATTGCTGCCTGGAGGGCAGTGTTAGCATTCCAAGTTGGATTTGCTAAAAGATAAAACATAGCCTCAGACCTCACACCCGGTAATGACTAAAACTAGGGATATGCAACAGGGCTATATGGTTCCCTACCATTAGGGTGTGGTCATCACCCGATCTAGATCGATATTGACCCATTTATGTACGCTAGTGACTCGGTATGTTTGTTGGTTAACAACCAGGATGATGTTATATTCAGTACTATCCAGGAAGATATAGGCCAGTTTTGTGTTGGAAGGTGGTCCATGTGAGGCCCTTGGTGCATTTTTATAGAGGTGCACTGTAGTAGACGTTAACCCAATAGCCTTGTAATTATATGGAATCCATTCTCTAATAAGTGTCTTACGAACTTAGGTGTGACTAAATATATTGAAATGCGAGATGCAAAAATTCCAGCTATGTTATATAACTATTTTAAACCCTAGACATTGTATAATATCATCGGTTTTCATATAGAAATGGTTTGGTTATCGTAAGGCAAAAACCCATCCGTGTTTATGTGCGGCGTAGTCTAGCGAGATACCTTTATTTTTGAAAGTTTTTATAACTTTAAAAATCAACACGATTTGAGTTTCTCATGCTGGTATAACAGACTGCTCTGGATGTTATTTCCTTATAATGCTCGGGTCAGCCCGGACATATTTCTAGATTTATTTGCGGATGCTACGGAGCTTCAGAAGATGAGTTGGATGCCTCTAAGATGTATTTATTTTCCCCTGCATTTCTTATTTTGTATTTTTCAGCATTTGTGAGGACATGCTACTTTAACTATCCTGGTTGTGATATGTTAGTTTACTATGATTAATATATGTATATAAAACTTTTCTTTTGTAAAGATCTGCTGTATATTATATATTACTCACCACAATGTGAAATTCTATTTCTGTCTTTACTTTTCTTTTGCCTCGGCAATCTGTCTTTTCGACACATGGATGCTCGGTATGTGAATATCAAGGATGTATTTGTCGACTTTTGAGGGTCAAAGGTAGGTCGTCACAGGAGGCATCAAAACTTTGGTTGAGGGAACATCTATGCCTTGGAGGTAAACTCATTAGAGATATGGTTAGAAATACCCTTAAATGAGTTCAATGTGTATATATATGAGAGCACGTTTTGTTAGTGCTATAAAAATGTTTTATGTAATGATTAATTTGTTGAATGTTTTATGAATTCTAGTTGATACAAAAGGAACAACTATATTGATTGGGGTTTCTAAACACTCAAACAAGGCAAGCTGACATAATATTGTTCTTAAAATGGGTAAATAAAATAATTTTACTAGACTTATATTTTATATATAAAAGAATAATTTTCAAAAATTGATATAGTTGAATAATTGATTACGATATGTTTATTTGTTAGGAAATAATAATATTCGATTATTACATTTACTATTGGATTAGTTGTGCTCGGGTAGTTATGGGTATTGACTATTATTTATTAATTTTTGAATTGTGCTCAATTATTTTATGAGTAGTTTTATCTTTTGCTGCATGGGTTGGGTAGATAGTAATAGTGGGAACATTAAACAAACACCTTGTGAATTAATTTTCGCATTTTAACTGTAAAGCGTTCGATGATAATGTTGGATTAAATTTAATTATAATAAAAGTTTATTATTATTATTATTATTATTTTTGCAAGGCAAGCCGGTTTTATAGTGGACCGTCCACTTTTTATTACAAACGTAATAAAATTTGAAGTACAGGAGTAAGGTAAAAGCACACTAACTACTAAGTAAAAGAAAATAAGTACAGCATAGGAGTGTGGTAGACATACCACAACTACTATATGAATAACAAAGCAAAACTACTCCTCTGAGGAGGAAGAATCTCCATCGTCTGCAGAAACCTGGGTAGACACCAAAGAAACATTCCCCACAAGACCAGAAAAGGGGCGGAATATGGCAGCAAGACAAGGATCATAGGCCACAGAAGCAGGAGAGTATATAAAGGATCGATCCCAAGAAGAATCAGCTAGCAAGATAGAATTAGAACTCGCAAAATGACCATCCACATCAAGGACTAAGGAATCAGCAGAAGGAATGTAATATAGACACCTAAGGTCAAGAAGATCATCGGAAACGAATCTAAAGTAGGAATTAGTCACGGGGTTAAATCTCATATCGGAAAGGTGATCAACCTAACACTTCTCAGCCACGTCCCAAACAACAGGAGGTCTAGGAGGAACTGGATCAGGGTCGGCAATAGGTAACCCAGAACCAAAACCAGAGACCAAAATAGTAGAAGAGGAATCAGGCACAACAGTAGGAGGATCAGGCGGCACCGAGACCAGGATCGGAGCAGCCTGGGGAGGGACAATAGGAGAGACATCAACTTTGGGAACCCATTTCCTAAGCGGGGGGCGAGGTAGAGGAATCTTTGGAGCAGCAGCGGAGGAGACAGAATGTGAACAGGCGATAGCTAGGTGGCCAAAAGAATGACAGGAGGAACATATATCGGGAACCCAACCATAGCGAACACGAACCTCAACAACATGACCAACAACTAGCAGAACAGCAATAGAAGAAGGGAGATGCTTATCAGGGGAAATCTCAATCAGAGCCTTAGCATATACCAATTTTTCACGAGCCACAGTAGTAGAATCAAAACATTTTAATTTTCCCATATTACAAGCTAGCCAGTTCAAACCAAGCAATGGTTGTAGAGAAGAGGGGATTTGTGAAAAATAGACCCAAACAAGGATAGATAGTACTTACTCTCGAGCACTAGCCACAGTCGGGGACCAAGGAGTAATGATAAAGGGTTGCCCATCAAAAAAGGAAGGCTCATCCTCAAGGACAAGATGGCGTTCCTCGGGGGAAGAAAATTTTAGGAAATACATGGAGTCAACTAGCTTAACACGCAAACCACCGCGAAGCTTCCAGGTCTTACGGCAAACAGAAGTCGCATCAAGCAGGCGATGGTTTGGATCCAAGAAGAAACCAACAAGGTAATCCGACCAAAAGTCCATGCCAGCCTGCATCACATCAGGGGGAGGGACCATCACTCCATCCTGTTCAATTATTTAAAACTCAATCGGAATGTAGTCTCCCGCATTATGGGGCAGAGAGGAGAATAGCGAGGACCAGGATTTGAAGCCAGGTAGGGCAGGGGTTGCAGGATTGTGGCTAGATGATGTAAGATGCCCAGCATCATAGGGCAAACCACCAGGAACAGGCCTTTTCAAACAAACAGAGCACTTATTACCACAGGCATTAACACGAGCACCGATAGTGCATCGATCAGAGCCAGGCGAAACAGCAGAAACTACACGCGAATCACAACCAATATCAGTTTCCTTCGTACCAGAACCAACAGGGACATCAGAGACATCACCCGATACGATCCCATCTAATACAGAAACGGAATACCCAATTCCACTTTTCGACATAGCAGTATGTCCCAACACAGTTCGATTAGCATCGTGGGAATATGGAATCTTAACAGAAGCACACGCATCAAGAGAAGAGGGACCGTTACCTGAGACCGCAGCAGGAAACACTATCGAAACCAAAGGACTAACACAATCAGCGGGAGCTAGAGTAGATGACTGAGCAGCAGGCAAAGGGGGGAAATCATCGATAGAAAGGAGATGAGGCATCGACTGCATCAGCGCAATCGGTAAGACACCGAAGACCCTACCAGATCTAGTGGAAGAAAGTGACGGGGAAGGAGCGAGAGGGAGGGGGAGATGGGAAACATGCATATGAGGAGGGGCGAAGGGGAGAGGGAGGGAAAAGGAAAGTCGCGAGGCAGGTCAGAGGAAAGAAAAGCATAGGGTACGGTAGGGGAATGGAAACCAGGTCGCCATTAATGAAAGTAAATTTTGGTTATTTGATTTAGAAAATGAAAACTTTGGGTCCAAGGAAACTATGTTTGCCCTGGCCTTCGGTTAGCCGGTTTTATAAGTGGCCGTGCACTATGTCTCATTATTGTGGCTGCTGGGATTCGAACCGGTGTCACTACAACCATATGTAGCAACTCCACTATGTCTTAACCACTGGACCACTAGAACTTGACAAAACTTTGGGGCCAAGGAAACTATGTTTGCCCTGGCCTTCGGTTAGTCGGTTTTATAAGTGGCCGTGCACTATGTCTCATTATTGTGGCCGCCGGGATTCGAACCGGTACCACTACAACCACATGTAGCAACTCCACTATGTCTTAACCACTGGACCACTAGAACTTGACAAAACTTTGGGGCTAAGAAAACTATGTTTGCCCTGGCCTTCGGTTAAGCCGGTTTTATAAGTGGTCGTGCACTATGTCTCATTATGGCCGCTGGGATTCGAACCGGTGCCACTACAACCACATGTAGCAACTTCACTATGTCTTAACCACTGGACCACTAGAACTTGACAAAAAAATTTTGGGGCCAAGGAAACTATGTTTGTCCTGGCCTTCGGTTAGCCGATTTTATAAGTGGCCGTGCACTATGTCTCATTATTGTGGCCGTTGGGATTCGAATCGGTGCCACTACAACCACATGTAGCAACTCCACTATGTCTTAACCACCGGACAACTAGAACTTGACAAAAAACTTTGGGGCCAAGGAAACTATGTTTGCCCTGGCCTTCGATTAGCCGGTTTTATAAGTGGCCGTGCACTATGTCTCATTATTGTGGCCGCCGGGATTCGAACCGGTGCCACTACAACCACATGTAGCAACTCCACTATGTCTTAACCACTGGACCACTAGAACTTGACTAAACTTTGGGGCCAAGGAAACTATGTTTGCTCTGGCCTTCGGTTAGCCGGTTTTATAAGTGGTCGTGCACTATGTCTCATTATTGTGGCCGCTGGGATTCGAACCGGTGCCACTACAACCATATGTAGCAACTCCACTATGTCTTAACCACAGGACCACTAGAATTTGACGTTGTTTATTATATTCCAAACAAAAATATATATTTGTGAAATGATTTTATATAAAAAAAAATGAAATTATATAAGTGATTTACAAATAAAAAGGGATTTAAGCTAAGAATTTGGGAACTTAACGCCTGGTGTTTTCGAAAATTGTATTTCAAGGGTTCATGGAAAATAATAATAGTATCATTTGAAATTTTTTATGAACAGAAATATTTTATAAATATTTTAAAAGAGATAGAAAGCACTGAACTCGCTTTTTCCATTGGAAAATAATTGATGATTGCAGCATTATCGGCATTTATGTTCGAGTTTCTAAGTGGGGGACTTCTACCATAGTAATTTGCTATAGAGTTGATTTGGTAAAACAGATTTTGATTTAATCCCAAAAGTATGATTTGATATACAAAAGGGAGATATGTATATTATTATTTCAAAATGATTTGGAATAAACCCAGTGTTTGGTACTTAAATTTTCTATTGATTTGTTTTAGGGATGCATGAACCCTATACATTAGGGTAATGGTTTGTACATCTTATTATGATATGTTGTTTGGTAATTTTAATTTATTGAAAGGAAAATGAATTTTCAACTATTTTGGATAGTTGAAAACTTCTGAATTACTTGAGAACTTGAAGCTAAGAGTTTTCAAAATATAAAAGTAGAGTTTTTTAACTCTAGAATGGAAAGGTAGTAAAAAAAAGTTTTAAATTTGTTGAACATCCTGGTTAAGTAAAATAAATATAATATTGTATATATACTCTTAGGGTGTAGCGGAGTATTATATAAATATGAACGTAAGTCATGAATGTTTATAAACTTAAGGGAAGCCATATGAAATGCTTCATAAATGATTTTATAAAAGAAATAACATTGGTGTAAATAAATGTAAATTAAAATAATTGGTGTAGTTTAGAAACCAATGGAATAAATACATAAGTTGTACGTAGATCATTAAACTAGCATAACTGTTTTTGATCTCGATTCGAGCACATGATTTCGAGGTAATTTACACCGATTGGAACAAGGATTTTTTTACTCAATTCTTGACGGTGAATAATTGATATGGATTTTTGATAAGATTATGAAGTTTTCTATCATACTATATCGCTATGTAAAAAGAACAGAAGTTTCTAATCAATGAACCTAATTGGAGTCCGCGATAGGGAAGTCGAGTGAGCGATACTAATTTGGAAGAGAAATTTGAATGATCAAGTGAGTGATTGAATTTGATATTGCGTACGGATTGCATATGTAGATAGTACAGGCTTTAATGTAGATGTATGCTTCTTTCATTAGAAATGCAAGTTACATGGTTTGATATGGCATGTTTATGTGAGGTGATTTCTATACATGATTTAGTATGCTTAGATTTATGTATGTGATGGATGAGTTGTTGTATTATTTTAATTGTTGTATTTAACTTTTGGGTTATGTAAGTAAAAATTAGGTGCATAGAAGCAAATGCTTGTTTGCTGCTTTTGATTTAATGAGTAGAGTTTGATTGCTCGACAAATATGTATGTGTTTATGCATAATGGGTGTGTTTTCTATGTATCATACACACTCTATAAGGTATATCATAAGTATATATTGTTGTTGTGTTGTACTCAAATATGAAAGGTCCCAGATGTGGGCTTATATTGAGAATGTGATTTTTTCTGACCTAGCTATGCAAAGGAGGTGCTACCAAAATTTTCCGTAACATAAGGGATTTTGAAAGTAATTGATTTTAAAGTCTAAGGGCTGAAAGGAATTTCGGGGATGAAGTTCTTGTAAGCAAAAAGAATGTAACGATCCAGAATTTTAAATGTTTCAAATGGGAATGTTTAAAACAAATTAATTTTTAATGATGTATTTTTAGTTTAATTTATAGGAATTTTCAATAACTTTTAATTTGTAAAATATTTAAGTTAAAGTTTGACGTATTTTTCGACAAACGTTAGTATTTTGGAATTTCACAGAATACGAGACCAGTGTATTTTATTATTATTTTATTATCATATCGCATCGTTATGCATGATCGTATTTTTGTTTTTGTCGTTTGCGTTTCTTATACAAATGAAATTCTGCATAGCAAAGTGTCGAAAATTGTAAAATAAACAAACCTCAACCCATGGACTAGTCCTCATTTTTTATTTTCCCTTTCTCTTTTTATTTTCCTCTCCCAATAAAAGGGAAATCCTAACCATCCACTTATAATAAACAAAATCAAATGATTTACCGAAAGATAAACTACAACACCAGATCCTTTGAACTCATTGCGGGATGGGGATCGAATCCACGGTGTCGTGGTAAGGTGCATGGTGCTGGGTCACGTTCGACAGTGGACAGAAGGAACTAGGGTTTGGAATTTTGGGAGATTTATGCGGAAATAGGGTTTGGCATTGGTTTTTTTTGAGTTTATCGTGCGAAGGAGCTTCGGCACTGGGATTTTGGTGGAGTGTAGTGCAAGATTAGGAATCATGACCGTTTACTATAGGAGGAAGGGTTGGATGCCATTATTTGCTAGGCAGGTTCGAGCTTCAACTTTTGGGTTGTGAGTGTGGAGATTTCAAAGAGAAACTCGTTGGCAAAGTCGGTTCATCGAACGGTGGAGCGTAGCTCCATATCTTGGTGTGGTCGTGTATGGCCATGGTGTATCCGCACATGCATGGTGAGGTAAGAGGGAGGGAAGAAGTATTTGTGGGCTAATTTGAAGTTAATTAATCTAATTAATTGTTTTAATTAATTCAAAAACTTATAAAATCAATATCTTCTCCATACGAGGTCTAATAGAGACATGATCTATTATTGCGCTCGAAGGAGCATTATCTATGCATTAGAATTAATTTCGTCGAGTTTGGATCAAGTGGAATTTTGAACTAAAATCGAATGTCGTTCGATTTTAGATCAAACTGGAACGCGTAAGCATTAACTTAAATTTGGTAAGTTATCTCACATCTGGATGAACAAAATATGGTATATGGTTAATAGAAATTATTTTTTAATGCTTGAATGATTTATTGAGCTGGTCTGGTTGAATTTTCGCTTTAACGGGATGACATATAAAATGAAATACAGGGAATTTTGTAGAGGAATCCGGATTCCTCGCCGTTATGATTTTAAATTTTAGTTATATACCTATTATATAAATTATTGAATGTCAAAGCTTGGTAGTTTCTCCATATTGGATATGACATCAATATATGTTAAAAGTTGAAGCTTTTTAGTGATGATCGTAGCAGTCGCATTTGTTAAATGCTATGGTAGCTATTAGCCTTATTATAGTATTTTGAAATACTATGATTTGCCATTTTGATTTGAAAATGGTTTTAATTCGAAGAGCAATCTCAAAAGCATCTTTTGTAATTTTCTATGATATTTTATTTAAAAAGGTTTTTGAAATTCTCTATTTTACTCCAACCTTTTTGGAAATGTTTTAAAAGTATTTCGAGAAGTATTTGTCTTATAGACAAGTTAATATAGCAATGAATGTTTATTTTAGAGGAAAATAAAGGGGAATTTATGTTTTATAATAAAACGATTCCGTTTTAAAAGAAGACATAAATATTCTAAAATAAATATTTGTGTAATGCTTTATATAAACCATTGTATATAAAAATAGACTTATAAATGGTATTTTATAAATAAAGAATGGATTTATAAACGAATGTTATAAAAAGGGAAATATATATCATTTTTATAAACTAGGAAGTAAATCCCATTTGTAAGTTTATGATAATATATGAAATGATCGTTTTGTGAAAAGTATTTGGTCCGATCTTGAAATCAAAAAATTATTATATGTGTACGAGTTTGAAATCAAGAGATTTATAAATAGAAATAGGATTTATAAATGAAGTTTTATAAATAAATTTTGACATTCATAAAAAAGTTTTATAAATTAATTCGAAGATTCATAAAAGAAGTATTATAAATAAATTTAAAGGCTTAAAAAAGGAGTTTTATAAATATATTTGGGGATTTGTAAAAAAGGAGTTTTATAAAAGAAGTTTTATTAAAAAATTGGAGATTTATAAAAGAAGTTTTATAAAAAATTTGGAGATTTAAAAAAAAGGAGATTTATAATCGTATTTGGATATTTATAACAAAGGAGTTTTATTTATAGAAACAAGATTTATAAAAGAAGTTTTGTAAATAAATTTGGAGATTTTAAAAGAAGAGTTTTATAATTATATTGGGAGATGTATAATGAAGTTTTTTAAATAAATTTGGAGATTTAAAAAAAGGAGTATTATAATTATATTTGGAAACTTATAGAAAAAGTTTTACAAATTGAAAGGAAATTTTAAATAGGAGTTTTATAAAAGGAATGAGATTTGATTTCCATAAATGATAAATTTAAATTATGGTGGTATAGAAAGTATTCTTTTCATAATTAACACCAAATTCCATGGTAGGGAAACTCGTCCTTATCCTAAGAGTTAAAAACGTATGTCGAGGCTAGGATTGTACACTAATTTGTCTGACTACATTATTAATCAAGGGATAACACAAGTTTGAAATCGAAAAGTGGTGGTAAGTATAATTGGTCTAATTTTTATACAACCTTGTTACTTACACCAAAAGTGTTTTTGGGTTATTGTTACCAGTATTTTAAGTAACATTTATTTTAACCAAATTAAGTATGGTTTTTGAAATGAAATCATTCTTAAGATTTGTGAATATACTTATACCATTGAGATAAGTGTATGGGTATATTTTCTAAGTATTGAAAATGTAGCGTTTTGTAAGTGTACTTATATCATTGATATAAGTGTATTGAGATGTTTTCTGGGTATTGAAAGTGAAATGTTTTATGAGTATACTTATACAGTTGAGTTACATATATCAATATTTTTTAGGTATTGAAAAGAGAAGAGAAGGCTCATGTATATCTTTTGTAAAAGTGTCTGAATACAAGAATTTACAAAATGATTTTTAGTTAATGAAAGGATTAATCAAAAAGGCTTAGTGATTGCTTATATGCTTAATCATGCTTGGTTTTCATACGAAATTAAATCTTTGATTTGATTGTTTATTTTATAATTAAATAACCGACTATCAAATCTTAGCCAATTTTGAAACAATCAATTGTTGGCTCGAAGAGACTGAGATCAGATAATAGGAGTTATCTAAAAACCACTTTGAATCGGCATAAGCGTTTGAATTGGGACATCTTAAAGATGGTGGAAATCGAAGTCAGAGTTCATTGAAGTGCAAGGGCTACTTGCTACTAATCCTGAGGAAAATGGATGTAGTAGAAGTAGTGCCGTCGGTTTGTTTAGTCCCAGAATAACTTGTATGTGTGAATGCTAGCATTGCAATATTGCTTGGAGGGGAGTGTTAGCATGCCAAGTAGGATTTTCTAAAAAGGTAAAATGTGGCCTCAGATCTCACACATGGTAATGTATAAAATAGGGGATACACGGAGGGCTGGGTGGTTCCCTACCATTAGCATATGGACATCACCCAATCTAAATCAATATTGACCTATTTATGTATGCTAGTGACTCGGTATGGTTGTTGGCTAACAACAAGAAGAAGGGTTGGATCATCACACATGGTATCATAGCTTAAGTTGAGCGAACACCTAGGCTTTAGTGGGGTAAACTCGTTAGAGATAAGGCTACCAACACCTTAAAATGAGTTGAGTGTGTGTGTCTATATATATATATATATATATATATATATATATATATATATATATATATGAAAGTGCGTATTTGTTAGTGCTATAAAAATATTTCATATTATGATGATTGATCTGTTGAGTTGTTTATGGCAGTACAAAAGGAACAACTGTATCGATAGAGGTTTCTAAACACCAGAATGGCTTAGTAAAGTAAAAAAAAGTAATTTTAAAATACATTTTAATTAAATATCCATTTGAAAATTAATATAATATTAATTAAAAATAATTTTGAAACTTTATTTTTAGATTTTAAATTTCCTGTAAATCCTAAATTATATTTTATCATTTGAATAAAAAAATTCATAATCTTTTTGATTTAAAATAATTTTAAAATGATTTTTCTATTTCCATAAATTAAAAATAAAAGATGTTTTTTTGCCGAGAGCTTCTTTACTATTAGTATTATTTTATAAAATATAATATATAATTTTCATAATATATTTGAATTAATATAACTTATTTATGTATTAATTTAATTTATATAATACTAAATAATAATAAAATATTTATAAAAATATTTTTGCACCATCAAAAATTATTATAGCTTTCATTATTTATAAATAAAATTATATGACTAGTTTTGATTAAAGTATGATGTTGTAATTAATTATAAACTATATATCTATGTAATTAAATAATATATAATAATTTAAAAAATATGAAAATTATACTTTTATTCAAAGTCGTACTTACCTGACGTATATTTGATGAAGAAATATTTAATATGTATATACATGCATACAACCAAACACCTTTGTGATAATATTACTTGCATATCAAAATCGTCACCTAACTGACATACATATAATATATACATATATAATAAAATATTATAACTGAGATTTAATATTTATATTTTTATTAGAAATATTCCTTAATCCCATTGCCACGACGTACACCTTGAAAGGATGATTTCTGCCCCTTGAAACTATTTTCGATTCGACAGAGAGCTTGTCTTTGAACCGTTGACCACCTGTAGATAACGACTGAATTAACTTGATTTAAACTTGATGAGACGGAGAGAGATCGATAGGAATGTCAGCCAGTAAGAACAAAAAAGAAGTCACCAAACAATCCTTATCAAACTAGGTTAGAGATGCTTATATAGTGGACAGAATGGAGAGAAGTGTGGACCTGATCTCATACTGATCATCCTTTAATTTGAGCCGTTAAAAATCAAGCATTTTTTAACCTAATTTTAGCTGATACCCTTATTGCTACTGAAATTTCAACCTATAATGGGCCTTAAAACATATTTTAAGCCTAAATAAAATATTATGCAATTAAATAAAATTTAATCGTTAATCGATATCACATATCGATTGATATCTTTATAACTATCATAAATAATTTAATAATATCTATTTATCACATCATAATCAAATTTTAGAATTAATATTTCATTAATATTAATTAATTTATAACAATTATAAATTAATTTATAAATCATATGGTAAAAGGAGAATTCGTCTTTTCGATTGTGTGACTCGTCAGGTGTAAATTTGGTCAGTGATTAATCAAACTATTTGAATATAAATGCTCACACTTCACTTAGCAGGTGGTGTGACACCATGGTTAAATTTATCGCTTACTTGGTTTTGGTAAAATCTAATTTTACTTTATTAAGCGTTACCCGACTATGACTTTTATTCATATCAGTTCTCTTCGCCAAAGCTATATCACTTTGGGCTTATGGAATTTGGTAATGGTCAAAGTTCTAATATCGTCAATATTTAACTCTATAGTCCAAAAACAAAGTTCTTGGTTCAATGATAATATTTTTTATTAACCAAAATATCTAGCCAGATATTTTGACTTTGAGTTGACTTAAGTTGACCGTGATACTTACCCCATATAACTGAGGAGACAGACTCCTCTCTTGAATAGTGCTTCACCTCCAATACTTCCATTCAATCCAACTATAGTCACTTGGTGGACGCCATGCCAAGCTTTGACTATAATCAAAGAGAAGCTTTCTTATTGAAGATCTATGGTATTTTCAAGTCAAAAGAACTATGTAAATCAATCACATCAATATTTTCTATTTGACCTTAGTTATATGAACCAATAGAAAACTGTTAAGTGATTCGTTTCATAGTGACAATATTACTAGCATATCGAAATCGTCAACTAGCTAACAACACGTATAATAGATACATATATAATAAAATATTATAATTATAATTATATTTTGACTAGAAACATACCTTAATCCCAAAGCCTTGAAGTACACCTTGAAAGGATGATTTCTGTCCCTTGAAACTATTTTCGATTCAGAATAGTACTAGTCTTTGAACCGTTGACCATAAACTATCGTATAGCGGCTGAATTAACTTGATTTGAACTTGATGATATGGAGAGAGACCAGTAGGAATTTCGGCAACAAGCAAATATAAGGAGGCACCAAAAAATCCTTATCAAATTAGGTTAGAGATGCTTATATAGTGGGTGGAAAGGATAGAATGTGGATCTGATCTCATACTGATTCAATTTTGATTTGGGCCATTAAAAATCAAGCATTTTTTAACCTAACTTTAGCCGCCCAATATCCTTATTGCTATTGAAATTTCATCCTTGTGATGGGCCTTAAACCTATTTTAAGCCCAAATAAATATATTATGCAATTAAATAAAGTTTAATCTCTAATTGATATCGTATATCAACTGAAATATTTATAACTATTATACATATATTTAATAATATTTGTTCATCATATAATAATAAAATTTTATAATTAATATTTCATAAATATTGATAAATTTAATTAATTTATAATAATTATAAACTAATTAAATTATTAATCGAAAGAGAATTCATCATTTCGGTTGTGTGACTCATCAGGCGTAAACTTGATCAGCGATCAATATTAAACTATTCAAATATTAACGTTCACACATAACTTAGCAGGTGTTGTGACATTTTAGCCAAATATATCACTCACTTAGTTTTGGTACAACCAACTTTTACTTTATTAAGCATTATCCGGTTATGACTTTTATTTACATCAATTTTCTTCGTCAAAACTATATCACTTTGGACTTATGGAATCTGGTAATGGTCAAAATTCTAATATCATCCATATTCAACTCTATAGTCCAAAAAAAAAAGTCTTTGGTTCAATAATAACAATTATTATTAACCGAACTACTTCGGCCGGAATTTTTTGAAAGTGCGGTGTGTATACAATTATATGTGCTAATATAGTATACACGGATCGTGTAATATGGATTACAATACAAATGCAGAAATAGATGATAATAGCATTGTAAATAGAAAATAGAAAAATCACACCAGAGATTTTTATACTGGTTCGGAGCACCGTCCTACGTCCAGTCCCAGACTACTATCTGGATTTTCACTAATTACAACCTCGCTTCACCCGGAGGAACAGGTTTACAATTACCCGAACAGCCGAACGGGATTTCACGCCTCTACAACACTGAGGACTTCAACACTTGCCTCTTACAATACCGAGGACTTCAACAAAAACAATTACAATTGTTGTTGACAACTTGTGCTCTTGTAAACACGGATTTGTCACTTGTAGTACACTCTTCCTATAATCTTATCCTCAAATTGTGAATGATGTTTGTGAAGATTATGGAATTTATATTGCTTATTGAATCAAAATATATGAGATAGTGTCAATGATTCAATAAGGAATGAAAGTAGTTTAGAGCTTTTTGAATGCAAGTGAATTCAGAGAATAGATAGAGAGCATATATATCTTAATAAAACTTGTTGTTTTAATCAATGATATTGATGTGTATTTATAGAGAGAAAATAGTTATAACCCTTGGTGAAAAGTTGCAGTCAAAAGTTATGATTATTGATGAAGAAGAAGAGACGCAACCATTGAAGAAAGATGTGTCTTTTGGAAGAAGTTGCTCTCTGTTTAAAAACGGTCGACAGGTCAAAAACTAACCGGTAGACAGGTTTTTAAAAATATAGTCGTTATGTGCATGTGTGCACGTTTATTGTGCACATTCAACAGGAACGGTCGACCGTTCATTTTTGGACCGGTCGACCGGTCTCTGTTAAGTTGCACAATAAAGTGCACAACCTATATAAATGTGTATATATATATATTATATTTTGTGCATGATTATTTGAGGATAGATTTTGCCAATTTTATTACTATTATAACATCAAATAATCAACCTATAATCTAGAGTACCATATGTAGGTCTTGATTTGTCGATCGCTTTAATATTGTTGTCAGCAATCAAAATCTTCATAGAAGCTGTGACTCAACATTCTCCCCCTTTTTGATTGATGACAATATAAAAACTCAAGTATAGAATCTCCCCCTGAATATGTGATTTCCTGCAGACAATTATTAGCTTCTTTCATCCTGCAAACAATTATTAGCACCTTTCTCCCCCTTTGTCATCGACAAAAAGGAGTAAACAATAGAAAATATAAACCAAAGAGAACAATGCATACATTCAAACACAGGATGTTTTGATGAAGTACAATGCAAGTCATAGTCTACTACGAATAAAAAGATGGACACTATTTAGTACAAGTGCCATAGATGTTTTTAAAGAAATGAAAAGAAAAACAAACTAACTTCATTCCGACTGAATCTCTTCCTCATCATCATCATCATCATCATCATCGTCGTCATCTTCATCGTCATCATCATCGTTATTGTCCCCACGACCTTGTCCGCTTGTACCACCGGATTCCTCGGATGTCGACCAAGTAAAAGTTGGAGGAGCCGGACGTTTTCCGGGGTCTTGTTGTTGGGTCGAGACGGATGTGCTACATGATATAGCATCCCATATAGCGCCGAAGAATGACTTTACCTTATTGAATCGTCTATCAATTTTCGAATCCATTCGTTTTAGTCTTGATTCAAGTAAAAATTGATTCCGAGCGATGGTTTCAAGAGATTCTCTTGTAGATGATTTAGATTTCAATAATCTAACATCTTCAGAACGACGACGAGATGGTGGAGCTTGTTGTTCTTGAGTATCGCGTTGTTGCCATTGTTCGAAAGGCATAATATGAACATATGGAGGAGGAAGCTTCATCCGTTTGATAGTAGTGGAGTCAATACACTTTGGTGTAGAATATGCCGAATCCGGGGGTGTGACTCCACATGCAAGCAACATACGCATAATATACTCGTTATAGAAGAAATGTGGACGAGTAGAGTTATTTACCTTAAGAATTTCATCGAAAATCATGTGAACCCAATTTATTTCGATATCATGGTAGATAGCATAAAGAGCCTTGAAATTCTCTTTGTAAACGGCATCATAGTTTCCTAATCGAGGAAATAGAGAGTGCATTAGGACATGGTGTAACAACCTTGCAGTCGGTCGTAGCCCAATCGATTTGGTGCCGTTACTATCATCTTCTATAAATTTATGACTCGTACTATTCCGGGTGAAAACTTCACAAAATGTCGATGAAAACTCTTCACCCCTATTCGGTATTCCCAAAATAGAAGCAATTCTATCATAAGTGAGATAGATTCGTTTGCCACATACTACTGACCAAATAACTCCATTTGGATTATCCGGAGTATATTCCTCTAAATTCATATTCGCGTAAAATAGCTTAATCATCAAATGATTAATTTGTACGCTATTTACAGAAAAATCAATAAGAGGAGAGATACGAGATCTATTTGCTAATCTTTGAATACCGTATGCAGTGAAATCGTCGAATTTGATGAATGAGCCCGGATGGAACTTGTAATTTGTCATTTGATTCCATCTAGTTACTGCAACCGGAGATTCTAGCCATTTTCTAGCAGAGAGAGTAAGAGAAGAAGTTTCTGATGTTGCTCTTTTCTTTGATTTCTTCTGAGGAGGAGCCATTGAAGAGAATTTGAGAGTTTGTGAAGCTTGAGAATATGAACTAGGGTTTGGAAATGGGAAAATTTTCAGTAGAGAGTAGAAAGTAAAGAGGGTTGGCGGCAAAATATATACGTGAAGTATATAAAAAAAGAAATAACTGCCGACCGGTCGACCGCCTGCATATTGTCGGTCGACCGTTTTCAACCCGAGAGCAAAACGGTCGACCGGTCATATTTCAGGCTGTCGACCGGTTTGGCTCTGTGTGCAAAAATGCAGAATTTGGCAAAAATTTTGAAAAAGAGTCGAATGAATATATTATATATTATGTTATTATTGCAAAAATATACTGTATTACAAGAATTATATATGAAAGCAAAATAATATACATTATGGAATTCTAATGAGAAGGTGAGTTGTTATTAGAATTCTTGTCGTTTTCAATGCGTTTAGCCCACGGACTCCACTTATATCGAGCTCCTTCATTCTCGTTATAGTTTTTATCCCAAGAGTTTGGAGTTGTTGAAGTCGATGGTCTTGACGGCATTGGTTCATGAACATCGTGTTTGTTTGAACCGCAGAAGAATGAAGCCATTCGTTCTAAAGCGGATAAACGAGTTGAAGTACGTTGTTGTTCATGGTATAGTAGGTTTTGACCATAATGTAGTTGTCGTTGAAGATCGATTTGATGCTTTTGGTAGTGATGAATTTCATCGATTTGCGCCTTCGTGCGCGGAGAGCAGAATAGTGCTTTCTTTGCACGCTTGGATGTTGGAGTATGGCCAGGTGTGCGAAAACAATGGTGAGGGCATTCCGGCCTTTGTTTCGGTGTAATCGGAGAGTATTGTTCCTCCGACTCCGAGCTTGTGATAGAAATATGAGATTCCTCTGCGCATTTGTCACAAATGTGTGCCATGATAGCTTGTTTAAGATGATTTATAATTTTCAGCAAGAAGGTGAATGAATGAAAGTGTATTTTTCAAACGTTTATATAGAAAAAAGTTTGCCAATGAACTTGAGGATAGGATTTGTTAGAGATAATTAGCCGTAAACAAAAACAATGATGCATAAAAAAGTTATAAAAATAGGTATAGTTTGTTATAGGCTGAAATTTAAGAATTATTTGAAAAATATATAGCCTAAGTTTGAAGGTTACTTATTCTATTCTAGATCTTTCCGAGATACTAAGCCAAGCTCTCTTCGTAGTTTAATAAAACTAGATTCAAGTAATGGTTTAGTGAAAATATCGGCTATTTGATTGTCAGTGTGAACATATTCAAGATGTATATTACCTTTTTCAATATTATCTCTAAGGAAATGATGACGGATATCAATATGTTTGGTTCTAGAATGATTTACTGGATTTTTAGAGAGATTTATTGCACTCGTGTTATCACAGTATATAATAGAATTCGATAAATGTATATCGAAATCTTGAAGTGTTTGTTGCATATATAGTACTTGAGTACAAGCGAGAGCCGCTGATATATATTCAGCTTCACATGTTGATAGTGAAACACAATTCTGTTTCTTACTAAACCAAGAGACAAGTGATTTTCCAATAAAATGGCACGTACCACTTGTACTTTTTCTATCCGTCCGTGAGCCACCAAAATCAGCATCACTATATGATACTAATTCAAATGGACATTCTTTTGGATAGAAAAGACCAAAATCTTTGGTATTATTAAGATAACGAATTATACGTTTCACTGCTCGTAAATGTGATTCCTTTGGATTGGCTTGAAAACGAGCACATAAACAAACACTCATTAATATATCTGGACGACTAGCTGTATGATAAAGAAGAGAACCAATCATGCTTCGATATAATTTCTGGTCAACATTCTTACCACTTTCATCTTTTTCAAGATGTGTAGTTGTACTCATAGGAGTTGGTTTAGCAGATGTATTTTGTAATCCGAAGCGTTTGATAAGATTTTCACAGTATTTTTCTTGATTGATAAAAATACCGTTTGAAAGCTGTTTGATTTGAAGTCCAAGAAAATAAGATAGTTCTCCCATATGAGACATTTCGAATTCTTTGGTCATAATACTTGCAAATTCCTTGCAGAGTTTATCGTTTGTTGAACCAAAGATGATATCGTCTACATATATTTGGATAACCAGAATATCTTTTCGAGAATGTTTAATAAACAAAGTTTGATCGACTTTGCCTATTTCAAATCCTGAATTAATAAGATAGCTACGTAATCGTTCATACCAAGCACGAGGTGCTTGTTTTAAACCATACAGAGCTTTCTTAAGTTTGAACACATGGTCAGGATATTTTTCATGTACGAATAAAGGTGGTTGTTCGACATAGACATTCTCTTTGATAAATCCATTGAGAAAAGCACTTTTGACATCCATCTGATAAAGTTTGAAATTATGATAACAAGCAAAAGATAATAGAATTCTAATAGCTTCTAGTCGAGCAACTGGTGCAAAAGTTTCTTCATAATCGATACCTTCTTCCTGATTGTATCCTTGTGCTACTAATCTTGCTTTATTTTTGGTGATATTTCCTTGTTCGTCAGCCTTATTTTTATAGACCCATTTAGTACCAATTACTGACTGATCAGTTGGTCTTGGATCAAGTTCCCAAACGTCATTGCGCTCAAACTGATTTAGTTCTTCCTGCATGGCAATGATCCAGTAATCATCTATAGCAGCTTCTTTTGGATTCTTGGGTTCGATATTTGAGAGAAAAGCGACATGACCCATTTGATTGAGTTGACTCCTTGTTCTGACATGTGATGTTATTTCACCTATTATATTTTGGGCCGGATGGTCTCTTAATATTCTTGGTGGTGATTGTAATTCACATATTTGAGGAGTATTCTCAATAATTATTTCTGAGTCAGAATCAGTATTTGAGATGATTTGATTATCAATGACTATTGATTCGTCATCATCTGATATTGTGTGAGGATGCTGATAAATTTCATCAAAAGAGACATGAAGTGATTCTTCAATAGTTTTGGTTCGTTTATTAAATATCCGATAGGCCTTACTTCGTTCCGAATAACCGACAAATATTCCTTCATCGGCTTTTGGATCGAATTTTCCAAGCTGGTCTTTCGTATTTAAAATAAAGCACTTAGAACCAAAAACTTTGAAGTATGAGATTTTGGGCTTTCTTTTGTTAAACAATTCATAAGGAGTATTCTTGGTAAGAGGTCTTATGGACACACGATTTAAAACATAACAGGCAGTTGCAACAGCTTCTGTCCAGAAGTGTTTTGGTAAGGTGGTTCCATTTAATAATGTTCTTGCACATTCTTGTAAAGTTCGGTTCTTTCGTTCTACTACTCCGTTCTGTTGTGGAGTTCTGGGAAACGAAAAATTATGATATATACCTTTCTTTGTACAAAAATGTTCAAATTCATTATTTTCAAACTCTCCGCCATGATCACTTCTTATATTTTTAACTTTAATCCCTTTTGATTTTTGAATTCTTTTGACGAAAGATTTGAAATGATCGAAAGTATCACTTTTATTTTTTAAGAAAATTGTCCATGTATAACGAGAGAAATCATCAACAATTACAAGCACATATTGACTGTGATTTATTGATTGAACTCTAGTAGGTCCAAATAAATCCATGTGCAGTAACTCAAGCGGTTGTAATGTTGATATGACTTTCTTGGATTTAAACGATGATTTGGTCAATTTTCCTAATTGACATGCATCACAAATGTTGTTAACTTTAAAACTCATTTTGGGTAGTCCTCTAACTAGATTGTTTTTGGCTAGCTTGTCAATAGTTCTGAAGTTTATATGACAGAAACGTTTGTGCCATAGCCATGGATCATTGTTATTAGCCATAAGACACATATCTGAATTATGATTAATATTCATATTTAGAATATATATATTTCTGTCTCTATAACCTTCAAAAACCAAATTATGGTCTTTATCTAAAATACTACACTTATTATTTGAAAAGGAAATTATAAAACCCTTGTCACATAACTGACTAATACTAAGTAAATTGTGTTTTAAATTTCTAACTAGCATGACATTAGTAATAAGAGGTAAGTTAGATGTACCACAATTGCTCACATCGCCTTTGCCGATGATATAACCTTTTGAATTGTCTCCAAAAGTGACTGAGCCACCATCTGAGTATTTAATATTTGTTAGTAAGCTCTTGTCTCCCGTCATATGCTTTGAGCAACCACTGTCCAATATCCACTTTCCTCTTTTCTTCAGTGGGACCTGCAAACATAGAATTAAGTTCATGGTACCCACTTTTTATAGGGTCCTAAGAGTTAGGTCTTAGGAGTCCAAACCCATTTGGGTCCGGTATCCCCTTTATATATATAATTGTTATTAAAATGTACATTATTCATGAATTGCTGAATGTATTTGTTCCTAATCAAATTATTATTTGTTTTAGGAACCCATATTTTGATAGTCTTGACATTTCTCTTTTGAAATTTCACAACTGGTTTTGGTTTGAAATATAATAAACTAAGATTTTTCTTAGCTTCAGTTTTTTGTACTTTCTTCTTCCTTTTATTTCTAAGATGATTTTTAGTTTCATGTTTGTTATATCCCAAACCTTGTTTATCTGAAATAGATTGTGAACTTTCAATGATTTTAGTCAAATTTTCTCGACCTTTGTTAAAGTTAGAAACATTTTGAGTAATGTCATCAAATTTTGTTTGTAAACTAGCTTTTTCTAGGTCTAGAATTTTGACTTTTGCTTTAAGTTCATGATTTTCAGTAGTGAGAGCATTATTTTTCTCTTTTTGAGCTTCTATTTCTTGACTCAAAAGAGATATTTGAGAGTCAACATTAGATGATGATTCTTGAATATTTTCAAGTTCTTCTTCTAATATTTTCTTCTCATCTTTTAACATATCTCGTTCAAACTCTGCTTTACTTAAATCTGCTTTGACTACTTTTAATTGACGTTTTAAGTCTTTATATTTGACTATCAATTCAGCATTAATATCGAGTAATTCATCAAATGTAGGAATTTGTACCTCATCTTCTGTTGCCATAAAGCAAACATTAGCTTGTTCATTCTCCGAATCACTTTCACTTTCTGATGAAGATGACTCTGAATCATCCCATGTTACTGAGAAGGCTCGTTTCTTTGATTTGTCCTTCTTATATTTGAATTTGTCATTTTCTGACTTTTTCTTTTGTTCTGGACAATCCTTCTGCATGTGTCCATTTTTATGGCAGTTGAAACATTCTATAACAGATGAAGATGGTTTATTTGATCCAGGTTTCCTTTTATTGTAGCGACTGGCTTTTCGATATTTTAGGAATTTTTTGAAACCTTTAGCAATGAACGCCAAATCTTCATCTTCAGAATCTGATTCATTTTCATCTTTCTCAACATGAAATGCTACATTTTTCTTTTCTTCTTTCTGTTCTTTTCTAGCCTGCAAATTTGCTTCATAGGACATTAAATTTCCTATCAATTCATCTGGCTTCATGACGGAAAGATCATTAGCTTCTTCAATTGCTAATACTTTTCCTTCCCATTCATTAGTCAGAGAATGTAGGACTGTTGAAACAACATCAAAATCAGAATACTTTTGTCCTAACCCAATAAGTGCATGGTGAATAGTTTGAAACCGTGAATACATGTCATTGATTGTTTCATTTGGTTTCATTTTGAAATTTTGAAATTGACTTTTCAGCATGGCTATTTTGGCTTGTTTAACCTTGTTAGTACCTTCATGAGTGATTTTTAGCGTTTGCCAAATTTGATATGCAGTAGTGCAGATACTAACACGGTTATATTCATTTTGGTCTAATGCACAGAACAACATATTTATTGCTCTTGCATTTACGGCTGCTGCCGTTTTCTCAGCCACAGTCCATTCTGAATAATCAGTTGTTGGATTTACTATTTCTCTTTGAGTAGCATTCCAAGCATCATAGCTACTTGATTGCATAAAGAATGACATACGTGTTGCCCAATAACTGTAGTTAAGACCATTGAAAAATGGAGGTCTTTGTGTCGATTGCCCTTCTGTGTAAGTGGTGTTTTGAGTGCTAGTACTTGCGTTATTTGCCATATTACAAGAATATATCAAATAACTGTGTTACGGTTATATGATGACCGTGCTCTGATACCAATTGAAAGTGCGGTGTGTATACAATTATATGTGCTAATATAGTATACACGGATCGTGTAATATGGATTACAATACAAATGCAGAAATAGATGATAATAGCATTGTAAATAGAAAATAGAAAAATCACACCAGAGATTTTTATACTGGTTCGGAGCACCGTCCTACGTCCAGTCCCAGACTACTATCTGGATTTTCACTAATTACAACCTCGCTTCACCCGGAGGAACAGGTTTACAATTACCCGAACAGCCGAACGGGATTTCACGCCTCTACAACACTGAGGACTTCAACACTTGCCTCTTACAATACCGAGGACTTCAACAAAAACAATTACAATTGTTGTTGACAACTTGTGCTCTTGTAAACACGGATTTGTCACTTGTAGTACACTCTTCCTATAATCTTATCCTCAAATTGTGAATGATGTTTGTGAAGATTATGGAATTTATATTGCTTATTGAATCAAAATATATGAGATAGTGTCAATGATTCAATAAGGAATGAAAGTAGTTTAGAGCTTTTTGAATGCAAGTGAATTCAGAGAATAGATAGAGAGCATATATATCTTAATAAAACTTGTTGTTTTAATCAATGATATTGATGTGTATTTATAGAGAGAAAATAGTTATAACCCTTGGTGAAAAGTTGCAGTCAAAAGTTATGATTATTGATGAAGAAGAAGAGACGCAACCATTGAAGAAAGATGTGTCTTTTGGAAGAAGTTGCTCTCTGTTTAAAAACGGTCGACAGGTCAAAAACTAACCGGTAGACAGGTTTTTAAAAATATAGTCGTTATGTGCATGTGTGCACGTTTATTGTGCACATTCAACAGGAACGGTCGACCGTTCATTTTTGGACCGGTCGACCGGTCTCTGTTAAGTTGCACAATAAAGTGCACAACCTATATAAATGTGTATATATATATATATTATATTTTGTGCATGATTATTTGAGGATAGATTTTGACAATTTTATTACTATTATAACACCAAATAATCAACATATAATCTAGAGTACCATATGTAGGTCTTGATTTGTCGATCGCTTTAATATTGTTGTCAGCAATCAAAATCTTCATAGAAGCTGTGACTCAACATTTTTGTCTTTGAGTTGACTTGATTGACCTTGATACTATCCTCATGTAACTGAGAAGATGGATCCTCTTTTGAATAGTGCTTCACTTCCAGTACTTCCACTCGACCCAACTATAGTCACTTGACGGGCGACCTGCCATGATTTGACTATAATCAAGTGGAGCTTTCATATTGAAGATCCACAGTGCTCTCAGGATGAGAGAACTGTGTAAATCATTCATATCGATATTTTCTGTTAGACTTTGGTTATACTAACCAACAGAAAACTATTGAGTGGATCGTTCTATAGATATCCAATAACTATCAATACGTAACCCCTAGGTGCCTTCAGCAGTCATGAGTAATACATTACCCAACCTTTGAAATATGTTACGTACTTTAGTCTCAACGAATACATCGATATTAGTCGCCATGCATCTTGACTAGGAACAATTAAAATGACATGTTTTATAGCATTGTGATATACTCATGACTACAACTATTTGTAATTACTATCACAAATGCACCATTTATGGATTTTCTATTAAATATATTTTTAATTAAGCATTTAATTATTTATAAAAAATATTTAATAGAAAGAAAAATACCTTTATTACAAATGTGAATTAGTTACAGAGTTAATTAATTTACAATAAGCTACATATTGCCCCTTGGGCATACCCATAGATCTATCAATTTTCCACTTACACTTGCGGCCAATAATGGAATCTCAATCCCATCCCTTTAATCAGCTTCTTGGGAGCTGATCGAGCAAGACCCTTAGTGAATGGATCTGCTATGTTATCCTTGGTATCTACCCTTTGTATCTCTTCTCAATGAATTCTCTAATGAGTTGTAACTTTAAAGAATATGTCGTGATTTCTTGTGTATCCTACGCTCCTTTGCATTCTACATCGCCACATTGTTATCACAGAACAATTCCATAGGATTCTCGGTATCATGAATCACTTCGAGCTCACTCAAAAACTCATGCATCCAGGCTGCCTCTTTTGGTACTTCATTGAGGGCGATATATTCGGCCTCCATCCTGGAATAAGCAGCTATTTCTTTCTTGAAACTTTTCCAACTAACGGCTCCGCCATTAAGTGTACAGACATTACCAAACACCGATTTACTATCATCTATATCACATTGAAAGTTCAGATATGTATACCCCTTCATAAGGAGGTCACTATTCAAATATATTAGGAATAAATCATTAGTATTTTAAAATATTTAAGTACACATTTTACGCCCGTCCAATGCTTTTATTCGAGATTAAACTGTTATTAGCTTGCGCATCATAATGCCTATGCCACATCCAGTTTACAACATAGCATAGCATACATTATGGAACCTATGGCTGAAGCATTTGGTATCCTCTGCATACGCTCTTTCTTCTCGCCGGTAGAAGGAGCGTTCTTCTTGGAAAGGACGATTCTAGACCACGTTAGAACGTTTCCACGCTTGGAATTCTCCACACTTAACCTTTTAAGTATGGTCTTATGTACAGGGATTGGGACAATCCCAACAGCCTCTTCGATCTATCTCTATAGATCTTTATACCAAGTATATAGGCTGCTTCTCCCAAATCCTTCACGGAGAAGTTCTTGGAAAGCCAAGCTTTGACTAATCGTAATAAGGAAGTGTCATTGCCAATCAACAATAGATCATCGACATAGAGCGCTAAGAAAATGATAGCATTACCTGAATATGCATGCTTCCTTTACTTTTTGATAAAAGCCAAATTATTCGATCAGTTTATCAAAACACTTATTTCAACTCTTTGAAGCTTGTTCCATAAATGGACTCTAAAAATTTGCAAGCCTTGCCCTCACTTCCACTGACCACAAAAACCTCAAACTACGACGTATGAACGGTTTTCGTAAATCACCATATAGAAAAGTTGTCTTTACATTAATTTTTCATATTTCATAGTCATAGAATGCAGCGATGGCTAGCGTAATCCGAATGGACTTAGGCATGACTATTGGTGTAAATGTCTCATTATAAACAACACCTTGAATTTGAAGAAATCCTTCCACAACTAACCTTGCCTTATAAGTTTCTACTTCCTCATCTGCATTTAGCTTTTTCTTAAAAATACATTTGAAGCCGAAGGGTCTTATCCCTTTGGGTACGTCTAGTAAAGTCAAAACTTTGTTTCATAGATGAAATCCATTTTTATATTTCATAGTCCAAGCCAGAGAGCAGAGCCTTTACTCTTCAATGCTTGTTGGAAGGACAAAGGAGTGTCGTCATCTAAGATACATTCCTCCTTCTCGTAATCAGAGAAAAAACCATAGTATCTCTTTGGTATGAGGGATTCCCTACTAGACCTTCTAATAGATTGCGTGTTTTCGTATATGGATGAACTTGGTTCTACCACTAGATTGGCCTTAGTGTTAATTTCTTAGATCTCATCTATGTCCACAACCTTGTTGTTAATTTTTTTAATAGAAATTCCTTTTCTAAAAAGACAGCATATCGAGAAATAATGTCCTTTTGTTCATCGGTATTGTAGAATATATATCCCATCGAGTTTTGGGATATCCTATAAATTTATATAGTACCAACCTTGCCACTAGTTTATTTGGACCAACGCTCCTAACGTATGCCGGACACCCTATAAATACTTAAGTTGGGGTTTCTTACCATACCATATGTAACACAGTGTTTTAGGCAGAGATTTAATGGGTAACAAGTTCAACATAAGCACTGTGGTTTCTAGCGTATATCCCCAATAGGACAAGGTAACTCAGCCTTACTCATCATGAAATAAACATATCTAATAGGGTTCAGTTCCTTCACTCTGACACATCATTGTATTGTGGAGTATAGGGTGGAGTAACTTTAGAGAAAATCCTATTATCTTTTAAGTATTGTGGGAAATCATTTCGAACATACTCACCTTCTCAATCTGATTGAAGAATCTTAATCTTACGTCTGTTTGGTTTTCTACTACATTTTTATATTCAACAAATTTCTCATAGACATCGAATTTGTTCTTGATAAAATACACATATCCTAGTCTTGAGAAACTGTCAATAAAGGAACAAAGTAAGGACTATTATCTTCAGTAATTATAGGCATCAAGCCACATACATCACTATGTACTAATCCTAAGAGTGCATCAACTCTTTCATTGCTCCTACTAAAGTGGTGCTTAGTCATTTTACCTTTGAGACATGATTCACATGTGTCAAATTATTCAGAATCAGTTGACAGTAGAAAACCTTTGGTTTTCAACATGTGTAGTCATTTCTCACTAATATGACCTAATTTACAATGTCAAAGATAACTATCATTTATATTGTTTGAAGCACTATTCACAACACACATAATTAGTATACATTAATGCCATTTTCAAGAATACCTTCATTGACTTTATTTCCATCTAAACTAATTTTCATAAAATTATTTGCACAATGAAATATATATACAGCCTCAAACAATCTAGAAATAGAGATAATCTCACAAATAAAGTCTTTTATAAAATAGCAATTATTTAATACTAATACTAATACACTAAGCATCTTTAAAGACAATGTCCTACCGCCGTTGCATCTACCATAGATTCATCGGCGACTTAGAGCCTCACCCCTTTTCTTGCCACATGGTGCCAGTTTCTAAGCCCCTATAACGAATTACATATATGAGTACCGGATCCAGTATCTAAGACCCAAGACATTTTATAGACTGTAAAATAATATTGAATCATAAATGTACCTGATGGAGTTGTAGAACCATTCTGCTTCTTTTCTCTAACAATATTCAAGTAGTAAGGACAATTCCTTTTCCAATGACCCTTCTTGTGGAATTGGTGACATTCACCCTTGTTATCGGTCTTCTTGCTTTTCTTTTTTCTTTTTAACTCCTATTTTCTTCTTCTTTGAAATCTTCACAGATGTTGCACTACTCTTAATAGTAAGTACAATCCCTTGATCCTTAGGTTGTGACTTGACTGACCTTAACATATTGTGAAGCTCGACGTGATTCACATTCAGCGGGTTCATGGTATAATTCAGTTGAACGGTTCATACTAAGGAGTAAGTGAACCAAGGATCAAATCTATTTGCAATTTGTTGCTTATCTGTACGTCAAGCCTGTCAATATAACCCTTTATCATCTACATGTAATCATCCACTTTCTGCTCTTTGGTCATTTTGGCATTGAACATCTTCTTCATAAGCTCGTACCTTACGTAATGTGATTGTTCACCAAGCAGTGCCTTGAGACTCTCAAATATCTCATGGACGGACATATTTTCATGCTTCCCGTGCAACAGCTTGTCTAACGTAAACAACACAAAAACTTGGGCGATCTCTAGATTTGACACCCATTTTTCATAAGCAAGTCGTAGTTCGGGGTCCGCATCAATGGAGGGTCGTTCTTTAGGTTCGCATGTAATAGTAGTCCAAAGGCTCTCATAAGTCAATGCTATTTTAATTGCACTTAGCCAGTCGATATAGATAGGTCCAGTAAGCCTGTCGTTTGTAGAAAGTAGTTTTTGAGTTGTCATTTTCTACAAGTTTAAGTGGTAGATTATTAGGACAAATCACAGTAGATGTTCTTAAAATATTAGTAAGATTAAACTTGATGTTTCATTTTACTAATAAGCTCTCACTAGTATTTTATGTTTCGACAAACCCTAAGTCAAAACATCGAAGTCTTTCGACTTCACTGGTATGTGTTAGGTATAGTCCATCTTGGAATTTTGACCTTGAGTTTGCTCAACAAATCATAGCTCCACGAACGATGGATAACTCCTTATCGATTCTATCATATATAACTCCTAACCCTTTGGTACTTTGTCCTAATCTCACTTCGACCTTGAATTTGCTCAACAAATCAAAATGAAATTATACGCTCGTACCTACCACATTGTGATTGCCTAAGTACGGTATATGTACCTTGAGTTTGCTTAAAAATCTTACTCCGTCTATTCAATATATTAATAATACTACACACAACATCCTTAGCTTGAGTTGCTCAACAACTAAGGAGTATGCAAGTAATTTATTGATACACACACACATATGGTAGAGCACAACATTATATTGAAGAATCAAAATCTTCAATATATTACGCCGAGGGATGTTAACTTATGGAATAATGTAATACTTATGAATTACTTCTGTGATTCAAGTGTCGGACGCATCAGAAATCATGGTATATATACATTTATGCATGTACTTGTTCCTTAAGTCTAGTTAGGGTTTCTTTAATGTTCCACCTTTAATTTATACATTCACATTATATAAGTTTTATTATTATACTATTTTTATATTTCACATTGCTCATATAATAGTCTTATGTATAATATTATATCAATTAAATCTTATAAATAATTCTAATTATTTTATATTAATATATAAAATTTATATTTAATATTTTATTATATACTATAACCTTCATAGCATAACACAAATATCATATACATGTGTAGATTATTTAATTAATTAACCATTCAATTAATTTATTAATTTAACTATTTTAATTAATTTATATTAAGTTCAAAATTTATTTGATATACATACATGTATGCTTATGTCATTTCAAACATTTTAAAATATCATAACATATATCATAATATATAAAACATGTATTTATTTTATAATTAATTAATTTTATTAATCTTATTAATAAAATTTTAAAATTGGAAATTAAAATTTGTATTATTTTTCAAACATTTGGAAAAAAATTATTATATTGTAACTTTTATGATATATGTATATCTTATTTTAAGTTTAACATTTAAATTTAAAATCTTATATTTTCAAACAATTTTGAAATTTTTTCTAAAGCCCAATTTAAATTGGACCACTTCTACTAAGGGCAACCTTTTGGGCTCACTTCACCTTTCAGGCCAGGCTGGTAACTATATAGGACAAGGTACTTGATTACCCAATTTCAATTCTAAACATTTCCTTTCTAGACATTGTACTAAGTGGTTGCGAGCTTAATCGGTGAACCCTAACAGGACTAATTTACACCGCATACGCTATTGGGGTTCAATATGGTTGTTGGAATTAGGCCAGCCTGTAGCGAAGGTTATGAATGAATTTTAATTTTTTACCATACTAGATCTTTATTGGGCCTATGACGTCTAATTCATTTAGAACATTTCTAAACTTTATGTAAATAAAATCTTTTATTTTATTTTATTTAAATTTATAAGTTATATATTTTATTTTATTTACGTCATGATATATATGTGTATCATATACACATTGTGCATGTGTAACGTACCAACCCGTGTAAGGTATAACATGCCCGTGTATAGATGTTGGGAGTTACATCGTAACATACACATTAGCTCATCCAATATGCAAGTATATATTGTCCAAATATACATATATATATACACAATTGTTTATATATAAGTTATATATATATTAAGTTTTGTTTAAATAATATTATATAAGTATATAGATATACACATATATTATCGTATGAATAAAATATTAACATTACATATATATATTATAATGAGGAGCGTTCAATGGCGCTTCAAACAGTGCAATACCTCTATAGCCCCATTATTTCTACCACACAACTCGAATTAAATAATATAGTTAATAGAAAGAGAGAGAAAGCCATATTGTTTAATTCGAGTTGTAGTTGTATGGTGGAAATTAGTGGGTTATAGGGGTGTTGCACTAGTTGAGGAGTCACTGAACGCTGCTCTATTGTAATAGATTTATTTAAATAGACAAATTATTTATATATATACATATATTTAAATCCGTGAGTAATACATAAATAAATAAATATACATTAAATTTTTTAAATATATATATGCATAAATATATGCCTAATGAAACATATATATATTAATAAATACTCAAAATATTATATAATTTTCCAAATATAAAAGTCTAAGTCTTGTGCACAACTCGATAAAATAATTTTTTTAATTTTAAAATACATTTTAATTAAATATCCATTTGAAAATTCATAAAAATATTAATTAAAAACAATTTCAAAACTTTATTTTTAAATTTTAAATTTACAGTAAATCCTAAATGATATTTTATGGTTTGAAAAAATTCATAATTTTCTTAATTTAAAATAAATTCTCTATTTTAGCCAAAAATAATTTTTTTTTAAATACCTTTTTCCCAAGAGCTTCTTTACTATTAATATTATTTCATAAGATATAAATACAAAATATAAATTTCATAATATATTTGAATTAATATAATTTATTTATATATTCATTTGTTTTAAATAATAATAAAATACTTATAAAAAATATCTTTCCACTATCGAAAATTATTATAGCTTTAATTCTTTAGAAATAAATTTATATGATTAATTCTGGTTATAGTATGTTGTTGTAATTGATTATAAAATGTATATCTATGTAATTAAATAATATATATTAATTTAATAAAATATAAAATATATATTTTTATTCAAAGCCATACAAACCTAACTTATATTTGATAAAAAAATTAATATATACACACATACACACACATGCATACAACCAAACATCTTTATGACAACATTATTTGCATATCAAAATCATTACCTAACTAACTATATATATAATATATACATATATAATAAAGTATAATAATTGAGAATTAATAATTATATTTTGATTAAAAACATACTTTAATCCCAATGCCTTGAAGTGCACCTTAAAAGGATGATTTCTGCCCTTTGAAACTATTTCTGATTCAACAGAGAGCTAGTCTTTAAACCGTTGACCACCAGCTATCGGATAATGACTAATTAATTTAATTTTAACTTGATGAGATGGAGAAAGACTAATAGGAATTTCAACCAGCAAGCATAAAGGAGGAGGCATCAAAAAACACTTTTATAGTTAATAGAAAAGAGAGAAGTATGGATCAGATCTAATATTGATTCGCCTTTAATCCGAGCCATCCAAAATCAAGCATTTTTTAACCTAATTTTAGCCACCCTATGCCCTGATTGTTGTCGTAATTCCAACCCTATGATGGGCCTTAAACCCATTTTAAGCCCAAATAATTAAACTTAATTTAACCACTTTTAAATTAAATTAGATAAAATATTAAGCCCAAATAAAACCCAAGACATTTTATTGATACAAAATATTTTTGAATCATGAATGTACCTGATGGAGCCATAGAACCATTTCGCTTATTTTCTTTAATAATCTTCAAGTAGTCAGGACACTTCCTTTTCTAATGAACTTTCTTGTGGCAGTGGTGACATTCTCCCTTGCCATCGCTCTTCTTACTTTTCTTCTTTTTGCTTTCTCTTTTCCGCTTCTTCGAACTCTTCGAAGATGATGCGCTGCCCTTTAATGCAAGTACTGCCCCATGATCCTTAGATTGTGAATCGGTTGACCTTAACATATTAAGGAGCTCCACGAGATTCACATTCAATTGGTTCATGTTAACATTTAGGATGAACGGTTCATACCGAGGAGTAAGAGAACCAAGAATCAAATTCACTAGCAATTTGTAGCTTATCTATACATCCAACTATGAAAGCCTATTGATATAGCCATTCATTATTAGCACGTGATCATCCACTTTCTATCCTTTGGTCATTTTGGTATTGAACGGCTTCTTCGTAAGCTCGTACCTAGGGGAATGTGACTGTTCACCAAAAAGAGCCGTGAGACTATCAAATATCTCATTGATAGACATATTTTCGTGTCGCCTCTACAATGTCTTATCTAACGTAGACAGCATGACAACTTAAGCGATCTCTAGGTCCGGTACTTAATTTTCATAAGCTAGTCATAGTTCGGGGTCGCACCATCGGCGGGTTGCTTTTTAGGTTCACATTAATAGCATTCCAAAGGTGCTCTTTAGTCGATGCTATTTTAATTGCTCTTAGCTAGTTGATATAGTTAGATCCAGTAAGCTTGTTGTTTTTAGAAAACAGTTTTGGAATTATCATTTTCCACAAGTTTAAGTGTAGATTATTGGGACAGATCATAATAGATGTTCTTATAATATTAGTAAGATCAAACATTATGTTTCGTTTTACTAATAAGCTCCCAACAGTCTTTTATGTTTCGCCAAACCCTAAGTCGAACCATAGAAGTCTTTTGACTTCACTAGTAGGTGTCAGGACTCGTCCGTCTTGGAATTCTGGCCTATAGTTTGCTCAACAAATCATAGCTGCATGGTCAATGAATAACTTCTTATCGATTGTATCATATATAACCCCTAACCTTTTGGTACGTTGTTCTAATTTCACTTCGATCTTGAGTTTGCTCAACATATCGAAAAGAAATTATTCGCTCGTACCTACCATATCACGACGGCCTAAGTATAGCATATGTACCTTAAGTTTGCTCAACAAATACATATAGTTATCTTATCTCGTCTATTCAATATATTAATAATACTACATATAACAGTTCTAGCTTGAGTTTGCTCAATAACTAAGACGTATGCAAGTAATATATATATATATATATATATATGTATGTATATGTATGTATGTATGTATGTTAGTGTGCGTGTGTAGTAGTAGTAGAGGAAAATATTATATTGAAGACTTATAAATTTCAATATATTATATTAAGTGATATTGACTTATGGAATAATGTAATTCTAATAGATTACTCTCGTGATTTAAGTGTCGGACACATCGGAAATCACGGTATATATACATTTACATACGTAATTATTCCTTAAGTCTATTTGGATTTTTTTAATGTTTCGCTTTTAGATTATACATTCATATTATATAAGTTTTATTATTATGTAACATTTATATTTTATATTGATTAAATCTTATGTAATTAAATTTAATTAATTTTACATTAATAATATGCCATAACCTTTATAGTATTGCATATATATTATATATACGTGTACATTATTTAATTAAATAACCTTTTAATTAATATATTTAATTAAACTATTTTAATTAAATTATATTAATTTCAAAATTCATATCATATATACTCATGTACACTTATGTGATTTAAAACCTTTTAAAAAACACAACATATATCTTAATATATAATACTTGTGTACATTTATTAATTAATTAACTTATTTAATTAATTTATTTTATTAATATTATTAATAAATTTTGAAATTAGTGTATATATACATATATATATGTAATCAAACATTTTGAAATTTTAATTGTATTATAACTTTTATAATATATTTATATCTTACTTTAAATTTGACTTTTAAATTTAAAATATTATATTTTCAATTTTCGAACAATTTTGGAAATTTGGGAAAACCCTAATTCAAATTTGGACCTTTTCTATTAGGGACAACCATTGGGCTGCGAGCTTAATAATTAATCCAAACATGGCTAATTTAGATCGCATAGGTTATTGGGCTTTGATACCATTGTTGGAACTAGGCTAGCCTCCAACAGAAGTTATAAGTAAACTTCAAAAAAATTCCCTTATCGAATCTTTATTGAGCCTATGAAGTCCAATTTATTTAGAATATTTCTAAGTTTTATTTAAATAAAATCATTTATTTTATTTAAATTTACAAAATGATATTGTATTCTTTAATTTTATGTTAAATTAAATGTATGTGTTTATCACATACACATATATAAGTGTATGCAAGTGTAACACATCAATCCGTGCAAGGTAAAACATAGCCGTACGTATATAGATGTTGGAATTTACATTGCAACGGACATATTAGCACATCCAATATGTAAATATATTGTTCAAATGTGTGTGTGTGTGTGTATTTGCTTTTATAATAATATATTTGATATATACATATTAAAATTAGTTTACGTATAATTTTGTATAAACATATATGTATGTATATGAATATAAATATATAACATTAACAAAATGTATGCGTATATATATATTAATTACTATATAATATGTTTATATTATTTAAAATATAATAAATAAATAAATAAATAATTTTTTCATTGTAACGTCGGAAATATACTTATACAAAAACATAAATTACACACGCACACATTTACATACATATAAATGAATATGTTAAATTATTATACATAAATATGTATAATATATATATATATAATAAAATAAATAAAATAATTTTTTATTTAGATATGTTTATTGAACTGGTCTTGCGTATAAACCAAGTTTTTTTTAATTATATATATATATATATATATATATAACTATAAAACAATATAAAATTATTTAAAATAAAAAAATTATTATTATATGAAACTAAATTTAAATTTAACATTTCTAGAAAATTTTCTTATGAAAATCTAATAAATAATTTTATAATTATTCAATTTTAAATTATCGGTTTTTAATTTAAATATGTAAAAATACAAAAAAATGTTTTTTAAAATTTTCTTTCATGAACTTAATATGCATCAATCAAATTTTATAAAACGTTAAATATTTTTTATAATAGAAATATGAATTTATATAATGATTTATATGATAAATTGGTTTAAATATTATTTATAAATAAAAAACTTATTTTCTTTCTATTGAAAGTATTATATTTATTAAACATCATATTCGAAATTTTATTTTCATATTTTACACATGTATAATATAGTATTTCAATTAAACTATACAAATATATGTACATATATATTATGTATTAAATTAATTAAATAATAATTTTTTTTATTCTAAGTCGTGTTGTACATAGATGAATAATCATAAAAAAAATTATAATCATGTATACATACACATACAACCAACTAAATTTGTGACAATATATCTACATATTTGAATCTCACCTACTAACAATATTATATATAGATAAATGAACACTATACTTATAAATTAATGTTTGTAATTGAATTAGAAATGTACCTTGTAGCCAAGCCCTTAAGCACACCTTGAAACGATGTTATATGCTCCTAGAAATGATTTTCGATCAATAGAGTGCTAGTATTTGAACCGGCGACCACCGGCTATCAGATAGTAGCTAAATTGATTTGATTTGAACTTGGAAGACTAGAGAGTCGGAGGTGACTAAAACAGTTCGGTTAATAATAATTGTTTTTATTGAACCAAGTATTATGCTTGGATTATATAAGTTGAATACGGACGATATTGGGATTTTGAACAAATCCATGTTTCATAAATGTTAATGTGATGTAGTTTTAACGAAGAGAATTAGTGTAAATAATCGTCACTACCGGAGACCGCTTACTGAAATTGTGTGAACGATAAATTTCGTCAAACTGCACACTAGATTAGATGGCGTGTGATGTTAATATTAGAATTGATCGGTATCAACCGCTGACTGAATTTATATATATGAGTCCCACAAGGATAACATATGAATTAAAGTAACCATGTATAAAAATAGGTATTAAAAAGTTACCGAATCAAGTCTTGTAATAATACAAACACCACCCGACCGGTACCCAGAGTTGTTATTGTTAGAAATGCGGATTACGGATCTTAAGGCTAGGATTAACACTAGAGGGGGGGTGAATAGTGTTTATGAAAAATTACTAAATCTTTTTGAGTTTATGTTAATTTAGACACAGATATATGCAATCTACAAATACAGGGATAATCACAGAAACAAACACAGATGCAGAAATAAAATAAAAGCAATAAAGGAAAGAACACACCGGATTTTATACTGGTTCGGAGTTACCCTATATCCAGTCCCGCAACACAAGTATGGATTTCCTTTCAAAAGCAATTGTACAATTACATCCTAGATTTCAAGGCTATGAGGTACACCCTCTAGAATTTCAATCCTCCGGGTAGAGATACTTGATTTCCGGGCCACAAGTTTACCCAATTGATTTACCAAGGCTACAATCACACCTTTTCTCGCTTGATTTATTTTCAAGGCTACAATCACACCTTTTCTCGCTTGATTTATTTTCAAGGCTACAATCACACCTTTTCTCGCTAAGTTGATTACAAAAAGCCTATAACTCTGAATAGCACTGAGGATCTTATTGAGATAGTGATAGAGAATCAAACTACGAATGATCGAGTTTGATTCAATGTTGATTTCGACAGAGTAATGGTAAGAATATATATTAAGAAATGTGGAAGAAGAAGAGGAGTGAAAAACCAGAAAATCTGATATTAAATTTGTTGAAACTGACCCCTATTTATAGAAGAACAATGGTCATGTCCATTGGTGAAGAGTTATGGCGAATAGACACTTCTTTTGAAATTTAAATTTTAAACTCAACTGACACCATGTCGACATGGGGTACTTGGGCATGTCGACATCCCAAAGGATTTTTTGGTGTTTTGATTTTCTTTGAAAATAACTTTTATTTTATATTAAAACTATTTTAAACTTTATAAATATACTTGATTATAGTTAAAATTCATAAGTAAATATAGAGAATAATATATATAGAATTTAACTATAATTTTATATTTAAATCTAAGTATAAATATTCAAAAGTTAAATATATTATATTAAAAGATGTTTAAAATCAGGATTATTTTGTCTTTGAAATTAAAGATGATTTTGAGGCTAAAATTGTTTAAAATCAGGATAGAGGTTTTTGATGCTTTTAAAAGGAAGGTTTTGAAAACATTTTGAAAACATGATATAATTCTGAAAAATCATTTTGAATAAAAACTTAGCGGATACAAAACAATGTTCCACTAGATTTTTCGTAGGTTCCATCCTACTTAGGGTTCCATCCCTTTAACAGGCTCGAAGTGGATTCCATTCCACGAATAAATTGGATTTTAAGATGCCAGTGCTTTTCTATGAGTTTTAACAAAATTTCTAATTAAAGAATAAATTACTTGAATTCTTGAACTCTTGATAATCTTGATACTCATGAGTCTTCAATCTTGATATCTTGAATCTCTATGCTGTCCAATCTTCATTCTTGGTACCTGCATGGTTAAATCATGCATATACATATATATCTAAACTTATAATGTTAGTATTTATATTTTATAATCTATTCTAAGGTTGTTGTCATCAAAACCATCATCTCACGGACTAACAATCTCCCCCTTTTTGAAATTTACACTGCATTAGACATATTTGTCCATTTATATATACTTTGTTGTCCATATTTTTTATCTAAAATTTTTACACACGCATACACATCCATAAATTCAGTTTTGAAATTTTAATAAATAATAAAATTCAAATATAATTAAACATCAGTTTTGACTAATTCAATACATTTGAAGATAAAAAGAGATATTTTAAAATTAAGATTTGACTTAGAAAATTTAAATTCATATCTATAAATTTTAAATAAAATATCTATTTATAAATTTTGAATTTAAAATATATAAATATATATACTTATTTTATGTTCGAGAATTATATAATACATACATACATATACACACACAAAAGTATACTAATATTTAATTTATAAAATAAAATTTATTTGTAAATTTAGTAATATTTAATATTTAATATGCGTGTGTGTTCGGTTTAATTCTTTAAGTCATATCCATTGTTGAAACTTTTCACTATTAAATCTTAATATGTAATCGGATTTAAGAATCGTTTTCATCATTAAATCACAAGTTTAATAAGCTTTTCAATGATATCAATTGTTGAAACCTTAAAAAAATTCAAAAATCGTAATTTTACAAGGCAGTTTTAACTGCATTAAGAAAATGCGGTTATAGCTAAAACTTGCATTAAATTAATTTAGTTATCTCTTTTTAACCGCATTAAGAAAATGCAGTTACACCAAAAAGGTCAAAAATATGAATCGTGCATTACATCGTTACGGTGCAATTTTTAACTGCATCTTGGTGATGCAGTTAGAATTACACCTTATTAGTGCTTGTCCAACTGCATTAATAAGTGGTAGTTATGCAACATCATATTAACACATTTTTAGTTGCATCTTAATGATGTGATTTTTAACTGCATCATAGTGATGCAGTTAAAATTGTGTCATGTTAGTGCAAATTCAAATACTTTAAATAGATGTGGTTATGCAATATCATATAGCTGCATCTTAGTAATGCAATATCATATAGTTGTATCTGACTACTTTTAAAAGTCAGAAATACTTTAAGAGCTGCAGTAATTAACTTCATAACTATATGCAGTAATATTTAGATACAGATTTAAAATACATTTGTGAGATAGTTTAGTACTGTTTTCTTGGTAGTTTTTACCTTTTTAATGCTTTAAAGCTGCATTTTGGAGATGTAGTTTTTTAACTGCTTGACTATTGTACAGTTGATTTTTTTAAATAATTTGATGTAGATTTAAAATATATCTACTTTACCGAAGTTGAAATGTGATCCTTTAAGTAGTTTATTATTGTTTTAGCACTTAAACTGAGCATTTTATGCCTTAAAACTACATTTTAAAATTTTAGTAATTAACTGCATGTAGTTAATTTATGTTATACTTTGAATCATTTTCTAAGTAGATCTATTTCGTTATGTTTGAAAGATGCAGTTTTGAGTAGTTAAATATTATTTAAGGGAGATTTTAGCAATTTTAAAGTTTTAAATGTGCATTGAAAAATGCAGTATTAACTTCATAACTGTCATGCAGTTAAACTTTTTAAATTTGGAATCGGTTTTAAAATAAATTTATTTTACTTCATTTGAAAAATGCAGATTTAAGTAAATGAAGTAATTAGTTGCATATGAGTTATGCAGTTTTTTATATATTTTGAATCAGTCCTAAAATAGATCTACTCTAATACATGTTACAAACTTAATTTTTACACACACACAAATATATATGTGTGTGTGTTGTTCATCATTACAAAGATAATAAATTTGTGCTTCAATGGTGAAAACAGTTTGTTAATTCAACGTTTTTACAAAAGGTTATTGAATTTTAAAGATTCAAATTAAATGTATTAAAAAAAAGGTGAGAATAACCACGACAAAGTAGAAGATGTCGTAGCATGGACTTGATTTACAAAAAATTAGTTGCAGGGACTTTTTGTCCATTTTAATTATTAATAGGGATTTGTCATCCTAGTTCCCGGACGAAAGTGGTAAGTCTGTAATTTGGCTTGCTTGTGATTGGGTATGGTCTTCCTACAAAGTTTTCGATTTGAAGTCATAATTTTGTTTGCTTGTGATTGGGTGCGGTCTTTTTACAAAAGTTTCCAATTTGCAACATTTTATTGGTTTATTTTTATTTTTCTATAGTTATTTAATTTTTTATATGGATAATAGTGTCAATTTGAAATTAAGATATTATGCTAAGATAACCATTTGAGTTAAATACATAGCTATAACCATTTTCCTTCTTGCATTTAATTTACGCATATAAAATGTCCGACAGTAGGCAATCACATATATTTTAAAGTAGCAATTAAGTGATAAAGAATTCAAAAAAGCATAAAATTGCAGGAACTGTACAAAAATATTGTTTTCACTTAGCACCAAATTTTACAGCAGTTAACAAACTTGTCTTAGGCACTCTATTATACCATTAAAATATGCATAATTATGAGTAGTCATTTTATTTACAAGGTTTATAACCTACTGTCAAACACTAATAGTTATAGTTAGTGATGACCATTGCATTTAGTAGATGCATCTGCACTGATTAAGTTTAAAGTTTAAACTAACTAAATTATAGAGAACCGTCAGATATGGCATTAGGTAATTTAATTTGTTAACACTAAATCTTAATGACTTGATATATTATAATTACGGATACTGTGCTCATTATATAATACGGGCAAATGATGCAACCTATATTCCACAATCACTATAGTTAACAAGAAGCCTTCATAAAATTTGCAAAAAACCCCCTAAAACTGCTAGGAGTTTCTCCAATTTTCACTTGTAAACTACGACTGTTAGCCAAAAATTACAATTCAACTCTTTAAGTAGAATAAAAGTGTAAAATGAAGTCACTGTCTTCAGGCTAGTATTCTATATGAGTACATAACTGATGTGGTGCGGGTTGTAAACTGAATAAGCCCAATAGCCCGTCAATACATTTTTTCTTTATAAATAGACTGACGTATGCTTCAGATTAGTATGATTCTGTATTCAATAATACAAGCAATAAACTCTTCTATTTTTAATATGGTATCAGAGCAAGAACTTGTCTAACGACATTGATTTCACTGCCTTGCCGTTACCCATCAGATCATCTTCATCACTTGGGTAGGCTGCAATTGTGGCAGTTCATTGGAGTATTACCTCCTCATCTGAATCTGCTGGTTAGATTGTTCATATTTCTTGAGTTTTTTTCTCCTTTCTCATATTCATTACATCATTGAGCCGTGCCTGAGCAACAATCAGACATATTACATCATTTTGATTGCTGGCTGCTCGCAGTTTTATTGCAAGAATTCTGCTTACATCATTACTGAGTATTCTTGATACTCAGTTCAGTAATCTTCTGTTGTATTACATCATTACTGAGTATTTCTTGATACTCGGTTCAGTAATTCTTGATACGTTACTGTTTTACCTGTTTCTTATTTCGTCCTAAGATCTGTTTGCACCACTTTTGAGTAATTCTTGATTACTCAACTTTCTTTTTCTATTCTTGAATCTGCATTTCTCTATCATCATTTTCTTTAATCCCTGATATGGCAGAAGGAGATATAGATAACCATTCATCCACATCTCCAAATCCAACTCTTAATACTGCTGTACAATCTACAAATGAAAACATATCAAAACTCATAATTAGTCCTCAAAGTCAATTAATAGCAAACCAGTTAGATGAATCAAATTACTTAAAATTACTTACTATGGAAGTTTCAAGTATTAACTGCTATAAGAGGATATGGTTTAGAACCATATATTCTTGGAACCAAAATAGTTCCAGAGCAATATATCAGTTCTACAGATGGTGTCTCTGTGACAAATCGAGAGTACACAATTTTTCAAAGGCAAGATAATTTGTTGAGCTCATGGCTTCTATCTACCATAAGTACAACCTTATTACCACAGTTGATAGGGTGTTCTACTGCCAAAGAATTCTGGTCAACAATAGAACAAGTATTCAACTCTCAATCTACTGCAAAGATCATGCACTACAAGAGGCAATTACAGAATTTAAAGAAAGAAAGCATGTCTATGAAAGAATATCTAACAAAGGTAAAAACAGTGTGTGATCTACTGTGTGCAGCAGGGCATGTTGTTTCAGAAACTGAGCAAGTTTTGTCTATTCTTAGTGGTCTTGATGAGGAGTATGAAGCAGTTGTTGCTATAATTTCCTCAATGTAAACTACCCCAACTTTATCTTATGTTCATTCTACCTCCTTGCGCATGAAGGTAGAATAGAACATAAGAAACCAGTTACCTCTGACTTCTCTATCAATTATGCTTCAAAAAACAAATCAAAAAATCAAGAAAGAAACAAATCATCAAGATATGAAGGCGGCAACAATCAAAGAGGGGGACAGTCATCCAGAAACAGAAGGGGTGGAAGGTTTCATAACAACAACAATAACAGACTCAGATGTTAGATTTGTAAAAAATTTGGTCATGCAGCTAATAGATGCTACTTCAGATTTGATGCTAATTATGTGCCAGCACAGCAAAACAGTCTGAAGGCCTATAATCCTAATGCAAATCTTGCAAATATTAATCAAGAATCAAGAAATCAAACAGAAGTAGCAAAAGGCAATAACAGAGACATAGCTAAGCCAGAGGATATCACAGATGAAGTCTTATACCCAGATTCAGGAGCTACTAATCATGTGACCAATAGTCTTAGCAATCTAAACCTTGGCAGTAAAGAATACCGAGGTAAACAGTGTATGCACATGGGTAATGGTGTATCTACTAAGATAACACACACTAGTATTGCTAGTATTCAGGGTGAAAGAAAACTCTATCTAAATAATTTGTTAATGGTCCCCCAAATAAAGAAAAACCTTATAAGTGTTTCACAGTTTGCTAGAGACAATAATGTGTACTTTGAGTTTTACCCTAATCATTGTTTAGCTAAAGATATTCTAACTAAGAAAAATTCTTTTGCAGGGTAAAACAGAGAAAGGGCTATACAGGTTCACTCTAGCTGACTCAATAAATGTGAAACATTGGAAAATGTGTTGTAATATCTCTAATGTTGCTCAGAATGGAAAAAATATGAGTATGTTTGAAATTTGGCACTACAGACTTGGGCATCACAGTATTGATATAGTAAAGAGAATTCTAAATAAAAATAATATTTCCTGTGATAACATCTCAATTCCATATATTTGTACATATTGTCAAATGGGAAAAAGTCATAAGCTTGCTTTTCAAAATTCCCAAACAAAATACAATAACCCTCTAGAACTTGTTGTTGCTGATCTATGGGGTCCTGCCCCAATTAACACCGATTATGGTTTTAAATATTATATATCTTTTATTGATGCTTATTCTAGATATGTTTGGATATATTTTTTGAAAGCAAAGTCTGAAACATATCAAGCTGTGTTAGAATTTATTGCTCAAGCTGAAAGGCAAACAGGTTTTCAGGTAAAACTTTTGCAAACTGATGGAGGTGCAGAGTTTAAACCTCTCAAAGAATCTTTTTCAAAAAAAGGAATAGTTCAAAGAATTTCTTGCCCACACACATCTGAACGGAATGGTTTGGTAGAAAGAAAGCATAGACATATAGTAGAGGTTGGACTTACCATGCTTGCACAAGCATCTTTACCACTCAAGTTCTGGCCAGATGCTTTTGCTACTGCAGTGACTCTGATTAATCAGTTGCCCACAAAAGTGTTAAAGAACAGTAGCCCAACGGAAATGCTATTCAATAGGCAACCTGAATACCAAAACTTAAGAGTTTTTGGCTGTCTATGTTTTCCCTGTCTACGACAATACAATAATCACAAGTTAGATTTCAGATCACATCCTTGTACATTCCTAGGATATCCCAATAATATAAAAGGATATAAGTGTTTGGACAGCAAAGGAAGAGTTTTTATTTCCAGACATGTCATCTTTAATGAACATGTGTTCCCATTTAGTGAAAAAGAGATAAAGACATCACAAAAAATCTATAATTCAAAATTCTCTTTACCATCAATACCTATTGGGCCTGATAACTTCACCCAAATGGAAGATTTAGATCACCTGAGCGACAGAGAGACTGAATCTGAGTGCCAAATCCTCAATCAAACCAGGAATCACCAAAATCATTCAGATGTCCCATCTCAACATCACAACAGGAACCAAGACATCAGTCAGAATCTGGACACACACATGATGATGCCGAGATGTCTATTACCCAACCTGAAACACAAGGTTATAACACAAGACAGCAAGCTGCTTCAACAAGAGAGGGTCATTATATGATAACCAGATCTAAAAGTGGTATATTCAAACCAAAAGCATATATCAGAAATTTAGATACTGAAGAACCATACACTTATCAGCAGGCATTACAAAGTGAAAAATGGAAAACAGCTATGAGAGAAGAATATGATGCTCTTATAAAGAATAATACTTGGACTCTTGTTCCTTTACCACACCACAAAAATATCATTGGGTGTAAATGGACTTATAAATTGAAAAGGAATGCAGATGGGACAATCTCCAAATATAAGGCAAGACTGGTTGCCAAAGGTTTCTGTCAACAGCAAGGATTTGACTTCAATGAAACCTTCTCACCAGTGATAAAACCAACATCTATCAGAATAATTCTCACTATTGCTCTACACAATAAATGGAGTATAACGCAGCTAGATGTAAACAATGCATTTCTGAATGGTGTTCTACAAGAAGAAGTATATATGGAACAACCACATGGATTTAAACAAATTGAAAGTGCAGATCTTGTGTGTAAACTAAATAAGGCAATCTATGGTCTCAAACAGGCTCCTAGAGTATGGTTTGAAAAGTTAAAAGCCACTCTTGTTAGACTTGGTTACAACTCAACAAAGTCGGATAATTCTTTATTCACCAAGTTCTACAAAGATACACTAGTCTATGTGTTAATTTATGTGGATGACTTCATCATTACTGGGAGCAATGACAGTGAAATCAGAGATCTAATACAGAAGCTAAATCAAGAATTTTCTATTAAAGATCTTGGAGAGTTAAACTATTTTCTTGGTATTGAAGTCAAGAGAACTTCAAACTCAGAGATCTACTTAAATCAGAAAAAATATATCTCAGAAATTCTCATTAAAGCCAAAATGGATCGGGCAAACAGTCTTCCTACGCCAATGATTACTAATTTACATTTATCAAAGAAAAGAGGTGAAGCTATACCAAATGCAAAACAATATAGAAGTATTGTAGGAGCTCTACAATACGTGACTATAACCAGACCAGAAATTGCGTATAGTGTTAATAAAGTCAGCCAGTTTATGCAAAACCCCATTGACGAGCATTGGAAGGCTGTAAAGAGAATTCTTAGATACTTAAAGGGAACCCTAAATTATGGTTTAACTTTTAAAAACTGTACTAATTTATGCTTATTTGGTTTTGCAGATGCTGACTGGGCCACAGACCCAGATGATCGCAGATCTACTACAGGTTATTGTATCTACTTGGGAAAGAATCCAGTCTCTTGGTGTTCAAAGAAACAAACAACTATTTCGAGATCCAGCACGGAGGCCGAATATAGAAGTGTAGCTAGCTCAACTTCTGAAGTTATGTGGATTAAATCTCTACTTACAGAACTAAAATTCAAACACAACAACAAAGCAATACTATGGTGTGACAATTTGAGCACAGTTTCCTTAACTGCAAATCTTGTTTTACATTCAAGAACTAAACATATGGAACTGGACTTGTATTTTGTCAGAGAACAAGTAATAAGTGGAAATCTCCAAGTTAATCACTTACCAAGCACTTACCAGAGAGAAGACATCTTCACCAAACCGTTGTCTGCAAAGAATTTTCACAGACTACGGCTTGAGCTTAATGTCGAGAACCATCTTCGGCAAGATGAAAGTCTCAACAGCAACTCTCAAAACAATCTAATGGCAGCTCTAGGGCTCTAGACTCTTTCAGATCCTAATCAGAAAACACAATCAGTATAACAAAAAAATCAAGATTAAGTTACGCAATTACGCTTTCAGGCAATTGGACTACAGCTTTACTTATCTGGTATTCAGATTCAGATTGAAGTTTCACACCCTTAGAGTCATTCGCATGTTAAAGCTAAGCCTTCTGGTAAACCTTGTCTGAAGTATTTTGAAGATCTAAAAGAGGTTTCTAGAGTTTGTTGCTGATTCGTTGTAGCAACAACAAATCTTAGTTATTCTTTCATCCTTGTGCCCCACTATAGAGATAAGTGACTGATCTAGAGGTGTCGAGAGAATTTCATTTATTTTTCTACTGATTTCGTAAAGGATTGAAGAATATCATATTGATTTGAGAAGAGACGAAGTGGCTGGAAACCCTAGCTGTTTTTTGAGGGGAAGTGTAAAATGAAGTCACTGTCTTCAGGCTAGTATTCTATATGAGTACATAACTGATGTGGTGCGGGTTGTAAACTGAATAAGCCCAATAGCCCATCAATACATTTTTTCTTTATAAATAGACTGACGTATTTCAGATTAGTATGATTCTGTATTCAATAATACAAGCAATAAAACTCTTCTATTTTTAATAAAGAGTATAATTAATGCCCGTTTCATCTCTTTTGTACAATGAACTAACTCAAACTTCAATATACAGTCAAACTCTGAGACATATTGACAAACACTCAAATGGCAAAGTAGAAATCACAGAACAGAACAAATGATATAAAAACAATGTACCGTAAAAGCATGGGCCAAGCGAGCATGGATTGTTCTCAGGAACGTTACCAACAGGAGTGGGGGCCACTAAGGCGGGGATCGTGCAAGAAGAAGAAGAGACAACAATATAGTATGCGTTGGTTGGAATTGGAGATAATATGGCAATTGGTATGCGGAGATGGCTGTGGAATTTGCCGAAGACATGGGTGATTAGTTGGAAAATAGAGATGACTCTCGGGTGACGATGGAGGTAGTATAGGTTTGGTTGGGTGCAGCAGGGATAAAGAGTGACTTTGTTACATTGTAGGGCGTTTTGGCTAATTCCTTTAGTTATTTGTTAGCAAGGAAAAATCCAATTTTGCTTTCTTCTGACCCTAGCACCCCAATTTTAATTTAAAAACAAATATTAGTTTGATAAAAATATCTCATTTTGCCGACTTCCTATGTCACAGTACCTACATGAAACATATTTTGCACGGTTACTTATTTTCACAAACCATAGTCAGATTAATTAAATTTCCTTTTCAACTTAATGAATTTTGATTAGGATGATGAAATGCTTTAGCAATCGGAGGAGATAAAAAAATCGCTTTTATTTATAGCTTTACAATTTAATCCGATTGAAAATTTTGATATATGGTAGAAGCCATAGTGTGTGAATCATGTTTTTACCCCATAGTCCAACTATGGGATAAAAATCCTAATCACACCAATCTAACTACGAGGTAGAAATCCTAATTACACGGTTGCTCTACGTCGTAGTTATTCTAAAGAAGAAAAAATGTCTAGCTTGGAAGGTATCACGTTAATTTCATCGGATTTAGTTTGAGTAGATTCGAATAGAGTTTCACATTTTCATTCAAGTAGACTCATTTAAGGTTTCGAATTTAATAAAAAAAGACTATGATTTCTATGTTTTTTTGTTTTGTGTGAATGATAAAGGAGGAAAACTAGAACTATTTTAGTGATTTGTGGGGTTAACCAAAAGAAGAGTTCAACAATTATTGTTATAATTAAAGAATTTTTTTTCCAATACTAGATGTATTGGTTAATCATTGTGACGACAAGCCCTTTTGACCCTCGAAAATCGACATAAATACACTCATTGTATAACACGTCGAACGATCGAGTGCCGGAAGGATAGATTGTTGAGGGGAAAAAAGTAGATAGAAGAAGCAGAAAACTAAATAAAATAGAATCTCACAGTGGATAGAACAATATATAATATTAATAGTTCTTTACACATATCAAAACTGTAATATACATATCTCACATCAGAGTACATGAATCAGTTACTACCAGCCTGGTCAGTTATAACTACATGCCCTCACAATCGCTGGTAATTTCAAACAAAACACTACAGCGAAATAAAATCAAATACGAGTAATACGTCTTTGCCATCCGGCTCGTCTCCTGAGCTCTATAGCATCCTAACATGAACTTGTAATACTTGGTCAAAGTGGAGCATTATAACAAAATAACAGCCGAGTCAGTTTGGAAAACCAGCGTGAGAAAACACACTCAATTTGAATTATTAACTTTATCAAATCCTTTGAAAATCAAAGGTATCTCATAAGACCACAGCACAAATAAACACGACGGGTTTTTATCTTATGATAATCAAACATTTATCAAATCCTAAACTAAACCTGTAATACTCGGTCTGACTCGAGCATTATAATAAAATAACACCTAAGTCAGTCTGGAAAACCAGCATGAGAAAACACACTCAATTTGAATTATTAACTTTATCAAAATCCTTTGAAAATCAATGGTATCTCGTAAGACCATGCCACAAATAAACACGATGGGTTTTTATCCTACGATAATCAAACATTTCATATCAAAATCCTCTGATATTATAATAGTGTCTAAGTACAAATACTTATTCAAATAGCTGAAATTGTTACATTAGTTAAATTCCAACATACTAGGCTCTACAATCAATCGTAAGGTACGTATTGGATAATAGATTCCATACAAATGACTAGGCACTGGGGTACCACCTGCCACAGTACATATCTAGAACAACGTACCGAGAACCACGTCGGGATCCCTTGCAAACAAGACTGGACCATTCCTGAACTGGATAGACCGAATATGCTATCACCCCGGGTGTTCCCACCTTTCTTCGAGCTCCTTCCATAAATCGCAGTAATAATATCCGAGGGTATCTAGAAAGGTGACAAACATACCCTACTTGGGTGCGCCCCACTTAGCGTTGTTGCATCCTCCTGATTTTTAGTCATTCCCGGTTGATGAGGTTGGAGGCTACCATTACCTTTTCAGAAATATTCGCTTAGAATGCTCATTGTCCTCTAATGACAATGTACTGATAGCATTCATCTTACAAGTCCATTCTCGGTCCGAAACGGAACCGAAGGCACTGTTCCTACTACATTCATTTCAGAATCACTCTAAATAGTAGTAGCGATTAGCCCTTGCACTTCACTGCTCCATCTTTGCCTCCATGCTCTTGTCTTCATTTTTAAAACATATTCATTGGATCGAAGTGGTTTTTGGATAACAAATCTGATTCCGGTCTCTTCGAAACAACGTTTGATATTTCTCGGTAAACTCAATCCCGATTCTTTAGGAAATAAACAAATGAGAATAAGATCGAAGATCACCTCCTAACCGTTAGTGGAAGGATTTCCTTAACATCGTCCTAGAAGAACAAAATGAGTTTATATGTAGAGTACATCACCTCAAACGGTAACTGTACCATATAATTCCTGTGTTTCCCTTGGATGTTCCAAAATTATTTTTAGGTCCAGATTTGATAGTCGGTTATTTAATTATCAAATAAACAATCAATTCAACCAAATACTTCATTTTCACCGAAAATACCAAGTCTTATTTAATTTAAATTTTGAATAAATCAAATCTTTTTATCCAAAGTTCGTACTTATCTTATCGAATTCAATGTATTCACAAAGTACCTTTTTAAAAATATTTGAAAACCCTTTTAAAATAATGTGGAAAGTACCACTGCGGTACCAAACCATGGATCACAGCTCAATGGTTACGTCTCTATCTCAGAGAAATCTAAAACTTGCTGCAGGCACTAACTGCCTTCGATTTACGCCACACGAGTATGCCATTACTCTCCGAAACTTATATATAAAAATTATCTCAAAATAATGCTATAAGTCCTAAAATAAATTTCAAGTTAAATCTAGTCAAATGTACTTAAATAAAAGTTACTATACAAAGTCATAATAAAATTTAATAATTATCTTTTCAAAACAAAAATGCTGACCATTTCTTGAATAATAATAATAAAGCTTTAAAAAATCATTATAAAGTAACTATTAATAATTAAATATGCTTTAAAAAATTTAAAATAATTTAATAACTAATTTCTAGAATATTTTAACACTTTTAAAATTACCAAATTAACAATTAAAAATCCTCTTTTTAAAACAAGCCAAATTTTCTCGATTCTAATTCCACTTCGTAAATTTGGAAATCTCACTTGAACTCCGGTTTAACCAAGTTTATTCTTATTTCCAAATTCACTTCAATCTTCAAAATATTTAAAATCTCGATTTTAAAACCTTTATATTTTAAACAAGTACCATTTACGAATTTATTATTTCAAAATCCTTTATTATATACTTTTATTCCAAAATCCTATTCACAATATCCCGATTTAGTTAAGTACAAATTTCAAACCATTTATTTTATCCAATTAATCCATCCAAAATTCTATATAAATATTTTGCTTCAAATCTCTATTTACACTTCTTTACCAAGTGAAACCATATTTTATTGGTATTTAAAAACACCAAAAATCTTGGTTAACTGCCATAACATCCAATCAATTGAAATCACACAATAACCTGTCACAGATTATTAAAAAAAAAGCATATATCACTATTTATGAAATTTAAATTTGACATTTTTGAGGAATCCAGTTGGATCCCTCCAACTTGTTTCCATGCATCTACAGATGTTAGCACAACATGAAAATACCAATTCCGCTTCAAGACAGAATATCGTGATATATAAGGTCATCCGCTATTATGCGGGGTGCATAGGGTCTCATCGCTATATCTATGCGGGAATATCAATTACTCCAATATATATTACTATATACCAGTATGTATGGCATGTCCGTTGGACGTATGCAAAGAAAACAGTGATTTAAATTTGGTTTAATGTAACATACAAAACATGACTATATTGTTGCAGTCCGATGACGTGAACGAAGAAAAATGTCACCATTTGTTCGTAAAATGTTTTCTCTGGCAATGAAGCTTAAATAGAGTAAGTTACAAATCCAATTTATTAATAGTAGTGGCGTATGTCAACCGTAACACATAATAGTTGTAGCAAACTATTGAAAAAACATTCAGCAATTTATTAATAAATACAGTAAGTTACAAATCCAACATTTAAAGTACTTACAACTTAATATGCATTACCACAAAAGAATTGAACGGACAACCGTTGCAGCTAAACTATTGTGCATCCAAATATTTATACATTGAACATAGAAATCCATTAACCCAGCAGCATTCATTTGAATTTTGCTAGCTAATATCACTCTTTGTCTTTGGTTCACATGAACCTGCGTAACAAAACCAATAAAAAAGGCACTGACAAATTTGCAGATGTATTCTTCATATATTTTGGGAGAAACAAAATAAGAGTATGAATGATATCAATTGTTTTTATGCCTTCAGATAATCGCTAACTAACATATGCAATGACTTATATGACTTGTTTTATTAAAGACATTCGAATATATAATTGGCCAAAGTAACATGATTAGAATGTAAACCCCCAATTGTTGTCACAAATCATGCTAACTTTCTAAATAACCTTTACAAATAACAAACCTAAATGCAACCATCAACCAATTGGTTACAGTCAGTAGGTTGAGTGTAGGGAGTAGTCAATCGCTCCCACTGTTATGAAAAAAAAAACTGTCCGCTTGCTAACTGATGTCAACAACAATGAATGAACTATAAACTAATGCCCAAACAATATCAATTCACTCACCACCGCAAACAAATGATGAAATAAATGAGACAACAATAAAGCAAACAAATGAAGAAATAATGGAAAAGCGATCAGGTAAGCTATCTCAGATCGAACAATGACAATCAATTCACTGACTGGTGCAAGTCTAAGGTTATTATCCTTGGTTTAAAAATATCTAATTTTTCACTCTCAGATTTGGTTTGGGGAAAAGTGAAGAGCCATCCTTGGTGGCCAGGTCAAATTTTGGATAGTTTATTTTTCTAAAAAATTCTTGCATTTCTTTCAATCCAAACGTGCCAAGCGATAGTGATAATAGCTGCATCTATTGCTCATATGTTTTACAGTTATATGATCTAATATGTCCTTACAGTACATATTGTTTATCAAATTTGACAATCGATCCAGCGGATGCATCAAAATTAGCATCAAAATATTGGAAGAAAGACGCATTTCTCATAGCATATTATGGTGACAAAACATTTGCTTGGTGTGATTACTCTCAGTTAAAGCCTTTCTATCCACATTTTTCACAACGGGAAAAATTGTGCAAGTCAGAGACCTTTTCAAAAGGTATAAATGACAAGTTGATGGAAGTCTCAAGACGTATAGTCTTGGGAATGGCATGTTCGTGCTTACGTATGGAAGAATACAATAATATTAAATACCAAAAAATTGAAAAATGCAGGCATTCGAGGAGGAAATATTGAAGCGGTATTAAATAAAGCACATATCATTGATTATTTTTAGCCCGACAAATTGGTTGAGTATATCAGCACATTATCTCTGTTTCCTAATGGCGAAGTCGATAAATTAGAGTTCATAACTACTTGGTCTCAACTAAAGGCCTTTTATCGTTCTAAGGGTTATGCTGAACTTCCTGCATTTGTTTTTTGTGGTGGAGAAATGGAGATTGAAGCTGAAACTAACAAAGAAGACACCATGACTGAAGCAGAGAGCTCATTGAATAAAATTATTGAAAAGCAGAAAAGCTCAGCTAAGCTGATCATTTAGGTTTTTTTTTTTGAGTTTCCTAATCAAATTAGAATTTAATATTTGGTTCTTTTGAGAAAGTAATAAAATTGAGGTTTGAATGTAACTATTTATCCATTGTTTTTTTTGTTCAGTTCTTATCTTTTTTGTTAAACTTTTCAAATTGTATACATTTTCTTCCATAACCCTATGAAGGTATCATCAGATATGCGTACTGAAATTTTAGTCAAGAGTCATAAAATACAATATGAGTTGATTTTATGCAATGTTTCTGTAATCTGTTAATTATCATGATGCTAGACATATAAAAAGAATAAAGAAAAAGGTTTGAAAAAGAAAATTGTGCAAACATAATCGCAACCAAAAATTGTCTGTTTCATTATGGAACAAATAAAATTCCAAACTAACACACTGCCTTATATGCATAAACCCCGCAGCCTACAAAGCATGTTAGTGATAATAGCTGCATCTATTGCTCATATGTTTTACAGCTATATGATCTAATATGTCCTTACAGTACCTATTTTTTTATCAAATTTGACAAATCCGATCTGAATTCCTACATTATTCATCTTTAAAGTTTTACAGCTAAAAAATCATATAAGATTCTACGCCTACTTGATCATTAAACTTGGAGAATGGAAAATGCAAACAAATCAATCTTATTGTTTTAACCCATTTACAGCTAAAAAAATCATATAATATTCTACGCCTACTTGAGCATTAAACTTGAAGAAATAATGATAAAAAATCATAAAAAATGCAAACAAATCAATCTTATTGTTTTAACCCATAATTGTGACTAAAGGAAATAGCCCCCAATCCTAATACGATACATAACAGATGAAAACATGTTATTACCTTGGATTGCAATCCTATTATCAGACAAATCAAATAATTCACCTGCTTAGATGTTTAATTTCATCTAGTCCTTTATTACACATGTTTAATTACATTAGATGGATTTCATGAATTATCCCCAAATTAATTACATCATATAAGTTCGCAATTCCCATTTATATAAATACGTTTTGTGTCCATAAAGCTTCTAACATATGGAGGACTAACGTATTTATATCAAAGACAAAAGTGGATAATCAACTAATACTAATAGTTGCTACCTATTTATAATTCAACTTATACAGGTGTGAGTTAAAACTTTGATTGAATATAAGGTAGCACATCAACTTGCAGAGCAAATAAAAAGCAGTGAGCAGATTTTGACAAAAACTACATATGCTTATTTGATCCATGAGGTAAACTATAAAAGGAATTCACACATATTTGTATAACCCATGCCTTGTTTGATGACCAAGTTAGTAGCCGTAACATATGTAGTCCAGATGTAAAAGTTTGTACAAAAAAGACATCCAAGCCAATCTTTTTATTTTCATGTCAGTTCTTTGTGTGCATGTTGATTCTTGTATATGAGCTCCTGTTATTTATATAAGACACCCGAAGTTATTGAAAACAGGTTAATGACAGATTGTAAGGACTTTTGGTGTAGTTTCATATGATAATTTTGAGCTTTAATAGAGATAGTAGACATAGATGCTTAGAATTTGGCATCACTCAGTTGTGGTTTTACCTAAGGTTTCTATATATACCATAAAGAATCAAAATTGCATTCACAGCATTCAAGTGACCACATTTTTCCATATACAGTGGAACAAAAGTATCCATGCCCCGTATTATAATTATAAATTTAGAGCCTATCATAAATCAGACCATGGAGTTAGATGTTATCGAGATGCTTAAAGAACGTAACATAGAGATTATAAATTATAAAAAACCATATTTACATACCAAAAAACAATTATAGAACAGTCTCAGAATAAATCATAGAAGATTAAAACTAATAACATGTTAATGAAATTATCTTTTAGTTCTTCAGTTTCATTTTTCCTCTTTAAAAAGCATAACCTAGATGCAAAATTACTCTTCTCACTTTTATTTATTTTACTTTCAGACATTTTATAGCTCACATGTTTTGAATACCTTGGAACTAAGCATCCACGGACCGAAGAATTAGATTATGGAGTAGATCCCACATTATACCAAATATCCATCTAGTAGTGCTTACACATTAAAAAACATGAGTTAGTTTTATAAAAATTGTATATGTGAAATTACCTCTCAGTTCTTCATTTACACTTTTCTACATCAGAAATCTTAACCTATACGCCGAATTACTCTTCTTCCTTTTTTTTTTTTTTGATTTCATACATTTTCAAGCTCTGAAGTTTCGAACCTCTTGGATCTTAGCATCTACAGACCCAAGAATTAGACTTAGGTAATTATGGAGGAGAGGGGTTGATTGTGCTTTCTATGCTATTATTTAATATGAAGGAGACTGTTTGATTTTGATTTTCTTTCGCTTTTTGTTTTCATTTGTAGATGATTTGAGGAATGATTTTTTTTCGCTGTAGGTGGTTTGGGAAAGAACGTGGCAACGCGAATGACAAAAAAAGCCCTTATCATACGTAAGAATTTAAAAGGTCATTTTGGACATTTCAAAAGCTTCATTTTAAGGTATTCTCATTATATATAGATAATAGCACATCCAACTGATTAAAATGCATCAATTCAACCAATCAATCATTTATTCATTTTAACCATATTAAAATTAAAGCCACTAGTCCTAATTTGAGCGAGATTAACTCACCTTGATTTTTACATTGCCAAACATTCCAATTTTAAATTAAATCGAACACGTACGATTTAACCTAAAAATATTGCTAGCTTCGATCGACTCCAGATCTATTTCAAAGCGTAGTGTTCGTCGCTGCGATTCCGGCAACGCTTGTTTCGTCAGATTCTTACAACATATGAAGAAGTTATGAATTTGTAAAGATTTACAAATATATATATATATATATATATATATATATATATATATTACAATTTTCATTTTCTTTAAAAAAAGAACACATCCGGCCGTACAATTTAAAGGAACAAATTCGGCCGCTCTTTATACTCTTCTTCATGTTCATCCAGGGTTGAACGAAACCCACTTGCCACCGATGACAATCCATCATCGCTCCCTCCACGCTGCACTAGGTTACGATCGGAGGCCTCCATATTGAAGCCCTCCAAGTCCCCCACCTACGGCCACCGACCAGTCGCCTGAAATTCAACCAACACCGAGTAACTTAAGATTTAACGGCGCGTCTTCGAGGCCCGATCCACGCCACTACGCAGCTCCATTCCAGTTCGTGGTAGTACCTTGCGTAGAGCTCGAGTAGTTTTACAAGATTGCTTTAGATGCTTAGGCCTGAAGGTCAATGGATGGAAAGAGAATCGAGGAAGAAAGGTGGAATTTTTCAGCCATTGGTAACGTGAGTGGCGGTCGCGGGAATTATCGGCTAGGGCTTATTGTTGAGATGCATATATATACACGTATATTAATTATTTTAATATTATTTCCAATTTTAACGTGTTTTTCCGGATGAACTCCAACGAAGAGTGCTGGCTGACGTTTATAATGTTTTACCCTATTTCGAACACAATAGAACATGTTTCAGGGCCTAACTCGATCATATGTGGAAGATAGCTTTTCAAATCGAATTAAAATATCAAATTTTCGATATTTATTTCAACGAATTTCTATCCCGTACGACCAAACGGTAACTCCAAACGCTACGAAAATTGAAATCCGATAATAATACACTATTACGGATTTAATGGAACTAGTTTCGTCGGATTCCGAGGCTATGTCCTGGAAGGCTGTTTTAACTCGTCGATTAAATCGAGCAATTTTCAAAATTGACAAATTAACTTGAAATTTCCATTTTAAAACTTACTAACTCCTTTATAAATCATGTAGAATTTATATTCATATTAGAAATCAATTCGATTCATATTAAATCAAAATTTCAATTATTTACACTATTTCCATATATTAAATTTCACCATTAAATTAATATAAAAATTTCCAATTTTAACTCATCGACTTTTTTTTATCCCATTCAAAAGTCCATATTATAATTATAATCCAAATAGAATTTAAATAAACTTTAGAAACCATTTCCATGTCTATTTACTTCCGGATTCACGTATTATCCCCAATTTTCAATATAAAATTTGTACTTACCAAACCCAATTAATTGCTATATTTGAAATATTAAACTATTTCACCGATTCTTCCGTATTCAAAATCAATTAATAGTACAAATTCAACATTTAAAATAAATTAAATGTTCAAAAATGAACGACCAAAATTCCGAATCGTTACATTCCTCCCCCTTTATAAAAATTTCGTCATCGAAATTGCTAAGGTAGGAAAAATGCTCCTAAACCAGTTTACTTTTCGAAAACCCACTTAATTAAAATCCTACATTCACTTCTCAAAACCTTTTAGTTTTATCCGAAACAATTAGCTTTTATTTCTAACTTAAAACCCTTGGTTTCTAATACAGTTCAAAAATCAACTTTTCCAGTTAACAAAAATTTCAAAATTTTTCTAACTCCCTAAATTACTGAATTTTTTTGACAGAGTCTCCTTTGTACGGAGAGCCTTTTACGATATCACAAAAGAGATAAATATATATACATCGACCCACATGGTCGGAAAAACAAAATATAAAACAAAATATTATCTTTTCTTAACTTATTGCATAGGCATACCTCATATTAACGTTATTAAGCGAGCAGCTTATTTTATATGCATTTACGCAACCCAAAATCTATCCAACAGCTCCATGTACCTGTACTTACTCAAAATAAGCACATAAGTTCCATTAACATGAAATTTTATAACATTTCATTTATTTAACTAGCTAAAGATATAAACTCCATAACCCAAACATGCCAACCATATATTCACAAGCGACCATAAGGTTCCACACTAATTTTAATTTTCTTCCATGGATCCATATATCATTTCATTCAATTTGAAATGATTTACAACCAAATTTATTTCATTCAATTTATATTTATAACAACAAACCCATATCCATTCCAATTTGATTTATATGTACCTTACTTGCATAAATTCACTTTTATCCAATTTCAAACTGATTCACAATCAATTTATTTGCATTCCATTTATACTAACTTCCATTATATGCAAATCCATTTTATTAAACTTCCATTTATTTCTTTTTAATTGATTTTGATCAATTTATCTATTTTCCATTTGACTTCCATTCATGTTATTCACGAAACCTTGTTTGTTTCATGTTGTATTAAACAACATTCCAATCCATGTTAATTTATTTAAGAATCATTTCATAAATAATCACTTAAGTTAAGTTTCCGTTGAACCAAGTTCAGATTCATTTTTAAACTGATTTTCATTCAATTTAGCTGAGGTTCATGCACTTACATTCCTACTAACTTTACTTCCAGCTTATTATTACATCCTTTCCATTCACTTTCATTTTCTTCACATTGATTTATTAACTCCATTTTATAGTGAACGACATTTCATTATAAGCTAATTTATTTATAAACGATTTCACAAAATTATTTCTAGGGTCTATTATAACATTCCATATCACTGCTTAAGTTTTATTCAACTTTAAAACTTAAGTTCACACCCCAGCTATGCTCCAAAGTCATATTTCAATTTATTTACTCTTAAATTAAATTCATTTCTTGTTATCAATTGCTTAACTCTTTAACTTGGTTGTACTTTTTCACTTCCACAGTTTGATAAGTTATACAACTTATTTATTCAAAATTCCTTGAATTTCCACTTAATTTACTCACATTCGATATTTATAACATATAGTTACACACCCACTTCACAATTCACACTTATATTCAATTTACTCCACGCTAATTCATTCTCCATTAAAAATTCAACATTTTGAATTTCCATTCCTTTACAATAATATCAAACCATTTTCATTTAGGTTTACTATTTTGTTCTCAATTCATAAGTTCAAAAAGTTATTTACTTAATATCTTATATTACTTACTTGAGTCTATTTACATTTTATAATCATAACCCTAGATTATCTATATCACTTAACACTTAAGTGTGTCCATTTCATTCAATACTTATAACTTACAGTTATACAATCATCTTACACTTCCAGCTTAATAACCAATTCAAATCAAATTCAACTTCTATTTTATTTAACTTATCTTAAGTTAAATTCCAACATATCTCATTCACTTTAATTTACTCAAGTTAAATTTTAATTCCAGGATTAAATTTACATTTTCCCTTGTTATCTATATCAACTTCAAATTATAAGTTCAATAACTGATTTTCTTTGATTTTACAAAACATTTAAATGGAAATCCCAGAATTTAATCATCCAGTTTTATTTCAAATCATTTTGAAATCATAAATATACATTTATTCCCCAGGTATATCAAATTATATTTTCGGATTTTCAAAACAACTTGGTTTTGCCCAAAACAATTTCCCTTTGGAATTTCTAAACAAAACTTATTTACCAAACAAGCCCAAGGCAAATATTCATCACCCATCACCATGGTAGCAATCCATCACTTAGAAACTCGAAAAATAAGTACTGATGATGTGGCCATCATCATCAGGATTATTTTCCAGCGACTGAGGTGAGTTCAGTGCTTCCTTACTTCCAAAAATTCATTTTAAAACATTTTCTATTAAAAAGCATTTTCAAATAATACTCCATCATTCCTCACAAACCACTTTGGGAAAAAAACTTACAAAATTCTCAAGATTTAAAAATTCCCAAACATTTAGTTCAAATTCATTTTAACCCATTTCTCAAAATTTCCGAGATTTAAATTTTGGTTTAAACCAAATTTTAGTTATACTCCTTTGTATAGATCATACTTACACGATTTCTCTTTGGTTATATATATATATAACCATTTCAAATTTTATAATCTTGTTTTGACTATAATATTAACAACCAAACATTCCAAACATATACACTATAATAATTTCATAAAATTATTTTTTTATATCAAAATTTAATTTTAGGTAAAATTATTTCATTTACCCACTTTAAAACAATGCTATGTCGGTTTACCTTGTTTAAGTGTTTAGAAACCCCTATCGATATGGTTGTACTTCCTGGACCGATTAGAATTCATAAACACTCAACCGATAAGTCAACACAATATAATTTTTTTATTTACTAACAATTATGCTTATAGCAATTAATACACCCAACTCATTCTAGAGTACTACTGACTCTATCTCTAATGAGTAATCCCTACCAAAGCCTAGGTATATCGCCAACCTTAGCTCTGATACCATATGTGACAACCCGCCCTTTCGACCCTTGAAAATCGACATAAATACGCTTATTGTATAACACGTCGAACGGTTGAGTGTTGGAAAGACAGATTGTTGAGTGAAAATAAAGTAGGTAGAAGAAGGAGAAAACTAAGCAAAACAAAATCTTATAGCTGACAAAATAATATATAATATCAATAGCTCTTTACATAAATTAAAATTGTAATATACATATCTCACATCATAGTATACGAATAAATAACTACCAGCTTGGAAAGTGATAACAACTTTCCCTCATAATCGCTGGTAATTGTAAACTAAACACTGTAGTGGAATAAAATCAAATACGAGTAATACGTCTTTGCCATCCAGCTCGTCTCCTGAGCTCCATGGCATCCTAAACTAAACCTGTAATACTCGGTCTGACTAGAGCATTATAATAAAATAACACTAAGTCAGTCTGGAAAACCAGCATGAGAAAACACACTCAATTTGAATTATTAACTTTATCAAAATCCTTTGAAAATCAATGGTATCTCGTAAGACCATGCCACAAATAAACACGATGGGTTTTTATCCTACGATAATCAAACATTTCATATCAAAATCCTCTGATATTATAATAGTGTCTAAGTTCAAATACTTATTCAAATAGCTGAAATTGTTACATTAATTAAATTCCAACATACTAGGCTCTACAATCAAAATCGTAAGGCACATATTAGAGAATGGATTCCATACGAATGACTAGGCACTGGGGTACCACCTACCATAGTACACGTCTAAAACAGCGTACCGAGGATCACACCGGGATCTCCTACAACACAAGACTGGACCATCCCTGACCTGGATAGACCGAATATGCTATCACCTCGGGTGTTCCCACCCTTCTCCCAGCTCCTTCCATAAATCGTAGTAATAATATCCGAGGGTATCTAGAAAGGTGATAAACATACCCTACTTTGGTGCCACCCACTTGGCCTTGTTGCATCCCCCCTGATTTTCAGTCATTCCCGGTTGATGAGTCTGGAGGCTACAATTAACTTTTTCGAAGTATTCACTTAGAATGCTCATTATCATCCAATGACTATGTACTGATAGAATTCATCTTACAAGTCCGTTCCTGGTCTGAACGGAACCGAAGGCACTATTCCTATTGCATCCATTTTGGAATCACTCTAAAGAGTGGTAGCGATTAGCCCTTGCACATTTTGAAAACGTACTCGTCGGATTGAAGTGGTTTTTGGATAACAAATCTGATTCCAGTCTCTTCGAAACAATGTTTGATATTTTCCGGTAAACTCAATCTCGGTTCTTTAGGAAATAAACAAATGAGAATAAGATCGGAGATCACCTCCTAACCGTTAGTGGATGGATTTCCTTAACATCATCTTAGAAGAACGAAACGAGTTTACATGTAGAGTATAGCACCTCAAATGGTAACTGCACCATATAATTCCCGTGTTTCCCCAAGATGTTCCAAAAGTTATATTTAGGTCCAGATTTGATAGTCGGTTATCTAACTATCAAATAAACAATCAATTCAACCAAATACTTCATTTTCACTGAAAACACAAAGTCTTATTTAATTTAAATTTTGAGTAAATCAAATCATTTTATCCAAAGTTTGTACTTATCTGATCAAATACAGCATATTCACAAAGCACCTTTTTAAAAATATTTGAAAACCCTTTTAAAATAATGTGGAAAGTACCATTGCGATATCAAACCATGGATCAAAGCTCAATGATTACATCTCTATCCCAGAGAAATCCAAAACTTACTGCAGGCACTCACTGCCTCTGATTTACGCCACTCGAGTATACCATTACTTTCAAAATCTTATATTTAAAAATTATCTCAAAATAATGCTATAAGACCTAAAATAAATTTCAAGTTAAATCTAGTCAAATATAAAATTTAATAATTATCTTTTCAAAACAAAAATGCTGACAGTTTCTTAAATAATAATCAATCTTTAAAAAATATCATTATAAAGTAACTATTAATAATTAAATATGCTTTAAACAATTTAAAATAATTTAATAACTAATTTCTAGATTATTTTAACACTTTCAAAAATTACCAAGTTAACAATTAAAAATCCTCTTTTTAAAACAAGCATAATTTTTACGATTCTAATTCCACTTCGTAAATTTGGAAAATCTCACTTGAACTCCCGTTTAACCAAGTTTATTCTTATTTCCAATTCTCTTCTATCTTCAAAATATTTAAAATCTCGATTTTAAAACCTTTATATTTTGAAAAAGTACCATTTACGGATTTATTATTTCAAAATCCTTTATTATATACTTTTATTCTAAAATCCTATTCATAATACCGCGATTTAGTTAAGTACAAATTTCAAACCATTTATTTTATCCATTTAATTTATCCAAAACTCTAATTAATATTTTGCTTCAAATCTCTATTTACACTTCTTTACCAAGTTAAACCATATTTTATTGGTATTTAAAAACACCAAAAATCCAGGTTAACTGCCATAACATCCAATCAATTGAAATCACACAATAACCTGCCACAGATTATTAAAACAAAGCATATATCACTATATATGAAATTTAAAATTTACATTTTTGAGGAATCCAGTTGGATCCCTCCAACCTGTTTCCCTACATCCACAAATGTTAGCACGACATAGAGATACCAATTCCGCTTCGAGGCAGAATATCATGGTATATAGGATCATCCGCAATTATGCGGGGTGCATAGGGTCTCATCCGCTATATATATGCGGGAATATCAATCACTCCAGTATATACACTACTATATATAATATCACATCCAACTGATCAAAATGCATCAATTCAACCAATCAATCATTTATTAATTTTAACCATATTAAAATTAAAGCCAGCACTCCAAATTTGAGTGAAATTAACTCACCTTGATTTTTACATTGCCAAACGTTCCAATTTTAAATTAAATCAAACATGTTTGATTTAACCTAAAATTTTTGCTAGCTTCGATCGACTCCTAATCTATTTCAATGCATAGTGTTCGTTGCTGCAATTCCGGCGCCGCTTGTTCCGTCGGATTTTGACAATGTATGAAGAATTTATGAATTTTTAAAGATCTACAAATATATATACATATATATTACAATTTTCATTTTCTTTATAAAAAAAGAATACATCTGGCCGTACAATTTGAAGGAATAAATCTGGCTGCTCTTTTTACTCTTCTTCACATTCGTCCAGGGTTGAACGGAACCCACTTGCCGCCGATGACAATCCATCATCGCTCCCTCCACACTCCGCTAGGTTATGATCAGAGGCCACCATATTGAAGCCCTCCTCGTCCCTTACCTACGGCCACCGAACGTTCTCCTGAAATTCAACCAACGCCGAGCAACTTAAGGTCGAACGACACGTCTTAGAGGCCTGATCCATGCCACTACGCAGCTCTGTTCCAGATCATGGTCGTACCTTGCGTAAAGCTCGAGTAGCTCTACAATATTACTTTAAATGTTGAGGCCTAATGGTCGATGGATGGAAAGAGAATCTGTAATGACCCAGAATTTCTGTCATTTGAAATTTGGATATTTAATTGATTTTAATATTCACAAGTCAATTTTATAAGCTGAAAAACTTATATTTCAAATATCTCGATTTTATTGGATGATTAAATTGTTAATTTAATATTTGAAATTGTGTAAATAGTTGAAATTTGAATATAATGTGATTGGAAATGATTTATAAAGTTATATTAAATTCTATTTGAATTAAAATGATGTTAGAGAACTTTTAAAATTGATTTAAAAGTTAATTTTAGAAATTGAATATTTAATTAACGTGTAAAAATACTTGATTAAAAGTGAAATAGTATTGAATTTGGCTATAAATTAAATCCACGATTTTGGACAGTGGATTACCCTTTAATAAATGTGTAGAAATATTGGATTTGGTAAATGAACTATATTCACGATTTTGAACAGTGAATAATCTTTGAATTGAAATAAATGTTTTGGGAAGTGATCTTTTAAATGGAATAAAATGATTAAATGATGTTTTAAAACGTGTTATGTATCGAATACATAGATTTCAACATTTATTGTTGGAATAGACGTTTTCGAGAAGTAAGGAAATGATGGACTATAACATTGTTGTTATAGTAAATGATTTTCGAAAGGAAATGTTTTGTATAGTATATGAGATTTATATGTCTATCTTCTTTTTGAATCCCTATACTAGTGTTTTTTGGTTGTCATAACGATGTTTTACGCAACATTCGTTTTGACTCAAATGAAAGATATTTAAAAGAATGTTTTCCTTAAAGAATAAAATAGATACGAAATCATGATTTAAGTATATGTAATATTTCCTGAGTGTTGAAAATAAATTGATTTATGAATTACTTATATTGAATAATTATATGGAAATATTTTCCAATATTGAAAAGTTGAAATGGTTTTGAGATTATACCTTTTTAAAGATAATTTGAAGTGAATATTTGGCATGTGATTTAATTAGTAAAAGATTAATTAAAAGGGCCTGGTGATTGTTATGGTGCTAAATATTTGTTTGTTTGCTTTGATAGTTAAATAATCGACTATCAAATTTGGCCATTTTAGTTCCTCAACTTGATGTGGGAACTATTTAGTCGTACACTTAGTACGTAGCCTTCTGTGTAGGCTTGATTATCATTTGTGTTAAGGATGTTGATTCGTATAGTGCAGAGTATTACTTCAATCTATCGAGCTTCCTTCTTGGCCCGAAGATTAGCAATTTGAAAGTTGGAGACGTGATAAGTCTATGAGACTTAATTTTTGTGTAAGGTCGAGAAAAGCTTTTGCATTGTTGGTGCGAAGAGACCGGGATCAGATTTATCTGAAAACCACTTCGGACCAACGTATATGCGACAATTGTGCAGGTTTCTTGTGATGATATTGATATTTAGGATTTTCATAGCGGGGGAGTGCTTGTTGATCGTTTGGGGTTAAATTCCCAATATACATATAGTAACAGTGGTCTCTTCATTATGAAATATCCAATGCAAGGACTATTCGCTACTAATCCTAGGGATTTCCCAACAGAATGTGGTAAGAATGTACCTTTGGTTTGTCTTGTTCCTGGACAACTTGTAGATGTTTTTCTGACATTGCATTTCTAAAGATTATGCACATTTTTTTTACAAATGAGCATCAGTGGTGGCGGAGAAGGCAACTTCGCTTAGCTTAACACCCTTCTTGAGATCTATGAGCTTAAGGGTTGTATTTTTGTGGAAGGCAATTAGTAGTCAACGGAAATGACCGTGTGGCATTCAAAGTGATGTGATATGTGATATGTGAAAGGTAATCATTACCTCATGCCTCATCAACCAGAAATGACCAAAATAGGGTTAGATGCAGCCGGGCTAAGTGGGTCGCTCTCAAGTAGGGTATCATCAACCTCTTTTAGATATATCTTTACACGCTATGATGTCATGTATCTGATTATTGTGGTTTGTATGCTAGAGGACCCTCCGTAAAGGTCGGTAACGACCGAAGGATGACATATTCGGTGCCATCTAGTTATAGAAGTGGGCTGGTCTTGTGTTGGTACAGGGCAAATGTTTGTGCCTTGGGACATCCATCTAGAGGTGTACCCATCGGAAGGTAGTCCCTTCACCTAGTCATTTGTATGGAAATCCAAACTGCACAACGTGCCTGCCATTTTGATTGTATTACCCATATTGGGCTATATGCTGGAATTTAATCAATGTAACAATTTCGGCTATGATTAATATTATTTGTATATACTAGACACTAGTATAATATAAGAGGATTTGATATGAAAGGTTTTAGTTATCGTAAGGTAAAAACATGTTTGTGTTTATGTGTGGACTTGTCTTACGAGTTACTTTTGTTTTGATGAAGGAAAAGTTTGGTAATTTAATAAATTCAGCTGAGTGTGTTTCTCACGCTGGTTTACCAGACTGATATGGGCGCTCCTCCTTTTCAATTCTCGGGTCAGACCGAGTATATTTACAGGTTTAGATTTGATGCTTTTGGAGCTTCAGCAGGAGAGCTGGAGATCTTCATTTTCGTATACATGTATCTATTGATTATCCGCTATGCTTGGCTGTTGTATATTATCGACAATTGTGAGGACATGTTATTATAACTGTCCAGGCTGATAACTATTGATTGATTATTGAACTCTGATTGATGTATGTATATATAGTTTCTGTTTTGTAAAGATCATTGATATGATATTATATGTTTTCCACTGCAATTTGAGATTCTGTGTAGTTCTGTTTTGTCTTTTCTTCTCTTCTCTTTTTCTCTCTTCTTTTCTTTCTCTTGACTTTCCGTCAGTCTGTGCTTTTTCGGTCGGACATGCAAGGATTATTGTCCATACAGAGGCGACAGATTTGCAGGCCGTCACAAAATCAAGGAAGAAAGGTGGAAGTTTTTGGCCATTGATAACATGAGTGATGGCCGTGCGAATTATAGGCTAGGGTTTACTGTTGAGATGCATATATATACCAGTATATTAATTATTTTAATATTATTTCCAATTTTAACGTGCTTTTCCGACGAACTCCAAACGAAGCATGCCGTCCGACATTTATACTATTTACCCCTATTTCGAACACAGTGGAACAGGTTTTGAGGCCTAACTCTATCGTATGTGGAGGATATCTTTTCGAATTGAATTAAAATATTAAATTTTCAATATTTATTTCAACGCCTTTCTATCCCGTCCAGCAAACGATAAATCTAAGCGATATGAAATTTGAAATTCGATAATAATACATTATTACGGATCCAACGGAATTAGTTTTGTCGAATTCTAAGACTGTGCCCCGAAAGGCTATTTTAACTCATCAATTAAATCGAGCGATTTTCAAAATTGACAAATTAACTTGAAATTTCCATTTTAAAACTTACTAACTCCTTTATAAATTATATATAATTTATATTCATATTAGAAATCACTTCGATTCATATTAAATCAAAATTTCAATTATTTACATTATTTTCCATATATTAAATTTCACCATTAAATTAGTATATAAATTTCCAATTTTAACTTATCGACTTTTTTTATCCCATTCAAAAGTCCATATTATAATTCTAATCCTAATAGAATTTAAATAAATTTTAAAAATCATTTCTATGTCCATTTATTTCCAGATTCACGTATTATCCCTAATTTTCAATATTAAATTTATACTTGCCAAACCCAATCAATCCCTATATTTGAAATGTTAAACTATTTCATAGATTCTTCCATATTCAAAATCAATTAATAATACAAATTCAACATTTAAATAAATTAAATATTCAAAATTGAATGACCAAAATTACGATCGTTACAATCATGATACTAAAGGTGTAAATTTTGTCCAAATGCTGGAAGTCATAAAATAGAAAATGTCAAATCCAAGTTCTTTCTTTAGAATACAAACTAAGATAAAAATATGAGCATAAGTTATATCCCTTCAATTGCTAAATCAATTTTCTACTATTCATACTTTATATAGTTCGAAAATAAAATCCAAACTCAGATCTCATCAGATCAGTGTTCATCTAAATTTCTTGTTTAGTGAGAATCAAAAACATATGTCCAGTCTAGTTCAATCGATATACACCTCTATCCAAGTTTTGAATTCTATTGGTAATGTTTAAATTATTGATTTTGAAGGTACGTAAGAAGATTGTTGAATATGCGCTTATATGATTTTTGTTTGATGATAATAAACATATATACATTCGTTTAAATGTATTTGTTAATGTAATATTTTATTTTTCATAGATTAAATAAATATTTGCTGAATAAAATTAAATAACACAGAATTTGAATTCAAACAGAAATTTTATTCAAACAAATATTTATTACAATTTTGAATAGTACAAATTCAAGCTCTCACTATACATATACAATTTTGATTACAAATGCATCACAATTTCATATTTACATTTAACCTCACTACACATCACTCATTCACTCAATTCATATTTTATCTTCAACTTCATTCCAGTTAGAATCCAGCATCTGAGCAATCTGCAAAAATATTCACTAACGCAGTAAAATTGAAAAAGAAATATTTTTGCAATATAAAATAAAATATGAATTTTTGAAAATAATACTTGCCTCAGTTATTTGGGTTGTTCGTCATGATTTATATTTGAATTCATCACACACAAACAATGTAACATGCACAATGTATCACTGTACATGCCACAAGGCCGTGCACACCGATATACACTTGATAATGTTACAGGGACAGGTGAGCACAAGGTCAAACCCAAAATAAAAAGACGGGTTCAACTCAGGTGCAATATAAATAAAGTCTCGACATCAGCACAAGGTCAAACCCGAGTTTTAAAACTGGATTCAACACAGGTGCACTTAAAAATGTGCAAGTATGGAAAAACGATCTCGACAACTAAAACAAGTCTCGACCAAAAATTAGTGACATAAGTCAAAGCCCGAATCCAAACTATATCAAATAGTGACAATATGTATGGGGTAATGCACAAGAGGCTAAGGCACAATACCACCAACATAACAGCAAACAAATGCCATGTTGAACAATTATATACATCAACTACAAACATCAAGTGTCAACCAGGAAGCAATTCAGATCAACACAGCAACAATGGTCAGGCAATATGCATCATGCACAGGTCAGGCGCAACAAAATGCAACAAAAGAAAGCCGAGGCTCAGTGGTGAACCAATAACAAAACTACAGTGCAGACCAAAGAGCAAAAGTAATTTGGATCAATGAATTGGATGAACAAGACTCATACCATCAATACACAAAGATGGTGATCAATATGCAGATGTCAATGAAGCATGCAAACAGCAAAAATGAAAACCAAAACCAACAGCAACTACAAACTACTCACAACAATGCTCAAAGACTCGGCACTCAAATGAACACAGTGAATGCAGACTTGAATGTATAGTGACTCAACAAACACAGTGACACAGTGCCAAAAACCATCAATGAACGCAATCAAGTACAAGTGCACAAAAGACTCAATGCACAGCAAGTATGCAACAGTGAATTTGGATTGAGCAGGTGCAAACACAAGTTGTACAAGAAATGAAATGAAATCAAGTGCACCAGTACAAAGTTTGACCAGAAATGCAACTCCAAGCAATGTTCAAATGGTCGACTAATGAACATCATATATACATGTGTATTGAAGACCAGTGATTATGCAACACTTCAATATCAATGCCTGAGCCGAGTAGAAGTTTCAAAATAATCAAGCAACCATTTCACAGAAACATTATTTTGAATCTAGATAGACCAACACTAAGGTTCAAGTGATATCAAGACTCAGTGCAACAGAGAGTATGCAACATGACAGTAAGCAGTGCTCAGTGATCAAACATGAACACAACATACAGCAATACCAAATGACAACAGTAAATCAGACGAACGTAAGTACAACAGTAAGAGTGATGTATTACCAACCTTAGATCGGAGCCGATCTAACGCCATCCCAAACCCCTCCGAGCTAACTTCCCCCGACCTAAATTGCAGCCGATCCAAATATCTCCGATCCAAACCCCCCGACCTAACTCTCGCCGATCCAACTACCTCCGACCTATGTGCCTCCGACCCAATTCCCTCAGCTAACTTTCCCCAATCGCAGCCGACCCAAATACCTCCGATCCAACATCCCCAATCCAATATTCCTCCGACCTGACCTGGCCTCCGCCATACGCGCGCGAAACCCGATCCATCCTCGCCTCATAACCAACCTAAACCATCCGTTATTCGCGAGCTAGGATTTTGAAGAGAAAGTCGCAAACAATTTTAGTCTATTACTACAGCAAAGGGATAAGTCGCGAATGATTTTAGTTAAGTCGCGAACCGGAGCCGAGTTAGCATGAAATCCCTGCAATAATTTTAAGTCGAAGCCGAGTTAAATGTGCCGAGATTAACTAAGTCGGTACCGGTTTAAAATTAGGTCGCGTGAAATTTGAGTTGCCGCCTTGAACCATTACCGAGTTATTTTTAAAAACGCGAAAAGGAGCCGAGTCACTGTGTTTTGCTTCTTTTTCTTTAAGTCGTGTACTGTTTGTGTTGTAACTTTTTCAATTGAGTGTTGAGTTGTACGCCTATAAATAGGCAAGCAGTGTCATTTGTAAAGGTGGTTGATTTTTTTGAATAAAATTCTCTTTGATTGCTTTGTGCTTTCTTTAATTGGTAGTTGAGTGTGATCTCCTATCTCCTCGTTCGGATAATCGAGTGCGCTCGATTCAACGTTCGTAGAAGCCGATTCACGGAATCTAGTGCGCTAGATCAACGTCCGAAGAATCGTAGATCTTTGTTTCTCGGTATCGTGCGCGATCAACGAGACGAAGATAGCTAGAATCCAGTATCTTTGGATCAACGGATTTGGGCCATTCAGTATTCATCAATTCACCAATTGCTACATTCACCGATTGAAGTTTGTTTTCGAATCATCCGCTGCGTCAGTTTGGTATCGGAGCTAGATTGCAAGGAGTTTGCATCATTTGGAGACTTGGGTTTCGAGAAATTGAAGTTTGAAGATCGGATTTGCCATTGTTGAAGAATTTGGTGTTCATCGTGTACATCGTGAAATTACGACAAGTTGGAAATTTCGATCTATTTTACTTTGGATCAGAGTTCGAAAGGTGTTTGAAAATTTATTTTTTTGAAGTTTGTTTGAAGTTTAATCATGCCTCCGAGACGAGCTCAAAGACATCGCAATATTAATGCCTTGTATGGAAGAGAAGAGGCTGACGAAATGGAGCAACGAATTAACGAAAGTTTCACTGAAAAGTTGAATGATGGAATTGGTCGATTAGAGAGAATGATGCTTGAAATGAATCAAAATCGAAGAAGAGTTTCGCCAGAATCAGACCATGGGGGAAGTAGAGCTTCGATCCATTCAGATCGAGAGAGAAGAGAAGAGCAAGATCATCGAAGTGTTGACAACCGTAATAGAAATGTTGAACGACGGAATGGTAGTAGAGATGTTGGAGGACGAGATCGACAACGTTATACATCAGACTTTGATGAGGAGTTTGATGGTGAAAGAGGAAGTGTTCATTTCAGAGATAGAGATCAGGGACAACGTCAATATCGGGTTATTGATGATGATCGACGATGGGAATCGGGAATGAAGATGGAGATTCCAGAATTTAAAGGCGGAATGGTTGCAGAAGAATTCTTGGATTGGTTATCTAATGTTGAAGAAATCTTTGATTTCAAGGAAGTGCCGGAGAATCGTCGAGTAAAGTTGGTTGCTACTAGGTTGAGAGGGAGAGCTTTGGCGTGGTGGCAGCAAACCAAACTTACACGAGAACGGATGGGGAAGTCAAAGATTGAGTCTTGGGAGAAGATGAAGAAATTGATGAGAGCTACATTTTTACCATACAACTATCAATCTCTTATGTACCAAAGGTTGCAGAATCTACGGCAGGGGACGAAATCAGTAAATGACTATGCTGATGAATTCTATCAACTGATTGCTCGAAATGACATTATGGAGACAGATGAACAGTTGACTGCTAGGTTTGTTGGAGGATTGCGAATGCAGATCCAGGATATGGTTAATATGTTTGATCCGAGATCTGTGGCTGAAGCGCACCAGAAAGCGTTGGCTTGGGAGAAGCAGGGAAGACGAGGAGGTGGTGTGTTTACAAATTCCAATATTCAAAGCAGAGGTGTTAATGGGAGTTCCAGTGTTTCTAAAGCTGTCAGTAAACCAGTTGTGAAGGAGAATGAAAAGGCGAAGGTCAACAGCAGTTTCAAATGTTACAATTGCCAGGAAGTGGGCCACAAGAGCAACGAATGTCCAAAACCAAAGAAGCGAACTATGATTGCTGAGATTGAAGATGAGGATGTGGGTGAAGATGATTCTAGTCCAGTTGAGGAGAATGAACAGGATATCGCATCGGGAGACGAAGGCTGTAATCTAATGATGAGGAGGTCTTGTTTAACACCAAAGCAAGAGGATGAAGCTAGTTGGTTGAGAAGTAACATTTTTCAGTCGACATGCACTATATTGGGGAAAGTATGTAAGTTTGTGATAGATGCAGGAAGCTGTGACAATATTATTTCAACTGAAGCAGTGAGGAAACTGAAATTGAAGACGGAGAGACACCCTAATCCTTATAAATTAGCGTGGCTGAGAAAAGGAGGAGAAGTGAAGGTTGATAAACGAGTTCGAGTACCCTTTTCTATTGGGAAGAAATATAAAGACGAGATTTGGTGTGATGTAGTTGAGATGGATGTTTGTCATTTGCTTTTGGGTAGACCGTGGCAGTATGATCGAGCAGTGCAGCATGACGGTCGGACCAATAGTTACAGTTTTATGTTCGAAGGTGTTAAAATCATTTTAGTGCCAAAGAAGAGACAGCACGGAGAAAACAAATCTGAGGAGATTGAGGAGTTGAAAACGTTATTGACATTGAAAGAATTCGTTGAAGAAGTAGAAGAGAGTCCTGAAGTGTTTTTGTTAATTGGACATGAAACTACTGAATCCGTGGAAATTCCAGAAGAAGTGAAGCCGTTATTGGAAGAATTCAGTGATGTGTTTCCTGAAGAGCTACCGAAGGAATTGCCACCGTTGAGAGACATACAACATCAAATTGATCTAGTGCCAGGTGCTGTTTTACCGCATAGGCCACATTATCGTATGAGTCCGAAAGAACACGAGGAGTTGAGAAGGCAAGTGGAAGAGTTGTTAGAGCAAGGACGTGTACAGGAAAGTTTAAGTCCATGTGCTGTGCCAGCATTGTTAGTACCAAAGAAGGACGGGACGTGGAGGATGTGCACTGATAGTCGAGCCTTGAATAAGATTACTGTAAGATATAGATTTCCTATGCCAAGGTTTGATGATTTGATTGACCAGTTGAGCGGAGCTGTTGTGTTTTCCAAGATTGACCTGAAGAGTGGATACCATCAGATTCGTATTAGACCGGGTGATGAGTGGAAAACTGCTTTTAAAACCAGGGAAGGTTTATACGAATGGTTGGTTATGCCGTTTGGCTTGTCAAACGCTCCTAGTACGTTTATGAGAGTGATGAACCAGATTTTTAGACCATTTGTTGGGAAGTTCGTGGTTGTTTATTTTGATGATATTCTGATTTATAGTGGGAATATGGAAGAGCACATCCAGCATTTGCGAGAAGTGTTGATAATTCTACGACGAGAGCAGTTTTATGCAGCAACAAAGAAGTGTGTGTTTATGACGAGCAGTGTTTTGTTCTTGGGGTATGTTCTGTCAAAGGAAGGTATTCAAGTGGATGAGAATAAAATAGAAGCTGTCAGAAGTTGGCCACAACCGAAGACAATTACTGAAGTTCGAAGTTTTCATGGATTGGTTTCGTTTTATCGAAGATTCATTCCACATTTTAGCAGTGTTATGGCACCAGTAACCGATTGTATGAAAGGAAAGAAGTTTATATGGTCAGAGGAAGCAGGAGTTGCTTTTGAGAAGATTAAGACACTCTTGACGACAGCACCGATTCTAGTACTGCCGAATTTTCAGTTGTTATTTGAATTGCATACTGATGCTTCGAAGGTGGGAATTGGTGGAGTATTGAGCCAGAATGGGAGACCAGTCGCTTATTTCAGTGAAAAGTTATCAGGAGCAAAGTTGAGATATAGTACTTACGATATGGAATTTTATGCTGTTGTACAAGCTGTGAAACACTGGAGACATTACTTGTTTCAGAAAGAATTTGTCTTATACACTGATCATGAGGCGTTAAAGCACTTACAGGGACAGGACAAGATTTCAGCGAGACATGCATCATGGATTGCCTATTTACAGCAATTTACTTTTGTCGTTAAGCACAAATCAGGGGTAACAAACCGTGTGGCGGACGCTTTGAGCAGAAGGAATCATTTATTGACAACACTGAAAGTTGAAGTGACGGGATTCGAGTTATTGCCAGAGTTGATTGAAGAAGATCCTTACTTTGCAAAGTTTGTTGAAAAAGTTAAGGATGGGAATACTGATGAATTTGTGATGGTAGATGGTTTTCTGTTTAAAGGAAATCGTTTATGTATACCAGATTGTAGCTTGAGAATGAAGATTATCAAAGAATTGCACGAGGAAGGACATGTGGGCCGTGATCGTACCTTACAGCTGATCTCACAATCTTATTTTTGGCCGTCAATGAGGAAAGAGGTCGAGAGATTTGTGGAGAGATGTCATACATGCCAGGTTTCAAAGGGAACAGCGACCAATGCGGGGTTGTATATGCCATTACCTGTACCGACTAAGCCTTGGGTTGATTTGAGTATGGATTTTGTTTTGGGATTGCCTAGAACTCAAAGAGGAAACGATTCCATTTATGTGGTGGTTGATCGATTTTCAAAAATGGCACACTTTATAGCCTGTAAGAAGACAGCGGATGCAGTTCGAGTTGCTCAGTTATTTTTCAAAGAAATCTATCGACTTCATGGGTTACCAGAGTCTATTGTGTCGGATAGAGATACTCGATTTCTGAGTCACTTTTGGCTGAGTTTGTGGAAGATGGTTGGAACGAAGCTGAATTTTAGTAGCGCGTATCATCCACAGACAGATGGGCAGACAGAAGTGGTTAATAGATCGTTGGGAAATTTGTTACGATGTCTTGTGAAAGATAATTTGAAGAGTTGGGATATGAAGTTGAGCCAAGCTGAATTTTCTCACAACCATGCAAATAACCGAAGTACAGGGTTCAGTCCATTCCAGATTGTATATTCAAGTTTACCAAAGGGACCGTTGGACTTGGTAGTAGTACCATGTCAGAAAGGAGTTGTTAAACGGGCTGTTGATTTTGTTGATGGGTTGACAGAATGCCATAGAATCGTTCAGGAACGATTGGAGAAGTCAAATGAAAGGTATAAACATATGGCGGATAAGAAACGGAGAAATGTTGTTTTCAAAGAAGGTGATTTTGTTTATGCAGTGTTGACGAAAGATCGTTTTCCAGTGGGAACTTACAACAAGTTGAAAGCACGAAAAATTGGTCCAGTAGAAATTTTGAAAAGGATCAATGATAATGCATATCGATTAAGATTACCGGAAAATATTCATACTTCTGATGTTTTCAATATCAAACACTTGGTTCCGTATTATGGGGAGGAACTTGATGAAGTTGACAAGAGTGTGAATTCGAGGACGAATTCCTTCCAACAAGGGGAGGATGATGTATTACCAACCTTAGATCGGAGCCGATCTAACGCCATCCCAAACCCCTCCGAGCTAACTTCCCCCGACCTAAATTGCAGCCGATCCAAATATCTCCGATCCAAACCCCCCGACCTAACTCTCGCCGATCCAACTACCTCCGACCTATGTGCCTCCGACCCAATTCCCTCAGCTAACTTTCCCCAATCGCAGCCGACCCAAATACCTCCGATCCAACATCCCCAATCCAATATTCCTCCGACCTGACCTGGCCTCCGCCATACGCGCGCGAAACCCGATCCATCCTCGCCTCATAACCAACCTAAACCATCCGTTATTCGCGAGCTAGGATTTTGAAGAGAAAGTCGCAAACAATTTTAGTCTATTACTACAGCAAAGGGATAAGTCGCGAATGATTTTAGTTAAGTCGCGAACCGGAGCCGAGTTAGCATGAAATCCATGCAATAATTTTAAGTCGAAGCCGAGTTAAATGTGCCGAGATTAACTAAGTCGGTACCGGTTTAAAATTAGGTCGCGTGAAATTTGAGTTGCCGCCTTGAACCATTACCGAGTTATTTTTAAAAACGCGAAAAGGAGCCGAGTCACTGTGTTTTGCTTCTTTTTCTTTAAGTCGTGTACTGTTTGTGTTGTAACTTTTTCAATTGAGTGTTGAGTTGTACGCCTATAAATAGGCAAGCAGTGTCATTTGTAAAGGTGGTTGATTTTTTTGAATAAAATTCTCTTTGATTGCTTTGTGCTTTCTTTAATTGGTAGTTGAGTGTGATCTCCTATCTCCTCGTTCGGATAATCGAGTGCGCTCGATTCAACGTTCGTAGAAGCCGATTCACGGAATCTAGTGCGCTAGATCAACGTCCGAAGAATCGTAGATCTTTGTTTCTCGGTATCGTGCGCGATCAACGAGACGAAGATAGCTAGAATCCAGTATCTTTGGATCAACGGATTTGGGCCATTCAGTATTCATCAATTCACCAATTGCTACATTCACCGATTGAAGTTTGTTTTCGAATCATCCGCTGCGTCAAAGAGCAAGTTTGAAGACAATGATATACAGGTTAAACCAAAACAGTAATGTTTAGGGACGAACACAGATGAACCATTAACGAAGTCACAGTGAAATCACCGTGGAAAGCAAGTCAAAAATATACGTTTTTGAACAAGTCGCAATCATCTCAAACGAACAAGTCAAGCCGTAATCAACATCAAAGCCGTGGGAAGCAAGCAACGAAAATATACGCATATGAAATGGTCAGAAATCATCTCAAACATCAAAGTGAAATCGAACGGCCGATCAAACATAATTGAAAAATTCAAATATATTCGTACGAATGCAAATCTAGGGTTACAAACCCTATATAAACAATCATCATCGGCAATTTCAAAACCATGGAGTTCAATCAAGCATAACAGAATAGCATAAACGAAAATCACATACCGAATTGAAGTCGAACTCCATCAACTCAAAGCAGCCGAAGTGAGCAACAAGGAGAACAATCGATCAAGGCTAAACGTGAACAATCATTGATTTGATCAATTTAAAGTCGGCACTTCGCAAAACCCTAGTTTGGATCGAAGAGAACGAAGCCCTAATTTCACAAAGAGGAACGAACAAGAGAAAGCCACCACTAACCAAAAATAAAGAAGACGGGCCGAATAATAAACAAAAGGGGCTGGCTTATTTCTCTTTTATATTACATTAGGGCTTTTTATTTTTAAATTAGGGATACTTTATTTTTAAATTATTTTTAATTTGTATTTTCTTTTTTAAACCGTTTAATTTTCTAGTCGTGTGACTAGGGGACAAACTACGTGGCGTTGTTTGAGAATTCGTAACTCAGTGGCTGAGTTGTGGAAGGGTTTTGAGCGTAGAGTTAGGTTTAGTCGATAGCGGGTGTCGCGAGTTTACGTGTGTAAGCGTCTGACTATCTAATTTCTAGTAGAAACCTTGGGGGCAGCACGTAGGCAGGGTTTTGCCGAAGCTGGGTAAATTCTGTGTCGTTCTATTTCTGCATTTTATTATTCTGCTATTTTTCTGTGCTGCTACTATTCTGTGATCTGTGTTGAAATTATTTATAAGCTTCCGCAATTAATTTTTATAATTTATACCAACACCCTATTCACCCCCCCTCTAGGGTGAAATCGATCCTACAAGTGGTTTCAGAGCTAGGAATAGAAGTCAATTTTTGTTTTAAAATTTCGTGTTTCAAAAATCGGTTTTTGTTTTAAAAATTTGAATTTTTAAAATGGCTTCTTTTAATAATACTTTTGTTGAGGGTCGTTCCAATATTATTCCTTCTATTTTCGATGGAACGGATTTTTTGAATTGGAAATTGAAAATGGAATTTTATTTAAAATTTGTTAATATTAAATCTTGGGATATTACTGAAAACGGGTGTGATATAACAGATAAGAAAATTATCTCGATTAATGCTCTTGCTATGCATATATTATATTCTCATATTAATCAAGATAATTTTAATTTCATCTCTCATTGTGAAAATGCATAGGAAATTTGGAATACTTTCGATGCAATATATGGTGCAAAAGTCAACAGCAATGAGAAATCCTCCACAACCAACTCAGTTGAAGAAATGTGCTTAACAGGATTTGTAAAAAGCAGTTGTGATGAGGATGATGATGATGGAGCAGCTGAGCTGGCGGTAATAATGAAGAAATTCAAAAGGTGGAACCACGAATATGGAAATTCAGCTCTAAATCAAAAATTAAAAAGCAGAATAATGAAAGCACTAGACAACTCGGAAGAACATGGGAACATTTGCAACAAACCTGGTGATATCAAGCCCAATTATCCCCTATTTCAACGCGATTTTGAAAAGAAATCAAAACGTTGTTTTGCAGCCACGTGGAATAAAAGCGATAGCAGTGAGAGTGAGAAAGCAGAAATCTGCCTTCATAGGAATATAACCGATAGCGACGATGACGAGCCAAGCGAGGTATCAAAACTACTCACTCTGAATTACTTATTTATTTCCACGAAGTAAATGGCTGTTTTGAACGACTTAGGGAGAAATATGCTAAACTTGAATCACAAAAAGTTACTTTGATAGAATTAAACGAACAACTTGATCAATGAGTTAAAACCTATCAAAGTAGGATCCCTAAGTGTGATAAGTGTCCCACATTCGAAGATGAAATTAAAAAATCAGAAATTAAAATGAAATCGCTTGAAAATGAAATTCCGATTTTAAAAGAAAGTGAAAATACTAGGAGAGAGAATTCTATCAAAAGGTGCACACAATTGTTAAGCGAAAATGAATCTCTCAAAACACAAGTCCAACAATTGTCAACGACTTTAGATAAATTTTCAAAAAGTGAAAAATCGTTGAATATGCTATTAGGAAATCAAACTGTTAATACGGTTAGAAAAGGACTTGGATATAATCAATCTAAAATTGTTGAAAACAAGATTAATCAAGAAAATTTAATGTGCACAATTTGTAGAAAATATGGACACGATCACAATAATTGTTGGTATAGACCCAAACATGTGAAAACTATACCGAATTGGGTTCCGAAAGGCACAAATATAAAGTCTCTCAAAGTTAAACAAATTTGGGTGCCGAAGAGAACAATTATAAATAGTTTTGGGTCTTTACAAAATTGTTTTTCAAAATTTTCTGCCACTAACAACCATGGACCTATAAAAACAAATAGGTCACATAAATCTTTCATCGTGTAGGTGTGGTGACAGGCTAAGGAACAACAATAGTGTTCACTGGATTTTGGCTGTTCCAAGGACACAACGAGCAACAAAGCAAAGTTCCTTAGCCTAGTATGAAAGTGATAGAATCACAATGGGCAATCGTGAAAAATGTCGTAAAGGTAAATCAGGTAAAGGTATATTTACGATATATTAAATGTGATAATCTGCACCATATTCTGAATTAAATCAGCCAATAATGTGATAATGATGATTTTGACTCTGACTTATTCAAAATAGTTGTCCAATTATATTCTTATGCCAAAAAAACTATAAAATTCTCTAGATTCTTTGAATTACTTCTTATACATTAGTTTGGATTAAAAATAGTGTTTTGTTGGATAATACATTTAGTTATAATACGGCTAACTCTATATTTACGGTTTCTGATTATTTACACGGCTTCATTTCAAATTCAAGAGAATGTCATTTAAATTGCTGTTAAAATTAAGTTTAAAATTTTTGGTGCACACTTCATGGTTTGGTCGATCAAATTCAATTAATGATGATTTTGAGTGAAAAAGAAATTCAGATGCAGATTACACTGGTAATCTAGTTGATAGAAAAATTAATAGTTGAACGTGATTTTTGTTGAGACATTTAGTAACTGCATCGTTTCTTCAAAGAAAATGTCTGCATATTTTTCATTTCAAATAGCAGAAAATTTTCTTATAAAACCCCCTCGAGAAAATCATTTTTGACCATATTTTCAGATTAGTCATTTTTGAAAAATTGGTTTCATAATTATGTTTGAATTTGATTTTAAATGACTATTTTGAATAATCTGACTCCCTATGATTATCAAAAAGATGAATAGTGATTAAAAGAGTGATGAGTGCTAATATTGATCATATATTATGACTCGAGACGGTATAATTAGTAAATTTCTTTAGAAATTTAAACAAGAGTTATAAAACTTTTTTTGGTAAAAATTCCATGACCATCTCCATCTCTATCATATTTCTAACAACCATCACCCATCAAAATTCTATATAGTTTGTCGATATGTGGTACTTTAAGCAGGAATCGTTCGTTTTTCATTTTACATTTTTTTTCTTAAAAAAAAATAGTAATAATAAATAAATACCAAAGTATTCACTCTCATTTAAAAGTCCTCACGGTTATGCATGGGTGAATTACTTGGAATTTGTTATGTGCTTCCATGCTCATTTAAAAGTCCTCACGGTTATGCATGTATGGAACGCATATCAAAAGTTGATTTTTAAAATAAACAAGTTGATTCTAATCCCATTTAAAAGTCCTCACGGTTATGCGTGGTTAGAAGATACTTGAATTCATTTTTTTAAAATAAAATTGGAATACTACTAATCTCATTTAAAAGTCCTAACGGTTATGCATGGTTAGTAGATATTCAAATTTCTGATATAAATACACCACAAATAGACACAACTGTATGGTTTTATATGATGACATCATTCCCATCATTCTAAAAGTGGAATATGCGCCTAACAAAATATTTATGATTTTTGTTCGATTTTTTATTGAAATTTAATATTTATATTCAATTGAGTTTTAATGTTGAATTAATATCGATCACTTTATCTCTATTTTCTCTAACACTATTATTCTTTTGCTGATAACAAAAGGGGGAGAGAAAAGTTAAGATTTTGTCAAATAAAATCAAGCAAAGGTCAAATAATTTTCTATTTGCATTTAGGATCATTTGCATATTTTTATTTGTATGAATATATGTAGGGGGAGCTTTGTGTAGAGAGGAAGCATTTAAATAGGGGGAGCAATTAGAGCATATGAATGATCAAATACATTTAACATATTCAAAATCTTAAATATATGTTTGTTATCATCAAAAGGGGGAGATTGTTGAATATGCGCTTATATGATTTTTGTTTGATGATAATAAACATATATACATTCGTTTAAATGTATTTGTCAATGCACTATTTTATTTTTCATAGATTAAATAAATATTTGCTGAATAAAATTAAATAACACAGAATTTGAATTCAAATAGAAATTTTATTCAAACAAATATTTATTACAATTTTGAATAATACAAATTCAAGCTCTCATTAAACATATACAATTTTGATTACAAATACATCACAATTTCATATTTACATTTAACCTCACGACACATAACTCATTCACTCAATTCGTATTTTATCTTCAACTTCATTCCAGTTAGAATCGAGCATCTGAGCAATCTGCAAAAATATTCACTAACGCGGTAAAATTGAAAAAGAAATATTTTTGCAATATAAAATAAAATATGAATTTTTGAAAATAATATTTGCCGCAGTTATTTGGGTTATTTGTCAATATTTGAATTCATCACACACGAACAATGTGACATGCACGGTGTATCACTGTACATGCCACAAGGCCGTGCACACCGATATACACTTGATAATGTTACAGGGACAGGTGAGCACAAGGTCAAACCCAAAATAAAAAGACAGGTTTAACTCAGGTGCAATATAAATAAAGTCTCGACATCAGCACAAGGTCAAACCCGAGTTTTAAATCTGGATTCAACACAGGTGCACTTAAAAATGTGCAAGTATGGAAAAAGGGTCTCGACAACTAAAACAAGTCTCGACCAAAAATCAGTGACATAAGTCAAAGCCCGAATCCAAACTATATCAAACAGTGACAATATGTATGGAGCAATGCACAAGAGGCTAAGGCACAATACCACCAACATAACAGCAAACAAATGCCAGGTCGAACAATTATATACATCAACTACAAACATCAAGTGTCGACCAGGAAGCAATTCAGATCAACACAATAACAATGGTCAGGCAATATGCATCATGCACAGGTCAGGCCACAACAAAATGCAACAAAAGCAAGCCGAGGCTCAGTGGTGAACCAATAACAAAACTACAGTGCAAACCAAAGAGCAAAAGTAATTTGGATCAATGAATTGGATGAACAAGACTCAGACCATCAATACACAAAGATGGTGATCAATATGCAGATGTCAATGAAGCATGCAAACAGCAAAAATGAAAACCAAAACCAACAGCAACTACAAACTACTCACAACAATGCTCAAAGACTCGGCACTCAAATGAACACGGTGAATGCAGACTTGAATGTACAGTGACTCAACAAACACAGTGACACAGTGCCAAAAACCATCAATGAACGCAATCAAGTACAAGTGCACAAAAGACTCAATGCACAGCAAGTATGCAACAGTGAATTTGGATTGAGCAGGTGCAAACACAAGTTGTACAAGAAATGAAATGAAATCAAGTGCACCAGTACAAAGTTTGACCAGAAATGCAACTCCAAGCAATGTTCAAATGGTCGACTAATGAACATCATATATACATGTGTATTGAAGACCAGTGATTATGCAACACTTCAATATCAATGCCTGAGTCGAGTAGAAGTTTCAAAATAATCAAGCAACAATTTCACAGAAACCAGATTTTGAATCTAGATAGACCAACACTAAGGTTCAAGTGATATCAAGACTCAGTGCAACAGAGAGTATGCAACATGACAGTAAGCAGTGCTAAGTGAACAAACATGAACACAACATACAGCAATACCAAATGACAACAGTTGTGACGACCCTGACTCGACCTTCGAAAATCGGCACCGAATACGACACTCGTATTCAAATGCCGCAGATCCAAACGTCGAACCTGGTTCGCCGGAGCTTATAACACATTAAGTAAATAACACAGCGGAAGAAAAGAATAGCATATATCAATATACAACATTTGATACAATAACTGATACAACATGAATGGTACAACAGAATGGTACAATAGATAACACCATTATCAGAGATACAAAGAATAGCAGCGGAAATAAAAGATAACACTAGCAGCGGAACACATCTCCAAAATAGTCTTCAGGGAAGAACTCCAGTATCGGTAATCTCCATCTCCAAGGCACCAATCCAGAATAGCTCGAACTCTCAAATCAAGATGAAGAGAAGCAACTCGATCCAATTGCGATTGCCAAATCCTAAGGCTTGAAAACTATCGAATCTACACCTACCATTGATTATCTGAAAATCCCAACTCTAGACTGCCCGTGTGGGAAATAGTGGGCACCCAGAGTTTAGGAAAGGAACAATAAACTCCAGGTCAGTCATGGGACTGGTATGAGCAAACAAAAGCATTTGGTCTTTGAACAAACAAGAGAATTTAAATTTGAAATCCGCAATGCTTTTTGGAAAATGAAACTACCATAAGGCCTCCCGGCACACACACAATGCAAACGCACACATGGGGGAGATTTCTCCTTATGATAGTCAAACATGCGTACTACGAGAAAAATTCTTTGATATTATTACTAGTGCATAGTGGAAAATCTTTCGAAAGTATAATATAAATCCTAGCCAGCATAGGTACCATGATGCTATGCCTACTATAGCTGCCATGTTAAATGGCAGGTTCTACAACTAAAACCGTACAAGGCACGTATTGGATGAATGGATTTCCAACAAATGGTCAGGCTAAGGAACTTCCTATTGCCACATGGGTACGCCTCTGGCGGGACGTCCCGAGAACTAACGTTACGGTTAGATCTCTGCCAACACAAGGCCGGGTTACCTCTGTAACTAGGTAACTACTACACGAATATGTCATCCCCCGGTCCTTTGGGACCTTTATCCGAGTGCGCGCACAACAACACCACACAGTAATAGGTATAGTGTATCAACATGAGTAAGTATCTGGGCTCCATACCATGATACCACCCTTTTCCAGAAGGAAATGACATACCCTAAAGGGCGCGACCCTCATAACCTTGCCGCATCTTTCCTGTTTCGACCATTTCCGGGGAGTGAGGTCCTGATGCAGTCTCGTCCACAAAGCTACGCTTTGTGCAACAAAGCCATGCTTTGGGTCAACAGATGGCCAAAGCAATGATCACAAAGATAAATGATCAAACAAATGATCATATCACAAATGATCAACCAATGATCATCACACAGCAGCACTCAGCATGCCACATTACCAAATTGGGAATATCACTGATAAATATCAACTACATAACCTCTGAGCTCGTACGTCTCAGAGAAGGGTGTTAAGCTAAGAGAATAAATTCTCCGCCACCAAGCAGAAATGTATTTGATAGAGATCAGATAACATCTCAAAGTGTAATGTCGGACATACAACCATACAAGTCTGTTCCGGGTTCGAACAGAACCGAAGGCACTTCCGAAGAAGCCCTTGCAAATCCGGGTATCCACAATCCCGATCGGACTTCCCATCACTAAGGGAATCTCTATACCGTAGCTACTCGGTGCAGAGACAATCGATAGGTTATCCTATCGTTCTCACAAATACCCGGTCTTCACCACCGGTCTTCAATTGCTATCCATAACGTCGTATCACTATTCGGAATGGGTTATATGACACAAGGTCCTCTCCCGGCTAAACCGAATAGTAAGCGCCATATTTTAAAACATATGGATATGGGATTTTAGTTAAGTCACAAATTATAAAAATCCAAAACTTTTCTTTCAAATGGTTAAACAAATTACCATTTTTAAATCTTTAAACAAAAAGATTTATTTCACAAAGTTTCACCCAGTTTCACAAAGATCTATCCATAGATTTCAAAAACAATTCCCATTCAATTTGGATTAACCCAATTTATAATCTTTAAAATTAAAGATTTATAGCTTTCAAACCCATTTCCAAAGATTTATCTATAATTTGGAAACCATTTCATTTTAGACTTGAAGTCCTTTTAACACCAATTGCAAATTCATTTCTTATGTGAAAGCTTTATTATTTGAAAACAAATAGTTTTCGTTTTAGAAAAATCCAATTTATACAAGTTGAATCTTGGCTTGAATTTAAATTCCAAAACACCACCTTTAAAATGGTTTAAAAACCCATATAAACCCATTTATAAGTTGAATACCCTTTTTAAACCTTGGTTTCCAAATTTTAGAATTCAATTTCAAATATTGAATTCAAATTTAAATCCAATTATCTAAATTTTCAAACTTAATCAAGTTATTTAAAAATAACTATTTTCAAAAGCTTCAATTCTAGTTCAAAAACTATTTTGGATTTAAAAATTCAATTTTAAAACAATTTCAAAGTCTGTGACTTAACCCATTTCCACATGCAATCCATATTTGTGTGTGTATAAGTGTGGTCCAGGGTTTCAACACAATAGTGCACAACATCAACACAGATTCAATCATATCAATAAGCGGTATAACCCATAACGCTTATCTATATTCACAAATTTATAGATAAAGTAAAATATCAATCACAAAGATTAACTAATATGATTCGATGTGGGTTTCGAATAACCGACTGGAATCCGACTCCCTGTCGCATCGAAATTCAAATGTCGTTCTATGGGTCAAGGGGTTGCATATACATATAACAATATATACGTCACAAATAAAATAGCCCAGCACAAAGCATTACATAGCATCACAAAACATATCAATCCATCATGAAGCATTTAATTGGCAATCAAACATCTACAATTAAGATGAATAAATCTATGTGGTTTTAAATCTATTCCTCACATAATCACTTTCATTAGTAATGAACTACCCTTAATTGCTTCTTTAATTACTTCTAAATTAATTACATTAATTTATTACCTATTATTGATTAATTAATCCAAATTAATCATCCTTAATTACATCACTAATTAAATAATTAATGATCTAAATTATTTCTTAAATTAATTACTCAAAGTAATTAACAACTTAATTACTATATTAAACCAAATTATTTATCCTTAAATTAATTTCTTAATTAATACCTTGATTAATTATTAAATAATTTATCCAAATTACTCATTCTTAAACATCTCCACTTAATTATAATCATGTAATTATTAAACAATTACTTAACTAATTAATTTCCAAAACATTAATTACATAAAGTAATTATTCTTAACCCAGGTGTTTAAAACTAATTAAACTTAATTAATTAAATTAAACAATCTCATTAAATTAAATTAATTACATTAAGTAATTAATTCCTTAATTACTTTATCAAGTAATTTGCTCAAACCATTTACAATTGATTATTATTAAATTAATTAATCTAATTAATTATAAAAATTAACTACATTAAATAATCATTAAATGATCATGGTTAATGACCTCATTAACCATCCTCTAATTATTTTAAAAAGTAATTAACTTAAATTAATTACCGTTTAAATTATCTTTAATCATTTATTAATTAAAGTTAATTATTAAATAAAATAACCTCAATTTAAATCTTAATTACATAATTAATATTCATTTATCATTAATTAATAACTTAATTAATGATCTTAATTCCAATTGATTAATCATAAATCAATTATAAATCCCAAATACAATTAATTAATTAAATTAATTAATAAATCTTAATTACCTTATTAATAAATCCTAAAACATAATTCTTAATCAATTTTCAAAATAAACATAACTTAAGAAATTTCCTTTCAAATTAATCAATCTTAATTATGTTTAAAACAATATTATCCAAAACAAAATACTTAAGAAATTTCCCTTTAAATTCCAATTTAAATTCAAGTTAAAATAGAATAATATTAAACTTATCAAATTTTAAATAATTTGAAACTTATTTTAAACTACAACTCAAACAAAAGTTTGACTTAAAATGAAATCATAAGAATTTGATGTTAAATTCATTTTTAAATTTTTAGAAATTCCATTCATTCTTAGTTCCAACTTTCAAATTTAAATCTTCTATTTAAATTTAAACTGAACTCATTCTCAAATCTTGAATTCCAGATTTTAAAATTTATCTGTAAATTCTATTCACACTTAAATCTTAATATTTAAAGTTTCAAACTTATTTACCAAATGAAATGGTTAATTAAGATAAATTTTAAACTTTGATTTTATTTTTAAAACTGGGATTAAATTTTGAATCTGAAATTCAAACCTGTATTTGGATTTACACTTAAATTTTAATCAAAACCCAAACTGCAGATTTTAAACAGTTCAACCCAGATTATTTTTTAAAAAAAAACAGGAAACAGTTTTAAAAACCTGGAATTGAATTCAATTCAAAAAATTCAAACTTGAATTTGAATCTAAAATACAAACTTGAATTTGATTTAAACTTAAACTTTCTTAAAACCTAAAAACTACAGAGTTTACAATTTTTTTTAAAACCCAGATTTACAACAAAACAGTTTTTATCTTAAACCTGGAAAAATGCAGAGTTCAACCTGAGACCCCCTAATTTTACTTCGGGTTTTATATCTCCCTACTCCGAGTCACTTACCCACCTGCTTCGAGTCAATCTCCCTTTTTTCCACAGCCTCCCTGCAACACCCAAATTCAACCTGAAAACATATTACAGGTTTCTGTTCCACCTGTCAATGGCCATCTTTTGCCATTCCGACCATCTGGCAATCCACTCCTCCGGCCATGAACTCCCTCACACATCAACTACCCACACACCCAAAAATCAAAACACTTGATCCACTCTTCACCTCCTCACTGTCCCATACTTTAATCCTTATTCAAAACTCAGTGTTCAAACCAAAAATTTTCCCCCAGCAACCAATCAAGCAATTCATTATTCTCATTACAGTTTTCTAGGAATCTAATATCTTTTCTTAATAACTCAGAAGAGTTTGAGTTCCCACAAATACCAGATTGCAAAAATCTGCCAAAAATCAAATTTTCTATTCAAAAACAAACTGTAAATAGAACATACACCAAAATACTAATACTAAATTTAAAAAAATCAGTTTCCAGTGTTAACTCAAATTTTTTAACTTCTTGACTTTTAAAACATGAACAGATGAATCCCATAAATCTTACTTTGCATCTAAACATAGATTATACCTTGAGTTTATGAAATTTTGAATGAAATATAAGCCTGGAATTCTAGAACAAGAAGAAATGCATCACAGTAACACAGGCATTCAAATCCCATACACATGCACAGACAAATCCATCATACTCATCAAGCAATAATTTAAGCAACAATCCTAATTTAAATTAGTTTTTAAAGATAATTTGTTACTCACCTCTATTCAAAGTGCAGATTCAAAGAAATGGTTTTAAAAATTTAAAGTTGCTCACAGTCATGCAAACAGAGAAGCAATTAACAACAATTTTTTTTTTTTTTCAAGCCCTGTTATGTTTTTTTTTCTTTTCATTGGGTATGAATTTGGCCACACCTGTAACTCTACAGGGACATATGCATGTATATCTGAACCACATACATCATCATAGACAAGCATTCATAACACAATCATGCAAGCACAACAAGATTTAAAGTTTTAAATAAAGGAGGTTTGTTCACAACAACAAGAACAGATTCAAAGTAGAAGGTTTGCTCACCTGTTGCTTGTAACAGAGAAGCACTAGATCATGAGTGTTTGGGAAGAACAGAAGAACAAGGCCTAGACTTTAGTTGTTGAATTTTCTTGATTTAAGTTTACACTGTGTTTTCTATTTCCAGAGAACAATACTAAGTTATTTTAACTTAGACAAGTTTTTCTTTTTGAATGAATATTAGAATTTAACCACCAGTTTTCTTTCCTAGATATTAGAACCAAAATAAAATTTTGAGATGAGTTTGAACTAAAACAGGGACTGCATATTTATATATTGAGGCATGCAGGAAAATTCAGGGCAAGAAAAAAAACATCAAAACAGAAACTGGGAATTCAAGATCAAAAACCTGGGAAACCAATTTAATCTTCAACCTGTAACATAACAAAAATGGCAAATTGGATTCAAAGTTTAAACTGAAATGCAAATCAGAAGCAAAGCAAATCAAATCTGGAGATAGTGAGCAAGCAAAAGAAAACAAGTTTCTCTGGAAAGAAGAAAATGAAGGCAAGTTCTTTTCTTTAAAATTTGAATTTGATATTCAGTAAACAGTAAATTAGACGAACGTAAGTACAACAGTAAGAGCAAGTTTGAAGACAATGATATACAGGTTAAACCAAAACAGTAATGTTCAGGGACGAACACAGATGAACCATTAACGAAGTCACAGTGAAATCACTGTGGAAAGCAAGTCAAAAATATACGTTTTTGAACAAGTCGCAATCATCTCAAACAAAGTCGCAATCATCTCAAACGAACAAGTCAAGCCGTAATCAACATCAAAGCCGTGGGAAGCAAGCAACGAAAATATACGCATATGAAAAGGTCAGAAATCATCTCAAACATCAAAGTGAAATCGAACGGCCGATCAAACATAATTGAAAAATTCAAATATATTCGTACGAACACAAATCTAGGGTTACAAACCCTATATAAACAATCATCATCGGCAATTTCAAAACCATGGAGTTCAATCAAGCATAACAGAATAGCATAAACGAAAATCACATACCGAATTGAAGTCGAACTCCATCAACTCGAAACAGCCGAAGTGAGCAACAAGGAGAACAATCGATCAAGGCTAAACGGGAACAATCATTGATTCTATCAATTTAAAGTCGGCACTTCACAAAACCCTAGTTTGGATCGAAGAGAACGAAGCCCTAATTTCACAAAAAGGAACGAACGAGAGAAAGCCGCTACTAACCAAAAATAAAGAAGACAGGCCGAATAATAAACAAAAGGGGCCGGCTTATTTCTCTTTTATATTATATAAGGGCTTTTTATTTTTAAATTAGGGATACTTTATTTTTAAATTGTTTTTAATTTGTATTTTCTTTTTTAAACCGTTTAATTTTCTAGTCGTGTGACTAGGGGACAAACTACGTGGCGTAGTTTGAGAATTCGCAACTCAGCGGCTGAGTTGTGGTAGGATTTTGAGCGTAGAGTTAGGTTTAGTCGATAGCGGGTGTCGCAAGTTTACGTGTGTAAGCTTCTGACTATCTAGTTTCTAGTAGAAACCTTGGGGGCAGCACGCAGGCAGGGTTTTGCTGAAGCTGGGTAAATTCTGTATCGTTCTATTTCTGCATTTTATTATTCTGCTATTTTTCTGTGCTACTATTATTCTGTGATCTGTGTTGAAATTATTTATAAGCTTCCGCAATTAATTTTTATAATTTATACCATCACCCTATTCACCCCCCTCAGGGTGAAATCGATCCTACAATGATTGTTTTTTATCGTTACTTGGGGCATCTATAAGACCATTTTTTGGAAATCCCCGTGAAAAAATTAGTAGGTGAACGGTCCATCCATTTATTATACTATAAATTCTTCATTTCTATGTTATAATATGCGCTAAGTGAGATGAGGCCATAGAAATCTTGCTCACTTAATGTTAAAAGCATCGTTTAAGCATTGCTTAATTTTTTTAGCATATTTTCTCTATTCCTATATAATTTTGTTATAAAGAGATCATATTAAGTGTATTATATGTGTACAGTTTCATATGTTTCAAAAGTTGGATTTGACTTTATCTATTCACTAAAACTTAGTATACTCGAGTTGAGTAAACTGTGCACATTTGTTGAATAAAACGCCATATCTTAATGCAAATCGTCCATCAAACCATATTATAGAAAATGAGAAAATACTTTTAGGACGTAGCTATAATCCTAGTTCCTTTTATTTCAAAAATAACAATTTTTTTTGCTAAGCATTGCTTAAATTTAAGCAAAGTGCCAATTAAGCATGCTTAAGCACTCTTCGCTTAATTGTTTCTTTTTCAAAATAAAATTAAGTATTGTGCATGCATTTAGCGCTTAAGCATCAGTGCGCTTTTCATAACTAGCTTCAATTTACAAAGAATAAAATACACCTAAATTGAGTATTTTTAGTTAACAAAAATGTTTTGTTCAGCATGTGTGTGTGAAAGGTGAAGGAACTTAAGCATATCACATTGAGTTAAATGGATAAATTTTAATTTTTTTCCATTATTAGATCTTTTTAGGTCTATGAATTCTAATTAATTTTAGAACCAATCTAAAATATTTTAAATAAAATCTTTGTTTTATTTAATTTGTTTATAAAAGATTCTGTTTATTTGTATAAGTACTATATTATAAGTGTATCAAATACACCCATACGTGTATAGTGCATGTGCAACGTATAAATAGTGTACAGTGTTAATGTGTACGTTGGGATTTACATCACAACACACATTTATCCCTTTATATGTACTTGTGTTGTCCATATTTTTTATCCGAAAATTTTATGTATGTTGGACATAGGAAAGCCCGCAGTGAAAGTTATGGGAAAATTTCAAAAAAATCTCTTGTTGGAACTTTATTGGACTTATGAAGTATAATTTATTAAGAACATTTCCAAATTTTATGTAAATTAAATCTTTTTTTTTATTTAAATTAATAATATGATATTGTATTATTTAATTTTATGTTATATTAAATACATATTTGTATCATATCCATATACATATACATGCATACATACATACCTATATATATATCATATACACATATATAAGTGTGTGCATGTGTAACATATCAATCCGTGTAAGGTATAACATGCCATTGTATAAATGTTGGGATTCACATCGTAACGGACACCTTTGCTCATCTAATATGTAAATGTATTGTCCAAATGTGTATATCTACACACTTTTGCTTTTATAGTAAATATCTATATATATATATAAGTATAAATTAAAATTTATTTATTTCTATTTTTGTGTAAACATATAAGTATTTATATATAAATATAATTATATATTTTTAAAAAATATGTGCGCGTATATATATTAATTGTTATATAAATATGTTAAAAGGTTATATATAAATTTGTTTTGCTGTAATATCAAAAACAATACTTATACAAAAACATAAATTATATATATATATATTCATATACGTATAAATGAATATGTTAAACAATTACATATAAATATGTATAATATAATATATGTATATATTAATATAAATAAAATTACAACATATTTTTTATTTAAATATATTTATTGAACTAGTCTTGCACATAGATTAGGTATTTTTATTTCTAAATTACAAATAAATAAATATTAATAAAACTGTATAAAACTATTTAAAATGAAAAATTACTTTGAAACTAAGTTTAAATTAAAAAAATTCAGCAAATTTTTCATGAAATTTTTACAATTTGAAATTATAATATATAATTTTATATTTAAAACAATTTAAAATTCAATTTGAAATTATTGGTTTTTAATTTAAATATTTAAAAATAAAAATATTTTTTCTATTATCGGCTTAATATGCATTAATAAAATTTTATAAAACACAAAATATATTTTATAATAGATATAAGGATTTATATAATTATTTATATGATAAACTGGTTTAAATATTATTTAAAAATAATATATAAATAAAAAATTAGTTTCTTTCTATCGAAAATAATATATTTATTAACCATCATATATGAAATTTTATTTTCATATTTTACACATGAATAATAGTATATAAATTATAAACTATACAAAGATATGCATATATTATATATTAAATTAATTAAATAATAATAAGAATTATTCTAAGCCGTGCTATACATAGATGAATAATTTTAACTTTTTTATTTTATTTTATTTTTCTAATCTATATAGATACACATACAACCAACTGATTTTGTGACAATATATATGCATATTTGAATCATCACCTAATTGACAGTATTATATACAGATAAATGAACATTATAATTATAAATTAACGGTTGTAATTAAACTAGAAATGTATCTTGCAGCCAAAGCCCTAAAGAACACCTTGATAAGATGTCATATGCTCTTAGAAATGATTTTCAATTCCTAGAGCGCCAGTCTTTGAGTCGTCGACCACCAACTATCAGATAGTAACTAAATTGATTTGATTTGAACTTGGAAGACAGAGAGATAGAGGATGAAAGTCGACCAGCAAAAGAATGAGATGGAGGCTCCAAAAGATTCTGATCATATGAGGGAGAGATGCTTATATAATAGAATGAGAATGGATCACATCTCTTACCCATTCTCCTTTAATCTCAGCCATCCAAAATCAAGCCCCTTCTACTAAAATTTGAGCTGCCTCTAGCCTGTGTTGTTGCCAAAAAAACTAGCCCCATAATGGACCTTAACCCATTTAAGCTCAAAAAAAAATATTGTGCTCTTAAATACAATTTAATTGCTTATTGGTATCGTTTATCAATTGATATATTTATAAATATAATTAATAAAATTTATTCACCAAGTCATAATCAAATTTATAAATAATATTTCATAAACATTATTTTATTTAATTAATTTATAACAATTACAAATTAATTAAATCATTTTACCAAAGGAGAATTTATCGTTCTCAGTTATGTGACTCGTCGAGTGTAAATTTAGTCAGTGACTAGTATCGAACTATTCGAATATTGACGTTCACACTTCACTTAGCAGGCGGTGTAACATTTTAGCCAAATTTATCGCTTACTCAGTTTTGGTAAAATTCATTTTACCTTATTAAGCTTTACCTGGTTGTGACTATTGTTTGCATCGATTCTCTTCGTCAAAACTAAATCACTTTAGACTTATAGAATTTGGTAATGGTCAAAATTCCAATATCATCCATATTCAACTCTATATTCCAGATACAAAGTCCTTAGTTCAATGATAACAGTTATTATTAACCGAACTAATCTGACTAGAAATTTTGACTTTGAGTTGACTTGAGTTAACCATGATATTAACTCTATATAGTCGAGGAGATGAACCCTCTCTTGAATAGCGCTTCACTTTCAATACTGTTACTTGACCCAACTATAGTCACTTGATGGACGTTGTGCCATGATTTGACTATGATCAAAGTGGACCTTTCATATTGAAGATCGACGGTATTCTCAGGTCGATAGAACTATGTAAATCATTCATATCGATATTTTCTGTTTAACCTTAGTAACATTACTCAATAGAAAACTATTGAGTGAGTTGTTCGAAAGTTATGCAATAACTATTAGTGTTAGCACTTAACCCCTAGGTGCCCCCAACAATCATGAGTAATACACTTTCCAACATTTGGGTATGCTATGATGTCCTCGATGTCTACCCTTTGTATCACGACATCTTTCTTCTCAATGAATTCTCCAATCAGGTGGAAGTTTCGAAGAATATGTTGTGATTTTTGTGTACTCTGGGTTCCTTTATGATCTGCATCGCCACATTATTATCATAAAATAATGCCATAGGACTCTCAGTATCAGGAATCATTGCAAGCTCACTTAGCATCCAACTACCTCTTTAGCTGCTTTATTAAGGGCGATGCACTCAGCCTCCATCATGGAACCATCAATCGTTTCTTGTTTGGAACTTTTCCAACTAAAGGCTCACCGTTAATCATCAGACATAATCAAACACCGATTTATTATCATCTATATCACTTTGAAAGCTCAAACCTATATAACCCTTCATAAGGGGACTCAATTCTCGTGTATAAGGAATAAGCCTCGAGTATTTCTTAAATATTTTAGTATACATTTTACGGTTGTCCAATGTTTTTCTCCAGTATTATACTAGTATCAGCTTACACATCTATAACATCTCTTATCTAATGGTCCAAAGCTAAGCGCTACAGATGCTGTAATCATACATAGTATTAAATTCCGACGACTAAATACGGCTATGTTAATGGTATCCATTATATCAAAGCACTTGAATATGAAACAAAATCACAGATTTCTAAAAAACATCTTTTCAGGTTTACATTTCAAAACACATGTTTCAATTCAAATCACGTAATCCCACAGCCGTTTCCCAGGTTCATATCAAATACAATTATTACATAAATAAGCCAAGAACGACATATGAAGATGCCCCCTTGGTTGACCAGAGTACTAAATAGTCATATCTGACTTAATACAACACAACATAACAAAACAAAAACTCCTAAATAGCCATCCATCAGCCACCTGCTCATCTGCGGAAGCTTTATTCGCCAACCTACTAAAGCCAGAAAACTCAAACTCTCAATCTACTCAAATCAATTTTTGAGCACCTGAGAGTTTAAGGGGAAAAACATAAACTTCAAGTCATACATAAATCCTAGTGTGAATAATATTATACATCTCGGTTATTCGATATTAAGTGAGACCACACCGCTTAGTGGAACGGATTCCCCCTCACTAATATCTCTTTAAAACATATCTTTTTGCAAATCATAATCCTACAACCAAACCGGTTAATCAAACTAATTATATCAATAGTACTAATATGATATATGCAAAAACAGGTATTTACTGGACCAGTTTTCCAAAACAAATGTAGTTTTGTTTGGCTAACTCCTAACATTTGGCTAACTCGAGCCTACTAGACAAAATAATAAATATGATCTAACAACTATTAGATAAGTTATTCTGGACGGTATGTCCCTAACGTACTTCTCCAAGGGTCACCTGATCCTAATGGTTTTGCAGGCTCATTAATAACATTTTTCTTTTCTGTACATATATTTCTTTCTATGCGTAACCATCATTTAAATCTACCCATGACTAAGCCCTACACTGGAATTTTGGACTAAAATCAGCTTGGGGCTAAAGCTAATTTATAGGGCGTTACCCTACACCAGTCACATCCGTCCTTCTAATATCTAACTTTATTTTCTTAGGGTTAACTACCCTTTAAATTTTCCTTGAAAACCTTTTCAAAATGATTTAAACCTTTAAATCATACATATACAAGGAAAATATACTCTTTGCTTTACTCTAAGCTATTAGCCATGTTATATATACTTTACCCAAAATAATGTTGATGAAATATAATATCCTCCAAAAAAGTAAAATTCTTTTAACTAAAAACAATTAGGCTATATTTCTAAGGTAGATCATTCGAAACCTTTGTTTAAAATCTTTAAGCAACCCATTCAAAACCGTTGAAAGTACCCCTTTCGTAACCATTGAAAGTACCCATTTCAAAAACATCTCTTTCGAAAGCTTTATAAACCTTAGACATTCTCTTTTCAAAATATCAAACTTGCCTTTCGAAAGCAATCAGAAACCTTCCATTTAAAATATTTTAAGTACGTTTCGAAACCATTAAGGAACCTTCCCTTCAAAATCATAGTTTATATCATTCGAAATAGTAGGGAACCTCCCCTTGGAAACCCATATTAGTTACCTTTCGAAAGCATCAAAGTATGCTAATTAAAACAAACCTTCTGAAAGCATTGGATACAAGTAAAAGCTTGTGGAGCATAGTTTCGAAACCATTAAAACCATTTAAGTTGAAACCTTTGGGCTTATCTTTTAACAGAACTAAGGATCATAAGACATCCAAGTCGAAAGTCCTCTTTGGAAAACATTTTCCTAAGTAAAGAAAGTAGATGGTTTGACACCATCCCTCTAGAAAGCATTAAGAGTGGCTTCTTTAATAAATTCGAAAACATTCTTCCTAAACCATGTTTAAAAGAAACGGCCTCAATACAGTTGAAAGGTTGAATAACGACAACATTGGTTTCAACATTGTTGAAAGCCAACTTAAAAACAAAGGAGGCAACCGGATTCGAAAGCTTATCTTAAAATCAATTAAGTTGAAAGTCATCTCATATGAAAGCGAGCAAGCGCATTTCTTTCCAATGCCAAAACATTGTTTCAACCCCTTCGGAACTCCTGTTTCGACCCTATGCATTCCGTCTATTTCCAATCCACTACTTATCACGTCTATGATACCCTATGTATTGGTTTCGATCTAGATGGAGGCAGAGGAACATGGTCGGAAGATATCCGTCGAATTTAGATTTATTTGATTAGAACATTTGAAAAATTCCCCTTCTCCTATTTCAAACATATAAAACATTTAATTCTCATACCTTAAATAATTTTATATACTTAAAAAAACACTTAGGGAAATTCTCTAAAAATACCAGAAAATCTCTTTTAGTATGTTCAAACACATATAAATTTCAGACCCAAAGGCATTATATCTTGGCCCTAAATAATTTTAAACCCAAAATAATATTTTTTTCACTAGAAAATTCATAATAAATCCACAATAGTTCATAAAGTTATGAAAGTTGAAACCCATTTCCAAAATAATATATCTAACCTCAGACAAAATTTGCAAGTCATTTAGATGTCATAAAATAGGTTTCCATATCAATTCTCGTCATAAAATGCATATAAAATTGCCTAAATCATCAACAAGTATTACATATCCATTTATCATTCAAAACATGGAAAAACATTTGAAATACTTTCGGTTATTCTAAAACTGAAATCAATCAAAAATATGATATGTAGCCATTATTCACCTGTGCTTTGATGTTAAGGAGTTGAGATTTGATCTTGGATTAAGTTGATTTGGATTCTTCCTTTTGATTTAGCTAATCTTCCCCTTACTTCCTCTTAACGGTTGTTGGCCTCTAGCTTTGTTTTTAGTTTATAAGCATGATCATATAAAATGAAATGGTATGAAGGCTTAAGGTATATGAATATAGCCCATTCCTATTTTACCCTTCTCTATTTCATTTTTTTCCTTAGTTCATTAATTCAATTTGGCACGGCTTCACCCTTATTACACAAATCTCAATTCCATTAACCAATTAATCTTTACATTAATCTATTTAATTTAGCTAATTAAATCTTCTGAATAATGTTATCTAAAATTAGGGATGTTAGAGACTCCCCTCCTTAAAGATTTTCATCCTCGAAATTATGATAAGGCACACAGCAAATCAATCAAACAGGTAAAGCATACCATGAAACAAGTCATGATATGTAACGACCCAATTTTCCAACGCCCGAAAGCCGACATCAATACGTCCACTGTATCGAATGCCGAACAGTCGAATGCTGGAAAATCGAACTGTTAGGGTTTAAAGAAGAAGAGTAGAAGAAGCAGAAACAATAACAAAATCTCACATATCGCAGCGGAACAAATATAATAGACAAATGAATATCTTTAAAACAAAGAACTATATCAGTTATTACATTACATCACATTTCATTATCAGAGTGGACAACAACAAACGTCGGAAAGAAATATTATATATATAAGTGATACGCCTTGCCATCCAGCTCTAACTCTTGATTCCACATCAACTTCTTGACTTTGCTCCCGAATAATGATAACCTGACTCTAGGCTGCCCGTGTGGAAAATTGTGGGCACCCAGAGTTTAGAAAGGGAACAATAAACTCCAAGTCAGTCGTGGGACTGGTGTAAGATCTTAAAAACAGTTATTTTCACAAAGAAAATAAAAGAAATCCACCATGCTTTTGGAAAATGAAACTACCATAAGGCCTCCCGGCACACACACAATGCAATTGCACACAAGGGGGAGATTTCTCCTTATGATAGTCAAATATGCTTACTACGCAAATTTATTCTTTTATATTATTATTAGTGCATAGTGGAAAACACTTCGAAAGTATAATATTAATCTTAGCCAGCATAAGTACCATTATATTATGTCAGCTATAGCTACCATTTTAAATAGCAGGTTCTACAACTAAAACTGTACAAGGCGCGTATTGTTTTTTTAGATTTCCAACAAATGGTCAGGCTAAGGAACTTCCTACTGCCACATGGGTACGCCTCTAGAGGCACGTCCCGATAACTTAACCAGCTCTCTGCCAACATAAGGCCGGGTTACCTCTGTAACTAGGTAACTACTACACGAGTATGTCATCCCCCGGTCCTTTGGGACCTTTATCCGAGGATACTCTACACCAACAACCACAAAGAAAAGTATTTGCAATAACCACAAAGGTTAAATATCAGGGCTCCATACCTGACACCACCCTTTTCCAGAAGGAAATGACATACCCTAAAGGGCGCGATCCTCATAACCTTGTCGCATCTTTCCTGTTTCGACCATTTCCGGGTTGTGAGGTCCGATGATTTCTCGTCCACAAAGCTACACTTTTCACAAAGTCATGCTTTGATCAATAATTGATCAGCAGCACTTCGTATGTCACGTTACCAAATTGGGAATATATCACTAGTAACCATCAAATACATAACATATGAGCTCGTACGTCTCAAAGAAGGGTGTTAAGCTAAGAGAATAAATTCTCCGCCACCAACAGAAATGTATTTGATAGAAACCAGCTTTACATCTCAAAGTGTAACGTCAGACACACATCCATATAATTCCATTCCGGGATTGAGCGGAACCGAAGGTACTTCAAAGAAGTCCTTGCAAATCCGCATATTGACAAATCACGTCCGGAATTCCCATTACAAAGGATGATAAAATCTCTATACCGGAGCATCCCGTGCAGAGACATTCGATAGGTAATCCTTTCGTTTTTGAAAATACCCGGTCTTCAACACCATCTTCAAATGCAATCCCATTTCGTCGTATCGTTATTAGGAATGGGTTTTATGACATAAGGTCCTCTCCCGGTTAATTCGAATAACGAGCGCTTATTTTTAAAAATAAGTGTTCATTCAGATTTCAAACAAATTACAACAATTTTCACTTCGATCTTTTTAAATAAAAGATCTATCACAAATCAAAAAGGTTCGATGTGGTTTTCGGATATCCACTTGGAATCTGACCCCCGGTCGCATCGAAATTCAAATGCCATTAAAAAGGCCAATATTGACAGTCGGTTATTAACTATCAATAAATATTCACAACAAACACCAAGATTTAAATAATTTTCCCAATTATTTATTTTCAAATATCTTTGCAAGATATATTTCACACTTCAACCATTTGAAAACAAATTCAAATTACTTTTCATATTTCAATACTTTGAAAATAAATTTCAAATCACTTTTCCTTACGCGGAAAACATTTCCAAATATTTATTTGTTTCCACTGAAAATCTACCGAATTCAAATGCTTTAAAATAATTTAGATTACTTATCCAAACTTGTATACTTGGAATATTCAGAATATAAACTATTTTAAAACACTTTGTCTAAACATTAGTTATGAAGATATTATATTAAAATCTCATGTAAAATTCAAGTCCAAACTAATTTTAAAATAAAAATAGTAGATAGGATATAACTATTTAAATAATCGTTTCCTAAACTAATATCAATTTTTTAATCTTTACAATAATCCTTTCTCTAAGTGATGAAATAAATCCATGCTTAAAGATTTAAAACAATTTCAGAAAAAAAATTCTCCAACAATAATTTTTTTTCCAAACAATTTCTAGAACTTTTAACTTATACTTCAAAAATTACTCTAAAAATATACTTGGCTTTCCAAGGAAGAATTCCTTTTCCGTTTATATTAATTAATAAATCTTTCGATTTATTTTAATTTACATTCCAAATGTGTAAATTCCTTTTTACACCTTTACAAATAAACCAACATTTTTTTTAAAGTCAAAATTCCTTTTCCTTTATAAAATTCTCATTCTGAATTTAAATTCCCAAATATCCACCGATATATGATTTCTAAATCGATTTCAGAAATCGTATACAAACACCAAATCAATTTCCAATTTGATTTCTAAATTAGTTTACTATAAATTTTCTACTAAATTTCAAAAATCAAATTTTTATTTGTTCCTAGTATCCTACGATACCAAAAATATATTTGGCTAAATTATAGCCTTCGACAATTTCAATCACAATAGTCACACATAGATTATAAATAAGCAACACACAATATTAAAATAAATTCAATTATTTGAGGAATCCAGTTGGATCCCTCCAACCTGTTTCCCTGCATCCACAGACGTTGGCACAACAGTTAAATACCCATTCCACTTCGAGTTGGAATAATGCAGTATATGGGATTCATAAAATTTCATCCGCTATTATGCGACGCAATAGGGTCTATTTAAATACAACTGATATTAAATTATCATCCAGGCACACAATCAATAATTAAATTTAACTATCACAATTCAATCATCAATCAATAACTGAAAATTTTAAATTATTAAATTTGAGTGAGAAGATCTCTCCTTTGTTTTGCAATCCGACTCAAACCGGCTATTTCCTTCACAAAATTTGGACCTTGAATAATATTAGAGGATTTTCAAAATATTCGAAATAATCGAATAATAAATTTTCATTTGATAATTTTAATTCACTAGTGATTTTATTTTAAACTAATACTTTTAGATTTTTAAACCGATTCCTTTTAATAAATTTATTTAACTAAAAATTAAATTTAATACAAAATTTCCTTTAATAAATATTTTTAGTGACTAAAATAATCAAATGGGTAAATTAAACGAGTTAATCACTATAGTTCATTATTTTAAAATAAACTAGTGGGTTTAAAATATGTATATGTATATTTGCTTTATTTTTTATTTTCAAACTATTGATAATCAATATCCTTTTTAATCTATACATATATGTATTAATTCAAAACAACATCGTTTTGTACCTCAATATAAATCAAAATCCTGTCTGTATTTCCCTTTTTTTATCTAGTACATAAAAAAGTAACAAAGTAAAATAAAAATACCTTGCTGTTTTCAACAAGTCACCAGACCACGCAATTTCGTCTCCGTGCACCTCGACTCTCGTGCGACTTGACTGCCACGTCTTCGCCTTCTCTCTACATACGTGAATGCGCCGCTACCACCCAAGGAACTACCGAGCATCGCGACTCCCAATTCCAAAGAGTTTGCATGAAATCGAGCTACCGTCTTCGCCTTGTGAGCGTCGCGCCTGTGCTTCCCCCCATCACCATCGCGACGCTCGAATGCGCGAAACCATTCAACAGCAAAACCCAAGCCCCCTCGCCGAAGTCGTCGCAATCCCCTCGAGTTGAAACCCTATTGCCTTGTCGTCCAGGCCGCGTCGCGCCTTCGAGCGCGCGACTTGATTCCACGATTAAGTTGTAATCGAATTGATTTCGTGGATTTCGGAATACACGGGGAGCGCGGCCATTAAATCTCGTTTTGAAGTTTTGCAATTTTTTTTTTCTTTGCCTGTGATTTAATCTCAAACGAAAGAGGGGAAAAAGGGTCTTCGGCCACTGATTTATTTTCTTTTCTAAATTTTGATTTTGAAATGTTCGGCTGTGAAAACGGTAAAGAAGAAGGAGAAACACGATAATGTTGGCTTGTACGAGTGGAGAAAGCGATTTGATGGCAAGAGTTTCGATTTGAAAGAAAGGTAGCGATATGTTGGGCTATAGGGGAATATATATATATATATATATATATATATTTAAATTAAATTCAAATTCAAAACGTCTCGATTGCGCGGCTTAAATTTGCGAACTCCTATCGAGGCGTGCCGCTAGGCGTTTATAATGTTATACCCCTATTACGAACGCAATGGAAAAGGTTCCGAGTCCTAATTCGATCATATGGAGAAGATAGCTTTTTGAACTCATCTATTAAATTAAATTTCGATTTAATTTTCAACGCGTTTTCTTATCGTTCGGCCAAACGACAACTCCAAACATCACGAAAATTGAAACCCGATAATAATGCAATATTACGGACCAATGGAACTGGTTTCGATGAATTCCGAGACTGTGCCTCGGAATGCTATTTTTAAATATCGATTTAAACGATATAAATTTAAAACTGGACAAATTACTTTCAAATCAAATTCTGAAGCTTCTATTATCTTTAGTATCATCAATATAAATTTTCTAAGTCTTAAAAATATTTTAAATCAGCTTAAAACCGAAGATTCAAAATTTTACCCAACTTCAATAAATTAAATTCAATAATTAAATTGCCAAATTCATATTTATATTCGAAATTCAAGCTAAACCATCATTCAAATATTTAAAATTAATTAAATATTCCCAATTTCAAATGTTAAAAATTCCGGGTCGTCACATCCTTACCACCTTAAAAGAATTTCGTCCCGAAATTACAAGTTAAGAAGAATGATCCTTAACCCATTTGCTATCTTTCCAAAGCCAAATAGTTTTATTAGCTTGCCAACAAATCTTTTCATTAAAGACCACCATTTCAACTAACTTTCCAAATTAAACCATAAGTTTCCAAACAACCTTGTTTACTTAACCAATTCAAATTTGAATTTAAATTCAAATTTCAAACTTTCAAAAATTTCCAAAATTTTTCTAACTCCCTAAATTTTCGAAAAATTTCGCCAGCGTCTCCTTTGCGCGGCAAGCTCAGTACGACTACAAAATGGCACCACAGGCCCTCAAATCCCAAAAGAAAACAAAAGGCCAAGTGGTTAGACAAGAAAATCACCAAATTTCATACTGAAATTTAAATACGTACCTTTTTGTCGAGCAATTTCAAATTTATCTTCGAAATCAAAATCCCAATTCCATTTCCTTTAATACACCTGCATATCTTGATGTCCATAATATCCAATTACAACATTCAAATATAATTTTGCATATTTCATTACAAAATTTTCAATATATGGTTCTTATACCAATTTTAATTCACTATTGAATTTATATATCCATTTTCATTCAATCTTGCATTTTCAATTTCTTTTGAATTCAATTTACACTTCAATTCTATTTGGATTCAATTTATCTTCAACTCTTAATATTGAATTTTATCAATTATCTTTCATTCACAACTGCACTATTTTAAATCAGTTTCATTTACTAATTTACTTCAATTTCCAATTTGAAATCGTTTGTCGCTAATAATTTTTTTTCTATCTCCCAAAGTTTTCGGAAAATTTTGACAGAGTCCCCTTTGTACTGAGGAGCTTTTGCAATTTGACAAAAGATGTAAATATATACATCGACTCACCCGGTCGGAAAAATAATAGTTCATATTTCCTATTGTTTTTATTGCGTAGGCGTACCTTATTTAGCATTTTTAAGCAAGCGGCTTATTTAGTTAGCATTTTAGCGCGACCAAATCCAGCCAAACGGCCCCCCTGTACCTGTACTTACTCAATTTAAACACGTAAGTGGCATATATAGGAAATTCATTTACATTTCACTCATTTTCAATAGTAAACACACAGTTTTCACAAGCAAAATATTCAAAATTGTTTCCATTAGCGATTTATATGGTTTCGATACAATTTTAGTTGCTTACAACTAAATCTCACATCATTTCCATTCAATTTCAATGGTTCACAACACATTTTCTTTCATTCAATTCACTTTTAACCGAAACAAACTCATATCCATTTCAATTAATCCAAAAATCAATTTTATCGGCTTTCCTTAACTCATAGAATTTTATACAATCACGTTTACGTTAAACAACAACAATTTCTATGCAAATTCGACGATATTCACTAAATAGAATATCCAATCTAGTTTATAACTAATTTAAATTGATACCAACTAAATTTACTCTTTATTCTATTTCATTTCCAATTGATTCCGTTCAATTCATTTTGCATTCCATACAACTTGACAACAACCATTTCACAATTTTACTTAAGTCGAGCTTTTATCCAATATTTACTTAAGTTACTTTTATTCAAAACTCAAGTTCATTTTCCTTGTTAACAATTCCCAATTTTAAATCCTTGATTTGAATCTTCATTTATCAAATCCATTCCATCTACTAATTTAATTAAATTAGTTTTATTCACTTATCCATTTTTAATTTCAACTTTCCATTCTCGAATTCATTTTATCAATAACAAGGAAATTTTCAATTTATTTCTACTTGAATTTATCTGCAAATTCAAATCATTTTTATTTAACTCACAATTCAAGTTTTAATTTAACTAATTCAACTTTCCTATTTCATGAATTAATTGATTATCATATTAGTTTACTTGGATTCAATCCATTTTATTTTTATTTTTCCAAAGTTGGATTTTTTTTTTAATTCAACTTGATCCTAATCAAATCTCGTTCCATTTCCAATTCCAATTCATTTACTCACAAATTTTAACTCATTTGTTTATTCACAAATTTATTCCACACTTACCTTTATTTATCCCTTTTCAATTTGAATCTTATTCCAATCAAATTTCAAATATTTTTTATGAGTTACCAAAATTATTTAGATATCGTAACATTTTAAAGATTTCTATAGTCTTTTCACCTTTTCCAAAACCATTATTGAAAACAATTCAAATTTCCCATTGAATTTCAAAACCAAATCCAAATTTTCCAAACAACTTCCATCTAAAACAATTTGGCAGCAATTACTCTTTTGGAAACATGAAAATGAACACTGATGATGTCGCGATCATCACCGACATTAATTTCCAGAGACTGAAAAGAGTTTAGAGCTTTTATCCCTCCAAAAACATTTTTCCAGACCCTTGAAAACTATTTTCAATTCCAAAAGGAATTTAATTTCCAAACTTCTCGAATTTCAAATATTTTCAAGAACATTTCCAAATATTTCTATGGAATTCTATTTCAAATTATAAACCTCATTTACAATTTATATTTACAAATCCCATTTGAATTTTTTTTCTTAGCTTTTGGTTTTGATTTCAATTCTTATTCAATAATCAATGATAATAGTTTAATATTATCAATTCCTAACATCCAAGCAACCATATACTATATAATTTATGGAAAATTATTATTTTCATATACAAAATAGTTTTGTGTAAAATTATTTCAATTACCCTATTATAAAACAATACTATGGCGGTTTATCTTGTTTAAGAGTTTAGAACCCCCTATCGATACAGTTGGCCAAACTGCACCGACCAGAATCTATAAACAATCAACCGATAAGTCAACACAATATAAAATAATTTTATATTCACTAACAAATACGCGCTCATATCTGTTATTACACCCAAACTCATTCTAGTGTACCACTGACACTATCTCTAATGAGTAACACCCAACAGAGCCAAGGTTATCGCTTAACCAAATGCTCTGATACCAAAAATGTATTGACCCAATTTTTCAACGCCTGAAAGTCGACATCAATACGTCCGCTGTATCGAATGCTGGAAAACCGAACCGTTAGGGTTTAAAGAAGAAGAGGTAGAAGAAGAAGAAGAAACAATAACAGAATCTCACATATCGCAGCTGAACAAATATAATAGACAAATGAATATCTTTAAAACAAATAACTATATCAGTTATTACATTACATCACATTTCATTATCAGAGTGTACAACAACAAACAACAGAAAGAAATATTACATATATAAGTGATACGCCTCACCATCCAGCTCTAACTCTGGATTCCACAGCAACTTCTTGACTTTGCTCCCGAATAATGATAACCTGACTCTAGGCTGCCCGTGTGGAAAATTATTGGCACCCAGAGTTTAGAAAGGGAACAATAAACTCTAAGTCAGTCGTGGGACTGGCGTGAGATCTTAAAAACAGTTATTTTCACAAAGAAAATAAAAGAAATCCTCTATGCTTTTGGAAAATGAAACTATCATAAGGCCTCCCAGCACACACATAATGCAATTGCACACAAGGGGGAGATTTCTCCTTATGATAGTCAAATATGCTTACTACGCAAATTTCTTCTTTTATATTATTATTAGTGCATAGCGGAAATCACTTCGAAAGTATAATATTAATCTTAGCCAGCATAGGTACCATTATATTATGCCAGCAATAGCTACCATTTTAAGTGGCAGATTCTACAACTAAAACCGTACAAGGCGCGTATTGTTTTTTTGGATTTCCAACAAATGGTCAGGCTAAGGAACTTCCTACTGCCACATGGGTACGCCTCTGGAGGGACGTCCTGAGAACTTAACCAGCTCTCTACCAATGCAAGGCCGGGTTACCTCTGTAACTAGGTAACTACTACACGAGTATGTCATCCCCCAGGTCCTTTGGGACCTTTATCCGAGGATCCTCTATACCAACAACCACAAAGAAAAGTATTTCAAGTAACCACAAAGGTTAAATATCAGGGCTCCATACCTGACACCACCCTTTTCCAGAAGGAAATGACATACCCTAAAGGACGCGACCCTCATAACCTTGCCACATCTTTCCTGTTACGACCATTTCCGGGTTGTGAGGTCCGATGAGGTCTCGTCCACAAAGCTACACTTTTCACAAAGTCATGCCTTGATCAACAATTGATCAGCAGCACTTCGTATGCCATGTTACCAAATTGGGAATATATCACTAGTAACCATCAACTACATAACCTCTGAGCTCGTACGTCTCAGAGAAGGGTGTTAAGCTAAGAGAATAAATTCTCCACCACCAACAAAAATGTATTTGATAGAAACCAGCTTTATATCTCAAAGTGTAACGTCGGACACACATCCATTCAAGTCCGTTCCGGGATCGAGTGGAACCGAAGGCACTTCAAAGAAGCCCTTGCAAATCCGGATATTCACAAATCATGTCCGGAATTCCCATCACAAAGGATGATAAAATCTCTATACCGGAGCAACCCGGTGCAGAGACATTCGGTAGGTAATCCTTTCGTTTTTGAAAATACCCGGTCTTCAACACCATCTTCAAATGCAATCCCATTTCGTCGTATCGTTATTCGGAATGGGTTTTATGACACAAGGTCCTCTCCCGGCTAATCCGAATAACGAGCGCTTATTTTTAAAAATAAGTGTTCATTCAGATTTCAAACAAATTACAACAATTTTCACTTCGATCTTTTTAAATAAAAGACATATCACAAATCATAAAGGTTCGATGTGGTTTTCGGATATCCACTTGGAATTCGACTCCCGGTTGCGTCGAAATTCAAATGCCATTAAAAAGGCCAATATTGACAGTCGGTTATTTAACTATCAATAAATATTCACAACAAACACCAAGATTTAAATAATTTTACCAATTATTTATTTCCAAATATCTTTGCAAGATATATTTCACACTTCAACCATTTGAAAACAAATTTCAAATTACTTTCCACACTTCAATACTTTGAAAACAAATTTCAAATCACTTTTCCTTACGTGGAAAACATTTGCAAATATTTATTTGTTTCCACTGAAAATCTCCAAGTTCAAATGCTTTAAAATAATTTAAATTACTTATCCAAACTTATATACTTGGAATATTCAGAATAGAACTATTTTAAAACACTTTGTCTAAACATTAGTTATGAAGATATTATATTAAAATCTCATGTAAAATTCAAGTCCAAACTAATTTAAAAATAAAATTAGTAGATAGGATATAACTATTTAAATAATCATTTCCTAAACTAATATCAATTTTTTAATCTTTAAAATAATCATTTCTATAAGTGATTAAATAAATCAATGCTTAAAGATTTAAAACAATTTAAAAAAAAAAATTCTCGAACAATAATTTTTTTCTCAAACAATTTCTTGAACTTTTAACTTATACTTCAAAAATTACTCTAAAAATATACTCGGCTTTCCAGGGAAGAATTCTCTTTTCGTTTATATTAATTAATAAATCTTTCGATTTATTTTAATTTACATTCCAAATGGGTAAATTCCTTTTTACACCTTTACAAATAAACCAACATTTTTTTTAAAGTCAAAATTCCCTTTCCTTTATAAAATTCTCATTCTGAATTTAAATTCCTAAATATCCACTGATATATGATTTTTAAATCGATTTCAGAAATCGTATATAAACACCAAATCAATTTCCAATTTGATTTCTAAATTAATTTACTACAAATTTTCCACTGAATTTCAAAAATCAAATTTTATTTATTTCTGGTATCCTACGATACCAAAAATATATTTGGCTAAATTATAGCCTTCGACAATTTTAATCACAATAGTCACACACAGATTATAAATAAGCAACACACAATATTGAAAGAATCCATTTGGATCCCTCCAACCTGTTTCCCTGCATCCACAGACGTTGGCACAACAATTAAATACCCATTCCACTTCGAGGTGGAATATCGCGGCATATGAGATTTATAAAATATCATCTGCTATTGTGCGGCGCAATAGGGTCTACTTAAATACAACTGATAATAAATTATCATCCAAGCACACAATCAACAATTAAATTTAACTACCACAATTCAATCATCAATCAATAACCGAAAATTTTAAATTATTTAATTTGAGTGAGGAGATCTCACCTTTGTTTTGCAATCCCACTCAAACCGGCTATTTCCTTCACAAAATTTGGACCTTGAATAATATTAGAGGATTTTAATAATATTCGAAATAATCGAATAATAAATTTTCATTTGATAATTTTAATTCACTAGTGATTTTATTTTAAACTAATACTTCTAGAATTTTAAACCGATTCCTTTAATAAATTTATTTAACTAAAATTTAAATTTAAAACAAAATTTCCTTTAATAAATATTTTTAGTGACTAAAATAATTAAATGGATAAATTAAACGAGATAATCACTATACTTTATTATTTTAAAATAAACTAGTGGGTTTAAAATATATATATGTATATTTGCTTTATTTTTCATTTTCAAACTGTTGATAATCAATATCCTTTTTAATCTATACATATATGTATTAATTCAAAACAGCATCGTTTTGTACCTCGATGTAAATCAAAATCCTATGTGTATTTCCCTTTTTTTAATATGTACATAAAAAAGTAACAAAGTAAAATAAAAATACCTTACTGTTTTCAAAAAGTCGCCAGACCACACAATTTCGTCTCCGTGCACCTCGACTCTCGTGCGACTTGACTGCCACGTCTTCGCCTTCTCTCTACATACGTGAATGCGCCGCTACCACCCAAGGAACTGCCGAGCATCGCGACTCCCAATTCCAAAGAATTTGCACGAAATCGAGCTACCGCCTTCGCCTTGCGAGCGCTGCGCCTGTGCTTCTCCCATCACCATCGTGACGCTCGAATTCGCGAAACCATTCAACAGCAAAACCCTAGCCCCCTCGCCGAAGTCGCCGCAATCCCTTGAGTTGAAACCCTATTGCCTTGTCGTCCAGGCCGCGTCGCGCCTTCGAGCGCACGACTTGATTCGACGATTAAGTCATAATCGAATTGATTTCGTTTATTTCGGAATACACGGGGAGCGTGGCCATTAAAACTCGTTTTGAAGTTTTGCAAATTATTTTTTCTTTGCCTGCGATTTAATCTCAAACGAAAGAGGGGAAAAAGGGGCTTTGGCTATTGATTTATTTTCTTTTCGGAATTTTGATTTTGAAATGTTCGGCTGTGAAAACATTAAAGAAGAAGGAGAAACACGATAATGTTGGCTTGTACAAGTGGAGACAGCGATTTGAAGGCTAGAGTTTCGATTTAAAAGAAAGGCAGCGATATGTTGGGCTGTAGGGGAATATATATATATATATATATATATATATATATATATATATATATATATATTAAATTCAAATTCAAACTGTCTCGATTGCGTGGCTTAAATTTGCGAACTCCTATCGAGGCATGCCGCTGGGCGTTTATAATGTTATACCTTTATTACGAACGCAATGGAAAAGTTTCCGAGTCCTAATTCGATCGTATGGAGAAGATAGCTTTTTGAACCCAGCTATTAAATTAAATTTCGGTTTAATTTTCAACGTGTTTGCTTATCATACGGCCAAAAGACAACTCCAAACGTCACAAAAATTAAAATCCAATAATAATGCAATATTACGGATCCAATGGAACTGGTTTCGTTGAATTCCGAGACTGTGCCTCGAAAGGCTATTTTTAAATATCGATTTAAACGATATAAATTCAAAACTGGACAAATCACTTACAAATCAAATTCTGAAGCATCTATTATCTTCAGTATCATCAATATAAATTTTCGAAGTCTTAAAAATATTTTAAATCAGCTTAAAACTGAAGATTCAAAATTTTACCCAACTTCAATAAATTAAATTCAATAATTAAATTGTCAAATTCATATTTATATTCGAAATTCAAGCTAAACCATCATTCAAATATTTAAAGTTAATTAAATATTCCCAATTTCAAATGTTAAAAATTCTGGGTCGTCACATGATATAATCTCAAATCCATCTCTTAGTTTTCCAAGTACAGTCTCTATCATCGTCACTCCACTAAACTCTAACTAATCTAAATGTCTTGCTCCTAAGCTTCTTCTCATCTCTCGCGACTATATGAATAGGCTTTCTAACTATAGTCATATCCGACTCCACTACTAAGTCATATAACACTATCGATGTAATAGTGGTCTCTGTATCTTGAATACACTTCCTTAGATGAGAAACATGAAAAATACTGTGGACCTCTGCCAAACTGCTCGGTAACTCTACACTATATGTGAGTTTTCGGATTCTCTCTACAATAGGAAATGGTCCAACGAATCTTGGTGCCAACTTCCCTGATTTCCCAAACCTGATCACTCCTTTCATTGGTGATACCTAGATGAAAACCTAATCCCCAACCGAGAACTCCAAGTCTTTCCTTCATTTGTCCGCATAACTTTTCTGCCAAGACCGAGCTTCCTTCATCCTAGGTCGAATGATCTTAATCTTTTCTACGGCTTCTCTAACCAAATCTGGACCAAGAACCAACCTATCCCCGGTCTCTAACCAACATACGGGAGATTTGCGTGGTCTTCCATACAAAGCTTCAGACGGTACCATCCCTATACTAGCCTGATAACTGTTGTTATACGAAAACTCGACTAAGCGTAAATGGTCTTCCCATGATCTCCCGAAATCTAGCACACAAGCTCTTAACGAATCTTCCAAGACTTTGTTAACTTTCTCCATTTGCCCATTGATCTATGGATGGTAAGCGGTACTCATCTTGAGCTTGGTTCCTAGACTCTTCCAGAATTCACTAGTGAATAAGGAATCTCTATCACTTACTATGTTAATAGGAATGTCATGTAGTCTAACAACATTCTTTACAAACAACTTCGCTAAAACAGGTGCCGTCCTAGTTTACTTAACTAGGATGAAATGGGCGCTTTTGGTCAACCTGTCCACCATAACCCATATACTGTCATTCCCTCTGTTTGACATAGGTAACCATCAATAAAATCCATAGAAATAGAATCCCACTTCCATACCGGTACATCTAAAGACTGAAGTAACCCACTTGGTTTCTGATGTTCGGCTTTTACCTTTGACAGTTCAAACACTGCTTTACCCATAAGCTTACATCCCTCTTCATGCCTTCCCAGAAGAAACTCTTTTTCATGCCCTGATTCATCTTATTTCCTCCCGTATGAATAGTGAACTTCGAACGATGGCATTCCCTAAAACTTCTTTCCTAATGCTTCCCACATTCGGAATACACAATCTCCATTTCTTCTTTAACCATCAATTCTGGTCAAGACTAAAATCTTTTAAGTCATCGTTCTCTTTTCCATCTCTTAACTTTTTAATCCGTTTGACTATCACTAGATCCTTTATTTTCTTAGAAGCAATCCTTTCGATCATCATATATCGAACTTTTAAACAAGAAAGCATAGCAATTTTTGTACTAGACCCACCCTGAGATCTCCACTATACTCTACAATGTCGTCAGTACTCCCAAATCTTTCCACTCTGCGAACATCGCCAACATTGCATTCTGCTGCTTCCTACTACACGCATCTGCAACTTTGTTGCCTTTTCTTGGTGTGTACTCAATACCAAAATCATAAATACTTCAGCGACTTACGATCCATATACAACATCTTCTGATCGTTTCCCATGTTCAGATCAAATACAATTATTACATAAATACGCCAAGAGCGACATATGAAGATTCTTTCTTGGTTGATCAGAGTACTAGAAAGTCATATCTGACCTAATACAACACAGTGGAATAAATTAAAATAAAACATTAACTCCTAAATAGCTATCTGTCAGCAACCTGTTCATCTCCAGAAGCTTTTTTCGCCAACCTACTAAGACCTGAAAACTCAAATTCTCAATCTACTCAAGTCAATTGTTGAGCACCCGAGAGTTAAAGTTGAAAAATATAAACTTCGAGTCAGACATAAAGCCTAATGTGAATAATATTATACATCTCATTTATTCGATATTAAGTGAGAGCACGCCGCTTAGCAGAATGGGTTTCCCCTCACTAATATCTCTTTAAAACATATCTATTTGCAAATCATAATCCTACAACCAAATTGGTTAATCAAACTGATTATATCAATAATAGTAATATCATATATGCTAAAAATGGGTATTTACTAGACCAGCTGTCCAAAACCAATGTAGTTTCGTTTGGCTAACTGCTAACCTTTGGTTGACTGGGGCCTGTAAAACAATATAATAAATATGATCTAACAACTGTTAGATAAGTTTTTCGAGACATTCTGTCCCAAACTTACTTCTTTAAGGGTCTCGTGATCCTAATGGTCTTGCGGGCTCACCAAGAACCATTTTCTTCTATGTATATATATATTCCTTTCTGTGCGTAACCATCATTTAATCTACCTATGACTAAGCCCTACACACTGGAATTTTGGACTAAAATTAGCTTGGGGCTAAAGCTAATTTATAGGGCGCGACCCTGCACCAGTCCCATCCGGTCTTTTAATATCTAACTTTTTTCTTAGGGTTAACTAACCTTTAAATTTTCCTTGAAAACCTTTTCAAAATGATTTAAACCTTTAAATCATACATATATAAGGAAAATAAGCTCTTTGCTTTACTCTAAGCTATTTGTCATGTTATATATACTTTACCCAAAATAATGTTGATGAAATATAATATGGATTAACTATCCCTCCAAAATAAGTCAAAACCCCTTTTAATTTAAAACACTTAGGCTATATTACCTAGGTAGATCATTCGAAACCTTTGTTTAAAATCTTTAAACAACCCATTCAAAACCATTGAAAGTACTCCTTTCGTAACTATTGGTTTCAAAAACATTAGAAGCATCTCTTTCGAAAGCTTTATAAACCTTGGACATCCTATTTTTAAAACATCAAACTTTCCTTTCAAAAGCAGTTGAAAAGCTTCCATTTAAAATACTTTAAGTACCTTTCGAAACCATTAGGGAGCCTTCCCTTCGAAATCATAGTTTATATCTTTCGAAAATACTGGGGAACCTCCCATTCAAAACCTATTTTAGTTAGCTTTTGAAAGCATTAAAGTATGCTACTTAAAACAAACCTTTCGAAAGCATGGGGTTCAAGTAAAAGCTTATGGAACATAGTTTCCAAACCATTAAAACCATTTAAGTCGAAATCTTTGGGTTTATCTTTCAACGGAACTAAGGGTCATAAGACATCCAAGTCGAAAGTCCTCTTTCGAAAACATTTTACTACGTAAAGAAAGTAGATGGTTTCGACACAATCTCTTTCGAAGGCGTTGGAGTGTGAATTCTTTAATAAAATTGAAAGCATTCCTCCGAAACCATGTTTAAAGGCAAAGGCCTCAACGGGTCGAAAGGTTGAATAGCGACAATGTTGGTTTCGACACTGTCGGAAGCCAATTTAAAAACAAAGGTGGCAACCTGAGTCGAAATCTTATCGTTAAGCTAAGTAAGTCGAAAGCAAGCAAGCGCATTTCTTTGCAAAGCCAAAACATTATTTCAACCCGTTCGGAACCCCTGTTTCGACCCTATGCCTTCCACCTATTTCCAATCCACTACGTAACAAGTCTATGGTACCCTATGTATTGGTTTCGAGCTTAATGGAGGTGAAGGAACATGGTCGGAAGGTAGCTGCTGAATTCAGATTTATTTAATTAAAACATTCAAAAAATGCCCCTTCTCCTATTTTAAATATATAAAACATTTAAATCTCATACCTTAAATAATTTTATATACTTAACAAAACACTTAGGAAAATTCTCCAAAAATACCAGAATATATCTTTTAGTATGTTTTCTAACATATTTAAATTTCAGACTGAAAGCCATTATATCTTGGATGTAAATAATTTTAAACCCAGAATAATTTTTTCTTCACTAGAAAATTCATAATAAATCCAAATAATTCAGAAAACTATGAAACTTGAAACCCATTTTCAAAATAATATATCTGACCTCGGATTAAGTTCGTAAGTCATTTAGATGTCATAAACTAGGTTTTCTATATCAATTCTCATCGTAAAATGCATACAAAATAGTTTTAAATCATCAACAAGTATATACATATCCATTTATCATTCAAAGCATGGAAAAACATTCTGGATTATAGGGTGGAGTAATCTAAGAGATAATCCTATTATCTTTTAGATTTTATTGGAAATCCTATCCAACATACAACCTATTTGGTTTTCTTCGACATTTTTGTACTCGATAAATTTCTCATAGACATCAGATTTATTCTTCATAAGATACACATATTCTAGTCTTGAGAAAGCATTAATGAAGGTAACAAAGTATTAAATATTATCTTTGGTAATTACAGGCATCGGGCCACATACATCACTATATATAGACCCTAAGAGTTCATCAACTCTTTTTGATTGCTCCAACTGAAGGGATGCTTGGTCATTTTACCTTTGAGACATGAATCGTGCGTGTCAAATGATTTTAAACCAATTGAAGACGAAAAACCTTCGATTTTCAATTTGCATAGTCATTTTTCACTAATATGACATAGCCTACAATGCTAAAGATAACTATTATTTATACTGTTAGAAGAATTATTCACAAAAAACACATAATTAGTATTAATCGCATAAATGACATTTTTGGGAATATCATTATAGACTTTATTTTCATCCAACATTATTTGCACAATGAAATATATATCCAGTCTAAGACAATTAGGAAATAGAAATAATCTCACAAATAATGTCTTTTGTAGAAATTATTTAATACTAATACTACTCCACTAGGCAAAATTAAGTGACAGTCTTATACCGTCATTGCCTCTACAATAGATCCATCGGCGACTTGGAGTCTCATCACTTTTTTGCTATGCGATGCTAGTTCCTAAGACCCTACAACGAATTACAAATACGAATATCAAATCCAGTAGCTAAGACTCAAGATACTTTATTCATTAAAAAATAATTTTGAATCATAAATGTACCTGATGGAGCCACATAACCGTTCTGCTTCTTTTCTCTAACAATCTTCAAGTAGTTAGGAGGACAACTTTTCTAGTGACCTTTCTTGTGCTAGTTGTGACATTCATCCTTGCTATCGGTCTTCTTACTTTTCTTTTTCATACCTTCTTTTTTCAGTTCTTTGAACTCTTCAAAGATGACGCACTATCGTATACCATAAGTACTATCCCATGTTCCTTAGGTTGATACTCAGTCAACCTCAAAATATTAAGGAGCACCATGAGATTCACATTCAATTGGTTTATGTTAATTCAGTATGAACGGTTCATCCTAAGAAGTAAGATAACAAAGGAACAAATTAACTTGCAATTCGTTGCTTATCTATTCGTCCAACCGTGAAAGCCTATTAATATAGTTCTTCATCATTGGCATATAATCGTGCACTTTCCATTCTTTGGTCATTTTGGTATTAAACAGCTTCTTCATGAGCTCATACATAGTGGAACATGACTGTTCACCAAAAAGAGCGATGAGATTATCAAATATCTCATGGACAGATACATCTTTGTGCTACCTGTGTAACGGTTTATTTAACGTAGACAGTATGAAAACTTGGACGATCTCTAGGTTTGACACCCATTTCTCATAAGTTATTCGTAGTTTGGGTCTACATCATCGACGGGTTGTTCTTTAGGTTCGCATGTAATAGCATTCCAAATGTGCTTGTATGTTAATGCTATTTTAATTGCTCTTAACCAATCATTATAGTTAGGTCCGGTAAGCTTGTTGTTTAAAAAAAACATTTGGAATTGTCAGTTTCTACAAGTTTAAGTGGTAGATTATTAGGACAAATCATATTATATGTTCTTATAATATCAGTAAGGTTAAACTTTATGTTTCATAATATAATATGCTACTAGTATTTTATGTTTCGTCACATAGTAAGTCGAAACATAGAAGTCTTTCGACTTCACTGCTAGGTATTAGGACTCGTCCGTCTTAGAATTCTAGCCTATAGTTTGCTTAGTAATTCGTAGCTCCATAGACGATGAATAAATCCTTATTAATTGTATCATATTTAACTCCTAACCCGTTAGTGCCTTGTCCTAATTTCACTTCGTCCTTAAGTTTGCTCAACAACTAAGGAGTATGCCTTATATATATGTATATATATATGTGTGTGTATATATATGTAACATAGGACAACATTATGTAGAAGATTAATAATCTTTAACATATTATACCGAGTGATACTAACTTATGAAATAATGTGATTCTTATGATATACTCTCCCCACCGAAGTGTTAGACACATTAAAATTCACGGTACCGTACATTTTTGTATAGTTATTCCTTAAGTCTATTTGGGCTTCTTTAAAGTTTTACATTTAATTTATACATTTATATTATATAAGTTTTATTATTATATAACATTTATATTTTATATTTTTTTGGCATGGCATTTATATTTTATATTACTTATAAATAATATTATTTATAATATTATATTTTTTAAATCTTGTTTAATTAATTAACATTTTAATTAATTTTATATTATCTTAGTATAACATTTATATTCAATATTTATAATATGCTATAACTTTTATAGTATTACACATATACCATATATACGTGTACATTATTTAATTAATTAACCTTTTAATTAATTAATTTAATTGATCTATTTTAATTAAATTATATCAATTTCAAAATTCATATTGTATATACTCATGTATACTTATGTTATTTTAAACGTTTTCAAACAACATAACATATATTTTAATATATAATACATGTGCACATCTACTAATTAATTAAAATATTTCATTATTTTATTTTATTTATTAATCTTCTTAATAAATTTTATAATTTTGAAATTAATATAATTATATATATATATATATTCAAATATTTGAAAATTTAATAATATTATAAATGTTATAATATATTTATATCTTACTTTAAATTTAACTTTTAAATTTAAAATATAATATTTTCAATTTCCAAACAATTTTGAAAATTAACACAATGCCCAATTCTTATTCGGGCCTTTTCTATTAGGGACAACCATTGAGCTGTGAGATTAATAGTTAACCCTAACATGGATGATTTAGACCGCATAGGCTATTGGGCTCGGTACCATTTTGGAGGTCAACCTCCGACATAAGTTACGGGTGAATTTCGAAAAAATCCCTCGTTGAGTCTTTATTGGGCCTATGAAGTTTAATTTATTAGAATATTTCTAAATTTTGAATGAAATAAAATCTTTTAGTTTATTTAAATTTATAAAATGATGTTGTATTATTTAATTTTATGTTATATTAAATATATATGTGTATCACATACACATATATAAGTGCATGCATGTGTAACACATCAATCCGTACAAGGTATAGCATACCCGTATGTATGTAGATGCTGGGATTTACATTGCAAGGACACGTTAGCTCTTCCAATACGTAAATGTATTATCCAAATGTATGTATACACACACACACTTTTGCTTCTATAATTAAATGCATAAATATATGCACATATATGTATATTAAAATTTATTTATTTATAAATTTGTACAAATATATAAATATTTATATATGAAAATAAATATATTATATTAATAAAATGTGTATATATATTAATTACTGCATAATATGTTGATAATATTTATAATATAATAAATTAATTAATTCGTTCTAATTTCGACAATAATACTGATACAAAAATATAAATTATACATACATACATTTATATATATATATATATATATATATATATATAAATGAATATGTTAAATAGTTATATACAAGTATGTATAATATTTATATATATATATATATATATATTAATGCAAATAAAATTATAAAATATTTTTTATTTAAATATATTTTTTGAACCTGTCCGGCGCATAGACCAATTTTTTTATTTTTAAAATTTTAAATATATATCTATATATTAATAAAAGAGTATAAAATTATTTGAAATAAAAAATTATTATTTTTTGAAACTAAATTTACATTTAAAATTTCCAACAAATTTTTCACAAAAATTTAATAAATAACTTAGAATTTAAAACAACTTAAAATTCAATTTTAAATTATCTGTTTTCAAACTAAATATTAAAAAAATGTTTTTTTAATTTTCTGCTATGAGCTTATATACATCGATAGAATTTTATAAAACATAAAGTATATTTTGTAATAGATATATGAATTTTTCTAATTATTTACGGATTTTCTGTTAAATACATTTTAATTAAGCATATAATTATAACACTCTATAAAAAATATAACAAAAAGAAAAATACCTTTATTACAAACAAGATTTGACTGCAAAGTTAATTATAAACGATAGAATTTCCCCAAGGGCATATCCATAACTCTATCAATGCACACAAATTTATAAATCCAATTTCAAAATAATAATAAATAATAAAATTCAAATATATTTAGAAATTTGTTTTGAATAATTCAGTATATTTGAAGATAAAAAGAAATATTTTAATACAAGATTTGAATTAGAAAAATCAAATTCATATCTATAAATTTTAAATAAAATATCTATTTTTGAATTTTGAATTTAAAATACATAATGTCTATATATATATAACTTTTTATATTCGAAAATTATATGTATAAATACACACACAGAAATATACTAATATTTTATTTATAAAATTAAATCTATTTATAAATTTAGCATTATAAATATTAAAATACATAATATATGTGTGTGTTTGGCCATAAATTTAATATTTTTTATATAATATCAGTACAGATTTTTTTTAATAATGTGTATATATATATTTAAAATAGTTTAAAAATATACATATCAGTTCTTAATTTTGCAGAAGTATATTTTACCAAAATTAAATTCTTTTAAAGCCGAAATTATATAAGTTTAAACATTAGTTTTTAAACAATATATATAATTTACAAAGTTATGTATTTAATATGTTCTAAAATAGTTTTAGCATATTTACAAATATTTTTAAAATCCTAAAATATTATATATACACATATATTTTATATATATTATACCCAAATTATATTAATATAGAGATGAAGTCGTATGTTTTTTTAACCATTTGCATACACATTACATTGGTGATAAAAGGTATATATAAATACAAAATTACCATACTGAAAATGCTTACCACGAACCAAGAATGGAAATGTTCCGATGCAATTTAGAAGCATATCCTTTCTAAGAAAGACTGTAACAACATGCACTCTAGTGGCTTGAATTTTTGCTAAATTGAAAACCCAAGTCCACTAAAGTACGTATCGTCTGTTTGATATCCTGAAAATAAAAAATAAATGCATATTAGAGCACTGTCGATATAAACTCACAGCGGAATACTAAAGTATGATAAACATATAGTTACTGACCAAATTTACACTTCCAATATTTAGTACCTTTGTCAGTGTCGAGCATGTATTAAGAAACCTATCCTTCTACCATTCCCACTTTGCACAAGTACTTGTCCATCTAAAGCCATCATGTGGGTTTTATACATAACATTAATTTATGTTGATTGTCTTACATTACATGTTGCGTCTTTTAATTTTTACTTAATTCCACGTCGCGTGCGATACGCCCCACCTACCTGAAGTAGGTTATAATTACTTATACATACATACATACATACATACATATATATATTTATGCAAGTATGTATGTGTGTGTGTATATATATATATATATATATATATATATATAAGTACTACAGTCCCTCATTGGACCTAGATACTATCCCCACTAGTATCTCTCTATCAGCACTCCGTTTCGATCCATTGCCTTCGTCCTATCACGAGTCGCGCATATCGGGGGACTATTATAGTGGCTAATATTGGATTTTCAAATATTTTGCCGTACTCTATCTCTGTTTGGGGATTTGTTACTTCTCTGCTTCCTATTTAAAGATCTTATATTTAAATGCATTGGAACTGCTTTACCCTTTAAAAGTAATTTTTAATGTAACGACCCGCTCTTTCGACCCTCAGACGTACACATTAATACATCCATGGTATTCACATGACGAGCATCCAGGTGCCGAAAAGTCAGATTGTTGGGGAAAAGAAAGAAAAAGATAAAACATAATCTCACATCGTGACAAGTAATATATAACATATAACATATTTTTGCACAAAGAAACTATAATATACATACATCAATTAAAGTACACAAACAAATTATAGTCTATATAGTTATAGCAACCTGTCCTCACAAATGCTGTTAAATAAAAACAACCAATGCAATGGAAATAAAGTACATGGGTATACGACTTAGAGATCTCCATCTCATCTCTTGAAGCTACAAAATATGAAAACTATATTTGAAAATATATTCAGTTTGACCCCAACATTATAATAAAATAATATCCATATCAATTTGGTAAATAAGCATGAGAAACAAACCTTAAGTGGATTTTTGGTGTTATAAAAATCTTTCTAAACAAATGTATCTCGTAAGACTTCGCCACACATAAACACGCACGATTTTTTACCTTACGATAACCAAACCATTTATATTAGAAAATCTATTGATATTATAATAATGTATAAGAGTAAAAATACAAATAACCAAGTAGCTGTGTTGATCATGAGCATACGTCACAACAATAACAGGTATATAATCAAAAACCGCTAAAGAACGTTCGCTAATTTTGTCGGATTCCATAGAGGTGCCCTCGGTACTTTGAGAACAGTACTTTTGCACAAGGATCAAAGTTAGGCAACAATACATCTCTAATGATGTACAATAGGAAATACATAGCTAGCTATGCAAGGGAGAATGGATTGCTCCATGCATGCATAACAACTATAGGTAACACCAGAAAGGAGACGACTGCACCCTTATGGGTTAGCTAAACACCTGGCTATGCATGCTAACATTGGTTTTAGTCATTACTGCTGGTGAGACTACATCTAGCCTTGCAGCTTACGTACGATCACCAAAATAGATCTCGGAATAACATATGGATTCACATACCTCAATAGGTCTCGGAACCACTCATGGATTCCCATATCTTAACAAAGTTATCGGAATCACAAATGGATTCCCATACCCCAATGAGTCTTGGAATCACATTTGGATTCCAACATCTAAAATGGATCTCAAATTTCCTCCAAGCATAGAATCCGTATATGGTTTAGGAGTGGTTATGGTATCATGTCATCTCTTACAAGTACACTCCCTCGCTTACCGAATGTTCCCAAACCAATCGATCAATTTCTGGAATGCTCAATGCAGGTTCTTTTGGAATTAATCAGACAATACATAAGAAGGGGGATCACCCCTAACTTTATGTGGATGGATCTCCTTATTAATTTTCCTAGAAGAACAAAATGAGTTCAAACATAGTATTACACCATTGACGGTAACTGTACCATATAATCCATGTGTTTTTCCTAAATATTTTCAAAGTTAAAATCCTTTGGTGTTAGGTAGGGAATATTTTCATACCATTCAAATTAAGAAGGATTGCATAGGACAAGATTTGATAGTCGGTTATTTAGCTATCAAATAATCAAACATTCAACTAAGATTACATTTTTCATGGAAACCACCCAGCCTCTTAGATTGATCTTTCACCAATTCTCTTTCCAAAATATTTAACAAAATATTCATATGCTTATCTCATTGGAATAAGTATATTCACAAACCATTTTTTTCGAACTTGAAAAACCTTTTTCGCATACGCATAAAAATTTATAAGTATACTCACCAAACACATAGAAAGATTTTCTATTTCAAAATCATATTAAAATGATCAAACTCAAATGTCATCAATTGGAGGTATAAGTAACCCAAAACACCATTCCTTTCCATAAATCTTTTTTCTCTTATAAATATCTCCTTTATGAAACTCCAAATATATTTATAAAGGTTCTTTATAAATCTCCAATCTATTTATAAAACTTCTTTATACACAACCAATCTATTTATAAAACTTCTTTTTTATAAATCTCAAGAAACTCATTTATAAACTTCCCTTCCAAATCGCTAAACCATTTATAAATCTCTTTTCCAAAATCATTCAAAACCAAACTTATTCTCAAATTCCAAACTCTTACAATTTATAATCTCCTTTAAATAAATCCTTTTCATCAAAGAAATCCTTTTATAAACAGTTTATTATCTAATTATAATAAATAAAACTTTAACGTCATAAAGATTAATTTTAGACATTTTTAAATAATATAATAATAATAAGCAATAAAATATTTTAAATAATATAATCATTAATATTTAAAGGATTTTAAATAAATATAATAAAATAACTTTAAACAACTTTCGAAATATAATTAATTAACTTTCAAACAACATTTCTAATAAAATAATTAACTAGCTTTAAATAATCAATAATAAAATAATTTATTATCTTTAAATAGCATTAATAAGAAATTAATTATCTTTAAACAACATTAATAAGATAATTTATTTTTAAACGTTGTAAATATAATAATTAACTTCACTAAAGAAATAATTTTGCAGAACACTTTGTAAAATAAAATTTTAACAAAGTGCTTTGTTAAAATAATAATTAAAAAAAATTACTTCAAATTACAAAATTGAAATTAATTTAACTCCATAAGTTTCCAAACTTAGAAAGAGTTTAGCCATTACAATATTAACAAGCTACCATTAAATTCAGTTTAATTCCTAAGTTAAATTGTGGGTATTTACATAAGCAGACATATATGTAAACCAAATCCATAATTAACAATTAATTGTTAACATATCATTTATCCAATATTTATCAACTTACACTTAAATATATAATACCAGAATGAGAATTTATTCTGCTAAACAAATGTCATTCAAAACAAACTCTTCCATTTATTATAAGTCGGTGTTTAGTTGGCGAAATAGATAACACCATAGAAGCATGCTTAGATTAACTAGTTATTATTTAAACAACATAATTATATTAAATCAGTATTATTTTATCACTTTACACATTATCCATTCTGAAAAATGGTAATTTATCCAAACCAAACAACCATCAAATACAACATTCAAGCAGGCAATATATAATTTTTATCTACTATATATCATACTGATTAACCAAAAAGGTGAGATTAATTCATCCGAGTTCCAGTTATTACCGAAGCATTCTGGTTCCATCTAAAATCAAACAGCGTTCGATTCTAGCTTGAAATCCTATAAGCTTCAACCTTAGCCAAACCCAATTCTAAGACGTAGATAACGTTTCTACGAGTTTAAGCGACAGATCACGTACGAATTGGACCTTGTATGCAAAAATTATTGATTTTATAAGGTTTATGAATTAAATAATACAATTAAATCCTAATTACATCATAATTAATTTATTACCCTAGGCAAATCATTTTGATTCGTATGTAAAGCCCAGGTTGCACGATTTCAACTTAACACCCCTACTTCCATCGCTTGCCAATGCTTCCAATAATCGCCTCCGCCACCTCATCTCCACTTTAGGACTGTCTGTGTTTGCCACGTCTATTGACCCCTAACCCGCCTCCTAAGACGCCACCATTGCTCCGAACGAACGAAAAACATAGATAATGCTTTAACCCAGATCTATGCCACCATAATGATCCTCCAGCTAATCCAACCATCCAAGTTCTTCAACATGCCATGCCGAATGGCTTCCATTCTGGTGTCGAGGCTCGAAAATAGCTCTAGTGGCCGAAGTGAACTACAACCATTGGATTGAGGTTAATTATAATGGCGACTAGGGTTAAGTTTTTGGGTTTAGGAAAAAATAATGGGTTTGGACTTCCTTTTATAGATAATTCTACCCGACATTATCTACGCACCAAAATACATGAACTCCAATCGATGCATGCTCCTGGCGTTCCTAACCAAAAACCCTTATTCCAAACTCAGTGGAACTGTTATCGAGACCTAATTATACCATATATAGAAGTTGGCTTTTAAAATCAAATTATATTTGTTACTCGGCTACCTGACTCGTCTATGAGGCGATAGTTGTAGAGGAGATAGTTGGACCTAGATGGGATTCAAGCCAAGGAAGGATTGGAAGATTAAGGGATTGATGTGGCTTGATTGGGTCGGTATATATATGTTGTTCGGCATAAATATGTGGTTCAACATATATATGTGGTTCGGAAAATATGCGTGGTTCGGTATAAATATGTAGTTCGACATATATATATATGGTTCAGCAAATATGTGTGGTTCGACATAAATATATGGTTCGGAAAATATATGCGGTTCGGCATACATGACACTGGGTCCGCATGCTTGTGAAGTATCGGAATTGAAGATAGGTCAGTATTGGAGTATGGACATGGTGGTTCGGTATTAGATGATGGGTCGGTTGAGGTAGGATGGCTATGATCAAAGAACATATTGGGATCAACCATGGTATGTCCAAGGTGGTTCGGCCAAGGAGGATTGGCACAATTGATTCGACAATGATGGGTGACTGTGATGGGATCGGCCTTGGTGGGTCGCTTGGTATGGCACAGTCATATGTGGACCGGCCTTGATGGTTCAGTCGTATGTGGGTCGGCCTTAATGGTTCGGTCGTATGGGATCGGTTAGTATGGCTTTGGTTTCAAGATTGGAAGAGAGGATCGGCACAAGCATAAGCATGGATCACTCCAAGTCGTGATCCAAATTACTTCGAGCGTGCACGAGAGCTACAGTGTGTCAACATTCATAGATCCCAAGTTATCAATAGGAGATCGACAATAATGTGTCGGTCATGATGGTTCGAGATGCCTGGTTCGGTCTACCTAACTTATTAGCCATGGGCCGAGCTATCTTAGTCATAGGCCTGGACAGGTGAGCCAGCCTATCTTCGCCTATAAATAGAGGGGCAGGTGTCCAGTTTAGGGGACCTTTTTTCGAGAACTCTAGGGATACTCTACCTTTTTCTACACTCGCTTCTTTTCTGTTCAAACTTGTATTCAAGTCGTTTGTTTACGGATTGTATCTGCACTCAAGTGATTGGAAATGTAATAAAGATTCTATTCAAAGTGGACGTAGGCAATTATGCTGAACCACTATAAAATCGGTGTTCTTGTTTTTTTGTTCTTTTTGCATTCAACTGTGTTACTTCTCTGCTTTAATTTACTTTCTTCATTAATCTCTCTACACAATTCTATTCAAGGGTGTTATTAACCAATTTTGGTGCTAACATTTTGGCACTTTCACTGAGAACGTTCATTCTCAGGCTGTTGGGATCTACTTTGTTGCTACTGGATTGAGGAAATCCCCCGAAGGAGGTCAAAGTTCATTCTCAAGAGTTTATAGATTCTACTTAGAGTTTCTGCGAACAACTCTAAGATGAAAAGACCATGTACTAGATCCACCTCCCATGATGCCGATGCTAATGAGACCGCTAGCGTCCAACAAGTAAGACCTAGCAATCGGCAAGCTAATGCCGGTGCAGATGCCGCCATCATCCAAAACCAAGCAAAAGCTGTCACCAGGGCAGAGTTCAATGAGCTGATGAGGGAGCTCGTGGAAAGCATGAGACAGCTTAACGAGCAGATTCAGACAAATGCTAACCTGATGACCCAGATCGCCAAACGGCAGCGTCAGAATGCTGAAGGAATCCCCGCTTCCTACTCATCATCTGACAGCTTCGCTTCATTAGATGAACACCCCAGGCGTAGATTCCGTAGAATTGAAACGACACAAACTGGTGCAACGGAGCAATTGGTGACGACTCGCCAAGAGCAAAGCAACATAAATGGTCCAGATTCCTTAGCTGGAACTGTGGCCCTTCAATTGCACCTGAGGAGTCACACCCAACCTGGAGTGGGAAACTTAGGATTTGGAGCACGCTTGGGAGCTGGTCCACCACCTCGCTAGGGTCATAATGAAACGGGTCCTCAAGATGCAAACTTAGGCGATTGCCTACCGAGGAGACACCAGCCAGGGCAATCGCGCAGGACGAATACTGACTTACCACCTCCTATCCAGACTCCAGATTTATTAACTATGGTCAGGCAACCGATGAGGGAGAATAAGGGCTTAACCAATGATGATTGGGGCATATCAAGGAGCCATACTCCGTTTACAGATACCATCCTACCAGCTGAGTACCTCCAAAAATTCAGCATGCCTACTATTCCAGCTTATGAACGGAAGACCGACCTTCGACAGCACATAATGAGATACGAGTGGATGATGGACTCGGCTAGGGAAAATGATGCGACCAAATACAGATGCTTCCCAATAACCCTCTCCGAAATCGCTACCATTTGGTTCTCCAGACTTCCCCAGCGATCGATCTCTAGGTTTGATGAGCTAGCGGTGAAGTTTATGGAGCAATTCAGGATCCATGCCACTCGCCCAAAGGATGTGATGTCGTTGTCCAGTGTAATCCAGGATCTGGAGGAGTCGTTGAAGGATTATTTGCAAAGATTTCACGTTGGTGCTACTGAAATTAGCAATTCGAATGACCATGCTATCCTTATAGCCGTGATGCAAGGAGTAGATCCAGACTCAGAGTTTGGTGATTGGCTGGTAGGCAAACCACCGACTACCCTGGAATGCTTTTATTCAAAGGCGAACCAATTCATGAGAAGGGAAGAGGCTACAAGACGGAGCAGTGCGCCAGGACCTAGTAAGGAAGCAGTGCAAAGCAACATTGAGGTAAAGCAATCTGGCGAAAACTCTGGTAAGGTCCAAGTCAATGTTCAAAATAAGCGGGAGCAGTCCAAAGGATCCGAAGGAGGAAATTCCGGACAAAAGAGGGAAGCAGGAAAGTGGAAACCAAGAATCCCAATCTATGGTGAATGTATGCCTCTGAATACATCTTTGGAGAATACTTATCTATCAACTTGTAATATATTCCAATACCGAAAGCCGCGTCCAAAGGAATCGACTGAAGAACAAAAGCAGACTGGAAAGTATTATCGGTTTTACGAGACCTACGATCACAATACTGAAGAGTGCAGACACCTCCATGATGCTATGAAAAGTTGATTTGCTAGAATAAGTTACAGTGGTTTGTTAAGGATCCATAAGAAGGCGGACAGGGAATATCCGACCCCAACCGCGGGCAAGCTTCACACCGACCTGAGGAGCCCGGTCGGACCGGAGAAGGCTGGTCATAAATACGATAATTGGTGGACCTCAATCGACAGACAAGAATTGGAAAGAAATGGAACGCTATGCTAGTTCCTTGAAGCATGCGGGCTTCGAGTGCTGCTGGAACATGGAAGATGGGACTCCGGCGAAACAGCAGCAAATGATGACTGATGATATAGTATTCAGGAGTAGGGATGCCGATCAGGTGGAGGCGCCCACCATTAACCTGATGGTTATCTCAGCTACGATCGGACCGACACTTGTGAGAAGAATACTAATTGATTAAGGGAGTTCTGTTAATATTATCTTTAAGAAGGCATATGACCAAATGAAGATGGAGGCGAAGGATCTGAAACAATCTAAAGCTTGCATTCACAGCTTTAATGGTGCAGCTGCTGATGTAGTAGGTTTTGTTGAATTGCCAGTTGAACTAGAGGAAGGTGAACACAGGAGGGTATGGATTAGGTCATTGTTTGATTCCTCGTATAATTTTTTTCTGGGCCAACCGACCCTTGCAGAGTTTAGGGTAGCTTTGGCCTGTGGCGTTTGACCTTGAAATTTCCAACGGACAATGAAGTTGGTGCAGTGCATGGCGATCAAGCGACTGCTCATGCTTGTTATGTGGTTGAGATGAGAGAGTCCCAGCGAAGAGAGAAGGGAAAGGGTGTGGACAAGCCTGTCCGCATCCATGTTGCTGAAAATTAACAAATAGCTCCCGAGCCTTGGCTTGGGCAACACAGTCGGATTTATAGAGGCATAGATCCAAGGGACGACGATGAAGAACCCAAGGAAGCCAAGGTTGCGCCGGCTGAATTGACGATTGACATTCCATTCAGCCATAATGACCCGTCACGGGTGCTTAAGATTGGATCACGGCTCAACCCCTCAATGATGAGGGATCTTACCAATTTTCTCCAAGCGAATCTCGATGTTTTCACTTGGACCCATTCTCATATGTTGAACATTGACCCGAAGTATGTGTCCGTGAAATAAAAGAGTAGAGGTATGGACCCGGAGAGGTCTGCTGCTCTCAAGGAGGAGGTGGATAAGCTCAAAGCCAATGGGTTCATCTGTGACGCCCTCTATCCTGAATGGATATACAATCCCATGCTGGTGACGATGGCAAATGGGAAATGGAGGACATATGTTGATTACTTGGACCTGAACAAGGCGTTCCCTAAGGATAGTTTCCCACTGCCCAAAATTGATCAGCTGGTTGACTCGATAGCAGGACACGAGTTATTGTCATCTATGGATGCGTATTTAGGCTACAACAAAATCCCGACGCACATTTCAGACCAGGAGCATACCAGTTTTGTCACAAACATTGGATTGTACTGTTATGTAGTGATGCCTTTTGGGTTGGAGAATGCATGGGAAACTTACCAATGTCTGGTGAATCAGATGTTTAAAGACCAGATTGGTAGAACGATAGAAGTCTATGTCGATGATATGCTCGTGAAGTCATGACAGTCAAACGACCACATTTGAGACTTAGCAGAGTGTTTGATATACTCAGATTTTATGGAATGAAAATCAATCCATTGAAATGTTCCTTTGGCATTGCATCCGGAAATTTTTTGGGTTTCATTGTCAACGCGTGAGGAATCAAAGAGAACCTAGAAAAGATTCAAGCTATTCGAGACGTACAAGCACCCAGAACTATAAAGCAAGTACAAAGCCTCAATGGGAAAGTCGCTGCGCCGAGTCGATTTATATCCAGCACAACCGACAAGTGTATTCCTTTCTTTGATGTGATAAGGAAAGGGAAACAGAAATTTTAAATGGACATCGAATTATGAGGACGCATTCGAGCTCTAGTGAGTCACTTGGAGAGGCCCTCTGTTCTGTCAAAGCCCGTAAACCATGAGGAATTGTATGTTTACTTTGCCGTATCTCAGCATGCCATCAGTGCAGCTTTGATTCATGAAGAGGACCGAATTCAAAAGCCAGTGTACTATTTAGTAACATTTAAGGGGGGTAGAGAGGAATTATCCCAAGATTGAGAAGCTGGCTTACTGTTTGGTGATCGCATCATGCAAGCTCCGCCCGTATTTCTAAGCATATCTAGTCAGTATCTATACTGATCAAGCTTTGCGACGGTGATCCAATGACCAGGGACTTCTGGAAGATTACTCAAATGGAACATTGAACTAAGTCAGTTCGACATCACCTACCTACCACAGAGGGCTATCCAGGGACAAGCACTAGCAATTTCATTGCAGAGTTCACTATATCAGATGAGCCAAGTGGAGGTGATGTGGTTCCCACTGTTCGATGGAAGCTATATACCGATGGGGCATCCAACGACCATTTTTTTGGGGATGGTGTTATCCTTGTAACTTTTGAGAACCGATCGATTTGTTATGCTTTGAAATTTAATTTCCCAGCCACGAACAACGAAGCCGAGTATGAAGCGTTGATTGCTGAATTGAAGCTTACCAAAGAACTTGGAGTAAAATCAGTTGAAATTTTTTATGACTCACAACTGGTGGTGTGCCAAGTACGGGGAGACTGTCAGGCAAAGGAACAAAGGCTTACCCCGTACCTCGCTCGGGTTCAAGAATTGTTGGCGGACCTCGAATACTACGATATTTCACACATTCCATTCGAACAAAACGGGGAAGTCGATTCCTTGGAAAAATTTACAAGTACTGGTGATGCACAATAGATGGGCTGGGTTCTCGTGGAAAATTTGCATGCCTTAAGTATAAATGAGATGGAGGTAGATTTTATGGTGAAGACGGAAGCTGAAAGGGAGTCATGGGTGACCCCGTTCAAAGAACACTTGCTACACGAAAAATTTCCCGAGAGAATGAACGAGAGACGACAAATCATTCGCATGGCCTCATAGTATATAATGCAGGATGGAATGATGTATCAAAGGGATTCTCTGCTCCCTTTCTTAGGTGCATCGCCCATGACCAGATAAAGCGGGTTCTAAGAGGTCCATGAAGGAGAGTGTAGCGACCAAACTGGGGGGCATACACTAACCAAAAAGACACTCCGCTGTAGATACAATTGGCCGACCATGAATTGGGATGCTACGGACTATGCAAGGAGATGCGACAAATGTCAAAAGTACGCACAGATCCCCAGAGCACCACCGACGAAACTCACGCAAATGGTTAGTCCATGGCCATCTGTGATATGGGGGATTGATATAATCAGTTCCTTGCTAATCTCCAAAGGTGGTGCGAAATACGCAATTGTCGCGGTCGATTACTTCACCAAACGGGTAGAAGCGTAGCCATTAGCTACGATCACCACCAAAAAGGTCATTAACTTTGTTGTGTGAAACATTATATGCCGCTTTGGTCTCCCACGAACTTTCATTACTGACAACAGAACTCAATTTGATTGTAGAGAATTCAAAGAGTTCTGCTAAAAAACATTGCATTGAGAAAAGGTTTGCAGCAGTCGTTCACCGTAAAGCAAATTGGCAAGTTAAAGCCGTAAATAAGATAATCAAGTCCATCTTGAAAAAATGTCTGGAGAAGGCTAGAGCAAGTGGGTGGATGAGCTTCCAACAACACTTTGAACCTACAGAACCACCCACAAGTCCATGACTGGCCACACTCCTTTCGCCTTGGCATACGGCACTGAAGCTGTTATACCCATGGAACTTGAAGTTCCTTCTCACCGTGTGACTCATTATGATCTTAGAATGAACCGAGATCTTTTACTGAAGTCGTTGGACTTTGTCGACGGGAAGTGTAAAGAAGTTGATTTAAGGGCGGTAGTATATCGGCACCGAGTCACTCGATATTATAATGAACAAGTTCGACCAAGAACTTTCGATGTGGGTGACCTTGTTTTGAAGCGAGTTATTTTGGTCCCATCACATATGAATCCCACATAGGAAGGTCCCTACGTCATCGAACGGAGGCTTGGAGAAGGAACCTTAAAGCTAGAGATTGTTGATGGTGTGACACTCCCCAAAGTATGGAATAGCGAGCATTTGCGCCATTATTATACTTTATTTCTTTTACATTTTAGTAGCAATTGTTTACGGTATATGTTTCTTTTGTTGTTCTTTATTTCTGACATGTAATAAGAAAATTTAGTTTGTCCCTACTTTCTTTACAATCAATAAAGACTTGAAGCTATTTTCTATGAACTATTGGTGTTCCCTGTTTTATAATTTCATGGAAAAATTAATTTGCATTAATCTGCCGCACAGACATAACTAAAAGTCGACCAAATATGATTTAAAAATCTTTAAGTCCCCAAGTGCGAACTAGAGTACTCTAAGTCCCCAGAGTGCGGACTAGAGTATAAACGATTCAAAAATCTCTAAGTCCCTAAAATGCGGACTAGAGTACTCTGAGTTCCCAAAATGCAGACTAGAGTGTAAATGATTCAAAATTGTCTAAGTCCCCAACATGCGGATTAGAGTACTCTGAGTCCTCAGTGTATAGACTAGAGTATAAATGATTCAAAAATCTCTAAGTCCCCACAGTGCATACTAGAGTACTCTGAGTCCCTAGAGTGTGGACTAGAGTGTAAATGATTCAAAAATCTCTAAGTCCACAGAGTGCAGACTGGAGTCCTCTGAGTCCCCAGAGCGCGGACTAGAGTATAAACAATTCAAAATTCTCAAAGTCCCTAGAGTGCGGACTAGAGTATAAATGATTCAAAAATCTCCAAGTCCCATGAAAGCGGAGTGGAGTTTAAATGACCCGCAAAACTCTGAATTTAAATTACAAATTAAATTATAAGCTAACGATGAGAATTTGTGAATGCGAAGAAACAAAGTTTTATTTTCTTCTCAAAAAAATTTCCTTACAACTTCTTCGAAAGTGCGGAGACCAAGTCTATCTACAACGATTACTGACAAAATAAAAAAAAGGGAAAAGGGAAATGACTATATGATTTTGACTTATTTAAGCTAAGTGTGGCATGACCAGACGACAGCTACTTCTTCGAATTTCTTTCCTTCTTCGGCTTCTCCAAAGTCTCCTCAGCTGAGCGTTTTCTCCTGGATCTCTTGCTTCAAAGCAATGTGGTATCCGACGAAAGAGGGGGAGCTTCCAAAGGTATGGTCCCACCAGGGGATAATGACCTTTAATGGCCTATTTAAGGGATCATCGAGTTCCACCACCTTGGATTCTATCTTAACTTTGATTCTCTCTTTTTCCTCCTCCTCGAGTTGCTCCTTCATGCTAAGCTGGAAAGTATGCTCTGAAGTGCCTGTGATTTCGACATCGTCATGTTCTTCTACAGGTGAGGGATCTTCGGGTTTATCCTCATCTAGCGCCCTGATTGCCTGAGCATCGGAACCAGGGGTATCTCCGGTTTGAAGAGCCTCAGCCTCTTTTTCTTCCCGCTCCTTGGTGACATTGCTCCTTGGAGTCAGCTCTGGACCACAGTGACCTATACGAATTCATGGAAAGCAAATGTTAGAACACATCTGTTACTCGCCAAAAGCGATGATTTCCTGAATTCTAAAAGGTGAAGTTACGTACTAGCTTCCAATTGACTTTCAGTGGTCCTCGGAGTATCACCCTCATGGATTGGGTATAAAATGTGAATGCCAAGTCCAGGCTTCTCCGGGTCATAACCAACATGCTGCTCAGGAGGCCCAAGTGATGAAGTCTTGGCTGGTTGAACTGGAGGACGAACTTGAGATTCAGTGCTGGACAGGCCAGCGATATCTTCCTTACACTTTGTTGATGGGGAGTCTCTTCCAAAGAGGGTATTTTCCACGTAAAAGTCTGAAGGCTCATTTCCTCGGAGCACTTCCCTCATGAGAGTCTCTTCATCAACCTCTTCGACACCTAGCTCCACTCTCTTAATTTTTATCAAAGTATCCAATGCTTCGGCTAGTGATTTGAGATAATCGTTGCCTAAGAAAGATAGGTCATGGTGCATGATGACTCGTGTATTGTACTCGGCAATAAGCGGGTCAAAGGAACACTTAATCTCTTCTCTATCGGCTTCGGTTGCTTCCTCAATTCGGGATTCTACCTTTGAAAGTGCCGCCTTTCTACCTTCTTCATGAGCGGCATCTTTTAGCGCTTCGATCTTGAGTAACTCTTCGTCGAGTTTTGTTTTAAAATCCCTCATCTCGACGATTTCATCGTAGTATGTTTCTGATTCTTCCTACACTGTAATTTTTTATTCCCGCTCTTTAGAAAGTTGCTTCTCTAACTCTTTGACCCGACAGGCAAGGGAATCTTTCTATTTTTAAAGAGAGACTTTCTCCAAAGCTAGAGAGCTGTTGCATTGAACTGCCTCGTTTAAGTTTTTTTTCTGACTGACCTCTAAGCGTCTAACCGCCTTGGCTGTCTCCTTGGCATTCTTTTGGGCAGTCTCGAGTTGAGACTTATATGAGAGTAGTTCCTCATCCTGGCCCTTTATAATATCTCTGTCACGAATGACTTCGAGCTTAAGGCGGTCAATTTCATGCTGGCGCTCGATGGAGGCTTCCGAGACTTTTTCCACTAAGTGTACAAACGTTTCGTGCTGGAAATACACATAGTTGTTACAAGCAATAGTGCTTTGTTTGAAGTGTTCGGGAATAGGATGAATTGTGGGGAAAAATTTCAGTCCGTCGAAACAAATCTTCGGAAACGTAGCTCTAAGCTCGGCTACTTTTTCTACAATGGTCAGATCGTGAGCGGGAGCCGAGGAGTTCGCCTTATCGGAGTCATGGATATCTTGTGAGGCTCATGGGTTTGCTTGGTGCTTGAGGAGATAGAATGTTAGTCACGAGGACACCATACTGGGTGCCTTTTTTAGCAGACTTCTCCCCTCTATGCATCGAAAGATTGGAAGGATCATTTGGATATAAAGAGTAGCCAGGGACCTCTTTCAGGAAGAGGGGATGACTCTCTAGAATGATAGTCTCTAGCTCCACCTTCATCCCTATCTCTTTGTTTACCCGATCCCAAGTATCGACCAGAATGATAGAAGACGGAGGATCCTCAGAGGTGATCAATGCCACGTGTGCACCCTATTTCACAGGTACATAAGATTTAGCAAGAAAGAATTAGTAAAAGTCACATGATGAATTGAATTCAGGTGCATGGTGGAGTGTAAGTGTTTGTGTGTGTCCTAGTGCATCCCCCCAACAGACCAATGTTTTTTGCTTTACTCATTGGAGTTTTCTCTCCCTGATCATGAAGCTGGTCGCCTTCATCACCTCTCACAGGCGAATTAAATCCTATAGCACTAGGATTATTGAAGTCATAATTCAACAGATCGTCGGGGATGGTCAAGTCAGCTAGTCCCTTAAGCGGGCTTTCCAATTTTTGAGAAGACGATCCTTTCTCAATAGGGGTTATCGTGACCTTTGAAGTTCCGCTGACCTTTCTTTTTTTCAGCTTATATGCTAAGCTCTTCTTCTTTTCGAAGAGGCGGTGGTTGGTCGGCGCCGGGTGCATCAACTACTGGTGCTTAGCCGGAACTTATATTCTCATCAATCGCCATTGGTGCCTCTGTTTCTTTAATCTCGTCTTCCTAGGTAGTATCAGAGGCCCCTTCGACATGGGGCACCGTTGGACCAGCTTGTCCTTTACTCGCTTCCACGGTTGTTCTTGCAATTGTGGTTCCATTTGGAAGGCTAGTCCTGCGACCCTCTTCTAGTAATCCGAACCTCGAAAGCAGTTTGTTGGTAATTACCGATTTGGTTTCCCAATCTTCTACAGAAGTAGCTTGAATAACCTCAACTGCCTCGGAGTACCTGGCACCTTCAGATCATGGGTGGATACCTGTAAGGATTAAAAGAAGTTCAGACTTACAGAAAATGTGCCTTAAGTCTTTGAATGAGGAGAGTGATAAGGATGAGACTTACATCCTTCAAGCCATCTTCTCGCAAAGCCGGGAGGGCAACGTACGTAGAACCACTCCTGTTTGAACTGAGAAAGCTTGTTCCACGTGCCTATCAGAACTTGACATTTGGGGTATGGCTCGAGGAATATGTAGGATGGACTATCAGTAAGTTGCTTGAAGCGGTAGATGTAACGGATGTTCTCAGGAGTTGGAGGTCTGAATAGGAAGCTCATGAAGAGAATGTATGTATCGTGAATAAATGCATGGCTATTAGGGTATAGTTGTGCTGGAGAAATCCCTACATATTGTAATACTTCACGGATAAATGAATTAAAGGGTGGCACGCTTTCAGCCAACACATGAACTTGTTGCACGTAGTGTAGCCAGCTGGGGGAAAGTGGGGTCGATCTTGAGCTGATGGAACCAGGACATCATCAGAAGGGATTCCGTGGACAGAGAACAATCGATCGAGAGCGGCTTCGTCGATTTTGGGGGCCTATGAATCAATAGGGTTATCTAAAATGACAACTACATCCATGGCATCGGGGGCCATATCAATCACCTCAGTAGGGAGAACTAGAATGTCGAGAATGAGGGCGAATGATGGACTTGAAGTCCCTAAAACCTCTTGTCGTGAACTTTGTCCGAGCTTGTTAGAAACAGTGGTGGAACTTGACTTCATAGATGTCTCCGAGAAGCGATTGATGGAATAGATACATGTTTAAGCTATACTTGAAAGATGATCGACATCAGAATATAACAACAAAATATTCCCCCTGTGTGGCGTGTGAACTAGTGCAACCATTCAAGCATGAATATAGAAGAATTAAAGTTCTAAAGATAGGTAAAGCATGATTGAGCTTTAAATTATCGTCTTCGAAGACCGTCATCGCTGACCATCTCCGATAGGTTGTCCTATGTTCGGTAGTAACGGTCTCGAAATCTGATATTGGGATCAAATATTGTGAAGGCTGTTACTTGCTCTTGTTGGGTTAAATTTATGGCTAGAATTACATTAGCCATGGGGTTGTTAATCTGAATTGAATCCATAGGCTTATATGCATTGGTCCTTGTCATTGTTCATTGTTTTACGCTAAGGCAAGGAAATGTGTGGTCCTAATGTATGCCATGTTCAAATTGAGATGGTCCTGATTGCCAATGCCAAGCCCAACACTCAATACCGACCAACCATACCTAGATACCGACTCACACTCTCTCTCAAAGGTACCGACCCACTCTCTCTCTCAAGATACAGACCCACTCTCTCTCTCTCAAGGTACCGACCCAGTTTCTCTTAGAAATACTAGCCCATACTTCCGTTGAAGGTTTACCAACCTAGTTTTACTCCAAAAACCTACCGACACCTCTCCCTCGATCGGTATGACAAGCAAGAGCCTACAACCTATACAACAAACCCTGTAAGTCATTGATCTTCCTTCTCATAGACGCCGAACTCACTTATTCTCCATGTCGCCGACCTCAAAGTTAAGGCTATCACTACTTCTCCTAGTAATTTGTCCTCTAATCCCTCAAGATCGAGCTGTACCCCTATCTTAAAAAACGCTCCTATCTTAAATTCATCTCTCCCTTCTTCGCTATCCCCTATTGATTCCAATTTGAGAATCGTTTACCCATGTACTCGAACTTCACACGAGACTCCAAACTTAGGGGGATGAATTGAGTAAGAGATTCATGCCTATATAGAAAGTTTGAAACTTGTGGAAATTGTGGGATTTCGAGCTAAGGATTGTTCGGTTTCGGTGGCAGTTGGAGTTGCAAAGTGGGCAATCTAGGTTTGAGAGGAGGAAGGTGGGACTGAACGATATGCAAGGCTTGGAGGGAAGTTAGTTAGCAGGTTTGTGAGAATGAAGTAGAAGTGAGAAGAATAAGAGGGAGCGTGGGCTTTTATATATGGTGAAGGGGAGGTGTACGAGCATATTCCTGATGACTCGGTCACAATGTTTCAATGTGGTTCGGCAAAATGACATGCCGACCCAACCCAGATAATCGATCGAGTGGATTATTATTAGTATACCGATCCTTCCTAAAACAAAGGAAGGAAAAAATAATAATATGCGTTGGAAATGATAATATGATAAAATGTGTATATATGAATATGTACACGTGTAATGGTCATTGAGCATATTAGTGCGATAAACAGATGGATACTATCGGGTAAATGGAAAAGCATGGGCTTAGAAAACTCACTATGATCCAGCCTTCAAAAGGTTGTATACATTCATCTTTTGAAAAGTAAAAGCAGGACTTTAAGAGCCTCTTCGAGACTGAGCTAGGACGTTTAAACGACATGAAGCATCGTTGAAGACTAATGAAAAAGGACAGTCGATTATTATTCTGGACGAGCTGGCCTCCAAAAGCTGGGATTGCTCGCTGATTCAAAGAGCGTCCTGTTCATTGACACAACACAATTTAGGGGGCAAATGTTACCTGGCTACGAGGCGATGGTTGGACCTAGACGGGATTCAAGCCAAGGAAGGATTGTAAGATTAAGGGATTGGTGTGGCTTGATTGAGTCGGCATATATGTGTGGTTCGGGATAAATATGTGGTTCGGCACATATATGTGGTTCGGCAAATATGTGTGGTTCGGCATAAATATGTGGTTCGGCATATATATGTGGTTCGGAAAATATGTGTGGTTGGGCATAAATATGTGGTTCGACAAATATATGTGATTCGGTATATATGACGCTGGAGCGGTGTGCTTGTGAAGTATCAGAATTGAAGGTGGGTCGGTGTTGGAGTATAGACTTGGTGGTTCGGTATTAGATGATGGGTTGATTGAGGTAGGATGGCTATGATCAAAGAAGATATTGGCATCGGCCATGGTAGGTCCAATGTGGGTCGGCCAAGGAGGATTGGCACAAGTGAGTCGGCAATTATGGGAAACTGTGATGGGATCAGCCTTGGTGGGTTCGGTCGTATAGGGATCAGTTAGTATGGCTCGATCGCGTGTGGATCGGCCTTGATGGTTCAGTCATATGTGGGTTGGCCTTAATGGTTCAGTCGTATGGGATCAGTTAGTATGGCTTGGTTTCAAGATTTGAAGAGAGTATCAGCATGAGCATAAGCGTGGATTACTCCGAGTCGTGTTCCAAATTACTTCGAGCATGCACGAGAGCTACACCGAGTCAACATTTAAAGGATCCTAAGTTAGCAAGAGGGGATTGGAAATAGATGGGTCGGTCGTGATGGTTCGGGATGCCTGGTTCGGTCTACCTAACTTATTAGCTATAGGCTGAGCTATCTTAGTCATGGGCCTGGATAGGGGAGCCAGCCTATCTCCTATAAATAGAGGGGCAGGGTTCTAGTTTAGGGGACCTTTTTCCGAGAACTTCAAGGATACTCTGCCATTTTCAATACTCACTTCTTTTCTGTTCAGACTTGTATTCAAGTCATTTGCTTACGGATTATATCTGTACTTAAGTGATTGAAAAAGTAGTAAAGATTATATTTAAAGAGGGCATAAGCAATTACGCTAAACCATTATAAATCTGGTGTTCTTGTTTTGGTTGTTCCTTCCATTCAACTGTGCTACTTCTCTGCTTTAATTTACTTTCTTCATTAATCTCTCTACATAATACTACTCGAGGGTGTTAGTAACCAATTTTGGTGCTAACAATATTATTTTAATTCTCTACAATTAACTGTTATGCGATTCAAGCTCGCACGATCACACGTTACGTCCAGTCATCACGAAACTCGTCAGCTTACAACAATTCATTATTCCAGATCCAATGAAACTAGTTTGATCAAAATCTGAGACAAAGCCTTGGAATAATAATTTCATACATTAATTAAAGGGGCATTTCACTACAAGGACAAACTTTGCAGTCCAGTTAGTTTTTAGGACACACATCCACGAAAATTAGTTTCAAGGTCAAAATCAACAGAATAATTACTTTTAAGGACAAAGTCAGCAGTCCAATTACTTTCAAGGACATAATTTAATAGGTTTTTAGGCCTTAAAAACTAATTATTTTGCATGTTGTCCTTAAAGTTATCATTTCAGTTGTGTGTCCTAAAAACTAATTACACTTGCTAAAGAGGCCCTTATGCCTAATTTCCACTTAATTAAAACTAATTATTATTAAAATGAATTCAATCACTTTAATTATAAATTAAAGTTTACACTAACTATTTATTATTAAAAAAGAATTTAATAAGCTTTCGAAATCATTTTATTCAAACTAAATTAAAAATCAATTATTTAAATAATTCTATCTTCAAATCACTGTTCTAATTTTAAATTCACAATTCACATATTCAAATATATTAAATAATTCCAATATTTGGAATTCAAGTTATTAACCTTTTGAAAACTAATATTTTTAAAATTAGTTAAACATACGAATACTAAAATTCCAGATCGCTGCATTTTTCCCCGCTTAAAAGAATTTCATCCTCGAAATTCCTAAAGTAAGAAAAATTCCTCCAAACCCATTAAAATTTTAAAATCAATTAGTTGAAAAGGATATTTAAATCCTCTTAGTCCTTTAAAGTTATGGAAAATTTCGACAGCGTCTCCTTTACGTGGCTCGAATAGAAAAAATACAAATCGCCACTATGGACACAAACAAACAAAAGAAAACAAAAGCCAAGTGACATCCCATATATGGGACATAAAACCATCAACCAAACCAAAATATAAACTCATACCTATTTGTCGAGCGAACAAACTCCACTCATAAAACCAAAAGCATCAACTAGCCTTTGCTTCCATGAACCTACACCTTACTTCCAAATGATATTCATCCATACAACTTGCATTTGCAATATTAAAAGCATATAATCATGTTAAAGCCCGTAAGATGTACATATGCCGTTCGTATGCAATATCAAATTTGATCGCTCCATCGATCACATGATTTCACTTCTGAACTAGTATTGCTCACTCGACCACTCTAATGCGGACTCCAATCGGGTCCCATGATTAGAAACCTTCATTCTCCTTGCACAGCCATATGTTATGATAAAGAACCTCAGGATCATATCAAGAATCTATATCAAGCGTTCGTCGCAAAAATCGAGGGAAAAATCTTTGTTCGGACCGATGTAAATCACCTTAAAATTGTGTAGTCAAATCTGGATCAAAACAGTTATGCGAATAAAATGATCTGCGCATAAGCTACGTATTTATTCTAGTTGGTATTCTTAGTTATACCAATTACTCTTTTATTAAAATTCATTTATTTACTTAGTATATTTCCTTCGATACAAATAACACTTAGGAACCATTCCATAAAATCAATTCAATTAAACTTTACTTAGGTTAACTCTCATCTTAGGCAACACAACTTAGGTTCATCAATCACTTTATGCTTAAGTCCATATTCATACATCATTCTTTTACAACTTAAGAGTATAGTCACAATATTTTTAGTTTTTTTCACTTCACTAGAACATCTAACAAATTAAAACTTGTTTAACTTGCTAATTTCTCCAAATTTATAAGTTATAAAAACTTATTTTCCTATTATTATTTTTCTCTCGAAAATACTAACTTAAATTTCAATATCTATTCGGGAGTTTTCGACTATCTAAAATCATCGAGAGTTTCATTTTATTTTCATAAATGAAAATTATCAAACAACATCTCAAAATGAGATGCACATCCTAATGAATAGGGTAAAAGTGTCTATAGTATCACTTGTACGAAAATTTCAAAATTTAAACACCCGGTTTTTATTTCGAATCATGTTGAAATATAATAATATACATAGCTTCCTTTTTCCAAATCATACTTTTGGAATCTTAAAACTAACTTTATCTTACTAGACAACTCTGAACAAACTTCCATAGTAGCATTTCCTCACTTAGAAACTCGAAAAAGAATGTTGATGACGCTGCAGTCATCACCAAAATTATTTTCCAATGACTGAACTGAGTTCAGTGCCTTTTAACTCTTTCAAATCCTTCTAAAATATTTCTAGTCAAAAGTACTTCCAAAATAAAACAATTATTATTTTCTCGAACATTGAAGAATAATTTTCAAAACAACAAGATTTAAGCCCTCAAATTCTCAGTTTAAATCCATTTATTCATGACCCTATTTATAGAACATACCTATATAATTTCATTTCTTATATAAGATCATTTCACAAATGTTTTCTTTGCTTAGTTTTTTTAATAAACAAATTTTATTAAAACTAAATTTTAATCCAACAATATCACAAATGCCTTATATCAAATCGTGAAACTGAATTCATAAGATGTTCGTATTTGAATTAACCAAACAAAATGCCCATAAAATATATAAGCACAAGTAATCAATAATAAATGATAATAATCAAATATTATCATTCTCTAACAATCAAACATATCATATATAATTATATCAATATATAAGAATTATTCTTTACATATATACAATATAATCTAGGCAATATTATTTCATCTACCCAATTCTAAATCAATACCGTGTCAATGTACCTAGTTTAAGAGTTTAGAAACACCTATTGATACAGTTGCACCTTCGGTACCAACTAGAATCCATATACTCAACAGATAAATCAATGCTATATACAACATTTTTATAGCATTAACAAATATGCGCGCTTATACACACACGCGCTCGTGCACACTCAAGCTCATTCTAAGGCCTCTCTCACCCTATCTCAATTGAGTCAACCTCACTAAAGCTTAGGTGTTCGCTTAACCTAAGCATTGATACCACGTGTAACAACCCATCCTTTCGACCTCAGAAGTCGACATTAATACATCTACGGTATTCACGTGTTGATCATCCAAGTGTCGAAAAGATAGATTGTTGGGGAAAAGAAAGAAAAAGATAGAACTGAATATTGCATCATGACGAGTATTATATAATATATAACAGATCTTTACACAAATAAAATTGTAACATACATACATCAATCAGAGTACACAAAAAAATCATCAGCCTAAACAGTTAAACAACCTATCCTCACAAATGCAGCGGAAATAAAATATATGGGAATATGACTTAGATGTCTCTAGATGATCTCTTGAAGCTCCAAAGCATGCAAATAAGATCTGAAAATATGCTCGGTCTGACCCGAGCATTATAATAAAATAACATACGAATAAGTTTGGTCAACCAACGAGCGAAACAAAATGGACTTTTAATGTCATAAAAACCTTTCTAAACAAAAGTATCTCGTAAGACCTCGTCGCACATAAAAATAGATGGGTTTTTTGTCTTACGATGACAAACCATTTACATTAGAAAATGTAACGATATTATAATAATATCTAAGGGCGAAAATACCAATAGTCAAGTAGCTGTGATGCTCGTGGGGGTACATCACACTCACAACAAAAATATGTATATAATCAAAAACCACTAAGGGATGTTCGCTTATTTTTTAGAATTCCATAGAGTTTCCCTTGGTACTTTTAGAATGGTCCTTCTGCAAAAGGATTAGAGTTATCCTTCTGAAGCAACAATACATCCCTAGATGTACAATAGGAAATACATAGCTGGCCACACAAGGGCGAATGCATCGCTCCATGCATGCATAACAACTATAGGTAACTTTTGGAAGGAGACGATTTCACTCTCCTGAGTTAGCTAAACACCTGGCTATGCATCCAACCTTTGGTTTTAGTCATTACCACTAGTGAGGCTATGTCCGACATTCCAATTCACACACCGCCATCATATTAGATCTTAGAACAACACATGGATTCCCATACCTTAACAGGACTTGGAACCACAAATGGATTCCCACATCTCAACAAAGATCTTGAAATCAGACATGGATTCTCATACCCCAACGGGTCGTGGAATCACACCTGGATTCCAACATCCAAAACAAATCTCAAATCTTTTCTAAGCATGGGACCCGTACATGGTTTGGTAGTGGTTACAGTTTCAAGTCATTGCTTACAAGTACTCTCCCCTGCTTCCCAGATGTTTCAAAAGCAATCGATCAATTTTTGGATTGCTCAATACCAGTTCTTTTGGAAATAATTTTATAATTCATGTAACGATCCCCCTTTTGGACCATCGAAAGTCGACACTAAACACTACCGCTGTGTTCCAATGTCAAGCATCGATTGAAAAAAGGGTAGATTGTTAGAGTAAATAAAAGAAAATAATAAAGAAAAGAGAATAACAGAATCTCACAACGGAATTGACAACATATAATATAACAAGGATAGTAGAAACTGTCAATCCAAAATACAGAGTATATTAGAGTTAAACAAACCTTATCAACTGGAGAGTTATAAAATCCTGACCTTACAAATGCTGATAGGGATACTATATAATACACACTACAAGAAAATTCACTTTCTATAGCATTGAATGTTAGCGTTTTATATTAAATGCTATTTTAAATTATTCTATTTTAGAATAAAATTTATTAAATGCTATATCAGGTTTCGCTGTTTTATATACAAAAGTTATTATACCCTATATCAGGTTACGCGGTCCAAAATTTTCTCCTCCCGCTTATTCAATAAATTTCACATTTTACGTTCCCTCTTATTTCTTCTCCAAATTCCACATTTCCCTTAAATAATTTCTTCTTCAAAAATTAGAGCCAAAAACCTTGAGAATCCACCAATTTCAAAACAATTCCCTCATTAATTCTTCCCGATAAATCAAAAGTGAAAAACCCCAAATTTCCTTCGATTTCAGTTCAAAAACCTCCATCAGACAAGTATTTGATTTCGAGCCAGTGGACCAAGCAACTACAGTAACTCAAGAATGATTCTTCTCCCCCAATTTTGTTCATTGTGATTTCTTTCCCATTAGTTCATGATTTGTGGGCCACTAAGCTCTATGAGAGTTGGATCTAATTTGCTTCCCGATTATGCTGTATTGGATTTGATTTCTTATGATTGAGGTAATTCATTGACTTTTCCTTTCATTACTGCAATTCATAATAACGCTAACATCGATGGATTTATTTTCCCTATTTATTGATAAATATGTTCAGAATCTAATGTTTGAAAATTGATTTTTATGTAATAGGTTATTAATTCTGCATATCTGAATTATTTACATTGCCTTAGCTTTTATCTATTTGGTTACTGGAAGTAAAATGCTAAGCTACTCACCCAAATACAACCAAATCAAAAATTATATGTATTATCATATGTTAAGCTACTTATCTATCTAGTTGATATGTAAAATTATACGCACTTGATTACTTTCATTATAATGCAAGCATTTGGAGTAAATATAAATCCTAGGAAAATAAACATGAAATCTTATTATTTCAATTTATAAAATTATTCCATTGATTTGAGTAATCACCAGTGTTGTTTAATATGGTTTTTATTTATTTTCAAGGTGGATAGTAATCATACGAAAATGCATAGATGGATTTTATGTTTACTGTTTGTATGCATACATGGATTTTATAGTTATTGTATTAATTATATTCATTTTTGTGAAAATAAGGCAGATTGAGATCGAGTGTGAAACAATAGAATTCACAGTCCCTTCGAACTTTGATGTTCATGCATTGTCTAATAAATTCTTCTACCTTGGTCTTCAATGCAGCAGTTGTGTAGTTAACATGTTTACATAAATTACTGTTTTAAATATAAGCGTAGCGTCTTTACATCTACGGACATTATTGGGGCATAAAAAGGCTTGTTTTTAATAAGGTATGTAACTGTTTGCTCATATTATATTGTTTGTCAAAACGAATTAAGATTGCCAGTAGTTGATTGAAGTAGAATTTTTGTTCATCGGTTATATATTGGAATAATGCTATTTTAATTCTCAAAAGAATTAAGAGCCGGGACAAGTGTATTATGCTTCTGCATAGTAAGCTGCACTCCAAAGGTTAACAAATCACAACATACTAATAACTCATTGATTCTTGCTGCTCATCGTCATTCTTTGTTACCTAAATGAAAACTGTGATCACCATCATTTGTTTTCTTAAGTAAGTTTAAAACATTGAAAACTTTACAACTTTGTATAAGCCAACTTCCAGGCTCTGTGCAAATTAAACAATTGCGGCGCCTAATTTTACAAAAAAATTAAATACTACTTTAAATGAGGAGCTCATGAAGGAGAGAAAGACTACTAATGGCAAGCATGCTTATATCCCTTTAAAGTAGGTACCTGTGGTATAATGAATTCTTCTTATCAGAGACTATAGAAAGAGAGATATTTTGAAGAAATATAGACTAGTCTTATCGTTTAATAGATGGATACTACTCATGCAATAGTAAATGGTGATACTAAACTGCATTGTGAAAGTTAAACATAAATATTTGTTTGCATCATGCATATAATATTGATATTTTTAATTACAATTTGGTTAATTAATTTCTTATTTTTTTATCTAGGTGTTTAGATGAATATTGCATATATTTAATTTCTCGTAACTGATACTTGTTTGTTCCATGAAATACTTCAACTAATGCGATAGTAATTTCAATGTAAAGAATATGCATGGCACTATACATAACAAGGGTGAAATTACTTTGTTGATACCAATTTTATTGTAATTATTGTATTACTGCAAGAAGTATTTTATCATCCAGCCTTGTTACATGTTTTTTAATGATTCTTTTTAGCAGGTTGAGGGAAAAGAATACACTAAAGGCTATATTGGAGATGTTATTCTATTTTGCCAGTAAGTTACCAAACCAAATCTTCAATAATAACCCAATTTATTATTATTATTGCTATCATCATCATAATCACTATTATTGATTACTGATATTATTAACACCATAGTTTACCTTGAACTCAATATTTATTTTATCCTTCTAAACAGCAAGTTGATATTATTATGATTGTTTGCAACTTTAGTTCGTTGAGGCTGTTCAGTTGACCCTTGTTCCCACACATTCAATCCAGTATGTTGATGGTGCCAACAATATGTAAAAGTGCATTTTGATAGCTGATTTACAAGTTAAACTCTAAAATTTGATGAATATCATCTCTATCTATCACTCACTTGGCCCATTGTTATACACACCTTTTTGTGGTTTGATTGAATTAGTTAATCGTTGATGTTCCGTGGGTTTATTTCTATCCTTGTATTGTATTTTGTCAATCAACTTATTTTATATGATACTGGAAGTATGAAAGACTAAGAATTTTTGTATGATTTAAATTTTGCTCATACATCATAGCTAGAAAGTTATAATGGATGTTTATTGATTTTTTAATGTAGAAAACTAAAGTGTTGAATGTAGTTATGTATTTATATGATTTTGTACGAGGAGTGACTTTAACTCTCATGTTCGATAACCGAGCAAGCTCAGTTTTGCTGCTGAACCGAGCGAGCTTAGTTTTCTACCGAACCGAGCGAGCTCAGTTTGGCAATTGAAAGGTGAACGCTTATGTTGCAACTGTTGTAACTTAGCATGCAAGCACCAATTTTTTAAAACTGAGAGTGCCCTCAATTTTGCAAAACCAAGAGTGCACACATTTTTGGGGAATTGAGAGAAGGCACTCAGTTTGGCAAAACTAATAGCCCTCTCAATTTTGCATCATAGAGCACCCTTGATTTTGTAACTAAGCATGCACCTAGTTTCCCCAATCTGGCAGAACCAAGCTCTTGGTTTTCTAGAACTAACTGCACATAGTTTTGTACACCTAGTAGTGCAAGGCACGGCCAGTTTGGTGGATGCTCGGTTTTTGATACCAACGTTGTATAATAGTTATAGTTGGCCAACAAAATAATCGTTGCCATATATTGTGATATTTTACGTAGTAATATCGTATCTTAATAATGCAAATTATCCAGACTGAAGAGCCAAGTTAGGGTCTTTTGGACATTTCTATTACCCTTTCCAATTTGTTATTACTGCTCTAGATTCCAGTATTATGTCCATTCTTTATAGGTAGACCATTTTATCATCTTTGTTTTCTTATTGTATACTTTGTTTTTGTTAGAGGATAAGTTGGCCTCTCAAAATAAATACTAAGGGCATCTAACCAATTATTGTACGTGGTAAATACCTGGAAATAGATGCTTGTTAATTCGAACTCTGTTAGAATAAAATATCTTTGTAAGCTTGCCGCATGCTATTTTTTTTTGCAAAGGATAGGGTGTTTCACTGTAGGTGGAACTAACCATAGCCATGCCACAAAAGGTTTGACTGATTCAATCGCTGCAGGAAACTTTCCAGAATAGAAGTTGTTCATTCAAACTACCGACCCTGACTATGAAGATAAGTTTGATTTTGATCCGCTTGATGTGACGAAGACATGGCCAGAAGATATAATCCCATTACAGCCAATTGGTCGCCTGGTGCTGAATAAAAACATTGATAACTTCTTCACAGAGAATGAACAGCTTGCATTTTGTCCTTCACTTGTGGTGCCTGGTATTTACTATTCAGATGATAAGATGCTGCAGACCAGGATTTTCTCATATTCTGATACCCAAAGGACAGAGGTACAGGCTTGGTCCAAACTATTTGATGCTACCATCCAATGCTCCCAAGGCTGCTCATCATAATAATCATCATGAGGGATTGATGAATTTCATGCATAGAGATGAAAAGGTTAGCTTTCCACTTTTGCTATTTTTTTAATGCATACATACGGATTGCATTAAGTTATTCTATATTATTGCAGGTGAACTATTTCCCTTCAAGGTACGAACTTGTTCGTCATGCAGAGAGGTACCCGATCCCATCAAATGTTTTTAGTGCAAGGCGTAAGAAAGTAAGTACCTTAGTTAAAATTGTGTATATTCAGCCTAGCATAAACATTTATATTTACAAACCTTCAGAACTAAGATACTCTCAAGTCCATAATTTCTTTCCTGTAATGTTACATAGTGGCCACTTTTTCCCTTTGTATCCCACCTCCTAGAATGGTAGAGTACTTTGAACAGAATGAACATTTCTTAACAGTAGATTTGCAGGATTATAGTTCTTTACTTTTAGGTTATCACAAACAATCCATCTACGTAGTAAATAAATATCTGATCCACGTACAACATATGATGATTTAGGGCTGTTACGGTAATGGTGGCCATTACCGATACGAGAATATCTTTAACGAACTGATACTATTGGTAAGTCAAAAATGATTTATCGCTGGTAAAATGTCATTGGTATCTAAGTTAACTAAATTTTATTAAGTTAAGCAAGTTTACAAAAAATAACTAAGTTTATAAAAATTTATTAAGTTTAAAAAAATTAAGTCAGTTTATAAAATTAACTAGTTTTTAGGCTTCCAAATTCTAGAAGTTGTTTTGATGAAATCATTATATGCAGTAAAGTTTTGATACATTCATTTTATTTATGATTTTATAACGGTCATTTTTGCCACACTCAAGCTCGGTTTTGCTAAAGGAAAGTTCTTTCAAAAATATATATGCTGTTTTCCAGGACCAAAGGTCGAGAAAAAGAGACCATGAGTTGAGGCTATTTACAGAAATATACAAACGTGAATCAACCGATTCCAGGTGTTGCTATGACATTATTTCTAAAATATATAGTTATTCATCCTATACGTTTTGATGAAAAATAATAACTCGATGATAACTCTCATGGATGGGTTACATTTTGTGCTGTTATTGTTTTGTATGAGACCACAAATGTTTTTATCAAGAAATGTTGCATTGCTGCCTTAGTTTCTTAGAGAGTGTGTGTGGTTATCACCAAAATTTTCATTATCGTTACATATACACACAGTATAACTGTAAATAGTTAATATGTTGTGGAAATCTAGCATATTGAAACAGAAATCTACATGGTCCTTCACTACTCTTTTGCTTATTAGTCCTGTATATTTTTTCTCTAATGCATTTGGGAGTCGTAGTGGTATAAATTTGCATATGGAGTGATGCCTATGCGTGAAAAATAACGCTTAGCTTTTTATATCAAATAATTTATGTACATAATTTTAATTAATTACCTCGTGAAATCATGTAGTCATCAATCTGTTGTAATATGCTACGCCTTTCTAGTTAACTTTGCCTACACCATCTGCAAGAAAACAGTAAGTCAAACATCATTAAATTTTTACAACTTTTCACTTTTGAATTTGAGATTTGTAGTTTGAACGAACCTATAAAAATCCTTGACAAAGAAATTAGGACGTGATACATTTAAAGTCTACAAGACTAAACGGTGATACATTTAAAGATCTTCTATAAACACCCCTTTGCATATAGCTTAAGTTCCATAGACTGATTTATGAACAGGAGCATCGAAGCTCTTTAATGCTTCCATCCAAGGCTTTTCTATTACTAATAGTGAACTTGACGAAACACAATCAACGAATAAGTTTGGACTTTGGTATCAGTGTTATTGTTTGCTAGATTTTTATTCCCTCCATATAAGTTTTTGAAGCATGATAGTAGAATACTAGTATATATGAACAATACCATCAAATGTTTATTTTATTTTTTCTTCATTTCATTGTAGGAAGTGGTTTGATGCAGGGAACGCTAGCTGCTTCAATTTTTTTGCGTTGGTGCTTCAAATTACTAGTGATTACTCTTTGCAGGTTTGATGTGCATGAGCTGACAAGCGGAAGACTAAGGGATCTTGTTTTTTCATGTAATGTTTTGTTTTGAAATTATGTACTTTAAACTTATGTATCTATTATCAACTATGTAAGACCATATATATTTTGTCATTTGAAATCAAATATGCTTTGGTAGTATATTATGCTTTTGCTATTACATTTTTTGCTTTTGATTTTTGCTTTTAGAAATGTAGTTTTGTATTTTGATTACTATTGAAATGAGAAATTCAGATAAGATGAAAGATAGCGTTTGTAGGATACTATAGAAAGTACATCATAATATTAAAATTAATAGAGCAAAAACGGTGATATGGAAACAGAAAGTAAAACGCTATAGAAAATATCAAAGGCGCTATAGGAAATAATATAATAGCGCAGGAAAAGAGCTATAATAATGGTAAATGCTATGGAAAAGAATTTTTATAGCGTTGATTCCAAGCTATGACAAATTTATTAACGCTATAAATTAAAAATTGAGATTTTTAGTAGTTAAATAAAATTGCATGAATAAAATGCTATGAAAGTCGATATAGATAAAACGCTATCAAAAGGATTCAATAGTGCTGAATAAGTGCTATAAAATGTTCTATTCAATAGCGTATAATATATATAGTGCTATCACATGTGTCAGGGCTATTATAACATGTCGTTATATAGCGTCGTCACTAACGCTATGAAAATCTATTATAGCGTTTTTTGTGCGCTATTAAAAGGTAAATCTATTGTAGTGACAGTAGAAAATGAATACTACGGTAGATGAATCTTCAGCTCCCCTCTATGATCCATAACACTAAAGCCATCATGGGATAACAATCAGTCTAGCTCGAGAATTATAAACATACAGATCATTCTGAAAATACCAACGTGAGATAACCCAAATAATGGGGAACATATAAAAGTTCTGTGAGACCACACTGCTAACGCGGAATGGTTTTTTTTAACTCTTAAGAATAACATCCATACAGGCAAGAGCAAAAATAAATATTAGGAAAGAAATCCAAATATGAATGAGCATAAATGATATTAAACCAAATGTGGAAGAATGGATAGAACAAGGAAAACGATCCAATTTGATTGAATGGACTAAACAAGGCAACAATTCAAACTTGATTGAATGGATCAAATAAGGTAACAGTCCAACTTGATAACATGGACTAAATCAATATTTAAATTCCATGATGAGGAGTTAGCTTTACTCGTGCAATTTAAAGCTAAAAGAGATTCGTAATTTTCGAATCAAATAAGAAAATGAAATTTTCCAACAAATGACAAGGAAGGTGCACCCCCTGGTATATATCTCTAGTAATATACTCCTAAGAAGCTCATATACTCCACGACACTTCTTGAACAATACCAAACTAGACCCCAATAGACCTTACCGAGTATCTGAATGTTTCACATTTAAACTCAAATCGTTTTTCACGTGTCGGTACACAAAATATAGATGAGATGTGAAATACCCTAATGGGAGCAACCCCACATAGCTTGGCTTGCTCTCATGCTTTTGGTTTAGTCATTCCCGACAAAGGATAGCAACACTCAGTGGAGCAATAAATCGTCTTAGAATGATGTTAATAAAGTAGCTGAAGTAATAGTTGAGATACTAACTATCGAGGATATAAAATGATCATATATGGAAATTAAGTTTTGTACACTTATCACCGCTCATTGAATTCGAACCTATACCTTTTCTCGGTAAACAATAATACCAGACAAGTCAAGGTAGTGTTACCTCAAAGTCATGTCCAATGATTATTCATAACATTTGAAATAGAAACAAGTATACTTCTTAGATGTTTAGTGCTAAATATACAAATAAATCGTTTTCATATAAGTGATTTGCTATATGGAAATTAATTCATTTCCATAAATGAGTCAAACTTTTTCTATTAAAAACGAACTAAACTTGTGTTTGATTTCCATATTGGTAAAACACTTTTAGAATTAGTTCTTGATTGTTAAAATGTTGAGAGAAATATTTTTTCCAATTGCACGACCCTGAATGCCTAAGCCAACATCAGATCGACACCTAGAAGATTATCCAAAAAGATAATAAAAAAATTTAAATACCTTTTACAAATTTAAAGAAATATTAATTATCCCAAAAGGTAATTAATCATATTTAAAATCTCTTTTGAATCAACAAATCCATTATCTTTAATAAAATAGATAATTATTCCAAAAACTTTTGTAACATTGGTAAATTAACTTTACAATCTTTATTAAATCAGTTTATTAACTTTAAATCAGTTGATTAAAGCAATTTTGTTATATTAGTTAATTTACGTTAATCACTTTTTTAAATCAATTAATTAACTTTAAATATCATTAATTACAAAGATTAATTAAATTCAAATAGTTATCAGTTAAAATGAATAAGCCGTATCAAAAATCATTTATTAGAATGATAAGAAAATTTAGATTCCATTAATCAAAATAATTAATTAAGTTCAAATAATCATAAATTAATTGGGTTAAGTAAATTTAAACTTCATTAGTTAAAACAATTAATTAAAAACATCATTTGTTAAAATGATTCATTTAATTATAAAAAAATCATTAATTAAAATGAGCTAACTAAGTTCTAACTAGCATTAGTTAAAACGAATATCAAAACATTATTTGTTAAAATGATTTCTCTAACTATAAGACATCATTAATTAAAATGGTTTAACCAAATTCTATATTGTATGTTAAACACTTAATTAAATTTAAAATAATCATTGATTAAAATGATTAATTAAAATTAAAATATCATTATTTAAAATCATTAATTACTTTTAAATATCATTATTTAAAATAATTAATTAAACTAAAATAATCATTGGTTAAAATGATTAATTAAGTATAAAACATCATTAGCAAAATGATTTAATTAAATTCAAAAGATATACCAATTTTAGGACATATCTATTAAATTGGTAAAATAATTTCAAAATCATTAGTTAAAATGATTAATTAATTTAAATTATCATTAATCAAAATGATTAATGAATTTTTAATATGCTACTAAGCAGAGACACAAGTTCAAGTTTGTATGACAGAGTTTAGGGATGAAATTTAATAAACGATGGTATAGTAAAAATCGCTATAATGACATTTAAACTATTATATGGAATATCATGAATTAGTTTCAATTAACCATCAATAACAGTATACTGATGTAAATAAATAATTTATGGACGGAAAAACCCTTTGGGTCTCTCTACATATTTTCCCTACAAGACAATGGGTATGGATAATATATATTAATAATGTGTTTATAATGATCAAATTAATATGTCATCCATTTCCCAAACGAAAATTCAACCAAATAATCAATCAAATAATTTAATTAACATCCAAGTAATCAATAATATTTTTAACATCATAGATATGATATAATTGAATGCAAGTTCAACTCACATTGATTTTCGTTTCCGCCAAAACATCCCCATTTTGGACAAAAACCGAACGGTCGTCCGATTTTAGCATAAATTTCAACAAGCTCCAAATCAACCCAAAATAATTCCATCATGAAGATCTCGACGATCCGAGTCCAACGCAAAAAACGCGTTCGAATTCGACCTCCTGCGCAAAAATTATCACATTTATAAGATTTCGATTAAATGAAATAATTAAATAATACTAATTACTTTATTAATCAAGCTATTTACGTCTAATCCATCTTCCACCTCACTACCAAAATGCACATGCCATGATATGCACACTATGATGCCCATCATTCGAAAACTTCAAACGACCATAAGTCCTTTGTTTCTTGACGAATTTGACTCCTATTTTTGCCAATGTGTCTGTCTTCGCGAGGGCTACCTCCGCACCACCATTGCTTCACCTCAACCTAGCCCCATCTAAATCGGACCTATATGTCTCCTTGCTGTCCAAAAATGTCGCATCACTCTAAGTGGCTCCGATCACTCTCAAACTTCGGCCCTAGGTGCTAAATGGCAAGGCAAAACTCAATGGCACTCTCCGATTTGTCGATTGATGCTCCGAGCTCCGATTTGCTTCGAACCTAGGCATGACTGCTCCTAAGTGAGCACACCCAACCTCAAACTCACCCACTTCCGAGAACTCCAAGCTGAAGCTCTTGATGATACGAATCCAAGAAATCGAATAGTGAAATTTATTGTTGCTTAAATCAATAGTTTTAATTTTTTGAAGGGAGAAACATTCTCATTCTCAGTTACAGGCAAGATTTTATAGCGAAGAAAGGGCTATGGCCATACATAAGGGGTATGGACCAGAAAAGATAGGCATGGGACTGGGTATGGTAGAAATGGTGGATACGTATGTATATATGTATTATTTTATTTAATAAAATATAGGTATGACATACCCAAAAACGCAAACTTCGAACGAGACGTGTCGCCTGCCATTTTATATGTTATACCCCTATTCCGAACGTAATGGAACCAGTCTCGTGCTGTAATTCGATCATATGCAGGAGATGGATTTTAAGACCTAGTTATTATACTAAATTTTTTAAATAAATTTCTATGTGTTTTGAACTTGCACGACCAAACGGTTCGTCTGATCGCCATGAAATTCGACGGTTTATAATAATTCACTATTACGGATTCAATCAAACCTGTTTTATTGAAATCTGAGACTGTGCCCTGAAACGACAATTTCATAGATTAAAATATTTAATTATCATTACTTATCCGGTCAAAATTTTACAAATTGATTTCATCAATATTATTTGTTAATTAAAAGGATTTAAGTAAAATTATTAAATCTATTTAATTAACATTTAATTCATAATTAAAATATTTAAACATTTTCTATATTTGAATTATAAGTTATTAAATTCCAAAAGTCCAATTATTTAAATATTTAAAATAAAATGACCAGAATTTTGGGTTGTTACATTCTTCCCCGCTTATATGATTTTCGTCCCCGAAATTCCTAAGGAAGAAAATGTTTCCAAACCTTTAAGTTTAAAACCATTAAATAAAATGAGATATTGAACTTATTTTCAAAACAATTTGCTGGAATAGATTCTAAAATTTCCATGTCTTTTAAACCCATTCAACAATACCAACTAATTATCATTTATTCATTTATTCCAAGATATAACCCAGAAATCAAATTTTCAGTTATCGAAAATTTCCAAAAATCCACAAAAAATTTCTAACTCTTAAATTTTCAAAAAATTTCGCCAGCAATTCCTTTCCACGACTCGATCGAAACAACTACAAACTGCCTCTATGGGCTCTAAAACAATCAAAGAAAACAAAAGCCAAGTGGCCTCCTATATTTGGGGTGTAAAATCATCAACCAATTTAATTTTTTTTAATTTATTATGTACCTTTTGGCGTTTGATTTATATTTTGGCAAGTAATTTATTATCTTCTATGCAAATGCAGATGCACAAGAATCAAATAGCAATCTCTTGCATACTGTTAATCATGAAATCTAAAAGAAACCAGGTTGAGAAAAGCAATGTGATGTAACTCTACATGCAACAACTAGCATGATATAGATCTACATGCAACTAACTACCATATCTCAATCATATGCGATAAAACATGGAGAATATTCTGTAATAGATGCTATGCATTCAAATATTTCAAATGATAAATTTAGGTCAAAATACCTAGGTTTTTCAATTCAAAAACTATTTTCAAATTTCTCAGACGAGAAAAATCAAAGATCAAAAATCAAAATGACAAGGAGGGGATTCCTCTAAATAAAGTATGGTGAAACTTTAGAAACAAAACAACATGGAGCGTTCAGTGGTATTTCAGTTCCTCCAAAAAACGTCAACTATAATGAATAAATATCACACCTTTCCCAAAATCTTAAAAAATTTCCTTTTTCGAAATCACCGAGATTTAGGTCCTAATAACAATAGTTAAAAATCCATTATCTATAAATTTAAACTTTATAGACAATGGTATATGAAATCACATAACCAACCAATTCAACTTAATCAAATCAAATCTATCAAATTCCATGAAGAAATAAACTAACACTAATAGTCAACAAAATTCAAATTACGGAAAACTTATCACTTAACATTGTTTCAAGATGTCAAATGACCGGCGAACAAGTCTTAACTTAGGTACAAAACTTTCTTAATGGTCCAAAAATATAGATAATTATTTGAGCGTACCGTTTTGCTCATTAGCCTTTAGTTGTTGCTCAAAAGATTATTCAAACTCACTCTGACAAAACGGAAAGTTATACTCTATATTTTATTAATTTCTTATTTATATTTATTTTTTCCTAGTTCACTTGTATTTTCACTTAGTATTTTATTCAATACTAAAATTAGTTATGAATTATTTCGTAAATCCTCACCTAACTTTAAAAATATTTTATAAAGTCATTTTTTATAAAACATAAAATAATAACTTATTTCCACTTTACTTACTTGTATAATACTCCTCTATATCCTAAGAGTATATACAAATTTTATTTTTACTTTTTCAAAGACCCTGATGGAGATCAAATCAAATTATGGTTTCTTAAAACCGAGTCAACCTATTAAACTTTTTTAACTTAGAGTGTTAAAACGAATACTATTAATGGGTTGACCCAATCAACAAGTAGTTTATACTACTAAGATGGTTTAAACAACTATATGGGTTTAATAAAACAATGTTTATTGAAGCTTTCTTATTCAATTTAACATAATTTACCTATTTAAATTATCCCATGCTTATCTATGGGAAAAATCTAATTTATCAAAACAATCTCTTATTAGAAATACATTTTGTTTTGAAAACAACTTTCTTTTTACAGGAACTTAAAAATTAAATACCCTTTTTTTATTGATTTCAAAACTCATCATTTAAAGAATACTACAAATCAAACAATTTATTTATTAAAACTCACTTTTCGCAATGATAAAGAGAATAATTTACTAAGTACCCGACAATATTCGCTCAAGCAAACATCTGATCGTCACCTAGAAGATTATTCAGATTACCACAAAACTAGTCAAACGATTTGCTCCTAATTTCCCAAAGAAAATGCATTCTATTTAATATTACTTCCAAAAAAATATTACTATTTATTTTCTCTAAACCCTTTTGAAATTATTCTTAAAATTTCCAGGATTTAGATTCGAAAATACTTTAGAAACATATTTTATAAACTAAATTTATATAAAATTCCTTTTATATAAAAAGTCATTTCATATTATAACGATTCTTCTTTATTATAATCAAATTTTCTCAATATTTATTATCTAAATGTTTTATCTTACCATTTAGACTATATTTACAATTTTTTATAAAGTTTACTTCTTAACCCACCATTATTAAAAGGTGTATTTTCAAGCTAATATTTTCTCTGAACACCTTTATAGTTAAATTGTGAAAATCAATTCACAAAGGGTTCATTTTAAATCAAAACTATAAATGCTCCTAATTAAACCGAGCATAATTTATAACAAGTAACAGTTAATGCTTCTTATTTAAATTTAGCATAACTGAACAAACTATAGTGATAATAAATAAATATTATCACATTCTAAACCAACACACTTTATAACCATATAAAGTTTTGAAAATTATTCCTTTGTATATATAAAATATAATTCCAGGTAAAGTATTTAATTTGTCAAAATTTTCAAAAATTCAATGCCATGTCCGTTGGCCTTGGTCAAGTGTTTAGAAACCCATATCGACACCGTGGCGTCCTACATCTTGACTAGAATTTATAAAAACTGAATTGACCATTTAACATAATACATTTTTATAACATTAACAAATAGGCTCCCGAATGTATAATACTCTCAATCTCATTATAGGGTGTCTCTTTCCATATCTCTAATTAATCAAGCCCTACCAAAGCTAAGGTTCTCGCTTAACCTTGCGCTCTAATACCACTTTTTAACGATCCACTTTTTTGACCATCAAAGGTTGACACTGAACAATACCATTGTGTTCCAATGTCCTGCATCCGATCGACAAAAGAGCAGATTGTTAGGGTAAACAAAAACGAAATAACAAAGAATAGAAAATAACAGAATCTCACAGCAGAATTGACAACATATAGTATAGCAAGGATTGTAGAATTGTCACTCCAATATGCAGAGCGTATCAAAGTTAAAAACAAATCTTATCAGCCGGACAATTATAAAATCCTAACCTTACATATGGATACCATATAATACATCATAAAATGAATACTATGATAAGTGAATCTTTAGTTGCCTACTATAATCTCCATAAACCCAAATCCATCCTAGGATATTAATCAGCCCGACCCGAGCATTATAAATAAATAACACTCGGATTAGTTTGGAAATACCAGCGTGAGATAACCCAAATTATGGAGGACATGTAAAGTTCTATGAGACCACGCCGCTGACATGAAATGAGTTTTTACGTCACAAGAATAATATCCATACAGGTAAGAGCAGAAATAAATGTTAAGAAACAAATCCAAATATGAATGAGCATAAATAATATTAAACCAGAATTGAATGAATGGAAATAAACCGAGTAAAATCCAAACTGGACAGAATTGATAGAACAAGAAAACAGTCCAACTTGATAGAATGGACTAAATAAGGTAACAATCCAAACTTGATTGAATGGACCGAATAAGGTAACAGTGCAACACTATAGAATGGACTAAATAAATACTTAAATGTCGTGATGAGGAGTTGGCTCTACTCGTGGAAATTTAAAGATAAAACAAGTTTATGATTTGCAAATCAAATAAGGAAAGGAAATTTTTCAACAAATGACAGGGAAGGTGCACCCCTCTTGGAATATACCTCTAGTAGTATAATCCTAAGAAGGTCATATAATCTGTTACACTTCTCAGACAATACCTAGGCGGACCTTACATAGCTTTGCTTCCTCTCACGCTTTTGGCTTAGTCATTTCCAACAATGATAGCAACGCTCAGTGGAGCAATAAATCGTCTTAGAATGATGTTAATAAAGTAGCCGAAGTAATTGATAGCTGAGATACCAATTATTGAGGATATAAAATGATCGTATATGAAAATTAAGTCTTGTGTGCTTATCACCACTCATTGAATTCAAACTTGTATTTTTTCTTAGTTAACAATGATACCGGATAGGTCAAGGTAGTGTTACCTCAAAGTCATGTCTAACGATTATTCTTAAATTTTGAAATAGCGACAAGTTTAGTTCTTCGATGTTCAGTGCTAAATATACAAATAAATCGTTTCCGCATAAATGATTTGCTTTACGGAAATTAATTCATTTCCATAAAAAATTCAAACCTTTTCTTGTAAAAATGAACTAAACTAGTGCTTGATTTGCATATTGGTAAAACACTTTTAGAATTAGTTCCTGATTGTTAAAACGTTAAGAGAATAATTTTTCCAAGTGCATGACCCCGAATGCCTAAACCAGCATAAAATCGACCCCCAAAAGATTATCCCAAAAGATAATAAAAAATTTAAATACCTTTTATAACTTTAAAACAATATTAATTATCCTGAAAGATAACTAATCACATTTAAAATCTATTTTAATAAACATATCCATTATCCTTAATAACATAGATAATTTTTTCCAGACACTTTTATAACATTGGTAAATTAACTTTAAAATCTTTATTTGATCAGTTTATTAACTTTAAATCAATTGACTAAAGCAATTTTATTATATTAGTTAATTTACTTTAATCACTTTTATTAAATCAATTAATTAACTTTAAATATCATTAATTACAAAGATTAATCAAATTCAAATAATCATTGGTTAAAATGAATAAGTCATCTCAAACATCATTTACTAAAATGATAAGAAATTTAAATTCCATTAATTAAAACTATTAGTTAAGTTCAAATAATTATAATTAATTGGATTAATTAAATTCAAACTTCATTAGTCAAAACGATCAATTAAAAACATCATTTGTTAAAATGATTTATTTAATTATAAAACATCATTAATCAAAATGAATTAACTAAATTCCAAACACCATTAGTTAAAACGATTAATTAAAACATCATTTATTAAAATGATTTCTCTAGCTATAAAACATCATTAATTAAAATGGTTTAACCAAATTCCATATCTTTTTTTTGTTAAACAATGAATTAAATTTAAAACGATCATTAATTAAAATGATTAAAATTCAATATCATTATTTAAAATGATTAAGTACTTTGAAATATCATTGATTAAAATAATTAATTAAACTAAAATAATCATTAGTTAAAATGACTAATTAAGTATAAAACATCATTAGCAAAATGATTTAATTAAATTCAAAAGACATACCAACTTTAGGACACTATCTATTAAATTGGTAAATTAATTTCAAAATCATTAGTTAAAATGATTAATTAATTTAAATTATCATTAATCAAAATGATTAATGAATTTTCAAAATTCTGTTTAGTGGAAACACAAGCTCAAGTTCACATGGCAGGATTTGGGGATGAAATTTAATGAACGACGGTATAACAAAAATCATATAACTACACTTAAACTATTAAATGGAATATCATGAATTGATTTCAATTAACCATCAATAACAGCATGCGGATGTAAATAAATAATTTATGGGCAGGAAACCCCTTTGGATCTCTTTATAGTTTTTCTGTACAAGACAATGGTTATGTATTATATATAGATAATCATATGGGTTTATAATAATCAGATTAATATGTCATCCATTTGCCAAACCGAACAATCAATCAAACAAAACGTCCAAGTAATCAATAAATGTTTTTAACATCATAGATATGATATGATATAATATAACTGAATGCGAGTAAAATTCACATTGATTTTCGTTTTCACCGAAATGTCCCCATTTTGGACTAAAACCGAACGGTCGTCCAATTTTAGCCTAAATTTTAACAAGCCCGAAATCAACCAAACCAAATCAACCGTGAAGATCTCGACGACATGAGTCCAGCTCAAAAACGGCGTTCGAATCTGACCTCGTACGCAAAAGTTATCGCATTCATAAGATTTCGATTAAATGAAATAATTAAATAATACTAATTAGTTTAATCAAACTATTTGCCTCTAATCCATCTTCATCCTCACTACCAAAATGCGCAGGCCATGATATGCACGCCATGAAACACACCATTCGAAAACTTCAAACGTCCATAAATCCTTCATTTCTCGACGGAATTGACTCCTATTTTCGCTAATGCGTTCGTCTTCATGAGAGCTACCCGCTCATCACCATTGTTTCACCTCAACCTAGCCCATCAAAATCCGACCTGACATGCCTCCTTGCTGCCCCAAAATATCGCATCACTCTAAGAGGCTTTGGTCACTCTCAAATTTCGGTCCTAGTTGCTAAACGACAAGGAAACTCAATGGCCCTCTCAGATTTGTTGATTGATGCTCCGGATTCCAATTTGCTTCAAACATAGGCACGGTTTTTCCTAGGCAAGCACACCCAACCTCGAATGCACCCACTTCCGAGCACTCCAAGCTGAAGCTCTTGATGATACGAATCCAACAAATCGAACGGTGTAATTTATTATTGCTTAAATTATTAGTTTTAATTTTTTGAAGGGGAAATTTTTTTCATTCTTAATTACAGGCAAGATTAAATAGAGAACAGAGGGGTATGGGCATACATAATGTAACGTCCCGCCTTTTCACACGGTTTAAATCGACACACGTGCCAATTCAAACCATACGGAAGGGCGGATTGTTATGGGGTAAATAAGAAAAACAGAGAAGAAATAAAATAAACAGAATCTCATAGCGGAAGGATAAAATATAATAATCAAATATACAGTTCATGAAGCTGTTTTACAAAAACCCTTGATTATATTTACATAATACATATCAGAGTTACACATACCAATAACAATGCAGCAGAACAGTATGAGTGTAGTGCAATAATAGTAGATAATAGTAATATAAATCTTCGTCTTCGTCCTCCAGAGCTAAAACTTCAAATCCTGAAACGCTCGGACTGACCCGAGCGAATTAAAAAGACAAAACACTCGAGTCAGAACTAAAATATCTTATGTAAGTTAAATTAACAGAAATAAATATGAGTGCAGTAACTCAAGAGATGCTTGGTATTTACATCTCTTAAGGATCCGTTAAACTATTTACTATGTAGTATATTGCACTATTATAATACTGTCTATAGTAAAATAAACATACTTTTAAATAGCATTAAGGCTTTACATTTTCCACCTTAACACGTAATAGTCCCAGTAGTCCATCCAATATCATAGTCCCTCCCGATCGGGAAGCCACCAGAGGATACCACACGGGCTACGGGAGAAATCCAAACCCGTACAAGGCTCGGTATGGTAGGTGACACGTCACAACTAGGCAATGCCAGGGTAGATATACCAATTTCTATCCGGGCTGGTGGTAACGCGTAGCCGCAGCTACCGCCCACCTCGAACTAACACCCCCAAATAAAAGAAATCAATAGTGGCCACCGAATCAATCCAAAGTCAGAGTATAGTATCGAAGGAGTGCGTTCGATCAGAGGAATGACCTCATTGGCCCGAGAATCGCTCCTGTTTTAGCCACCTTATGCCAACTCACGGGAGTCGGGTCCACGTATTTACCTTGCAGGAAACGCCTCCACCAACCTACTTCATTCTGGAATCTCCACCGCGTACACGGTTGTTAAAGTGGTTTTCGGAGTTGGCAGAGAGTATGACAACTTCCGATCCCGGTCTCTTCAACAACCAAACGTTATTATAACACCGCGGTCATTTAAAATAATTATACTTTAAAACCAGAATAAAATATCCATTTAAACCCATATAAATACGATATCATTTATATTTTTAAAACCCCAAATCAATACAATATCATTTAGACCCAAAATCATATAATGTCATTTTATTTTCCTATATATATTCTTTTCCAAAATCATAAGGTTTTCAAAGTGAAATATTTAGAAATCACAACTCTTGAATATAATATTTTCAAATCATACTACCTTGAAAATCATAAATTCGAAACAAATTTCCATCTCTTAAATGGTTAAATGTTAAATTACTTTATAAAACACAATAGCTTCTTTAGATTTCACAAATCAATTTCAAATATGGATTTTAACTTCCAAATACCATTTCAATTCTTATGTTTCAAAGCTTTAAATATTTCACCATTTCAAAACAACTCATTTGACAATCCCATATATATTAAATTCAATTACTTATTATTTAGACTTGAAATATTTACTTAATGAATTCAATATACTTTAAGAAAACCTTTAACTTCACATAATTGGAAAATCTTTCAATTTATTAAACTTGATATCTTCATTTAAATCAACCTGGTATTCATTTAAATCACTTTACAAAATCAAGTTATATAAATCATATCCTCTAAAAAATTAAATTTTTATTTAATTTCAATTTAACTTAATATTCAACTTCCAAATCTTATTCTCGTTTAAGTCATAAACTCCAGAAATTAGATTTTGAATAAATGCTTAATCGTATTTGAACTTAAAAATCAAACTTTATTTTATACTTCAAATCAAATTTATACAAAGCTTAAAAACCGAAAATTTACTATATATATATATATAAATAACCAAATCAATATCCCATAAACCATATATATTTATAGCTTTACAAAACCATAGTAAAACATTTCCAAAAATAATTTTATATATTTACCGCGGTGCCTGTATAAAATTTTCTACCCTATGGTCAAGTGATACGGATGTTTATCATTTCAATCCGTAATTTAAAATAAAAATGCGGTTGTATATCATTTCAAACCGCAATCCCGAATGAATGAAATGCACGATAACTTGCAGTTGATACGATATAAAGTACAACATCCATTCATCCAGATATCAATCATCAACCATTTTATTACAATCATCATCCAATTTAAACAACATCAATATAGAGCATATAAATTATACAGGTAATAAATAACATGGATTAACTAACAGTTTATATAAATTTAACTACTGTTAAACTAGCAGTTTATGTGCAAAATAAATGTAAATTTAACTGGCAGTTAATGCGAAATAAAAATAAATATAACTATGACAGGCAGTTAATATGCAAATAAATAAATTCTAATTGTCAAATTATATGCAATAAAAAAATTAACTAACAGTTAAATCAAATAAATGCGATTTAACTGAGATGACGAATAAATCATGCCAAACAGTCATAAATAAATTTCTACTCATATCTAAAATTAATTTAACAAACACAAGAAATTCTAGAAATTGTGAGTGGGTTAAAACACTCACCTTTTTGAATTTAACTTGAATTCAAATCCAATTTAAACCCAAAAATTGGACAGTCTCCAAATTCATCCAAACTATTGCCAAACGTCAGAAATTCAGAAATGATCCCAGCAAAACAAACCGCGCGTGAATCCGAGCTCGTATGCAAAAGTTATGAAAATTTGAAAAATGAAAAATTTTGGTCCTGGGTCGACTTCGGGTTCGACTTCGGTGCGCCACCTCAAATCCCCGGTGCTTGCTTGGAGTTTTCGCCAAAACGACCCGGAGCGACCAGAGTCATTTTCTTCCTGAACCGAATTTGCTCTAGGGTTTTCTCCTCTGAAACCCGAAGCGCGACCAGAAGCTGTTGCAGATCCGCAAAATATTTTTGTTTGTTTGTTTGTTTTTTTTTTTTTTTGAAATTGAAATTATTTTTTGAAATTTGGGAATTAGGTTTTGTCTGCCATTGGGATAAGGAGTTGAGAAAGAAGGTACGTACAAACAAATGATAATGAGGAGAAATTAGGGTTTATAACAGGGTATTTATAGGTAGGGTTGAAATAGAGTAGATGGACCAGATAAATAAACGTGCTGAACAATCTGTGGCCCGAAAAGCCCGTTCTAACCCCGAAACAAAATTGGGTAAACCCATATATCAAAATAGGTGTTTTAAAATATTCTGAACGCGATGGAAAAAGTTTCACGTCCAAATTCCATCATACGAAGAAGTTATGCCGAAATCAATATTTTCGAATTGATTTCAATTGATTTCAGTTTCGATTTCAAGGCGTTTCGAGTCCGTACGATCAAACGACAAGTTTGATCGCTACGAAACTTGAAACCCTATAATAATTCACCGATACGGATCCGATGAAACTTGTTTCTTCGAAATCCGAGTCAGTGGCCAAAATGGCTATTTTCATATTAATTAAATAAATTTAAAATTTTAGTCAATTAAATCAAATTTCCCATTTCACTTCGATAATTGACGATTCTTATCATCATAAATTTTCAAATCATCTTTACTAACTTAAACAAAATTTAATTGTCGAATTAAAAATCTATAAATTCTCAAATTTCATTAAATTCGCCAATTATAAATTTAATTTCCAAAATTTAAATTAAATTTACTTTCCATATATTTTTGTCAAATAGATAAATTTATCATTGGATTCATACTTCATTACGTAAATCTCTCCAATTTCATCTAAATTTATATTTGCATAATATCTAAATATTAAATTTCAAATGTTACTTCATTATCGTTAATGTAATAAATATATTCTTAATTATTGCAATAGATTATCCGTTATAACTTAATATACTAAATAGATGGTTCATCTTAAATACTTGTTCTCATTAACGTTTTATTTCTACTTACAAATTAATGCAATTATTACATATTCCTCCCTTAGTTAAAACCTTCCTATTTCCAATTAATGTAAAATGTTATATCCGATTTCCATTAATTTCAATAGATTCAAATTATCATATTTTATATCCAAATGAATAAATAAAGCTTGATTCTTGTTAAAATTTTCAACTCATTTGATTGCAATTAACCTTTTGTCATAAATTAAATTCCGATATATTAATAACTTTACTTCCATTCTTCTTTATACATAAATCATCATATTATGAAGACACTTACGTTATTCCCCATTAATTCCTTTAATTTATTTAACGTAACATTTAATTTATATTTACTGCAATGCTTTCCGATTTAATTGAAGGGACTAAGTATATAACTCATAATAGTTGTGGTAAAACTATTAATCCCACATTTATAAGTATATCCTTATCCGTTATACCTATTAATTAAATAAATTCCACTTTTAAGTCCGTTTAAATTTATTACTGAGTACCCATTTACTCCTTTCCAATGAATTGGAATTCCATTCTTACTATAACAATCATTTCCCTATTCACCTTTATTAATAACCCACCATCATTGTATTTATTGTCTTTTATTGATTAAATCAAATTAAACCATTTTCCTTTAAATTCATACTAACGAAATATTCAATTTTATTTATTTCATAAACTCCATTTCATAAATCTACCTGCAATTTCTACCTAGAAATAAGGTTACGTTTCCATTGTAATTTACATTTACACCTTACGTTACTACATTAATTATCCTTAAAGTAACGTTTTTATTAATGACAATATTAACTTACTTAACATTTTATATGGCTGCTATCCTTTATTTCATAAATTAATCCATTCCATTTAAATCCTTATCTATATAATATTTCAACATTTAATATCAACCCACAGTTATTGCAATTCATTATCTTATTTTGATTTTATACAATTACCATTAACTTACATTCAATTACTATTCAATGCATATTTATTCATCAATAAATTCGATATTTACTTTTCTTTCTATTTGATAAATAACCTAGTATACATTTACATACATTCATTTCATTCCATTCATTTATGGGTATTGCATTGAAATTTAATTTATTAACTAATACCAACGTTATTATCATTAATTACAATTGGATTCCCAATTTTATTCAATACCTTGAACAAATAACATATATATTAATCAAATGCTTACTTTTTTTTCTTTTCTCATATTCCATTAAATATATGCACACATACAAATTAAGATTCTAAATCCAATTAGTTATTCCTTATACATCAACCATCACTTATGAATAATTATTGTTTCCTATTTATTTTGTTACATTCACTTATATTCACTTTAGGAGTAAATTGGTATTTTCTTTAACCCATTAATCACTAACTTTAGTTATTGCAATTTTTTTCATTGATGAATTCAATACTTGCCTTTATTTACTTATTTCTAACCTTATATCCAACTGCAACAATTTCCACTATTACAATTAATTGCAATATATAATTCAATTTGTAAATTTTAAATTTATCTTGATACATCTAATTACAACATTCTCTTTCCTATTAACAAATAAGATTTCTGTTTTTTTCCTAAATTTAAATTAGAGATCCTATTAAATAAACAAATTAAATTATCGAATTTTACGAGTCGTTACACATAAGGGGTATCGACCAGAAAAGATAGGCATGGGATTGGGTATGACAGAAATGGTGGACATGTATGTATATACATTATTTTATTAAATAAAATATTTCAATATGACATACCTAAAAATGTCGAGCTCCAAATTAACATGTCGCTTGGCATTCAATATATTATACCCCTATTCCGAACACAATGGAACTAGTCTCGAGCCCTATCAATCGTATGTAGAAGATAGTTTTTTAGAACCAGTTATTATATTAATTTTTCGATATAAATTTCTGTGCATTTCAGACTCGCCTGACCAAACGATTTGTCTGATCACCATGAAAACAGACGGCATTTTATAATTCACTATTACGGATCCAATGAAGTTGGTTTCGTCAAAATCTGAGATGCCGCCCCGGGACGACAATTTCATAGATCTAAATATTTAGTTATCGATATTTATCCAGTCTATTTATATTTGTAAACAAATTTTACAAATTACATTCACCAATATTATTTGTTAATTAAAAGGAGGTAAATAAATTGATTAAATCCATTTAATTCAAAAATTTAAACATTCCTTGTATTTGAATTATAAGTTATTAAATTCTAAAAATCCAATTATTTAAATATTTAAAATTAATTAAACATTTACAATAAAATGACTAGGATTTTGGGTTGTTACAATACATAAGAGCGGGGATCGCCCCTTAACCGTTTATGTGGACAGATCTTCTCATCATTTGGCCTAGAAGAACAAAACAAGTTTACATGTACAATATAATACCATTGACGGTGACTATACTCTATAATCACCGTGTTTTTTCTAGATATTTCTAGAGTTAAAATCCTTCGGCGTTAAGTAGGGAATTTTTCCGTGCAACCAAATTTAAGAAGGATAACATATTTTGGCTAAGATTTGATAGTCGAATCAAACATTCAAATAAAGATTACATTTTGCATGGGAACCACTAGGCCTCTTTGATTAATCTTACATTAGTTCCCTTTCCAAAATATTTAGCAAAATATTCATATACTTATCTCACCGGAATAACTATATTCACAAACCATTCCTTTAAAATTTGGAAAATCTTTTTAACATACGTAAAAAGTGGTATAAGTATATTCACTAAATACTAGAAAGATTTTCTATTTCAAAATCATATCTAAATGATCAAACTTAAATGTCATTAACGAAGATATAAATAATCCAAAACACCATTCTTTTCCATAAACCTCTTTTATTTTAAAAATATCTCCATTATTAATCTCCAAATTTATTTATAAAGGTTCTTTATAAATATCCAATATAGTTATAAAACTTCTTTATTAATCTCCAATCTATTTATAGAACTTCTCTTTTATAAATCTCAAGAAACTAATTTATAAACTTCCCTTTCAAATCGCTAAACCATTTATAAAGCTCTTTTATAAGAATATTCAAAACCAAACTTCTTTTCGAGTTCCAAACCTCTTTCAAATTTTATAAACTCCTTTAAATAAAACATTTTTATAAATAATTTGTTATTTAATTATAGTAAATAAAAGCTTTAACGACATAAAGATAAATTTTAAACATTTTTAAATAATATAATAATATGCATTAAAAACATTTTAAATAATATAATTGTTAATTTTTAAAACATTTTAAATAAATGTAATAAAATAACGTTAAACAACTTTCAGAATATAATTAATTAACTTTCAAACAACATTAGTGATAAATCAATTAACTAGATTTAAATAATCAATAATAAAATAATTTATTATCTTTAAACAACCTTAATAAGAAATTAATTATCTTTAAACAACATTAATAAGATAATTGATTTTAAACATTATAAATATAATAATTAACTTTACTAAAGAAATCATTTTACAATACACTTTCGAAATAAAAATTTAACAAAATACTTCATTGAAATAATAATTATATATACAATTTGCTTCAAACTATAAAATTTAAGTTAATTTAACTACGTAACTTTACAAACTCGAAAAAAGGCTTAGCGACCATAATGGTACATAAACAAGCTACCATTAAATTCAATTTGACTTTCTAAGTTAAATTACAGGTTTTTACATAAGCACGCACACACATACACACATATATAAACCAAATCCATAATTAACTATTAAATGTTAACACATCATTTATCCAGTATTAATCAACTCACAGTCAAATAATTGTCCAATTTAATATAATAGGAACGATAATTTATTCTGCTAAACAAATGTTATTCAAAATAAACTCTTCCATTTATTATAAGACGATGTTTATTTGGCCAAATAGATAACACTAAAGTTGTATGCTATAATTAACTACATTATTATTTAGCAACGTAATTATATTAGATCGGTATTATTTTATCACATTATACATTATCCAATTTCAAAAATGATAAATTTTCCAAACCAAAAACCAACAAATCAACTTCCAAGCAAGTAATAAATAATTTTTGTGTACTATATATCATACCGTTTGACCAAAAAGGTGAGTTTAATTCACCTGAATTCCAGTTATAGCTAAAGCATTCTGATTCCATCTAAAATCAAACAATGTTCGATTCTATCTTGAAGTTCTACAATCTTTAACCTCAGCCAAATCCAATTCCATGACGTAGATAACGTTTCCATGAGTTCAACACGATAGGCTGCGTTTGATTTGGATCTTGTATACAAGAGTTATTGATTTCATAAGGTATATGAATTAAATAATATAATTTACACCTAATTACATCATTAATTAACTTATCATCCTAGGATAATCATCTCGATTCGTATGAAACCTCAGGCCGCACGATTTCATGTCAACGGCCCTATTTCCATTGCTTGCCAGCGCCTCCACTGATTCGTATGAAACCTCAGGACCGCCAACCTCTGCCACAACTATAGACCCTAGCCCCGCCTCCTGAGACGGCCCCGTTGCCCTTAATGAATGGAAAACGTCGATGACATTCTAACCCAGATCTATGCCGCCACGATGATGCTTCTGCCAATCCAACCATCCAATTTCTTCAACACGTCATGCCAAACGACTTCCATGTTGGAGTTAAGGCCTGGAAATGCTTTTGGTGGCCGAAGTGAACAGCGACTGTTGGATCGGGCTTGATTATAACGGTGGCTAGGGTTAAATTTTGGGTTTGGGAAAAATGAATGGGTTGGGGGGGCCCTATATAGATAATCCTATCCAACACTATTCACACGCTAAATACATGAACTCCAAACGAGGCGTACCCACTTGCATTTCTAGCGAAATACCCCTATTCTGAACTCAATGGAACTATTGTTGGGACCTAATTCTATCATATATAAAAGTTAGATTTTAAAATCAAATTATATTATTTTAATTTTCTAAAATTAACCATTAAGCATTTCGAGCTTGCATGATCACCAGGTACTTCCAATCGTCACGAAACTCATTAGTGTTCAATAATTCATTATTCTGGAGCCAATGGCATTAGTTTCATCAAAATCCGAGACAGAACTCTGGAATGATAATTTTACACGTTTATTGAAACGAATTATTATTAAAACGAATTCAATCACTTTAATTATAAATTAAAGTTTACGCTTACCATTTATTATTTAGAAAGAATTTATTAAGCTTTCGAAATCACTTTATTCAAACTAAATTCAAGATCGGTTATTTAAATAATTCCTATATTAAATCACCATTCCAAAATTAAATTCACAATTAATATATTCAAATTTATTAGATAATTCTTATATTTTGGATTCAGGTTATTTAAATTATTAAAAATCAATATTTTAATATTTTAGATTAGTTAAATATTCAAACATCAAAATTTCGGGTCGGTACGTTAATGCTATAATTCTCTATGAATTACTTAAAAGAGGATTTGTGTTTTATGTGAAACTACAAGGAATTATTTTTATTTCTTTATTGAAATTGATAGTACAAAATTCAGGATTTTCCCTATTTTGTACATCTATTTCTTTATATTTACATTCCTTGTTATTCAAAGGATACACCTTTATTTGTAACTTGGATGATTCATAGTGACACATTATCCTTTTTCATTCCAAATAATACTCAAATCAAATTTGGAATTCTAAATTGATTCTAAACCATTATATATCCTCAATCTATTCCATAACCAATTTTATTAAACATAATCCATAGTCAATTTCATTAAATCTATTCCATAATCAATTTCATCAAAACTATTCCATAATCATTATGCGTATACAATTTATTATCCAACCTATTAGTTATCATTCTAATCAATATGCGTATTTAATTAAAAATTCCAAACTGAGATTTATATCTATTCCTTTCGCATTTACAATATATCCAAAACAATTTTAGACACTGATGAAATAGATTTCAACAATATAAATCTAATCTTGTTACAAAACATGTAAGTTCCCACTCATCTTTTAATTAAATCTAGTTCTCTAAATCTGGATCCGTTTCCTTTTTATTCGACTCCCTCTTATTTAAATCCAAATAATAAAAAGGGTATATATCTATTAAAACTACAAATGTAGAGAAAAGACTGAATCAATTTTAAATTAAATTTTTAGATTTATGAATTTTCATTTGTTTTCATTCTGAACTTATGAATTTTAAACTAAAATTTCAGATCTGAAGAAAGGATCTGAAAAAATTATATATGAAAATTGATCAGAAATCATCACAAACACAACAATATAATTTTTGTAGCTAAATTTTGAAGTTTGAAAAAATTCTATTTTTCAGTATTATTATTTATTTATTAAATTTCTTTTATATTCATTGTCGTAAAATCACTAATTGTTACAAAGCGATCCTTAAACAGATGTGAAGAAAGAGCATATGAAGAGGATACCCTATGCATTGACATTCAGTTCGATAATGCACATTATGCTATGTACTTGACTGGATGTGATTGATGCATTATGATGCATAAGCTGACACCATCCTAATCTTGGGCTACTTGGTAACTCATACAAATTTGAGTACCCAAGAGTTTTAGGGTAAGATAGAATAACTTAGGGCAAGACATAGATTTGGCGTGAGTAAACTTCAAACAACTAAATTGTTACACTTATAAAACCTTTTAAAAACAAACATAAATGAGGATGAGAGAGAGAATATGTTTTAAAAGAAAATATTAAAACCTTTTCAATTTCCTCTTTTAAAACCTTCCTTATATAATTTCAAAATTAAATCACCATATCTTCTTCTATCCTCTTTATATATTCAGCAGAATAAAAAAAAGAGAAAATGTAACGAACAAGATTTTCGACCATCGAAATCAACATTAATATGTCCATTGTATTACACGTCGAGAAATCGAATGCCGGAAAACCTGATTGTTAGGGAAAAAGAAAGACGGAGGAAGATAAGAAGAAAACTAAATAAGACATAATCTCACAGCAGAACAAATAATCTATAATATACAACAACCCTTTACACAAATTCTAACAGTGATATATGTATATACAGGCATCAATCAGAGTATACTAACCTATTTCATCCTGGACAGTTATACAACCCGTCCTTACAATTTGATGATAAATACCATAATGAACACAACAAAAAATAACCATTTATGTGAATACGTCTCTGGGCCTCCAGCTCATGTCTGAAGCTCCAAAGCATCCAACTAAATCTGTAATATGCTCGATCTGACCTGAGCAATATAGTAAAATAACACCTGAATCATGTGGGAAACACACCCAGCTGGATTTAAAGTTATAAGAAATATCTTTGAAATCAAAAGTATCTCGTAAGACCATGCCACATATAAACATGAACGGGTTTATACCTAATGATAACTAAAACATTTTCTATAGAAAATCCAATTTATATTATAATAATATCTAGAGGTCAAAGTAAAATATAAATATAGCTGAAATGCTTGCATCTCACATTTCACATAGTTGGGCACAACTAAGTCTGTATGGTGCTTATTGGAGAAAGGATTCCATACAATAACTGGGTTACTGGGGTACCGCCTGTCATGGTGCATCTCTAGATAAACTAGCACTGAGTACCTCGCCGGATCCCCTGCCAACACAAAACCAAGCTACCCCTTACTGGATAGTGACGAATATGATCATCCCTCCATTAATGGGCCCTGAAGCATATAAATGAGAGATAATAGCGACTCTAGATAGGGATGATCATACCCTACTTAGGAGCGACCAGATAGACCTACCGCATCACCTTTATTTTAGTCATTCTCGATTGATGAGGCTTGAGTCTACGTTTTACCTTTTTATATAGAACTTCCCACTTGGAATGCTAATACTGCCCTCCATGCAACAATGCAATACCAACCTTCATCCATACAAGTCCGTTCTGGGACTGAATGAAACACTTGCGAGCTCCGTCTCCAATTTCATCATCCTCAAGATGTCTTCACTTCGAAACGCATTCGTTGAATCAAAATGGTTTTCGGATAACATACCCATTCGTAGTCTCTTCAAAACAACATTCGATATTCCCGGTAAATTCAACCCCGATTCTTTAGAAAATAAACAGTCCAAGTTAAGATCGGAGATCACCTCCTAATCGTTAGTGGACGGATTTTCTTATCATTGCCCTAGGAGAACGAAACGAGATTTACACACATAGTACAACATCATCGGAGATGACTGTGCCATATAACACACGAGTTTCTCTTAGATATTTCTAAAGTCGCATTTGGGTCCATTTTTGATAGTCAGTTACGTAACTATCAACAAACATACATTCAAATAAGGGATTTATTCCATAGGGAAAAACCTATATTGGTTTTGCATATAAGCAATCACTAGCCTCCTTTTATAACTCTTTTATAAATAAAACCATTTGTAAATCGGTTGTATAAGAATACGTTTACAAAGATATATGCACCGATTCCTATATTTTAAATACAGAGAAAATATCCATATACTTATCTCAACAGTATGTGTATATTTACACACTAAGAAAGACTCCATTTTTTTCAATTCAAAATCATTCATAAACTCCTTATAATTCCATAAAACCATTTATAAACCATTTTACAAAACTTCTGGAACCATTTATAAAACTTCTTTTCAATCGCTTATAAATCCTCTTTGTACATTTCTAAAACTCATGTATAAATCCTTTATAAATCTCTAAACCATTTATAAAGCTTTTTTTATAAATCTATAAACCCGTTTCATAAATCCGTTTATAAATATCTAACCATTTATAAAAATCTTCACCTTGTAAATAATCTTCCTTACATCTCCAAACCAATTTATAAGCTACTTTATAAAATCCAAAATTTTCAATTCTATTCATGGGCCTCGATCATATTTATAAACAAATTAAGATCATTTTACTTCTAAAGAGTGTTATATAAAAATAATTATTAAAATTAGACATTATGAATAAATAAATAATAATTATAAATCTTAAAAAATCTTAAAGTAATAATTAATCATTTCATAAAAATAATAATTAATCTTTACCGTTAATATAAATAGTAATAATTATTTTCAAAACCATATTAATAAATCCTTATTATTAATTTCAAACCAAATTATTCTTAAGTAATTACTTTTTTCCAAGATATTAACATTCTAATAAATATTTTAAAACAATATTAATTATATCAAATAACTTTTTAAAACAATACTAACATAATTAAATAACCTTAAAACAATATTTATATAATTAAATACTTAAAAACAATATTAATATAACTAAATACTTTAAAACAATATAACTAAATTAAATACTTTAAAACAATATTAATATAATTGAAGACTTTAAAGCAATATTAATATAATTAAAAAATCTAAAACAATATTAATATAAATGAATGCTTTAAATCAAAATATTAATATAACTAGATAATTTTATATTAATATAAATGAAAGTTGAAATTGCAATCTGTAAAACAAATGATATAACTATTGAACAGTAAATTAATTAAAAGAAATGAGAAAACTTGTATAAATTTCAATTGCATTCTTAAAAAGCATATATATAACTTACCAAAGATTTAAAAGTTGAAATGTCTAACAAGAAAATGTAATGGAACCTTATACAAGTAAAACTTGAAATAATGAAAGTATTCGATGCAATTCTTTAATAAACAAGGATTTGATGTTGTAGTTGTTATAAACTTAAGTACAATTGAAAGGCTACTAATTAAATAAATAGAAATGTAAGCATTAAAAGTAAATAATTTTAAAATTAGGTAAATGAATTTATAGGCAAAGTAATTGAATTGAACACGAATACAAAGGTAAGAAAGTAAATAAATGAAATTGAGAAATGAATGAATGTAATGTAAAAAAAAGGGAAATCAAACAACAAATGTATGAAATGAAATTATTAAGAATGAACTTGATCTATTGTTTGGAGTTGTTGTTCGTTTGGTTTATGGTTGTTTAGGCAAATATACTTTAAATTTGTTTGGATGTATGAATAATCTATTTAGTTTCATTTAAGACTGTTGAGTAAATGGTGCACGTAGTAGTTTATTTTTCATTCTGTACAATTTAAAGTTTCTGAACCCAAACAACTATTTGTTTTGTTTGATATGAATGGATAATTTATCTGTGTTGATCTTATGTGAGGGTTGTATGCTCTGTTGCTAGTGATTGTTATTTATATTGTTTTTCCCGTTGTTGGGATATATTACTTTTGAGATATTGTGATATATATTGTTATATTTGATATTATATTTTCTCCCGAGCCTCTTTGTACAAAGGAGACTCTGCCAAAAAATTTCAAAAATTTTAGGACTTAGAAAAATTTTGAAAAATGTTTTCCAAACTTTATTGATTTGAGTATAAAAAGATTTAATGGTCATAAATTGGTATATTTTATTCAAATTAATTAATTTTGTAAATTTATTTGTTTATAAAGTTAATATTTTTGAATAAGATGTATTGTTTACTTAATTCTTTCTTTTCTCTTCTTTTTCCTTTTCGGGGACGAAAAGTTCTGAGTAGGGGAGAGTGTAACGACCCATAAATTTTGACAATTAAATTTGTTAATTAAATAAATTTTTTGTAACTAAATTTAGTAAGAAATAAAAACTTTATAATTTAATATTTAAATGAATGCTAAAATTAAATATAGCAATGGTAATTAAAACTAATTATTAGTAATTTGAATAAAATTCTAATAAATGAAGTAGTGAAAGTGTTATACCTGGATATAAATTGAATATGAGAAAATAAAAGTAAGTATTGAATTAATTAATGAAATAACACATTGTTAACAGTAATTGAATGTAAATTAAGGTAAACATGTTAATGAAAGTTAATAAATAATAAATTTAGTGCTATCCCAATTAATTAAAACAACGGTAAGGTTATAATTGATTGTATTTCGTAAATTGGAAATAAATCTCAATAAATATAATTAAATAGTATGTTAATGATGATTGAATGAAATTTGTGTTATGTAAATAATTGTAACAATTACTTGGGAATAATAACTTATAAGTGTGATTGAAAGTAAATGGTTACAAATATTTTATGTTACCTATTTATTTAGCCAGTTAATTTAAATGTGGTAAAAATTGCAAAAAATCTAAATAAATTATTACGCTAATGTTAATTAAGGTAATATTTTAAAATAATGTTAATGTTATCCATAATAGGACAATTTGTTGAATTTAAAAGAATGGAAATGAAGACTTATCAATTTAGTGGGATTTGAACTATAATAATTGGGTTTAATTGCAAATAAATGAAATTAAATATCTAAATATTACGTTAATTGAAATGAAGATGGAATGTGAGAATATTAATGTAATAGATTTTAATCCAATGTTAATTTCATCCGTTTGATAATAATGAATTGAATAACAGAATGAAAAGTAAATTAAATAGAAACGTAAATGTATTTATAAAGTAATAAATTGGTAAAAGAATGGAACTAAGGTAAATTTATTTAATTGGTTTTAAACCTTAATTAATGTGTACAATTGACAAAAACACACATTTAGGAATGTAATTGTAGAGCTTAAATTGGAAATAATTGTAAAGTTTAATAAGGAAGAAAACAAATGACCGTATGAATGTAAATTCTAATTGATTGGAATAATAAATGTTTTAAAAAAGAAGAATAATATATGTTTCCTTACTAAATGAAAAAAATCATTTTTTTATTCATTTGAAATGTTGGTAGTTGAAAAATATATTACAGAAATAAGAAATTAATAACTTTTGGTTTGTATACAATAATTCTAATTCCGTAAATACGTTAAATTACTATAAAAGGGAACAAGTAGTCCTAATGGATCTCCTTGCTCTATAATATAGTCTTTATCTTCCATACTAGTACTTTTAAATAGTATAGAAGTGTTAGTTTTAGAAAGAGGTTCTAGTAATCCATGAGTTATAAAAATATTTTCTTTAGTATGTTTAGGTATATTATAATTTTCTGTAGGAACCTTGATACCCATTCGGTTTGATTCCTGTTCTTTTTGTTTTTCAAGTATTCTCATTGTTCTTCCTTCTATTGGATTGTCTTGTTTAAAGCTCATACGATGACTGATGGTTTTTAATATATCAGGAGTTAATTCCACATCAGACATTTTATTGTATGATTGAGTTCTTTTTAACGTGTTGGATGAATTTGCATTTTCCTCATTATTCTTGGTTATGGTGGAAATAGTATTTCCTGATGCTATAAAATATTCTGTAGGTAATTGAATTCTTGGTTTAAGTGATTTCACGAAAACTTGAATTTCGTTATCGAATTTTAAATGTCTTATGTCAATCAATCTGGGTTGAATTGTTTTTCCTAACCCGACTTCGAACAGTTTAACAAATTGTTTGGGCGTAATTGATTTGAACGTAGCAGTATCATTCAAGGCCATACAATGTTCCCATTGTATGCCAAGAACTTTGGATCCTGAAAGAAGTTCTATATTTTGTAAATTTACTGATAATCTACAAGCTTTTTCTATATTTTGATCATCAAGACTTATACAAAAATGGGGATGTATATTTACTCCAAATAATCTGTTTGCTAAATTTGACTTAGCTCCGCCAATAATACTATTTAAAGGATTATTGATAATTCTTTCATCCATACAAACTATCATTATTGGAGTATCAATTCCGGATCTAAACAATCCTGTTATTTTTAGTTGTATTAGACCTATATGAAGGTATTTAATTTTGGATATTTGGCTTTTAGTTTTTCTATTTTATTTTTATTTAAAAGGCTTATGGAAGTAAAATCTTCCTCTCCCTTTAACTCTACATTTCCTTGCATACGTTCAAATATATATGTATGTTTATTCAAAAATCTAGATTTAAAAGTTAGAGGTTTATAAATATCCTTTTTATCTGAATGAGGGATTGCTTCTTTTAATTTTTCTAAATCTTCGTCCGTGACCTCAAATTGTTCTCCTGTGCTATCTTGCATTTGAGGGTTAGATGTTTCTTCTGAAGTAAAAGTGTTCGTGTATATCCTATACTCGTGATATGATTCTGCCTCTTTATTCCTTGATGATCGGGATGTAGAACCACTTAATGGGGTAGATAGATCATGATCGTATATTTCTTCTTTTATAATTGGAAGATCTTCATATTTATGTATAACAAGTAGTCCTAATGGATCTCCTTGCTCTATAATATAGTCTTTATCTTCCATACTAGTACTTTTAAATAGTATAGAAGTGTTAGTTTTAGAAAGAGGTTCTAGTAATCCATAAGTTATAAAAATATTTTCTTTAGTATGTTTAGGTATATTATAAATTTGTCCATAATATCCGAGTGGGATTTTTATAAGTAGATCTAAGAATACTTCGGTTGTGAAGTACCTTCGAATCTGGAGCATTTTGCTGCATTTAATGTATAACCTGGAGAATTTACTTTTTCCTTTTTGGGAAGTATAACATATATGGTTAACGGAATAATTTTTATTTGGTTATGTGTCTGATTGATTGTGATCATGTTTATTTTAAAATTATCAAAGGAATCATTTATTTCATCTTCATTTTCAGTAGTGTCAGAATAAACTGATTCAATTTCGTATACAGATTAATTAGCATCACTCGAAATATCCTCGATAGTGCTAACATTAATACCGTATTCTTCGATATTTGATATTACGATATTTTGTATATTCGTAGGACATTCATTTGCATAATGTCCTTCTTTATTACATTTGAAACATTTGCAGCCTTTATGGAAATTTTTCTTTTTAATAAACTTTTTCTTAGAAAACTTGTTTTCTTTTCTAAATTTTTTCTTATATTCTGGTTTCCATTTTTTTCTAGCGATACGATATTTTGGTTTTATTCTTCTTTTGAAATTTCTTGTTCTCTTTCGTTCGAATTCAGGAGAACATCCAAACTGTGTGTTAATATCTTTAGTGTATTTGGTACAACAAGAAAATCCCAGTTTTGAGTTTCTAATTTTATTTTTCATTTTTTTGTGTGCACTAGCTTGTTCACAAACTCTTTCCATAGTATCCATACATGCCTTTTTTAATAAGCCTGTGTTATGATTTTCATCCGTATTACTTTGTCTTAAAATGTCGTATCTTTCTTGAATAATATTATTCCATGGATAAGGTATTTTCGTAAAACAGCCTTTTACCCAGAAAACTTTCTGGTCATTATTTTTTAAATGGAAAAGTAGGCCTATGTATTTTGCAGCGAATTCTTCTAACATACATATGTCGCATAATTGTATTTTTAATAATTGTTTTTCATAATCAGTATCTTCTAGGAAAGTTTCTCCTGTAAAGTCCGCTAATAATAATTTTAATAATTCCCCAAGAGCTTCTTGTTTAGATTGAATATTTCTAATTCTTTGTAATTCATTTGGATTTATTCTTTCAAGGTTTAGTAACCAAGCTAAAGCGTCTCCTGTCCAATAGCTGGTAGCGTAATGGATGTATTCCATCACATTCATATTTGGAGGTAATAAATAGATTGTTCCACTTATATGTTGAAGCCATGTTATAATATATTTTCTTATTTTTCTATGTGGAAGTTTATCTATATTAAATGTTAGGGTATATGTAGAAGAGGGTTGTTCATTATAAAAATCTTTAAGTTGCTTTCTAGAGGAGTGAAATTTAATCCAATCTGATCTAGTACCATGTCTAAGCATTTCAGGGTAAGGATCGGTATGAGGCCTATTATATGTGTTTTCTTCCTGTTCTTGATCATCCATAATTATATCAGATTTAAGATCGTTTACAACAGAAGCTGCATCCGGAGGAGGTGTCAGAGGTAAAATTAGAGCACCTCTACTAGATCCGGCTTCATTAGCGTTTATGTTGTAAGTTAGGTTATCTGATGTATCTGAATTATACTCAAATTCTGTGGAATTTTCAGATTCTTGTTCAGAATCTTCAAATGAAGAATTTTCTTCATTTTCTTTATATTTAAAATAGTTTATTGCCGTTGAATGATCTTCATAATAAGAATAAAGTTCAGTACTATCTATTTCTCCTGCAAGTTCTTTTTCTTGAAGAATAAGATAATTTTTATAGTAGGTGGGATCAATCTCTTCAACATTTATTTTGTTATTTTCTTCAGAAGTATATTTGACCATTCTAATGCTGTTAAGCGAACGGATTGTTGGTGTATTTCGACCAAATCCTAAGGTCGCCATTTTTTTTTGAAGTTTATTATTGATATCTTTAACTTCTAATTTAATTTCTTGAAGTAGATCAATCATAAAATTATGAATCCCATTTACCGGGTTTTTATGAGTGGGGATACGAACAACATGCTCATATTGTTCGGTATTTAGATCAAATTGACACTTATGTGTGTCCAGAATAACAATCTTATTATTTTCCATAAACAAGGGTCTTTTGAACACAATTCAATTATGAGTTTATACAAAACATTTGTAAATAGATAAAAGCTTTCATTCGATTAATAAGTCTTGATTCGCAGACCTACAGTTATAGATTAGTTTTGACCCTAAATTAAGCGGCTAAACACGATACCCCTTAATGCTTTCCTAGCATACCGTGGTTTTATAGTAGGGTTAGGCCTCGAATTAACAACCACAAGCCTATATCGTTGCTTCACTTAAGTAGAGCACAGCTATGGTTCGTTTCCTACTCCAGTGCGTAATAATCAGTAAACAATAGGTCGTAGAATTGACTTAACATTCAAAAAAAGTTTTTTTTACTACTTCAGCAGAACATATACAGAAAGATAGAGTTCAGAAAATATAAAACAGAATGATCTAAAACAGAATAACTTACCTAGTGTTAGCCAGGCTCCGATACCAAACTGAACACCCAAACTTGAAAGCAGAAAACTTGAAAGCAGAATTGAAAATATACAGCAACAGAAACTTCTTGCGGAAACAGAAATTTTATTACTACAGTAGATAATATTACAGAACTCAGATACAATGAAGAGAAAGCACGAAAATGAAGAAAATTTTTCTGATGATCATCTTCAGAGTAGTCCCCTCCTTTTATAGTGTCTTCTCTCCTATATTTCTTATTACTTAGGCTGGACATCTGTCTATTATAGGGCTAACATGTGTCCCTTTTAGGCTGTTAGGCTGAGGATGTGTCCTTTAGTTTATTCTTTGCAGAGGATGAGTTGGAAAGGCTAAGGGATGACTTTTTGGCTTGTAGGCTGAGGATGTGTCCTTTAGTTTATTCTGTGCAGAGGATGAGTTGGAAAGGCTAAGGGATGATATGTCACCCTATTGTAAAGGATGTGCTATTTGTCTTTTTATCCTGGATGCTGGTCCACCATGCTTCTGTTTTAATTTTGAATTTCTAGATTGGTTAGAGATTCGTCATCAAAAGGGTCGGTACCCATAGTATCTCTCATTATAGAGTCCTGTCTAAGTCTTTCTTTTTCCACTTGTTCTTCAAAGTATTCTTCTTGAGCCATTGTGCCAACTGGGCCAATTTTGAGACTGTCTAAAAAACGCTGAACCTTCATTATTCTTTCTGTTGATGGTTCGAAAGCCGATATGTAGTCCAATAGTAATACTGTTTTGCCTTCAGTGGCAGAGTGTGATCCGATTTCGCCTTTGTTAATGGCTTCTGAGAAGAACTCTTGTGCTGCTAGGATTCTTTCACTTTCTTCATTAAATTCTTTGCGGTTGAATTTAACGAATTCATGTTGAGGATTTTCGGTTACCCGATGTAGTTCCCATAATTGGATGGAGGGATAAAGACGTATGTACTGTCTTTCTTCCCAAACGCTCCAAATTCTGAACATGAACATAGTAAAAAATCTGCTTGAATGTTCAGCAAGTTTTGCTGTACATATTTCTGGAATATAACCTGAGTATTCTTCAGGATGGCTTGTGTTGACATAAATTTCGTGTACTAAGCCCTTTTTGATATGTTTTTGATATTTCTGTATTTCAGAAAAACAGGCTATAAGCCTTGGTCTTCTGTTGTTATTGAGAATTAACTCTTCATTTTCTAAGAGTTTAACTAATTCTGTGTCTTCTAGCTTTTTGAAGAATAGAAGAAGATTGCTTTCATCGATGAGATGTTGCTGATATAAGGAGATCATATCCTGGACTGTCATTTCAGCCTCCATCTCTTTGGTTTTTGCGTTATCTATCTCATAAAGTCTAAGTAATTCTAGAAAATCTTGAATTCTTAGATTTACGAGATCGGAGGTTTGCATTTGAGAAAATATTGTTTTCAAATGACTGTGTTCAGCTGTGTTATCAGTGAACAACTCTGCTTCTTTCAAATCTAGAGCTTTAGATCTAGATGTAAAAGAATGTTGTGACAATTTAGTCACTAGTTTCTGAGTTTCTTGTAACTTTTTCTCTTTCTGGGATATAGTATGCTTTAATCCCAGATAAGCCTTTTCCAGTTGAGTTAACCAGAAATTTGCAGCTCTATGGTCTGCAGCTTGGATGGCTTTAAAACATCCATTGAAATTGTCATATAAGTTAGGATTCGATGCTTTCATGTCTAGATTGTACCAATCTTTGACCACCGCTGAGATGTATGGTCTTTGTATTCCTGTGGGAGCAATTGCTTTTCCTTTGTTCATTGGAACAAATTTCTGAGTTGTATTGGAAGGTGTTGCCTTGCCTTTGTTTGTTGGAGTGGTTTTGGTCTGTTGGACCTTTTCTTCATTTACTCCTGTGGGAGCATTAGTTTCTTCGGATTCCTGTGAAGATGAAGCCTCTGTGGAGGTTTGCTTGGCTTTTTTTGATGATTTTACTTGTTTGAAATCTTCTTGTCTTTTCATGGTTTCTAATAATTCTTTGATTCTTTTTATATCGTCCTCATCCATGTTTCATAACCTGGTAAGAAGATCAGCTGCAAAGTTAGTGTAGTCCGGAATGTATTTGACATCATAGTTGTAAATTTCTAAATTCATAGCTAATCTAATTCTTCGAAGGTTTTCTTCTGGATTGTTTACAGTTTTCTTTTTTAAGAATTGAGCAACAGATTTGTTATCTGTTTCTATTATAAATTGTCTATGCAAGAGATAAATTCGTAAACTTTTGATTGCTAATTTAATAGCTAGTAATTCTTTGTCATAGGTAGCGTATTTAATCTGAGGTTTACTAAACTTTCCAGAGGAATATGCTACAACTTCTTTTTGTTTTGCAATTAATACTCTTGCCCAGAAATTGTCAGAAGCATCAGTTTGTAGTGTAAGTAATTCTTCATCTGAAGGAAAATAGAGGATCTTTTGATCTTTTATTAGGTCTTTAATCTTTTGTATTTCTTCTTGCTTTTGCAAGGTAATCGGAATTTTGTCTGTGTTCCATCTTCTTGGTTGTTCTCCATTATGCTGTTTATATTTTGCTTGTTCGTCAGTAAGCTTTTTTTGTAAATTTTGAGTCTTAGCGGATAAATTAGGAATAAATTTTCTGCCGTAGTTTAATAATCCTAAGAGATGTTTTAAATGTGTCGGGAAAATCTTTAATTTTAGTATAAATGTGTTGTTGTAATTCTATTTGTCCATTTTTAATTCGTTTTTCGAGAAAATCTATTTCTTTTTTAAATAATTCAATTTTTTTAGGACTTAATATAACACCGTTTTGAAGTAATATTTGAACAACTGCCAGAAGATGTTGTTTACGTTCTTCTGCAGAATTAGAGAAAACAAGAATGTCGTCTATATAGACAGATACAAAAGGTAAATGTCCGAACATAGAATTCATCCATTTTTGAAATATCTGTGGTGCGTTTTTTAATCCAAAAGGCATAACTAACCATTCAAAATGTCCGTGTGGGCAACTAAAGGCGGTTAGCTCTATGGACTGTTTATCAGCAAGTTTTAATTGCCAAAAACCTGATTTTGCATCAAATTTACTATAATATTTTTCTCCTTGGATTTGTTTTGTTAGATGTTCAGCAGAAGGAATAAAATATCCATCAAACTTTGTATAGCTGTTAAGTTTTCTGTAGTTTATTACCATTCGAGCTTTTCCTCTTTTAATTTCAGCATGATTTCTTACTAAGAAAGCTGGGGATGAGTGGGTACTGAAACTTTTCTGTATTAGTTTCAAATTTAAGAGGTCTTTTATTTGTTTTGCAAATTCTTCTTTATCAGTTGGTGATACCATAATACTGTTAACTCTGACTTTAGCGTCTTTGTATTGTTCCATTAATTCAATTTTACAATACCGTGGTGCTTTGTCAAACCATTTTAATGGATTGTCTGAATAAAGAGGTTCTAACATATTGTGTATTAATATTTCAAATTCGTTGGTGGTTGGTATATTGTATGTACAAATCTTTGGTTGTATGATTTTCGGTGTTTTTACATGTTCAATTAATGTAACAGGTTTTTCACCACGCTTTGAAATCATTTTTATCCAACTTGAAACCCAAGATTAAATTATTTAAACAATTTCAACTATTAATCTCAATTGTTCAATTATCAAATAAATCACTATATTTGAAACTCAAGGTATTTAACTTATAAAATTAATTTTCAATATTCAAAGTTGATTAAATATTCCAAATCAATTTATTAAAATTCTAGGTCGTTACAGAAAATGACAAAGTTCATTTTATAAATGATATTTAAGTGATTCACAAAAATGAGATTTATTCTCTTTTTTTAATTCCTCCTTTGGATTTTCAAATCACATTTGAAACCTATACATTTTTTATCATCCACATGGAACTCAATGGAAAATTGCAAAAAAACACTTAGCAATTAATCTATTTAAATCCAGTTTTAATATTTATTGATATCAAATATCAATACGCGCTTTTATAACTTTTATAGACACACTTTATTAAGTACTAATTAAAAGAATCAAACGAAGTTTAATAATTAATATTTCATAACTATTAATTAATTTACAATGATTTATAAATTAATTAAATCGAGTGGTTCATTCAGAGTATTCATCATTACAGTTATGCGACTCAAAGGTGTAAATTCAATCGGTGATTAATATCGAACTAGTTGAATATTAACGTTCATACGTCACTTAGCAAGTGGTGTGACATTTTGGCTGAATTCATCGCTTACACATCTTTTGGTAAAATCCAATTTTACTTATTATAAGCGGTACCTGATAATGACAATCATTTGCACCAATTCTCTTTTTTAAGACTATATCGCATTAGGACTTATGGAATTTGGCATTGGTCAAAATTCCAATATCGTCCATATTCAACTTTATAGTCCAAACATAAAGTCCTTTGTTCAATAATAACAACTATTATTAATCAAAATGCTCTGGCCAGAGATTTGACTTTGAGTTGACTTGAGCTGATCAAGAAGGCCCATATAACTGAGGAGACGAATCCTCTCTTGAATACTGCTTCACTTCCAATACTTCCACTCAACCCAACTATAGTCACTCGAAGGAACGCCATGCCATGATTTGACTATAATCAAAGCGTAGCTTTCATATTGAAGATCCATAGAGTTCTTAAGGTCAGAGAACTATGTAAATCAGTTACATCGATATTTTCTGTTTTATCTTAGCTATATTAATTAATAGAAAATATCGGCTGAGTCGTTCCATGGTTATCTAATATCTATCAACACATAACTCCTAGGTGCCCCCAGAAGTCATGAGTAATACGCTGCCCAACATTTAGAATGTTACATACTCTGGACTCAAAAGATACATTGATATGTTGTCTTGATACATCTTGACTAGGAACATTTAAAATGGTATATTTGTTTTATTATGATAAACTACTCACGGTTACAACACTTTGTAGCCACAATCATAAAATATTCCATTTATGGATTTTCTATTAAATACACTTTTAATTAAATTAGTTAATCTGTATAGCCATGTTATATCAAGTATATAATAGAAAGAAACACTTTATTGTGAACAAGATTGGTCAACGAGTTAGATATATGTAACAAATAACATAATTGCCCATAGGGTATACCCTTAACTCTATCAATTAGGACATGGCCTCGATTGCTCTGTCGAGGTAGTTTGCTTTGGACTTGATCATCCTAGATTAATTTTACTATCACATGCTTGATGTATCTAAAAATAGAAAGAGCTTTCCATGTCGCTTTGGATAACGGATCCAAATCGTTGACCGATAACGGGTAAGTGTAGGAGGAATAACTTCAATGAATGATATGGCAAGCTTTTTCCTCTCTCCACTATAGGTGAACTATTTACATAGGATAGAGTGTTCGTAGTGTTCAAGGCCCTCAGCCCATCCCATATAGAGAGCACATGACATTTGCCTCAGTCAACACTTGGAATTTGACGAGTTGGCATAGGTCAACGTCTTTTAGGAATTCAAGAATTAAACATAGGCGGATTTATATTTGTTAATAGATTTACCTGACCGTGTTAGATGCAAGTTCTGTTTTATAAAATGAAGCACCCGTCATCCCCACATAAATCTAATGGAGGAAACCCAACACACTTGGAAGTAGAATCGTCATCGGTTATGCCTTCGCAAACGGTTTTATCGTCGCTTACTTATTCAGCACCACCAGCTGAATATGGTCAATTGGTGCCAATTGGTCTGGTAGTTGATCAAACCCCACTGAACATTAGAGTTTTACTCAATCTTCAAAAGAGAGCTTCCACTGTAATTTCTGCTAATGTTTTGCACAACATTTGTTTACAACATGACATTTCAGATGATGATGTGCACCTTCCACTGAAAAACGAGTTTGCACACATGCACCTTCGTGGTACACCGCTTGTTAATACGTGTGCTTGAATGGTGTAGTTCCCTCATTCAATCATTTATTGAGAGAGATACCGAATTTGGTAATAGCTCCGTTTCAGATTCATCCCAATGGATAAACAACGTTCTGTTTATGCGAACATTCAATCGTGCCCAAATCTACGATAAGCTAAGATATTTCCTCTCATTTAAGAACAAAGATGAATGTCCTTTTATGATTATCGAGGTTCAAAGAACCGCAAAATCATGCTGCAACTCTAAAGTAACTTGTCCAAGTTTAAGACCCAATATTTCTTCATTAGATGCCCTGAAGGATTCAATCGTTTTTGGATGACAAGTGGTGATTTTTCTCTTCACTTGTTGAGATTTATTAAAATGGTCGGGGTTTTAATAGACCGAATACTCCTTGTAGTTATTCCAAGGCCAAATAAAGATCCATCACTTAATCCCATCCTCCATACTTTGAAGGCCATAGATGCTAGAGAGAGATCGGTCAAATCTTTGCTAATAGATGAGAATTTGCATCGGTACAGATTGTTGCACCCTGGGAGATCTACCATTTCCATTGAAGTTCCATCCCTTACTCATTCCAGGATTAAAACATGCTCCAATTCTTCATCTTACGATTCTAAAGAGGGGCGGTCTACTAGGAGGAGAAGGTCCATCCGATGGATCAACCAAGAAAATCCACGAAGGAAAGGCATTACGATCGGAACCAATAGCACTATTAAGATTCCCTTGATCCCAGTTGTGGGGTAAGAGGAGTTCAAACAGTGAGAAGGCAAGGCTACAGTGATCGTAGAAAAGGATGAGGGTGAAATTGAGAGCTGGGGTAGCTATGATTCCTCCTCTAGCGATGAGGAATTTGATGCAAGTTCCAGTAAAGGGAATTTAAAATCAAGTGATGAAACTTTAGAAATGATTCCCATTCTCTCGAATTCACCTCCCCAAGAGATTATTGCTAAAGATGCTTTGCCAGTAGTTGAATAATTATGATTCTCCGCCTAAGGAGATCGACATCAAATTTAAGGACTTGAGCAACGTTTACGTAGAATTGTAGAACTTATGGGAGATGATTTCAAGTTTGAGGGATTGTCCTCTCACTCCGGTCATGCTGTCTCTAGAGCTAGCCTGACCCCTACTATAGCCGCTTCCCGAACTGGTTCATGAAGTCCTTTTAGGCCGCCTACGAAATGTCACAAACTCCACTAGGGCCATGCGCACTCACATATGCATTATTTGAGCTCCTTTTCTATTTCTAAAGTTACTTCATTTTTTTATTTAATATTATGGGAGGTCGTGGACTTTATGAAGACCTTGAACAATTTACTTGTGCACAACATTCGTTGAGACGGACTTCAAGCCACCAGCAACCCCGAGAAACTGAGGAAGAATAGAGAAGGAGAAAAGATTAGGAAGTTGAAGATCGATGCCTAGATGATAGGAACTGAGATAGAGTGCACAAAGGTAGATATGAGAAGAGGAAGAATCTCATTAATCGAGAAGAGCCCTCTAGAAAGTCGAAAGTAGATCATGATCCACATCCTTCCTAGCACCATACATTTACCTCGGCTCTAGTTTCTTCTAGAATTGAGGTCCCAACTTCTACGGTTCAGGTTGTTCCATCAACCTAGACTCCATCAACTCATGTTGTGACTGCTTCTGGTTCTTCATGCCCTCCTAGGAAACCTGCTTATATTCTTTCGCTTGTTTAACCCAAACTTGAAGCCGTGTTCCCCGAATGGTTCCTAAAGGGAGCTAAATTCGATCGTGACCTACGTTTGATTCGTTTGGATTCTTATATGCCCCATCTCCCAGCGATTCAGATTGACTTGGATCGAGCTGAAAGATGGGAGAAATTATGTAAGCAGCTTGCAAATACAAATCGTAACAACTATCAAGAGATCCTTTCTTCGTAGTAAAAAAAAGATGATTACAAAAGGGTGCTGACGGGATGTGATGCTAGAACTAACCAATTGACAAAGGAGAGAGATGCTGCCATTCAGGAGAGTAAGAGAAACACTAGATTGCTAAAGGAATCGAAAGAGGCTCATGTGAATATTGAGATTATGTTAAGAGATGAAATCAAAAAAGTCATGTTGATGAAGTCAAGCTGAAAAAGGAGCTTGAAACTTGAGATGAGATCATTGAGGCTTAGAAGCGAACTATTGCTGGTCATGACGAAATGATCGAAGCTCATAAGTAGATAATTTCTAATTATGGGGGAATGGTGGAATCTCGAGATAAGACAATCTCTAACCAAGCTCAAGTGATTGCATCGCTTTGAGAAAAAGTTGCACAACTTAATGTTGGAAAGACTAAATTCGATGTCAAGTAGGCCGTTGTGATGGTAGACTGCTTGGACCTGCAATATGCCTTTGAAAGGATGATGGAAAAGATGGATGACATCATCCTAAGCTTCTAAAATTCAACTCCTGTTGCATTAGGAAAACCTCTATTATCTGGGTCCCAAATTCCTACATATTCCTGCTATGGTTTGGGAAGAAGTCCTAGCCTGGCCTGTTTTCGAGAAGATGGGGATGCGTATAATGAATAAGAGTTGGAGGAGGCCTATCTTAATGAAGTATCAAAGAAGGATTTGGTAGGGGTTGAGAGATTATTTAGGTGGAAAGGAAGGGAGAAGCCACCGATTCTACTGCAATTACAATCGCTAAAGCACTATTAGAGCCTTTCAGTTTCGGGCCTGGCGAAATCGTCCAAGCAGCTTCATGATCAGATAGGAATCCACCTTCGGCCACTGTCGCTTTGTTGTCTACCCATTCAGTAGGTATCTATGAAGCCTTTGGTGGTCCTGAAACTTCGTCCAAGATCATGCAACCATCCAGGAAAGGAAACAGTAGGGAGTATGAGGTTGAGATTTATGGTCACATTTTTGATCCATGTAACTTCTTGTTTTCTCCCAAGTTTTGAGGATTTTTAGCTCATACCGCAAGAACAAGATGAATTGAATGCTTTCCTTTTTAATCTTATAGGTCTGTCTTCTTTGCCTGTCAAACTGCCAATTTCTCCAATCCTGGGGCCTACTGCCATTTCAACTGCTTCGGCTCTTGTTTTGGTGGTTGCTTTGATCACCATTCCCGTGTCTGGCTCGCAACTACGATCGGAGTCTAAGAAGATTGCTTTACACATCCTAGATGAACTTTTCGTATCTCTGGAGGCGATTTAACAGCAGCTAACACTTGAAAGCATACAAACCAAGCTAGCCAGCTAAGTAAAACTGAACAACAGATGGTGGTAGTTAAGAAGGAAAATACTAAGGAGAAAGTCTTCGAGGAGCTCTTTTAAGTCCCAGAAGCACAAGACCAAAGAAGAGTCTTCTGTGGGAGTCAAAGAACAAGGAGGAGACATGGGCACAAAATCTATAATTGATATCTCTTGTAGTGATACAACTCCTAGTGGGGATGCGAAGAAAAAGAAGAAACTTCAAACCAAAAGGCAGGAAGGGAAGTAATGGCAAGAAACACTAACAGGCTCGAGTGATAGTGGAGCCAGATATTGGAATATTCTTCTTTGTTTGACATGTATTTTGAACAAGTCCATAGTCTGCACTTATTACTTTTGTTGTAATAGCATCTGTACTTTTCTTTCTGTTGGTTGATATTATGTGAATACGGCCCCTACATTTTGACTTTGTATAGAAAATGTTATAAGGAATGAAAAGATTAATCTTTCTACTGTTATCTTCTTCTATGTTCTTCCTTATTTATCATATGCTTAGCTTGTTTTTATATTACTTATATGTGTACATGACATGATTGCTTGTTATGCAATTTCCATACTTTACATTGTTGGGACGTGTTTTGTGGTGTATGATGCCTTTATTTTCGCATTACGTATGCATTTTTTTAGTTTCATAACTAGATCCGTTGTGATTGCCAAAATTATTAGTTTCGGAGAAACGAGATTGTGGAGTACTTTTCCTTTCAACTAAATGTTGGTATGTGTGCCCCTCCTACTTTACAGGGTTGTTTTCTCCGAACACATGATACATGACTAGTTGATCCGAGCGATTCCTTTGATGCCTGTAGCTGAATCTACTTTGCGGTTCCTATCTTCGGGAACTTATGACTCGAGCATCTCACTTCAAAGATTTTGTCGGCCGACAATCGAAATTCTTTGCTGATTTCTAGTTGTGCTACTGGATTTTTGATAGGGCGAGTGGAAACTTGCTAGTCCTACAATGGACGAGTTGAGTTTTCGAGTGTTGTTAGGATAACACGGATACTTACAAGATCCTAAAGGTTTGCTGATGGCGGTGGAGTAATATTAAGTAGTACTTACGTGGAATACAGTATTCTAAGGGTGCCCGACTTACAAAATGCTGGCTTTTGAGAGTGCACGTTTTACAAAATGTGAAGCTTTTTAAGAGTGTATGGCTTACGAACTAAGCGGCTTTTAAGAGTGCATGGCTTATAAAATGCACGGCTTTTAAGAGTGCGCGGCTTATGAAGTGCGTGGATTATAAGAGCATGCGGCTTACAAAATGCGCGGCTTTTAATTTTGAGTTGATTTACCTAGTCAACTCGGCGAGTAGGCGGAGCGTACTTGGGTGTGGTTTCACTTCCCTAAACAACTTGTGAATGATTATGAGTCGGTTTACTTTCATCGACCTGGCGAGTAGGCGAAGCGTACATGAGCATGGTTTCACTTTCCCAAGTAGCTAATGAATAATTTTGAGTCAATTTACTTTCACCGACCAAGCGAACAATTTATATGAGCACGGTTTTATTGGTTTAAGAAACTAATGACATTTCACTGGTAAAATGGAAAGTGGAGTAAAAAAATTCCTATTTACAATGCCCTCGGTGCAGGTAGCTTATTTGCAAAAATAGGAAGTACATTGATAAAAGCTAAATAAAGTAATGCGGGAGAGAGTCACTACTCTCAGCACGGGGAATCTAAATTCCATCGACTATAGTCAGCTGGAAAGTGCTATCTCTGAGCTTTCTGTCGATTGACTAAGGCCCTTCCCAGTCTGGTCCAAATGTTCCGGGGGCCGGATGGATCCCTTTAAGGATGAGATCTCTCACTTCGAAGGTATGATTGTGGACCTTGGAGTTGAAGTGCAGTGTTATCCTTTACTGATGAGTCGTGGTCCTTAGCTCGGCTTCCACCCATTTCTCGTCAATCGGGTCTAGTGATTCGGCTAGGAGTTGCTCATTCTCTTTTCGATTAAAGTGTCATTTATGATGAGAGGGGACTTACAATTCAACCGACATCATTGCTTCGGATCCATATGCTAGGGCGAATGACCAGTGTCTAGTTGTTGACTTTTACATCGTTTGGTAAGCCTATAGTGCAAGCGGGAGCTCATCAACTCAGTTTCCTTGGCCTTCATCGGCCGCTTTTTGATGGTGGGCTTGATGGTTTTGCTTACCACCTCCACTTGCCTATTTGCTTGAGGGTGTGCACTACGGAGAAACTCTTTTCGATGCACAGACGCTTGCAAAAGTCCTTGAATTCAGCGCTTTCGAATTGTGCACCATTATCTATGATGATTTTGTATAACGTTCCAAACCTGCAAACAAAGCTAATCACTTTCTTAGTGGTAACAGTAGCCAATGTTTCCACAATGGCCCACTTTATGAAGCAAGCAACAACAATAATAGCATATTTGGCCCCTCCTTTAGTAATTGGGAGCACGCCGATCAGGTCAATTCCCCAATCGTAAATGGTTATGAGCTAACCATTGACGTATGTTTTATGGATGGAGTTCTATGTAATTTGGTGAACTTTTAGCATTAAACACATCACCTAGCGAAGTTTGCTGCTTCATGGTTGATGGATGTCCAAAAGTAACCATATCGAAGGATCTTCTTCGCTAGAGTTTGCCTTGCAATGTGGCTTCCACAATCACCTTGATGGACTTCCCTAAGGTATTTTCGGCTTCGCTGCTAGTTACACATCTGAGTAAGGCAGTAGAGAATCCGCTTCTGCAAAGAATTCCATCCCGCAATACGAATCATGGTTCCTTTCGGAGTGGCTTCTTTCGCTCGTTCCGATCTCTAGGGAGTGTACCTTCGACTAAGTAATCTTTGATCGACATCATCCATGATTGTTCTTCCTTTATAGTTTCCATAATCTAACCGATACCCATATCATCTATGTTGGGTGATGTAAGCATTTCAACTGGGGCCCGTCCCATTGACCGAGCATCCAAAACTTGCTAGTTTAGCTAGGTGATCCGCTTGCATATTCCGTTCCCTTGGAATGTGACATAAAGTGTAGTGCTCGATGTCCTACAACAATTCCCGTGCTCTTTAAAAGTAGAGGGCGAGGTTTCCCCTTGCTTGGAACTCTCCTTTCACTAGAAAGACGATTAATTTAGAATCGGTACAGATAGGCACAACTTTTATACCTAATTCATTAATGATTTTAATCCTACTATCAAAACCTCATATTCTGCTTCATTGTTGGTGGTAGGAAATTCCAGTCTCAGAGCATAGAAAATAGATCGTCCTTCCAGGGTTTAGAGTAACACCCCTGCTTCTGAATGGAATTAATTTGACGCACCATCGACAAAAAACTTCCACTATGGCACCGTGTCCGAAATGCTTTCTTCTTCATTATCCCGCTCGAGAAATTCGACGATGAAATCTTACAGAGCTTGACTGTTGATAGCTCTTCGTAGTTGATAAGTGATTTCATGGCTTAACTCGATGTTCCATTTCAGAAGTCGACCTGATTTCTCCGGAGAATATAGCACCTATTTTAGAGGTTGATCTCTCAACATCTTGATGGGATGAGCCTAGAAGTACATCGTAGCTTCCATGGCATGACCAGCCGGCAATAGGTGAATTTTTCCAATTTTGGGTATTTCTTTTCAGCTCCGGTGGCCCTCTTACTGATATAATAGACGGGTCGTTGGACCCAAGCCTCTTTGCGTACCAATGTTGCACTAAGAGCATGAGTCTATACAGCGAGGTAAATGAACAAATCTTCCCTATTTATCATCTTAAATAAGACCAGCAGGGTTGCTATATGTTGGATTAATTCTTCAAAGGCTATCGGCATGCTTCATTCCATTCGAAATTCTTCTTTCCTCTTTTTAATGGGTCAAAAAATGGTATGCATTTGTCAGTCGCTCAGGAGATGAATCGGCTTAGGATGCAATCTTTCCATTTAGACTTTTCCATTCCCTTTTGGTCATAGGGGATTTGACGTTCCTTAAAGGGGTAATCGGTTTCGGATCAGCTTCAATGCCCCTTGCATTCATAACAAAACCAAGGAATTTTCCAAACATGACACCGAAGGAGCATTTCAATAGGTTGAGCTTCATTCCATATTTTATTGTATCTTAAACATTTCTGCTAGGTTGTTTAAGTGATTCTTTAATACACGTGACTTGACAAGCATGTTGTTCACATATACTTCCATCGTCTTTTCTATCTAATCTTTGAACATTGTGTTTACTGGTCGTTGGTAGGTTTCCCAAGCATTCCTTAGCCCGAAGGGCATGACTCTGTAATAGGATAATCCAAGGTCAGTATTGAAACTAGTATTCTCTCGGTGGGGTCCATGCATCTTGATTTTGTTGTATCCTGAGTAGGCATCCATAAATGAAAGTAGCTCATAGCCCATTGTGGTGTCAACAAGCTGATCGATCTTGGGAAATGGGAAGCTATCCTTCGACCAGAATTTGTTCATGTCTAAGTAATCATTGCAAGTCTTCTACTTCCCATTAGCCTTCTTTACTAAAACCATATTTAATACCCACATGGGGTAGGTTGCATCGTGGATGAAGCTGTTTTCTAACAGCTTGTCTACTTCCTCTCTTAATGTAGCAGACCATTCTAGTCCCAGGGCTCGCCTCTTCTTCTATACTTAGGATCGATATTAAGTGCATGATATGCTATCTTCGATGATATTCCACACATATCAAAGCGCGTCCAAGTGTACACATCCAGATTGATGCAAAGAAACTTGACTAAACCTTTTCGTGTCTTGGTTCTAAGATGTGATCCTATTTTTAGTACATCTGTTGATCATCCATGTCTATAGGGACAGGCACCGTAATCTTTAGCGGTGCTACCCATTCCTCCTCTGAACTCTTCTTTCTAGGGTCCATAGCCTTATCTAAGAGGCTATGGTCCCTAAGCTAGGGGTGGTTCTGTAGTTGCTATGTTGATGGTTCGCGAATGTGGAGAGTTCTCTCCATATTCTTCCCCTTCTCTTTCTTTCTTGTTTCATGCAATTCAGCGACGTATCATTCACTTGCGACGCTCTAGTCTCCCTTTATCATTCCAACTCTGTTTTCCATAGGGAATTTCATATTGAGACACCATTATGCCAAGATAATTTGAAAACCAACGAGCACTGACTGTCCTAAGAATGCATTACAGGCCTACATCTCGTCAATTATCACAAAGGTTTGGGTGAGAACCACACTCCAATCTCCTGTTTCGAGTTCAATAGGAAGATCGATTATTCCAACTTGTGGTAGTGGATGGCCGATGAATTCTTGGATCTTGGTTTGGCACGTAGAGACATCCTTCACGTTAAAATTTATTTGGTCGAGCTTATGTCGAAACAGAATATTTACTGATCCTTCGGTATCAATCAACACTCATCGCACAACAGTGGGCTCGATTCCTATTTTCACCACCATTTGATCTGAAGTTGGAGCTTCTATTCCTTCACTATCCCAGTTTTAAAACACAAAGTCATCATTGAGAATACTATGCTACTTAGCAGGGGTCACGTCTTCGATTGCAAAGCAAGATTCCTTTCGGGCATGCTTGAGTGTACTAGCATATCTTTCCATCTCGCTCCAAATTTTTTGTCCCGGATGAGGACCTCCTAAATTGGTATTGATAAATAGCCGCTGTTAAGCTCCCTTGGTTTCCTATCCGCTAGATCCAAATTGCTTTCCTTCGGTGTTAGGAGCATGAGGTTCGGTTGGCTGATCGGAATTTCAGGGCTTCTTTACATACTATTAGATTTTGTTTTCTCTAATTAGTTATTCGATTAGGTTCTTTAAATGGTGATATTTTTTTATGTTATGGCCATGGGTTTCGTGGAAGCGACAGAACTTCCTAGACTTCTTTTGCTTTTCAAACTCTTCTTTACGAGGAGGCTTGGGTACTCTTCTATTCCTTGAATTGTTAGGTAAATATTCTCTAAGCTTTCATTTAATGGAGTGCATTATCCGCGTTTCAAACCTCTAAATTTGTTTCCACCTCCGTTGCCCTTGCCGATGTTCAGATGCTAGTTCCGCCTTTTGTGGTCCCCATCTTTCCCAGCAGGTACATCAGAATTGTTGCAATTTTGATTGACCGCCATATTGCTCTGATCAATTCATTTGGTCGCATATTGTTATTTTTTACCTTCAAACGTATTTGCCTCTTCCAATCTTAAGTACTGACTAGCCTTTCAATTGAATTCTTTCATGGTGGTTGGTTGCTTCATTTTAATCCATCTCTCAAAATCTATCTTTAGATGGCTCGAGCGGACTATGGCCATGAAAATCATATCCTCATTTGGATTGCTCACTTCCATGGCGATTGTGTCAAAGTGGTTCACAAACGATTTTAATGATTTGTTGGTCCTTGGAAGTAACCGGACATAGACATTACGTCCTTTGAACGAGTTGCGTGTAGTCTAAATTATTCCAAAAATTCCTAGCTGGCCCATCAAAGATTGAGATAGATCGCGGAGGGAGCCTAGTAAACCACATGAAGGTGACTCCTTTCAAATAGATGGGGAAACATCTGCAGCAAACCACATATGTTTCCCTTGCACCATTCATATTTACTTGTACAAGTGCTGTTAAGGGTCAGTAGTTCCATTTTAGGAGGGCATAATTGGTGCATGGTGAATTTCTTGGGGTATTCTGCCCTCAGGATGCTATCAGTAAAGGGATTTCGGCTCGAAGAAGAACCCCAGTCATCATCCTTTCTACTCTTTCTTTCCACCATCAAGCTTCTGACAATGTCCTCCATGTATGCCTCACTTGCTCGTTCAACCGTAGATCGAATGTAAGTAGCCGCACCAAGTGTTTATCTTTGCAAACTGTCTTGGTTGGCTGGCTAAAGCCTAGGATCTCCAATCTTTGGGTGAGTTATTCCTATAGAGGTCTGTTGGCAGGCGGTTGGTCCCATGGGTGGAGTTTGATTGTTTGAGTTCAATTCACCTTTTTTAAGTCGCTCATCTTCCTTGGCGTCACTATATGCCACAAGTACATCCTCCAATGGAGTTTTCACTTCTAAGTTCAAATTTGCAGTAGGTGCTTTTACAGATGTGGAGTGTTAATATTTTCCTCCATCATAATTCTTCGAACTCCACTCACTAATTACTTTTGCTTTTGACTTCTGTTTCTTTTATTCAAGCCGGAAAAAAAAGAATGCTCTTACTCTGTAACAGCCATGACTTTATGCATCGTTCTGGGAGTAATTAGTGATTGGAGTGCTAAAAGAGCATCTATCTTATCCATAGGAGCTTTTGCCTATTTACCATTTTTTGATTAATTTCATCAACCATTTTGTTCAATTTTCCCTTAGTCAAAACTTCATGCTGCATGGAGGATCCTGGAATTTGATCTGCAGAATAAAATCCTAACACAAATTATGGGGTTGTTGACTTTAATTTGCTGAGGGTTTGCTTCTTTGCCAGCAACGATAGATCACATGGATCTTCATAGGTGGTTCTCTTTCTTCCTGGCACCATTGATTTTCAGTAGCAACGAAGATTGAGAATCTAACTTTTGAATCTATTTGATCCAAAGTAGATAGTTAGATCAAAGCCTGAGTTCATTTCTCAGTGAAAGCACCAAATATTAACCTAAAAAATTCTTGGATTAAGTGTGAAAGCTCCAGCCATGTTCTTACAGAGCAATAATATAGAAAATAAATGTAAAAAGAGCAGAAAGAGTAAAAAGACAAGAAGATTTTTACAGTGGCTCGACTGTCAATGAAGCCAACGTCCACTTTGTAACTTTTATTAACTGACTGCTGTTATAAGTTAAATCGATTTACAATATGACTAACTTTTCTAACTTAGATCAAGTCACAAGTAAAGAGCTCACTGGAGAATCACAATGAACCACAAAATGACTATTTTATGGGAGAAGAAGAGTGAAGAATAATCTCTACAACGTTCTAGCAGCCAGTCCATAAGATCTTGTTTATGTTGTAGATAGGTGAGCATTTGTAGGCGTTGAAGGGATATTAGACTAGGCCACAAAAGCCTACACTCAATGATACAAAGGTGCTCTAAGAATTCCATGGCGATCCAACTTAACCTGATGGATCGCCAGTGATCCATAGTGCATGGTTCGCTAGCGATCCATGTACTTAAGGTATTTTTGGATCGTTTCCTTTGGGCCTAATTCCTTGCCTTATGTAGTTGCTTTCCATGTAATGTCATAGCTATTTGCCTTATTTTGATGATGAATTATGTACATATTGGATTGAACTTTGATTTGAATCAGATAGGTTTTTACTTCTCAAACAAGGTTGCTTGGAATGCTATGGAACTTGGCATACACCACCAAAAAAGATATTGACTCACAATGCAAGAGCTTTGAATGACCCACGAGCAGTTCTTATGCATCGCTAGCGATCCAAAGGTGATGGATCGCTAGCGATCCATCCCACTATTTAATTTTTGTGTGTTTCTTCTTGAGTCCTTGGCCTATCCCTGTGGTCCTCTTTGTTGGTTCTTGAGTTATTTTGCCTTGGTCTTCATTACAGACTATACAAAATACTAATATACTTATTATGCTGAATGTACATTATAGTTATTCATATTTTAAATAATAATTTTTCTAATTGATCGCATTATGTGATCGATGCACGTGTTATGCGTGTTGTTACACTAGTAATGAATATATTAATTTCTTATATACTTCTTTTCTCCATCAAAGAAAGAAAAGTAGTAGATAAAAAATTGTAATAGCATAAATTATATTCTTATTTTAAATCTGTCACAAACGGTCCGAATCAGTTATATTTAAGTGAAAAGGTATGTGATTTTATATATTCATGTCTAGTATGCATATGAATTATTAGTTTAATGTTGCATACAGTAAAGATATGAGAAAATCCAATTATTTATTTCTCACAATTGGTATTAGAGCGGTTTGTGATTTAGTTTCCCTAAAACAATGATTTCATTTTATTGTTGTAAGTTGCTTGATTTTGTAAAGTATGTGCTAAGTTTACTTTATAGTAGAATTTACACAAACCTGCCCCTGGGACCCCTTGATTTGCTAGAGCCTCATAGTTTTTTGATTATATATATATATAAGCTATTTTCAAATGATCAAATGAAATATAGTAGTTTAGTGGTAAAGACATGATGTTTATTAGCAACTATGGTTCAGTTCTTACCTTGATCGTATGTAGTTTAGGCCTAACATGTTGCTACAATTGATAATAGGCTTATAAAGTTAGTTGTATTGATGTTTTGAATTAAAAGCATATAAATAATTATAGAAATTAAGCATATACCCTTCTTTTCAAACTTGTTAGGCGGTGAACCCTTCATAAACCTAATTTCACCAGATATGTCTTCCTAAATTTCATTATTTTTCAAAGGTTGCTTAGATTTTATGTCGTTGTAGTGATAAAATGTAAAATAAAAATAAAAAATTATTATAAATAATTAGAGGTCTGTTTGATGGAATGCATTTTTTGGAAGGGGTTGTCGTGCATTTTGAACTTTAGTGAATAATGTTTTAGAAATCAAAAAAACATAGTTTCTCTTGAAGGATTATTTTACTCAAAGTAAGATTACTTTGCCCTTGACGTTAGAGATTAAGCTCTGTTTTCATATGATAGAAATTTCTATAATCGAGGCATTTAAACACTTTCTTCATTATATAATGGATTAGTCTACTCGATGTGAGAACATTTTTATGAAAAGAAAACATTATTTGATAATATGGTTTAAGCTTTTTAACTTGACTTGTGTGACATATTGCATGTATATGGATTGTAGACTATGATGCAAAGTTATTTGCATGTATAATATTTTAAATTTTACTTCCCATAATAAAATAATAAAGTATTAATTTGATATTACAAATAGAGTTGAATAAACTTTATGCATTGTGCGCAGGCACGCACACACACACACACCCACAAATACATACATACACACACATAAAATGATCAACCATCGTCACATGAAGTTATAAAATGTTAGAATTAATAATTAAGAATATATTTGTACAATAATTGTGTAACCCTATATGGAAGCAATTGTTCGTTAAATAAAATAGAAATAAGATGACAAAAAGTAAATGCTAAAGTTTAAGATTCTTACATCTATAGCAAACAATTTCTATTCTGACATTTTAATGCGTTAATCTTGTCATTAAGAAAGTGGTAAATTCATCATTTCAAATATCTATCTACATACAAGGGCATAAACTAAATGATGGTTAATTATAATTTCGTTGTAGCTATACTTCAGTTAATGTAATAGCAACACCATCCATAGACTAATTGATAGTTATTGTCAACCATTAAGATAGATTACAAAAATTTAACAATACAATTAACTACACACTATTTTTACTCTGCCCCATAGAGTAGTAACTATTTTACGCGACTTTATTAGATTAAGACATATTCGATCTTTAGTGGGAGCAATCTCTTATGCATACTAATGCAGTGATTAGTAATGTAACGTAGGGTTAACAAGTCTTAGTTAAATTTTAGTAACAAACCTATGTTATGTGGGGACCATGGTATCCATAAGAAGGTTAAATCATTACTAATAGTTTTGGAAGATATATCAATAATTTTTTTTATTGATTATGATATTTTCACTATCTATGTCATAAAGATTTTGATACAGCCATGAATTCATTATTGTGATTTGAGCCAAATATAGAGGAAGCATATGGATAGTGGCAGCAATGATATTATTACATATATGTAGTTGCAGTCAATTGTAAAATGTCTAAGATCAACATAATGTAGTCTATTATGTATTGTAGTGCAACATTTTTTAATCGATTTTTTTTTTGAAATGGTACTTTATATACAACAAATCAATGAGACAACATATCCCTTGTAAATAAAGGTTCGAAAGCAAGTTTCGAACTTGTGATTTCTTGCACCAAGCCGAATCAATTAACCACTTGGACAATGGTGCTTGTCCTTTTTTTTTAATCGATATTAGAGACGAAATAAGTTGATTCTAATGTACTAAAGATGATCTACAGTAGTAAAGGATATTATATATAGGTGTAATACCTAAAGTCACCATAGATTTTGTTAACGATGGAAATAAAGTACACAAGAACTATAAAATTATATATTAGCATCACTATGGAGGATTTTGTCATAAATTTATGGACATTTGATGTTATATCAAATACTATATGTGTGTGTGCACGAGCATGCATGCATATAGTGACGACACCTTGTGGATGCAAAAGTCTAAAAATAATGTAAATAAAGCTGAATTATGTTTGTCAAAAATAAGTAATATAAGATCAAAATAAAGTGATCACATGATAATATTTTACAGCACAAATGAGTATGCTCATCAAGATAAATGAACATATTCATCAAGAAAAAAACCACATAAGACCAAACCCATTACTTTATCTACTCTTAGCCTTAGTTCCCTTCATTAACGGGAAATGCAAAATAAAATGAAAAGAAAAGGTCGATTTGGAAAAAAAGGAAAAAAAAAAAGCAAATTGCGAACAGGAAAAAATACACGATATGTATCTTCGACAATAGGAGAAAGTCACATGGGCTATGCGACACCTGGAGACTAGTGATAAGGAAGTAGAGGTGTGCGATAACAATAGGGAGGGAGCAGAAGTGCACGACAATTGAGGAGGTGGAGAGCATCAATGCAGCGTGTGCATTTAGGATGATTAGAGACGATGGTGGCATTTTACATAGTGACGGCCAGTGTTGTGGGTTTGGGTTGTTGATTGACTTAGGGATCTTGGATGAATGTTTAGAAGAAGAGAAAGTATTGCTAAGGTGAATTATATCTATAACTCACACTATCGTTTAGATATCCTTTCCATTTATTTTATTTATTTATATTGTAATGAATACTCGTAGATATGGATTGAACTGAGTGAAAAATAAATTGCATATCCTTGATTATTGGTTGTTATGATTATGTTAATTGATTGTTGAACATAATAGTGTTATATGTTGTGTATAGTAAATATAGGATTGCAATAGATGAACTCGCCACTTGAAATAAATCGGAAGGGAATGAATGACTTACAGTTGGAAGATTTGAATGAAATAAAATATTTCAAAAATAAATTGTGATTTTCGGAATGAGTTTGTTTATTTAATATTGAAAATTTAAATGTAGAATAATTTTGAGGTGCAGATAGTAATTATTTGGAAAGGGATGATTTATGGGATTTAATTAAATAAGTAAATCCTTGAATATCTATTTTTATTTATCTATGATTATAAAATAATAAAAAGAGAATTTAACATTAATATTTTGAAATGATAAGTTAATCTTATATGGATTTAACAAATTCAAAGCTCAAAAAAGATTATTTTGAAGTAATAATAAGTTGAATGCAAATTTATTTATTGTATTTGATTATTTCTAAGTAGAGGAAAACAACTTTTAGAGCTTTTGTTAAAAAAGTTGTTTTTACGTGTGGATTAAATTAATATGGAAAGGAAAATTTTGGACTTTGTTATACAAATATTAGTTAAAAATCAATAATTTATTGTCAAATATTTAAAAGGTTATATATATAATAAACTTTTGTATTGATGAATTACCTTTCAATAATAGTTTAAAAGTGATTCATAATCTAAGTAAGGGTTTAAAATATATTGATGTAGGAATTTTATTTTACGCATTTAGGAGATGTCTTAATTGGAAATTATGTCTGTTAGGAACTGGAGATAGTAATTTTGATGACAACAACCTTTGTAACTTATTTTATTATAACTTATATACTAACACTATTGTCTAGATATGTATGAATATTATTATACAGGATATATATATAAGGCAGGTACTGATTATTGAAGACTGTACAGTATCAAGATCAAGAATGAAAAAATCAAGTTTGAAGACTCATTAGTATCTAGATCAAGATTTCAAGATATGTGTCTAGTTTTTTGTTAGAACTTCATAATAGCATGGAAATCTTCATTTCGAATTTCATTTGGGATGGAACCCATTTCTACCTTCTTAGTGGCTTACAAACCCTCGACAAGTAGCTTACAAACCTATGACAAGTGGCTTACGAACCCACGACATTCTTGGTTTTGTACGAGTTCTCTAGTCCTGATGTGATGAGATATTCTACAGGAAGAAGCTTGCAAAACTACTTCAAAATGGTTTTTCAAAATGATTTTCAAAACTACTTTCAAAATATTTTAGCCTTAAAATTATCTTTTCAAATGATTTTCCAAAAAGATTTTTTAGCCTTTAAATATTATTCGTTTTGTTTTAAAATAAACTCTTGTTTTAAACTTCATTTTCAAAAACAATTTTTACATTGTTTTTTACATAGGGATGTCGACATCATGGGATACCCCATGTCGACATGGTGGCCGTTGAATTCAAAAGTTTCAATTTTCAAAAGAAGTGTCTATTCGTTTAAATCTCTTCACGAATGGTTATGACCATTGGTGCTTTATAAATAGGCTTCACAAATGAATTTTTTAATAATCTATTTTCATATTTTCTTCACTTCTTCTTCTCAACAAATCCATATTCTATAATTTTCATATTTTTAAGATCGTGCCAAAATTCTATCAAATTTTCAAGTGAATCAAATTAGAATCTCATTCTTGTTTGATTCTCTGCCCTCTTTCGAAGATCAAAGTGCTATTCAGAGTTATAGAATCAATTTGTAATCAAAAGTTTATCGAGTCTCTCTATAAGGTGTGGTTGTGTCTGGAAATCAATTGGGTATTGTGGCCCGTAAATCAAGAGAGTTTGCCCCGGACTCGTCAGACAGGAGGGTACCTTAAGGCCTTTATAAATTGAGGAATGTAATCTCGACGTTGGTATAATAAAAATCTGTATGAGATGGTTTGCCTTGGTGCAGGACTAGATGTAGGGTAACTCCGAACCAGTATAAAATCTGGGGTGTTCTTTCCCTTTACTGCTTTTTATTTACTTTCTGCATCTGTGTTTGATTCTGTGATTGTTCTGTGATTAAGTTCTGCATTTGTTAGTGTCATAATTTAAATTAGTTCATATAAGTCTTAGAATCCATTAAACACTATTCACCCCCCTCTAGTGTTAAATTAGCCTTAAGATCCTTAATCCGCACTCCCTTTCAATTGGTATAGGTTTTCATAGTTTTCATAACATGAAACCTGAAAAGTTAAAAAAGGCATTTTAAGGAAATTTTGTTAATACTAGTTTGAATTTATGCATTTCATCAAAGTATCATAAGTCTGCATATAGTTTTTATGAAAAATCAAGTTATCTACCGAATTGGTTTGTTATGCAGGAACAGACATGTTACATGGCTTTTGAAGAATCAACAACCAATTGACAAACTGTGCAAATTGAGAAAGATAAATGGATATTTGACAGCGGCTGCTCAAGGCATATGACTGGAAATTCCGAGATACTCAATGACATTATATATCAAGATGGTGGATTGGTCAACTTTGGAGATAACTCAAAAGGATATGTGGTTGGCATCGGCAATGTCGGTAATTATAAAACTCCTCTTACTTTTGATATTTTGCTAGTTAGGAATTTAAAACATAATTTTCTTAGTATAAGTCAACTATGTGATAAAGGATTTAAAATTAAATTTGGAAAAGATAAGTGTCACATCGAAGATAATAAGTCAAATATTATTTTTGAAGGAATTAGGAAGAAAAACATTAACATTCTCAGTATGAAAGTTTCAAATGATAACTTATGTCTTTTGGCTAATACAAGTGACCCTTGGATTTGGCATAAAAGATTTGGTCATTTAAATTTCAAATTGTTATCTAGGTATCAAAACTTCACTTAATTAGAGGTCTCCCCAAGTTGAACTTTAAAGTAGATAGTATATGTGATGCTTGCCAATTAGGAAAATTTAAGAAAAGTTCATTTAAATTAAAAGATATGATTCTACTTCTAAACCTCTAGAATTACTTCATTTAGATTTATTTGGTCCATCTCAAGTTCAATCAATTAATCACAATAAATATGTTTTTGTAATTGTAGATGATTATTTTAGATATACTTAGACAATTTTTCTTAAACTTAAAAGTGATGCTTTTGAATTATTTAAAAAATTTGCTAAAAGAATTCAAAATCTACTTTCTTTAAAAATAAAAACTATTCGCTATGATCACAGTGGAGAATTTGAAAATTAAAATTTTGAGAACTTTTTTAATCAAAAAGGATTTATTCATAATTTCTCTTTTCCAAGAACTCCACAACAAAACGGAGTGGTAGAGCATAAAAATAGAACGATTCGAGAGTGTGCTAGAACAATGCTTTCTGATAGTAACTTACCTAATAACTTTTGGGCTGAAGCAGTTGCTACAGCGTGTTATATATTAAATAGGATTTTAATTAGACCATTAACTAATAAAACACCATATGAATTACTTTACAATAAGAAACCTATAGTAGCTTATTTTATAGTTTTTGGTAGTAAGTGTTTTATTCTTAATACAAAAGATAATTTAGATAAATTTGAATCTAAATCCGACAAAGGTATGTTTATCGGATATTCTAATAGAAGTAAAGCATTTAGAGTTTATAATTTAAGAACTAACACTATTGAAGAAACAATGCATGTATCTTTTGATGAAATTTTTAAAGATACTGTACAAACAGAAGATGAAGAATATTTTGCAACTTTAAATAATGAACCTAATGAAACTAATTGTGAAATCATCCAACCTAATAAAAGAATTATGTTACTAAAAGATCACCCTATAGAAAATGTACTAGCAAATATTGAATCTATAGTTCAAAAACAAGAAATAAACTAAATAGTACGAGTAATGTAGCTTTTATATCAACTATTGAACCTAAAATCCAAAGGAAGCATCATATGATGATTCATGGATTATTGCTATGCAAGAAGAATTGAATCAGTTTGCCAAAAGTGATGTTTGGGAACTTGTTCATAGACCTGAGGATAAAATTATAATTAGAAATAAATGGGTTTATAAAAATAAAATGAATGAATTTGGTGAGGTCGCGAGAAATAAAGCTCTTTTTGTCGCACAAGGTTATTGTCAAGAAGAAGGAATTGATTATGACGAAACCTTTGCACCCGTAGGAAGACTAGAAGCTATCAGGATTCTGCTTGCTTTCGCAAACTACAATAATTTTAAGTTATATCAAATGGATGTTAAAAGTGCTTTTCTAAATGATTTTGTAAAAGAGGATGTTTATGTTGAACAAACTCCACTTTTTGAAGATAATAAATTTCCAAATCATGTATATAAATTAAAGAAAGCTTTATATGGTCTGAAACAAGCTCCTAGAGCCTGGTATGAAAGACTAAGATCATATTTACTACATTCTGGTTTTGAAATCGATAAAATATACAACTTTTTTTATTAAAAGAAACAAAAATGATATTCAACTAGTACAAATATATGTAGATGATATAATATTTGGATCAACTAATAACATAATGAATAAAGAATTTTCAGATATAATGATTAAAGAATTTGAAATGATTCATATGGGAGAACTAAGTTTCTTCTTAGGACTTCAAATCAAACAATTAGATAAAGGAATTTTCATTAGTCAAGAAAAATATGCTAAGGATTTAATTAATAAATTTGGATTGACCACTTCTAGTGGGAAATCAACTCTAGTGACAACTAATGTAGCTTTAAGTAAAGAAGATAAATCAAAAAATGTTGATCAAAAATTATATAAGGGAATGATTGGTTCGCTGCTTTATATAACAGCAAGTCATCCTGACATCATGCATAGTGTCTGTCTCTCTACAAGATACCAATCTCAACCTAAGGAAACTCACTTAAAGGCTGTTAAAATAATTTTAAGATATGTAAAACATACTTTAGATTATGGTTTATTTTACCCTAAAATCGATGTATTTGACTTAATTTCATATTATGATGCTGATTACGCTGGTTGTAAATCAGACCGAAAAAGTACAGGTGGAACTTGTCACTTTCTGGGACTTTCTCTGGTTTCCTGGTTTAGTAAGAAGCAAAATACTATATCCTTGTCAACAACTGAAGTAGAATATATATCTACTGCTTTGGCTTGTTTTTAATTTATATATATGTAACAAACTTTAAAAGATTTTGGATTAACCATAACTAAATCACCAATTTATTGTGATAATACTAGTGCGATAAACTTATCTAAGAATCCAACTCATCATTCTAGAACAAAACATATTGATATTAGACGTCATTTTCTTAGAGATAATGTAAGTAAAGAAGTCGTAACTCTTGAATATATTAATACTGAAAAACAAATTGCTGATATATTAACCAAACCATTAAATGAACAAAACTTTACTAAATTTAGAAGAGAATTAGGTATATGTTCATTAACTGAAATATAAATTATAAATAATACAAGTATAATTAATAATTAATATAAATAAAAATTTCTCAAAAAAAATTACGCTAGGCATGTCGACATGACCAATCCCCATATGCCGACATACTAGTCGTGATTTTCAAATTTAAATTTCCCTCTAAAATTAGTTATTAAGTTATATTTTTATATATTTCGACTTTTACTTCTTTTCTCTGTTCTATTATCTGTAACAAACTTCTAAAACAGTAAATTAGTGGCTTCCTCTTCTAATATTGAACCTTCTTCACCCACTTCTCCTCATTCTAGTCCTTTTCAATGATCCACAGACGTACGAGTCATCAAATTGTTAGAGAAGATGAAAGATTTGCTTCAAATGATGATGGAGATTCAAGTTAGTCAACTGCGAATGTCAAGAGAACAAGATAAGCAAGGCAGAATCCTTAGGAATCTACAAAATTCCTTATGGATAACCATGCCAATCCCGTTGTTATTGAAGAATCATCACAAGCCATGGATTCTGAAGAAGAAGAGCCTCTAGAAGAACCTCAAGAGGATCAAGAAGAAGAACATCCTCTGCCGAATCTGGATGTTCATATGGACGAAGACAATGGCGTAATTTGCGTTGGAGAGGTCCTTTTTGATGCTAATGGAAACTTGATTGAACAACGCGGAAACTTTTGTCTCCACTGTCTAAATTTTTCTGTCCATAAATCACCAATAGTTAAGGCTCCTTGTTAAGCTTTTTTCGTTTTTCTCTTTCGTGATTGTATATTAGTTTGTTTATATGTAAGTGTTATCTTTAGGTTCTTCTAAAAACAATCTTCGATGTATAGAAACACGAATTTTAGTTAGGATGTTATATTATTTTGGCATATGTTTGTTTATCACTTTTTCTATTAAGTTCAAGGTTTATAGATTATTTTTTGTTGATGACAAAGGGGGAGAAAGTTATATAAAATAGTAGGCTTGGAGTAAGGGGGAGTTGTTGGAGTAAGGGGGAGTCATGGTACGATCGAAGTGGTAAGTATATTTTACAAGGTTGCCATCATCAAAAGGGGGGAGATTGTTAGGAACTGGAGATAGTAGTTTTGATAAGAACAACCTTTGTAACTTATTTTATTATAACTTATATACTAACACTATTGTCTAGATATGATGTTATTATACAAGATATGTATATAAGGCAGGTACTGATTACTGAAGACTGTATAGCATCAAGATCAAGAATGAAGAAATCAAGTTTGAAGACTCATGAGTATCAAGATCAAGATTTCAAGATATGTGTCTAGTTTTTTGTTAAAACTTCATAATAGCATGGAAATCTTCATTTCGAATTTCATTTGGGATGAAACCAATTTCTACCTTCTTAGTGGCTTACAAACCCATGACAAGTAGCTTACAAACCTACGACAAGTGGCTTACAAACCCACGAACATCCTAGTTTTGTACAAGTTCTCGAGTCCTGATGTGATGATATATTCTGCAGGAAGAAGCTTTCAAAAATACTTCAAAATGGTTTTTCAAAATGATTTTTCAAAATGATTTTCAAAACTGCTTTTCAATGCTATATTTGTCTATCATTTTGTAACTATTCATCTTATTGGTGTCTATCATCTATCAAGACTGAATGTTATGTTCATTTATCTATTATCATTGCATCATAACACATACAGTAAATAAAGTGATATATTCAACTGTCATTCTATCATGCTATGTTTGTCTATAATTTTTTTCAATGCTACATTTGTCTATCATTTTATAACTATTCATCTTATTATTGTCTATCATCTATCAAACAATGAATGCTATGTTCATCTATCATCTAATATTTCAGTATGATGCATGCAACAAATCAAATGATGTATTGAACTATCATTCAATAACTATCAATCTAATTATCACCTACTGTCTATTAAATATTGAAATGCTATTTTCATTTATCATTTATCATTCCATCATAACACATACAATAAAAAAAGTGATATATTCAAATATCATTCATTAATTATCAATCTAATTATCATCTAACATTTATAAAAAATTGGAATGCTATTTTCATCTACCATTTCAACATAATGCATGTAACGAATAAAGTGATATATTCAATTATCATTCTAAAACTGTCTATATGATTACCAATTTAGCATAAACTTTCATTGTAAAACTATTTACATTTAAAATGATATATTCAACTCTCATTCTAAAATTCTCTTTTATTTTGAAAAAAAATCAGATGTTATACCTTTGTCTTTCTTTTCCTACTGACGATTTCATAATAAAGCTCTTGTTTCTTCGTCTCGTATTCATTCACAGTTTTTGCTGCCCTAGATTTTCTCGTCCTCTTTGTTTCTTCATGAATATCAGTCGAATCAATAGCGGTGGATGGCTTAGTTTTTCATCTTGTCTTTGTTTCTGTATGCCTAGCATTCGAAGCCCTAGTTCTGGAAATCCTAGGTCCATCGTTTATTGGTTCAGGATTGGTTGAAATATGTGGATTTACGTCCATCGACTCAGGTTTCAAAGTCGATTGCTTTTGTAAATTATTTTAGGGAAGAAAACTAATTTAGGTTTCGGCTGCCATTATTTGATGAAGGAGGAGAAATTTTGTTTACAGAGGAAAAGAGACCAAAAAGTAGGAATGATCGTGAAATTTTGGCGCTTGTCCTTGAGACGGAAGTTAAATTTTAATGTCTTTTAAAATTAAATTTTATTAAACTTTTTCCTTTAGACTAATTTACTCTTATTATTATCACTAATTATTAGAAAAGAACTTTAGAATGTACGAATTAATTCTAAAAGGACTCTTTAAGGGATTTGGAATTGAATGATGCTTAATATACATATTTCCTTGTAATTAAATAAGAGGTTTGCAAATACTTATTCTCTAAAACTATAAAAGGATTTTAGAAAAAGAATAAGAATTTTATAATTCTATCTTATTTAAATTTAATAATGACATTTGAAATTGTATTGAAGACTGTAGAAAAGTGTATTTTATAATAAAATCCTGTTCGAACCAATAAATAGTAGTATTAAGTATTTTGAATGATTTATTTTTCTACGTAAGGAGGAATTAAACTAAATGGAGTTATAGTATCATATAGTATTAGACTTTGAGTAATATTTCTCCTGTTATTATTTAGATTTGTTATATAGGATAATATTGTATGAAATTCCAAATTGTGAGGAATACGAGTAAGCAGAATATTAACACTATTTGATATGGGGCATTCGGTAAAATTATTCTGATTACTTTTTTGACTCATAGTATAGGATATTATGCAAGCGTAATTTGCGAGCACTGAGTAAATGAGTGAGTAATGCCAGATGGTATGGACACCTATGTGAGATTGATTTCTGTAAGTAGATGTCGCTCAAACATGGTCGAGTGTGTGGGGTATTATATTTATGGTTATGCGAACTTAGAGTGAGCAGGCGCCAAGCCATAAGTGTGTCTATACATTATATGTATACTCCTATTCTATGGGGTGGAATAAACCCTATTAGGCTATTACTATGAGGTCGAAAGTCTAGATTATTATTCTATGATTATTATGAGACTATGAGTCTATGAAGTAGTGTAACCTTGTACACATCAATTATACTACTATCAAAGATAGTTAGAGATGTCGGGATATGGAGGTGGACCATGTACCTATATTTTGTATAGTTATACGTGATATATTCAAATATCACTCATTAATTATCAATCAAATATATATCTTACTTGGGATATGAAGCGGATTGTACCTCTATGTAGCTTTAAAGTAAGAACGTAGTTGTCTTGTTAGGGAAGCTTCAAAAGGCATTAATCTGAATCCTGTATATTGGATACATTGCATGAATAAGTTATAATGATGCAACTTAACTTTACAATCCGATAGTAGTAACCAGAATTGTATAGTAGAAGTCGATAGAGATCTTTTCGTTGAAAATATGTGTCTGTTTAATTGATGTATATTGAGTTGTGCTAATAGTTAAATAAATAAATAGAGGACTGAGTTGATTTAGGGTTGTATAGTAGAAGTCGATAGAGATCTTTTCGTTGAAAATATGTGTCTGTTTAATTGATGTATGTTGAGTTGTGTTAATAGTTAAATAAATAAATAAATAAATAAATAGATAGAGGACTGAGTTGAAATAATAATGATGGAATGTAGAAGGTTAAGGGTAGATGAGTTGAAAACAATGTTCTTCCATAGGAAATTGCGAGAATGCAATTTTCTTATGGGGAAGGCTGTAACGATCCGACTTGCTCTGCATTTATAATAAATTATTCTTTAATAAAATAAAACATTCATGTTCAATTTTTGGATGATTTAACTTTTGAAAACAAATTTTTTTGGGATAAAATATTCGATAAAGGCGTTGTTACAATAAAATAAATTTGTGAATAAGTTGATTTTAAAATAATAATAGTAATGTATTGAACTCAAATAAAATATTTACAATGAAAATAAATATTTTTATATTGAAAATAATGGTTGTTTAATTGAAATACATGAAAGAAATTATATTTGACATTAATAAGAATAAATAAATCAATAAAAATAAAATAATTCGAATTTAACTAGTTTGTATTATCAATCAATTTTTTTTAAATAGCGAATTCAATCCAACTAAGATTGTATATTTATAAATTGATGATAGAATTATTTTTGTGTAAATAAAAGAGTTAAAATAAGAATTTTATTTCCATAAGGGTATATTTTAAATAACTATTGTCTAGAACATCTTTTATCATCTCGACTACTCTAGATCATTCTTTCTAGCCTTAAACAATAAAATACCAAACCCATTACCTGTTTTTTCCCTCTTGCTACTAGTTTACTTCATTAATAGGGCATGCATAAAAATCATGATTTGGAAGAAAAGAAAATGTAAATCGTGAACCGAAAAAAATACACGACGTGTATCTTCTACAATAGAAGGAAGTTGCCTAGATTGTGCGACGGCTAGAGACTAGTGGCAAAGAAGTGGAAACGTGCGACAACAACCACGAGAGGAGAGGAAGTGCATGACAATTGGTGAGGCTAAGAACATCATTGTTGCTTGTGCGTTTACGGTAATCAAAGACGTTGGTGGCGTTTTAGATGGTGATGGCTGATATTGTGGGTTTGGGTAGTTGATTGATTTGGGGATCTTGGATGAATGTTAGAAAGAAGAGAAAGCATTAATAAGGTGAGTTATATCCATCACTCACAACTACCGCCTAGATTCCCTTTCCATTTGTTTTATTTGTTTGCAATATGATGAATATTGTTAGATATGGATTAAAATAGATGTAAATTGAATTGCACATCCTTGATTATTTGTTGTTATGATGATATTAGTCGATTGTTGAAACAACAACATTATACGTTGTGCATAATAAATATAAGATGGCAATAGATGAACATGACACATAAAATTGATTGGAAGGGAAAAAATGACTTAAAGTTTGAAGCTTTAAATGAAATAAAATATTTTAGATATGAATTATGATTTTTGGGATGAAATTCATTATTTAATATTGAAAATATAAAAGTAGAATAATTTTGAGGTGTGAATGGAAATTATTAGGAAAGTAATGATTTAGGGATTTGATTCAATAAATGAATCATTGAATATCTATTCTATTTATCTATGATTGTAAAATATTTGAACAATTTTTAAAAGAAGTGAATTTAAAATTTATATTTCAAAATGATATGCTAATCTCATTTCGATTTAATAAATTGAAAGTGCAAAAAAATATTATTTTGAATAATAATATGCAAATTTATTTATCATATGGGAATTTATCAATAATGGGATTTAAAACATGTATTGGTAAGTTAATTTCTAGGAAGTAATATATAATTGTATCTAGTTATTTCTAAATAAAATAATAGGCTTTAAATGCTTTTGGTAATTATATATAAAAAAGTTTGGATTAAATTATTATGGAAAGGATGTTTTTGGACTTTGTTACACAAATAAATAGTTACAAACTGATATTTCAATGTCACATGTTTAAAAGGTTATATATATATATATATATATATATATAATAGACTTTTGGATCGATGAATTACTTTTCAATAATAGTTTAAAAGCGATTCAGAATCTAAGTGAGGTTTTTAAATGTATTGATATAGGAATTTTATTTTATGCCTTTGGAAAATATCTTAAATTAGAAATTACGTGGGCATTGGATTTTTATTTTTAGATTTTTAGAATTATTTAAATTGGAAATCCTTATTGGAAAAATAATATTGTTTATATTCGTTATTCAAAAGGATATCATGAATTGCAAGACTTATTTAATACTATTATTATATTTAATTACTAGAAAATCACTTTAAAATGTATGAATTATTTATAAATGGGGTTAAGGGATTTGGAATTGAATGAAATTTAATATATATATTTACTTGTGATTAAATAAGAGGTTTGCATATTTATTTTGAAATTACAAAAGGAATTTAGGAAATTAATGAAAATTTTATAATTTAATCTTCTTCAAGTTTAATAATGATATTTGAGGTTGTACTGAAGATTTTGGAAAACTATATTTTATAACAAAACCCCTTCTGAATCGATAAATAGAAGTATTGTTTACTTTAAATGGTTTATATTTCTGTGTAATGAGGAACCAGAATAAACATAGTTATAGTACCGTCTGGTATGTGACTTTTGACAATATTTTTTCGGCTATTCTTTGGACTTGTAATATAAAATAATATTTTGTGAAATTCCGAAGTTTGAGCATTTTGAATAAATATATTAGTAATACCGTTTGTTAAGGGACATTCGATAATATTATTCTAATTACTCTTTTGACTCATAGTATATAATATTATGCGAGTATAAGATATTAGCACTAAGCAAACGAGCGAGTAATACCAGGTGGTATGAGATGCCTGTGTTGATATTTATTTGATTGCTTTCTATAAGTAGATGTCACTCAAACAGGGTCGAGTATGAAGGGTATTATATTTATAGTGATCCGTACTTAGATTGAGTAGGCTGAGAGTTTAGGTGTGTTTATTTGTTACATATATACTCCTGTTATATGGCTTGGAGTAAACCAGATTAGGTTAACATCCATTCTAGCGGCCTAATTATGAAAGTCACTCCCTGAATCTGTGACACAACATTTTGATGTGTATGTCTGAGAGCCAAGTCGAGAGCCACCATCTCGGTGTCGCATAAAAAAACATTATGTTACCATTAGGGACACTTGTAGGGTCGTAACCATCGCATACTGTAGTCTTGCACTTGATGGATTTTGGGTCATGATAACCGTTGAGGTAACTAAGACATAAGACTAGGGCTTAAAGCCTTTGAGGAAGGCTTCTGAAGCAGGCAAAGAGATGTCGGTTTCTTTTTTAGTTATTATCGATGAGTTCTTATAGACATATACTTGTTACCTATAAGAGATCATTGTGTAAACGGTTGAGAGCCATTCAGTCTATTTGTTTATGCCGATGCCAACATAGTTATTTATAATGCTGAGAGCACATAGGACTAAAAGTCCAAAGGATTATTCATGATACAGAGAGCTGAGTGGATCAGTAGAGGTCTGAGAGACTGCATGGTTATTTCATTGGCCGAGGGCTAAGTCAATCACTATAAGGTTGGAAGTCTATATGATTATTACGTGATTATCAATTTTTAGATTATTCATGAGACATTGATTCTATGGAGACATGTAACCTCACACGCATCGATTATACTGCTATAGAGGATAGCAAGAGGGGCTGAGAGGATGGAGTTGGACCTTGTACTTATTTTTTATATGGTTATTTGAGAGATGACCATGACTATTGAGGGATATGCCATATTTATATTTCATTATGTTTAACTTAAGTGATTGTTATGTGTTTTTATATATGTTGAGTAAGATGAATCCCAAGTATGTCTACTATTAGATTATCTAAGAAATAATCTTAGGCATTTATGTGAGCATGCCATGTGATGTTTGATGACCTCTTGTGCATGGTGATAGTTAGATATTGATGTTTCACCGACCTAACATTTTAAACATAATATTTAGTTTAACATGACTGTTATTTAGGCGATGATACTTATGCATGGTTTTACGATAGGTTGCTATATTGAGATCCCTTATGCTATGGTAACATTGTTATACCAATGCTTTTTGTTATGATATATTAACATCTGCATTAGAACTAGTCTGACCCATGTGTTGTGTAAATAATACTCGGGTCAGTCTGGGACATTTTAGGCTTAAGGACAAATTGACCGGTTTGAGGATGGGCTTCGATGAAGGATAGGGTATTATTGTAAATCATTGTGTACATGTTACATCTTTTAAGTTTGAGTGTAAAATTTTTGAGATAGAGGGAATTTGTATTAATTTGTGTCCCATAAGATTCGTATGTGTATGTATGTGTGTATTATATATATAATCATTGCGTTTATGACACTAATTCATTCGTACTATATGATTATCTAAGTTATATCTGTTGGGATGACTCCTTCGAAAGGAATTTGGATATTCAAAAATATATAACCTCCTTTCAAAGGAATCTTCATCATGACAGTAGAACCCATGCCTTCGAAAGAGATCCTCCTTTAAAGGAGTAATGACCCTTTCGGCTCATTCGAAAAAGGTTTCGAATGAGTTGATTCTTTCTTAAACTTTGCTTCGTAATGTTGACTAGATTTATTATCAATAATTAACATCCTTAAGGGGCACCTTTCGAAGATATGCAATCCCTATCAATTCATTCGAAAGGGGTTTCGAAGGGAATTATTCTTTAAGTTTAGCTGTGGGGTGCTGACAAAAATTTTTGTTAACATTTTTGGTGCTAGAAGGAGGGGTTGAACCTCCGACCTTGTGATTACCTCATATATTAATTATGGAACATTTGACTTGTTGTGGGAAAATGAAATAAAAAAGGCTTAGTCGAATGTACGAGGAAGTAGCGAATACAATAAATTTAGAGGAAAATATCACTCCAGCTTTCAAATTGGAGGGAGTTGTACAATGACAGCCATCGACCCCAGCACAACCAGATGATAATTGAGTCAAGATAAGGCATTTGGAGCAACAATTACTGGAAATTCAAGAGCTTCATAAAGTAACTATATCTTAGAAATCTTTCAAAATTGCAAAATCAATAATCGGAGATGAGGTTGTCTCCCCGAGAAGATACTTGAAAGCTTATACCTATGAAGGCAAGAGCAAGGTAGACCTAACATCATCAAAGAAAAAATAACATCATGCCATTAAAGTCGGTCATCAAGTAAGATTACAGGATAATCCATCGAACAATCTAGAAGCTTTACTTCAAAGGAATATAGCCCAAATCAAAGAAGATATCATGGCACTGAAGCTTATTTCAAAGATGTGGCAGAAAAGGCTATCAAAGATATGCTAAACGCAGATGGGAAAAGAACTTTGGATGAGCGAATAAATAACAATGAATGAGTAGCTCCATTCGTGGATGAAATCATGTGAAGATACCAACCATGAAATATCATGGCACTACCGATCACGTTGATCACTTAATGGCTTACGATAGCCAAATGGATCTATATAATGCCTCTAGAGCAATGCGGTGTAGGCTATTCCCAGTATCTCTTCACGAAGCTTCCACACAATGGTACCGTTAATATCGAGGGAAGACCATTTACTCGTGGAAACAATTTTCCTATGAATTCTCTGCCCAATTCCGCAAATGCAAAGATCTCATAGTTAAATATACTATTCTAGAAAACATCAAACAAAGGTAGGGGAATTGCCAAGTGATTACCTTAAAAGGCTCAATGTAGAGGCATTGAAAGCCAAGGATATGAATGATAGGGATAAGCTGATTGCAGTGCATTCAGGACTGATGGAAAATACATTATTTTGGAAAGAGCTCTTTGTTCACATTTGTAAAGATTTATAAGGCTTACACTTCCAAGATGATAAGTTCATTTGAATAGATGAATTGTACTGTGCTAAAAAAAAAGATATCCCCAAGAAGAAGTGTAGAAGATTTGGGCTTGACTGAGGGCACAAAAGGCCGAGCTGGGAGGATTCCAATACTAATTCAATCGCTTTGATTAGGCCATTATCCTATATCTATGCTACAATAAAAGAGAAATTTAACTTCCAAATTTCAGTCAAGGCTAGAAATTACCTTGAGGAAAGGAAGGGGCCGATTGTTGTACTTACCATAAAGAAAATGGCCATAAAACTAATGAACACCGAAAGCTGGCAGAAATCATTCATAAGTTAATTCATGGACATTTGAAAGATTTCATCCAGAACCAACAAAAGGCACCCTGGACAATCGATGGACCGTGAAAGTTCCCTATACAACTGTGAATAACTTAGAAGATGAAGATCCATTAAATCTGAGTCCACCCTTGAATAAAATTGATGTGATCCATGGGAGCCACATCCAGCAGGAACTAGTAGGGGAACCAGAAACAAATACATCAGGCAAGCTAAAGATGGAGTATTTTCTACCCAGGAAGAGACCCCACTTAAAATTCCATGGCTGAATATGCAGATGGTAAATCTTGTCATCACCCACAAAGAACTCCAAAAGGGAATCCATCACCCCTATAATGACCCTCTTATGATCATTGCTCAAATCGGGCACCCTATAGTGTCCAAGATTTTGGTTGACACTAGAAGCGCAGTCAATCTCATCTTCAAGCATGCCTTTGATCAAATAGGCATTCCTGAAGATAAGTTAGAGCCTAGTCTTAAACCTATTTCTGGGTTTAATAACAAAGGGTCAACTCCAGTGGGCCAAGTAAAGTTGCTAGTGCAAATGGGAGTACCGTTATATTGCAAAACTTTTGAAACACTTTTGTGATCATCGATCAGCTATCATACTATGATGCATTCTTTGGTTGTCCTATGTTAGATAAGGTGGATGCATTCGTCTCTCCAAAGTATCTGATGGTGTACCATTCAGGGGGAACAATTTAACTCCCGCGAGATGTATTTTGCCACTCTTGATCAATATAAAAGGGAGTACTCTTCTTACTATGATTACTCTATTATTTTTCAGCCTTTATATGATGGATTTTTACATCCAATATATGAAGCAAAAAAAATTCAAATAGAAAAAATAAACATGTGTTTGGAAGGTACATCTCATCGGGGAGCAAAAGGAAGAGAGGACTGATGCCAATTCTATAGAGGAAAGAGAAAACATTAAAGAATTAGATTGTCGAGGGGAAACAAAGAGGATAAAGCCTATAGAGGATCTCGAGGAGATACGTATAGATCCAACTGAGTATCTAAGATCATTAAAATGGAAAGGAATTGAAGGATAACTTGAAAATGGACTTAACTCAATTTCCCAAAGCTAACGGAGATGAATTTTCATGGACTGATTCAGATATGATCAGCATCGGTCCATCAGTTATGCGCAATGAATTAAATATTGATCCTAATGTGACCCCTGTTCGACAAAAGAAAAAGGAAATTTGATAGGGTTCGATCTGATGCTCTGAAAGAAGAGGTTAAATGGCTTCATGAAAATGGATTCATTCGAGAAGTTTTTTACCCAAAATGGCTAGCTTATCCAGTGTTAGTAAAATAGGCAAATGGAAAATGGAGAAAGTGTCAATTACATAGACCTGGACAAAGCATACCCAAAAGATTTTTATCCATTACCCAAAATAGATCAGTTAGTTGATGAAATCATAAGTTATTGTCCCTTATGGATGCTTATTCAGGATATAACCAAATTCCCATGTTCAAACCAGATAAAGAAAATACAAGCTTCATTATTGATTGGAGTACTTTCTATTATAAAGCATTTCCCTTTGGGCTGAAGAATGCAGGAGCTACTTATCAGAGATTAATCAACAGAATGTTCAAGGAACAAATTGGATGAAATATGGAAGTTCATCTGGATGACATGCTGGCAAAGTCTCATGAAGCTGAATCTCACCTTAAGGATCTTGAAGAAACGTTCGAAGTATTATGAAGGTATCAAATGAGACTAAATTCTCAAAATTTTCTTTTGGAGTTCATTCTGGAAAGTTCTTTGGTTACATTATTAGCTTACAAGGAATCGAAGCCAGTCCTGACCAGATCCAGCTATCAAAGACATGGCAGAGCCCAAAACCAGAAAAGACACGATGAGCTTGAATGGTAGGATTGCCGCCTTAAGTAGATTCATCTCCAAAGCAACCGATAAATGCATCCTCTTACTCAATGTGATTAAGAAAGAAAGAATTATGAATAGGGGAAGATTGTAAGAAAGCCTTGCAAGAATTAAAAAATCATTTAGAACTTCCACCTATATTATCAAGCCCCTTGGATGGGGAAAGCCTACATTTATATATGGCAGTTTCAGAAGATGCAATTAGTTCAGTGTTGACTAGAGAAAAGAACGAAACTCAACTTCCCATTTATTATATAATTAGACGATTAAAGGAAGTTGAGATTCGGTATCCAGTCATAGAAAAGTTACCTTATTGTTTGATACTGATAGCATGAAAACTCATAGCATACTTTTAAGCACATCCAATTAGAGTATTGACTAATTTTCCACTCAAACAAGTTTTCAGTAATCCCGAGACTTCGGGTAGGCTAGTAATATAGGGAACCAATATGACATTAAGTTTCATCCACGTACAATTAAAGGGCAAGTGTTAGCAGATTTTATCAATGAATGTACAAGCTTCGTTAAAGAACAATCGGGGAAAGATCAAAAACCCATACGGCTACTATTTGTGAATGTGGCATCAAATAAGCAAGGAGCTAGAGCAGGATACGTCATAATCACACCCAATGGGCATCACTTACACTATGCAATAAAGCTAGAGTTTACTGCAAAAAATAACGTAGCTGAATATGAATCGATGGTGGGAGGGTTGACTCTAGCCTTACAACTTGAAATCCCACATGTTAGCGCCAAAATTGGTCACTAACACCCAAATCCAAATGAAAGCACCAAATACCAATTACAGCTCCTAGATAGAATATATGTAGAGATTATAAATACGAAGAATTTTAAAAATTAAAGAGAATCCGGCCTACGTCCACCAAATACCAATTAAAGACACAGAATTTATAGTGGTTCGGCAGAATCCGGCCTACGTCCACTCCAGAAATTTACTTTTTATTGATGTAAGAATCAATTACAGTTACAATCCATAGTTCTACAATGGCAGAGTAGCCTTTTTGCAGAAGACGAAGGGAGGTAGAATGAAGATCTCTTTTCTGAAGTCCCGCATTCGGTATTTATAGGTAAATCCCGAGTCACTGGGCTTCTCGAGTGGTCTGGGCCCACTAAGACCATAGCCGATCTAGACTTAACACTATGACCGACCCTGAGTTCAGAATATGCCGACCTGACATTTTCTAGGTGATGACTCGAAGTATGCCTACCTACGGTTCGAAGTAAATAAAGCCGGGACTCGAAGTAGTAAACACGCCGATCCACTCCGTCCCACCGGGCCACACTATCTTGCCGAGCCACGCTATCCTATCTAGCCACAATATCCTGCCGAGCCACACTATCCTACCGAGCCATACTATCCTACCGAGCCACACTATCTCGTCGAGCCACACTATCCGGTCGAGCCACCTCAACACGCCAAACCACCTTGGCCTAACTACCCTGGCCGATCCATCAATCCACCGATGCCGATTCCTTTTAGGCCGAACCACTAGTGCCAAATGACTTAGCCGACCTACCTTGACCAAACCATATCCACAGTCCAGCACCGAGCCACTCCCCACTCCACTGATGATCCACTCAATGCCGACCCAAACCAAGCCAATGCCTAGCCTTCCTGCCGATCCCAACCTTACGCCATGTGCCGAACCATCTCTATCTAACTTATGCCAATCCATATTTATCCAAGCCAATCCATCCCAGTCACTTTCATGCCGATGGATACTAACTCAGCCGAACCAAGTACGACCGAGCTACCTTGGTCGAACGGCCGAGCAACATGGTCGGACCACCAATGACCAAACCGTTTTATGCCACCTCTCCTCGACCGAGCCATGTATGACTGAACGGCCGAACTCCAATCATACCGAACCATATATCCGTCCAACTTGCGCAAACCCATCGTATTCCGATCTTGATGAACGGGTAGTCGACTTAGTTAAATCCACCTGTCCAAGTCCTTGCCAAAAAGGCGGGTTAACATCTGGCTTCCAAACATGCCTTGCTATTGGAAGGTGTGTTTCGAATACCCTCAAATCTGATATTCGAAGTCCATATTCCATTCATAACCATACTATTAAATCCATGATTCAAGCCATCCTATCCAAGTGCCATCGCCGCATTCTTATCTAGACCTATGACTGCTCTGAGTCGATATCCAAATTTGAGACAGCTTCGGGCCTTTGCTAAATTCAGGACCTCACTGAGTCCATTTATCCTAAGTCGAAGTCCGAATCTCTTACCTCACCGGGTTTAACTTTGAATCCGTAGACCTTGCCGGGTCGCGTTATCCTGTTTGAGCCTCGAACCTTCGTTCAAGGGCTTGTAAGTTCTTCGGCGTCGGCCTTCCAACTGAGGACTTTCATATTCTCTGGCCTGACTCTCCATTCCAAGACTTTTTATATTCTCCGGCCGCGACTCTGCGGTCAATGACTTTCATATTCTCCGGCCTCAACTCTTAGGTCGAGGACTTTCATATTCTCAGGCCTTGACCTTTAAGTCGAGGACTTTTTATTTTCTTCGGTTGAGGACTTTTATATTCTCAGGCCTCAACTCTCCGATCGAGGACTTTTATATTCTCCGGCATCGACTCTCTAGTCGAGGACCTTTTATATTCTCCAGCCTCGACTCTCCAGTCAAGGACTTTTTATATTCTCCGGCCTCGACCCTTCGGTCGAGGACTTTTATATTCTCCGGTCTTGACTCTACGGACGAGGTCTTTTTATATTCTGCGGCCTCGACTCTCCTGTAGTGGAATTTTACATTCTCCGGCCATGACTCTCTGGTCGAGGACTTTTTATATTCTCCGGCCAAGACCCTCCAGTCGAGGACTTTTTATATTCTCCGGCCTCGACTCTCCGGTCGAGGACTTTTATATTCTCCGCTAATCTATTATTGTCGCCAAGCTATAATCCTTGTCCGCTACCTCTGATCTGTCCCTCGAGTTCACGAGGGAATCCTGCCACATACTCCTCATCACGTACTCTAGTTTTCTTGTTGGCTTAAGGCTACACAGTGTCATTTGGTATCCCTCCATGGATTTGTCCGGCATTTCTTGGTGGCGTGCCCCCTAGTCTAGGTCCATCCAGATTGATAGCCGTTTGCTGATTAGGGGCTACCCCCTGCTGAACCACTCCATCTGCCTGTTGGTTGAGTGCTTCTGATCCATTTCCATGGATCTGAGCTCTTACGGTTCCTGCCTGTCCAAGTTGTTTGAGAAGAGTCTGCATCATCTCCTCTTGCCTTTTTAACATTGCTTCCATCTCATCTTTGATGATGTAGGTGAATGCTTGACCAGCTCCAGCTCCAAGGGAAGCCTCTTGACTTCCCTCTTGATTGCTTCTTTCCGTCACTTGCTTCCTTGTTGGTGGCCTAACCATTGCTTTCTAGAATCCAAGCTCCCAAGCTTCTAAATCCAAAATCCAAGCTCCAAAATCCTCGAGTGCTAGCGTTCGTAGTTAAAACACCAAAATGTTAGTGCCAAAATTGGTCACTAACACCCAAATCCAAATGAAAGCACCAAATACCAATCACAGCTCCCAAATAGAATATATATAGAGAGTATAAGTACGAAGAATTGTAAAAATTAAAGAGAAAGCAGTAAAGACACAGAATTTATAGTGCTTCGGTTGACTTCGGCCTACGTCCACTCCGGAAATTTACTTTTTATTGATGTTAGAACCAATTATAGTTACGATCCAGAGTTTTTAGAACCACAATGGTATAGTAGCCTTTGTTTAAAAGACGAAGGGAGACAGAATGAAGATCTCTTTTCTAAAGCCCTATATACTGTATTTATAGGCAAATCCCGAGTTACTGGGCTTCCTGAGTGGTTTGGGCCCACTCAACACTATGATCGACCCTGAGTTCAGAATACGCCGACCTAAGATTTCCTAGGCGATGAGTCGAAGTATGCCTACCTACGACTCGAAGTAAATAAAGCTGGGACTTGAAGCAGTAAACACGTGATCCACTCTATTCCACCGAGCCACACTATCTTGCCGAGCCACCTCAACACTCCAAACCACCTTAGACTAACTACCCTGGCCGATCCACCAATCCACGGATGCCGATCCCTTCGAGGCCAAACCACCAGTGCCAAATAACTTACGCTGATCTACCTTGACCAAACCATATCCATAGTCTAACACCGAGCCACTCTCCATTCCACTGCCGATCCAGTCGATGCCGACTCAAACCAGGCCAATCCCTAGCCTTCCTACCGATCTCACCCTTACACCATGTGCCGACCCATCTCTATCCAACTTATGCCAATCCATCTTTATCCAAGCTAATGCATCCCAGTCCCTTTCACGCGATCGGCACTAACTCAGTTGAACCAAGTACGACAGAGCCACCATGGTCGAATGGCCGAGCCATATAGCGGGACCACTAGTGACCAAACCGTGTTATGCCACCTCTCCTCGACTGAGCCATGTATGACTGAACGGCTGAACTCCAATCTTACTGAACCATGTATCCGTCCCACTAGCTCAAACACATCATATTCCGATCTCAACGAACAAGTAGTCGACTTAGTTAGATCCGCTTGTCCAAAGCCTTGCCAAAAAGGCGGGTTAACACCATGGATTCAAATCTTTAGTGACTCTCAACTAATGGTGAATCGGAACACCAAACTATCCCAATATATTAAGAAGGTGTTAAAAAGCTTGTCTTATTTGAAAGATTTTTCTATACACCAAATCCCAAGGGATGATAACTCTCAAGCAGATTCTTTAGAAAAACTGGCTAGCTCAAGAGTTGCTCCTGAAACCCATATAGTACCAATAAGATATCAAGGGAATTCCAGCATTGAAGTAGAAATGCCTGAAGCAGGAAAAGAACTACTATTTTTAACTAAAGCCCAAACCAGGATGCAAGAAAGAAAAGAAAGAGAAATTAATCGAGAGATTCCATATGAGAAGCCCAATCATCCAAAGGCAAATAATTATTATGATAACACTTGAATGGCACCTATGGTAGAATATATTATTGATGGAATATTACCTGGAAGCCAGAAAATCAAACGATAAGCTCCAATAATGATGAATGGAATTCTTTATAAGAAAGGATACACTCTTCTTTACTTAAGATGTGTAAGTCTGAATGACGGGATGAGATTATTAGTGGAAGCGCATGAATGGTTTTGTGAGACCATTCCAATAAGATAAAGTTGGCTAAGAAAATAACGAGACAAGGTTTATATTGGCCTCAAATGGTTGGTTAAGCTATAGAGCATGTAAAGAAATGAAAGATGCCAGAAATATTCAAACATTCCATGTTTACCGCCAAGTTAATTAACTCTGATCTCTAGTCCATGGCCCTTCGATGTATGGGGAATCTACTTAATCCGACCATTGCAAATTTCCAAAGGAGGAGCAAAATATGCTATAGTGGCCATTGATTACTTTACTAAGTGGGTAGAAGCAGAGCCACTCCCCAAAATCACTTTTGGGAAAGTGCTTAGATTCGTCATTAAAAACATCATTACCAGATTCATGATCCCTCATAAGATCATATCTGACAATGGGACACAATTTAAAAGTGTCGAGTTTTCCCAATTTGGCCGTAAAAATAGGATTATCAAAAGGTTTTTTTCCATGGCCCATCCAAAGGCCGATGACCCGTTGAGACAGAAAATAAAACTATTAAAACTATCTTGAAAAAGCGATTAAATAAAGCCAAAGAAAATTGGGTAGAAGAATTGCCACTTGTACTCTAGGCCTATCTTACATCCATTAGAACTACAACATGCCATACCCTTACTCTCTAACATATGGGTGTGAAGCAATGTTGCTAGTTGAAATTAAGGCGCCCTCACATCGAAGAATCACATATTCATTTGATCCAAACCAAGAATTGAAAAGAGATCATTGGATTTGATACATGAGTTAGGAGATGAATCAGCTAATCGGAATGCAGAATATCAGAGGAGAATCTCGAAATACTACAACTCAAAAGTAAAGACAAGATCATTTCAAGAGGGTGATTTAGCACTTCGAAAGGTGATGGAAAACATAAGAAATTCTATGGATGGAACACTAGGACCAAATATGAAAGGTTGCTTAATCGTATGCAAAGTGTTTCCTCTTAGAGCTCACAAATTATGTCATCTTGATGGCAATATGGTTCCCAAAATACAGAATGTGAAACATTTGCAACCATATTTTCTCACAATAAGCAAATAAATCACCTCTTCCTAAAGAAAAGTCTACATGCTTGGAAGTAAAATTCTCCTTAAATTTGGAAACTACCTTAAACAGTCAAAAGCTTTGTCCACGCCAAGATGGCCAAGCCAAAAGCGCTTCCTGGAGGGAGGTTAGAGTAAGCCTTTATCTATGCCATGCTATGGCCATGTTAAAGCATCAACAAGCCATTGATCACGCCATGCTATGGCCGGATCAAGGCACCCCCCGGAGAGGGAACAGAGTAAGTCCCGGTCCCGCCATGCTATAGTCTAGCCAAGGAATGGAACAAGCCTTCAGTCCCGCCACGCTATGGCCTGGCAGGAGCACCTCCTAAGGAGAGGACGGAGTAAGCCCTTTGTCCCGCCATGCTATGGCATAGCCAAGGCACCGAACAAGTCTTTAATCCTGCCTATAAGGCCTGGCCTTGAGCGCCTCCTGGAGGGAGGTTGGGTAAGTACTTGGGTCCTGCTTATGGATAAGCTAACCAAGCGCACCAGACAACAACAGACTAAGACGTCCAAGCCCGAGAAGCGACACACCAAACAATGACAACATATGAAACCTAAAAGACGGCACATGTCAAAAGAGTCAAAACCTAAAGTAGTGCAAAATAGAAGGCTCAAACAAGAATCTACAACCTTCAACTAATTTCCAAAAGAGGATTTCCGGACTTCATCTATTAGTACCCGAATCTGGGTTTCGAGTCTCTTACTATGGATTCCTAGTTTACACTTATGCCCAAATTTGGGTTTCGGGTCTCTTACCATTGATTTATAGACCTCATTAAAGCCTGAATCTAGGCTTCAAGACCTCTGTTATTAAAGACATTTATTATGGAATTCTGGTCTTATATTCGTTCCTGGGTCTATCTTACTAATACCTGAATCTGGGTTTCGGATCTTCTACTATTTATAGATAAAAATTTCTAGATTCAATTTATTCATTCCTAAAGGAGAATTTTTAGTTTTCTATGACTTATTTCTAGATGATGATCTGTGGACTCTTATTAGATAATTATTCCTTGTCTTCTATTGGTAATTTTCAAAAGAGGATTTCTAAACTTTTATTATTTATCTCCAAATGAGGATTCTTGGTTTTTTATAACTTATTTTCAGATGATGATTTCTGGAATTTTATTACCAGACAATTGCGGTCATTGGAATAAGGTTTCTGAACTTCAATTATTAATGGAAGATCTAAACTATATGTATGGTGTTCTATTAATACAAAAAGGGTTTAACTTATAGACTTCTTTCATTATTACCAAAGTTGGATGTTGGCATTTCAATTATTAATGCTAGACAAGAATTTTTTATCTTCATTCATTCTCAGCTGTGGATTTCTTGCCACTTGTTCGCTCCAGATAATGGTATATTAATTGCCATTTTTAGAATTCAAGAGTTCTGTTATTAAAAATACTAATACTGTCTTTAATCATATTACAAACAAATCGCTGCACATATTTTTATATGAATTTTGAATAACAACAGAGAATGTTACAGACTTTGTACTTTGCAAGGAAATAAGGTCATTACGGATGGAATAGAGCAAAAGGAAAGTAATTAAATTTTTGTCAAAAGCTTCTTTCATACAGGAGGGACAAAAAGTTAACCATAAAACTCACCTAAGGATAAAGGCATAAAAGAAGGCCTATAAAGTGTTGAAAGAGCTTCGCAAGAATTGGAAATAAGGGATTCACCATGATTCAAAAGTGATGTTTCGAAGGCATGGATGTAATGTTGCACCTTTTATGCCCAGATTAACAAAGAATTTTATGAATAACATCCACTGCTAATTCGAAGAATAAGGCATTGAAAGGAATGACTATCGTGAAATTACTTCGGGCTAATACCGACACATCTCATATGCCTCAACAAATAATAAAATGACGTGAACAGTTTCGTCACAAAGCAATAATGTGAAGGCTCAATATATCCAGAACAATATAAATATAACAGATATCAAAGATATATCAGTAATCATAGCGAAAGGATAAATGTGATAACATAGTAGTGAGTCTACGAAATAAAAATCTAGGCTCACATAATAGCATAATAATACAACACCATTAAATAATACTAGCTAGCCAAAATATATGCATCTATCACAAAAGCATAACAATCTAATATTTGTTAGCCCAAGTCCAAAATCTAAGCCCTACTACCTATATGGTCTCGGCCTGGCCCGAGTATCATATAAAAATATAAAAAATGAGTCAGACTACAACTAATCAAAAGGATGAAAGATATGATAATAAATAATAATAATATGACATGCATCAAAAGAGAAAAACAATATGCTCAAAACAATCATATGCTAAAGCAAATCACCATGTCATAAACCATATCAAGTCCTTGATAGAATATCATCTCAAAATATGATGAAAATCTCAAAAGAATATCGAAGCCATAAACAAATATCAAAACAAAGATGCTTTGATGAACAACGGTAATGATTACTCGAACACTAAACAAAACTATAATGATAGTCTCCCATCTCGATCAAAATGCAGCAGGACGAGACCTCAACCAAAGACCTACTATATAGATTTCATGAGTGCACCGAAAAACTAAATGTACTCACTAGTCTAAAACTGCCGGTCAACGAAAATCTAGACGGAACAACAAGATTGATGGGTATATAGCCACTAGAAATCTAAATGGGCTACAACTCGTATAAGACAGAGGCCACCGAAAAACTAGACGGGCGCGTCTCATAATCATGAACAAGTCACCGAAAAACTAAACGGACTTGCCTATTAATACATAAATTCTGATATAATATCTGAAAGGATTTGGAATATGATTTGAATATTGACCGAATATCCCATAAATATCTGGCGTTATTCAAATATTTACTAAAAGTTCGTGAATTTCACTGATTTCTCTATTCGATAAGTCATGGGAATATCCGGACTAGATTGACTACCGTCCCATGACTGTTGAAAATTCTAATCCACTTACAATCAATTCTTATCTCATAGAATGAAAAGAATCAAAATTTTTGAACAATTGTATATGTAAAAATATTATAAAAAGGCATTAATCTCAGGGCTGCGGCATATTTAGCCATTTTGACCCTTTAAAACTCAAAATTTGGTAAATCTAAAAGAATAAAAGTTGAAGACGATAAATTTAGCTTGAATTCAAAAAAAGAATCACTTATTTTTCAAATACAGATCAAAAGTTATGGCAAATTCATTTTTGGGTTTTAAGAATATCCAACTCAGGAAATTGATATTCATAGGGCCGAGGCATTATATTGTCATTTCGACAATCTAAATCTAAAAATATTATAAAACTCAAAACATGAAGTTTAACGATGGTAACCTTATCTTGAATTGAAAAAAAGAAGAATCACATATTTACAAATTACAGATCAAAAGATAAGGCGATTTCATTTTCATGTTTTAAAAATATCAAATTCATGAAATTGATATTCACAAGGCTGAGGCTTTCCATTGCCATTTCAACAATCTAAATCTCAAAATATTGTAAAAATCAAAACATGAAAGTTTAATATGGAAACCTTAGCTTGAAGTCAAAAAATGAATCACCTATATCTGACTTGTGGATCAAATGATATGACCATTTCCTTTTTAGGTTTTGAAATTACAAAACTGTAAGTATATTTAAATTCTACAAGGCTAAGGCTTGAAAAGCCAGTTAGACCCTTGAAACTCCAAAATAATGCAAAAAACAAAACATAAGTTAAAAAGGGTAAGCTTAGCTCGAATTCAAAAAAAAGTTCACCTAATTTCGATTTACAAATCAAAATAGATTGCCATTTCATTTTCGGGTTTTAAAAATATCAAACTCGGAAAAATGATATTCATGGGGATGAGGTATTCAATTGCCATTTCAACAATCTAAATCTCAAAATATTATAAAACTCAAAACATTAAAGGTTAAGATGGTAAACTTATCTTGAATTCGAAAAAAGAATAACCTTTATTCTTAATAAATTTATCCCTTAATTACTTACATAAAGAAATTATCGTTACGTGATTATTCTCCAATTACTTACATTACTAATCTCTAATCGCCAGTAAATTAATTTCTAATTTCTAATTAATTTATCTCTAATTAATTTATTTATTAATCCTTAATTATTAATAAATGAAATTAATTAATTACTCTTTTATTCCCTTATTAACTTAATTAATCTTAAATCATCAAAACCTTAATTACCTTTTAAGATAAACCATTTATTATATAAGTTTCTAAATGATAATTTAGCATTACCCGCTACAAATCGCAGATACATCTGGGGTTACGTTGCTATCACAACAAAAACCCATAATTCTAAAGCATAAAAACTTATTTAAAACCCGGGTAAATTCTGGAACAAAGCAAGTGATCATATAACAGACATGCACAGTCATATACACTCACACATATATATTCATTTGTGTATGTATGCAAACCACTAAAAATTTACTTCAAGCAGGTTCTATGGCGTAATCGAGGGGCACGGAGTGCCTACAGTTGTCTATGGATTTTTTCGGGATGGCAACGTAACCATCGTGTTAACTGCGACCAGGAGTGGGGTCGTGGGTAGACGGCTATGGGAAAATTAATGGCTCGATTTTTCTGGTGATATGGTGGTCGGGCGAGGCAAGACTAGAGTTTTAGATGTGGTTTTGTTTTATCTAGGTTGGCAAAGCAACTCGAAGTCATCGATGAACTATCGGTGATCGAACCAAGTAGGATAGAGGCATGGTGACGTGGCGAAGCTATGGACCAGTTCGTGTGGTTTCTGGTGATCTTGGATGAGAGGAACGTATGGAGGGTATTCCGCTGTGATATATTATTACTTATCTAGAACAAGTTAGTTCAACTATTCCAGTGATTGTGAAATGTTGTAACTCTTATGTATTGATGTAAATTAACTTATACAGTGTTTCCTTTGTATAGCTGCTATTTTATTTGATATTATATTCTATCCGCTGCGAATGTGAGATTCTGTGATTTGTTTTCCATTTCTTCTTCTATCTCTTTCTTCTTTTCTCTAACAATCTAGGATTTTCGGAGTCGAAAATTTTGGGTCGTTACTTTTGGAATTCTGACTTACAGATTGAAATATATGGCCATTTCATTTTCATGTTTTAAAATATCAATCTCAGAAAATTGATATTCACAGGGCTGAGGCATTCAATTGCCATTTTGACAATCTAACTCTCAAAATATTATAAAACTCAAAACATGAAAGTTTAAGATTATAAACCTATCTTGAAATAAAAATAATAACAAACTAATTTCGACGTATAAATCAAAAGATATGGCCAATTCATTTTCAGGTTTTAAAAATATCAAACTCAAAAATTTGATATCCATAGGGCCGAGGCATTCAATAGCCATTTCGACAATTTAAGTCTCAAAATATTATAAAACTCAAAATATGAAAGTTTAAGATGGTAAACTTATCTTGAATTCAAAAAAAGAATTACTTGATTTCGACCTACAGATATAAAGATAGGACCATTTCATTCTAGGGTTTTGAAAATATCAAACTCGAAAATTGATATTCACAGGGCCGATGCATTTAATTATCAATTCGACAATCTAAATCTCAAACAAGTAATACTTGAATTCCCTAATCCTATATTAGTTGTAGTTATGATAAGAAATCATCTCGAATTGTTGCCATAGCATGCTAAATGCCTTCTAAACCTTGTTATGACCTCCCTAACTCCCATTCTTTCCTCATTAAATTGAAATTCATGGAATGATGAAAAATAAAAAACACAACAAAACTTAGTTTTTAATTGTTCTAAGGGATTTAATGGGGACTAAAGAGCTTACCTTTGATTTTGCTTAAATTTGTTGGATTTTATTGGAATTAAATTGAGAAGATTTGCACCTAGGGCTTCATGGAGTAAATGAGAGCAACAAAGAAGTTTTAAACGTGATTTTTTTGATGATGGGAGAAGAGGTTAGTGGGATCTTTAATGAGAAGCTCTTCATAAATGAGTAAGTAGGCTTAGCCCATGAATAATACTTAGATAATTTCTCTCTTTTCGCTTCATTTACTCTCGTTTTCTCCGTTTAAAGCTACATGATTAAATTCTAAACGAATTCAACTACAAAAATAGAAATGAAAATACTTTTACTACTCCCATATCATTATTTAAATTATTTTAACACTTTTTAACAAAAATTCCTATAATAAAAAAATTATTCAAAATTCCTAATGTTGAGGGTAAACCCAAAATTATTTGTTTTTTGTCTTTATAATTCCCATAAAAATATTCCGAACTTGTGAAACTAATTCATTCTATATTTAAACCTTTACTTAATGTTAAAAAAATGATTTTATTCCCGAAACCCCTAAATTAAATTTTAAATCTCAAACTTACATTTTATAATTCCAAGCTTATATTTTAAAATCTCAAATAAAATCATTTGTCTCATTTAATGAGAAAGCTCTACTTTTCGGGTTGTTACTAAACTCCCCCACTTAAAAAAATTGCGTCCTCGCAATTTCTCCTTAAAGAGGAATTCATAAGGTGCTATACTAGCATTACATCCATCTATTATTTACTCACACAACAATGCATGATGCAAACAACAATCATATCTAAGTAACCATATAAATAATAAAGCATCTACCTAAAATATTTGCTAATTAAAACTTCTACACGCCGTATTGAGTACAATTTTTTTAAGTGTTGGAAATTCTGAAAATTTTGGCAGTCTCCTTTACATGGAGGACATTTCAGAATCTCAAGATACACAAGAACATCTATACATCTATGAAGAGGCATCCCGATCACAGGGAACACAATTAACTATATAAACAAAGGCATACAAATTAATATTTACCTCGCTATACCCCAAAGGAATGCAACACCTCCTCAAACATGGCATTTTCTACCATTTCTTCTTGCCCAAAATAACCCATTCACTAATGCCATTCATAATTTTAAAGTTTTACATAATAAAAATAAGTACTATATATTATACATCCATTAAAAAAACACACGTGCGTATAAAGATTCAAATGCAACAAAAAAATCAAAATTTTCCGAAAACTCACATTCAACCTAGTTATCCGAAAATCAATTTTACACCTCATAAACTTCAATATTTTCCAAAATTTAAAACATGTGAGTTGTAGATACAATTCTTAGCTTTCCATCAATATAAAGATCAATAAATTCAGATTTATGGATCAAAAGTTATGGCCAAAACAAGTTTCAGATTTTTAAATTCCGAACTGAGATTAATCTTCACATTTGAACACGATTTCATTTTTTCCTTTTTTGAGGATGACTCGAAAAAGAGGAGTTATAAAATCATTCCAAAGCTATACATACACCATAAGAAAATAATTTCCTTTTAAGTTCTGCCTATAACAATGTTATACCATTTTTTTAAATTAGAATTTACGTGCCTAATATTCAAATCTATCCAAAATTTCAATGATAAGTTATATAAAAGAATCATAAAGCTAACATGAATTCTACTTTCTAAAATATTGTATACTCAATAAACTAACATTTTACACTTTACCAATATTCCAAAAATTTCAAAAAACATCAAATTTGACTGCAAGCTTTCAAATGTACTAGATATTCATTTGTAAACACGCACACCTTCCTAGGGGTTAAACCATCCACATTAAGCACTTAATTAGCAATGCAAGATATCCAAATCATAAGATTTATTTACAATTTAAACCATCTAACATTCATTTCTAAAAGTGCATATACATACGTATATATTTATTTATTTTCCAAAACTCAAATTTTAAGTATAAGGTCAAATAAGATCATACTTCTAATACTAAATTTTTTCCCATATTCTACAAATGAAATATGAAAATCAACTAGAATTCACCAACACTTTAGTGCTTTAAAAATAATTCCTACTACTCTTCCCTTTTTTTTAAATGTATACAATTCCATTTCATAGCCAAATGAGATCAAATCTCCAATCAAAGGTGAAACAAATTTTACTAGAGTTTAATACCTCGTTCCATACCTTAAATAGATTTGAAATTCTAAAAAATTATTGAAATACAATTGTCTTATTCGTAAATCATCCAAAATGAATAAAATTTGATTTTTATCTTTTCTAACAAAACTATTTAAAATCCTCTTGTTAACCATCTCTAATTAACTATTCACTAAAAGGTTTAACAAGTCCAAATAATGTTATTCATTTTGTTTCTCATTTCATACATTACAAAATTCTAGAATCCACTTTTAAAATTTTAATTTCACTTTCTCAATTTAAAACAACCTTAAGGTTTACATATAACTTAACCAGTTAGTTTCATCTATATAAAATACACACTTCATTCATGAGAAAAAACCATAAATAGATATATTTATATTCTTCAAAACAACCGTTTTAATCATCTAGCAAGCCCCCTTTCTAAAACTGAATAATTCAAAACTCAATCTGCACCATAATTTTTTTTCCAACAAATGTATTGCTAATTTAGGCTTGCTATTAAAATCTAGTTTAAGGTGTTTCAAGAATTTCTAATCAACTAAATAAATGAATCTTATAAATTCTTTCCAAGTATTTGTTTATTTCAAGGGAATTCTCAAACGATAACTTATATTAACAAATTTTCATTATTCCCCTTTATTCTCTATAACAAATTACTCCTATCTAAACTTTTAAAGGTACACCAAAGAGCCATTCAGTTACCAATGAAACTTTAAAAACATTATAGCTTAATCATTTCTAAGTAATAAAACCATAAATTAGAGTTTCGCTATTTTTTTAAGTTAAGAATTTCCATTTTTTAAACTTCTTAATCATACATTTTAGATCTTCTCGCAAAAAATCTCCATTTGGAATTGCATATAACATTCTAAGTTTTATATCTTTAAATATATGATAATCCATTTGATCTTGAGAATGATGTAGGATATAATATCAACTAACCACATTACTTAATTTTAAAACCATCCAGCAATTTCTCAGAACCTAATTGTACAATCCAAATAGAAAATTCTAACATTATTTTAGTATCTTAACAAAATTACTATTTAGTATTTTCTTGAAACTCTAAATTTCCCACTCAAAATTTTAAAGCAATCTTTAAGGGTTTATTTATAACAATTCCATAATTTAAAGGATTCAAGCATCAAACATAAACTAACAGTCAACTAACAAAAATAGTTTAATTTAACACATCCACGCCAAAATGAAAATCATCAATATTCTTCTCAAAAGTATACATACATACGTACATACATACATACATACATACATATACATACACACACACTTTTCCCTCAACATTAGTTTTAAAGTAAAATTTTCCTCTCATACATCTCACTAAAATAAATGCCAAACCATAAACCAAAATGGTTGGCCACTATACTTGGCTGCGATGTTGACGATATGAGTATCAACATCGCCCCGCCCCAGTTTCCCAGCTTTCCACTCTTATCCAATGGTCAAACATTAATTTAAATTATTCAAAGTCCAAAATGTTTTATGTTCTATCAAAGTTACTATTTGTTATGTCAAAACGTCTCGCTCTAATGTTTAAGAACTCCTATCGATACAATGGCGCCCCATGTGTCAACCAGAACCCATAAACATCTTCTGGACAACCCAACGCAACAAATCTTAAAGCTCTCTCAAAATAGGAATTAATTTCAAACTTTAATAAATAATGGATAAAAACTTTTTTTAATCATTTACATAGAATATAATAGTAGCACACATTACATATAACATCCATTCAATTAATCAACAAGAAAAAATTAAGCGATGCAATTTCCAAGTAATTATATTTTTACAACCTGGGCTATACACACACACATATATATTCCAACCATATCATATACTTTAAATAAGCACACAACACACAAAAAAACAATCGCCTTTAGCGAAAACTATTTTCTATCCTTCGCTGCGCAACCTAGATCACATAGAATCACATTCAAAACATCTCACTTCTTTATAGCATGAAGTTGTGAAGTGAAACCCATCGCGATATACCAATTAGGGTTTTATACAGTTTCCCTAATCGACATCTTCCATTAGTAAAACTACTCAAGAAACAACTCCACTTACCAATACTGACACTACTGGTCAGTTCAATACTTCATCCTATGACTCCCTTCTTAATTCCAATTGAATCAAGGATTAACACATAGAGATGGGGTTTCGATATATTAAAAATGCTTTATATAATAAAATAACAAATACGTGTCTAATTGATTACCCTAATAATCATCAATTATTCCTATCCTTATAAATAATAATAATAATAATATCTGCCTACCACACAACCAAGGGGACATGGAAATAGGTCATACTAGGTCGGGATCTATGAAAATACTTACGTTACAATTTTCTGACCTACTCTAATACCAAGCTGTAACGCCCCACCTTTTATGCGAGATTAACAAAGAATATTATGAATAATATCCTCTGCTAATTGGAGAATAAGGCTTTGAAAGGAGCGATCATCGTGAAATTACTTCGAACTAATACTAACACATCTCATATACCTCAACAAATAATAAAATGACGTGAACAGTATCGACACAAAGCAATAATACAAAGGCTTAATATATCCCGAACAATATAAAACATAATAGATATCCAAGATATATCACATATCATAGCGAAAGGATAAATGTTATAACATAATAGTGAGTCTACAAAATTCAAGTCTACGTTCATATAATAACATAATAATACAACACCATCAAATAATACTAGCTAGCCTAAATATATATATATATATGCATCTATCGCAAAAGTATAACACATCTAACATTTGCTAGCCTAAGTCCAAAAGCTAAGCCCTGCTGCCTGCATGGTCTCAGCCTGACCCGAGTATTATCTAAAAATATAACAAATGAGTCAGACTACAATTAATCAAATGGGTGACATATATGATAATAAATAATAATAATATGACATGCATCAAAAGATAAAAGCAATATGCTCAAGACAATCATATGCTAAAGCAAATCACCATGTATAAACCATATCAAGTCCTTGATTAATTGCCATCTTAAAATATGGTGGAGTTCGTCTCAAAATTATCAAAGCCATAAACAAATATCAAAATCAGGATGCTTCGATGAACAATGGGAATGATTACTTGAACTCTAAACAAAACTAAAATAATAGTCTCCAATCTCAATCAAAGTGCAGCATAACGAGACCTTAACCAAATGCTCACTATGTAGATTTCAAGAGTGCACCGGAAAGTAAACGTACTCACTAGTCCAAAACTACTAGTCACCGAAAATCTAGGCGGACCAGCAAGATCAAAGGGTATTTAGCCACCAAAAATCTAAATAGGCTACAACTCATATAAGATGGAGGCCACCAGAAAACTAGACGGGCACGTATCATAATAATGAACAAGCCACTGGAAAACTAAACGGACTTACCTATCAAAACATAAATTCCGACATTATTTCGGCAAGGGTTTGGACTGTGATTCAAATATCGACCGAACATCCCATAAATATCCAGCGTCATTCGAATATTTACTAAAAGTTAGTGAATTTAACTAATTTCTCTATTCGATAAGTCATGAGAATTTCCGAACTAGATTTGGCTACCATCCCATAACCAATTGATAATTCTAATCCATTTATAATCAATTCTTGTCTCATAGAATGAAATTAATCGAAATTTATGAATAATTGTAAATATAGAAACATTATAAAAAAGCATTTAATCTCTAGGCTACGGCATAATTAGCCATTTCGGCCCTTTAAAACCCAAAATTTAGTTAAACTCAAAAAAAGAAAGTTAAAGACAATAAATTTAGCTTAAATTCAAAAAAAGAATCACTTATTTTTGAAACACGGATCAAAAGTTATGGCAAATTTATTTTCGGGTTTTAAAAATATAAAATTCAGGAAATTGATATTCACAGGGTCGAGGCATTCAATTGCCATTTCGACAATCTAAATCCTAAATAATTATAAAACTCAAAACATGAAAGTCGAAAATGGTGACCTTGTCTTTAATTCCAAAAATGAGTCACATATTTCTGACATATGGATCAAAAGATATGGCGATTTCATTTTCAGGTTTTAAAAATATCAAACTCAGGAAATTGATATTCACAGGGCTGAGGCACACAATTGCCATTTCGACAATCTAAATCTCAAATTATTCTAAAATTAAAAATATTAAAGTTTAAGAAGGTAACCTTATCTTGAATTTTAAAAAAGAATCACCTAATTCCGACTTATGGATCAATAGATATGACCATTTCATTTTCTGGTCATGATATTACAAAACCCTGAGTATATTTAAATTCCACAGGGCTGCGGCTTAAAAATCCAATTAGACCCTTTAGACTCCAAAATCATGTAAACCACAAAACCAAAAAGTTAAATATGGTAAGTTTATCTTGAATTAAAAAAAAAATTCACCTAATTTCGACTTAAAGATCAAAAGATATGACCATTTCATTTTCAGGTTTTAAAAATATCAAACTCAGAAAATTGATATTCACAGGGATGAGGCATTAAATTGCCATTTTAAAAATCTGAATCTCAAAATATTATAAAACTCAAAAAATGAAAGTTTAAAATGGTAAACTTATCTTAAATTTAAAAATTGAGTCACCTAATTCCGACTTACAGTCCAAAAGATATGGCCATTTCATTTTTAGGTTTTAGAAATATCAAACACAGAAAATTGATATTCACGGCGCTTAGGCATTTAACTGCCATTTTGACAACCTAAATCTCAAAATATTACAAAACTCAAAACATAAAAGTTTATGATGGTAAACTTATCTTGAAGTCAAAAAAATGGATCACTAAATTTTTACATACAAATCAAAAATATGGCCATTTAATTTTCGGGTTTTAAAAATATCAAACTCAGAAATTTGATACTCATAGGGCTGAGGCATTCAATTGCCATTTCGACAATATAAATATCAAAATATTATAAAACTCAAAACATGAAAGTTTAAGATGGTAAACTTATCTTGAATTTTAAAAAAATAGTCACCAAATCTTGATTTACAGATCAAAATATATGGACATTTCAATTTCAGGTTTTAAAAGTATTAAACTTAGAAAATTGATATTCACAGGGCCGAGGAATTTAGTTACCATTTCAACAATCTAAATCTCAAACAAGCATTATTTGAATTCCCTAATCCCATATTAGTTGTAGCTATGAGGAGCACTCACCTCCAATTGATGCCATAGCTTGTTATATACCTTCTAAACCTTGTTATGACCTCTCTAACTCCTAATCTCCCCTTCTTTCCTCATTAAATTGGAAATCATGGAATCATGAAAAATAAAAACACAACAAAACTTAGTTTTTGATTGTTATAAGGGATCGAATGGGGACTAAAGAGCTTACATTTGATTTTTCTTGAATTTGTTGGGTTTTATTGGAATTAAAATGAGAAGATTTGCACCAACGGCTTCATGGAGTAAATAAGAGCAACAAAGAAGTTTTGAACGTTATTTTTTGACGAGGGGAGAAGAGGTTGGTGGAAAGTTTAATAAGAAGGTCTTCATAAATGAGTAAGTGGGCCTAGCCCATGAATAATACTTAGATAATTTCCCCTTTTACTTTATTTACTCTCGTTTTCTCCATTTAAAGCTACATGATTAAATTCTAAAAGAATTCAAATAGAAAAATAGAAGTGAAAATACTTTTATAACTCTCATATCATTATTTAAATTATTATAAACCCATTTTAACAAAAATTCCTATAATAAACAATTAATTCAAAATTCCCAATGAGGGTAAACCCAAAATTATTTATTTCTTGTCTTTATAATTCCCATAAAAATATTCCAAACTTGTGAAAATAATTTATCTATATTTAAACCTATTTTTAGTATTAAAAAAATTGATTTTATTCTCGAAACCTCTAAATTAAACCTCAAATTGACGTTTTATAATTCCAAGCTTATATTTTAAAATATCAAATAAAATCGTTTATCTCATTTAATTGGCAAGCTCTACTTTCTGGGTTGTTACAGTGAAAATATCTTTCGAAGGGGTTGGGTTGGTGCCGCAAACACCTATTGGTGATTCCAGTAACTCATCTCTTATCCTAGTTTTCATACGTTAACTAGGAACCTATTGTTTTATTTAATAACTTCTTTCTTATCCTACTTTTCATGGGTTGACTAGGAACCTATTGACTGATGTAAATACTTAATCCGTGTATAGTTTTCATGGGTTTGCTACAAACCAATTGGCCCGTGCCAACAACTCTTAAAAGCATAGTTTTCATGGGATCACTATAAGCCTAATGATTACTCCAATAACTTCCAAATCATAGTTTTCATGGATTTACTAGAACCTGTCTCCCGAACAACTTTAAGGTTAAGGCACCTATATTATGATCTCTCTGACTTTTTGAGTGCAATTCTACTTATCCATACTAGCTTACCTGATTAGCAACTAATCTATATAAATCTAATATAGACATACCATAAAAGTGGATCAGGATAAGCATCTCGAATCATGTTCTCTATCTCCCAAGTATAGTCCCTCTCGTTGTCGCTTCTCTGAACTTTCACAAACTTGACTGTCTTGGTCCTCAATCTTTTCATCTCTCGCTACAACGCGAACTGGTTGTCAAACAAAAGTCAAATCAGGCTCTACTACCAAGTCTTCCAACTCTGTTTGAGGGATAGTAGCCTCTGGATAATGCACAAACTTGCGAAGATGAGACACATGAATACATTATGGACACCAGCAAAACTTCTCGGCAACTCTACTATGTATTCGAGCTTTCCAATCCTTTCTAAAATCGAGATGGACCAACATATCTATGGGCCAACTTTTCCGATTTCCCAAATCATACCACACCCTTCATCGGTGACACCTTAATGAAAACCCAGTCTCATGTTGAGAACTCTAGGTCTTAACCCCTCTTGTCAGCATAACTCTTCTCTCTGGATTGATCTTCCTTCATCGTTATCAGATTAACTCAATCTTTTCTGACGTCTCTCTAACTAAATTCAGACCTATGACTAATCTGTCATCAGTCTCTAACCAACATAAGGGTGATTTGCATGGCCTTCCATACAAAGATTCAAAAGGAGCCATTCCTATGCTAGTCTATTTACTTTTATTATAGGAAAACTCAATCAAATGTAAGTGATCTTCCCAAGATCCACCAAAGTCCAGTACACAAGCTCTCAATAAATCGTCGAGTACCTTATTGACTCTCTCTGTCTGTCCATCCGTCTATAGGTGATATGTTGTACTCATCTTGAGCTTGGTACCAAATATATCTTGTAGACTCTTCCAATATTCGCTACTGAATAATGCATCTCTGTCGCTAACTATGCGATAAGGAATCCCATAAAGTCCAACAATGTTCTCCATGAACAACTTTGCCAAAACAGATGTCATCTTGGTTGACTTGACTGAATGAAATGGGCATTCTTGGTCAACAAGTTCACTATGACCCATATACTCTCATTTCTCCTATTCGACCTTGACAACCCGTCTATAAAATCCATGGATATTGAATCCCATTTCCATATTGGAATCTTAAAGGCTGAAGCAATCCACTCGGCTTTTGATGTTTGGGCTTCACTTGTTGACAGTTCACATGCTGCCTAACCCACAAGCCAACATCCCTCTTCATGCCTTCCTAACAGAATGTCATCTTCATATCCTGTTACATCTTGGTCCCTCCAGGATGAATCATAAACTTGGATCGATGACCTTTGTCCAGAACATCCCTCCTTAAGTTCTCTACACTCGCAACATATAATCATCCCTTCTTTCTCAACCATCCTCTTTGGCCAAGACTAAAATCCTTTAGATCATCAATCTCTGATCCTATCTCAAGCATTCTAATCCTCTCGACTAAAACTGGATTCTCTTTCTGTTTAGAAGCTATCCTTTAGATCAACACCGATCGTACTTCCAAACAAGACAATATAGCAGTACCCTGACTAGAACTAGCAGTTGATCTTAACTATACAATACAAGTAGTCAAAGCTTCTAGGTCCTTCCATTCTGCCAACATAGCTAACACCACATTTTGATGTTTTCTGCTAAGAGCATCTACTACCTTATTTCCTTTTTCCAAGAGTGGAACTCTATACCGAAATCATAAGTAGCCAAAAACTCCAACCACCTCTGCTGGCTCATATTCAACCTCTGCTGCCTCATATTCAACTCCTTCTGAGAGAATAAATATCTTAAAGATTTATGATCGGTATACAACTCAAATCTCTCCCTTGAGAGGTAATGCCTCCAAACCTTCAAGGCGAGGATCACCATAGCCAACTCCAATTCATGAGTACGATATCTTACTTCGTGTAGTCTAAGTTGTCTAGATGCGTAGGCAATAACTTTACCCTTCTGCATCAATACTGCTCCCAATCCAGTCCCATATGCATCAGTGTATAGTACCAACCCTTAGTTTCCCATTTGGAACTACTAACACTGGAGCATTGGTAAACAAATGCTTCAACTTACGAAACCCTTCCTCGCATTTGTCAGATCAAATAAATTTCACATCTTTCCTAATCAACTTAGTCAAAGGTGTTGCTGTCCGCAAGAAATCATTAATGAAGCTCCGATAATAGCCAGCAAGTCCAAGGAAACTCCTATTCTCAATTACCGTCTCTGGTCTTTTTCAATTATTGACAGCTTCGATCTTAATTGGATCGACTAACAATCCGTCCTCTAAAACCCCATGACCAAGAAACTTAACCTCTTTCTTCAAGAAATAACACTTGGAAAACTTCCAATTTAGCTGATTTTGCCCCAGCGTCTCCAACACCATTCTAAGATGAATCTTATGCTCCCTTTTATCTTTGAGTACACCAAATGTCATTTATAAATACCAACATGAACCTATCCAAGTGCTCTCGAAAAAACCCGGTTCATCAAATCAACAAAGAAAGAAGGTGCATTTGTCAATCCAAATGGCATCACCAACCACACATACGAACCATGTCTAGTTTGGAATGCTATCAAAGGAACGCTATCCTCCGCTACTCTCAACTGATGGAACCCTTTCGCCAAATCCAATTGGAAAAATACTCTAGCCTTACTCAACCGATCAAATAGATCATCTATCCTTGGCAAAGGGTGCCTATTCTTGATCGTCCTTTCATTTAACTTACGATAGTCGATGAACATCCTTAACGACCCATCTGGTTTCTTCACGAACACCACGGCCGCTCCCCAAGGTAAACTGCTTGGTCTAATAAAATTCCTTCCCTCATGGTCCACTAGCTGCACCTTTAATTCCTTCATCTCAATCAGTGTCATCTTATTAAGTGGTCTACTAACAAGTTTAGCTACTTATACAAGATCAATCTGAAATTCAACAACTCGTTTCGGTGGTAATCCCGTAACCAGCTCAAAGTCATCTACAAATTCTCTTGCCACTCGTACCTGACTTAGCTCTTCTCCTACCTCCATGACACTTAATAAAGCACAAACACTCCTGCTGGAGTTCTCCACTAAGAAGATGATTCATTTATAACTATCTGGGTGTCTCAATGATATTTTCCTATCCTCGCAAAATATCCTAGCCTCATATTTACCCAACCAATCCATACACAAAATAATCCTGAAATCTACGAAATCAAAAATATACAAACCGCTTGCAAACTTATGACCTAACAAATCAAGTTTTATCTGGTCACATCTCATCCCTAGAGTTGCATACCCTCCTATTAGATTTGCAATCCTTAAGGAAGGAACAACGTATGTGGGTTCTATGAATAACCTATCAACCAAATACTGCTATACAAATTAATGAGATGCACCAATATCAGATACCATCTTAACTGGTGTACTCTGAATCAAATATGTACCTTCCATCATAGTTTTTCCTTTATCTACTGTAGTAGGCCTCGACGAAGATGGTGGTCCAATAGCAAAAACCTTTCCACTGTCCGTCCTAACTGGCTCTGGATACTAATTCTTATAATGCCCAACTTAGTCATAGTTGAAGCTTTTCACGTTCTTCTTCTCTGCAGGCTTCTTCCCTTTCCTTGTCCGACAATCGTGAGCATAAGGACCCTTCTTATCACACCTGAAGGACGTTAAATCAACCTTAGCCGTCTTGGTAGCATCCCCTTTCTAGGCTCCCATCTTCTTGAAGAATTTCCTCTTCTTTCCTTGAGGACCCTGGGATTCAAATGGCTTCTCCCTAGTAGAAATAGCAAGCATCTCCTCATCGTGAAGGGCCATCTCCACCACCAAATTACAGAATTCTCGGATATGTGTCGTGTTCATTCTAGCAAGCTCAGGTCTCAGTCCTCAAATGGACCTCTCATTCCTTCTGATGTTAGTGTCTATAGTGACATATCCATATCGAGATGGCTCATCAAACTTAACTGCATACTCGATACTAACATATCTCCCTGGACTAATTCCATAGTCTTTCTCATCATCATAGCTTTGCTACTTCAGATAAAACCCTTTGCTCAAACCTCGTTCTAAAATGAGCCCATGTTAGCTCTTCCTCCGGAACTTCGGCAGTCACACTATTCCACCTGTGAAGCGCTGCCCTTGCAACTGCTTGGAGGCTAGCCTCCTCTTCTGCTCATCATCGAAGCCTAGATCAGTAAAGATCCTCTCATAGTGTAATAGCCAATTCTCAACCTCAACGGCATCCTCTGTTCCAACAAACGGCTTTCCAACCAGACTAGTGTAGTCTCTACTTATCTAGCATAATTATATCCAACTGGAGCTACAGGATTAGCTCCTCCAACATTACCAGCTACTCCAGCTTGCAATAGATTGGCTAACAATCGATACACCATCGCCACATCTATTGGTGGATTTCCAGCACCTATACTGGCTTTAGCATTTGGGTTAGCATTAGCCGATTGACCTGGGTTTCTCTTGGTATTAGGCCGAGCATTTCCGTTGGTTGTGGTGCTTCGTCCACCTAGATTTCCTCTTCCGTTTTCTACTTCCATGTCCTCTTTCTCGTAATCTGCATAGAGCCATAGTAAGATACAGAAGAAAGATATAAGGGTGAAGGGAACACGTACTTATATATATGTGTGTGTGTATGTGTGTGTGTATCAAATATAGGTAGTTACTAAGGGTTAACCCGAAACCCGATCATATTTCTAATTTATTGGATTATGTTTGAAAAAGCTTTTAGGTTTAATTTTCGTTTAAAGTTTCATAAACCTATTCTCTGATACCAACTTGTAACATCACCCTACTTGGAGTCCCAAAACTAATGACTATGAATGTTGTAGTCATCCATAGTTATTAATCCTCGACGATTAAGTACGGCGGTACTAGATACATTGATACACAGATCGTAAGAATATGGAAAAAATTTAACAAATCAAAATAAATTTCCACATTGCATTCAAGACATTTCTTGTTCATTACATAGTCCCACAAAAGTTAACCATGTTCAGAAAAATATAATTATTACACATATGCCAAGAGCGACGTATGAAGATGCCCCCTGAGTTGGCCAGAGTATATAGTAAGGCAATTAATTTGCCTTTGCATCTAAATACACAGTGGAAAACGATAACTTTAAATAACTAGAATGCCTCCTCCACGTCTTCGAAAGCTTTATTTGTCGCTGAAGAGAACTTGGAAACCTTAAATCTCAAACTACTCAAAATCAGTTGAGTACCCGAGAGTTTAGGAGGAAAACAAAAGCTTCAAGTCAGACGTAAAGCCTGGTATGAATAATAACCTAACATCTCAAACCATTTACATATCTATTGAGACCATACTGCTTAGGGGAACGGTTTTTCCCCTCACTAGTATCCTAAAACCTTTATAAAGCCATATATTGTGCTCCTGCATCCACAATGGTTAAAAATATAACATTTCAAAATATTATGATGATATGTATACATATAAATATCTTGGATTTTCGATCCCTGATTTAATCGACTTCCTGCCATATTTATAGTTTCTTGGGTCACTATTAACATGTTGGCATTTATGGACTTACTAAAAACCTTTTCATATTTCTTGGAGACCTTGCCATATTTCATGGTTTCATGGGATCACTAAGAACCAATAGGCCCCTTCCAATTAACTTAATTAATTTATGGGTTCCCATGAACCTGTTGGCGATTCCATTAACTCATCTCTTATCCTATTTTTCATGGGTTGACTAGGAACCTATTGTTGACTTCAATAACTTCTTATTTATCCTAGTTTTCATTAGTTGACTACAAACCTATTGAATGATGTCAACTGTTAATCCATATATAGGTTTTGTGGATTCACTACAAACCAAATGGCCCCTACCAATAACTCTTAAAAGCATAGTTTCATGGGATCACTATGAACCTACTGATTACTCCAATAACTTCCAAATCAAAGTTTTCTTAGGTTTACTATGAACCTATCTCCCGGATAACTTTAAGGTTAGGCATCCTACATTCTGGTCTCCCTGACTTCCTGGATGCAATTCTACTCATTTAGGAGTTAAATCAATTTATATTCACTATTGGGTTAACCTAACTGGTTCTTCTGACCCTCTTTCCCTAAAATGTAGTTATGGGTCCTTTATAATGTGAATATATTTATATTTGAAGAAGCAAACATAATAACTAATAATACCACTCTTGTGGGTTTAAGATCCTCGAAATACATTTCATAAAACATTGTTAATCCCTTTAACTTATACTTTTACCAAGGAAACGCTTCTTCAAGTTTACATACTTAATATATTTTCAAAACTCCTTTATTTAGCAATGGGTTTTTCCTTTAAAAATGAGTTTGGGTTACAAAACCTTTCAACATCTTAGGAACCTTGCTTTCGACTTCATTGGAAGTACACCTTCGAAAGCTTATAAATCTATCTTCAAAACATTTGGCTCCTGCCTTTAGAATACTTTAAAACCTTTCTGTCGAAACCTTTCAATTGTATTAAAGTATTAACAATTAACTTTTGAAGCATAGCTTCGAAACTTTTGAAAGTCACCTTTTTGAAACCATTGAAAGTACCCCTTTTGAAAACATTGAAAGACCCTCTTTCGTAACCATTAGAAGTACACCTTCCGAAGCCATTGCGATATATTTAAAATATCATTTTGGGTCAAAGTGAACATAAGCGAAAGTACCCCTTTTGAAATATTTCTTTATCATATAAAGTATTTGGGGAAAACATGATGGTGCCGAAACCATCCTTTCGAAAGCATAAAACATCTGGGTAAAATATTGGAAGGTTGGCTTCGAAACCCCTTTCGAAACAATTGCCTTTGAAACAATTGCCTTTGAAACTCCCAACCCTTTTCAAAAGCTAGAGAAGCGACTTACATTTCTAAAACAGAAAGTACCTTTCGACGGCATAGATATCTTCAATACCATCGAAAGGCTTAAAATTACAGAAGGGTTTCAACTTGGTCGAAACTACCCCTTCCAAAAGCATCACTTTGGAAACTTAGTAATTCCTTCAGAAGCTACTTACATAAAAAAGGCGGAAACTGTCCTTTGAATGCTTGTTTTGAAATATCCTTTCACAAGCATTGGTTTCTACTACTTCGAAACCTCTTTGTGAACATGCAAGCGCTTTTCTTTTAGAAAACCAAACAAAGGTATCGACACCTTCAGAAGCTATGTTTTGACACGCTACCTTCCGCCTTTCGCCAATCCACTGCATACCAACTAAGTGATACCATGTGTATTAGTTTCTTTTTTTTCACTAAGAAGGTTTCGACTAGGTTGAAGGTGGAAATTTTAGGTCAAAAGCTACTTCTAAAGGAGGCGGAACCCACATTTATGAGTAAAAAAATGTTTTTACCAAATAAAGCAATCTTTTTTGTAACTAACTTGCCCACTTGTAAACACCTGATTAGTTACCTTAAACTTTCAATTTATTTTACAAATAATTGCCGCATTTCTCGAATCTAAACGTGAATAACATTAAAAAATATGCCCTTCCATTAAGCAAAAACCAATATTGCAAAGAAGTCCCCCTTCTAAAATAATTTAATTTTCATAGTAAATCACTTGGGGAAAATCCCCAAAAATTCTAGAAATTCACTTTAATCATGTTATCTAACATATCAAAATTTCAGACCCAAATTCTCAATATAATTTTTGAAATAATTCTATAAACCCAATTAATCATATTTTCTTTTGAAAATTCATAGTAATCTTTCCATGGCTTCAAAAATTATCAGTATTAAAACCCAATTCCAAAATCATGTTTTATGTTACAAATTTTTTCCATCGTATTTAAACATTGATATAAATCGATTTTGCCCTAAAACCATCTACATTCCCTTTTAAACAATCTTGTTTAAATTAAACAAATTACAATTCAAACATATCATCATCCACCTCATCATAAAACAAAATTTACCCTTAAATCTGAAAAACAATGATCATAAAATAGAGATGTTTTTACTATTATTTGCTTTAGATTGGATAAGGAAATTGGAGATTGATTTAGATTGATTCTTTTAGCTTGAATCCTATGCTTAATCTTTAATTTTTCTTCTTTGGTTCCTCCTAATGGTTGACCTTCCCTTTATCTTTTGTTTACATTTTTTCTTATGACAAAATGAACGTGAATGGCCTAGGGATAATAGTATAAAGGTAGGAAATATTGGCGGCTATTTACTCTAATGCCCTTATGATTAGTTGGTTAACCTTTAATCCATTTATAAGTCCATTCATTTTAATAAGCACGGCCACTAAATTTATTAATCAACCACAATCTCCTTATTACTCTACATTATCGTATTTGATTTTATCTAATTAAATCTTATGAATAATATTAATAAAAATTAAGGGAGCTACACCCATGTGGTCCATGGATCAAACTAACAATACTATGTAATGTGGCATTATCGGGATTGAAAGTGGCTAATGTATATAAACATAACAATTAACAATTAATGTAGAAAAAATAACCAAAGATCACACCGTCGATTTTATACTGGTTCAAACAATTATATTATATGTTCGGTCCTAGAATTCCTTTGGAGTATGTATGTTAATCTGCATGGACAACGAAACCTGATTCAACATGATTACCTAAGACTTCGCAACTGGACTTCAACACTACTTGAAGACTCTGCATCAGGACCATAATAATTAATTTAACTAAATTCAACCATATAACGAGCAATGATTAGATAAACAAATATAAATAAAATAAGCAATCCTTTCTGAAATCATATTTTCTTTCTATGCCTTACGCAACAATCATCCCAATTTCAGCACTTTCAATACAACATCTGACAGTATATTCAACATTCTTTTAAATAGATTGTAGGGTACTTCAATAGTTGCTCCCGCTTTTACAATAAGTCATTGTCATTTCAAACCTAAATTTTATTCAAATTTTTAGAGTTCGAACTGATTAGTGCTCAAAATAAAAAATAGAAAAGCAAAAAAAAATAATGTATAAATTGCTTGACTTACTAAATTTTGAGCATAAGGAAGCCCTTATAGGTTTTATTTTTAATTGGGATTGAAAATTAATACTCAAAAACATGATGGAGAACAAAGGTATATGACAAAATATATTGCTAAATAAGGCTAAAAGGAAATAATATTGTACAAAAGTAGTTTACCATCAAAAATGAAAAAATATTTCTTCAGGCTGGTTAACCATTTTCAAGTTCTGTTTTCTCAAAATATTATATCATTGTTGTTGTACCTACTATTAAAAGCCATGGAATTCCTGCATATTGGTCCTCACAACGCACGTGTGTATATAATACCTATTGATGCAAATTTTCGTCTACACAAACACCCGAAGTCCGAAGGTATAGCTTGAGAAACAAGTTGGAATATTGGACTCAATAAAGAGATTGCCGAGACATAATTAAGTCTAACCCAGGTTATAGAATGTTGGACCATGAGTCGTGATAACTAATGCAAAGAAAGTAAAGTGCATAAAATAAATAACATCGAGGCTTTTATAGTGGTTCGGGCCGAAAGTCCCCATGTCCACTATTCGTTCCTTATTTAGTTACTCTTATCAAGTCGAGAGGCCTGTTACATTGAGGTTGTGCATTTCCGCCATTAATGAGTTTTTATGTAGAGCTGTAATATACGAAAGTACAATATTATATTATGTCTCAGTTCTCTTCTTGGAAAAAGAAGCCTGCACCTTGGGATTGCCGCCTATTTGTAGTCAACATGTCATGATGCCATTGGTGGAGAGCCTTCTCCTTGGATTAATGAACTGGCTTACTATGTGCTACGTAGATGTGAATACTTTTCATTATTTAGTTGAGTGCATTTTGATGTGGACTGCTGATGTGATGCTTTTTACATATAGCTTCTTGGATATCCTTTTATTATCATAAACGTTGATTTCAGTGTGGACTACCTTAGCCTTTGATTATTGATACTTGTCAAAATACTTTTGGTTCCGGCAACTACTGCCCTCGGCTAACCTCGACTGACACTTTGACTCGTGCTCTTGGTCTAGTGCTTAAGCTCTTATTGGAAACCAGGCGATGGGTCTTGGAATTAAAGTTAAAAAAATTCCTTTCAAATATTCGAAAATTTTACTTTGTAGAAATTATGGTGTAATACATGTCCCCCACTGTTCACCTAACATAGTCGATAAGAGGTGGACTTTGGAAAGAATAACGTCATATCAGGCTTAATACTTGGCTTTTTTGTTCCGTTTCCATCTTGATGATGATCCTGAGCTTACGAGCAAAGTAATGTTTTAAGGAATTTCGAAAGCACCTCCTTACCTAGACAACCTATAAACATCTAACCCTATTTAGATGGTTTGAAAATAATTTGAAATCTAACCTCATTTAGAGGCTTTTGGGAAATTGAAATTAGTTCCTAAAGGCAAAAAATACTTCAATATCACGTTCCAGTCATCTCAAGTTGGTTTTACATAAGAACTGGGTTTGAAAGCTAATAGTGGCGGTATAATTCCTATATTTATATATTATTACGAAAAACTAAGGCTATCTTTCTTAAAATCAAATTACAATTTTAGTCGGGAAGGCATGGTTTTAACCGGACGGTGAGGTCTAAAATTTTGAAAGAATGCTTATCACTTGAAGCCAACTAAACTAAGTGGTAAGCGAAATTGTTTGAGCGCCGAGAGGTGAAATATAATTTGATATCATGAGATCAATTTTTTTTAAAATCATGCTTATCACTTGAAGCCATCTAGACTAAGTGATAAACAAAATTATTTGAGTGCCGAGAGGTAAAATATAATTCGAGACTGTGAGGTCTTGACTTTTTTGAAATCATGCTTATCACTTGAAGCCATCTAGACCAAGTGATAAGGGAAATTGTTTGAGTGTCGAGAGGAAAAATATTTGAGACCATGAGGTCAAAACTTCTTTAAAATCATACTTATCACTGGAAGCCATCTAGACTAAGTGATAAGCAAAATTATTTGAATGCGGACTATCTAATTCGAGATGGTGAGGTCAAAACCTTTTGAAATCGTGTTTATCACCTAAAGCCACCTAAACTAAGTGATATGCGAAATTGTTTGAGTACTGGGAGGCGAAATCTAATTCAAGGCTGTGAGGTCAAAAATATTTGAAACCTTGCTTATCAATTGAAGCCATCTAGACTAAGTGATAAGCGAAATTGTTCGAGTATCGAGAGGCAAAACATAATCTGAGACAGTGAGATTAGACGATGGTATTTGTAATATAGATTTGTAAGTGATCATTCGGGACTAGACCATTAAAGAGACGGTTTCTGATCTTGCATTAAATGTGAGTTCAGATGTTTGTAGTTGATTGGTTATTTTTAAAAAGAATATCTCTTTTCCTGTACAAGGATGACTGGCATATGATAAGGTGACCTTTTGATATTCCTCTTACGTACATTGGTTAAACCGAATCTACAGTGGAAATCTTCTCTATCTTCAATCTGTGCCATTCTTAATATAAACGATCTTTTCCTTTTTCTTTCCTATTTTCGCCTGTTTGATTTTAAATTGTCATTCATAATTTCAAGCTTTTCCCTCAATCCTTTCTTTGATCCCCACATTTGAATTGGTAAGTTCTTTTCAATTTTATTAGCCTTACTAGGATTGCCAATATCATCATTGACACCCTCTCCTTTGTGTCGTAATCAAGAATTAGACTTTGGTTTTTTACCACTTTTAACCTACATAATCCTTATTGCAAATTTTCTTTTAACAATGAGATACCTCATTCCTCCCTTTTCTTAGATTGGAGATGGACGCTCCTATCAAAATCCAGTAAGACCTCGATGAAATTTTGTCTTCTTATGGATTGTAGGAGTCGAGGCGATTGCTCCTGGCCTTGGGATGCATTTTAGCAACCCTCCAACAGGGTATTTTATATGGACCGTAGAACATTTAGAACAAAGATCTTCTTGCCTATCACCCCTTTGTTTGTTTATGTTTTGGAATTCTATCGTATTAATCCCTTTCACTCTTAGCTACTTCCTATTCGACTTTATCTGTTATGACGGTTTTGTATTTGGAAAAAGTCTATCGAGATATGTCCATTCCCAAGGTCAATTACATGTTCAACCAGCTAGATTCAAAATTTAGTGGGGAATTTCTTACGTACTTCCTTAAATCTTGAGGTCATCTCCCCTACAGGATCCATTCAGCAAAATAATGTCAATAGTTCTTGTCAAGGCTCCTTTCGATCGAATAGCAACCTCTTTCAGTAATGCTAGTATGTTTTTGGATATTTCGCCTTCTTTTAGTTTTATCCGTATCCTAAGTTGTGTTTTCTTACTTTATTAATTCTCAAGTAATGAACCCGAGAAGAGTGATAACCCAGCTATGACCAATCAATTTAAGGACATGTATAAGGAAGGCATAAAGATTTCTACTCTACAATAATACCAACACTTGATTCTTAAAGAAGGCAAGATGAAAGCTCGAGGTATGTTATTTCCTTCCGCTAAATTTAACAAACTTTATCCCTTTAGAAAGTATGAGAAAGCCTCTACCGTATTTGTTTATAGTGGAGAAGAAACCGAATCCAATTCTGAGGAAAGCAAGCCTAAAGGTTTTGCCTTTTAGCTATTAGACTAGTCTTACCTTATGTTCTTAGTACAAATTAGTCTTGATTTTTTATTTTAGCTCTATTCTTTTCTCCTTGTTGTAGTGACTTCTTCTTCTAAGAATGTCGATTGCCTTGATAATGGAAAGGAGGTCAAGAAGAGGTCATAGTTGTTGCCTCCTGGCAAAGATATTCTCAACTCAAAGAAGAAAAAGGTCACTAGACCCTCTAAAGCCGAAGGTCAAGTCTGCTTGTCGAGAAAACCAAGCAAGCGATATAAATTACAAGAGCTTCCTTTGAATGTGACTTTTCTTATGCCATCAATGAATCATATGCTAAACCTCCAACCTCTGCGCCAAGAATTCGAAAGGAAAATGAGTATAGCCTCCGTGAGAGCATCACGATAGTAATGAAAAAAAAATATGTTTTTAGTGGGTTAATGACTTCAACATTTGTTCTTACTCTATTGGCTTTAGAAGGTGGTGGAAATCTCCGCCATTGAACACAAATGGCTTAAAATGGGAAGACAGTAACCATTGCAGAAGCAACGGAAAGGGAGTTTTCGAAACTTAAAGCTAAAACTCAGGAGGTGAATGCTCAAGTAGGTGATTTAGGTAGGGCTGTTGGAGAGAAGGATTGCAAGATCGAGACTGTCGAGAAGGCCTTAAAGGAAAGGGACAGGAGGTTGGAGAAAGTCGAGGTCGGGGTGGTTGATAAAGAACGTTGCATTGCTAGAGAAGAGCATGAGAAGGAGGCCAGTAGATGAGCCTTCCAAGTCGTATTCGATGCTTATTCTTACCACCGAGACCGAAACATCCCTTTTTCTCTAACCTATCTTGGGAAAAATTCTAACACAGTAGAAGTCAACTTTGATAAGAGGTATAGGGGACATAAGAAAGAAAAGAAGATCGGTGTCATGGTGGCGGATGAAGCCGAGCTGTTGGTAGAGGAGGAGGAGGAGGAAGTTGCTTCCTCCAATAAGGAGGTATAAGAAGACACTCTTAATAATATACTTGAAGAAAAATGTGCTACTTGTTCTTGTAGTGATATAACTTTTTGGCTTGTATAATTTTTGAATGAAACTTTCATGATGAATTTATAATGTTTAAATTGCCTTTCGATTTTGTACAATGCAATTGTTACACAATATCTCAAGTTAAAGTAGCTGATATGGAGTTTTTTTTATGTCTTCCTCTTTTCTGACCTTGAGTTGACGTTCCTTAAGGAGTATCTTGCTTGCACCGCTATAAAAATCAGCAAGACTATGCTTCCCTTTACTAACTTATGTGGACAAAGTAGTCGAAATTCAGAAGCTAAACTTAACTCATAAGGCGTTTGAGATTAAAAGTAAATTCCTTGAGTCAAAGCTAGGTCAAAAAATTAACAGTCACCTTACTTTGGAGAGGAATAAAACTTAAGTCGATATCTGACCTTGGGAGATGACAAAGCCATTTGTTTTGGATGATGGGAAGAAAAGAGGCTAAGGATGAGGTTACTGTTGAATTCCTTCTAAGGTTATGACATTGCGATTATTCTGGAGGGCCCTGTCCTTCCACCTTGGCTTGCTTATCTGGAAGGATCTCCTCCTTTTGTTTTTATACATTATTCTCTAAAGCCCTCGATTTTATAATCAGTTTCTGTAATGTTACTTCTTTAGGTGTTCCTTTTGTCCTATCCCGTGTAACACCTTCTTGGATAAAGTATATGTAAAGGAATTTTATTCTTTTTTTGACTTCATCTCTTGCGTTATCTCTTTGCTTGAGTGTGCTTCTTTTTGGAGAGTATCACTTACCCCTAATACACAGGGTCTCGGTTCCAACTGAATTTTAGCATTGGATTCTTGTCCAAGTGGCACAATCAAATGTTTTTTGTTTTGATTCTATACTTATCTTTACCTCTTCTCTATTTATTGATAATCTACTTTATACCTTGACTTAGGAACCCTTTCTGAGCATCCTATTCACATTGGGACTCTATTTATTTCTAATCTTATGCATGGTGCTACTTGTCCATGACTCACTATTATTGGAAACCTTCCCAACATTCTAATCTAATTGGGAATCTATAAAATGCATGGTACTACTTGACCATGGCTCATTACTATTGGGAATCTACCCAATATTCAAATCTAATTGGGAGTCAACCTAATGCATGGTACTACTTGATCATAGCTCACTACTATTAGAAATCTACCCAATATTCTAATCTAATTGGGAATCTACCCAATGCATGGCACTACTTGACCATGGCTCACCACTATCGGGAATTCACCCAATATGCTAATATAATTAGGAATCTACCCAATGCATGGTACCATTTGACCTTGACTCACTATTAGCATGCATTCTATTTTTCAACATCATTTTAAACCCAGGTAATATGGCTTAACACTTTGTAGCGCATCATAGTGGGGGTGCTCCTATAGTGAGGTCTACCAATTTATTCTTCAGTCCAAATCTGTGGCCACTTTTGGCATGCATCGGCCATCTAAAACCACTTTTGGTGAGTATCGGCCATCTACAACCACTTTTGACGGCTGTCGACCATCAAAAACTATTTTAAGTTAATGGTCATATGGAATGGTACTTGTAACTTGGTAAAGAAAAATATTAATCCCTTGAAAAGAGGACGTTTCGGGCTATTTTGTATAAGACTTTTGAAATTAAATAGTTTATAAATCACATTGCTTAATAGAAAGTTTGATCCAATTTTGAAAAACTATCGATAGAATCGATATTTTTAGAAATAACGAAACTCTTCATCGATCTCATCAGATCGATGGAAGAGTTCGAATCCTTAATTTTAAATGCAAGTACGATACACAAAATTTATTAAGGAGAGAGGACATGCCAAAAGAGATATTGTAGGTGCCGAGACTCAAATGCATTCTTCGAATAAAAGCTTAGTGGATAGGGTTATGCAGAAAGGAAAAGAATTGGAAAAAAGCTGACACTTTCTAATTAAACTTCAAGGAATTCAAGACCATGAGGTGTCCTTTAGAGTTGAAAATTTTACAAAAAGAGGTTATAACTGAGAAGAGCATGTCAATAGAACAAGTATCTTCCATTTGGCTATAGGAATTAACTAAAAGAGATTCTTCTTGCAACTTCAAATCTGTAGAAAAGCGTCCTATGTACTCATTTGCCATAAGTTGCATGGATTTTTCCTAGAGTTATAGAAATGGGACAAAGCAAATAATTTCGAAGCAAATATTCAAATTAACATTTAATAAATTTGGTTAACCCCCCTTTCTGTATGAGTTTCTGACCGCGAAAGAAAGCTTTTGACATTCGTCCATCAAAATATTTCTCACTCTTAGGGTCTTCTTTCTTTAATGAGGATAACCCAGATAAGAAAAGTCTTCATGAGTCTTCAAGAATATCCAAGACAAGATTTGGTTGAGGGGAGTAAGAACTTAATCCATCTTCAACTTCTTTCGAGATTGACCATTCTGAGTGGCCGAGGAGATACTTATTGGAAAAACCAAACACTCATATTTTAATAATTCGGTGGAAAAATCTTAACTTCTTCATTCAACGTCTTAACCATCTTCCATAGTTGAACCGACTTCTGGAGAGAGTCTCAAAGATATTTTGAAAGCTGCTTGATCTGAGAAGCATAACACGTATAGACAGGATCATATCCTTTGCTATTCTCTTTTCCTAAAACAAGGGTGACCAATCTTTCATTATTTTCTTCTTCACTGAGCTGATGCTAAAGTTAATGGGTAGCTCCAAGAAGGCTTCTTCATTTTCGGAATTGGACATAATTGACTGGAACATTCTGTTGGATTTTCCAGAGAAAACAAGGTTCGGAGGATAAGGGCCTTCAAGGTTCTAGCATCTAAAATATTGGCGCAAATTTTCTTCTACACTGACACCCCAAGGTCTTAAGGTATAGCTCTAGAAATGAGTTAGAATATTGGACTTAACGAAAAGATAGACGAGATATTATTTAATCTAACTCGGGTTACTGAAAGTTGGACCGTGAGTCGTGACAACAAGTGCAAAGATGGTAAAGTGAAGAAAGTAAATAACATTGAGACTTTTGTAGTGGTTTGGGCCAAAATTCCCTACGTCTACTATACTTTTTCCTTATGTAGTTACTCTTATCTAGCTGAGAGGCTTGTTACATTGATTTTGTACATTTCCACCATTAAGAGTTTTTAAGTAGAGCTCAAATATAGGAAGTACAATATGATTTTATGTCTCAATTCTCTTTGTACCAGAAGATCCCTGCACCTTGGGATTGCTGTCTATTTATAGTTAATATGCGGTGATGCCATTATGGAGAGCCTTCTCCTTAGGTTAATGGCCTAGCTTACTATGTGCGGCTTAGATGTGAGTGCGTGTCATCATTTGATTGGGTGCGTTTTGATATGGACTGCTGATGTGGTGCTTTTTACATTTAGTTTCTTGGATATCTTTTGTTTATTATAATCGTTGGTTTCGGCGTGGGCTATCTGAGCTATTGATTGCTGATACTTGTCGAAATACTTTTGATTTCGGTAATTGCTACCCTTGGTTAAGCTTCTTGTCTTAGCTGGACGATGATCTTGACCTCGACTAACACTTTGACTCATGCTCTTGGTCTACATATTTTCTGATACTATGTCCGATGCTTAAGCACTCATTGGAAACTAGACAATTTGTAACACCCCTAATTTTTAATAACATTATTCAAGATATTTTAGATAAATTAAATAGAATAATGTAAACATTAAGGTGATAAGGGGTTGGATTTGAAAATTTGAATTTAAAAAAAGGCCGTGTTTAATTAATAAATTCAAGATTGGGCTTATAAACAGTTTTATATGTTAATTAGAAGAACAATTAACGTAAGGGTATTTAAGGAAATTACGCACCTTAAACCCATTACCCTTATATACCTCGCTTCCTTGATGCTACACATTCATTTTTCATTTCACAAAAAAAAGTAAATCAAAAGGAAAACAAAAGTCGGCCCATTACTTAAGGGAGAAAAGGGGGAATATCATTCAAGAATTAAGGAATTAAAGCAAGGGGATTAATTTCAATCAAGTCTCAAAGTCCTTATCCGAATCAAGGTGAATAATAATCTAAATCATCTCTATTTTGTTTTTATGGTCATTTTATTTTCGAGTTTAAGAATAAATCCATTATAATGATGATTTTGATGATGATATGCTGGGATCTTATTACACGTTTGATTTAAACAAAAAAAAATTGAATATAGTTATATATCGTTTTAAGGGTAAAACCGATTATATTGAATTTCGAATCCCATAAGAAAATTATATGTTATGTAAAACATGATTTTTGAGATGGGTTTTTATTTTTATAATTTTCTAAGCGATGGAAAACTTGTTATGAATTTTCAAAGGAAAGTATGAAAAATTGGGTTTAGAAATTAATTTCAAAAATTATATGAAGAGTTTCGGTCTAGAATTTTTATATGTTAGATAGCATACTAAAAGTGAATTTCTATAATTTTTGAGGATTTTTCCTAAGTGATTTGTTATGGAAATTAAATTATTTTAGAAGGACTATTTGTTTTGATTGTTTTTCTTAATAGAAGGGCTTATTTGTTAAATTAATGATTGTTTAGATCTGAAATTATGCTACAGTTTATTTTGGAAAAGAATTTTAAAAGTTTATGGAAACCAATTAATGTTTACAAATAGACAAGTTAGTTATAAAGTAATTGCTTCAAATAGCATTAAATAATCCATTATTCAAAAAAGCGGGTTCCGCCTCTTTCAAAAGCACCTTTCGACCTCATGCTTCCGCTTTGACCAAGTCAAAACTGACCAAGTTGAGTGCAACATAGCCGAAACTCACCAAGTCGAAACGAATACACAACGTATCACAATAGTGGTACGTAGTGGATTGGAGAAAGGTGGAAGGCATGGTGTGAAAACCCTTGCCTTCGATGGGTTGAAACCTTTGTTTTACTTTCAAAAGATAAGCGCCTACCTAATTTTAATGAAAGCCTTCGAAGGGGTCAAAACCAATGCTTTCGAAGGAGTTGCCTTATTTTTTACCTTATGTTTTCAAAGGGGTTGCTGCCTTTTTATTTATATAAGCTTTCGAATGAATTACTTTTTCTTTTAAATAATGCTTTCGAAAGGGGTAGTTTCAACCCAGTCAAAATCTTGCTGCGGATCTTATGCCTTTTGAATGTATTAAAGTCATAAATGCTTTTGAATGGTAGCTCTTATTTTATACTTATACTAAGCCATTTCCTAAAGCTTTTAAAATAATTAAATAGTTTCGAAGGCAACGACTTCTGAAGAGGGTTTAGAAGCTATCCTTTAAAAGTTTTACTTAAATGTTTTGAGCATTAGAAAAGATGGTTTCGAAGCCATCAAATTTTTCCCAAACTATTTTATATGAAGATTAATGGTTTCGAAAGGGATACTTTCGTTTATATTTACTTTGATCCAAAAGATATTTTAAAAAGAAAAATCCAATGGTTTCGAAAGGGATACATTTAATGGTTTCGAAGCTATGCTTCTAAGAGCTAATAAGTAACGCTAATACTTTCGAAAGGTTTGTTTTGAAGGTTTCGAAAGAGATAATTTAAAGAATTTTGAAAGGCATATGCTTAGTGTTTTGAAAAGAAGATTTGAATGCTTTCGAAGGAGGTTATCCTGTGGTTTTGAATGTTTAAGTTAAAGGTTGCCAAAGCCTTAGTTTTCAAAACAAATAGCCCAATCTCGTTTTTAAAGGAAAACCCATGGCTAAAATAATGGAGTTTTAAAATGGTTCTAAGTATGAAGTTTTTGAAGACGCTTTCCTTGATTAAATAATATGTTTAAGCGTGTTTTATATAAAATGATTTGAAGGATATTAAACCATAAATGTGGTATTGTTACGCTCTCATGTTTGCTTCTTCTAATATATATTCACGTCATAATGGATCCATTAGTGTAATTTAGGGAGGAAGGGCGGAATAACCAGCTAGGTTGACCTAATAGTGAACATAAATTAAGTTAACTCCTGAATGAGTAGAATTGCATCCAGGAGGTTAGATGGACCTGAATGTAGGATACCTAAATATCGATTAAAGAAGTTTTCAGGTAGACATGTTCATAATAAACCATGAAAACTATATTTAGGAAAAGTTATTAGCAGGGGCCAAATGGTTTATAGTGAACCCATGAAAACTATATCTGGATTAAGTTATTGACAGAAGTCAATAGTTCCCTAGTTAATCCATGAAAACTACGATAGGAGGGAAGTTATTAGAGCTACCAATAGGTTCAGGGAGAACTCATGAAGAATAAAGTTATTGGCAGGGGCCAATAGGTTCTTAGCAATCCCGTGAAAACTTTGTAAACCAGTTAGGGAGTCTATAAGCTTTAAACAGGTTATTAGTCAGCCCATGAAAACTATTAGGTTATAGTGACCTTAGAAACTATAAATGTGATGATAGTCAAATTGAATGGGGATGAGAAATCTAGAATTAATTTACCAGTTTGCACATCTAATAATATTTTGAATTACAATGTTTTAACCATTGTGGATGTAGGAGCATAGTATATGGTTTTATAAAGTTTGGTTAAGGTACTAGTGAGGGGAAAACCCATTCCGCTAAGAGACGTGGTCTCACTAGATATTTAAAATGGTTTGAGATGGTAGATTATTATACATATTAGGCTTTATGTCTGACTCGAACTTTATGTTTCCCCTTAAAATCTCAGGTGCTTTATTGATTTTGAGTAGTTTGAGAGTTGAGGTTTTCAAGTACCTATTTAGACGAATAAGCTTCTAGAGACGTGCAAGAGGAAAGCTAGTTAATAAGAGTTATTTTCTATTTTATTCTGCTGAGATTTGATTGTAAAGGAAAATTTGTTTGATTGCCGATATATGCTCTGATCATCTAAGGAGGTATCTTCGCTCTTGGCGTATATTGTAATAATTATATTTTCTCTGAGCGTGGTTCTCACATTTGAATTATCTAATGAACTTGAAATGTTTTGAAATGGAATGTGAAAGTTGTTTGATGATTTTAATTTTTTTCCCGTATCTATGTGTTTCTGTTATATCAATGTATCTAATATTATCGTATTTAGTCACCAAAGATTAATAACTATGGATGACTGCATCATCCACAACCGTTAGTTTTGGGCCTCTAAGTGGTGGATGTTACAAGTTGGTATCAAAGCATAGGTTTATGAAAGCTTGAAAAATTAAACCTAAAAGATTTTTCATAACATAATCCAATGAAACAGAAAATAAAATCGGGGTTTGGATTAACGCTATAGTAATGTCCTTGTATTTAATTTTTATATAAGTATGTATTCCCTGCTCTCTTAGACCGTCCTTCTACATCTTACTAAGGCTCATACGCAGATTTATGAGAAAGAAGCTATGGAGGTAGGGAACGGAAGGGGGAATCTCAATGGAGGAAGCTCCACAACAAATAGAAATGCTCGATCCACCAAAAGGAACCCAAGGCAACATGCTAATGCTAACCAAAATACTGAAGCCAATGTAGGTGCTGGAAACCCTCCAGTAGATATGGGGATGATGTTCAATCCTTCGTCAATCTGATGCAAACTGGAGAGGTTGCTAGTGTTGCTGGTAATGTTGGTGGAGCTAATCCTATGGCGCCAGTGGGAAATAATTATATGCCAAGCTGAGTAAAGATTACACTAGTCTTGGTGAGAAGCCATTTATAGGAACGGAGAATGCTATGGAAGTTGAGAATCGACTATTGCATTTTGAGAGAATCTTTGCTTGTTAGGTTTTGGACAATGAGTATAAGAGGAGATGGACTCTAGGCAGTTGAAAGGGGCAGCACTTCATTGATAGAATAGTATTACTACCAATGTTTCAGAGGAGAAGTTGTCATGAGCAGAGTTTAGATGTAGAATTGAATGGAGGTTTTTGTCCGACGTTGCCAAGTCGGCATTGCTGAGAAAGTTCATGGATCTGGTGTAGGGAGAGATGTCGGTAATTGAGTATGCTACTAAGTGTAATGAGTTGTCCCGATATGGATATGCTAGTATAGACAACATCATCGGGAGGAATGAGAAGTTCATTTGGGGTCTAAGGCCCGAGATTTCTATGGCAACCCTGCCACATTTCCATGATACTTGTAATGTCGTTGTGAAGATAGCAATCATCCATGAGGAGATGCTTGCTATTTGTGCTAGAGAGAAGCTAGTTGAAACCAGGGTTCTTAGGGAAAGAAGCGAAAGTCCTTTAAGAAGAAGGGACCCCAGAAGGGGGGCTACCAAGAAAGCAAAAGTCGAGTTAGTTTGTTTCAAGTGTGACAAGAAAGGTCATTATGATTAGAGTGCGGGTCAAGCTAGGGGAAGAAGGTTGAAGTAAGAAGAATGTGAAGTGCTTCAACTGCGGCCAAGTTGGGCATTATAATAATTAGTGTCAAGAACTAGTCAGGGTGGATAGGGGAAAAGTCTTTGCTACCGGACCATCGTCTTGTAGACCAAGTACAACTGATAAAGGGAAGACTGTGATGGAATGTACGCTTTTGATTCAAAGTACACTAATTAAGGTACTATTTGATATCGGTGCATCACATTCATTTATATCTCATTGCTTGGTTGATAGGTTATGCTGAGAACCCATATACCTAGTTACTTCATTAAGTGTTGCAAATCCAATAAGAGTGTATACAACTCTAGGGATGAGATGTGACCAGTTAGAACTTGATTTCTTAGGCATAAGTTTGCATACAGTATGTATGTTTTTGATTTCGTAGATTTGGGATCTTTTAGGTATGGATTGGTTGGATAAGTGTGAGGCTAGGATATTTTGTCGGGATAGGAAAATATCATTAAGACACCCAAATAGTCATAACCGAATGATATTCTAAGTAGAGAATTCTAACTAGAATGTTTGTGCCTTGTTAAGTGCTATGGAAGTGGGAGAAGAATTAATCTAGGTTCGTGTAGCAAGAGAGCTTGCAGATGTCTTTAAGCCGATTACTGGACTATCACCGAAATAAGCTGTTGAGTTTCAGATAAATCTTGTGTCAGGCGCGCTGAACCGGTGAGTAAACCACCTAGCAGGATGACACCGACCGAGATGAAGGAATTGAAGGTGCAGCCAGTGGATTTGAAAGGAAGGAATTTTATTAGACCAAGAAGTTCACCTTGAGGAGCGGCCATGGTGTCCATGAAGAAATCGAATTGGCCGTTGAGGATGTGCATCGACTATCGTATGTTGAACGAGAGGACGATTAAGAGTAAGTATCTTTTGTCGAGAAATGACGATCTATTTGATCAGTTTGTGGAGCAAGAGTATTTTTCCAGTTGGATTTGGCGATAGGTTTCCATCAGTTAAGAGTGGAAGAGGACAGTATTCCGTTGATATCATTTTAGAGTAGGTACGGTTCATATGAATGGTTAGTGATGTTATCCGGGTTAAGGAATGCACCTGCTTTCTTCTTGGATTTGATGCCGAGTTTTTTGAGAGTGCTTGGATAGGTTTGTAGTGGTGTTTATAGATGATATTTATTTATACTCAAAGGATGAGAGAGAACATGAGGATTATCTTAGAGTGGAGCTTGCGACGATAAGGCAACATCAGTTGAAGGCGAAGTTTACCGAGTTAAAGAGGTTAAGTTTCTTGGTCACGTGGCTTTAAAGAAAGGCTTATCGATTGATCCAGATAAGGTCGAAGCTATTAATTATTAGAAGAGACTAGAGGTGGTGACTAAGATTTGAAGTTTCCTTGGACTTGCTAGCTGTTATCGAAGTTTCATCAAGGATTTCTTATGGATAACAATACCTTTGACTAAGTTAACCAGAAAGGATGTGAAGTTTGTCTTGTTCGATAAATGTGAGGAATCATTCCTTAAGTTAAAGCATTTGTTAACCAATGTACCTATGTTAGTAGTTCCAGAAAAAATCAAGGGTTGGTTTTGTATACCTATGCATGTGGGACAGGATTATGAGCTATGTTGATGCAAAAGAGTAAAGTTATTGCCTATGCTTCAAGATAGCTTAGACCACATTGAATGAGATATCCTGCTCATGATTTGGAGTTGGCTGCAGTGATCTTTGCACCAAAAATTTGAAGACATTATCCCTTAGGGGTGAGATTTGAGCTATACAATGACCATAAGTCCTTAAGGTATTTATTCTCTCAAAAGGAGTTGAATATGAGACAACAGAGGTGGATGGAGTTTTTAGCAGCTTATGATTTTGGTATAGAGTATACACTTAGGAAAGGAAATAAGGTAGTCGATGCTCTTAGCAGAAGACATCAGAATGTGATGTTAGCTATGTTGGCAGAATGGAAGGATTTAGAAGCTTTGACTACTCGTAGTGTGCAATAAAGATTGATTGCTAGATCTAATCAGAGTACCTCCATGTTGGCCTGTTTAGAAATTCGACCAGTGTTGATCGAGAGTATTGCTTCTAAGCAGAAAGAGGATCAAGTATTATCCATGGGGGTTAGAAAGCATGAGGCGGGATTGGAAATCGATGTTTGAAAGGATGTAGTCTTGGCCAAAGAGGATGGTTGAGAAAGAAGGAGATTGTGTGTTTCGAGTGTTGAGGACTTAAGGAAAGAAGTTCTTGGAGAATGTTATCGGTTCAACTTTATGGTTCATCCTGAAGGGACCAATTTGTATCAAGATATGATGAGGAGCTTCTATTGGGAAGGTATGAAGAGGGATGTTAGCTTGTGGATTAGTTAATGCGCAAACTGTCAACAAGTGAAGATGGAACATCAGAAGCCGAGAGGGTTGCTTCGGCCTTTAGAGATTCCAGTTTGGAAATGAGATTCGATATCCATGGATTTTATAGACGGATTGCCAAGGTCGAATAAAGGAAATGAAAGTATATGGGTCATAGTGGACAGGTTGACCAATAGTTCCCATTTCATTCTACTTAAATCAACCAGGACGACACCTGTTTTAGCTAAGTTTTTCATGAATAACATAGTTAGACTACATGGGGTTCCTAGTAGTATAGTCAATGACAGAGATGCTTTGTTCACTAGTGAATTCTCGAAGAGTCTATAGGATATATTAGGTACCAAGCTTAATATGAGTACTGCACATCACCCTCGGATGGATGGACATAGAGAGTCAATAAGGTACTCGAGGACTTATTGAGAGCTTGTTTATTGGAATTTGGTGGATCTTAGGAAGATCACCTACATTTGGTTAAGTTTTCCTATACTAATAATAACTATCAAACTTGTATAGGAATGGCGCCTTTTGAAGCTTTATATGAAAGACCATGCAAATTGCCAGCATGTTGGTTGAAGACTGGAGATAGATTACTTTTAGGTCCAGAACTGGTTAGAGAGGCAACATAGAAGATTGAGTTGATTCAAGAAATGATGAAGGGACTCACTCATGATAGAAGAGTTATGCAAATAAAAGGCGTAAGGACCTAGAATTCTAAATTGGAGATAGGGTTTTCATTAAGGTATCACCGATAAAGGATGTGGTACGATTTGGAAAGTGAGGGAAAGTGGCACCAAGATATGTTGGTCCATTCCTGGTTTTAGAGAGGATCAGAAAGTTTGCATACATAGTAGAGTTGCCGAGCAGCATGGCAGCTGTCCGTAATGTATTCCATGTGTCTCATCTTTGCAAGTTCATGCATGATCCAGAGATGACTATTCCTCTTATAGAGTTGTAAGATTTGATAGTAGAGCCTAATTTGACTTTTATTAGACAACCAGTTCAAATTGTAGTGAGAGGTGAGAAAAGATTAAGGAATATGACAATCAAGTTGGTGAAAGTTCAGTGAATCAACAATGAGAAGGACTATACTTGGGAGACAAAAGACATGATAGAGATACTTATTTTGATCTGCTTCGAGGGTATGTATATATTAGCTATATATCGATAGTTGCTAGTCAGGTAGGCTAGTATGGTTGTTAGCAGTTGATACAGATGATTGCTAAGTTTAGTATTTATTCTTACTGAATTTCGAGGACGAAATTCTTTAACAGGGGAGCCTGTAACGTCCCTAATTTTTGATAACATTATTCAGGATATTTAACTAGATAAACTAAATCGAATAATGTAAATATTAGGGTGATAAGGGGATTGAGATTTGAAAATTTGAATTTAAAAAAAGGCTGTGCTTAATTAATAAATAAAAGAATGGGCTTATAAATGGTTTTGTATGTTAATTAGGAGAATAACTAACGCAAGGGTATTTAGGGAAATTGCATGCCTTAATCCCATTACCTTGTATATCTTTTCCCGTTATGTAACATGTTCATTTTTCATTTCACAAAAAAGGTAAATTAAGAGGAAAACAAAGCCGGCCGTTACTTAAGGAAGTAAAGGGAAAAATCTTCAAGAGTTATGGAATTAAAGCAAAGGGATTAATTTCAATCAAGTCTCAAAGTCTTATCCTAATCAAGGTGAATAATGATCTAAATCATCTCTATTTTGTTTTTATGATCATTTGATTTTCGGGTTTAAGGTTAATCCATTATAATGATGATTTTGATGATGATATGCTTGGATCTTATAACATGTTTGATTTAAATAAAATTGGTCGAATATAGTTTTATACAATTCTAAATGTAAAACCGATTATATTGAATTTCAAATGCCATAAGGATATTATACGTTATGTAAAATATAATTTTAGAGATGGGTTTTAGTTTTTATAATTTTTCAAGGTATGGAAAATTTGTTATGAGTTTTCAAAGAAAAATAAGAACAGTTGGGCTTAGAAATTAATTTTAGAAATTATATGAAGAATTTGGGTCTAAATTTTTTATATATTAGATAACATATTGAATGTGAATTTCTGTAATTTTTAGGGATTTTTCCTAGGTGATTTACTATAGAAGGACTTAATTGTTTTATTTGTTTTGCTTAATGGAAGGGTTTATTTGTTAAATTAATCCTTGTATAAATCTGAAATTATGCAGCGGATTATTTTGGAAAATAATTTGAAAATTTTATGGAAATCAATTAAACATTTACAAATAGGCAGGTTAGTTATAACGTAATTTCTTTAAATGGCATTAAATCAGCCTTTAGTCAGCAAAGTAGGTTTCGCCTCTTTGAGAAGCACCTTTCGATTTCATACTTCCGTTTCGACTAAGTCGAAACCAACTTAGCCGAAACCTACTAAGTCAAAACCAATACACAAGGTATCAGGTGTGTAGTGGATTGGAGAAAGGCGGAAGGCATAGTGTCGAAACCCTTGCTTTCGATGGGGTTGAAACCTTTGTTTTACTTTCAAAAGATAAGTGCCTGCCTTGTTTTAATAAAAGCCTTCGAAGGAGTCGAAACAAATGCTTTTGAAAGAGTTGCCATTTGTTTCACCTGATGTTTTCGAAGGGGTTGCTACCTTTTTGTATAAAATATGACCTTTCGACTGAGTTATTTTCTCTTTTAAATAATTACTTTCGAAAAGGGTAGTTTTAAACCAGTCGAAACCCTACTGTCGATCTTATGCCTTTCGAATTTATTGAAGTCATCAATGCTTTTGAAAGGTAGATCTGGTTTTATACTTGAATAAAGCCACTTCAAAAAGCTTTCGAAAGGAATAATGGTTACAAAGGCAATGGCTTCAAAAAGGGGTTTCGAAGCTATCCTTCAAATGTTTTACTTAAATGTTTTGAGCTTTCGAAAGGATGGATCCAAAGCCATCAAATTTTTCCTAACTATTTTGTATGAAGATCATTGGTTTTCTAAGGGTTACTTTCGTTTATTTTCACTTTGACCGAAAAGATATTTTTAAAAGAAAAATCCAATGGTTTGGTTTCGAAAGGGGTAATTTCAATGGTTTCGGAGCAATGCTTCTAAGAGTTAATAAGTAATGCTAATACTTTCAAAAGGTTTGTTTAGAAAGTTTTGAAGAGCATATGCTTAGTGTTTTGCAAAGAAGATTTGAATACTTTCGAAGGAGGTTATCCATTGTTTTGAAAGTTTAAGTTAAAGGTTTTGAAAGCCTTAGTTTTCAAAACAAATAACTCAATCTCATTTTTAAAGGAAAACCCATGGTTGAAATAATTGATTTTCGAAACGGTTTTAAGTATGAAGTTTTTGAAAAAGCTTTCCTTGAAAAAATAACAGGTTAATAGGATTAACCCTGTTTTATATAAAATGATTTCAAGGATATTAAACCATGGGTGTTGGTATTATTATGTTATTATATTTTCTTCTTGTAATATATATTCATATTATAATGGACCCACAACTGTTTTTTAGGGAGGAAGGGAAGAATAACTAGCTAGGCTGACCCAGTAGTAAATATAAATTGAGTTAACTCCTGAATGAGTAGAATTGTATCCAAAAGGTCAAATAGACCCGAGTGTAGGATGCCTAAATACTGATTAAAGAAGTTGTCAGGAAGATAAGTTCATAGTAAATTTGTAAAAGCTATGTTTAGGAAAAGTTATTGATAGGGGCCAATAGGTTTGTAGTGAACATATAAAAACTAAATAGGAATTAAGTTATTGACAAAAGTCAATATTTCCTTGTCAACCCATGAAAACAAGGATAAGAGGTAAGTTATTGGAGTTACCAATAGGTTCGGAGAGAACCCATAAAGAATAAAGTTAATGGTAGGGGCCAATAGCTTCTTATTGATCCCATGTAAACTATGAAAACAGAACATGGAGTCCATAAGCTTTAAACAAGTTATTAATCAGCGTATGAAAATTATTAGGTTAGTAGTGACCCTAGAAACTATAAATATGATAGATAGTCAAATTGAATGGGGATGGGAAGTCCATAATTGATTTACTTGTTTACATATCATTATAATATTTTGAATTGCTATATTTTAACCATTGTGGATGTAGGAGCACAGTATGTAGTTTTATAAGTTGTGGTTAAGGTACTAGTGAGGGGAAACCTGTTCTGCTAAGCGGCATGGTATCATTAGATATCTAAATAGGTTTGAAATGGTAGATTATTATTCATACCAGGCTTTATGTTTGACTCAAAGTTTACGTTTTCCCCTAAACTCTCAGGTGATCAATTTATTTTGAGTAGTTTTAGAGTTGAGGTTTTCAGGTACCTCTTTAGATGAATAAGCTTTCAAAGATGTACTGAAGGCAAATTAGTTAGTAAGAGTTCTTTTCTATTTTATTCCGTTATATTTTGATTATAAAGGCAAAGTTGTTTGATTGTCTATGTATATTCTGTCCATGCAAGGAGACGTCTTCTTATGTCGCTCTTGGCATATGTTGTGATTATTTTTGAACGTAGTTCTCATATTTGGATTATGTAATGAACTTGAAATGTTTTGAAATGGAATGTGAAAGTTGTTTGATGATTTTAAAATTTTCTCATATCTATGTGTTTCTGTTATATCAATCTATCTAATATTGCCGTATTTGGTCACCAAAGACTAATAACAATGGATGACTGCACCATTAGTTTTGGCCCTCCAAGTGGGGGATGTTACAAGTTGGTATCAGAGCATAGGTTTATGAAAACTTAAATGAAATTTAAACCTAAAATATTTTTTAAAACATAATCCAATGAATTAGAAAATAAAATCGAGGTTTGGTTAACGCTATAGTAACGTACTTGTATTTGATATATATATAAGTACGTATTCCCCACTCTTTTAGACCATTCATTTATATCTTACTAAGGCTCATATGCAGTTTTACGAGTAAATAGATATGGAGGCAATAAACGAAAGAGGAAATATCGATGGAGGAAGCACCATAACAAATGGAAATGCTCGACCAACCAGGAGGAACCCGGGTCGATAGGCTAATGCTAACCAAAATGATGATGCCAAGTGGGTCCTGGAAATCCATCAGTAGATATGGGGACAATGTATCAGTTCTTCATTAATCTGATGCAAGCTAGAGCTGCTGCTGGTAATATTGGAGGAGCTAATCCTATGGCTCTAGTGGGGAATAGTTATGCTAAGCTGAGCAGAGATTACACCAGTCTTGATGGAAAACCTTTTATGGGAGCAGAGGATGCTATATAAATTGAGAATTATCTGTTGCATTATGAGAGAATCTTTGCTTATTTGGGTCTGGATGATGAGCAGAAGAGAAGGTTGCCTTTAGGCAGTTGCAAGGGGCAGTACTTCATTGGTGGAATAGTGTTTCTACCAGGATTCCGAAGGAGGAGTTGACATGGGCAGAGTTTAGAAAGAGATTCGAAAAGAGGTTTCTGTCCGAAGTTGCCAAGTCGGCATTGCTGAGAAAGTTTACGGATCTAGTGTAGGGAGAGATGTCGGTATCTAAGTATGCTACTATGTTTGATGAAATATCCCACTATGGATATGCTACTATAGATACCGTCATAATGAGGAACAAGAAGTTCATTTGGGGGACGAAGGCTTTTGAGATTGCTAGGGAAACCCTACCACATCTCCATGATCCTTACAATGTAGTTATGGAGACGACAATTCGCCATGAGGAGATGCTTGTTGTTTGTGCTAAAGAGAAGCCAGTTGAAGCCCAGGATTCTCAAGGAAATAAGCGAAAGTGTTTTAAGAAGAAGGGTGCTCAAAAGCGGGAGGCTTCCAAGAAGGAAAAGCTAAGTTAGTCTGTTTCAAATGTGACAAGATAGTTCATTATGCTCAAGAGTGCTGGTCAAGCAAGGGAAAGAAGGCTCCAGATAAGAAGAATGTGAAGTGATTCAACTGTGACCAAGTTGGGCATTATAAGAATCAGTGTCTAGAAAAAGTCAGGGTGGACAAGGGAAAAGTCTTTGCTATTGAACTGTGTCTAATAGGCCAACCACAAATGATAAAGGGAAGACTGTGATGGAAGGTATGCTTTAATTCAGAGCATACAGTTAGGGTACTGTTTGATACCGATGCATCATATTCATTTATATCTCAGTGTTTGTTTGATAGATTATGCTTAGAATCCACTTACCTAGTTACTTCCTTACGGGTAGTGAATCCAATAGGAGGGTATGGAACTCTAGGGATGGGATGTGACCGCTAAGAAATTGATTTGTTAGGTCATAAGTTTGCATGCAGTCTGTATGTTTTTAATTTTGTATATTTTGGGATCCTTTTGGGTATAGATTGGTTAGATAAGTATGAGGCTAGGATATTTTTCTAGGATTGGGAAATATCACTAAGACACCCAAATAGTCATAACCGAGTGATATTCTCAATAGAGAATTCTGACTGGAATGTTTGTGCTTGTTAAGTGCTATGGAAGTGGGAGAAGAATTAAGCCAGGTTTGTGTAGCAATAGAGTTTGTAGATTAGTCTGAGCCGGTTACTGGACAACCACCAAAACGAGTTGTTGAGTTTCGAATAGATCTTGTGCCAGGAGCTGAACCTATGAGTAGACCACCTAGCAGGATGACACCGACCGAGATGAAGGAATTGAAGTTTCAACTAGTGGATCTGGAAGAAAGAAATTTAATTAAACCAAGTAGTTCACCTTGGGGAGCAGTCGCGATGTTCGTGAAGAAATCGGACGGGTCGTTGATGATGAGCATCAACTATTAAAAGTTGAACGAGAGGACGATTAAGAATAAGTATCCAATGCTGAGAATTGACGTTCTATTTGATCATTTCTGCGAAGGCAAAGTGTTTTCCCAGTTGGATTTGGCAACATGTTTCCATTAGTTAAGAGCGGCAGAGGACGGTATTCCATTGATCGCATTTCAGACTAGGTATGGTTCGTATGAATGATTAGTGATGTCATTCGGGTTAATGAATGCACCTGCTTTCTTCGTGGATTTGATGAACCGAGTTTTTCGAGAGTACCTGGATAGGTTTGTATTGGTGTTTATAGATTTAGTATACTCTAAGGATGAGAGAGAGTATGAGACTCTTCTAAGAGTGGTGCTTGAGATGCTAAGGCAGCATCAGTTGGAGGCGAAGTTTACCAAATTTCATTTTTGGAAGAAAGATGTTAAATTTCTTGATCACTGGTTTTAGAGAAAGGCTTGTCAGTCGATCCAGATAAGATCAAAGCTATTAATAATTGGAAGAGACCAGAGATGGTGACTGAGATTAGAAGTTTTCTTTGACTTGCTGGCTATTACCGGAGATTCATCAAGGATTTCTCACGGATAGCAGACACTCAATGCGATGTGTTGTTACATCACAATTAGAAGCTATTATCATTCGGAGTCGGTTCCAATCACCAATTGGGGAAGGGAAAGAGAGTAAATGGAGGCATTCATGATAGTAAGATCCTTTAATCTTACAAAGGAGCCTAATAGATTAATTGACCCTTGTCACTACATGTGTAATGATATAGAGCATATGATACGGAAGCTAATGAGGAGGATTCTCAACGCTTAAGTGATAAGTTATTATTAGGATAGTTAACCCAAACGATTATATCGGGATTACTAACCCAATGTTTAGGCTTAGTATTTTGATGTACACTCGATTAGGTGCAAATTAAGAGAATGCCATTGAGAATGTTAACTCAATTCTCAGTAAAGCATTTCCATTTATAATATTAACACAATGTATAGGTAGGGGGTCTGTTGTCAAGACCGCAAGCTAGACATATTCCTAAGATATCCAGTCTTTAGGTGGACTTTTGTAAATCACTATTTGATTTAGGTGCACTAAGGATCGTCAACCTATAATTTGAAAAAACTAATTCCTTATACATAGTACGTGCATATGAAAGAACACCCATGGGTTGTTTAGGTTGTAACTGACTATAATTACCTGTCAACATCATACCACTACTTATATCATTCACTCACCAGATCATCTCTGATCTCCTCTATTTCTCCCTCTTTAAATCTACTATAGGTGAATAGGTATTAGGTGAAGTAATCAAGATAACGTGAGTAGCGAAGGTGACTTAGTGCTTCAAAGATATATTATTTACAGTTATTTTCCAATGTAACTTATGTTATATCTACCATCCATAATTTTGTTGTATTATCATTTAGATACACTATCAGTACTTGTATGGACCACGATTATTTGGAGACAATGTTGATTTAGATTATTTCAGTACTTATATTTTATTTTCTTCCACTGTGAGATCTTGAAGTGTGGAATGTCTCAAAAAAAATTGTCTATGTATCACGAGTATATATGCACGTCCAAATGGGCCTGCATTTAATCACAACATGCATGCATTTATAGTTGCAATTAGAATTGACGGTACCAGGGCTAACATAAACTATACCTCAGGCAACGACCGAGAAGATCGGAACAATTGAAGAACATTCATAGAATCAATAACTTGAAAGCATTTATAGTTTTTATAATTTGTTTTTTTGTTTTGGTTTATTTATAGTATTGGAAATGGAAATAATACTTGTACTTTTATTATCATCGTTAGTTTTGGATGCATCGCTTAAGATCCCATCAGATTCGGTGGCAATTTTTGTGACTGCAAATGTCTGTGAAAGATCCAAATAGTAACTTCAAAAGCAATGAAACTGTTTGTGACTTAATCTAACATTGTTTCCATCAATATTTTATCAATGTATTTTAAATTTTTTTTAACCATGTAAATTAATTGCTTTTATTCTGATCTAAATTATTAATCTTTGGTGGAATCATATCGTTTATCTATTTTTGTAGGCTTTGGGTTCACTATCTTGCACTTCTTATAATTTCATTTCAGCGTGCATTCTTTTTTACTTTGTAAGATCGGTTCTTGAGTGTGAAGTTGCATGTTCTTTAAGTTTTGTAATATCTATCAATTAAAATAATTGTAAAACCTATTTTACCATTTAGGAATACAAATGGATTGCCAAAATGAGGCTCCTTCATATTACGAAATCTACATCCAATCCTCGATATTCCACATTTTTAATCAGAGCTATACCTTGTTCAGTTGAGGACTCACTTAGTGACACCATTGTGTCACTAATGTCGCTAATGATGACAAAGTATTTTGTTAACATTTCGAAGCATAGTTAACCTTAGTCATGATAGTTAATGAGTGCTAGAAACAATGTCCATTGTTTCTAGTACTTAAATATAGCTTAGTGACTATGACTAAATGATTACATGATCACATCCGCACCGGATAAGATAAGCTTTTTCCTTTTTCTATCAACAATAATCCAAATAAAAATCATTATTTGAAAAAATAACTAAGATGTAAAATTAGAAAAGTGTAATATTAAATTTCAACTAATGCTTAGAGTACATATTTTCAATATGTACAAAGGGTCTTCACTTTAGGAATAAATAAATATTTTGTATGGTGTGGTGTATGACTAAGTGGTAAATTATAAATGTACTAATTCATGCATAAATATATATTTAAAGATGTACCGCCTGCTGCTAACCATATTTGAAACCAACCCTAAACCACCCATCACCTTCCTAGTGTTATTTTGCCTCCACAACGGCACAAAATATTCTATATGTCTTAATTTAATATATCATGTGTTTGGCAGATTCGCATTATGGCAGGAGTCCATTTACACATGTCAGCCATGTCTTAGTGTAAGGAATACTTTTCCGCTGAATGGTATGACACCAACCTAGCCATGCAAATGTTGTATAAGGTGTTATCATCTACCAAGAAATATACTTCCAAGGAACAGCCGAACACGCACTTGATAGCCGAATTGCTTCTGATTTAGGGTTCCTTTACAACTATCGAAGTATTTCGAGACGAAGGGTATTTCGGGTAATTCAAAACGACACGGTTGAAATTAGTTCATAGAATTATCATTATTCGTAGTAAAGATGTAAACCATCAAAACCTAACGACTCGTACTTCCTGGAAAAGCACGAGTCCAAATGTCGTTTTGGACTTTGGATCGGTGTGTCCAGAGGTATTGATACTACCTTTTCTAAAGAAGCGTTGAGAACTTACATACACCAAAGGTATGATTTACCTCCTATTGAAAAATATGATGGAAGTGTTTCATCCTTACAACTATGATATAATTTTTAAGTCCACCACCTAAGTTGGTCAACTCTCTAGCAACGCAAAGTCCACTTGTTTCCGTCTACCTTGACCACACCGACCTCCCATTGGTTCTTGCATTTGCAAGCAGGTAACATCCAATCCTGAACCCAACTGTGTACCGATTTCGAAACTTGGTTCTTTGCCTCGCGAACTAGAACCACGATGGCCAGCGACCCATGCAACATCCGCTAAGGACAGACGAAGTCACTCCACTATTATGTTAATTGTTTCAACAAGCAGTCGACCCAATCTAGTAGGACGAACAAGAATAGCCTGGTGTTTTCCCTATGCTCGGGGTGAGGCATTGGTCCAAAATGTGGAAGGAACTACAAAAGTAGCTTGCCTCATCCTTGATCGACTTTTTCCTAAAAGCCAACGTTGCTATGCATATGGAAGAAAATGACTTGTTTAACAATAATGATGAAGGTAGGCGAGGTAACAAAAGCATCCTGTAAAAGGAAAGCAACTGTAGAAAGAACGGCTAACAAGAGCGTAGCAAAAAGAGCTCTAGAGATGGCTAGGAATTCAAGCCAAGGTATGCTAACTACACACCATTAACTTGCAACATGGAAACGATCCATCTCACAACATGCGTTGCGCCACGTACCTTAGGTCTTTTCACGCACAACAATGTCAAAAGGAGCCATGTGGTAGTTGTAAGTTTTGCAAGTTTCGATAATTTAACGGTCACTCCACCAATGAGTGCCTCCACATAAAAGATGAGATAAAACATTTAATCTCCTAAGGTGTGCGTGTGTAATATGTAAGACAACAGGCTTTGCAAAGGAAAAAATGAGCGCTATCGTTCGATGTCATGTATTTAGTGAACGATGATTTACAATCTTGGGGAAGAACCAATGATTTGAATGAGTGGATGGTGTAAACAAATGGAAGCAACTAGAATTGGGTAAATCGAGTCGTCATAATGGACTAGTTGTTGCCTTATTATCGTGTACTAGAACATACATGAATGATTGTTATATAAGTTGGTTGATATAAAAATCCAAGTGTACTTAATCTTATTTACTTTACGTTTTCCTTTTTGTTGCATTATAACATCGTTAGTTTCATATTGTTATATGTTGCATAAGTTAGTATATAGCACATTGCGTAATATTATGCCATATTACCAGCTGATTTACACATTATTTACATTTGATATCAAAGCATTCTTTCAAATCATAACGCCATTTTTGGAAATTTTCCTATTAATTGGTATTTTTCTGATATGGTCACTAACAACTATTTTGCTATTGTTGAAGGTCGATCCATTGCACGAACTTCATTATTCACTAGCATAAATTACAATTATTGAACTACTTGTATATAAAATTATATGCAAGCTAATGTCTTTGATATCCAAATGCTACTCAAGCTGAATTCTTGGAACCCACGTGGTCCATGGATCAACCTAACAATGCAATGTAAAGTGGCATTTTTGGGATTGAATGTGGCTAATGTATATGAACATAACAATTATAATCATGCAGCAAAAATAATAAAAGATCACACAGTCGATTTTATACTGATTTGGACAACCACATCATGTGTTAGGTTCTAGAATTTATTTGTAATATGTATATTGATATGATTGAACAACTGAACATGATTCAACATGATTGCCTAAGTCTTCGCAATAGGACTTCAACACTACTTGAAGCCTCCACATCAAACCCTTAATAATAAACTTAAATGAATTCAACCATATAAAGAGCAATAACGGGATAAACCTAAATTAAAAAAATCAAATGTAACAGCCCGCATATTTTACGATTGTGCATTTAAATATTTTATTCAAATACAACATCGTTAGTTGGATTATAGTCCGAAATGCTACTATTTGCAAACAGTCGAACTTGAACTCGAGACCACTTCCATTGAGTTCAAAATTTCGTTTGCAACCTTTTTGAGTATAAACTTCGATATGTTTGAAGCTAGCTAAAAATTTGACTTTTTCACTTAGGGCTTTGGGTTTGGGTTTCAGCCCATTAGCCTAAACTATTAGCTCTAGCTCCACCCCCTACTTCTCTTCATTCACTTTCATTTCCTAATACCTTCAAGCTTAAACAAAAATGGGGGAAGAGAAAAGAGATTAGGAAATTCCTAAGCCCTAGTTCCATTGCAAATCCAAGTTCTAGCTCCAAATTCAAAGAGAAGCTGTTGGTAAGCATTCCTTTCTTCTTCTCCAACTCATTCTCCCTTCAATTTCAGAAATTTCTAAACCCTAACTTAGAAAATGTTTTTCTTTTAAGCTTAGATTCAAGCTTCTTGGGTTAGGATTGAAGAGTGATTGTTCTTGCCTTGCTCTATAGCTTCTCCTTAATTGTTTTTGAGTAAAAAGGTGAGATTTTTATCTCACATCTATGTCTATATCTATCATTGTTGTTAGGTATGAATTCCTAACTTAAATTCCATGTTCATTGGCTATGGATTGAATTGGTTATATGAATATTCCAATTTTTGGTGTTTTGAAGTTAAATCTTTAAAAATCCTAGCTTTGATGCTTGAACATGTTTTTGGGGTGAGTCGAAGAGCCGATAGGGCTGGCTAATCGCGTGGCATAAATCCCTAGTCGCAAGTGCTCTATCCATAGGCTCCATTTGGATTTTCCCCCCTTGGGGGTCGGGCTGAATACACTGGAATTCCCATTTCAGTTGACTGAACCAGAGGGTTAGTCGACTGAACCAAACCCAGGAAATTTTCTGGGCCAGTGTCAGTCGATTGGCCACTCTAAGCCAGTCGACTGAGCCTGGAAATAGAGAGTTTCCAGGCATGATTTAGTCGACTGACCACTCTGGTTCAGTCGACTGAACCTGGAAACAGAAAGTTTCCAGGATCTGAGTCAGTCGACTGACCACCCTCGTCCAGTCGGATGAATTTGCTATTTTTCCCCAATTTGCCTTTTGGGTTTGTGTTTCCACTTTTTAATCGATTCTTGTTTCTCCAACTAGTTGTTATCACCTTTGTTGCCTTTGATAACATCTTCTTCGGAATTTTTGGGAATATCCATTTTGATGGATTTGGTATCGATTTCTTTGGATTTAATTTAAGTCTTCGAATGTGGATTTTTGGTGATTGATTGTTTCTACAATCATTTCTGTGATTTGTCACTTTAAAATTATAAAGGTTTCCTATACTAGTAGTAAATATCAAAACTCTTTCATCAAAATGATTCAACACTATTTTATTACAAAGCTCATTATTAAAAAACCATTTTCCTACCTATTAGTATATACAAACCATTACCTCACTCGTATGAGAAATCTAATTAAACGGCTTAGTAAAACAAGTGGTATGAAACACTTGCGTTTATTTTGTCGGTTAATTCTTAGACTCGTTTGAATGAAACTCTTGTGACAACTTTCGAGTGGAGACTTACAGTTTGTTCGTAAATATTTAAGTTATGCCAGTAGTTATGGGACATGAAGCTAAACTCATCTATTTACTAGCTTTGTGTAATTGACACTTCTTGACGATCGATGATGATCTTTTTGTGATTTAGACTAGCAATTTGCGATGTCTCTTTGTCTGCGAGGGAGAGTAAACCCCGTTTTGTGGAGCATCAGCTCAAAATTGGTGGGGTAGCGACCCATGGTCTTCGGACCGTTTTGTGGAGCTTCGGCTCAAAATAAATGATTAGCAACCATGGAATAGCGTTCCATTTTGTGATACACGTGTTGGTGAGTTTTCATGCTCCCATTTTGTGATAGGCCTTCCCCCTTTTTGTGATTTCTGGATTTCTATTGATGATTTCTAGAATTTGCGTTTCACCAAAATTCGTGATTTATATTGATAAGTTTTATCAATATTTATGCATTGGTGAATTTTTGTTTCACTAACTTTTATGAATTTGTGTTTCAACAACTTTTACGATTGGCATTGATAAGTTTGTCAATATTTGTGGTTTGGTGAATAGAGTAAAGAGTATGACATTCTTTTTTATGTAATGAGATTTGTTGAGATATTGTATGATTTTTGTTGTTATCAAATGTATACTTTTCATAGTATGGCATTATTGTTATCATACGTTTTGTTATATCTCTTATTCCGTCTCATTTTATCTGATATTTATAGCTAGACTGATCCGTTTATTATTTTCTCATTAAATAATACTCGGGTCAGACCGAGATGTTACAGGTGCTTCTACTTGACTCGTCATCTGCGAGTATTACCTGACTTTTGGCTAACTACACTATGTTGGTAGTTTTTGTTATACATTCGAGATAGAGACTCCTTGATGTATACATATTCTTTTGTCTAGCACTTGTATCTATTCTTTTGTTATACTGTGGATCTTGTTTGACCACTACTCTGATAAACACTTCTTAGTGTTATGTTCATATCTGTTTCCGCCTTTATGATATGGATATTTTGGCACTGATTTATGTTATGATTATTTCTATATTTGTTTCCAAAGATCATATACAGCCACTGTGTAGATGTTTTGAGTTTGTATCGGTGTGTCGGATTTCCTCTTGTTATATTATCTGACATACCGTTGCTCGCACAAGGCAATTACACGGATGGTCGCTCCTCAACAGCCTTATTCTTCGCGCTAGTTGACGGCATTACTCCGTAGTGTCCTTGGCTAGCGTGAGTATATAGGTGGGGCATCACAACATGGTATCAGAGCAAAACTTTCGAATAATGTAGAATGATTTAATAAGGATCATCGTCCTAAGTCCATCTTAGGAGTCGTGCCTTACTATTTTATTCAAGTCATTGGACCCGTTTTATCCTATTTTCTTTGTGATGCCTTGTTTTATCAATCAAGATTGGTTTGATATTCATTCTTACATTAACATTTTTCTTCTTCTTTCTTTCTTTCTTAAAGAAGAGAAATGGTTAGACCAGGCCGTTCTAGCACCGGTCAATCTAGTGCTACTCCCCAGGATGGAGTATTTATGTCTGCCCAACAGCTTCTTGATCTTATAAAGAATGCTCAAGCTGCTGGACCCATTCCAGAGCCTATTCACCCTAAATCTGGGTTTGCACGTTTGTGTAGTGATTATACCAACTTAGGTGGGAAGCCATTCAAGGGTACTAAAAACATCATTGAAGTCCAAGTTTGGCTTAGAACATGCGATCGCATTTTTTCTCGCATGAATCTTATTGGTCTTCATCGAGTCCAAGTGGCTTCTAGTATGCTCTAAGAAAGAGCATTAGATTGGTACGAATTCTGATTTCTGAAATTATTGAAGCAGATCTTACTTGGAATCAATTTCGGGAAAGATTTCAATCGAAGTTTGTACCAAAAGCTGAAAAAGTGACTTTAGCCCGTCTTTTTATAGACCTTGTTCAAGGTGAGTCTTCTGTGGCAGAATATGTCGCATCTTTTGAATCTCTCTCTAATTATTGGGTCGAGTATATAAATACCCCATTGAAGAAAAATCCGAGATTTGTCTATGACTTGAATAAGAATCTCAAGAAGCCATTACTTCTGAAATTGGAGGTTGCTTTCGATCAGCTTGTTGATATCGCTCTTCGACTTGAAGAGGCTAATAAAGAGGGTGATGTTGAAGTTGTGGGTGCCAGACCGAACTTCAAAAACAAGAAGAAGAGGCCTAATAACTTCAAGGGTCCTTATCCCAACAAGAAAGGGAAACATGTAGCAAAGACTCCTAAATCTAGCCGTGGAGAACGCTACAATTGTGGTTCTAAGGACCATTATGTAAATAAGTGTCAAAGCCCCTTACTTGTCGCTATTGCAAAAGCTCGGGCCATTATATATCTTCATGTCCCAAACTTCAAAGTAAGAAGGAGGGAAATTTAAATGTTGTACAAGCCCCTTGTGACACTTCTCGTGGTCAAGGTATTTCTCATTCTATCCTTGATGGCATTATTATGTTTCGTGATCAACCTATTCGAGTTCTTTTCGATACGGGTGCATCCCATTCTTTTATATCAAAAGAACTTGTTGATACTTTTTCTTTAAGTGTTATGGCTTTAATGACTTCTTTGAGAATTGCGAATCCGGTCGGTGGATCCGCAACACTTAGTTTGTTTTGTAAAGATGTCGAGATTATTTAGTATGATTTTCCTTTCTGAGCCGATTCATATGTCATGAGTTACTTGGGCTTCGGAATGATTTTGGGAATGGATTGGCTTAACCGTTATGAAGCCCATATCCTATGTCCTGAGCGAACTATTCATCTTCGACATCCTCAATCTGTTAAGCAGATTTATATTGTTCTTGAAGATTCGGATTCCAACCCGGCAGCATCTTTATATTCTTTAAACCCTCATGATGACGATAATGATGATGAGGAAGATGTTATTTCTCTTATTCACGTTGTTCGTGAATTTTCCGACATATTTGAGCCCGTTTCAGGATTACCACCTAAGTGAGCAATTGAATTTAGAATTAATCTAATTCCTTGAGCTTTGCCCATTACTCGTCCTCCTTATCGTATGTCCAATAACGAAAATGAGGAGATGCACAGACAATTATCCGAATTGGAGACGAAGCAATTTATTCGTTCTAGTTCCTCTGCTTGGGGAGCTTCGGGTATTTTTGTGAAGAAATCCGATGGTACACTTAGGATTTGCATTGACTACCGTAAGCTTAATGATCTTACTATCAAGAATAAATATCTTTTTCCTCAAATTGATGATTTATTCGACCAACTTAGGGTGCTAGAGTCTTTTCACAATTAGACTTAGCAAACGGTTTTCATCAGCTTCGTATTGCAGAGGAGAGCATTCCTTTGACATCATTCCATACTCGTTATGGATCGTATGAATGGCTTGTTATGCCATTTGGTTTAACGAATGCTCCGGCTTATTTCGTTGACCTTATGAATCGAGTTTTCAAAGACTTCCTCGATCGATTTGTTCTCATCTTTATAGATGATATTCTTGTGTATTCTAAAACCGAGGAGGAGCATGAAAACATCTTCGTATTATGTTGGAAACTCTTAGGAGTAATCAATTGAAAGCAAAATTTTCTAAATGCCACTTCTGGCAATCTCGTGTAAAATTTCTCGGCCATATTATTTATGAATCCGGAATTTTCGTGGATCCTTAAAGATTGAAGCGATACAAAATTGGAAGAGATCGGAAGGTGTGACGGAAATCCGTAGTTTTCTTGGATTGGCGGGCTATTACCGTCGTTTTATCAAAGACGTTTCTAAAATTTCCATGCCTCTTACTAGCTCAACAAAGAAAGGAGTTAAATACATTTGGTCGGACAAATGTGAAGCTTCTTTTCAGAAATTAAAAAAACTCCTTTTTGATGCTCCTATCCTTGTGATTCCCGAAGGGAATCAAGATTTTATTGTTTATACCGATGCTAGTGGTGTTGGTTTGGGAGCCGTTCTTATGCAAAGGGATCGTGTTATTGCTTATGCTTCTAAGCAATTAAAGCCAGCCGAGACAAGATATGCCACTCATGATTTAGAGCTCGCGGCTATTGTTTTCGCCCTTCGAATCTGGCGTCATTATCTTTTGGGAGAGAAATTTGTTCTCTACACCGATCATAAATCTTTAAAGTATTTATTTTCCCAAAAGGAACTCAATTTGCGTCAACAACGTTGGCTTGAGTTCCTTGCATCTTATGATCTTGATATTCTTTATACTCCTGGAAACGGAAATCGTGTTGCCGATGCACTTAGTCGTAAGCAACAAGCGGTTGTTTCTAAGATGATATCCAAGTGGAATGATCTCGAGACTTTATCCACTTGTGAGATTCGAGATCGTGAATCCAACTTATGTTTATCTCTTGTTTTATGTGGCCTTGAGGCTCATCCTTCTCTTTTAGACCGCATCCTTGAAGCTCAAAAGCTAGATCCCGAATTGGCTTTTCTAAGCCAATATTTTAGGGATAAAATTGATATTGAAGATTTGAAAGAATTTGATATTGATTCTCATCGCGGTATTCGAAAATTTGGTAAGCTTATCATGCCAAATATTAGTGATCTTCGTAAAGTTATTTTAGAAGATTTTCATCGTTCTAAATTTACCATTCATCCTGGTAATATTAAAATGTATGCGGATATGAAGAGACTTTATTGTTGGGATGGGATGAAATCTGATATTGCTAACATTGTTAGGCGTTGCATGACTTGCCAACTAGTTAAAGCGGAGCACCAAAGGCCTGGTGGGTTATTGCAACCTTTGGACATTCCAATTTGGAAGTGGGACCAAATTTCCATGGATTTTATTGACGGTCTTCCCCGTTCTCATTCGGGTCATGATAGCTTATGGGTGATAGTTGATAGACTTACAAAATCCGCCAATTTTATTCCCATTCGGTCCAATCGGACCGTGCCTCTTTTGGCCAAACACTTTATTAAAGAAATTGTTAGATTACATGGAGTTCCTATTTCTATTGCTAGCGATCGTGATCCATTGTTTACTAGTGGATTTTGGAAGATTTTTCAAAAAGCTTTGGGAACAAAGCTTAATTTTAGCACCGCTTATCATCCTCAGTCCGATGGACAAACCGAGCATGTGAATCAAACTCTTGAAGATCTTCTTCGTGCATGTGTTCTTGATTTTGGTGGAAGTTGGGAGGATCATATTTCTCTTGTTGAGTTTTCCTATAATAATAGCTTTCAATATAATATTGCTATGGCACCTTTTGAGGCACTCTATGGAAGGCCATGCCGATCTCCTTCTTGTTGGCTTGAGGTCGGCGAGAGGTTGGTTTTAGATCCAGATTTTATTCGTGATTCCACAGAAAAGATTGGCCTTATTCGTCATAGGAAGAAATAAGCTCAGAGTAGGCAAAAATCCTATGTCGATAACCAAAGAAGGAAATTAGAATTTTCTGTGGGAGATTTTGTGTTTATTCGTGTTTCACCTATGAAGGGTGTTGTGCGTTTCAGTCGATCGAAAAAATTAGCACCACGATATAGTGGTCCATTTCCCATCACCGAACATATCGGTTCCGTGGCTTATCGCCTTTTATTACCGGCTCAGTTTTCTGCTATTCATGACGTGTTTCAAGTTCTCAATTATGGAAATGCCTTCGAGATTCTGATTCTATTCTTGAGCCCGGTGTTGTGGAAGAAATTGAAGTTTCGCCTAATTTGACTTATGAGCAACATCCTATTCGTATTATTTCATCGGAGGTTAAATGCCTTCGAAATAAAAATGTCCCTCTTGTGAAGGTTCAATGGTCCTCAAACCCTAAGGATTGTTCTTGAGAATCTAGAGAATTCATCGAGCAAACACATCCGGACTTACTTTCTCGTGCTCTTGGAGATGAACTTTTTATTTCAAATTTCTTTTGTGCGGATATGCTTTTATTTCTGTTACTTTTTATTTTCTTCTTAAATATTGCGAGGACGCAATTTCTTTAAGGAGGGGAGTCTGTAACAACCAGCATATTTTACGATGTTGTATTTAAATATTTTATTTAAATACAACATCGTTAGTCGGGTTATAGTCCGAAATGCTACTTTTTGCAAACAGTTGAATTTGAACTCGAGACCACTTCCATTGAGTTCAAAATGCCGTTTGCAACCTTTTTGAGTATAAACTTCGATATGTTTGAAGCTAGCTAAAAATTTGACCTTTTCACTTAGGGCTTTAGGTTTGGATTTCAGCCCATTAGCCTAAACTATGAACTCTAGCTCCACCCCCTCCCCCCCCCCCCACTTCTCTTCATTCACTTTAATTTCCTAATACCTTCAAGCTTAAACAAAAATGGGGGAAGAGAAAAGAGATTAGGAAATTCCTAAGCCCTAGTTCCATTGCAAATCTAAGTTCTAGCTCAAAATTCAAAGAGAAGCTATTAGTAAGCATTCCCTTCTTCTTCTCCAACTCATTCTCCCTTCAATTTCAGAAATTCCTAAACCCTAACTTAGGAAATGTTTTTCTTTTAAACTTAGATTCAAGCTTCTTGGGTTAGGATTGAAGAGTGATTTTTCTTGCCTTTCTCTATAGCTTCTCCTTCACTGTTTTTGAGTAAAAAGGTGAGATTTTTATCTCACATCTACTTCTATATCTTTCATTGTTGTTAGGTATGAATTCCTACATCTATTCCGTGTTCATTGGCTTTGGATTGAATTGGTTTTATGAATATTCCAATTTTTGGTGTTTTGAAGTTAAATCTTTAAAAATCCTAGCTTTGATGCTTGAACATGTTTTTAGGGTGAGTCGAAGAGCCGATAGGGCTGGGTGGTCGTGTGGCATAAATCCCTAGTCGTAAGTGCTCGATCGATAGGCTCCGTTTGGAATTTTTTCCCCCATTGAGGCCGGGCTGAATACACTGGAATTCCCAGTTCAGTCGACTGAACCAGAGGGTCAGTCGATTGAACCAAATCCAGGAAATTTCCTGGGCCAGTGTCAGTCGACTGACCACTCTGGGCCAGTCGACTGAGCCTTGAAATAGAGAGTTTCCTGGCATGATTCAGTCGACTGACCACTCTGGTTCACTCGACTGAACCTGGAAACAGAAAGTTTCCAGGATCTGAGTCAGTCGACTGACCACCCTCATCCAGTCGACTGAATTTGCTATTTTTTCCCAATTTGCCTTTTGGGTTTGAGTTTCCACTTTTTAATCGATTCTTGTTTCTCCAACTAGTTGTTATCACCTTTGTTGGCTTTGATAACATCTTCTTCGGAATTTTTAGGAATTTCCATTTTGATGGATTTGGTATCGATTTCTTTGGATTTAATTTACGTCTTCGAATGTGGATTTCTTGTCATTGATTGTTTCTACAATCATTTTTGTGATTTGTCACTTTAAAATTATAAAGGTTTCCTATACTAGTAGTAAATATCGAAACTCTTTCATCAAAACGATTTCAACACTATTTTATTACAAAGCTCTTTATTAAAAAAACCATTTTCCTACCTATTAGTATATACAAACCTTTATGAGAAATCTAATTAAACGGCTTAGTAAAACAAGTGGTATGAAACGCTTGCGTTTATTTTGTCGGTTAATTCTTAGACTCATTCGATTGAAACTCTTATGATAACTTTCGAGTGGAGACTTACAGTTTGTTCGTAAATATTTAAGTTAAGCCAGTGGTTATGGGACATGAAGCTAAACTCATCTATTTACTAGCTTAGTGTAATTGACACTTCTTGATGATCGATGACGATCATTTTGTGATTTAGACTAGCAATGTGCGATGTCTCTTTGTCTGCGAGGGAGACTAAACCCCGTTTTGTGGAGCTTCAGCTCAAAATTGGTGGGGTAGCGACCCATGGTCTTCGGACCGTTTTGTGGAGCTTCGGCTCAAAATAAATGGTTAGCAACCATGGAATAGCGTTCCATTTTGTGATACACGTGTTGGTGTGTTTTCCCGTTTTGTGGTAGGCCTCCCCCTTTTTGTGATTTCTAGATTTCTATTGGTGATTTCTAGAATTTGTGTTTCACCAAAATTCGTGATTTATATTGATAAGTTTTATCAATATTTGTGCATTGGTGAATTTATGTTTCACTAACTTTTGTGAATTTGTGTTTCAAAAACTTTTATGATTGGCATTGATAAGTTTGTCAATATTTGTGGTTTGGTGAATAGAGTAAAGAATATGACATTCTTTTTTATGTAATGAGATTTCTTGAGATATTGTATGATTTTTGTTGTTGTCAAATGTATATTTTCATAGTATGGCATTATTTTTATCGTATGTTTTGTTATATCTCTTATTCCATCTCATTTTATCTGATATTTATAGCTAGACTGATCCGTTTATTATTTTCTCATTAAATAATACTCGGGTCAGACCGAGATGTTACAGGTGCTTCTACTTGACTCGTCATCTGCGAGTATTACCTGACTTTTGGCTAACTACACTATGTTGGTAGTTTTTGTTATACATTCGAGATAGAGACTCCTTGATGTATACATATTCTTTTGTCTAGCACTTGTATCTATTCTTTTGTTATACTGTGGATCTTGTTTGACCACTACTCTGATAAACACTTCTTAGTGTTATGTTCATATCTGTTTCCGCCTTTGTGATATGGATATCTGTGACTGATTTATGTTATGATTATTTCTATATTTGTTTCTGAAGATCATATATAGCCACTGTGTAGATGTTTTGAGTTTGTATCGGTGTGTTGGATTTCCTTTTGTTATACTATCTGACACACCGTTGCTCGCACAAGGCAACTACACGGATGGTCGCTCCTCAACGGCCTTATTCTTCACGCTAGTTGATGGCATTACTCCGTAGTGTACTTGGCTAGCGTGAGTATAGAGGTGGGATGTCACATCAAATCTTTCTAAAATCATATTGTCTTTCTATGACTTCTACAACAATCATGCCAATTTCAGCATTTTCAATACAACATCTGACATTACATTCGACCATTTTTTAAATAGATTGTGGGGTACTTCAGCACTTGCTCTCGCTTTTACTATGAGTCATCGTCATTTCAAACCTAAATTTCATTCGAAATTTCAAAGTTCGAATCGACAAATGCTCGAAATAAAAATAATGGAGCAGGCAAGAATGTAGAAATAGCTTGATTTACAAAATTTTGTGCATAAGGAAGCCAGAATGGGTTTTATTTTTAATCAGGATCCAAAATTAATACTTAGAAACATGACAGTGAATGGAGGTAAAAGGGAATATGATAAAATTTACTATTAAATAAGGCTAAAAGAAATAATATTGCAGAAAGGTAGCTTAACTTTCAAAAATTACAAAATATTTCTTCAAGTTGATTAACCATTTTCAAGTATTTTTTCTAAAATGTTATATCATTGTTATTGTGCCTACTTTTAAGAGCCATGGAAGTCCCGCATAGAAGTTCTCACTGCGCACATGTATATATAATACCATTAGTTGATCATAATCATGAATTCAAACTTAACATAAGAATAAAAAATGGCGGGAAATCAAGTTAATCTAAAGTAAATAGTTTCACGAACTGCTTTTGTAACAAGAAGACCTTCATCTGTATTAGAAACCAACTTTTAAAAATGTTTACAGAATACCTATACTTACAACTGAAATGCCATCGATAGGCTGTTACTTGTACAAATTTTTTGAATGTTCATACCGTTGTGGGAAATTCTAATTCGAGACCACTCAAATCCAAATCCCAATGCATAGAGGAAAAATAAGACCGTGGTAAGAAGTGTAAAAGCAACCAATCAATAACTCAATCTAAATCTCAACCAATCTAGATCCGATCACACTCCCCAAATAAGCAATATAGAAATAAAAAATAATGAAAAATAAATCACACGGCGATTTATAGAGGTTCCACTAACGTTATGTTAGTGTACATCCACTTTAACAGAGAGCTTTTATTGATTTCACAGAAAAGAGTACAAGAGATTGATTATAATGATCAAAATTCTAAAAGAATTGATTTGTGGAGAAGAGAATTGAATAAAATTAAGTTTTAATAAACCCTAATTAGCAGAGGCAAAAACCCTTGTAGTCGCTTTCTGTTGCATCGATGAATTCAACCTCTGAAACCTGAAGATAGCCGATATAGGAGAATATAAAACCTAGGCAAATTTCCGTAATTGCCCCTTCATATATTACATATCTTCATATCAAGCCCAGATCGAAAAAATAGGAAGCAGTCGCCATAGACATCTGTCACTATTCTGTCCAAAGTCTTGGGAAAATTTTCCTGAGACATCATACGTCTATCCAAAGTGGTAGACATGTATCTTTGCTCTCTAGAAAAATCTACCGCAGACTCATACGTCTAACCATAACCTCAGACGTCTGTCCTGAGTTTATGAAATTGATTTGCTGAAGCCTCAGATGTTTGTCCATAATGACAGATGTTTGTCGCTGTTCTCCAGCACCCCTCCACCTTATTCGCCATAACTTTCACCTTCGAGCTCCAAGTTGCGAATCGTTTTCTCCATCACCAATCTACTTACAACCACTTCACTTTCTCCATATAGTGTCGCAAAAATTTAACATTCCACCTTGACACTATATCCATCTTCAACTCCAATGGTACCATACCATCATCAACAACCGATAGCACCAACTATCACCACTTCTACCTTCAATCAAAATGAATTCTTTTCGAATGAGCTCCGGCAAAGCCACCACCCATTGCACTCCATCAACGAGCTCAGACGAAGCCCCCGTTCGCTAACAAGGTGCTGAAAACATCGAAATCCTAAGCTATCTCACTAAAGACTAGCACTTACCAAGAAGATAGAACCTCAATCTCTCACCGATACCCTTCCTCATCCATAACCAAGCTTCTCCCTCAACCGTGCCACCCCATGGCACCTAGTACTTCTCCAAGCGAATCAAGTTCGAGCAATGCTCAAACTTCCTAGTCGGCAATTCCTTAGTGAACATATCCGTCGCGTTATCCTTTGTGTGCACTTCTCAAAGATATACTTGCTTATCCTCTTCCATAGCTAATAAAAATGACTCTTTCACATCAATATGCTTAGCCCATGAGCTAAACGCCAAATTCTCCACCAAATGAATAACATTCTGGCTATCATGTCGAAGACCAACACTATCATGCTCAAATCCCAAGTCACACAACAATCGTCTCAAATAAAGTGCCTCCTTTTCCGCCTCCACCACGGCTATCAACTATTCCTCTGTAGTGGATAAAGACACTACGATCTGCAATCTTGATCTCCAACTTATGGTTATACCCCCAAGCGTGAAGACATATCTGAAAGTTGATTTTCTTCGATCCCTATCGTCGGTGTAGTCCAAATCATAATAACCAAACAAATTGCAATCTATTCTATCACTACCACCAAAAATAGACCATGAGATGATGTGCCTTTAAGGTATCTCAATATAAGCTTTACAGCTTCCCAATGCGATTTCTCCGGATTAGCCACATATCAACTAACCATCCCAAATGCATTTGCAATATCGGGTCTTGTACACACCATAACATACATTAGACTTCCAACCACACTAGCATATGGCACCTTTTCCATATAAGCCTTGTCTTTCTCCAAGATAAGTGATCCCATTCTCGAAAGCTCAGAGGTAAGGTGTATTTGACGCCTTTGCATTCTCCATGCTAAACCAGCAAAGCACTTTCTATATATACTCCCTTTGAGCCAGTTTCAACTCAAAACGCTTTCGACCCCATTCAATTTACATACCCAATATCCTTCTTTCTTATATATGATCCTTCGTTTCGAACTCCGATTTCAAACTCATTTCTAGCTTGTTGATTTCATTCTTGTCTTTAAAAGCAATGAGCCTGTCATTCACGTACAAGAGTAAATACACCCAACAATCATTTTTCAACTTCTTGAAATATACACAAGCATCCTTAATGCTTCTATCAAAACCATTTTCAAGAATAAAATGATCAAATATCTTGTACCATTGTATAGGTGATTGTTTTAAACCATATAGTGATTTCTTTAACTTGCAAACCAAATTTGACTTACGATTTACAAAAATACCTTCCGGTTGCTCCATGTAGATGTCTTCATCCAAGTCACCATACAAGGAGGCAGTTTTAACATCAAATTGCTCCTACTCCAAGTCGTGAATAAAAACGTTGGCAACTAATATCCGTATTTAAGCATGGTGAACAACTGGTGCGAATATCTCATCATACTCCTTCCACTTTGTTTATGCAAACCCCTTAGTCACTAACCTAGCTTTGTATCTTCCATCGTCCTTCACCTTATATATCCATTTACACCCAATAGCATAGTTTCCTTTAGGAAGTGGAACCAAATCCCAAGTTTGATTCTTTATCAACGATTGCATCTCTTCCTCTATGGTAAAATCCACTTCGAGCTATCACTCGACTCTATGATGTCATCAAGGTCCATCAGCTCATCTTGGACTACATGAAAAGCATAGTCCAAATTATCACAAAAGATAAGATAGTTCCAATCACCATATCTTTCAGGTGGCCTTATAGTACGACGACCAACCCGAGTAGCAATCCCATCACCCAAACTCCCTTCGGCTCCACCTTGAACCGAATCTTCTCTAGAATCATGAACATTACCAAAACTACTAGAGACATCTTGTGGACTATGTGATGTTACATCACCCGCTACCTCCTCGCAAGCATCTCCAACTACTCTATCTCACTACTCCTTAGAACAAATGTGGAAATAACTTCCTTCTCCTTTGATTCACCATGAACCAAATCTGGAACATCCAATGAGCTTTTATTCTCCTTGAACAATGCTGGCTCATCAATAACATGACAAGAATTCACTACCTTCTTCATTTTTGGATTCCAAACTCGATAGCCTTTTACTTCGTCCATATAGCCAAGAAAAATCCTATTGAAAGGTCTAGGCTCAAGCGTATCATTTCTCGGATCATGCACATAAACTGGACTACTAAACGCATGAAAATAACTTTGGTTAATGCTCTTTCCCTTCCACACGTCCTCCGAAATTTTGTTACCAATAGTTGAGCACATAATTCGATTAATAATATGCACCACGGTTGACAAAGCTTCGACCTAAAATCGTTTAGCCAAACCCGATGTCAATCTCAAGCATCGAGCTTTATCAAGTATGCACGGTTCATCTTCTCCGCAACATCATTCGACTGTGGATCTACCGGTGTAGTAAAATGCCTCTGAATACCATGATGCTTGCAAAACTCCAAGGACTTTCCGAAAACATATTCCGCCATTGTCAGACCTTAGAACCTTCAAACACTTGCCACTCTCATTCTCAACAAGAGCTTTTCATGCTTTGAACTTTGCATATGCCTCCAACTTGGCCTTCATTACATACACCTACACTTTTTGAAAAAAGTCATCAATAAAATAAATATAATAGCGAGCTCTATCCAAAGAAGCTACCGGTGCTGGTCCCCAAACATCCATGTGAACATACTCAAGAACCCTTCTTGAATCATGTTTCCCCTCACCAAACGAAACTTTAGTTTGCTTCCCCATGAAACATTCCTCGCAAAACTCTAGTTTGTTTAAAATCTCTCCATCGATCATCTCCCTCTTCCGAATAATATCCAAATTCCTCTCCAAGACATGACCGAACCTTAAATGCCACAACCTAGTACATCCAAGCCATAAGAACTATCAACTTCTACACAAGATTTGCCTTCTATGGTCACTTCTTGAAGAAAATAAATATCATGAGTTCTAGCACCCTTCATCACCATATGCGCACACTTCAAAACCCATAAGCTATCACTCTTAATAGTGATCTTACAACCTAAAGAATCCAACTGCCCCAAAGAGATAAGAGACTTCCGAAGTCCCGGAACATAGCGTACATTTATGAGAGTACGAACCACTCCGTCAAACATCCAAATTTGCGCAGAACCAAAGCCTTTAGACTTACACATAGCACCATTCCCAATAACAATTGAAATTCCTTTTTTGTCGATATAAGAAGAAAAACAATTCCTATTTAGAGTCATATGATAAGATGCCCCTGAATCAAGCACCCATTCTCTACCCGAAACATCTGATGCTACCGCCGACAACACATCTACGTCTCCCTCACCAACTCCACTCTCCATCCTACAAATGAGGATGCTACTTCCTTCTTTGCCTTCTCCTTGTCCGAACACTTATTCTTCCAATGACAGGGCTTCTTAGAAATATAGCACTTGCCTTTTCTTTCCTTTGACTTTCTCTCCAACAAGGGTTCCTTGATTTAGAACGCCCCTAGTTCTCCTTCTTCACATACCTCTCCTTCTCCAAAAACAAACCATGACCACTACTTCCATCACCTAACTCCTTCATTTGATCCCACAACTTCTCACTAAGAAGACCTATTTTGACATCATCAAGAGTCAATGTATCCCGGCTATAGATCAAACTATGTGAGAAACCTGTATAATGGTCCGGCTATGAACACAACAATATCGTCGACTTTTGCTCTTCCTTGATCTTCAAATCTACAGCCTTCATCTGCATTAGAAAATCATCAAAAGTATTCAAGTACACCTTTAGCGGAGTGCCTTCCTTCATTTATAGGTGAAGAACGTCCACAATGAGATCAAACGATTAACCAGTAACATCTTCATATACAACACTTCCAACTTGTCCTAAATACCCTTAGCGGTAATCTCACCACTAATTTTAGAGATAACATTCTTTCCCATGGAAAGTTGAAGTGTAGTGAATGCCAACTCTTTAATTTCCTCTCTCTCAACATCTGAGATGTCCGTTGGCAACAAATTTGTGTCAAACACTGCCCAATGCATGTGATTCCTTCTTAGAACCACTTTCTTCTTCCACCGCCATTTTTCAAAATCATTATCGCCATTTCACTTATCTATAACCAATTATGATCCTGAAGCCGAGTACGAGCCACGTACATAAGGCGCTACACCACTTGGATTACCCATTGAGGAACTACTTGAGGTATTATTTGATTTCGACATTTCTACAACAGCCTACCAACACTAATGCTTGTTGGAACTTGGCCAGCCCCCAACAGAAGTAATGGGTGAATTTCAAAAACTTTATCCATTTTGGATCTTTGATGGGCCTATGAAGTCAAAATTTATTTAGGACTTTTCTAATTTCGATTTGAATAAAATCATGAATTTTATTTAAATTTACAAATTGTAGTTTGAGATTTGTTTAATTTTGGTTTTTCTTATATATTTGTGTATATATACATCATATATATACGTGTCTGCATGTGTAACATAGCAATCTGTGCAGGGTATAACATGCCCATTATAGATGTTGGGATTTGCATCGCAACGGACACATTAGCTCATTTTGTATGTATTGTATATTGTCAAATATGTGCATAAATATATAACAATGAATTTCATGTGAGTATTTGGAAAAATTATATATATCTATTTTATGCATGCATAAAATATACTTTTATCATTATAATATTATAGAAAATATTTATTTATTTATGTGACAAAATATTAGACCATAAATAATAATAAATATATATATATATATAGTTAAAAATTCCTTTCATTTACAATTGTCAGTTAGAAAACATAGTAGATCTGGAATTCCAAAGATTTATTATTTAATATACATATACATTTAATATATTGAATAAAACAGATTTGGCCATAATAAAATATCATAAAATAACCATATGATAAAATTATAAATTTTATCATTTTAGAAAATCTAGAAACACATTTTTGACCTCAAGAATTTTTTTTGAAATTTTCTCAATTAAAATTAAATATATAATTTATTGTAGGCCCGAAATAAGATTAAATATTAAAATTATAAAATTAAGTTATAAAAATCTAAAAAAATTCTGAGGTTTCTATAACATATTTTAAGTCTTAAATTTTTTTCTAGAATTTTGTAAATTAAAATGATATTTTTATTCAATTAATTATTTTCAGGTTTGAAATAAAAATTTTAAAATTATTATTTAAAGTTCAAAAAATCTGAAATTTTTCCTGAAGGATTCTGACATGAAGGATAAATTTAGAAAATATTAAATTGAAGTTAAGAAAAATTTATTATTATGTATGAATTTAATGATTCAAATAATTATTAAATATTAAAATTAAAAAAATATATAACAATTTAAAAAATAAAACTTATAATTCATAATAAAACTTAAACAAACATTCGTAAATATTTAGATCTATATGTACAACATATAATAAAACATATTTCTTAATTCAAATTGTATGTGAAGATTTAACACAAAAGTTTAACATATAAGATTTACACATATGATCAATATGTATAAACATAAATAATTTCAAACTTAAATTGATTTTTATATTTAATTTCTGATCTGAAACATAATCATGGAATAGATATATAACTATTATATACATATCCAATCTCCATTGTGACAATATAAATACGTACAAAAATCTCGCCTAACTAACAAAACAACAATCTAATTATACACATATGTTCATATGATTAACAAATTATGAAAGAATAATAATATGATCAAAATAAAATCAAAGTTCAAATTAGATGCCCTAAATTCCACCTTTAATAATCAATTCCCTTCTTTTGAAATGTTCTGATTTTTCAGATTGTTGATTTGAAATCTACAACCAATTACTATCAAATAGCTTTTAGTTTTGATTTGAATTTGACATGAGAATTTTAGGATTGAATTAGAGAAGTGTTTCAGCCATGAAAGAGGGAAGAACATGGCGGCTTAAAATGAACAGAAATATTTCTAACAATTTAGAGTTTTGAGACCGTTTATTTATATTGTAAGATAAGAGAACAAACCGCTAGATCTTAACCACACATCTCCAAACCCTAACCATTTTTTCAAGCCACCTCTAACCCTAGCCATAACCAACGCCTACAACTCCATAATTTCATAGGGTTTTCACCCATTTAACCCAAATTAGATATGTACAATCATATTTAACTCAATTTCTTATCGATATCTTATATCAACCAATATATTTACAACTATTATAAATATATGCAATAAGTTTACTTCTCGTATCATATTCAAACTTCATAATTAATATTTCATAAATATTAATAATAATATAACAATTATAAATCAATTAAATTATTAGGTCCAAAGAGAATTAATTATTTCGGTTATTTGACTCTTGGGTGTAAATTGAGCCAACGATCAACATTAAACTATTCGAATGTCAACGTTCACACGTCACTTTGCAGGTGGTGTGACATTATGGATAAATTTATCGCTTACTAAACTTTGGTAAAATCCAATTTCACTTTGTTAAGCATTACCCTTTTGTGATAATTATTTACGCCAATTCTTTTTGCCAGAACTATATCATTTTGGACTTAATGAATTTGGTTATGGTCAAAATTCCAATATCATCCTATTCAACTCTATAATCCAAACATAAAGACCTTGTTTCAATAATAACAGTTATTATTAACCAAACTGCTCTGGCCAGAGATTTTGACTTTATGTTGACTTAAGTTGACCGTGATACAAACCCCATATAAATGAGAAGACGAATCCTCTCTTGAATAGCGTTTCACTTCCAATACTTCCCCTCGAGCCAACTATAGTCACTTGATGGACTTCGTGCCATAATTTGACTATAGTTAAAGTAGTGTTTCCACATTGAAGATCTATGGTATTCTCAAGTCAAAAGAACAGTGTAAATTAATAACATCGATATTTTCTATTTGACCTTAATTATATTAACCAACAGAAAACTATCGAGTGAGTCGTTCCATAGTTATCTAATAACTATCAATACATAACCTCTAGGTGCCCCCAATAGTCATGAGTAATACACTGCCCAATATTTGGAGAGCGTTGCATACTCTATTCTCAATGGATACACCAATATCCAGTCTCGATGCATCTTGACTAGGAACATTTAAAAGGGTATATTTATTTTATTGTGATAAATTACTAACAGTTACAACACTTTGTAACTATTATCACAAAATATACCATTTATGGATTTTATATTAACTATACATTTAATTAAATTAATTAATTAATATAATCACATTATATCAAGTATATAATAGAAACACACACCTATATTATAAACAAGATTGTTCAATGAGTTAGATATATGTAACAAATTACATAATTGCCCCTAGGGCTTACCCCTAACTCTATCAATCTCCCACTTACACTTGGGGTCAATTATGAAATCTTATTCCAACTTCTCCAATCGGTTTCTCAAAACCAGTTGGATCGGTCCCTTTGTGAACGGGTATGCTATTATATTTTATTTATCTACTCTATCAATCAATTCTCTCCGACGGTAATAAACTATTTTATCATGTGGAACAATTCAAAGTATGTTTCTCATTATCTAGTGAGCTATAAGTCTTGTTACAAACTATATCATGACATTGTTATCATATAACAATGTTGTGATATTCTCAACATTTGAAATCGGTAAAATATAAATTTGTGCACTTTTTTATATACATTGTCATTATTGTAGCACTATTATAGACGATGTACTTAGCCTTTAATATTGAATTAGCCACGATATTTCATTTGAAACATTTCCAATTTAAAAAATTTGTTATTAGCATATTATACTAAATATTACTTGTGAAAGTTTGAGTATGAACATTCCTTCATAAGGAATTTTTGTTTCTGTAAACAATTCTCTAGTATTTCATAAATATGTAAAAACATTTCAAACAACCATTTAATGATATCAATTTGGATTTGATATTTTCTTCATATATCAAATACATAAATAAATCATGATATCGTAGACAACATAACATGTATGATAATTCCTGTTTCGAATGCAAAGGATTCATTCTTACATGTTCCGTATTAAATATTTTAATAAGGTGTCCTTGCATATCATTTGGGACATTCCCGACATCTTTTATACTTACTATAAAAAACATCATTTAGTAATCCAATGTTGAGTATTAAAACAACTAAGGCTGATTTTGACACAAGTACATCATTAAAATAAACAACGTGTTGTTTACTTATAGTTTAGAAATATCAATGTACCTTTTATCGTTCTTCCTTATGAACACATGCTTCCTTTGCACTTTGATTGAAAATCAAGCTATTTGATATTCCTATCAAAGTAATTATTCAATCTTGATGCTTACAAAACGATGCTTTCGTATCATTTCTTGGATCATATCTAAAGACTCACAAACTCATCATCTCTCCTACCGACTTCGAGACATTTTGGTAATGATATTAACAGTTTACTCTAAATCATTATTTAGAATTTTCTATTTCAATACATACGTACCAAACATAAAGTCATATCAAGTGGTAATTTTGTGAGTAAATCCGAATTAACATGAGCACATTGAATACCGAATCTATTACGCTAATTTTAAAAATTGAAATTTGTGATATTATTTTCATCAACGTTGCTCATTTAATTCTAACTGCATTAGTATTGCTCATAAAGACATAATCACGACCGATGGATCAAATCCCTTAGGTTACGACTGCCAAAATCATATTTTGATAGCGTACTTGGAACTCTTTGAGATTTGCATGTCATACCATATGATAGAGTCAAAACTCTTAGTGGTTTAATTAAACAATCGAGGATTATATATTTCGACATTGACAAAAAACTCGTAGTTTCTCTTCAACGAGCGAGAATACTTATTAGACAATCTAATGCAATGTGTCCGTTTAGGTTAATCAATTTTATTTCATCTCATAATCAGTTCTACCTTTGAACCGTATCTAAATCCTTTTTACTACCAATAATTTCTCAAGGAAATTCCTTCACAATGAAATTGGTATTTCGTGAAATGTTTCTCAGTGCAATAGAATAGGTATTCATAAACGTTTTATGAATTTCCTTATTCATAAAATTGATTGGGTTTTAGTTTACAAAATTATATTCGAATCATAAATATATCATCCAATGACAGTCTTTTCAAAATCCTTTTGGGAAGATTCATACGAGATCCTTTATAAACAAATATTACGTGCAATCTTTCGACCCGCACAACCTACCAACTCCTTGGCCTAGGACATGTTGGAGTTTCTTAAAAACCCCTTCTTATAAAATTTCGTAACCTGTTATTCATATGAAATAATATTAACCTTGTGTACTACTCTTAAGTACATTATCTTACAGAAAAAACTCACTCAACTTCACTTACAATTAATCGCACATTGTTCAACAAAGTTCGATTACCCCTTATCGATGCATCATTATGCATCACATGGAAGAGTGATTTTGAGATTGAATCTTTATTCATTTTTAGGCACGTTCAGACCTTTTTCCAATATACCCACTCATTCGATCAAATCAAATCATTTCTATTACATGTTATTTTGTCTACTTCTTTTTTATGCTCTTTGAGTTTACCATATACATGTTACATGTGTATCAAATACACATGTCCACGTCGATGATAACTCATCGGTGAATATGACGAAGTATAAGGAACTGTTTCGGTATTTAAAGAATTATGATTGCATACATCTATATGTATCAATCTAAAGAGTTTATCAACTCTTATGATACTCCCACTAAATGGGTGCATAGCCCTTTTTTGTTTGAGATATAATTAACAAGTATCATATGATTAAAAATCATATTGTAAAATTATTTCTCAAAACTACGGCTTAGTCTATAATTCCGAAACAACCATAAATAATGCTAGATACTTTTGTATTTTCTGATGCAACACTTTTGTTATAAAAAAGTTACCACATTATAGTTTTATTTCACAATGTGTATTCATATTGAAATATAGCTATGTATATTTTTTTCAATCAATGCCAAAAATAATCATTATTTCATAAATAATGTATGGTATGTTTTACAAAAAAAATTAGCGTACTATGATGCAATTAATAAGTGTTATATGGTATGCTCCCACTATTTCCGCCATTACTATAATAGCGTATTAAATTTGGAGATCCGTCATTCATTTAATACAATTTTTTTATTTCATACACTACAACTATTTACAGTAAAGAGTTCGTTGATCAAATATCTCGAGCTCAAATAAATAAATCTCATAGAAAATAATTTATATATGAAAATACATTTTAGAATAGAAATCATATTTCTTATTCCAATACTAAGTACCAATTATTTATTACAATTCATATTTCCAATGTTTCTCTATGAAGCAGTAGCGAGTATTCATTCTCTTCATTCCAATTGTACCTTAAATTACATTTATTCTTATATATTTGTTTTCCTTTCAAATGGTCAAACTATTCAAAAGAAAACTTTACTAAAATGTCATAACAAACTCCTTATAAAAGCGCAATCGATTATCCTTAACATTTAAGGACATCAAATATGTTGCAGTTTATGTAAACCTATCAAAATGACATTTCAATGATCGAGTTCTTATATCTATCTTGTAGTTTTTGGTCTAGTGTTACACTAACATCTCTTTTGTAATCAATTAGATTGAATACTCAATCACGCACTAAGGTTTATTCTGTTTTTCGGATGAACTAATGTGACGAATTTCAAAAGATTTAAATCGACAATAATCCATACATGTCGGACATAAACAATCCAAAATGTAGATAATTAATGAGGTCACATAAAAAACTAAGAAGAGGAGAAGCAAACAAAACACAGAATCTCACAGTGGAAACGATAAAATATAATAATCAAATAAACAATTCATGAAGTTGTTTACTATACATTTGATTTTAATCTGTACACATTTGTCAGAGTTATATATATACATTAGGGATAAATAATCAATATAGAAGAATAGCATGATGTAGGGAATAATAATAATAATATACCAAAACTCTGTCTTCGTCCTCTAGAGAATAGTCTTCAATATGCTGAAAAAACTCAGGACTGACTCGAGCATAATGTAAAGACAAAACTCTCGAGTCAGGACTAAAATACTCTTATGTAAGTCAAATCAATATCACGAATATGAGTGCAATGACTTAAGAGATGTTACGAAATTTCCACCTCCTAAGGATCTGTTTAACCATTTTTATATAATGGTATACGCTATAATAGATAATTTCTATCAGTAAAATAAATATCAAAATAGCGTTAAGGCTTTACATTGATCCACCTTAACACATTTTACAGTTTTAAACCAAAGTCATAATGGGCTCATATAGGGATAAATATGACAAGGTACATGAGGCAATGCCAAATGTAGGATTCTACCAGTTTACCCTTTCTGGCTGGTCGTAACCCATCCGTGGCCTACTGCGACAAGCAATCCAAACGACAGAAAGGTGCACCCATCGAATACGAAATCACAATAGTAATACGAGGACGTCGCTAGAGGTAACTAACCTTAATGGCCAGACATAGGCTGCTGTTTTAGTCATTTTAATTATGACACAAGTGTCAAGGCTATCCATCATCGTTCTCTTACTTCATTCCAGTAAAACATCGCCAATTCAACCATACATTTGGATATCATCCACCGCGTGCACAGTTGTCAAAGTGGTTCTAATATTGATAGAGAGTATGCCAATAAGAGGCCCTAGTCTCTTTAATAACCAAACGTCGTTTTACACACCGGTTGGTTCTTTTACATTTTGAAAACAGGTCGTATTTGATATCAAAATATCAAACTTATTTCAAAAACAAATCCATTTCAAAATCATTATATTCACTTCCAAAATCTTATTTTACTTTGAAATGTTAATTCAATATGATATATTGATTTCACTTCAAAACTTGATTTGAATTAAAATTTAAGTTGTAACCTCACTTTAAACCAAATCGTATTTAGATCCATGTTTAAATATAAACATTCCACCCTCTTTTCCAGTTTGAATTTTTAGAAAATAGTTTTAATATAGTTAAATAGTTAAAATAGTTTAATAGAAATTAATTTGAGTATTAAAATGGTTCATATAGTAAAAAAGTTTGAAAAAATCAAAATAATTTGAATATTTAAATAATATAGATTTTTAAACCATTTATACTAAAAATATTCATAAGAAAATATTTATTATAAAGCCAGACCAGTTCACTTTCCAAATCTCCAATTCAAATCAGTTCCAATTTCCAATTCGATTTAATCGATTCAATTCCAATTTCAAGTCGATTTTCACTTCGATTCCAAATTAATTTCAATGCCAATTCCCAATTAATTTGAAACACCAATTCCAAATTAATTTGAATTCCAATCTCAAATAAATTTCAACTCCAATTACAAATTAAAACCATTTTGATTTATAACAATTACGAGTTTGATTTCCAAAATATCGATTTAAACACTTAAATCAAATTTTCCTTATATTAAATTTTAAATCCCAATCTTAAAATATAATGAAACTCCAAGCTCAATTTCGAAATATCATATTATATCACCTTTTATTTAGATATATTCAAAGTTCGAATAAGAAGTCTAATCTTTTAAAAAAATCAATTTTCTAAAATTCATGTCATATTTCGATTACAACTTAAAAATCTCAACTTCGATTATATAAAACATTCATATTTCAAATTTAAATTTCAACATTCTGAGTTCCAATTCAAAAATAATTGGATTTTCATAAATTTGACTTTTTTCTTATAACCAAATCTTTTAAATAATTTCAAATCAAAATTTTAAAATCATTTAATTTAACCAATCCGGTGTCCGTATATAATTCTCTACCTATAGCTAAGTGAATGAATTGTTTCAATATAATTCCAGGAATGGATATATATATCATTTCAATCTAAAATAAATGTAATAGGTATATATCATTTCAACCTATTTCTTAATTTATTCGAAATAATTCAATTTACAGTTGTATATACTATAAATAACATATAGGATGATAATAGAATATATTAAACATCACAAAACATCCATCACAACCAATCATCCATCACAACCAATCATCCAAACAGTCAATAAAATTCACAACAATTTCAAAGTTATCTACTGCAACAAAATTCTAATTTAATTTAAGTATAAATTCAAATCTTATCAATAAATTGAGATGTCGATTTAATTGTCAATTAAATTTATCAAGCAACAATCAATAAATTCAATTCACTTCACTATATAATTTAATTACATAAAAAATACTTCAGTATTTGTGAGCGTATAAACACTCACCTTTTTATTTAAAACTGAAATTATTCCAGCTTCAAACAAATTTCCAATTTGATTTCATGCCATAGATGATGCCGATAAGAATCCGCTGCGTGTCGATTCGTCTGAAATGGACCTCTTACGAATGAGATACGCTATAATTCATATAACTATAATTATAAAATTTTTAATCAACAATAAAAAGTTAACAATACCTAAACTTTTCACTGACAAGATCCTTAACTTCAAGAACATTACCGTTTGATGGCGAACAGCAAAAACATAATCACAATTTAGAAGCACCAAGTTGTACGCTGCTAGTGGGACTATCTATGCCGACACGCCTCCAAGACCGACCAAACCCCATCTTTCTCCGCCTTTGATGTGCCTCGCCGCTTCTCCTTCGTTTCACTCCACCGGCTTACACACGTGAGAATGAACGTCGCTGCTAGAAACTCACCTCCCTAAATCATGCGAGTTCAAAACCCTAGAGTCACGACTCGCCTCATCCACCGTCGTCCTTCCTCTATGCATTGCGATCGTCTTCGATTGCCTCGGTTTATTTTTCGATCATCTTTTGATTTTTTCAATTATATAATGTCGATTTGTGATTAGAAGAAAGGGGAAGGGAGCGGGTATTGGGAAAAACAAGTAGGACATGGCGAACTAATGGGAGATAAGTAAAGTGCACACGCGTACACACACACACACACACACACACACACATATATATATATATATTAATTTGAAAATATCAGGTGTTTAACGTCCGAAATTTCTCGAGTTCCAAATTAAGCGTGTGGTGTCTATAATGTATTACCCCTTTTCCAAACGCAATGGAACTAGTTTCGAGACCTAATTCGATCGTATGCAGAAAATGGCTTTTCGAATCGTATTATTTACTTAAATTATGAATTTAAATTCTATGCGTATCAAGCTCGCACGGCCAAACGACAAGTCCGAATGCTAAGAAACATGAAATCCTACAATAATTCACTATTTCGGATCCGATGAAACTAGTTTTATCAAAATCCAAGACAATGGTCAAAATAGTTATTTTTACTCGTTAATTAAAATATAAAATATAAAATTTTAAATTATCCACATTTAAATCCAATTTTAAATGTTAACTATCTTCGTTCATATTTTTGAAGAACATTTAAGTCAATTTTCGATATCATTTCAATCATCTTAAATCCAGAATCAAATTATTCAAATAATTTTCAATATTAAATTTTTAAACAATTTAATTATCCAATAAACCAATTTAAATAAATCATTAAATTTTATTTCTATCCATATTTATCCAGTAATTACCTTAAATTTAATAATTTAAAATAGCCAAAAATATGGTCCGCTACAACTAATTTCATCAAAATATTGAACATTACAAACTTTGATCATTCACCATATAACATTATATGCAATTTTATGTGGATCAAATATTCGTAGTCTTGTATTGCTTTTAGAGTTTGAGACTCATAGAATGCAATATATGGTTTTGACTAAATAAATGCATAAGTGACCAAATGTATTCGGTAATTGTAAAATCAGGCGCTTGCATGGGTGTTGAAACGTTAACATGCAACAAGAATTTGATAGTGGGTATTATATTTCCATTTGTCAACTTGCAATTTAGTTCGTTTGTATATGTTAATTGATAAACATTATATCAATCGTATTAAAAGAACAAATTTATCATTGTAGATAATTATAACATTATTTAGCATATGATCTTACAATATTAGAAACGTTAAATGTTACCATTTCATTCTTCTAATATGGCTCCAATTAGTCTTTTATGTTTCTCCAAACCCTAAGATGAAACACATAAGTCTTTCGACTTCACTAGTGGGTGCTAGGACTCGTCTATCTTGGTATTCTGATCTTGAGCTTGCTCAACAAATCATAGCCCCAGAAACGATGGATAACTCCTTATCTGTTGTATCACATACAACTCCTAACTCATTTTTCCTTATCCTCATCTCATTTATACCTTGAGTGTAATGATCTAGTTTTTCGACATTTGAAAGTCCACATCAATGCGTCCACTGCATCAAATGCCGCACAGTCGAATGCCGGAAAACCGAACTGTTAGAGTTAAAGAAGAAGAAGGCAGAAGAATAAACAGAAACAATAACAGAATCTCACATATCACAGCGGAACAAATATAATAGATAAATGAATAATCTTTAAAATAGAGCGCTATATCAGTTTATACATACATCATCAGAGTTTTCAACAACACAATACATCACTGACAATCATTATAACTTGAATCACATGAAACAGAACTTGCACCCACACAAACGCAGCGGATAATACATAGTAAACTGATACGTCTCGCCATCTAGCTTGCCTCCAGATTTCCATAGCATCTCTTTCCGACTTCGCTCCAGAATAACTAATAACCCGACTATAGGTTGCCCGTGTGAAAAATTGTGGGCATCCAGAGTTTAGAAGCAGAACAGTAAACTCCAGGTTAGTCATGCGACTGGTATGAGATCTTAAAAATAGTTATTTTCACAAAGAAGGGAAAAAAAATCCGCTATGCTTTTGGAAAATGAAACTACCATAAGGCCTTCCAGCACACACACAATGCAATCGCACACTTGGGGAGATTTTTCCTTATGATAGTCAAACATGCTTGATACGCAAAATCTTTTTGATATTATTATTATTAATGCATAGTGTGGAAAACATTTCGAAAGTATAATATAAATCTTAGCCAGCATAGGTACCATTATATTATGCCTACTATAGCTACCATTTAAGAATGGCAGGTTATACAATTGCAATCGTAAAGGGCTCGTATTGGTGATTGGATTTCCAATAAAAAGTCAGACTAAGGAACTTCTTAGGCCACATGGATATGCCTATGGAGGGACGCCCCGAGAACCTAACCGGATCTCTTCCAACACAAGGTCGGGTTACCTCTGTAACTAGGTAACTAACTGTCATGAGTATGTGATCCCCCAGTCGTTTGCGACCTTTATCCGAGGATCCTCAACCATAAAGCAACAACCACAAAGTATAATAAATTTGCAACAACCACATAGGTTAAATATCCAGGCTCCATACCATGATACAACCCTTTTCCAGAAGGAAATGATATACCCTCAGGGCGCGCTACCCCCAAATAACCTTACTCCATCCTTCCTGTTTTGACCATTTCGAGTTATGAAGTCCGTCGAAGTCTCGTCCACAAAGCTACACTTTTCACAAAGCCATGCTTCGATCAACAAGTGATCAGCAGCACGTCTTATGCCACATTACCAAATTGGGAATGTATCACTAGTAACCATCAACTACATAACCTCCGAGCTCGTACGTCTTAGAGAAGGGTGTTAAGCTAAGAGAATGAATTCTCTGTTGAATATGCGCTTATATGATTTTTGTTTGATGATAATAAACATATATACATTCGTTTAAATGTATTTGTTAATATAGTATTTGTTAAAATACTATTCTATTTTTCACAGTTTAAATAAATATTTGTTGAATAAAATAAATTACACAGAATTTGAATTCAAACAGATATTTTATTTAAATAAATATTTATTACATTTTTGAATAGTACAATTTCAAGCTCTCACTATAACTATACAACTTTGATTACATCACATTTTTCACATTTAAATCAGCACCTCACTACATATCACTCACACTCATATTTCTATCTTCAACTGCATTCCAGTTTGAATCCAGCATCTGAATAATCTGCAAAAATATTTTGACGCAGTAAAATTAAAAAGGAAATATTTTTGCGGTTTAAAATAAAATAAAATGGATTTTGAAAATAATATTTGCCTCAGTTATTTGGGTTGTTCGTCATCATTTAAATTTGAATTCATCATACACGAACAACTTGTGACATACACAGTGTATCACTGTATATGCCACAAGGCCGTGCACACCGATATATACACTTGATTGATTTACAGGGACAGGTGAGCACAGGTCAAACCCAAATGAAAAGCCGGGTTCAACTCACGTGCAATATATTTAAAATTACGACACGAGAACAAGGTCAAACTCGAGCTGTAAAACTGGGTTCAACACAAGGCTACATGAAGTATGCAAGCTCGACTAACAGGTTCAACCTCTTCATTAAACAACTCCAGACCAACAGCAAAAGGGCCAAATGAAAACAAAACAAGTCACAATGTCGAGCATGCATGAAACAGTGGATATAAGCTAGTGATACAAGGCAACAAGTACAACACTGTACAAACTTAAGCAAATGCAACAAAGACCAAGCTGCAGCATACCAGAAGGTGGAGACAACTCAAATGAACACAATGCCACAATGCAAGTAAATCATGCAAACTATCAAGACTCAATTCACTTATGCAAACTGACTTGAAGATTGCCACCAACATAAGCAAACAACTCAACAAAACATGGACTGCAACATTTAAGAAAATGTAGAGAACAAGCTACATGAAAGCAAAAATGAAAGTAATGGAACAGCAACAACTCAACTGGACAATGCAAGGCTAGCACAACTGGAAGCATACATGAAGCATGGACAAGCGAGGACAGTGAAAAACAAGTGACTCGAGCAAATACACATCTAATCAGGTGATGCAGTCAACATCTACTCAAGGCAACAGTGGTGATGCAGTGGCACATGACTATCATGACTCAAAGGATGCAACATCAAAACAGTTCGAGCTATATCCCAGTGCCAACATATCCAACTAGAAGTGCAACTACAAGATACAGCAAGCATAACAAATCAATGATAACAAAGTCAAGGTTTCTAGTTAATCAAGTCATTCAATGCCGAAGACAAAGTGAAACCAGAAGTCAGGTTATAAAATTCAAGTGCCAGAGAAGTTAAAATTCACGAATGAAAAAAGAAATCAAGCGCGTACGCGTATTCTTTGAAATAGTCAAAGAAAAGTAAATGTAGAAAGTCTCTGCCGTATGAATCAAGGAATCGAACAAGTCATAAATCAAAACCGTGAGTGCCAAGCATCAAATTATACGTATATGAAAAAGTCAGTGACATCTCAGTCATCAAAACAAAATCGAGCGGCCAAAGCACAGTGAAGACGAATTCAAACAAAATTTATACGAACGCAAAAATAGGGTTTTGAATCCTATATAAGCCCAATCATCATCGGTAATTTATCTATTCGAGTTCGAGCTTAACAAAGAACAAATCATCCAACTCGAATCACGATTGAGTTCAAGCATCAACCCAGAAAAGCAAAAGGATAAAATTAAATACCGAAGCAAGGAGTCGAACTCGATCGAACAACGAAGTAGCCGAAGAGAGCAACGAGAGAAGATCAAAGCTACTCGCGCATTATCCACAAGATTGATCAAACATAAAGTCGGCAGCTTCATCAAACCCTAATTTGGATCAGGGACGAAGCCTTAAATTTGCGAGAGGAACGGCCGCCATCACGAACAAAGAAATAAAAGAGACGGGTCGAATTACAAATGGGCCGGCCTATTTTCTAAAAGAGTTTTAATTAAGGGCTTTAAAATTTTTAATTAGGGTTATTTGTTTTTTTTGTGTTTTAATTGTTGTTTTTACTTTTCGAATCAAAACTTTGTAAATCACCACCTAGGGTTTAGGTAGTGTCAGATTGTCGAGTTAGAATTAGTTCAGTGAGCAGGGTGTGCGAGTTTGCAAAGCTCTATAGGCGAGAGCAGTGTTTGCGAGTAAGCGAAACTCTATAGGCGGGAGCAGAGTTTGCGAGTAAACGAAACTCTATAGGCGGGAGCAGGGTGTGCGAGTCTAGTAGAGTGTTTGTGAGCGGGAGCAAATGTTTGCGAGTCTAGTAGAGTGTTTGTGAGCGGGAGCAAAAGGGTCTGCGAGTCTAGTAGAGTGTTTGTAAGCGTGATACTGTTTAATTCTAATAGAAATCTGGGAATGCAGCAGTAGGCAGGGGTTGCCGAAGCTGGGTAAATTTTGTGTGTGATTTACTTTTCAGCATATTTATTTCTGCAGTTTGTTTCTGTGTTTAAATCGAGAAAATTTGCTATAACCCTATTCACCCCCTCTAGGGTTAATCTAGATCCTACAAGTGGTAACAGAGCCCGGTATTTTATCTTTTAACTCTAGAGTCATGAATTCACCGAATAATGCTTTTTCTGAGGGGCAATCTATTGCTAGGCCACCCATGTTTAACGGGAATGATTATGCTTATTGTAAAGTTAGGATGGGTATATATATCTTAGTTCTATTGATTATGATGTTTGGGATATTATTGAAACTGGCTATAAACCTCCCACTATAATCGTTGGTGATACTAAGATTCCTAAACCTAAGGATAGGTGGGATGCTAACGATAAGAGATTGAAAACGACAAATGCTAAAGCCATGAATGCTTTGATATGTGCTCTTGATAAAAATGAATTTAATAGAATTTCTCATTGTACAACAGCACAGGAAATTTGGCACACTTTGGAGGTGACACATGAAGGAACTTCTCAAGTCAAGGAGTCTCGTCTAGCCCTATTCAGCAATGAATACGAAAACTTTGTGACGGACAAAGGCGAGATCATAAAAGACATGTTTGGACACTTTTGAACCTTGGTATACAACGCTAGAGCGCTTGGGAAAGTCTTCACTGAGGTAGAGCTTGTGCGGAAGATATTACGAGTCTTACCAATGAACTTTGAGGCAAAAGTCACGGCAATACAAGGATCGAAAGATCTGAGTAAACTAAGCATGGAGGAGTTGATTGGTAACTTGATGACATATGAGCTTGAGCTAAAAGTAAAGGAAGAACGCAACAACTCCGAACCAAAGAAGAAGACGATTGCCTTAAAGAGCAAAGAAGAGAGCGATGAAGATGAAGAAGATCCAATTGAAGAGCTTGCAATGGCTGTCAATAATCTTAGAAGATGGTCTAGATTCAAGCCATGCAAGAAGAAAACAAGTCGTAATAGGCTAAAAGATTCTGAAAATTCCGATAATGAACTGACATGTTATAACTGCAACAAGCCTGGCCACATCAAACCAAAATGTCCACTTCTCAAAGACAACAAAGGAAAGAAAAAGAAGAAGAAGGCCTTTGCAGAGACTTGGGATGATGAAGAAGGAGAGGAAGTTTCAGATAGCAGCTCAGAGGATGCTAACTTGTGTCTTATGGCAAAATCAGATTCAGAAGCAAGCTCCGAGGAATCTAGTGAGGCAGGTGAGTATTCCTATAGAGATCTTGTTTTTATGTGCTTAGATCTTACTAAAACAATTGATAGTCTTGAATCAAAAATTGAAAAACTGAAATCTGAAAGGAGGAAACTCGCCCATGAAAATTCTAGGTTAGAAACTGAACTTGAAAATATTCAAAACCTAGAATGTAACCAATGTAAAATTTTAGATTCAGAATTGACAAGACTTAAGAATAACTCAGAGAATCTCGAAAAAGAAAACTTGAGTCTTAAGGAAAACATTGACACTAGGAAAAAGGATTTTATAAATCGATGCACCTCACTTGTAACTGAAAACACAACATTAAAAACCAATGTCCAAAATCTTGAGAAATCTCTGAATAACTTTTCAAAAGGAGAAAAATCTTTCAAAATGTTATTGGGAAATCAATTTTTTGCTAACAATAGAAAAGGACTAGGTTTTGGGAAATCACAAGATGATGATAATGCAAAAGGTAAAAGTGTCTTTGCTCGATCTGAAATAATTGGACATCATAGTCATAGGAACACAAAATTTAATCAAGTCAATTTAATGTGCACAATTTGTAGAAGATTTGGACACAATCGAAATAATTGTTGGTATAGACCCAAACACGTGAAAATTATACCAATTTGGGTTCCAAAAGGCACAAATATAAAATCTTTGAAAGTCAAACAAATTTGGGTGCCAAAAGGAACATATATAAATAGTTTTGGGTCTCCACAAACATATTTTTCATATTCTGCCACTAACAATCATGGACCTATAAAAACAAATAGGTCACATAAATCTTTTCCCGTGTAGGTATGGTGGCAGGCTAAGGAACAGCAACAGTGTTCTCTAGATTTTGGCTGTTCCAGAAACACAACGGGCGACAAAGCAAAGTTCCTTAGCCTAGTACAAAGGTGACAGAATCACAATGGGCAATCGCGAAAAATTATCGTAAAGTTAAAACAGGTAAAATTGTTTTGAACGATATATTAAATATGATAATCTACACCGTATTCTGAATTAAATCAGCCAATAATACGATGATGAAATAATGATGATTTTGATTCTGACTTTTTCAAAATTGTTGGCCAATTATGCTTTTATGCCAAAAACACTACAATTCTTGAAATACTTCATACAGATTAAATTTGAAAAATAATGGTATTTGTTGATAATACATTTGGCTAATTCTATATTCAGGTTTCTTTTATTTACATGACCTCAACTTAAATCCTAATGAATTCTATTTAAAAAATTATAAAAAGGATTTTAAGAAATTGTTGAAACTTCAAGAATTTTTTTTGAAATAATTATGATGTTGATTGATTGTTGATTACTCATGAATATAACTGTTTATCCTACGGTTTCTGATTATTTACATGGCCTCAATCCAAATTCAAGAGAAGGTCATTTGAAATGCTGTTAAAAATTGAGTTTGAGTTTCTTATGCACATTTTCATGGTCTTGGTTTATCAAATTTAGTTAGTGATATTTTGGAGTGAAAAAGAAAATCAATGCAGATTACACTGGTAATATAGTTGATAGAAAAATTATTAGTGTAACGTGATTAATTTTTGAAACATCCATTTGTTGCATCGTTTTTCAAAGAAAATATCTGCATATTTTTCACTTGAAATAATTTTCAAACAGCAGAAAATTTTCTTATAAAACCCCCTCGAGAAAATCACGTTTGACCATATTTACAGATTAGTCATTTTTGAAAAATTGATTTTATAATTTTTGAATTTGATTTTAAATGACTATTTTGACTAATCTGACTCCCTTTGATTATCGAAAAGATGAATAGTGATTGAAAAAGTGATGAGTGTTGTTACTTATCATGTATTATAACTCAAGAAAGTATAATTAGAAAATTTCTTTAGAATTTCATAACAAAAGTTATAAAAACTTTTTGTTGGGTAAAAATTCCATGACCATTTCTATTTCTATCATCTTTCAATCGACCATCACCCATCAAAATTACATATAGTATGTAAATTTGTGGTAGTTTACAAAGGAAATCATTTGTTCTTCAATATCTTTAAATTTGTGAAGGAAATTATTTGTGCTTCAATTTATTATATTTAGCAATAAAACTAAATATCCAAAGTATTCACTCTCATTTAAAAGTCCTCATGGTTATGCATGGGTGAATTACTTGGATTTTTGATTATGTGCTTCCATGCTCATTTAAAAGACCTCACGGTTATGCATGTATGGAATGCATATCAAAATTAATTGATTTAATAGACAAGTTGATTCTAATCCCATTTAAAAGTCCTCACGGTCATGCGTGGTTAGAAGATACTTGATTTCATTTTTTAAATTAAATTGGAATACTACTAATCTCTTTTAAAAGTCCTAACGGTTATGCATGGTTAGTAGATATTCAAATTTCCCAAAATAAATATACCACAAATAGACAGAACTGTATGATTTTTTGATGATTTTATCCCCATCACTTCTGAAAGTGGAATATGCGCCTGACAAGAGTAATTATGATTTTTGTTTGAGTTTTATTGAAATTTGATATTTATATTCAATTGAGTTAAATGTTTGATTCATGTTTGTCACTTCATCCCTATTTTTATAACACTGTTATTCTTTTGCTGATAACAAAAGGGGGAGAGAAAAGTTAAGATTTTGTAAAATAAAATCAAGCAAAGGTCAAATAATTCTTCCATTTGCATATAGGCTCATTTACATATTTTTATTCGTATGCATATATGTAGGGGGAGTATTGTGTAGAGAGGGAGCATTCAAATAGGGGGAGCAAATTGAACGATCAAATACATTTAATACATTCAAAATCTTAAATATATGTTTGTTATCGTCAAAAGGGGGAGATTGTTGAATATGCGCTTATATGATTTTTGTTTGATGATAATAAACATATATACATTCGTTTAAATGTATTTGTTAATATAGTATTTGTTAATATACTATTCTATTTTTTCACAGTTTAAATAAATGTTTGTTGAATAAAATAAATTACACAGAATTTGAATTCAAACAGATATTTTATTCAAATAAATATTTATTACATTTTTGAATAGTACAATTTCAAGCTCTCACTATAACTATACAACTTTGATTACATCACATTTTTCACATTTACATCAGCACCTCACTACATATCACTCACACTCATATTTCTATCTTCAACTGCATTCCAGTTTGAATCCAGCACCTGAATAATCTGCAAAAATATTTTGACACGGTAAAATTGAAAAGGAACTATTTTTGCAGTTTAAAATAAAGTAAAATGGATTTTGAAAATAATATTTGCCTCAGTTATTTGGGTTGTTCGTCATCATTTAAATTTGAATTCATCATACACGAACAACTTGTGACATACACAGTGTGACGCCTCACCTCTATATCCACGCTAGCAAAGAGTATTAGGAGATAATACCGTCTGCTAACACGGAGAATAAGGCTGTTTAAGAGCGACCATCTATAGCCTTGCTTTAATTATCTATTGAATACATCGACAATTGCCTTACCAAGCAGATCGACCTATCCGATGAATACTTAAAACAAAACCATAGGTGGCTAGAGGATCTATCAGAATAGAATATAACAACTTAAATGCAATATACATCACAGAACAGTAAACCATCATATACACTATACTGATACATAGCAGAGTATACAAAATAATACATGTCAAGTGGTATAGCAAACGACAATATACAGACGAGTCAATAGAATACATATCAGAGTTATAACAGAAAAGACTACACAAAAAGCTAAGACAAAAAGGAGTCAGCGGAATAGTCCATGCGGAAGCAAAAGAGGCTAAGTCTAAAGCACCTAACCTGAAACATCTCGGTCTGACCCGAGTATAAAATACCCGGGTCAGTCTAGCTAAACAAATCAGTTAGATAAATTGAACAACAATAAACCTGCAAGGTCACAATATATATCAAATATCTCTAAAAGTGATAACACAATCATCTAACATAAGATGAATCATATCATAACAAACAAGCCTCATATCATCGGCAACTCATAGAAACAAAGGATAGGAATATCCCAAAACAAGCCAAAAGGCAAATAACAAATACCAATATGGTATACAAGTTCACAAGGTGATCACTACATATCGTGTGGTTCAAAAAGACCTACACCGAGGGGCGATACCTAGGGAATATACATCTCAATTGAAACATCATAAAAATTGCTTGAGCGGTAACGAATGACCAACTCCGAAAGCAATACAATAGGGCAACCTAATATCATCCATGTGGCGCATAACGGCCAACATCGGAAGCGATACAATAGCAACCCAATATCACCCATGTGGCGCATAACGGCCAACATCGGAAGCGATACTATAGCAACCCAATATCACCCATGTGGCGCATAACGGCCAACATCGAAAGCGATACTAAAGGCAACAAGCCAGAAGGAGACAGTCCGAAGACACTATCCCAAAGGCGATTTGTGTCACAAACTCCCAGAAAGGAATCCGAAAAGTGGTAACGTGAGTCCCATAACCACCCGTTCGCACTAAACGGTTTACTATCCGTTAGTTTATTTCACACTCAAAGCAGTACAAAATTCACCTCATATCATCGGTAAACTAAACCCGAAGGTCAAAACAATCAATCGAATAGGTCGGGGACTAATCGGAAAGATAAACGCACAGATTCATGGTCCGTGTTTTGCCCAACCATTTAATCACCCTTCCACTTCGCTCGAAGTGCGAAAGTGTGTGTTTTAAATAGAATTTATAAATTGGAGAAACGAGCTTTTAAATGCGATTCGAGAGATTATTTTATAAAAACCCGTGGATGAAGTCAAGAGTAAGTTATCAAAGCCAAATATGCAATAACAACCACTAAAAAGCAACTTGAATCGATAAAATCCGGAAAACAAATCAAAATATACAAAAACAAGCAAAACAGGGCAAATAGGAGCAGGTCGGTCGGCCGCCTACAGGGCTCGGTCGACCGGACACTGTTCATAAAAACTCTCGGGAAGCAGGTCGGTCGACCGGCTACAGGGCTCGGTCGGCCGAACCTGATGATTTTGCACTTCTTGCCCTATTTCAATGAAATGCAAATTCTTCCAAAATGCGATCGTTCGAGCAATGGACCTAAGGAGCTTTAGCCAATAGATACCCCAGCTCCATTAGCTCTCCGATTCGCAACCAAAACATATTCAAACATCAAAGTTAGGATCTTTAAAGAATTGAACCCAAACACTAAAAATTTGGATATTCACCAATTCAATCCAAACCAAAAGCAAGAGCATATGAACAAGGTGTTAGGAATTCATACCCAACATCAATGAAATCAAGAGAAGTAGATGTGAGTTCAAAACTCACCTTTTTTACACAAAAACAAAGGAGAAGAAGCACAATTGCAAGGAGAAGATCAACCAATCTCCACTTCAACTCAACAAGCTTCAATCTAAGAATAAAACACATATTTTCCTAAATTAGGTTTAGGATATTTTCTGAAATTGAAGAGGAGAAGGGATGGAGAAGATGGAGAAGAGGCTTACCTATCCTTCTCTTTGAATTTGGAGCAAGAATTTGGATTATCAAGAGCAACTAGGGCTTGGGAGTTTCTATTTCCTCTTCCTTTCACCCATTTCAGTTGGAGCTTGAGTTTAGAAGTGAAGAGGAGTAGGAATGAATGAATGGGAAGAGATGGGCTGAGTTAGGGTATTAGTTAAGCTAGTGGGCTGAACCCAAACCCTAAACCCAATAGAAAAAGTAGCGAAATTCAACTTACTCCAAACATATCAAAGATTATACTCAAAAAGATCGCAAACGACATTTTGAACTCAATGGAAGTGGTCTTGAGTCTCGATTCGACCGTTTGCAAAAAGTAACATTTTGGACTCAAAATCCGACTAACGACGCTATATTTAAATAAAATATTTAAATATACAACCAATAAATATGCGGGTTGTTACACACAGTGTATCGCTGTATATGCCACAAGGCCGTGCACACCGATATATACACTTGATTGATTTACAGGGACAGGTGAGCATAGGTCAAACCCAAATGAAAAGCCGGGTTCAACTCACATGCAATATATTTAAAATCACGACACGAGCACAAGGTCAAACCCGAGCTGTAAAACTGGGTTCAACACAAGGCTACATGAAGTATGCAAGCTCGACTAACAGGTTCAACCTCTTCATTAAACAACTTCAGACCAACAGCAACAGGGCCAAATGCAAACAAAACAAGTCACAATGTCGAGCATGCATGAAACAGTGGAATGAACCAATGATACAAGGCAACAAGTACAACACTGTACAAACTCAAGCAAATGCAACAAAGACCAAGCTGCAGCATACCAGAAGGTGGAGACAACTCAAATGAACACAATGCCACAATGCAAGTAAATCATGCAAGCTATCAAGACTCAATTCACTTATGCAAACTGACTTGAAGATTGCCACCAACATAAGCAAATAACTCAACAGAACATGGACTGCAACATTTAAGAAAATGTGGAGAACAAGCTACATGAAAGCAAAAATGAAAGTAATGGAACTGCAACAACTCAACTGGACAATGCAAGGCTAGCACAACTTGAAGTATACATGAAGCATGGACATGTGAGGACAGTGAAAAACAAGTGACTCGAGAAAATACACATCTAATCAGGTAATGCAGTCAACATCTACTCAAGGCAACAGTGGTGATGCAGTGGCACATGACTATCATGACTCAAAGGATGCAACATCAAAACAGTTCGAGCTATATCCCAGTGCCAACATATCCAACTAGAAGTGCAACTACAAGATACAGCAAGCACAACAAATCAATGATAACAAATTCAAGGTTTCTAGTTAATCAAGTCATTCAATGCCGAAGACAAAGTGAAACCAGAAGTCAGGTTATAAAATTCAAGTGCCAGAGAAGTTAAAATTCACGAATGAAAAAAGAAATCAAGCGCGTACGCGTATTCTTTGAAATAGTCAAAGAAAAGTAAATGTAGAAAGTCTCTTCCGTATGAATCAAGGAATCGAACAAGTCATAAATCGAAACCGTGAGTGCCAAGCATTAAATTATACGTATATGAAAAAGTCAGTGACATCTCAATCATCAAAACAAAATCGAGCGGCCAAAGCACAGTGAAGACGAATTCAAACAAAATTTATACGAATGCAAAAATAGGGTTTTGAATCCTATATAAGCCCAATCATCATCGGCAATTTATCTATTCGAGTTCGAGCTTAACAAAGAACAAATCATCCAACTCGAATCACGATTGAGTTCAAGCATCAACCCAGAAAAGCAAAAGGATAAAATTACATACCGAAGCAAGGAGTCGAACTCGATCAAACAACGAAGCAGCCGAAGAGAGCAACGAGAGAAGATCAAAGCTACTCGCGCATTATCCACAAGATTGATCAAACATAAAGTCGGCAGCTTCATCAAACCCTAATTTGGATCAGGGACGAAGCCCTAAATTTGCAAGAGGAACGACCGCCATCACGAACAAAGAAATAAAAGAGACGGGTCGAATTACAAAGGGGCCGGCCTATTTTCTAAAAGAGTTTTAATTAAGGGCTTTAAATTTTTTAATTAGGGTTATTTGTTTTTTTTTTGTCTTTTAATTGTTGTTTTTACTTTTCGAATCAAAACTTTGTAAATCACCACCTAGGGTTTAGGTAGTGTCAGATTGTCTTGTTAGAATTAGTTCAGTGAGCAGGGTGTGCGAGTTTGCAAAGCTCTATAGGCGGGAGCAGTGTTTGCGAGTAAGCGAAACTCTATAGGCGGGAGCAGAGTTTGCGAGTAAACGAAACTCTGTAGGCGGGAGCAGGGTGTGCGAGTCTAGTAGAGTGTTTGTGAGCGGGAGCAAATGTTTGCGAGTCTTGTAGAGTGTTTGTGAGCGGGAGCAAAAGGGTGTAACGACCCGTATTTTTACATGTCGATAAATCGTAGAATTTACAGGTCATTAGTGGTGTGGTGTCATCCATAGCGTAAGTCGTATGGGGGGTTACTCGTGTGTTGTTTGGGTCGTAAGGAGGTTAAATAGGGAAGCTAACTCGTATAGGGATAGGTCGTGTATGAGTTACGAGTTAATGGGTTAGCTTAGGTCGTAGTTGTCGACTTAAGGGATTACGAGTTAGCTGTTATGACCTAAGTGTTTTGAGCGACCTAAGTTAGCAAGTTACGACTTAAGTACTGGGACGAGCTAGCGTGTTGGTGGAGTTAGTGGGTTAGTGGTGAGCGACTTAGCTAGGGCTTAAGTCGTAAGCGACTTAAGTGTGTTTAGGTCGTGGAGACCCTGTTGTGAGTTAAGTCGACATATATGTTAACCCAGTTAGGTCGTAAGCCGTTGAGTCGTAACTCGCGCGCGTGTTAGGTCGTTAGGTCGCTGAGTCGTGTGAATGACTTAGTGGTAGGTCGTGGATGCGCATAAGCTGTTAGGTCGTAACTCGCGTATGAGTTGGGTCACGCATCTCAGATAGGTCGCGAGTATATTGGGTCGTGTCTGGGTTGAGTCGCGTGAGCGACTTAGCGTTAGGTCGATAGGTGGTTGGGTCGGCTATGTGTTGAGTCGTTAGGGGCTTGAGTCGTGAGTCGTGCATACCTGTTAAGTCGTTGACTCGAGTCTGTAGGCTGCTTGAAGTGTTAAGTCGTGGCCCTTGTTAGGTCGTAAGCCGTTAGGTCGCGAGTGTGCTAAGTCGTAGGTCGTGGGTATTAGGTCGTGGACGACTTAGGGGATTGTTGAGTCGTGGACGACTCATGGGGGCGGCGACTTAAGGGACGTTTCAGCCTATAAATATGCGTCCGTATCTTCACTTTTTGGCACCGGATTTTGAAGCAACGAAGTGCTGCCATTTTGAGAGCTCGACTATAACCCTTCTTCACTTCTTTTCTCCACTCTAATCAGTGATTCCATCCATCTAAATTGAAGATCAAATCGAAGATCCAAGAGCCAAAGTTGAAGATCTTCATCCAACAAAGAGAGATTTCATCGATTGAAGTGAGATTTTGCCGGATCAAGCTTAGTTCTTTGCTGTCCAGATCTGGAGTTGGTTGTTTTTGAGGTGTTTAGGTGATTCGGTGAGTGGTAGTTATCTCTCACACGGACCCAAGGGAGTATATTGGATCGGTGGCTTGTTTATGTGCTAAAGATAGTGATTTCTTGCATTTTCCCTAAGTATGCATGTAGATCTATCATCTATGAAGTTTTGACACCTATTTTACTACATGTTCACTAATGCAAGTTCATTCATCAAGTTGTGGAGATATTGTTCATAATTCATGCTTGTTAGAATGCATGTTAGATTTGAACTCTTTATTTACGAAATTGCCATTATTGTTGTAATTGTTTATTTAGATCTTGTTTGAATGATTGATTGCTTGGATTAATGTTTGATTTGATTGATTAGTTTATCGATAACTTGATTTGGGCAAGTTGGTCGAAGATAATTCAAAAGCTAAGTGGAAAGGCTCTTGAATAAGGAAAGCTGCTTGTGGCATATGAAGCGGATGTTGAAGCTCATATGGATAGATTTGATGATGATGTTGAGATGGGACTTTGCCATAATGCGATGAGGCAAACCATGATGTGGAGATGGGACTTTGCTATGATGCGATGAAGCAAAGTATGATGTGAGAAAGCCTTGGTTTAATCCAGACGGGATCATCCCAAGCATGTTGATAACTCGGTGATGCGATTCGAGTTGGTTGATAATGGTTAGCTTGAGAGGCGCTTGAGCTAGTATGGGAATAGTCGTCGAGGAGGATGACTAGAAGGCTGAGATTTTATCGCTATTGAAGGTTCTAGCATGCTCAAAGCAAGAGTACGTTGGAACGGGCTGCGACGACGTTCCAGGCACGGGCTGCGACGACGTGCTAGTACTCTGGGTAGTTGCAAAAATTCCTAAGCACGGGCTGCGACGACGTATGGAGTTATGTCTAGAACCGGGGTTACCATTAGCCCTTGACAGGCGGTCATTCAACTAACGGTGATATCGAGGCAATGATAACAGTGATAGCCAGAGTCATGGATGTTTGGTTGTATCATCATTCGGTCTCAAGAGCGGTGTTTTCTGGGTGCTTATCTGATCTTGATTTAGGCCTTGGGGGTTTGTATTTGGAAAACATCGACCTTGACTCGAGTGATAATCACTTTATTTTAAATGTCTGCTTTGCTATGCTTGTTTATGCTTAGTGGGTCTCGGGGCTATCACTGTAGAATGAGGTGGAGTGGGATGGTTGATTTCCTATTCCTTTTATCCTTTATGCTCTTTTGGTATGTTTGATAGTTAATTTACTGCTCACTAAGACTGTTGTCTGACTCAAGGTTTTATGTTCAACTCTTATTACCTTGGGCTGTTCATCCATGTTGGGATGGGCAGACTAGGTAGCAGGTGACAGGTGCTGTTCTTGGCTACCAACGCTGTTGATGACGAAGACGAGGTGGAGGCTTTTGCATATTGTTTTCTTACTATATGTACTGGATGTTCCGCTGTTTGTTTGATACTCTGAGTGTTATGTAGTGAGGCTTGATGTAATGACTATTCATATGATTGTATAAAACTATTATGAGTTTATATGATGAGACTTCTGTTCTATAGAGCTTCACTATGTATATTTTCTATTGTATTTTATCCATGCGCTGTGAGTAATACGATAGAGTTTCTGCTTTATCTTACCCTAACTATCATCCATGGCTGCCTGGCACGCCTTTCAGCGCACCATCTCTTGTTTTAGTGCGGGAGTCATGGGCGGTTGTCACATTTGGTATCAGAGCTTTGGTTAATCGATTTTAGCCAATGCTCGCTGACGTAACTACGTATGAGAGACGTAATTGTAATTTTGATGGATGATTACTATATATATAATATGGTAGTTTAGAAGGATTTGAACTCCTTATGCAGTTGTTTCTCAAGGTGTTCTAAATCATTCCTTTTTGTAGACATTAAGGATGAGTCGAAGTGAGAGACAAGCTACTAGGGAAAGCCGTGCTGTTGGGAGAGCTACTGACTATGGTGCAATGTTCGAAGCTATGATGACTTCGATCATGAGAAGGATACCAACTTCAGGACAGTCAGTAGATGTTGGAGTTCAAGTTCAAGCTCCAAGACCAGTGGATTTTGCTAAGTTGTGTAAAGACTATACTTCTCTTGGAGGAAAAGTTTTCTTCGGGACAGAATCAACCATAGAAGTTCAGAGATGGATTGATGCTTGTAGAAGGATTTTTGGTGACTTGGGAATCGAGGATGCAACTAAGAGGAAGCTTGCATCGACACAGCTTCAGGGAAGAGTTGCTGATTGGTGGGGTTCTATCACTATTGATACTCCAGAAGAAGAGATCACTTGGGAGCAATTCCAAGTCAGATTTGAAGCTAAGTTCATTTCTACAGCTCAGAAATCTGTTATGTTTAAGAAATTTATGGAACTCAAGCAAGGTGGGAGACCAGTTCTTGAGTATGTTTCTGAGTTTGAAGCTTTGTCCAAGTATGCTCGGTCGTATATTGAATCTCCCTATCAGAAGAATGAGAAGTTTGTGACAGGCTTGGACAATTATCTTGGGAGACAGTTGGTGGATCATCTGGACGATCCATTTGAGAAGCTTGTGGAGAAAGCTCTCAGGCATGAGAGTTTGTTTCCTAAGGAAGGGTCTGTTGTTGCTGTGACCAAGGAAGAGTCCAAACCACAACAGGGTGGAAACAAGAAGAGGAAGCAGCAACAGCAGAAGGGTAAGGATGGCCAGAAGAAGCCGAAGGGCGAAGTGACCTGCTACAACTGTCAGCAGAAGGGTCATCTCTCCAGGGATTGCAAGAAACCAAGAGTGCCGGCAAAGTGTCACAACTGTGACAAACCGGGGCATTCCAAGATGGATTGTCCGGAACCGAGGAAAGATAAGCAGATGGTGCAAGCTTATGCTTTGGGGGCTGTTCCATCATCTTCGAAAGCTCCTACTGCGGAAGAGAAGGGGAAGAGTGTGGTGGTTCAAGGTACTCTTTCCATTTGTGGTGTTCCAGTTAGGGTTTTGTTTGATACTGGAGCGTCGCATTCCTTTGTTTGTAATGATTTGGTAGACCGGTTGGGTTTGGAACCAGATATTGTTGATAGACCATTGGTTGTGACTAATCCAGTTGGGGGTTCGTCTTGTTTGTGTATGATATGCCGTGGTCTAGTTGTGTCGAGTCATGATTGCTCTTTTGTTTGTGATTGCTTTGTTCTGAACTTTATGGGGTTCGGAATTATTTTGGGAATGGACTGGCTTAGGAAGTATGCGGCAAAGGTTGATTGTGAGAAACTGGAGGCGACAGTCAGGAATGTGGAGGGGCGAAAGGTTGTGATACGATGTAAGCATGAAGAGGGCGTCTTCATGAGCTTCATGTATTTGCTGGTTGTTCCACGGGATGGACTGTCATCGATGCTGGTTGTGAATGGATTTGAGGACGTCTTTGATGAAGTCAAAGGGTTACCGCCACATAGGGAGATCGAGTTTCGTATCGATCTAGTTGAGGGAGCCAGACCTGTTGTGATGCCTCTTAGACGGATGGCGCCAAGAGAACAACAAGAGCTGAAGGTGCAGGTTGATGACCTTTTACGGAAAGGATTCATTCGGCGTAGTGTGTCCGAATGGGGTGCACCAGTTGTGTTCGCAACCAAAACGGATGGATCGTTGAGGTTGTGTGTGGATTATCGTGAGCTGAATAAAATGACTAGGAAGAACAAGTATCCATTACCGAGAATAGATGACTTGTTTGATCAGCTTCACGAAGCTAGGGTGTTTTCTCAGATGGATTTGGCAACGGGATTTCACCAGTTAAGAGTGGCGAAGGATAGTGTGCCGATGTGACGCCCCACCTCTATACCCACGCTAGCCAAGAACATTCCGGAGTAGTGCTGTCAACTAGCACGGAGAATAAGGCTGTTGAGGAGCGACCATCCATGTAATTGCTTATCACACGGTGGCTATAAATAATCTTCGGAAACAAACATAGAAATAATCATATCACAAATCAGTCATAGATATCTATATCACAAAGGCGGAAGAAGATATGAATATATAACTAACACATGAAAGTGTACATCAGAGTAGTGGTCAGTAAGATCCACGATAATACAAAAGAATAGCAACACGTGCTATACAAAAGAATACAACTATGAGTCTATATCTCAAGTGTATACAACAAAAACTGCTAATCTAAACAGTTAGCCAAAAGTCAGAGTGATGAATCCCTGGGAAGAAGTCAAGCAGAAGCACCTGTAACATCTCGGTCTGACCCGAGTATTATTTAAGGAAATAATAAACGGATCAGTCTAGCTATAAATATCAGATGACATGATATAACATAAAAGATATGGCATAAACATAAACATCCATAACGACATACCACTATAAGTATGTAAATAATGATCAACAGAAGATCAATCAATAAGAGATAATCAATATCACAAGAATCTTCTCAAAGATTCGAAGAGGGCATCATACTCTAAACTTGTACTCATAACAAGTCAATGACATAAATTCCAGAAATCAACACGAGAAATCCAGAAATCATAAAAAGGGAAAGAGGCCTATCACATGACGGTCCGAAGACCAAGGGGAGCTACCCCGCATGTGTGAATGGAATCACACAGATTGAGGTCAAGACTAACCAAAAAGCAGAAAGGTATGTGTGAATGGAATCACACAAGTGGTGTCTAGTCTAACCTTGCAATGAAAGAGACATCGCGCAATTGCTAGTCTAATTCATAAAGCGATCATCAAGATCAACGAGAAGTGTCAATTACACTAAGCTAGTAAATATAGAAGTTTAGCTTCATGTCCCATAACCACTTGCTTAACTTAAATATTTACGAACAAACTGTAAATCTTCACTAATAAAATTGTCACAAGAGGTTCAATCGAACAAGTCCAAGAATTAACCGACGAAGTGAACGCAAGCGTTTCATACCACTTGTTTTACTAAGTCGTTTAATTAGATTTCTCATCCGAGTGAGGTAAAGGCTTGTATATACTAATAGATTGGAAAACGGTTTAAGAAAAGAGCTTTGTTATTAAAAATAGAGTTGAAATTGTTTGTTAAAAGAGTTTTGATATTTACTACTAGTATTGAAACCTTTATATTATAAAGTGACAAAACACATAAGCAAGTGTAGAAACAATCAGTCACAAAGATCGCATACGGAGATGCGAATAAAATCCCAGGAAATCAGCTCAATGTTTTTCAGATAAGATCCCCTACGGAGGGGGGGTCCAGGGGGGGTGGCAACCCCCCAAGGTGGGGGTGCGGGGGCAACGCCACCGCTTACGGGGTTCGACCTGCCCGGTCAGGTCGCGGGGGTCCAGGGGGCAGCGCCCCCGGCGGGGTGCGGGGCAGCGCCCCGACCAAAACGGTACGACCTAGTGAAGATAAAATGAGGTCTAGCGACCTAAGGACTCAAGGGTCTAACGACCTAACGACTCAAGGGTCATACGACCTAAGGACTCAAGGGTCTAACGACCTAACGACTCAAGGGTCATACGACCTAACGACTCAAGGGTCTAACGACCTAACGACTCAAGGGTCATACGACCTAACGACTCAAGGGTCTAACGACCTAACGACTCAAGGGTCATACGACCTAACGACTCAAGGGTCATACGACCTAACGACTCAAGGGTCATACGACCTAACGAGTCAAGGGTCTAACGACTTAACGACTCAAGGGTCCAACGACTTTAAGGGTTGCACGACTTAAGGGATTAGGCCAGGAGCGACCTAACGAGATAAGGTCCAACGACCTACGAGTTAAGGGTCCAGCGACTTATCGGGATAACTCGTAACCGACTTAAGGGTTGCGTGACTGAAGGGCTGCACGACTTAAGGGTTAATTCGTAAATGACTCACGACCTATGGATGAACGACTTAACTCCAAACGAGCTAAAAATGGCCAGAACGACCTAGGGTTAACTCGTGAACGACTCACGACCTATGGACGAACGACTTAACTCCGAACGAGCTAAAAATGGCCAGAACGACCTAGGGTTAACTCGTGAACGACTCACGACCTATGGACGAACGACTTAACTCCGAACGACCTAAAAAATGGCCAGAACGACTCAAGTGCAGAAAATTCAACAAAACGCTAAAAATTGGAGTTTTTCGCCAATCCAATCCAAACCAAATGCTAACATGCATGCAAAAATGATAGGGAATCATTCCCAACAGTCAATATAGTTATAGGCTAGAATTGTGAGATAAAAATCTCACCTTTGCACTAAAGTTTATGAAGATGAAGCTTGAAAGCAAGGAGAAGCAATCCAAAGCTTGAATCCAATATCTTCTACTTGAATTTGGAGTTGAATGTTGGATTTGCAATTGAATTTGTGCTTGGAGTTTTAATTTCCCATTCCCTCCACCATTAATGCCAAAGCTTGATTAGTTAGGAAATTTATGAAGAGTGAGGAGAAGAGGGTTGGAACTTGGGCTTAATAGGCTAAACTAACCCAAAGTCCAAAGCGGGAAAAGTTAGTGAAATTTCACTAACTCCAAACCTATCGATGTTTATAATTTAAAAGTTGTAAACGACATTTCGAACTCAATGGAAGTGGTCTCGAGTCCTAATTTGACCGCTTGCAAAAAGTAGCTTTTCGGACCAAAATCTGATTAACGAGTTAATATTTAAATAAAATATTTAAATACAAACTCGATAAATATGCGGGTTGTTACAGCCGAAGACTGCTTTTAGGACACCATCCGGTTTTTATGAGTGGCTGGTAATGCCGTTTGGATTGACTAACGCACCAGCATATTTTGTGGATCTTATGAATAGAGTATTCAGAGATCAGTTGAACAAGTTCGTACTTGTGTTCGTGGATGATATTCTGATTTATTCCAGAACTGAGGAAGAGCACAAGACGCACTTGCGTATTGTTTTGGAAATCTTGCGGAAACATCAGATGAGGGCTAAGTTTTCGAAGTGTCACTTCTGGAAGAGTGAAGTGAGATTCTTAGGCCATGTTATCTCTGGAAATGGAATAGCGGTTGATCCCGCTAAGGTGGCAGCAATCCAGGATTGGGTTAGACCTAAGAATGCATCTGATGTGAGAAGTTTTCTTGGATTAGCAGGATATTATCGTCGGTTTATCAAAGACTTTTCCAAGGTAGCTGCACCGTTGACAGGATTGACGAGAAAGAATCAGGTATTCAGATGGGATGATAAGTGTGAGCAAGCTTTCGTAATCCTGAAAGAGCGACTGACAAGTGCTCCTGTTTTGACTATTCCAAGTGGGAATGATGAGATGGTGGTTTACACCGATGCATGTGGTACTGGACTTGGAGCGGTGCTAATGCAGAAGGATAAAGTTGTTGTGTATGCAAGTCGACAACTGAAGCCGCATGAAAGGAATTACCCGACTCATGATTTGGAGTTAGCGGCGATTGTTTTTGCTTTGAAGATGTGGAGACACTATCTATTGGGAGTTCGATTCGAGTTGTTTACGGATCATAAGTCGTTGTAGCTTTTCTCCCAAAAGGATTTGGATCTCCGGCAGCAACGATGGCTAGAGTTTTTAGCATCATATGATTTTGGTATAGCCTATACTCCGGGAAAAGGCAACGCAGTGGAGGATGCGTTAAGTCGAAGACATGCAGGATTGGGAGCCATGTTTTAGGAATGGAAGAGTCTCGAGTATTTGGCTGGATTTGACTTCAGGCCTAGATGTGAACTGGAACCTGAGATGTTGGCAAACTTATCGATAAGACCTAGTCTTGTGGAAAGAATTGGCGAGGGCCAAAAGCGAGATGATAAGCTTGTCAAGATTATCCGCGATTTGGAATCTAGATTGGGCCCAGAAAAGGATAAAGGATTTGAAGTCGATCGAGAGGGTTGGCTTCGGAAGCAAGGACGATTAATTGTCCCCGAAATAGATGGATTGAGAGATGAAGTTCTGAGGGAAAGTCATCACTCGAAGTTGACAATTCATCCAGGTGGAAATAAGATGTATCGGGATATGAAAAGGACCTACTACTGGGAAGGTATGAAGAAGGATGTTGGAAATTTTATTTCCAAATGTATGAATTGCCAGTTAGTAAAAGCCGAGCAAAAGAAACCAAGTGGGTTGCTTCAGCCGTTAGAAGTTCCTACATGGAAGTGGGAGCAAATGTCGATGGATTTTATCGATGGTCTACCTAGAACCAGGGCAGGAAATGAAGGGATTTGGGTCATTGTAGATCGTTTGACTAAGAGTGCAAGATTCATTCCTGTTCGATCAACTAGGACTGCATCGAAGTTGGCTGAGCTTTATGTTAAGTGGATAGTTCGACTCCATGGTATTCCGAAGAGTATAGTGAGCGATCGAGACCCATTGCTCACTAGTGGATTTTGGAAGAGCTTCCAGGAAGTTTTGGGAACTGAGTTGTGTTTGAGTACAGCTTATCACCCCCAAACAGATGGTCAGACCGAGAGAGTCAACCGAGTTTTGGAAGATCTCCTGAGGGCATGTGTTTTGGATTTCGGAGGATCATGGGAAGATCATCTTCACTTGGTGGAATTTGCGTATAATAACAGTTATCAGTCAAGCATTGGTATGGCACCATATGAGGCATTGTATGGAAGACCGTGTAACTCTCCGACATGTTGGTTGGAAATAGGAGAAAAGCTGATACTTGGGCCAGAGATGATTCGACGAACTTCGGATTGTATAGAGATCATTCGGCAACGAATGAAGGCAGCCCAAGACCGTCAGAAAAGTTATGCCGATAATCGTCGTAAGGATTTGGAATTCGACGTAGGTGATATGGTTTTTGTGAAGATTTCTCCTCTGAAGAATGTTATTAGATTCGGGAAGAAAGGAAAATTGACCCCAAGATTTGTTGGACCCTTCCCAATCATCGAGCGAATTGGAAAGCTCGCTTATAAATTGGAGTTACCGGAAAAGATGGCGAGTATGCACAATGTTTTTCATGTATCTTATCTACAGAAGTATGTGCATGACTCGAATACGGTGGTTTCTGCTGATAGCTGTGAAGATTTAGAGGTTGATCCAGTTGTTACGAGACCTCGTAAGCCGCTTCGTGTTGATGAAACCGACACGAAACAGCTTAGGAGGAAGACGATTACGTTGCTCAAGATACAATGGAGTGATGATGTTAACGACTGTACATGGGAGGAGGAAGAGAGGATGAAGGCAGCTCATCCTGAACTCTTCAAGGTATGGCCCAAAGGTGTCGTGACATCTCATGAATTTGTAACTTGTTCTAGTCTTAGAATTCTGCATGCTAGGCTAGTAATTGGATGCATGGTTTGTTGATTGCTATGGATGGTAGGCATGCGGAATATTTTTGGTTGCTCTTGTTTGTTTGGAATTTCGGGGGCGAAATTCCTAAGGGGGAAAGAATGCAACGACCCGTATTTTTACGTGTCGATAAATCGTAGAATTTACAGGTCATTAGTGTTGTGGTGTCATCCATAGCGTAAGTCGTATGGGAGGTTAACTCGTGTGTTGTTTGGGTCGTAAGGAGGTTAAATAGGGAAGCTAACTCGTATAGGGATAGGTCGTGTACGAGTTACGAGTTAATGGGTTAGCTTAGGTTGTGGTTGTCGACTTAAGGGATTACGAGTTAGCTGTTATGACCTAAGTGTTTTGAGCGACCTAAGTTAGCAAGTTACGACTTAAGTACTGGGACGAGCTAGCGTGTTGGTGGAGTTAACGGGTTAGTGGTGAGCGACTTAGCTAGGGCTTAAGTCGTAAGCGACTTAAGTGTGTTTAGGTCGTGGAGACCCTGTTGTGAGTTAAGTCGACATATATGTTAACCCAGTTAGGTCGTAAGCCGTTGAGTCGTAACTCGCGCGCGTGTTAGGTCGTTAGGTCGCTGAGTCGTGTGAACGACTTAGTGGTAGGTCGTGGATGCGCGTAAGCTGTTAGGTCGTAACTTGCGTATGAGTTGGGTCGCGCATCTCAGATAGGTCGCGAGTATGTTGGGTCGTGTCTAGGTTGAGTCGCGTGAGCGACTTAGCGTTAGGTCGATAGGTGGTTGGGTCGGCTATGTGTTGAGTCGTTAGGGGCTTGAGTCGTGAGTCGTGCATACCTGTTAAGTCGTTGACTCGAGTCTGTAGGCTGCTTGAAGTGTTAAGTCGCGGCCCTTGTTAGGTCGTAAGCCATTAGGTCGCGAGTGTGCTAAGTCGTAGGTAGTGGGTATTAGGTCGTGGACGACTTAGGGGATCTGTTGAGTCGTGGACGACTCATGGGGGCGGCGACTTAAGGGACGTTTCAGCCTATAAATATGCGTCCGTATCTTCACTTTTTGGCACCGGATTTTGAAGCAACGAAGTGCTGCCATTTTGAGAGCTCGACTACAACACTTCTTCACTTCTTTTCTCCACTCTAATCTAGTGATTCCATCCATCTAAATTGAAGATCAAATCGAAGATCCAAGAGCCAAAGTTGAAGATCTTCATCTAACAAAGAGAGATTTCATCGATTGAAGTGAGATTTTGCCGAATCAAGCTTAGTTCTTTGCTGTCCAGATCTAGAGTTGGTTGTTTTTGAGGTGTTTAGGTGATTCGGTGAGTGGTAGTTATCTCTCACACGGACCCAAGGGAGTATATTGGATCGGTGGCTTGTTTATGTGCTAAAGATAGTGATTTCTTGCATTTTCCCTAAGTATGCATGTAGATCTATCATCTATGAAGTTTTGACACCTATTTTACTACATGTTCACTAATGCAAGTTCATTCATCAAGTTGTGGAGATATTGTTCATAATTCATGCTTGTTAGAATGCATGTTAGATTTGAACTCTTTATTTATGAAATTGCCATTATTGTTGTAATTGTTTATTTAAATCTTGTTTGAATGATTGATTGCTTGGATTAATGTTTGATTTGATTGATTAGTTGATCGATAACTTGATTTGGGCAAGTTGGTCGAAGATGATTCAAAAGCTAAGTGGAAAGGCTCTTGAATAAGGAATGCTGCTCGTGGCATATGAAGCGGATGTTGAAGCTCATATGGATAGATTTGATGATGATGTTGAGATGGGACTTTGCCATAATGCGATGAGGCAAACCATGATGTTGAGATGGGACTTTGCTCTGATGCAATGAAGCAAAGTATGATGTGAGAAAGCCTTGGTTTAATCCAGACGGGATCATCCCAAGCATGTTGATAACTCGGTGATGCGATTCAAGTTGGTTGATAATGGTTAGCTTGAGAGGCGCTTGAGCTAGTATGGGAATAGTCGTCGAGGAGGATGACTAGAAGGCTGAGATTTTATCGTTATTAAAGGTTCTAGCATGCTCAAAGCAAGAGTACGTTGGAACGGGCTGCGACGACGTTCCAGGCACGGGCTGCAACGACGTGCTATTACTCTGGGTAGTTGCGAAAATTTCTAGGCACGTGCTGCGACGACGTGTGGAGTTATGTCTAGAACCAGGGTTACCATTAGCCCTTGACAGGCGGTCATTCAACTAACGGTGATATCGAGGCAATGATAACAGTGATAGCCAGAGTCATGGATGTTTGGTTGTATCATCATTCGGTCTCAAGAGCGGTGTTTTCTGGGTGCTTATCTGATCTTGGTTTAGGCCTTGGGGGTTTGTATTTGGAAAACATCGACCTTGACTCGAGTGATAATCACTTTATTTTAAATGTCTGCTTTGCTATGCTTGTTTATGCTTAGTGGGTCTGGGGGCTATCACTGTAGAATGAGGTGGAGTGGGATGGTTGAGTTCCTATTCCTTTTATCCTTTATGCTCTTTTGGTATGTTTGATAGTTAATTTACTGCTCACTAAGACTGTTGTCTGACTCAAGGTTTTATGTTCAACTCTTATTACCTTGGGCTGTTCATCCATGTTGGGATGGGCAGACTAGGTAGCAGGTGACAGGTGTTGTTCTTGGCTACCAACGCTGTTGATGACGAAGACGAGGTGGAGGCTTTTGCATATTGTTTTCTTACTATATGTACTGGATGTTCCGCTGTTTGTTTGATACTCTGAGTGTTATGTAGTGAGGCTTGATGTAATGACTATTCAGATGATTGTATAAAACTATTATGAGTTTATATGATGAGACTTCTGTTCTATAGAGCTTCACTATGTATATTTTCTATTGTATTTTATCCATGCGCTGTGAGTAATACGATAGAGTTTCTGCTTTATCTTACCCTGACTATCGTCCATGGCTGCCTGGCACGCCTTTCAGCGCACCATTCTCTTGTTTTAGTGCGGGAGTCATGGGCGGTTGTCACAAAGGGTCTGCGAGTCTAGTAGAGTGTTTGTAAGCGTGATACTGTTTAATTCTAATAGAAATCTGGGAATGCAGCAGTAGGCAGGGGTTGCCGAAGCTGGGTAAATTTTGTGTGTGATTTACTTTTCAGCATATTTATTTCTGCAGTTTGTTTCTGTGTTTAAATCGAGAAAATTTGCTATAACCCTATTCACCCCCCCTCTAGGGTTAATCTAGATCCTACATTCTCCGCCACCAACAGAGATGTATTTGATAGAAACCAGCATTACATCTCAAAGTGTAACGTCAGACACTCATCCATACAAGTCCGTTCCAGGATCGAACGGAACCGAAGGCACTTGAAAGAAGCCCTTGCAATTCGGATATTCACTAATCACATTCGGAATCCCCATCATAAAGGGTGGTAAAATCTCTTTACCGGAGCAACCCGGTGAAGAGACATTCGACAGGTAATCCTTTCGCTTTCCAAAGTACCCGGTCTTCAACACCATCTTCAAATACAATCCCATTTCGTCGTATCATTATTCAGATTGGGTTTTATGACACAAAGTCCTCTCCCGGCTAATTCGAATAACGAGCGCTTATTTTTAAAAATAAGTGTTACATTCGGATTTCAATAAATCACAAAAATTTTCACTTTGATCTTTAAAAGATCCAACACAAAGATTCGATGTGGTTTTCGAATATCCATTTGGGATCCGACCCCTGGCCGCATCGAAATTCAAATGCCATTTAGAGGCCAATATTGATAGTCGGTTAATTAACTATCAATCAACATTCACAAGAATTACCATATTTCAAATAATTTTCCCTCAATTATTTATTTTCAAAATATCTTTGCAAGATATAATTTTAACACTTCAACCATTTGAAAACAAATTTCAAATCACTTTTCACATTTCAATCTTTTGAAAACCAATTTCAAATCACTTTTCACCTTCCAATCTTTTGAAAACAAATTTCAAATCATTTCCCTCACGTGTAATAAATTTCCAAATATTTATTTAATTCCACTGAAAATTTGTCGAGTTCAAATATTCTAAAAATAATTTAAAAACTTATCCAAACTATACTTGGAAACATTTAAAATAAAACTATTTTAAAGCGCTTGCTTAAATATTAGTTATGAAAATATTATACTGATATCTTATATAAACTTAAGTCCAAAATAATTTTAAAATAAAATTATTAGATAGAGTGTAATTATTTAGATAACCATTTTTTAATCAAATATCAATTAAAACTTTAAATAATCACTTCTATAATAAATTAAAATACATCTTTACTTTAAAGATGTTCAAAATAACCTAAGTAAATAATTTCTCCAAAATATTCTTTCCTTAAACCATCTTTACAACTTCAATTTATATTTATAAACCATATTGAAAACATGCTCGGCTTTCCAGGGAAAGTGCACCTTCCATTCTAAAATGGTTCATTCAAATCAATTTGTAAATTTTTCTGGATTTACTTTAAATTTACGTTTCAAATCCATAAATTCCTTTCCACACTATAAAAATAAAAAATATTTATCTTTAAGACAAATTTCCCTTTCTTTTATAAAATTCCCATTGTGAATTTAAAATTTTCAAATATCCACTAATATACGATTTTTCAAATTGATTTCAAAAAAACACTTCTAAACACCAAATCAATTTTCAAATTGATTTCCAATTTTATTTTCCAACACCAAATCAAATTTTCCAAATCGATTTCTCAAAGATTTATTTTTAAATATCGAATAAATTTTCCAAATTGATTTCAAAGATTTATTTCCAACACCAAATCAAATTTCATATTGATTTCTAAATTTATTTCAGAAACCGAATCAAATTCCAAATTGCTTTCCCAAAATCATTTCAAATACAAAATTAAATTCCAAATGCGATTTCAAATTTATTTCGTTTTAAAATAAATTTCTTTATCTCTTCCAAATTATTTAAAATCCGTATTTTAAATAAATTCTTTAAACTTTTGAATAATATTACTCAAAATCCTTTAATTAAACCTTTTTCCCATATCTTGGAATTTATTCAATAGGATTCAAAAATAAAACTTTATCCTTTAAAATTCCTTGTTTTAAATCTATCCGATTTTCAAAAATAAATTTTATTATAACTTTCAACTTGAATTTCAAAAATCCAATTTTATTTATTTCTGGTATCCTACAATACCAAAAATATATTCGGTTAAGCTATAACCTTCAACGATTTCAATCATAAATATGATCACACACGGATTATAAATAATCAACACACAACGTTGAAACAATTTCAAATGTTTTGAGGAATCCAGTTGGATCCCTCCAACCTGTTTCCCTGCATCCATAGATATCAGCACAAAAATTAAATACCAAATCTATTTCGAGATGGAATATCGTGGTATATGGGATTTATATAATATCAACCGCTATTATGTGGCACATAAGGTCTCATCCGCTCTATAATGCGGGAAATTAATCACTCCAAACACATATATAATACCAATTCCATTTCGAGTTGGAATATCGTGGTATATGAGTTTGATATAATATCATCTGCTATTATGCGGCGCGTAAGGTCTAATCCAATACAACTGATAATAATATATCATCCAAGCACACAATCAAAAAATTTAAACTGGAAATTCTAATTGAGTGAGAAGATCTCACCTTTGCTTTTATTTTGTAATCCATATTCCAATCCCGATTTTTGTCTTCACAGTATTAGACCTTGTATAAACAATTATATAATTTTACTAATATTCGAACTAATCGAACAATCAATTTTTGTTTGGTAATTTTAATTATCCAATGATTTTATTTTAAACCAATTTATTTTAAAAAATTTATTTAAAAAATAATTAAATTTCAAAACTAAATTTCCTTTCTAATAAATTTAGTCAACTAATAATTTAGTTTTAAACCAATTTTTCCTACATTCTGTATATATATAAATCTGCATATACATTCATTTTTAGTCAATTCATAATTATATGTATAAAAACTGGCCTTACTATAATAATCAATTGCTGGTTTACATATATTTATATATATATATATACACATATACATTTTTTCTTTAAAAAATCATATATATATATATCGTTTCGAACTACTTATACAGTACAAAATTAAAAACTAAAAGTCGAATATACCTTACAGAGTCGATCGATCGAGATATCCAATCCCCTAACGCCTCAGCTCACCACTAAATCGAACCTTTGCTTTTACGATCGAACGTCCATCACCAGTGTTTCATTCATTGATGTCGTTGCCAAACATTCGCGTGGCTCAAGGAAAATCGCGACATCCTGACCAGCAGCCAACCCCTATTTGAATGTCACTTGATTTTTTTGCGCATGCGGCCCACTCCTAGTATTGCGACCCCGATGATGATCCTAACGCGCGCGCCTTCACTCTTGCTCCTTGATTCCAAATCGCGTAACTTCACTTCCTGCTTCCCTACGAGATCGCAATCGACCATAAATGCACGCGCGAGATGCGAGCTCGATTTCCCCCCTCGGTGCCGCCTCGACTCGCAATTCTTTTGTCAGCATTGAAGTCGACCACTTTTTACTTTTCCAGATCGCAGCGTGAACTGGTCGCGATCGCCCCTTTGATTTTTTTTATTTTTTTTATTTTGAGGAATGTTTTGATTTCTTTTCACGCGGCCATGATTTTTTTGAATTGATACTGAGTGAAGAGGACGGGGTTTTATTTTTGGTGAACGGCGAATCTGGTCGCCATTGATTGTTTTGAACGAACAAAAATCATTTTCCGTTCGAAAATGAATTTGATTTTACTTTAAAATTCTCGGCTAAGATTTAGAATAGGAAGAAGAATGAGACGCGTGTTAATCCTAACGAACACATGCTAGAAATTTCAATACGTATTTATGCAAGGTCCTGTCACAATATTTTAATGAACAATCTTATTTAAATATGAATTTAAAATTTAAATTTAAATAATCTCGGTTTTCGCAACTCACAACCTCGATCTTCTGTCGAGGCATGCCGCTAGGCATTCATAAGGTTATACCTCTATTTCGAATGCAATGGAAAAGGTTCTGAGTCCAAATTTGATCATATGGAGAAGATAGCTTTTTAAATCTAGTTATTAAATTAAATTTTGATATAAGTTTCAGCGTGCTTGCTTATCGTACGGCCAAACGATCACTCCAAATATTACGAAAATTGAAATCCGATAATAATAAAACATTACGGATCCAATGGAACTGGTTTCGTCGAATTCCGAGACTGTGCCTCGGAAGGTTATTTTTAAATATCGATTTAAACGATATAAATTCAAAACTGAATAAAACACTTCTAATTTCAATTCTGAAGCTTATGTTATCCTCAGTATTATCAATATAAATTTTTCAAGCCTTTGAAATATTTTTAACAAGCTCAGAATTTCAGATTTCATATTTTTACCTGATTTCATATTATTAAATTCAATAATTCAGTTGCCAAACAAAGAATGATATCTGAAATTCAAGTTAAAAATATCTTCCAATATTTAAAATCAATTCAACATTTCAATTTCAAATGTTCAAAATTCTGGGTCGTCACATCCTACCCCCTTAAAAGAATTTCATCCTGAAATTACTAGTTAAGAAGATGGCCCTTAACCCGTTTACCATTTTCCCAAAACAAAACGGTTTTATGAACTTGCCAAAACAAATCTTTTTATTAATGATCCATTATCGTTTCAACTAGCTTTCCAACCTTAACCATAACTTCCAAATAATACTGGTTTCTCAACAATTCAAATTTAAATACAAATTTTAAATTTTAAAAAAATTTCTAAATTTTTTTCTAACTCCCTAAATCTTAGAAAAATTTCGCCAGTATCTCGTTTGCACAGCTAGCTTGGTACAACTACAAAATGCAACCACGGGCCCGTAGATTTCAAAAGAAAATAAAAAGCCTAGTGGCTGGACAAGAAAATCATCAAATTCCATATAGAAATTTAAATACGTACCTTTTTGGAGCAAATTTAAATTTATCTTCAAAATAAAAATCCCAATTCCATTTTCCTTAACACACCTGTGTATCGATTTAGCAATAATGTCTAATTACGAAATTCAAAATCATTTCGTGCATTTCCTTACAAAAATTTCAATATTTATTTCATTCAAGCCCGTACGATGTCCGTATATCATTCATACGCAATAATCAAATTCGATTGCTCGCTCGGTCACACAATTTCACTTCCGAACTAGTATCGTCCACCCGACTTCCTAGTCCGGACTCAGATCTGGTTTCTTGATCAGAAACCGTCATTCTCCTTGCATAGTCGTAAACTATGATAGAGAATTTCTACAATCAACCAAAAATCCATATCCAGTTCGTCGTCGAAAATCGAACGAAAAAGTCCTAACTCGGATCGATAAACTATCTCAAACTTTTGTGCTCGAATTCTAGATCAAATTATTATGCGAATAAAATAATATATATACATACTACATATTTATTCCAAATTGATTATTGGTTTTATCAATTTCTTTTATTTTATTCACATTTGATTTTCATTTCAATACATTTATTCACAATCGCCATTTCAAAATTTTCCAGTTTAATCTTCATTCGATCATTAACATATTAAACTCCAAATTTTTCATAAGAATTTCACCGCCTTTTTCTTACGTTAATATAAACATTATATACATTTCTTATATTTATTTTCAATTCGCCATTTTGGTTTATCTATGCTTTTATTTAAACTGGATTTCCAATTCCATGTGAATTTAATTCATTTCTAACCATATTTTCTTTGTCATTCCTTCAATTAGTTTCACTTACTAATTTTATTTCAATACTTTGCTTTGTTTATCACAAATCAAACTCAATTTCCAACATTCAATTCTATTTACTTACAAATTTGAAATGAATTTCAACATTCAATTTCCTTTTCATTTTCTGCAATTGTAAATTTATTTATTCATTCATAATTTTTATTTTCCACCTTAACAAAATTTATTCCATAACTATTTTTTTATCAGATTCCAGAGTTTTTTTTCCAACATTTCAAAATCATTTTTGAAATCAATTCAAATTAACTTTTCAATTTCAAAACCCAAACCCAGTTTTCCAAACAACTTCCACTCAAAACAATTTGGTAGCAATTCCTCTCCTGGAAACTCGAAAATGAACATCGATGACGCTGCAGTCATCACCGAAGTTATGTTCCAACGACCGAAAAGAGTTTAGATCTATTCATCCCTTCAAAAATATTTTTCCAAAACCTTTGAAAACCATATCCATACTCTAAGGGAATTCACTCTTTTTCAAATTTCAAAATTTTCAAATCCTTTCAAATTCTTTCAAATATTTATTTCAAATATTTTGCTGGAATTCTATTTCAAATTATAAACCAAATTTACAATTTATATTTACAAATCCGATTGGTATATGAATTTATTTCTCAGCTTTTGATTATGATTTCAATTCCTTATTGAATTTCAATGATAATAATTTAATAGTATCATTTCGTTACATCCAAGTAATCATATACTATAATAATTTATGAAAATTTATTTCATTCATACACAAAAATAATATGGGTAAAATTATTTCATTTACCCGATTTTAAAACAATATCGTGTCGAATTGCTCAATACAAGTGTTTGGAGATCCCTATCAATAGCGTTAATTCCTTGTATTGACCAGAATCCATATACCACTCAACAAACTAATCAACACAATATAAAACAATTTTATATTCACTAATAAATACGTGTTCATATCTATTATTACACTCAAACTCATTCTAGAGTACTACTGACTCTATCTCTAATGAGTAATCCCCACCAGAACCAAATTTGTCACTTAACCAAATGCTCTGATACCACTTTGTAATGATCTAGTTTTTCGACTTTCAAAAGTCGACATCAATACGTCCACTGTATCAAATTCCGCACAGTCGAATGTCGAAAAACCGAACTGTTAGGGTTAAAGAAGAAGAAGATAGAAGAAGAAACAGAAACAATAACAGAATCTCACATATCGTAGCGGAACAAATATAATAGATAAATGAATAATCTTTTAAACAGAGCACTATATCAGTTTATACATACATCATCAGAGTTTTTAACAACACAATACATCACTGACAATCGTTGTAACTTAACTCACATGAAACTGAACTTGCACCCACCAAACGCAGCGGATAACACATAGTAAACTGATACGTCTCGCCATCCAGCATGCCTCAAGATTTCCACAGCATCTCTTTCTGACTTTGCCCCAAAATAACTGATAACCTGACTCTAGGCTGCCAGTGTGAAAAATTATGGGCACCCAGAGTTTAGAAAGGGAACAATAAACTCTAGGTCCGGCACTCACACAATGCAATCGCACACTTGGCGGAGATTTCTCCTTATGATAGTCAAACATGCTTGGTACGCAAAATCTTTTTGATATTATTATTATTAGTGCATAGTGTGGAAAACATTCCAAAGTATAATATAAATCTTAGCCAGCATAGGTACCATTATATTATGCCTGCTATAGCAACCATTTATGAATGGAAGGATATACAATTACAATCGTAAAGGGCTCGTATTGGTGATTGGATTTCCAACAAATGGTCAGACTAAGAAACTTCCTGGGCCATATGGGTACGCCTCTGGAGGGACGCTCCGAGAACCAAACCGAATCTCTACCAACACAAGGCCGGGTTACCTCTATAACTAGGTAACTAACTATCACGAGTATGCCATCCCCCGGTCATTTACGGCCTTTATCCGAGGATTCTCAACCACAAAGTATAATAAATTTGCAGCAACCACATAGGTTAAATATCTGGGCTCCATACCATGATACAACCCTTTTCCAGAAGGAAATGACATACCCTCAGGGGGCGCTACCCCCAAATAACCTTGCTGCATCCTCCCTGTTTTGACCATTACGGGTTTTGAGGTCCGACGAAGTCTCGTCTACAAAGCTACACTTTTCACAAATACATGCTTCGATCAACAAATGATCAGCAGCACTTCATATGCCACATTACCAAATTGGGAATGTATCACTAGTAACCATCAACTACATAACCTCTGAGCTCGTACGTCTCAGAGAAGGGTGTTAAGCTAAGAGAATGAATTCTCTGCCACCAACAGAAATGTATTTGATAGAAACCGGCTTTACATCTCAAAGTGTAACGCCAGACATACATCCATACAAGTCCTTTCCAGGATCGAACGGAACTGAAGGCACTTCGAATAAGCCCTTGCAATCCGAATATTCACTAATCACGTCCGGAATCCCCATCACAAATGGTGATAAAATATCTATACTGGAGCAACCCGGTGCAGAGACATTCGACAGGTAATCCTTTCGCTTTCGAAAATACCCGGTCTTCAACACCATCTTCAAATGTAATCCCATTTCATCGTATCATTATTCGGAATGGGTTTTATGACACAAAGTCCTCTCTCGGCTAATCTAAATAATGAGCGCTTATTTTTAAAATAAGTGTTACATTCAGATTTAAAATAAATCACAATAATTTTCACTTTGATCTTTAAAAGATCCAACACAAAGATTCGATGTGGTTTTCGAATATCCATTTGGAATCCGACCCCCGGTCGCATCGAAATTCAAATTCCATTTAAAGGCCAATATTGATAGTCCGTAATTTAACTATCAATCAACCTTACAACAATTACCAGATTTCAAATAATTTTCCCCTCAATTATTTATTTTCAAAATATCTTTGCAAGATATAATTTTAACACTTTAACCATTTGAAAACAAATTTCATATCACTTTTCACCTTTCAATCATTTGAAAACAAAATTTCAAATTACTTTTCACCTTTCAATCTTTTGAAAACAAATTTCAAATCACTTTTCACCTTTCAATCTTTTGAAAACAAATTTCAAATCACTTCCCTCGTGTGGAATACATTTCCAAATATTTATTTAATTCCACTGAAAATTTGCCGAGTTCAAATATGTTAAAAATAATTTAAAATTCTTATCCAAAATACACTTGGAAACATTTAAAATGAAACTATTTTAAAACGCTTTCTTAAATATTAGTTATGAAAATATTATACTAATATCTCATATAAACTTAAGTCAAAAATAATTTTAAAATAAAATTAGTAGATAGAGTGTAATTATTTAAATAACCATTTTCTAATCAAATATTATTTAAAACTTTAAAGATTTTCAAAATAACCAAAGTAAATAATTTCTCCAAAATATTCTTTCCTTAAAACCATCTTTACAACCTCAATTTATATTTATAAACTATATTGAAAATATACTCGGCTTTCTAGGGAAAGTACACCTTCCATTCTAAAATGGTTCATTCAAATCAATTTATAAATCTTTCTGGATTTATTTTAAATTAACGTTTCAAATCCGTAAATTCCTTTCCATACTTTTAAAAATAAAACAATATTTATTTTTAAGACAAATTTCCTTTTCTTTTGTAAAATTCCCATTGTGAATTTTCCAATATCCACTAATATATGATTTTTCAAATTGATTTCAAAAAAACATTTCCAAACACCAAATCAGTTTCCAAATTTATTTCCAATTTTATTTTCCAACACCAAATCAAATTTTCCAAATTGATTTCCTAAAGATTTATTTTTAAACATATTATAAATTTTCCAAATTGATTCAAAGATTTATTTACCAAATCAAATTTCATATTGATTTTTAAATTTATTTCAGACACCAAATCAAATACCAAATTGATTTCCTAAAATTATTTCAAATAACAAATTAAATTCCAAATTTGATTTCTAAATTTATTTCCTTTTAAAATAAATTTCTTTATCTCTTCCAAATTATCTAAAATCGTATTTTAAATAAATTCTTCAAACTTTTGAATAATATTACTCGAAATCCATTTATTAAACCTTTTTCCCATATCTTGGAATTTATTCAATAGGATTGAAAAATAAAACTTTATCCTTTCAAAATTACTTTTCTTTTAAATCTATCCAATTATAAAAAATAAATTTTATTATAACTTTCAACTTGAATTTTAAAAATCCAATTTTATCTATTTCTGGTATCATACGATACCAAAAATATATTCGGCTAAACTATAACCTTCAAAAATTTCAATCTCAAATATGATCACACACAAATTATAAATAATCAACACACAACGTTGAAACAATTTCAAATGTTTTGAAGAATCCAGTTGGATCCCTCCAACCTGTTTTCCTGCATCCACAGATATCAGCACAACAATTAAATACCAATTCCACTTCGAGATGGAATATCGCGGTATATGGAATTTATATAATATCATCTGCGATTATGCGGTGCATAGGGTCTCATCCGTTATTTAATGCGGGAAATCAATTACTCCAAATACATATATAATACCATTTCCACTTCGAGATGGAATATCGCAGTTATGGGTTTAATATAATATCATCCGCTATTTTGCGGCGCATAGGGTCTAATCCAATACAACTGATAATAGTTTATCATCCAAGCACACAATCAACAATTTTAAATTTAACTATTTAAATTTAAACTGGAAATTCCAATTGAGTGAGAAGATTTTGCCTTTGCCTTTATTTTGCAATCCATTTTCCAATCCCTATTTTTGTCTTCACGGTACTAGGCCTTGTATAAACAATTATATAATTTTATTAATATTCAAACAAATCAGACAATCAATTTTCGTTTGGTAATTTTAATTATCCAATGATTTTATTTTAAACCAATTTCTTTTAATAAATTTATTTAACAAAAAATTAAATTTCAAAACTAAATTTCCTTTCTAATAAAATTAGTCAACAAATATTTTAAACCAGTTTTTCCTACTTTCTGTGTGTATATATATATAAATTTGCATATACATTCATTTTTAATCACTTCATAAATATATGTATAAAAACTGGCCTTACTGTAATAATTAATTACTGGTTTACAAATATTTATATATATATATATATACTTTTTTCTTTGAAAAATCATATATATATATATATATATATATATATCTTTTTCTAACTACTTATACAGTACAAAATTAAAAACTAAATATCGAATATACCTTATAGAGTCGATCGATCGAGATATCTAATCCCCGAACGCCTCAGCTCACCACGAAATCGAACCCTTGCTTTTACTATCGAACGTCCATCACCACTGTTTCCATCATCGATATTGCCGCCAAATATTCACGTGTCTCAAGGAAAATCGCGACATCCTTACCAACAGCCAACCCCTATTTGAATGTCACCTGATTTTTATCGCATGCGACCCACTCCCAGCATTGCGACCCTAATGAAGATCCTAATGCACATGCCTTCACTCTTGCTCCTCGATTCCAAATCACGCAAATCCACCTCCTGCTTCCCTGTGAGATCTCGATCGACCAAAAATGCACGCATGACAATGATGCGAGCTTGATTTCCCCTCTCGGCGCCGCCTCGACTCGCGATTCTTTTGTCTGCATTGAAGTCGGCCACCTTTACTTTTCCATATCGCAGCGTGAACTGGTTGCGATCCTCCTTTCATTTTTTTATTTTTTTATTTTTTATTTTGAGGAACGATTTGATTTCTTTTCACGCGGCCATGATTTTTTTGAATTGATACTAAGTGAAGAGGACGGGGTTTTATTTTTGGTGAACGGCGAATCTGGTGCCATTAATTGTTTTGAACGAACAAAAATAGTTTTCCGTTCGAAAATAAATTTGATTTTACTTTAAAATTCTCGGCTAAGATTTGGAATAGGAAGAAGAATGAGACGCGTGTTAATCCTAATGAACACGTGCTAGAAATTTCAATACGTGCTTATGCGAGGTCCTATGACAATATTTTAATGCAATAATCTTATTTAAATATGAATTTAAAATTTAAATTTAAATCATCCCGGTTTCCACAACTCACAATATCGATCTTCTATCGAGGCGTGCCACCAGGCGTTCATAAGGTTATACCCTTATTTCGAATGTAATGGAAAAGGTTCTTAGTCCAAATTCGATCATATGCAGAAGATAGCTTTTTGAATCCAGCTATTAAATTAGATGTTGATATAAATTTCAGCGCGTTTGCTTATCGTACGGCCAAAAGATCACTCCAAACATTACGAAAATTGAAATCCAATAATAATACAATATTACGGATCCAATGGAACTGGTTTCGTCGAATTCCGAGACTATGTCTCGAAAGACTAGTTTTAAATATCGATTTAAACGATATAAATTCAAAACTGAACAAAACTCTTCCAAATTCAATTCTGAAGCTTTTATTATCCTCAGTATTATCAATATAAATTTTTCTAGCCTTTGAAATATTTTTAACAAGCTCAAAATTTCAGATTTCATATTTCATATTTTTACCCGATTCCATATTATTAAATTCAATAATTCAGTTGCCAAACAAACAATGATATTTGAAATTCAAGTTAAAAATAACTTCCAATATTTAGAATTAATTCAATATTTCAATTTCAAATGTTCAAAATTTTGGGTCGTCACATCCTTCCCCCTTAAAATAATTTCATCCCAAAATTACTCGTTAAGAAGAATGATCCTTAACCCGTTTACCATTTTCCCAAAACAAAACGGTTTTATGAACTTGCCAAAACAAATCTTTTTATTAAAGACCCATTATCATTTCAACAATCTTTCCAACCTTACCATAACTTCAAATAATATTGTTTTCTCAACAATTCAAATTTAAATTTAAATTTTAAAATTTCAAAATTTTGCTAAAAATTTTTCTAACTCCCTAAATTTTCGAAATATTTCGTCAGCATCTCCTTTGCGCGACTAGTTTGGTATGGCTACAAAATGCCACCATGGGCTCCCAAATTTCAAAAGAAAACAAAACGCCAAGTGGCTGGACAAGAAATTCATCAAATTTCATATAGAAATTTAAATACATACCTTTTTGGAGCAAATTTAAATTTATCCTGAAAATTAAAATCCCAATTCCATTTTCCTATAAAACATCTGTGTATCTATTTAGCAATAATGTCTAATTACGAAATTCAAAATCATTTCATACATTTCCTTACAAAATTTTCAATATTTATTTCATTCAAGCCCGTACGATGTCCATATATCATTCTTACGCAATAATCAAACTCTATTGCCCACTCGGTCACACAATTTCACTTCCGAACTAGTATCGTCCACCCGACTTCCTAGTGCGGACTCAGATCTGGTTTCTTGATCAGAAACCGTCATTCTCCTTGCATAGTCGTAAACTATGATAGAGAATTTCCAGAATCAACCAAAAATCCATATCTAGGTTCGTCGTCGAAAATCGAGCGAAAAAAATCTAACTCGGATCGATAAAAGTATCTAAAAATTTTGTTCTCAGATTCTTGATCAAATTATTATGCAAATAAAATAATACACGTACATCCTACATATTTATTCCAAATTGATTATTGGCTTTTATCAATTTGTTTTCTTTTATTCACATTTAATTTTCATTTTAATACACTTATTCGCAATCGTCATTTCAAAATTTTCCAGTTTAATATTCATTTGATCATTAACTTATTAAACTCCAAATTTTTCTTAAGAATTTCACTACCTTTTTCTTAAGTTAATATAAATATTCTATAAATTTCTTTTATTTATTTTCAATTCACCATTCTGGTTTATTTATGCTTTTATTTAAACTGAATTTCCTATTCCATGTAAATTTAATTCATTTCTAACCATATTTTCTTTGTCATTCCTCCAATTAGTTTCACTTACTAATTTTATTTCAATACTTTGCTTTGGTTATCACAAATCAAATTCAATTTCCAATATTCAGTTCAATTTATTTACAAATTCAAAATGAATTTCAACATTCAATTTCCTTTCATTTTCTTGCAACTGTAAATTTATTTATCATTCATAATTTTTATTTTCCACCTTAATAAAATTTATTCCATAACAATTTTTTTATCAGATTCCAGAGTTTTTTTCCAACATTTGAAAATCATTTTTGAAATCAATTCAAATTATCTTTTGAATTTCAAAACCCAAACCCAGTTTTCCAAACAACGTCCATTTAAAACAATTTGGTAGCAATTCCACTCCCGGAAACTCGAAAATGAACATCGATGATGGTGCAGTCATCACCGAAGTTATTTTCCAGCGACCGAAAAGAGTTTAGAGCTTTTCGTCCCTTCAAAAATATTTTTCCAAAACCTTTTTAAACCATTTCCAAACTCCTAGGGAATTGAGTCTTTTCCAAATTTCAAAAATTTCAAATCCTTTCAAATATTTCTTTCAAATATTTTTCTGGAATTCTATTTCAAATTATAAATCACATTTACAATTTATATTTACAAATCCTATTTGTATATGAGATTATTTCTCAGCTTTTGATTATGATTTCCATTCCTTATTCAATTTCAATGATAATAATTTAATATTATCACTTCCTTATATCCAAGCAATCATATACTATAATAATTTATGGAAATTTATTTCTTTCATGTACAAAAATAATTTGGGTAAAATTATTTCATTTACCCAATTTTAAAACAATATCATGTCAAATTGCTCTATACAAGTGTTTAGGGATCCCTATCAATAACGTTAATTACTCGTATGTACCAGAATCATATACCACTCAACAAACCAATCAACACAATACAAAACAATTTTATATTCACCAATAAATACGTGCTCATATTTATTATTACACTCAAACTCATTCTAGAGTACTACCGATTCTATCTCTAATGGGTAATCCCTACCAGTGCCAAGGTTGTCGCTGAACCAAATACTTTGATACCACTTTGTAATGATCTAGTTTTCCTACTTTCGAAAATCGACATCAATACGTCCACCGTATCAAATGTCGCACAGTCGAATGCCGAAAAACCAAACCGTTAGGGTTAAAGAAGATGAAGATAGAAGAAGAAACAGAAACAATTACAGAATCCCACATATCGCAGCGGAACAAATATAATAGATAAATGAATAATTTTTAAAACAGAGCACTATATCTGTTTATACATACATCATTAGAGTTTTCAACAACACAATACATCACTGACAATCGTTATAACTTGACTCACATGAAACTGAACTTGCACCCACCCAAACACAACGGATAATACATAGTAAACTGGCACATCTTGCCATCCATCTTTCCTCCAGATTTCCATAACATCTCTTTCTGACTTCGCTCCAAAATAACTGATAACCTGGCTCTAGGCTGCCCGTGTGAAAATTTTTGGGCACCCAGAGTTTAGAAAGGGAACAATAAACTCTAGGTCAGTCATGAGACTGGTGTGAGATCTTAAAAATAGTTATTTTCATAAAGAAAGGAAAAGAAATTCGCTATGTTTTAGGAAAATGAAACTACCATAAGGCCTCCTGGCACACACACACAATGCAATCGCACATTTGGGGGATATTTCTCTTTATTATAGTCAAACATGCTTGATACACAATTTTTTTTGATATTATTATTATTAGTGCATAGTGTGGAAAATATTTCAAAAGTATAATATAAATCTTAGCCAGCATAGGTACCATTATATTATGCCTACTATAGCTACCATTTAAGAATAGCAGGTTATACAATTGCTATCGTAAAGGGCTCGTATTGGTGATTAGATTTCCAACAAATAGTCAGACTAAGGAACTTCTTAGGCCACATGGATACGCCTATGGAGGGACGCCCCGAGAACCTAACCGGATCTCTTCCAACATAAGGCCGAGTTACCTCTGTAACTAGGTAACTAACAGTCATGAGTATGTGATCCCCCAGTCATTTGCGACCTCTATCCGAGGATCCTTAACCACAAAGCAACAACCACAAAGTATAATAAATTTGCAACAACCACATAGGTTAAATATCCGGGCTCCATACCATGATACAACCCTTTTCCAGAAGGAAATGATATATCCTCAGGGCGCGCTACCCCCAAATAACCTTGCTGCATCCTTCGGGTTGTGAAGTCCGACGAAGTCTCGTCCACAAAGCTATACTTTTCACAAAGCTATGCTTCGATCAACAAGTGATCAGCAACACGTCGTATGCCACATTACCAAATTGGGAATGTATCACTAGTAACCATCAACTACATAACCTCTGAGCTCGTACGTCTCAGAGAAGGAAGTTAAGCTAAGTGAATGAATTCTCAGCCACCAACAGAAATGTATTTGATAGAAACCAGCTTTACATCTCAAAGTGCAACGTCAGATACACATCCATACAAGTCCGTTCGAAGATCGAACGGAACCGAAGGCACTTCAAAAAAGCCCTTGCAATCCGGATATTCACTAATCACGTTCGGAATCCCCATCACAAAGGGTGATAAAATCTCTATACCGGAGCAACCCGATGTAGAGACATTCGACAGGTAATCCTTTCGTTTTCGAAAATACCCGGTCTTCAACACCATCTTCAAATGCAATCCCATTTCGTCATATCATTATTCGGAATGGGTTTTATGACACAAAGTACTCTCCCGGCTAATCTGAATAACGAGCGCTTATTTTTAAAAATAAGTGTTAAATTCAGATTTCAAATAAATCACAACAATTTTCACTTTGATCTTTAAAAGATCTAGTACAAAGATTCGATGTGGTTTTCGAATGTCCATTTGGAATCCGACCCTCGGTCGCATCGAAATTCCAATGCCATTTAAAGGCCAATATTGATAGTCGGTTATTTAACTATCAATCAACATTCACAACAATTACCCGATTCAAATAATTTTCCCCAGTTATCTATTGTCAAAATATCTTTGCAAGATACAATTTTAACACTTTAACCATTTGAAAACAAATTTCAAATCACTTTTCACCTTTCAATCTTTTGAAAACAAATTTCATCACCTTTCAATCTTTTGAAAACATATTTCAAATCACTTTTCACCTTTCAATCATTTGAAAACAAATTTCAAATCACTTCCCTCACATGGAATAAATTTTCAAATATTTATTTAATTCCACTGAAAATTTGCCGAGTTCAAATATTTTAAAAATAATTTAAAATACGTATCCAAAATATACTTGGAAACATTTAAAATAAAAATATTTTAAAACGCTTGCTTAAATATTAGTTATGAAAATATTATACAAATATCTCATATAAACTTAAGTCCAAAATAATTTTAAAATAAAATTATTAGATAGAGTGTAATTATTTAAATAACCATTTTGTAATAAAATATCACTTAAAACTTTAAATAATCACTTCTATAATAAATTAAAATAAATCTTTACTTTAAAGATTTTCAAAATAAACTAAGTAAATAATTTGTCCAAAATATTCTTTCCTTAAAACCATCTTTACAACTTCAATTTATATTTATAAACCATATTGAAAGCATACTCGGCTTTCCACTGAAAGCACACCTTCCGTTCTAAAATGGTTCATTCAAATCAATTTATAAATCTTCCTGGATTTACTTTAAATTTACGTTTCAAATCCGTAAATTCCTTTCCACGATTTTAAAAATAAAACAATATTTATTTTTAAGACAAATTTCCCTTTCTTTTATAAAATTCCCATCGTGAATTTAAATTTTCAAATATCTACTTATATATGATTTTTCAAATTGATTTCAAAAAAAACATTTCCAAACACCAAATCAATTTCCAAATTGATTTCCAATTTTATTTTCCAACACCAAATCAAATTTTCCAAATCGATTTCCCAAAGATTTATTTTCAAACATCAAATAAATTTTCCAAATTGATTTCAAAGATTTATTTCCAATACCAAATCAAATTTCATACTGATTTCTAAACTTATTTCAGACACCGAATCAAATTCCAAATTGATTTCCCAAAATCATTTCGAATACCAAATTAAATTCCAAATTTGATTTCTAAATTTATTTCCTTTTAAAATAAGTTTCTTTATCTCTTTCAAATTATTTAAAATCCGTATTTTAAATAAATTCTTCAAACTTTTAAATAATATTACTCGAAATTCGTTTATTAAACCTTTTTCCCATATCTTGGAATTTATTAAATAGGATTCAAAAATTAAACTTTATCCTTTTAAAATTCCTTGTTCTAAATCTATCCAATTTTCAAAAATAAATTTTGTTATAACTTTAAACTTGAATTTTAGAAATCCAATAGAGATGCTAACCTCCAGCACGAATCCAAACACGACAACCAAATCACGAATCAATGCCTAAATCTCCGAGAAACTCAAACCCTAGCTCACGTCCCCTTATAGTCGAATGCCAAAGTAAATCACCGCACTCCACATACCATACATCAGATTGAAGAGAATGATAAAATAGGATTTTTAAAGAAGGCTTCAGATTTTTATATCAAGTATTTTTTGAGATATGGATTTTTAAAATTTTCATTTGCTTATTTTTTTTCTCTGCTTCGTTGTTTACTACCATGGGTTTAAAAGAAGAGGGAGGGGACATGTGTTGAAAGGTATAGTAGGCATAGGGTGGTTGAGATTAAAGAATTTAGGCTGACGTGAAGGTAGGGTCAAATCGATGTATATATTATTATTATTATTTTAAATTTAAATATCTAGATATTTATTTTGAACTCCTATCAAGGCATGTCGCTAGACGTTCACTATATCATACCCCTATTTCGAACGCAATGGAAAAGGTTTCGAGTCCTAATTCGATCGTATGGGGAAGATAGCTTTTTAGGCTTAATTATTATATTGAATTTTCAATATTTAATTCAACGCGTTTATATCCCGTGCGATCAAACGATAACTCCAAATATTACGAAATCTAAAATTCGATAATAATACACTATTATGGATCTAATGGAACTAGTTTCGTCAAAATCCGAGACTGCTCCCTAGATCGTTATTTTTAACATCTCGATTATAATATAAAATTTTCAATTTCTTTTTATTCACTTTTAAATCCAATTTTAAATATTAACAATCTTTATTGTTGTTTAAATAAAATTTACATCAACTTCTGATATCATTTTCAATCATATTAAAATCATTATTCAATTATTCAAATAATTTTCAATATTAAATTTAAACAATTTAATTATCCTATAAATCAATAGAAATAAATCATTAAGTTCTAAATAAATTTTAGTTACTAACATCATTTTATTTCTATCTAAATAATTCACAATCATTATCCAACTTCAGTTATTGATTATAATTTCATTACAATACTCGTTATCGCCAAATCTTTGAAATTAGTTTACCTCAAAATTTTATTAAAATTCAAATTCAATAACTTACATTCAAAATAATTAAATTTTTATTTTTATCCATTTTTATTTAATAATTTCATTAAATTTAATAATTTAAAATAGCTAAATATATAGGTCATTACATAAAGCATGTGGTACCAGATATGGTTAAAGTTCATTTGTTCCTATATAGTTTTGTGTCAGATTATAAAATATGGGATCATCATAGAGAACTTGTAGCACCTAATCCTACATAGTCAGAGAAGGAGGTAGGTAATGACATTATCATACTGAATCCCATAACGATATGATTGATGGTGCAACACGATCAATGTTTCCTATGGTTGAAGTTGATGATGATGATGTAAATGTTGAAGAAGAATCAAATATTTGAGATGGATGCCGCTAGGAAACTCATTTGAGATGGATGTAAAAGCGGCACACAATTATCAATAAATGCAGAGTTATTGCGATGAAATCAAAACCAACTTCACAGAAGTTGGATTTACACTATTGTACAAGCTGCAAAAAGGTATATGTCACCCGAACATTTAATGTGTGAAAATCATTATAAAGTGAAAAAACTTATATCTGATTTTGGTTTATCGTATCAAAAAATAGACACTTGTGTAAATGGTTGCATGTTGTTTTGGAAAGGAGACATCTATCTTAGAAAGTGTAGAATATGTCATGAGGAAAGATACAAAGCAAGAAAACGAAGGAAAATGAAGTTCCATGCAAGCATATGCGTTACTTACCCATCTGTCCTATACTTCAAAGGTCATATGCATCTTTTTCAAGCATGCATCATATGAGATGACACAGTGTGAGAACATTGGAAGAATGTACTTAGTACACCCAACTGATGGAGAAGCATGAAAGCATTTTGATAAGGCATATTTTGCTTATGTAGTGGATAGTATGTTAGACTTGGTTTACGTACGGATGGATTTTCACAATTCTCTCATTGTGGTTCTAAGTATTCGTCATGACCTATTGTTGTTACATCTTACAATCTACCTTCATGGATATGTATGAAAACTCCATATGTGTTTCTCACAATTGTCAACCCTAGCCTTGATGATCCGACAAAAGAAGTCATTGTTTATTTACAACCATTGGTTGAAGAGTTGAACACTGTGATATAAAGCTGTTGAAACATACGATATTTCAAAAGAAATGAATTTTTGTATATTTGCTTCTTTGTCATGGACTATTAGCGATTTTTCTACATATGCAATGCTTTCAGGTTGGAGTACGGTCGGTTGTCTAACTTTTCCTTATTGCATGAAAGGAGCAAGAGCATTTTCTTTATCACATGGGAAGAAAATTTCATGATTTGATTAACATCAGTGTTTTCTCCGTATTAGGCATCTTTTAAAAGAGATGGAAAAAACTTTACAGCTAATAAACAAGTAAATTTGTATACAATTATATATAACCACTGTATAATTTGCTGACTAAGTATAAATGTACAGCTTATATTATTTCAAAATATAGGGGGAGGTTGAGTTGCAAGAATTTGTTATCTCCTTTGTAGAAAATACCGAATGAGAAAAATCATGAAGAACTATCGTGATTTAGTATCGGGCAAAAAAAAGGGGGAAGAAGTCTGACTGGATGGGCATAAGCGTGTTGGATGCTTGGATTGTTTGGTGGAATAATGCTTATGCGAAAGTAAGTTTACAAATCTCTTATAAATTAGTAAAATTGAAGTTTCACATACAATCTATCACACATTATATAGATCATATATAATATCACTTTAACTTTTTCAATTAAATGGAAAGGCAGAGTCAGAAAGAAACTCTACGAATAGAAATAAGAATCTAGTCACACATCCTGATGGTTTTACGTCATTTCAGCATTACAACGAAGAGCTAGTAAATTTACTAATTTCAATTAAAAACAGTTATCACATTGCATCATTTTGTATATACAATAATAATGCATAATAATTATTTTAAGAATGAGAGCATATGGGCCCCGTCTACTACATGGATGTATTTTCTCGTATTATTCATGCCACCAAGCATCAAAATGAAGATGGCACACGACAGTGGTCGAAAAGCCATGGAAAGCTATCGTTAACAATCGTTGCAAAGCCATTGATGAAGTCGTTGGAAATCTATCAGAAGCACTGTTTGGTTACGGGTTTATTTTCGACGGTTTTTTCTGACGGCTGACATCGGCTTGTGACGGCCGTCGATGGTTTTCAGTCATCGAAAATTACACTCATTCTTGTAGCGATGTATCAATGGTAGTTATAACAGCTCCATGGTGGTTGGGTGTTATTAATAGGGTCTTACATGCACTTGCTAATTAATGATAAATATTTCTATTTCTATTATTAATAAAGAAAATTCAATCCAATAATTTTCGTCTTGTCCTTTTAAAATCACCAAAATGCTCCCTACATTTTTTCATCACGCATGCATGTCTACCTCCCATATTTACGTCGGCTAGGTAAAAGTTGCTATTTTTTCATTCAAATTGTGGTAAGTTCTTCGTACTTAATTTTAAATCACACGAAACTTTGACTAATGAAATTGCGTGTACATTACAAATGGTGTGGAATAGTCAGATATTTTATATTTTGAATGCACGTTGTAGTTCTATATGGCGACCAACAGTGATACTTAGCAAATAACTGGCTGCATTCCCATATCACTGAGCAGAAGTCGCTATTTTTTAATTTAAACCAAGTAAAATTTTCCTATTGGCTTGAAATCAGACGAAACTTTGATCAATGTACTCGCACTTATATTACAAACTATATAAAACACTCGGATACTTAATAATCTATAGCTACGTTGTAGTTTTCCATGGTGATTAACATTGTATTTTGCAAATAACATGCAACATTGTTATATCTAAACTCGAACTGAGCAGAAGTCGTTATTTTTTCATATAAACTGTGGTGACTTATTCATTCTAACTTAAGGTGAAACTTTGACCAATTAACTTGCATCTACATTACAAACTATATAAAACACTAGTATACTTCTTATACTGAATGTATGTTGTAGTTATTCATACTTTAAACAATAATTTTTCAAATTGATCGCATTATGTGATTGATGCACGTGTTACGTATGTTGTTACACTAGTAATAAAAATATTAATGTCTTATATAGTTCTCCTCTCCATCAAAGAAAGATAAGTTCTAGATGAAAATTGTAATGGTGTAGATTATATTCTTGTTTTTAAGTCTATGACAAATGGTCAAAACAAATTTTATGCAAGTGAAAAGGTGTGTGATTTTATATATTCATGTTTAGTATGTATATGAACTATTGTTTAATGTTTCATAATACAAAGATATGAGAAAATTCAATTATGTATTTCTGACAATTTGTAGTATAGCAGTTTGTGATTTAGTTTCCCTGAAATAATGATTTCATTTTGTTGTTTTGTGTTGCTTACAATATCACATAGACAAACATGCCCCTAGGGCCCCATGATTTGCTAGGGCCTTATAATTTTTTGATTCTATATATAAAGAAAAGCTTTCTTCAACTGATGAAATTAAATACAATAGTTTAATGCACATTGTTCATCAACAGCCATAGTTCAATTCTTACCTTGATCATATGTAATTTAGGACTAACATGTTTCTACAATTGATTATAAATGGTAATGACACATTGTTTTATTATGCCAATAATTCATTTTGATTAGTTATATAGTGATAGTAAATCACTTATAATAGTTTTGAGAAGCTATGTATTTGACCTGAAAATATAAGTAAAATTGATATCGCTTTAACGATAAGGTAGCACTTTTTGTAAACACTTGTTAATATCGATATATGTGTGTGTGTATGTGTGTAACTTTATAATTCTATTGTCATCATTTTAATTCATTTATAATAATGTTAGTTTTCAAATTTTGTTTACATTTATATGTAATTTAACTTATAAATGAAAATGTGACTGTGAACCGGCATTTCGATTTTCAATGGTTTAACGAACGGAAATTGTTCAAAGTCATTGCACTGTTATTTGTTCTCTTGTGCACATACATATACATGTACATACATGTCACATGCACACATATACACACGCACATAGGATATATAAACACACAAATACACACACACACACACACACATATTTTACAGAATATCTAAGATATTTTAGAAAACTTCATCCTTAAGCTATGCAAAGTCAATGCACATGCCATGAAGTGAAGTGGAATGATGGAGGCACATAGGGAGGGTAAGTAACGTGTAAGATAATAGGAAAGGAGGGTTGTGGGTAGAAAAGGAAATGCACATCTAGATATTTTTTGCACATTGTTGCTTATAAATTCAAGGCCATAGCTCCCTCATTTCATTCATCCATTCACTTATTCTTCCTCCTTCTTCTTAAAGCTCTAAGAGCTCTTCTTTAATGGCTTCCATGCCTTGAAAATATTTGTAAATCTATGGCAAAATAAAGTAAAATATATATAGACACACACACTCTCCATGCCATTCCACCTCAAAACCAATGCAAATCCACTCTTTTTCCCCCTCTAAACCAATGGCCAGACCATTCACCAACCAAGGCCGAACCCACTTCCATTTGCAAGCTTAGTCCGTAACTATTCTAAAGGTCGAAGGCTCGACTCAGTAGGATCTAGTGTGGTAGTAGTGAAGCTCTAGCGGATTTTCGTAAAGTTAGCTATGAATTCAAGGTGAGAAACTATATTTATGTTATGATATAATGGATGATATATTTGTATGTCTATTCTTGGTTGAGATGATTGCGAACCATGTTTGGATATGATATGCTTGTTTGGATGTGTAGACAATTCGTGTTTAATACACATTGAATATCATAAAGGAAATCACTTTCCTTTAGTAACTGAAATGGTGTATATGAGATTGTTAAACCTCTTTAAAATTGTTTAAAGTGGGTTATAATTTTTTTATAAATACTAAAACCTAATTCGGTGAAGTTGGGACAAGTTATGAATCTTGAGTCAAAAATAGGAGCACGTAACAGTAGTTCGTAATTTCGCACCTTAGAAAGTTAAATCCGTTTATACAATGGATTCGGAGTCAGAATTCTTTGTAATAAGAATTTTTCGAACTTTTGTAACCATAGTTTTCAAAGAAAAGAAAATAATCAAGATTTTGTTTGGTAGATTTTTAGATATGAGCAAAACAAGTTTTCAAAATAGTCGCGGTTTGGCAGTTTAGAAACCAATGAGATAAATTGTTTAAAAGTGATGTTTTTAATTCTTTAAAAATATAAAATAAATTCTATAAAAAACTTAAAATGTTCTAAAATAACTTTTAGTTATAAAAATGGATTCTAATTGATAGAAAGTTGTTTTGACTAAATAAGCTTTGAAAGCATTATTCGCAGCACTTTTCGCACACTTTTTGCAGCACTTTTAATAACTATTGAAATATGGCTTTAAATTTAGGTATTCTTTTCCAAATATTTTATAAATGTTTTCAAATAAATATGGCTTGAAATATGGCTCTAAAAGTGGTTGGGTAGACTCGATTTTTCTGTTCGTTAGATCTGGATGTGAGGTGCTTAAATTATCGAGTTATTCAGGAGAAACTAGTGCCCTGACTCACCTGGCCTCTTTCCTAGGTGAGGGATGGATAAAGCCGAAATGTCAAAAACAAGACAAGTATAAAAAATTTAATTTTTATAATTAACTAATTGCAACTTGAATTGAATAGAGATATAAAAGCATTTTGATAAGACATATTCTGCTTTTGAAGTGGAGAGCAATAATATTAGACTTGGTTTATGTACGGATGGATTTTCATAATTCTCTCAATTTGGTTTTAAATATTCGTCATGACCTACTAACATTACGCCTTATAATTTACCTCCGTGGATGTGTATGAAAACTCCATATATGTTTGTCACTATTTTCATCTCTGGCCCTGGTAATCTGACAAAAGGAATCAATGTTATTTACTATTATTGATTGAAGAGTTGAAAACACTATGGTATGAAGGAGTTGAAAAATAAAACATTCCAAAAAATTTGAATTTTTGTATATTTGCTTCTTGTCATGGACTATTAGTGATTTTCGTACGCATGCAATGCTTTCATGTTGGAGTACGGTCGGTCGTATAACTTGTCCTTACTACATGGAAGAAACGAGCATTTTCTTTATCGCATAGGAAGAAATTTCATGGTTTGATTGTCATTAGTGTTTTCTCCATATTAATCATCTTTGCGAAGAAATAGAAAAAAAATCCAACTAATAAACATGTAAATTTGTATATCATCATATATGACCATTGTATAATTTGCTAACTAAGTATAAATGTATAGCTTATATTTTTTTCAACGCGCAAAGGGAGGTAAAGTTGCAAGTATTTGTCACTCTCCTTTGAAGAAAATAATGAATGAGAAAATGAGGAAGAACTATCACAATACGATATCAGGCATAGAAAAGGGGAAAGAAGTCTGACTAGATGGGCGTAAGCTTGTGGGATGCTTGGGTTGTTTGGTGGAATAGCGATGAAGCAAAGGTAAATTTACAAATCTCTCATTAAGTATTTAAATTGAAGTTTCATATACAATCTATCACACATTATATAGAGCGCATATATAATACCACTTTAACTTTTTCGATTTAAATGTAAAGGCGGAGTCAGATAGAAACTCTGCGAATAGAAATAAGAATCTAGTCACACACCGTGATGGTTTTAAGTCATTTCAGCGTTACCGTAACGAGCTGGTAAATTTACTAATTTCGATTATAAATAGTTATTACATTGTATAATTTTATATATAAAATAATAAAGTATAATAATTATTTTAGGAAAGAGAGTGTATGGGTCCTATCCGCTACATGGATGTATTTGCCCGTACTTATGCCATCGAGCATCAAAATAAAGGCGGCACACTCTCGTACATATGGGCCGACGGTAAATCAACCTAAGCCCGTGTAAGCATATTTTAAGTTATAAGTTATTAATAATCAGTTTAGTTAATTAGTTATAAAGAATTAAAATAATGTAGTGTAAATTTTAGTTTTATTTTTATTTTGTATTGCGGAAAAATTTATGCAACAAAGAGAGCAGCTGCTTTGGGAAACGGAACAGGATCAGTTGACTACCAATGAGGAGGACGCGATTTTGAAGCTGTCATAGAACCAACAATACGGAATAGGCGTTATTGCTTTGGCAACTAAGAGGTACTGAACAGTATGTTTGGATTTAACTGCTTACTAACTACTCGATCGCAGCAAACCTGAAATTGTTTAGATTATTCGTCGGACATTATTTAGCTTATAAAATCATTTTCTTATACAAAAGTTAACCTCACATAAAAATGAAGTCAGATAATGAGATGAATAACTAATTTTATAAAAGAATAACTAATTTTATTAAAAAAACAATTAAGTTTTATACAAATTTGACTTAAGTTGCCTAAATGTTTGTAAAAACTAACAATTTTTTTATAAAATTTAACTAAATTATCTAAGTTTTAACAATTAACTAAGTTAACCAAGTTTTATAAAAATTGAATAATTTCCTAAAAATTAACTAAAATTTGTAAAACTTAAACAAATTTATAAAAATTAACCGATTTATATAAAAATTTAATTATGTTGCCAAGTTCTATAAAAATGAAAAATAAATTATATAAATTAACTATATTTCACAAAAATTTACCAAACCTACAAAAATTAACCTAATTGATAAAACTTAACCAGTTCTTATATAAGTTAAGTAAGTTTTTTAAAAATTAAATAATTTATAACATAATTAAGTTAATAAAATTTATTAATTTCTAAAAATAACTTAGTTTGTAAAAATAACTAAGTTAATAAAATTTAGTTTTTAAAGAAATAACTTAGTTTATAACACTTAGATTACTAGAATGCAATTTCTTATCAATTTGATTTCGCTTCAATATATATACATGTACAAACACTGGATTGAGAAGACAACTCAAATGTTCTTAATTTTATCAAAGTAAGTAAGGTAATAATATCTTTGAATCCTAACTCTATTTCATTTCATACTATTATAACTTAACCTTATATATCACACTATTATAGTAGCTGCTAAGCACACATTATTTGCTAGCCATTAGCCACAAATCTCTTATTAGATCATGTGTTAAAGGCTATGAGCAAGCAGAGCAAGTACCAAAATGCTCAGGACAAGTGGAGTTGTGGGAGATGAGAGCCAGGATTGCAGAGCTAGAGGAGCGAGACCGCCATCTCGTTGTGGAGATAATACAATTTGACGAGCGGTTAGCTACGTATATATAGCAACGTAGGCCGTTTCCTTCATCGAATGGTTCTGGAGGATATGATAAGGCTAGACAGGTAAAGTTTTTAAGTTTATGTTTGGATATTGTGTATATATGCACTTGGAGATAGTAAGGATGATGCATTTTGGTTTGTCTGATACATTTTAGGGAGATGCTAGATGATGTGTTGGTTTGTTTTGACATGGTTTTACATTTTGAGATGTTGGATGTTGATTATGTGTATGTTGGTAGAATGTTTTATTATATGATGGATTATTTGAGTTTTATTTATTTTAAATAGTGATGTTTTTTGAGTATTGATTTTTTATGTGATTTGGGCTTATGTGTATGTGTGAATGAAATCAATCTGTGACACATATTGATTGTATGTGTTGTATAGGAGACGAATAACAGCAAAAATAAAAAACAGTCCAGATTTCCGACATCTATCGACGACTGTCGACGGCGTATTGGTCAATAATATCCAACAGTGATCGATGGCTGATTGGCAAAAAATAATCGACGGCTTGTAATGGTTTTCGACGATTGTAAAGCAACGGTTTATGATAGTTTTCAACGTACCCACAATCAAACCCCGAATTGCCACTTGCACATGACAGTTATCGAGAAGCCGTCAGAAGCTACCATTGGCAGCCGTTACAAAGCCATCGAAGAAGCCGTCGGAAAGCTGTCGGAAGCACTGTTTGGTGATGGGTTTATTTCCGACGGCACCCATCGGCTTTCGATGGTCATTGATGATTTTAAGCCATTGGAAATTACACTCTTTCTTGTAGTGATGTGTCCATGGTAGCTATAACAACTCCATGACGGTTGAAGTGTTATTAATAAGGTCCTTACCTACACTTGTTAATCAATGATCAAATAATTCTATTTATACTATTAATAAAGAAAATTTAATCCAATAATTTTCATCTTGTCCTTTTATAATCCTAAAAATGCTCTCTACATTTTTCCATCACGCATGCATGTCTACCTCCTATATTTACATCGGCTAGGTAAAATTTGCCATTTTTTCGTTCAAATTGTGGTAAGTTCTTTGTGCTTATTCGGAATCATATGAAACTCTGACCACTGAAATCGCATGTACATTACAAACGATGTGGAATACTAAGATATTTTATAGTTTGAATGCACGTTGTAGGTCTATATGGTGATTAACAATGATACTTAGCAAACAACTGGCTACATTCCCATATCACTAGGTAGAAGTCGCTATTTTTTATTTAAACGGTAGGAAATTTTTCCTACCGACTCGAAATCATACGAAAGTTTGATCAATTAACTCACATCTATATTACGAACGATATGAAACACTTAAATACTTAATATTCTAAAGCTACATTGTAGTTCTCCATGGTGATTAACATTGTATTTTGCAAATAACAAGCTATATTATTATGTCTATACTCGAACTGAGAAGAAGTCGTTATTTTTTCATTTAAACAGCAATAGTTTATTCATACTAGTTTGAGGTGAAACTTTGACCAATTAACTTGCATCTACATTACAAAAAATACTTCTTATACTAAACATATGTTGTAATTATTTACATTTTAAACAATAATTTTTCTAATTGATCGCATAATATGATCGGTGCAACTGTTATGCATGTTGTTACACTAGTAAGAAAAATATTAGGGTCTTATATAGTTCTCTTCTCCATCAAAGAAAGGTAAGTTGTAGATAAAAAATTGTAGTAGTGTAAATTATATTCTTTTTTAAGTATATGACAAATTGTCTAAATCAATTTTATGCAAGTGAAAAGGTATGTGATTTTATATATTCATGTTTAGTATGTATATGAACTGTTAGTTTAATGTTTCATACTATAAAGATATGAGAGAATTCAATTATGTATTTCTCAAAATTGGTATTAGAGCGGTTTGTGATTTAGTTTCTCTGAAACAATGATTTCATTTTGTTGTTTTAAGTTGCTTGGTTTTGTAAAGTCTGTGCTAAGTTTACTTTACAGTATCATATACACAAACACGCACCTAGGGCCCCTAGATTTGCTCAGGACTCATAATTTTTTCATTGTACATATAAAGAAAATCTTTTTCAGTTGATGAAATTGAATGCAATACTTTAATGGTAATGATACATTTTTCATCAACAACCATAGTTCAATTCCTAACATGATCATATGTAGTTTATGATTAACATTTTGCTACAATTGATAATAGGCCTATAAAGTTAGTTGTACTGATGTTTTGAATTCAAAGCATATAAACAATTGTACAAATTAAGCACATACCCTTCTTTTCAAATTTATGAGGCGGTGGACCCTTCCTAGACCTAATTTGATCATACACCTCTTCCTAAGTTTCATAACTTTTTCAAAGATTGCTTAGATTTCACGTCATTGTAGTGCAGATATAAAATTTAAACAAAAAATTAAAAAATTATTAAAAATAATTAACTTAGAGTTTGGTGGAATGCATTTTTTGGAGTGGGTCATCGTACATTTTGAAACTTAGGGAATGAGGTTTTAAAAATCGTGACAACATAATTTCTCTTGAAGGGTTATTTTGCGCAAAATGAGATTACTCTGCCCTTGACGATGGAGATAGCTATATTTTGATATGATAGAAATTCCTATGCAATGAAGGCATTTAAACACTTTCTTCGTTATATAAGGGATTAGTCTGCTCGATGTGAGAATATTTTTATGACAAGTAGACATTTTGTGATAATAAAGTTTATGGTATTTGAACTCGACTTATGTGACATGTTGCATATATATGGATTGTAGACTATGATGCAAAGTTATTTGCATGTATAATATTTTAAAATTTAGTGCCCATATGCGATAATAATAGAATAATAAAGTATTAATTTAATATTACATGTAGATGTCGAATACACTTTATGCTTTGCGTGCATATGCGCACACACATACACCGACAAATACATACGTACACACACAAAAAGATCATTCAAAATTTAGAATTTATTTATACAATAATTGTGTGACCCTAAATGGAAGCAATTTTTTGTTAGATATAATAGAAATAAGATGATAAAAAGTAAATGCTAAAGTTTAGACTCATACAGCTATAGCAAAACAATTTCTATTCTGACATTTTAATGTGTTAATCTTGTTATAAAGAAAGTGGTAAATTCATTATATCAAAGATCTATCAGCATACAGGGGCATAAATTAAATTATGATTAACTATAATTTGGATGTAACTATATTTCAGTTAATGTAATAGCCATAACATCCATAAATTAAATGATAGTCATTGTCAACCACTAAGATAAATTATAAAAATTTAGTACTAATATAACGACCTGCAAAATTATCACTTTGACAAATGATACTTAGTTTTGAAATATTCAAATACAAGGTTTTATAACACCCACTGCAAAGATTTAAACCCTAAAATTACGATAAGAAACTAGTTTTAAAATATAATTGTTGAATATAGTTTTATAAATAAAGCACGTGCTTCATGCACATATTTTCATCGATAAATTGGTTTTCAATAAAAAGGATATTTTCTCATAATTTGAGTGCACGAGTCTGGACACATGCACTAGTGTATTTATTTAAACAAGATTATGAAATAAAAAAATTTATTTTAATTTTAAATATATATTTTTAATGACTTCGACAGAGATGTCATCGCTTTTATGTATTTCTCCGAAAATTCAAGCTAAGTATAAATAATTAATTGTTTTATTACGCTAATAATCCATTTTAAACAGTTATAAAGTTATAGTAAATCATTTATAATAGTTTTGAGAAGTTATATATTTGACTTGAAAATATGTGGAAAATTGATATAGCTTTATCGATACAACAGCACTTTTTGTAAACACTTGTTAATATATATATATATATATATATATATATATATATATATATATATATGATTTTATAGTTCAAATGTGATCATTTTAACTCATTTATAATGATGAGAAAAAAGTTTTCAAATTATTTTTACATTTACATTTAAATTAATTTATAAAAGAAAATGTGATCGTGAATCGGTTTTTCGATTCAATGATTTAACGAACGGAAGTTGTTCAAAGTCATTGCAGCGTTGTTTGTTTTCTTGTGTACATACATATACATGCACATACATGCCACATGCACGCATATACATAACCATAGCATATAAATACACACACGGGCGTGCATGCGCACACACACACAAACACACACATATATTTCAAAATATCTAAGATATTTTATAAAATTTCATCCTTAAGCAATGAAAAGTCAATGCACATGCCATGGAGTGAAGTGGAATGTTGCAGGCTTATAGGGAGGGGGAAGTAACATGTAAGATGATGGGAAAGGAGGTTGTCGGTAGAAAAGGAAATGTACATTTATATACTTTCGCACATTTTTGCCTATAAGTACAAGGCCATAGCTCTCTCATTTCATTCATCCATTCACTTCATCTTTATCCTTCTTCTTAAAGCTCTAAGTGGTATTCTTTAATGGCTTCCATGCCTTGAAAAGGTATTTGCAAATTTATGGCAAAATAAAGCAAAATACATACATACACACACACATGTATACACAAACACACACACATGTTTACACACACACACCCCCCATGTCATTCCACCGCGAAACCAAAGCAAATCACTCTTTCTCCCCCTCTAAACCCCCAACAAAACCATTCATCTCCCAAGATCGAGTCCACTTCCATTTGCAATCTTAGGCCGTAGCTATTCCAAAAGTCCAAGGCTCGATTCAATAGGATCTAGTGCGATTATAGTGAAACTATATTAGATTTTCGTAAAGTTAGAAACGAAGTCAAGGTTAGAAACTATATTTATATTATGATATATTGGATAATATATATGTTTGGCTATGCTTGGTTGAGATGATTGTGAACCATGTCTGGATATGATAATATTCTTGTTTGGACGTGTAAACATTCACATCTAAAACACGTCGAATATCACAAAGGAAATCACTTTCCTTTAGTAAATGAAATGCTGTATGAGATTGTTAAACCTCTTTAAAATGGTTTGAAATGGCATATAAATGTTTTGTAAATATTAACCTAATTTGGTGAAGTTTGGACATGTTATGAGTGTTGAGCCAAAAATAGATGCGCTCGCGTAACAGTAGTTCGCGATTTCGCACTACAGAAAGTTAAATCCATTTATACGATGGATTCGGGGTCGGAATTCTCTGTAATAAGAATTTTCCGCACTCTTATAATTATAATTGTCAAAAAAAAGAAAACAATCGAGATTTTGTTTGTCAGATTTTGAAATATGAGAAAAACAAAATTTTAAAATAGTCGTAGTTTAGCAGCTCGAAAACCAATGAGATATATTCTTTAAAAGTGATATTTTAATTCTTTAAAAATATGAAATAAATTCTATAAATAACTAAAATGCTTTAAAAGAGATTTAAGTTATAAAAATGGATTTATAAATGATAGAAAAGTTGTTTTGATTAAATAAGCTTTAGAAGCATTATTAGCGGTACTTTTCGCACACTTTTTGCAGCACTTTTAATAACTTTTGAAATATGGCTTTAACTTAGGTATTATTTACTAAATCTTTTATAAATGTTTTCAAATAAATGATTAAGTATTTAAAAATGATTTGGAAGTTTTATAATTAATCTAAAAGGAGTAAATAAATGATTTAAAGAAATGCTGTTAAAATCAAGTGATTTAATCTTGGCTCTAAAAGTCGATGAGTGGACTAGATTTTTTCTATTCGTGAGATCTAAATGTGAGGTGCTTAAATTAAGGAGATTTTTAGGAGCGACCAGTGTCCTAGCTCACCTGGCCTCTTTCCTAGGCGAGGGATAGATAAAGTCGAAATGTCGAAAGTGAGAAGTATAAAAGATTTAATTTTTATAATTAATTAATTGCAACTTGAATTAAATAGAGATATCTTCTTATACTCGGTATTAAATTCTGAGGAGGGAACCCATACTATTTATGTGAATTTAAAAGGTAATTCACCATTATTCGATGGATAGTAATGGTTGAATATGGAAATTGATGTTGAGTAGAATTAGTATAATTTCTATCGATCGTTTTACTCAAAGAGTTTTGCGATATGATTTATGAAAAATGATTTTAGTTTGGTATTCCTAAAGTTAAAAGAGAGGTTTAATGATCTCGTATATATTGAAAAGAAGTGGTTTTAAAAGATATATATCTCTAAAAATATATTTTTGACAAAAGGATACGAATTAATGGAATATTAATCACCCACTAAACAATTTTTATCGATAATTGGTTTGGAGAAACCAGTATTGGATCTGGGAAATTCCGATTCGAAAACCACTTTGAACAAATTTACAAGTTCAAGAGTGAAGCCATGTTAAAGACGATGAAGTTGAAGGCGGGGATCATTATAACGGAAGGACTACTTGTTGATAATTTCGGGGTAGCTCCCAAGATAAATAAATAGCAGCGGCCCCTTGGTTCTGGGATCTTCATATGAAAGGACTGCTTGCTACTAATCTTAAGAGTAATGCCTAAAAGGATGTGGTAGGAGAGTGCATTCGTATGAAAGGACTGCTTGCTACTAAGATCATAGTTCATTGATCTCTACAAATGTACATATGTTTGGTGGTGTAGGAGTTAATCCCTCTTATGCCTAACATCCTTCTCTGAGACGTACGAGCTTAGAAATAGTGTGTTGTTGGAAATGGAAATGTGGCATTTTAAGTGAAAATGTTCTAAGAAAGGTAAACATCACATCGGGTTTCACACCTGGGAATTGTGAAATAGAGGTTGTTTTGAACCTAAGTGGTTTGCAATCATTAGCTTATGATATCACCTTTCTATATTTATTTATTTTTATCCATTATGACATTGGGTTTAAATTTTATGAAGTATGCTATGAGACATCTCTAAGAAGTCGGGAATTGCCGAGGTGATATCATAGTTGGTGTTATCCATACCATCTGTTGGTCTAGGGTAGGGCAGTCTTAATTCGCAGAGGACCTCCGTTGGTAGCCTTGGTACATTCCTGTAGAAACGTACTATATGGGAGGTATTCCCTTGCCTCACTATTCATTGGAAATCCATCCTCCAATAAATGCCTTCGTACTTAGTTGTAAACCTGTAACCTATTATGCCGTCAAATTTAACCAGTGTAATAATTTCGGCTATTTGATTATGTTAATTTGAATGGTTTTCAATGAATGTCATTAAAAAATATTATTACTGGATTTTATGTAAAAATGATTTGGTTATCATAAGGTAAAAACCCATTTATGTATATCGACGGCGTGGTCTTATGACATAACCTTTATTTTCAAATGTTCGTATTTTAAGTTTCTCACACCAGTCCCATGACTGACCAAGAATTTATTTATTTTCCGTTAAACTCTGGGCGCCCTATTTTTTCGGACAGCCTAGTAGTAAGGTTTAGTTTAGGAACATTTTAAAAGAGCTTGGAGCATGGAGCCAGAAAATTCTTCTAAAGATTATTATCCATTTCCACAACACTTATGTATATTGTATTTCGCATTTGTAAGGAAGAGATTTATAACTATCCATGTTGACGTTAAGTTAAACTCTAATAAATGTATTTTAAAAAATTTACTGTAAATATTATATGTTGAAATAATATATGTTATTCCATTCGTTTAAGATTCTACTCTATGACTTTATTTCATTTTCCCCATAACCATCCACCTTTTCGATCAAATTGAGTTGGACATGTGCGGTTTATTGTCAACTTAAACTGTATGGAACTGTGGGTCGTTACAATTACAATTAACTACATACTATTTTTACTTTTCCCAATAGAGAATTAACAATTGTGTGCAACTTAATTAAATTAAGATGTACTCAGTCTTTAGTGGCAGCGATCTCTTATGCCTACCAGTACAGTGATTAGTAACGGTAAAGTAAGGTTAATGGATCTTAAGTAAAATTTTAGTAACAAACCTATGTTGTGTAGAGACCATGGTCTCCATATGAAGGTCAAGATTGTTACTAATATTTTGGAAGCTATAGCAATAAAATTTATTTTATTGAATATATAATATTTTCCCTATCTATGTTATAAAGATTTGGCTACAGGTGTGAATTCATTATTGTTATTCGAGCAAGTATAGAGGAAACATATGAATGGTGGGAGAGATGATATTATTACATATATATAGTTGCAGTCAATTGTAAAATGTCTAAGATAGGCACAAAGAAGTCGCACATATAGTATAGTTCAATAAATTTTTTATTTGACGTTAGAGATGAAGTGAGTTCATTCTAATGTACTAAAGATGATCTACAAAAGTAAAAGATATAATATATATAGTTGCAATATCTAATTTCACCATATATTGTGTTGACGATGGAAATAAAGTATAGAAGAAATATAAATTATATATTAGCATTACTATCGAGGATTTTGTCATAAAGTTATGGACATTTGATGTTATATAAAATATTATATGTATATGCATGCGAGCATGCGCTCTTGTAGCGACAACACCTTGCGGATGCAAAAGCCTAACAATAATGAAAATAAGGCTGAATTATATTTGTCGAAAATAAGATATATGAGATGAAAAAGTGATAATGTGATGATATTTTGACGCATAAAATGAATATACTCATCAAGCATAAAACAACACAAGACTAAACCTGTTACACCTTTTTCTACTCTTAGCCCTAGTTCCCTTCATTTACAGGCAACGCAAAATAAAAAGAAAAGTAAACATCAATTTGGAAAAAGAAAAAAGAAAAAGAAAATTGTGAACGGTAAAAAATTACACGATGTGTATCTTCGGCAATAAGAGGGAGTCACCTGGGCCGTGAGATGCCTGGAGACTAGTGGTGAGGAAGTGGAGGCGACTGATAGCAATGGCGATGGGAGAGGAAATGCATGACAGTTGACAAGGTGGAGAGCATCAATGCTGCACATGCATTTAGGGTGATCGAAGATGATGGTGGCATTATAGATAGTGACGGCTGGTGTTGTAGGTTTGGGTTGTTGATTGATTTGGGGATCTTGAATGAATGTTGGAAAGAAAAGAAGCATTATTAAGGCGAGTTATGTCTATAACGCGGAACTATCATCTAGATTTCCTTTCCATTGACTTTATTTGTTTGTATTGTGATAAATATTGGTAGATAGGGATTGAATTAGATGAAAATTAAATTGCACATCCTTGATTATTGGTTATTATAGTGTTAGTTCTTGAACACAATAGTGTTATATGTTGTGCACAATAAATATAAGATTGCAATAGATGAACACGACACTTGAAATTGATCGGAAGGGTATGAATAACTTAAAGTTGGAAGCTTTGACTGAAATAAAAAAAATTGAATAAAAATTATGATTTTTGGAATGATTTTTTTATTTAATATATTCGAAATATAAAAGTAGAATAATTTTGAGGTGTGAATAGAAATTGTTTAGAAAGTGATGATTTTAGGATTTGGTTAAATAAGTAAATATTTGAATCCCTTTTTTATTTTTCTATGATTATAAAATATTTGAAATTATTTTATAGAAAGAGAATTCAAAATTTATATTTTAAATGATAAGTTAATATTATTTGGATTAAATAAATTGAATGTTCAAAAATTATTATTTTAAAGTAATAAGAAGTTGAATGCAAATTTATTTATTGTATTTGATTATTTCTAAATAAAGGGAAATAGCTTTAAAAGGTTTTGGTTATATATATATATAAACACACATATGGATTAAATTATTATGGAAAGAAACTATTTTGACTTTGAAATAAATATAAATTGTTACATATCAATATTTTAATGTCAAATACTTAAACGTTATATATAAATATATAATAGACTTTTGGATTGATGAATTACCTTTCAATAATAGTTTAAAAGTGATTCGAAATCTAAGTGAGGATTTAAATATATTGATGCAGGAATTTTATTTTATTCCTTTAGGAAATGTCCTAGTTGGAAATTATGTGGGTGTTGGAATTTTATTTCAAGTCTTTGAGAATTATTTCAAACTAGAAATCCTTATTGGAAAAATAATATTATTTAAATTCGTTGTTTAAAGGAAATCATGAACTATAGAACTTATTAATATTATTTTCAATTATTAGAGAAGAACTTTAAAATGAATAAATTATTTTTAAAATACTTTATGAATTTGGAATTGAGTGACGTTTAACGTATAGATTTCCTTGTGATTGAATAAGAGGTTTGCAAATATTTATTTTCGAAATATAAAAGGATTTTGGGAAATGAACAAGAGTTTTATAACTTAATATTCTTTAAATTTAATAATAATATTTGAAATTATATTCAAGATTTTAGAAAAGTGTATTTTATAGTAAATCCCTTTCGAATCAACAAATTTATGTGTTTTAAATGATATATATTTCTATATAATGAAGAATCGGACTAAATGTAGTTATAGTACTGTTTGGTATAAGATTTTCAGTAATATTTCTTCGATTATTCTTTGGACTTGTTATATAGGATTATATTATGTGAAATTCTAGATTGTGAGGAATTTAAGTAAACTAATTAGTAATACCATTCGGTATGGGACATCCAGTTATATTATTCGGATTACTTTTTTGACTCATAGTACAGAATATTATGCAAGTGTAATTTGCGAGCACTGAGTAAACAAGCGAGTAACGCCAGGTGGTAAGGGATGCCTGTGTTGATATTTGTTCAATTACTTTTTGTAGCAGGTGTCACTCAAACAAGATCGAGTATGCAAGGTATTATATTTATGGTTATGTGTACTTAGAGTGAGCGGCTATGAGCCATAAATGCGTCTATCTATTGTGTGTATACTCCTGTTATATGGAGTGGAGGAAACTATATTTGGTTATTACTATGGGTTTGAAAGTCTAGATGATTATTATGTGATATCGATCTCTTAGATTATTCATGAGATTGTGAGTCTATGAAGTTGTGTAACCCCAGACACCTCGATAATACTATCGAGGATAGTTAGAGGTGCTGAGAGCATGGAATTGGATCTTATACCTATATTTTGTATGGCTATATAAGAGATTATGCTGGCTACTGAGGTTACGCCATATTTATATTTGATGTATGTTTGATTTGAGCGAACGTTATGTGTTTTTATATATATTGAGTAAGACAAATCCCTGGTATGTCTACTATTTGATTATATGAGAGATAACCTTAGGCATTTCTATGAGCATGCCTCATGATGTTTGATGACCTCTCATGCATGGTGATAATTAGATGATGTTTCACCCACCTGACATTTTACACATGAGATGTAGTTTAATATGACTTTTATTTGGGTGATGACACTTATCATGGTTTTATGACAGGTTGCTATATTAAGATGCCCATATGTTATGATATCATTGTTAAACCATGCTATTAGTTATGATATATTGATATCCATATTGTAGACATAATTGAACCACTGTTATGTATATAATACTCAGGTCAGTTAGAAAAATTTCAGTTTCAAGGACATGACAACAAGTTTGAGGATGCTGGGTTTAGATGGATGATAAAATATTATTGTAGACCATTATGTATATGTTACATCTTGTGTGTTTGTGTGTATATTTTTTTGAGGCGGTAGGAATTTTCTCTATTTTGTATCCTAGAAGATTTATGTGTGTGTATTATCGTTGTTTTTATGACTTTATCTTCTTTGTTTTTAATCATATATTATGTACGTTTTATCTTAGAAATACATATATTATTGCTTTGTCCCAATACCGAGTATGTATAATTGGGCGATATGTGATTTTTATTACACGGGCGTTATCCTAAGAGAATATTCATGCGTGACAGCGAAATATTACCTCGTTCTCCATATTATCAAATAATATAACCTAGTAATACTCTTTAGTAGTATTGGTATAGAGGTAGGGTGTACAGTTGGTATCAAAGTAGGTTTATAACAGTACAGAATACAAAAGACACGAGCCTTGACTTAGATGAGACTTAAAGTACCTGTCCCCGTGAGCATGTGGTAAATTATTATTTATACTTAAGTGATAATAGGAATACGATGATAACTAAGTAACCACATGGGGACATATTTATATTTTCATATTATGTAATATATTTCTTCTACCTTTTTTTGTTTGTAAGTCTCTATATGAGATGTAGAGAAATTGATTGAGGTTGAAGAGGTAGGAGTAAATTGGTCAACTAGTAGCGTTGGCATTGATGAAGTGGATTAGACCTCTGTGTGGCTTTGAAGCAAGAATGGAGTTATCATGTTATGGAAGCTTTAGGAGCACTTAATCTGAATCTCGCATATTGGATACCTCACATTAATAAGTACATGATGCAAGCTTGTCTTTACAGTCCAATAGTAGTGGCCAGAGTTGTGCAGCAAAGTCGATTGAATGCTTTTCACTGAAAATATGTGTTTGTTTGATTGATGCGTGTTGGTTGTTCTAATAGTTAAATAAATAAATAAATAAATAAAGGATCGAATCGATTTAGTAATGAAGGGATGTAGAAGGTTAAAGGTATATGAGTTGAGAATGATATTCTCCAATAAGAAATTTCGAGAATGCAATTTTCTTAAAGAAGAAGTCTGTAATAATTTGACTTTCTACACTTTTGTAATAAATTATTTTTAATAAAAAAAATTAAGGTTCAATTTTCGGATAATTTCACTTTTGAAAAACTATATTTTATTGGGATAAAATTATGATAAAAGAGTTGTTACACTAAAATAAATTAGTGAATAAATTCATTTCAAAATAATAATAATAATAATAATATACTGAAGTCGAATAAAATATTTATAATGAATATAAATAATTTTATGCTGAAAATAATTGTTATATAATTGAAAGAGATGAAAGAAATTTTATTTGGCGATAATAAAACTAAACAAATCATTAAAAATAAAAGAATTGTCGAATTTAAATGATTTGTAATCAATCAAAACATATTTGTTTAAATAGTGAATTCAATGTAGTTGAAATTATGTATTTATAAATTGATGATAGATTTATTTTTGTGTAAATAAAAGGGCTAAAATAAGGATTTTGTTTCCATATGGGTATATTTGTAAATAACAATTGTCTAGAACATCTTTTATTATCCCAACTATCCTAGATCATTCTTTCTAGCCCAAAACAACAAAATACCAAACTGGTTGCCCTTTTTTCCTCTTAATCTTAGTTTCCTTCATTAACAGGCAACGCAAAAAAAATTGCGATTTGGAAAAAAGAAAAGAAAAGTTAAACCGTGAATTGGAAAAAAATTACACGACATGAATGTTCTATGATAGGAGGAAGTCGACTAGTCTATGCGACACCTAGAGACTGCTGCCAAAGAAATGGAGGCGTGCGAAAACAATGGCGAGGGAAGAGGAAGAGCATGACAATTAATGATGTGGAGTGTAATGACCCTAATTTTTAGTAACATTATTTAAAGCATTTAATTAGGTAAATTAAATGAAATAATGAAATTGGTTAAGGGAGTGAGATTTGTGATAATAAGGGTAGCTGTGCCTATTTATACAAATGAACCAAAGGAATAAAAATGAATTAAATTAGGGAAAGTAGACAAGGGAAAAATAGGAAGAAGTAATACCCTTATCCTTTATACCATTAGTTCCACAGGTTCATTTCAACATTCATAAAACTAAAATCAACTTAGAGGTCTTCCACCATTAAAGAACAAAAAAGGGGAAGATAAGCTAAATCAAGAGGAAAAAGCTAATCAGCTTAAATCCAGGATCAAATCTCAACTCCTTAACATTAAAGAAAAGGTGAATAATGGGTTACATCTCTTTTTTTTTGGTTACTACAATGAGTACCGAAATTTATTTGCAAATGTTTTTCTATGTTTTGATTGAATAAAATGGATATATACTTGTTGATGATTTAAGCTATTTTATATGAACTTTATGATAAGTTTTTACTTAGAAAACCTACTAGATGACATCTAAATAGCTTACAAATTTAATCTAAGGTCATGAATATTATTTTGGAGTTGAGTTTTAAGTTTCATAATTTTCTGAATTATTGTTGATTTATTATAAATTTTCCACTGAAGAAAATGTTATTTTGGGTTTAAAATTATTTATGGCTAATATATGATGGATATGAGTTCGAAATTTAAATATGTTAGCAAACATATTAAAAGTGGTTTATTGGAAATTTTGGAGAATTTTCCTTTGCGTTTTGTTAAGTATATAAAATTATTTAAGGTATAGGACTTAAATTTTTATATGTTTAAAATAGGAGAAGGGGTATTTAGTAAATGTTTTAAATAAATAAATTCCAAATCCGGCAGCACTTTTAGAAAAGACATGGAAAAGAAATTGGCAACCAATTATATTTTGACAAATAGACAAGTTAGTTGGAAAAAAATTACTTTAAAATGAAAGAAACCACTTTTGAAAGTATATGTTGTTTCGCTTCACTTGGCAGCTACCTTTTGACCATGTTCCTCCACCTCCATCTAGTTTGAAACTAATACACCTGGTATCAAAGGCTTGGTACGCAGTGGATTGGAAATAGGCGGAAGGCATAGGGTTAAAATAGGGGTTCCAAAGGGGTCAAAACAATGTTTTGTCTTTGGAAAGAAAATGGGCTTGCTTGCTTTCAAATTAGATAGCTTTCGACTAGGTTTATTGGTTTAAATGAGTGCTTTCGACCATGGTTATTGCCTTTTTTTTAAATGGCTTTCAGTAGTGTCGAAACCAATGTTGCCGCTATTCATCCTTTTTATTCAGTTGAGGCCATTGCCTTTAAACATGGTTTCAGAAGAATGCTTTCGACTTTATTAATGAAGCCACTTCTCCAATACTTTCGAAAGGGATGGTGTCGAAACCATCCACTTTCTTTACTTAGGAAAAATGTTTTCAAAATAGAGCTTTCGACTTGGTTGTTTTAAGACCCTTGGTTTTGCTGAAAGATAAACCCACGGGTTTAGACTTAAATGGTTTTTGTGGTTTTGAAACTATGTACCACAATCTTTTAATTTAACCCAATGCTTTCGAAAGGCTTGTTTTAAGTAGTATACTTTAATGCTTTCGGAAGGTAATAATATAGGTTTCAAAGGGGAGGTTCCCCAGTATTTTCGAAAGAACTTTTTTGTAAATAGTCTCGAAAGGTATGTTTTGGCCTTTAGACATAAGGTTATAAGTAAAGTAGTTTGCTTTATCGAAAGGGGTACTTTCAATAATTTCAAAAATGGCACTTTCAATGGTTACGAAAGGGGTATTTTCAAAGGTTTCGAATGGGTTGGTTAAAGCTTTTAAACAAAGGTTTCGAATGGATTACCTCGGCGATATAGCCTAGTGTTTTTAAGTTAAAAGGGGGTTTTAACCTATTTTGATGGGACAGGAAATCCTTAATATAGTTCATCAACATTATTTTGGTAAAGTATATATATAAAATGGCAATTAGCTTTGAGTAAAGCAAAGAGTATATTATTGTTATATATGTATGATTTAAAGGTTTAAATCATTTTTAAAAGGTTTTAAAGGAAAATTTGAAGGGTAGTTAACCCTAAGAAAAATGACTCAGATATTAAAAGACCAGACAGGACTAGCGTAGGGTTGAACCATATACATTAGATATTACCCCTAGTTAATTTTAGTTCAAAATTCAAGATTGTAGGGCTTATTCATAGGTAGACTTAAATGATGGTTACACACAGAAAGGAATATATGCACAGAAAAGAAGACAGGTTATTGGTGAGCCCATAAAACCATTAGGATCAGGAGACCTTGGAGAAGTAAGTTTGGGATAGACTAATCTAACGGTTGTTAGATCATATGTATTATTTTGTCTAGTAGGTCCGAGTCAGCCAAAGGTTAGCAGTTAGCCAAACAATACTACATTTGTTTTGGACAGCTGGTCCAGTAAATACCTGTTTTTAGCATATATGATATTTTTATTGATATAATCAGTTTGATTAACCAGTTTGGTTGAAGGATTATGATTTACAAAAAGATATGTTTTAAAGTGGCACTAGTGAGGGGAAACCCGTTCCGCTAAGCAGTGTGGTCTCACTTAATATCAAACAACCGAGATGCATAATACTATTCACACTAGGCTTTATGTTTGACTCGAAGTTTATTTTTCCCCCTTAAACTCACGGGTGCTTAAAAATTGATTTAAGTAGACTGGGGGTTGAAGGTTTTAAGGTTTTAATAGGTGGACGAATAAAGCTTCCAAAGACATGCAGGAGGCGATCCTGGTTATATAATGATAGTTTGTTTGAAAATTCCACTGTGTTGTATCAAGACAGTAAGTCTAGTATTTCTCTGATCATCCAAGGGGGCATCTTCATATGTCAATCTTGGCATATTTGTAATAATTATATATGATCAATGCTTGGGAAACGTTATGCGATTATGTAACTTGGATATGAAATAGTTTTTTGAAATGTAATGAGAAAAGCTATTTTTGAAATTTGTGATTTCATTTCATATTCAAGAGGTTCTGATATTATGAATGCCATTAACGTTAGCGTATTTAATCATCGGAGTTAATACTATATGGATGACTGCAGTATCTATAGTGCATAGCTTTGGGCCCCCAAATAAGGGATGTTACGACTTGGTATCAAAGCACCGGTTTATGAAAGAATATAAATTTAAATGATTTTTGAAAACATAATCCTTAGGAATGAGAGATAAGATCGAGGTATGGGATAACGCTATAGTAACCTACTTGTATTTTCTATATATAAGTATATGTTATATCTCTATTCTCCTATCTCTCTTAGGCTATTCCTATGTATCTCACGAGGCTTGAATACAGATATGGATGCTAGAAGTTGAAGAGTTAGCCTTGGAGGGGGAAGCATCACAACAAAGGGATATGTCAGACCAAATACCAGGAGAAACCCAGGTCAGGAACAAGCTGGAAATGTGGGTGTTGGAGTCCCGCAAGTTAACATAGGAGCTATGTACCAATTCTTTGCCAACATTATGCATGCGGGTGTTGCTGCTGGAGTGGTTGGAGGAAATACTGGAGTAGGGACTAGAAATTTCCAGTGGTGACTAACTATGCTATTCTAAGTAGAGATTACACTCGATTAGGAGGGAAGCCATTTATTGGCACCGAAGACGCTATTGAAGTAGAGATCTGGTTACTACATTATGAGAGGATCTTTGAAGATTTTGGGCTCAATGATGAGCAAAAGAGAAGGCTTGCTTCTAAACATTTGCAAGGAGCAGCGATGTACTTGTAGAATAGCATTACAGTTGGAGGGAATGAAGAAGCTATGACATGGGATGAATTCAGAAGTAGATTTGAGGAGAGGTTCATATCTGAGATTCTAAGTCTACCTTGCTTGGGAAGTTTGCTCGGCAGGGAGAAATGACCATTCTTGAGTATGCTAGGAGGTTTGAGAAGCTATTAAGAAGGGGAAGGCAAAAGTGGTCTGTTACAAGTGTGACAAGAAGGGACACTACGCCCATGAGTGCTGGACAGGCAAAGGAAAGAAATCCACTTAGAAGAAAGAGGTGATGTGTTCCAACTGCGATCAAATTGGTCATTACAAGAACCAATGCAAGGAGCCTGCTAAAGTTGGAAGGGGAAGATTATTTTCATCGGAGCCAGCTACCTCGAGGCCAACGGAAGAGGACAAGTGGAAAGCATTGTTAGGAGGTACACTTTAGATTCATGGTATGTCATTAGCGTTCTGTTTGATACTGGTGCATCACATTTTTCTATATCTCGTTGTTTGGTAGATAAGTTTAACCTAGAATCCTCATACTTAGTTACTTCCTTAAAGGTTGCAAATCCGATAGGAGGGTATCCAACACTTGGGATGAAGTGTGACCACCTAGAGTTTGATTTGTTAGGTCATACCTTTGTTTGCAGTTTGCACGTATTCGATTTCATAGGATTCAGAATTATTTTGGGTATGGATTGGTTAAATAAATACGATACTATGATATTTTTCCACGATATAAAAATATCACTTACATACCCTAACTGTAGTGATCGGATGGTATGCTCCATAGAAAACCCTAGTTGTGAGGTTAATGGTTTGTTGGGTGTTGTGGTGGTAGAAGATAGGTTAAGCTAAGTTTTCATTGTTATCGAATTCACAGATGTTTTTGAGCCTGTAGTAGGACTACCACTGAAACGTGCCACTGAGTTTCGGATAGATTTAATACCTGAAGCAGAACCGATGAGTAGATCGTCAAGCAGAATGACACCTATCGAGATGAGGGAGCTAAAGGTGTAGTTGTTGATTTGGAAGGCAAGAATTTTATTTGACCAAGCAGTTCACCTTGGGGTGCAGCCATAGTGTTTGTGAAGAAACCAGACGGATTGTTAAGGTTTTGTATCAATTATCGTAAGTTGAATGAGAGGACAACAAAGAATTGATATCCATTGCCTAGAATTGACGAATTGTTCGATCAACCGAGGGGAGCCAAAGTATTTTCTCTATCGGATTTGGCGATAGGATTCCATCATCTTAGGGTAGCTGAAGAGAGTATTCCTTTGATGACGTTTAGGACTAGATATAGACCGTTTGACTAGTTGTGATGCCATTCGGTCTAACTAATGCCCCGAAATTCTTTGTGGATCTGATGAACCAAATTTTCAGAGAATATTTGGATAAATTCGTATTGGTTTTCATAGATGATATTTTGATATACTCTAGGGATGAAAGGGAGCATGAAGTTCATCTTGGAGTGGTGCTAGAAACTTTGAGAGAACATCAACCGAAGGTGAAGTTTTCGAAGCGCCATTTCTGGAAGAAGGAAGTGAAGTTTCTTAGTCATGTAGTTTTAGAGAAAGAGTTGTCGGTGAATCCAGCTAAGATCGAGGTAGTGAATAGTTGGAAAAAACCCGAAATGGTGACCAAGTTAAGAATTTTTCTAGGATTAGTAGGTTACTATAGAAGATTTATTAAAGATTTTTCATGGATGGTGGCACCAATGAATAAGCTAATTCGGAAGGATGTGAAGTTTTTCTGGACAGATGAGTGTGAGGATGCATTCCAGAAGCGAAAGCACTTGTTGACATTGCAACTGTGTTAGTCGTTCCAGAAGAAAATTAGGATTTAGTAGCATACACAGATGCATGTAGGGTAGGATTAGGAGCTGTGTTGATGTAAAGAGGTAAAGTGATTGCATATGCTTCTCGACAGCTTAGACCTCATGAGGTTAGACATCTAACTCATGAATTGGAATTAGCTATGGTGATTTTTGTATTGAAGGTATGGAGACATTACCTTTTGGGAGAAAGATTCGAGTTATTTACGTGTCATAAGTCGCTGAAGTATTTATTCTCTCAGAAAGAGTTGAATATGAGACAGCAGAGGTGGTTAGAGTTTTTAGCTACCTATGACTTTGATATTGAGTACACAATGGGAAAAGGCAACAAAGTTGTAGATGCACTTAGCAGGAAGCATCAGAATGCAATGTTGGCAATGATAGCTAAGTGGAAGGATTTGGAAGCATTGACTACATGTAGAGTACAATGGAGATCTAAGAGTAGTCAAGTACAAAAATTGCTACGTTGTCATGTTTAGAAGTTCAACCAATTATGACCGAAAAGATTGCTTCTAAGCAAGGAGAAGATCTAGTATTGGCTGAATGGATCAAGAAGTTAAGAGATGGAACACAGAGCGATGATATGAAGGATTTTTGTCTTGATCAGAATGGGTGAATTGGAAAGAAAGAAAGGTTGTGTGTTCCGTATGTGGGAAGCATTAGGAAAGATGTTGTTGAAGAATGCCATCATTCTAAGTTCACTATTCATCGGGAGGAACTAAGATGTATCGGGGCATGAAGAGAAGTTTCTTCTAGGAGGGTATGAAGAGAGATGTAGGCTTATAGCTAAAACAATGTTTGAACTGTCAGTAGGTGAAGGCCGAATTTCAAAAATCAAGTAGGTTACTTTAGCATTTAGATGTTCCAGTTTGGAAATGGGATTCCATTTCAATGGATTTTATAGATGGGTTGCCGAGATCTAATAAAAAATGAAAGCATATGGGTCATAGTGGACAGATTGACCAAGAGTGTCCATTTCATTCCAGTAAAGTCAAAGTCAAACCAAGACGACACCCGTTTTGGCTAAGTTATTTTTGAGGGATATAGTTGACTTCATGGAATTCCTAGTAGTATAGTAAGCGATAGAGATTCTTTATTCACTATTGAGTTCTGGAGAAGTCTACAAGAGATTTTAGGAACCAAGCTCAAGATGAGTGCCGCATACTATCCACAAACAGATGGGCAAACATAAGGAGTTAACAAAGTCTTAGAAGACTTGCTATGGGCTTGTGTATTAGATTTTGGGGGATCATGGGAAGACCATCTACACTTAGTCGAGTTTTCGTATACCAACAATTATCAAACCAGTATAGGGATGACACCATTTAAAGCTTTGTATGGAAGGCCATGCAAATCTCTCGTTTGTTGGTTAGAGATCGGAGATAGGTTGGTTCTTGGTCTGGATTTGGTTAAGGAATTTGCAGAGAAGATTGAGTTAGTTTGATCTAGAATGAAGAAAGCTCAATCTAAGCAGAAAAGTTATGCCGATAAGAGATGGAAAGACTTGGAGTTCTCAGTTAGAGATCATGTTTTTGTCAAAGTGTCACCGTAATGGGTGTTATCAGGTTTGGGAAATCAGGGAAGTTAGCATCAAGATTAGTTGACCATTTTCTATTATAGAGAGGATCGGAAAACTCGCATATAGAGTAGAGTTACCGAATATTTTGGCAAGAGTCCACAATGTTTTTCATGTTTCTTATCTAAGGAAGTATATTCGTGACCCAAAGACTACTATTACACCGACAGTGTTAGATGACATGGTAGTGGAGTCGGATATGACTATAGTTAGAAAGCCTATTCCTATAGTCGCGAGAGATGAGAAGAGCCTAAGGAGCAAGACAGACAGATTAGTCAGAGTCCATTGGAGTGACGACAAGAGAGACTGTACTTGGGAAGCTAGGAGCAGGATTTGAGATACTTATCCTGACTTGTTTCATGGTATGTTTTAGCTTTTTGATTGATTTGATGAGTGTCTTATCGTAATTTCGAAGACGAAATTATTTAAGGAGGGGGGCTTGTTACGACCCTAATTTTTAGTAAAATTATTTAGAACATTTAAATAAGTAAATTAAATGAAATAATGAAATTGGTTAAGGGAGCGAGATTTGTGATAATAAGTGTAACCGTGTATATTTATACAAATGAACTAAAGGAACTAAAATGAATTAAATTAAGGTAAGTAGACAAAAGGCAAAATAGGAAGAAGCAATACCCTTATACCCTAAAGCTTCATACTATTAATTCCACGCGTTCAATTCAACATTTACAAACTAAAACTAACTTAGAGGCCGACCACCTTAAAGAAGAAACGAGGGGAAGATAAGCTAAATCAAGAGCAAGAAGCTAATCAACTTAAATCCAGGATTAAATCTCAACTCCTTAACATCAAATCAAAGGTGAATCATAGGTTAAATTTGTTGTTCTTTTTTTTTCGGTTACTATAATGAGTTTTGAAATTTATTTGCAAATGTTTTGCCATGTTTTGATTGATTAAAATGGATATATACTTGTTGATGATCTAGGCTATTTTATATGAATTTTATGATATGTTTTGACTTAGAAAACCTTTTAGATGACATCCAAATAGCTTATGAATTTTGTGTGAGGTCGAAAATATTATTTTGGAGACGAGTTTCAAGTTTCATAATATTCTGAATTATTGTGGATTTATTATGAATGTTCTAGTGAAGAAAATGTTATTTTAGGTTTAAAATTATTTATGGCTAATATATGATGGTTATGAGTCCGAAATTTAAATATGTTAGAAAACATATTAAAATTAATTTATTGAAATTTTTGGAGAATTTTCCTAAGTGTTTTGTTAAGCAAATAAAACTATCTAAGTATGGGACTTAAATGTTTTATATGTTTATTGTAAGAGAAGGGGCAATTTGTAAACGTTTTAAATAAACAAACTCTTAATTCGGCAGCACTTTAAGAGAAAAGATTTGGAAAAGAAATTGGCAACCAATTATATTTTGACAAATAAGCAAGTTAGTTGGAAAGAAATTGCTTTAAAATGAAAGAAAGCGGTTTTGTAAGTATATGATGTTTCACTTCACTTGGCAGCTACCTTTCGGCCATGTTCCTCTACCTCCATCTAGTTCGAAACCAATACACCCGGTATCAAAGGCTTGGTAAGTAGTGGACTGGAAATAGGCGGAAGGCAAAGGGTTGAAATAGGGGTTCCGAAGGGGTCAAAACAATGTTTTGGCTTTGGAAAGAAAATGCGCTTGCTTTCTTTCGAATGAGAACGCTTTCGACTTGGTTAACTTGTTCAAATGAGTGCTTTCAACCAAGGTTGCTGCCTTTGTTTTTAAAATGGCTTTAAAGTGTCGAAATCAATGTTGCCGCTATTCAACCTTTCGAATCAGTTAGGGCCATTGCCTTTAAACATGGTTTCGGAAGGATGGTTTCGGCCTTACTAAAGAAGCCACTTCTCTAACACTTTCGAAAGGGATGGTGTTGAAACCATCTACTCTCTTTACTTAGGAAAATTATATTCAAAAGAGAGCTTTCGACTTGGTTGTTTTAAGACCCTTAGTTCTATTGAAAAATAAACTCACATTTTTCGACTTAAATGATTTTAATGGTTTCAAAACTATATGCCACAAGCTTTTACTTGAACCCAATGCTTTCTAAGGTTTGTTTTAAGTAGTATATTTTAATGCTTTCAAAAGGTAAATAATATAGGTTTCAAAGGGGAGGTTCACCGGCATTTTCGAAAGGACTTTTGTTTAAATGGTTTCGAATGGTATGTTTTAGCCTTTCGGCACAAGGTTATAAAGTAAAGTAGTTAACTTATATCGGAAGGGGTACTCTCAATGATTTTGAAAGGGGTTCTTTGAATGGTTACCAAAGGGGTACTTTGAATGCTTCCGAAAGGGTTGGTTAAAGATTTCAAAACAAAGATTGCGAATGGATTACCATGGCAATATAGCCTAAGTGTTTTTAAGTTAAAAGGGGGATTTAAATTATTTTGGAGGGATAGGAAATCGTTAATTTATGTCTTCAACATTATTTTGGGTAAAGTATATATAACATGGTAATTAGCTTTGAGTAAAGCAAATATTATATTTTCCTTATATATGTATGATTTAAAGGTTTAAATTATTTTGTAAAGGTTTTCAAGGAAAATTTAAAAGGTAGATAACCCTAAGAAAAATGATTCGTATATAAGAAGACTGGATAGGAATGGTGTAGGGTCACACCCTATACATTAGATATTGCCCTTAGCTAATTTTTTCCCAAAATTCTAGTGTGCAGGGCTTAGTTACAGGTAGACTTAAATGATGGTTACACACAAGAAGGGATATATGTATAGAAAAGAAGAAAGGTTATTAGTGAGCCCACAAAACCATTAGGATCAGGAGACCCTTAGAGAAGTAAGTTAGGGAAAGACCATCCAAAAGACTTATCTAATAGTTGTTAGATCATATTTATTATTTCGTCTAGTATGCCCAAGTCAGCAAAAGGTTGGTGGTCAGCCAAACAAAACTACATTTTTTTTAGGCAGATGGTCTAGTAAATACCTGTTTTTAGCATATATGATATTGTTGTTATTGATATAATCTATTCGATTAACCAGTTTGGTTGCAGGATTATGATTTGCAAGAAGATATGTTTTAAAGAGATATTGGTAAGGGGAAACCCGTTCCTCCAAGCGGTGTTGTCTCACTTAATATCAAATAACCTAGATGTATAATATTATTCACACCAGGCTTTATGTCTGACTCGTAGTTTATGTTTTTTTCCATTAAACTCTCGGGTGCTCAAAAATTTATTTAAGTAGACTGAAGGGTTAAGGTTTTAAGATTTTAATTGGTGGATGAATAATGCTTCTGAAGACATGCAGGAGGCAATCCTAGTTATACAAAGACAGCTTGTTAAAAAATTCCGATGTGTTGTATTAAGACAATTAGTCTAGTATTTCTCTAACCATCCAAGGGGACATCTTCATATGTTGCTCTTGGCATATTTGTAATAATTATATTTAATCAATGCCAGGGAAACATTATGGGATTATGTAACTTGGATATGAAATTGTGTTTTGAAATGTAACGTGAAAAGCTATTTTTGAAACTTGTGATTTCATTTCATATTCAAGTGGTTTTGATATTGCGAACACCATTAACATTACCGTATTTGGTTACATGAATATGATGGGATTAGATTGGGGATAGGGTATTATTGTAAATCATTTTGTATATGTTATATATTATAAGTTTGTGCATAAAATTTTTGACATAGTGGGAATTTGTTCTATTTTGTATCCCATGGTATTCGCACGTGTGTGTGTGTGACTATATGCATATATTATGTGAAGACCCAGAATTTTGGCAATAGCAATTTGATAATCTTCATTAATAATTATTTTAAATTGGCAAGTTTATTCTTTTCAAAGATAATAAATATTTAATTTGGCAAAATTAATCTTATCAAAAGCTAATAATATTTAATTGGTAAAATTTATCATTTTCAAACCTAATAAAAATATATTCTATTTTCAATGTATATATATGTATATATTGTGAATAGAAAGATTTGGTTTGAATTTAATAAAAAAAAGTGTGTTTTTCAAATTATAATATTATGTATATATATTGTGATTTGGAAATTATGTTTTAAATTCAATAGAATACTTTTCAAAGGCTGTTTAAAGTTAAACTTGATATTTCTTAACAACAAAAATTAATATTTATAAATATTTATTTATTAAATTATTTTAGCTTAAGTTTAAATAAGATTTAATAAAAGGTTTATTCTACTTTCTTTTTATATTATACATGATTTTAATAACATCAAGACTAGATAGAGTTCTTGGAAACTCAGTGCTGTTTAAAAAAATTCCAAAACTCAAAGTAACGGTTCTACCTTGCTCGACAAGTGACCACTGTCCCCTTTTGTTACAATTCAATGATGACGACACTATGCAAAAGGGAAAACCATTCCGATATGCTAATCACTGGCCTCTGATAGATGGATTTGATGAAGTTGTGAATTTCAATACAGTTAAGATGCCTCCAGGTAACCACATGTATCGTTTTGTGATGCTCATTAAAATTATGAAAAATAGACTCAAAGAATGGAATAAGTGCAGACACAAGAATAATGATAAAATTGTTGTTATTCAACATCATTTAGAAGAAACTCAAATTAAACTTGATGAAGACCCTCTTAATGAAGGCTTGAATGCAGAATTTTATAAGTTACAAAGAAGTCTCAAAGAGGAAATTCACAAGAAAGCTGTTGAGTTGAAACAAAAAGCAAAAGAAAGGTGGTTGAAACAGGGAGATGAATGTAAAATATTCTTCTACGCTAAAATGTCCATACGACAACATCATAACAACCTGCTGAACTGCATAGATGAACAAGGAGATACATCAAGAATTATAAAGAACATGGAGGAACAGGCTATTACCTACTTTACAAACTTATATAATGGAGAAAATGATGATCAATTACCTCAGGTCATTTGCAGAAGGAGAATCTCGGCTGAAGGAAGTAATATGTTGACAACTCCTATTATGGAGGGGGAATTGAAGGATGCTGTCACCTCCATCTGCAGTGAGTCCTCCCCCGGACCTGATGGAATGGGGGCATCCTTCTTCAAAATGCACTGGATAAACCTGAAAGATATTATGTTAACAGCTTATAATGAAGCTTTAAATTCAGGGGAATTCATTCAAGAAATCAACCATACATTCATATCTCTTATTCCTAAAGTCCAAAAACAAGAGAGAATTGAAGATTATAGGCCGATAGCTTGTTGCAATGTCACATACAAAATCCTCGGTAAAATTATTTGCAAAAAGTTGAATAAAGTCTTACCAGACTTTATATCTCAATGCCAAAGTGCATTCATCAAAGGTAGACTCATTTCTGAAAATTCTCTAATGGCTCATGAATTGATAAGGAACTTCAATAAAAAGGGAGCAGAAAAATTATGCATAAAAGTGGACTTGCAAAAGGCCTATGATAAAGTCCAAAGAAATTTCATCACTCATATGCTAGAATCAATGGGGGTTCCAATGAAGCTAATAAAACTGATAAGATTCTGCCTAGACACTCCAACTTTCTCCATTTTGAACAATGCTAGCCCTACAGGATTTATTCAAAGCAATCGAGGGATAAGGCAGGCTGACCCTCTATCCCTCTACCTTTTTGCAGTAGCTATGGAATGGTTTACATTACAAATGGAACTGGCTTATAATCAAGGGTTTATTCAACCAATATATAATAACCTTCCATGTGTTACTCATTTACTATATGCAGATGACCTCCTGGTGATGATTAAAGGTAATTTAAAAGCAATAGACAAGATTAAAGCAATATCTGGAGAACTGGAAAGGTATGCAGGCCTCAAATTGAATGAAATGAAAACCAAATGCTACTTCAACAAATACTGTCTTAACAAACAGTCCATGATTGACAAACTTGGCTTCACTGAAGGACATCTCCCAGTCAAGTACTTGGGAGTACCTTTGTCAAACAACAATATTACAGATGCAGAATGTGGTAAGCTTATTAACGAGATCAGGGAAAAACTACAGGGTTGGAGGTCAAAAATTTTATCTTTTGCTGGTAGAGTGGAGCTAGTACACAAAGTTATAACTTCCAAAGTTAGATTTTGGCTCCAGTCTTTTCAAATTCCTGATTGCTCTATTGCTAAAATCAACTCAGTATGTGCTGATTTTATTTGGAGGGGAGGGATGCACAAGGTTAAATACTCAGACTTATGTAGGAAAAAGAAAGAGGGTGGAGTGAGATTGAAAAATCTTTATGAACTTAAAAAAGTGTACTGCCTCAAATTAGCATGGAATGTATTAACTTCAAGCAAACTATGGGCTTCCTGGATGAGATCTAGGTATCTAAAAATAACTTCTGGACTACTAGAATTGATAATAATGCTTCAGTCACTTGGAAAAACATTCTTAAAATCAGAGAGGATTTTCAAAAGTATTTAGACAGAAAGATTGCCAATGGAAGGAAAACTGATATCTGGAGAGATCCATGGCTTAACTCTAAAAGTATGATAGACAGGCTTGGTTGGGACGCATTCTCAGCATATGGAACACCAAACTAGAAAGTAGCAGATATTATAGATAATAGAGAATGGTAATGTAACAATAACTTACTAACTCTCAATTATCAGGAGGAAATTCGACAGAAATATATCTACAGAGAAGAAAATGAAGATAAATGGATATGGAAGGTGAGTGCTAATGACCATTTCAAATTCAAAGACATTTGGGAAGTATCAAGAAATAATAGTGCTGAGGTTAAATGGTCTGATATAGTATGGAGCAAATCTAACCCCCCAAAAATGGCGCACACACTATACAAGGCGATTCTGGGTAAATTACCCACAAAAGACAGACTAAAAAAATGGAAAATTTTGGAAGACACAACATGTCTCTTTTGTTGCAGGGAAGAAGAAACTCATGACCACTTATTTTTTGACTGTGAATACTCGAAAAGAATTTGGATCAACCAAAAGAGCAGACTTCAGCTTAACAATTGTACTACTAGATTAAAAGAGGAGATAGATTACCTGCACGATGGAAGAAACTTCTCTAAGTTGATGAAGGAGCTCGGAAAAATTGGCCTCACAACCTGCTTGTGGTTCATCTGGAAGGAACGGAACTGTAGGACTTTTGAAGACAAAAAGCTAGACACGTTAGCTCTCACAAATCGAATTAACAGAGAAATTGCTATTATTATCGAAAGAATTCCTAAGAAAATACTCACCACTGCATCGACACAAGAAGAATCACTACTGGCGAAGTTGAGGAAGATGGAACTGAGCGGACAAAATCGACCAAGGAGCTGGCAGCCGCCATAGATATAACCTATTATGGAAAGGAAGTTGAAGATGATAGTTTGACTGAATTGTCGGTCCATTGTTTTATTATCTCTGATGTATTGTGCTATGGGCCGCAAAGCCTGTTTAGTAATCAAATTAACCTATTTTCAAAAAAAAAGTAATTAATTTAATAAAGGATTTAGTACTCTTTCTCTTAAAATTAATCATAAATAAATAAAGACACGAATATATTACATATAAGTGATTAAGAAAAATTAATATAAATATAAATATATTAATGAGTAAATTTATAAAATAAGGATTTAAAACATTTGTAAACATACTATACAAGCTTTGACATTCGTAAAATAATTAAAACATGCATAGACACTTGTGTGATAATAATTACATGCAAAATACAAATGGCAACCTATGTTTCTTTTAAAATTTTAATTACATAACTAACTATTTAGTAAAAAACCAGGCTATAAACATAATTTATCAATCCTCTTTTCTTCTTCCTAAAGCTGAAAACCAAAATCAAAGAAAAATCAAGCTGCTTTCCAATCTTCAATCTGAAATCAGCAAAACTTTAGTTATCAACCTGAGAAGAAAAAAAATAAAATTTTCAACAACTATTTCATCTTCAACCTGAGAAAAGCTAACAAGCAGCAGATCAGATTCAAATCAAAACTAAGCAAGCTTCAGCAATGCAAAGATTTCAAATACAAACAGCAAGCTAGAAATTTAAATTTCAGTTTCAAGGATCATCTCAAAACAAAGTTCCTGAATCAAAAATACAAACTGCTCTCTATTTTTATAACTGGTGAGTAAAATTTTCTTCTAAAAACAGTTTTAAAATCTGTGATTAAGCTTTGATGCATGTGCTGAAATCTTGTAGAAATATAGTATATAATGCTTACATGAATATTTGGATGTGAATGTATGTATTGTATATTATCTGTGTGTATATATGTATATGCTTTGTTGCGTTACCGGCTTTGATCCACTAGTAAAATTCAATATCTCTCCACATAATCAAAATTAGGTTAAAATCTCTGAAGAACAAATGATGGTATGAATGTAATAGTATTTTTAAAAATAATACCAAGTGTTTATATTGTATAATTTTTTCTAAAATGGAAAATCACAGTAAAGCTCAAAAATAATCCAAAAATCGATGTTTATAATTTTGAGTTTGGATTTTGTAATGTCATGCGTATTGCAAAATTATGAATTTAGGTGAAGAAATCATGATTCAAAATATGTGTATGACGAGATATTCTAAGTTGATCAGAATTTGGGTATCCATCGACTGTCGACGAATGACATGATGATAGTGGCCGTAACCAAGGCTGGAGGAGGCTCGAGACTCGAGGGTCGTGGGAAAAACTATGGTGGCCAGGGGACGACGAACTAGGGTTTGACTGTCAGTTTTGTTTGGCGTTGATCTTCGAGGTCGTGTGTTGACTGGGGAGCATCGGAGTTGATCGCGGATCGGGGGATCGATGCTGGGGATCGAGACACTGCTCTAGGTTGGTCGTCGTAGGTGCCAGTGTGTAACGTCCCTTCGCACGCTTCAAATCGACACACGTGCCAATTCAAACCATACAAAAGGGAGGATTTTGTTATGGGGTAAATAAAAAAACAGAGAAGAGAAAAACTAAAAAGAATCTCACAGTGGAAGGACAAAATATAATAATAAATAAACAGTTCATAAAACTGTTTACAAAACCTTTCTCTCTTCTTTATACAATAATTATCAGAGTTCACATACCAATAAATATCAATGCAGCGGAATTAAATGGTGTAGTGGGATATAATATATAATAATAATAGAAATGAAATAAATATCTTTTTATACTTGAATAAATAAAGTTTGGAAAATATTTCAAAAATTTCTAAGTCCAAAAATTTACGAAAAATTTCGGCAGAGTCTCCCTTGTACGGAGAGGCTCGGGAGAAAATATAGTATCCAAATATAACAATTATATTACATATATTATCCAAAATATAATATTCCAAACCAGGGAAAATATATAAAATAGCGTTATAGCTGTAATCCGAAACGTACCTATTTGTCGGACAATTTACGCTTGATTTATGGAACCAAAAGCAGTAGCAATTGCTTCCGTAACCTGCATTTCACTTATAAAAATCCAAAGGGTTAACAATTTATATAAAGTGAAATATTTAAGTGGTTTCATTCACTAACAACAAATCAATACAACAACCGTCAATTTTAACAAACAGCATACACAACCAATACACAGCAACCATTCAATCAAAGTTGTTCGGGTTCAAAACTTTTAAATTGTACGGAATGAAGAATAAACTACTAGCGCATCATTTACTGAACAGTCTTAGATAAAACTAAATAGATTATTCATTTATCCTGATCCAATTTTAAAGTATCCTTGCCCAAACAACCATCAACTAAACAACAACAAATGCAAACAATAATCAACTTAACTTATTATTAATTTCCTTTCATACCTTTGTTGTTTGATTTTCTTTTTATTTATACAGTGATTTATCTTTAAATTTACATTTACTCATTAAATGTTTGCTTCATTTATTTTTTCTTATTACTTACAATTATTCAATTCCATTAACTCAGGTCATGCCAGTTCCTTTTATTTCGTTATAATTATTCATTCATTTATTATTGCATGTCCTCATTTGTTTATTACAGTATTCATTTTCCTACTAATTTTATTTATCATTTTCTTATTACTAAATTCCATTTACAGTACTCACTTTTCTGTTTTAATTTGTGGTCTTTTCAATTTAAGCTTAAGTTTATAACTCTATACCACTAATTCTAATAAATAAAAGCAATTTATTGAACACTTTCATTACATACTTTTACTGTACAATTTCCATTACATTTCTTATTAAACATTTCAACTTTGAATATTTGGTAAGTTATATATATGCTTTTAAAGAATGTAATTGAAGGTTATACAAGTTTTCTCATTTCTTTTAATTGATTCGTTGTTCAATAAATTTTACCTTTTATTAAATGTTCAATAATTTTATCCTTTACTTCATAGGTTCTAATTTCAAATTTCATTTAATCCTATTTATAACTTAGCATTAAATCTCTTACTTCCTTTAGAGGCTTCAATTTATTAATTACCTTCGTTCCAATTCACTACAGTAATTGAAACTATTTATTAATGGAAACTTAAGAATTAAATACCGGGTTTTATTTCAAATCATTTTAAAGATAATAGGTAACATATACTTACCATTTATGTATTCAATTATATTTAAAACAATTAAAATTTATATTTATTTATCAAATTAAAACTGTAGTAAAACTACTCCAGTGGCCTTCCCACTCCGAAACTCGAAAATGAATGTCGATGATGCGGCCGCCATCACCGAAATTATTTTCCAGCGACAGAGAGGGGAGTACAGAAATTTTCTTTTCGAATTTCCCTTTTTAAAACAATTCTTTCAATTTATATGAAAATATTTATATCAGAAAATACTTATAAACAATATCATTGTATTCAAAATTATTCAAAAGAAATTTTCAAAATCTCGGAACTAAAGCTTTAAGTTTCCAATTTCATTTATCTTATTTTCAATCTTATTTCGACTATTAATTATAAATTTATTACCTAACAACCAAAATACTATAACCAAATATAAAATTTATTACTTTATATATAGAAAATATAATAGGCAAAATTATTTCATTCACCTATATTAAAACAAATATTATGTCGGTCTGTCCTACTAAGTGTTTAGAAATCCCTATTGATGTCATAGCGTCCCATGCATCAACCAAAATTTATAAATACAAAATGAAACAAATTAACACATTATTAAAACCTTTTTATAACACTAACAAATACGCTCTCTCATATTTACTCTCAGCGACTCCCATAGGGTATTATTACCCTATTAATAAAGAGTCAGACCCCACAAAGCTAAGGTTTATCGCTAAACCAAAGCTCTGATACCAGATGTAACGTCCCGTCTTTTCGCACGCTTCAAATCGACAAACGTGCCAATTCAAACCATAAAAAGGTCGGATTTTGTTATGGGGTAAATAAAAAAACAGAGAAGAGAAAAACTAAACAGAATCTCACAGCGGAAGGACAAAATATAATAATAAATATACAGTTCATAAAACTGTTTACAAAACCTTTCTCTCTTCTTTATACAATAATTATCAGAGTTCACATACCAATAAATATCAATGCAGCGGAATTAAATAGTGTAGTGGGATATATTATATAATAATAATAGAAATGAAATCTTTGTCTTCTTCCTCTAGAAAATCTTCAAATCCTGAAACGCTCGGACTGACCCGAGCGAATTGAAAAGACAAAACACTCGATTCAGAACTAAAAATCTTATGTAAGTTAAATTAACAGAAATGAATATGAGTGCAGTAACTCAAGAGATGCTCGGGATTTACATCTCCTAAGGATCCGTTAAACTGTTTACTATGTAGTATATTTCGCTATTATAATAGTGTCTAATTGTAAAATAAACTTACTTTTAAATAGCGTTAAGGCTTTACATTTTCCACCTTAACACATAATATATTCCCATAGTCTATACAGTACCGTAATCTCCCCCATACCGGGCGTCGTCAGAGGGCACTCCATAGGTATGGTACAAACCAAAATCGTATAAGGCGCGATAGAGTAGGTGACACGCACAACTAGGCAATGCCAGGGAAGATATACCAATTACGCAACCGAGCTGGTGGTAACGCATAACCGCAGCTATCGCCCACCTCGAACAAACTCCCCCTAAAATCAAAAGTAAAGGTGGCCACCGAATCAATCCAAAGTCAGAGTATAGTATCGAAGAGGAGTGTCCGATAAAGGGCGCTAACCCCCTTGGCCCGAGAATCGCTCCTGTTTTAGCCACCTTACGCCAACTCACGGGAGTCGAGTCCACGTATTTACCTTAAGGAAACGTCGCCACCAACCTACTTCATTCTGGAATCTCCACCGCGTACACGGTTTTTAAAGTGGTTTTCGGAGTTGGCAGAGAGTATGACAACTTCCGATCCCGGTCTCTTCAACAACCAAACGTTATTATAACACCGCGGTCATTTAAAAATAATTATACTTTCCAAACCAGAATATAATTATCCATTTCAAAACCCATAAATACGATATCATTTCCTTTTAAAACCCAAATAAATATGATATCATTTTATTTCAAATATATTTCTTTTCCTAAATCATGCCACTTTTAAGATTTATAATACCTCGAAACCAAATATTTGAAATTTAGCTTTCAACATAATACTTCGAAATCCTTAGTTTTAAAACCATAACTTCCAAAACTTAAATGGTTTGGATATTCAACAGTATATAAAATAAAACAGTTTGAATTTAAAATTTCTTTATAAAATAATTTTCGCGACTTTACAATTTATTCATTTTACATTTTGGTCTAAATCATAAATTTTAAATTCGCTTTCAGTTGAATAAACTACTTCAATTTATTATATTTCTAACTTGGAGTATTTAACAATTTCAAAACTTAAGGTTGGAAATTTATATTCAACAATCCATTGTCCTGTTATTTAGTTTTTGAAATGTTTACATAATAAATAAAAAATCATTTAAAATAAAACTCAAATTACTAACAACTTAATCATTTCCTTCAATTTATTTATACTAGAAATATTCGTTTAATTCATCTTGAATAAAAATTCAGTTATAGATATCATACCTTTTTAAAATTTCAAGTTAATAAATTTTTACATCAACTTATGAAGTTAAATTCTTAATTAATCTCTATTCCAAATAAATTTCCAATTTAACTCCCAATCTTAATTGATTTTAGATCATTTAACTCTATATATACACAAGATCTTAAACATGTACTTAAACGTATAATATAAATTATCAAACTCCATTATTCAACTTATTTATTTTCATTTAACAAATTCATACATAGCTTAAATTCAATAATTTAACTATATATATGTATATATAACATAAGATTTTTACATAAGATTAATATTTAGTAAACTGTATCTTATCCAAACCATAGAAATCATTTCAAAAATAGTTATATATATATACCGCGGTGCCTGTATAAAATTTTCTATCCTATGGTCAAGTAATACGGATATTTATCATTTCAATCCGCAATTTAAAAATAAAAAATTGTGGTTGTACATCATTTCAAACCGCAATCCCGAATGAAATGAAGTGCATGATAACTTGTAGTTTATGTAAATAAACACCCGTTCATCCAAATATCAATCATCAACCGTTTATTATAATCATCATCCAATTTGAACAAAACATCAATATATAGCATATAAAATATAACAAGTAATACATAACAGGTATTAACTAACAGTTTATATTCAATAATAAATTTAATAACTGTTTAATTAGCAGTTTATATGCAAATAAACAATTTTTAACTGTAAATTTTTATTCAACAATAAAATTAAATAACAATTAAATTTAAATAAATTCAATCTAACTGAGATGATGAATAAAATATGCCAAACAGTCATAAATGAATTTCTACTCATATCATAAATCAATTTAACAAACATAAGAAAACTTAGAAGTTGTGAGTGGTTTAAAACACTCACCTTTTGAATTTAAATCGAATTTAAATCCGATTTAAACCCAAAAATTTGACAGTCTCCAAATCCTTCCAAACAAGCGCCAAAGTGTCCGGAATTTCGATACGAACGCAACGGACAAAACCGCACGTCAATCCGAGCTCGTATGCAAAAGTTATTCGAGTTAAAAGATTTAAATTTTAATATAACATAATTAATTAATACATAAAAAAATAGCGTACCATCCACTTCTTCCTTATCCACGAACCTACTAACCCATCACGCACGCGCCACTTTCTTCCGTGCGCACGCACTTGAGACATATAGAGTTCGATCAGCGACTACCAGTGTGTGCACCACCTTGAGAGCCACCTACGGACCAAGTTTCACATCACCACTCGCTACCGTTTGCACGCAATCCAAGAAAATACATCCATGCTTCCATGCCAAATTCTGGCAAATCCGTGGTCCAATAGCATAGATCAACCGTATTGATTTGAAGACCTCGCCGAGATCTACAACTTTGCCTTTGGAATTTTTCAATTTCGTTGAACGGATTGAATGATATTGAGGAAAGAAGATAAGCAATTTCTGGCCATTGAATAAGTGGCGGCCATGGTATAGAATTAGGGTTTCTGAAATAAAATAATAATAAAACTGTCTCGGCTTGCGTGCGTATTTATAGAGTTTAACGTCAAAAACGGGCCGAGTCCAATCTAAGCGTGCTGACATGTGATCCTAACATAAAAAGGCCTTCTGAACGCAATGGTACTGGTTTCGAAGCCCAGTTCCATCATTTTTGTAGGTTACTGTTCAAGTCAATTTGTTTGAATGACAAAAATGCCCCTGAAAAGTCCGTTTCGGCTCCGGAATGAAAATGAATCATCCCATATATCAAAATAGATGTTTTTAAATATTTTAAACGCGATGGAACAAGTTTCAAGCCCAAATTCAATCGTATGAAGAAGTTATGTTAAAAACACTAATTTCAAATTGATTTCAAATTGATTTCAATTGCATAAATTTCAAGGCGTTTCGAGTCTGTACGACCAAACGACAAGTCTGATCGCTACGAAACTTGAAACACTATTATAATTCACCGTTACGGATCCGATGAAACTTGTTTCGTCGAAATCCGAGTTAGTGGCCAAAATGGCTATTTTTCCATTAATTAAATAAATTTAAAATAAATTAATTAAATCAAATTTCGCGTTAAAATTCTGAAATTTGAAATCTTTATCACTTTATAATTCTCAAACATTTACAATGATTTAACAATTTTTAAATGTAAATTTATTAAAGAGTAATCTCTATAAATCTTCAATTTCATAAAATTCAAAATTATAGATAAATTTCCAAAATTTCCATTAAATTGAATTTACCCATAATTATTCCATTCATAATTTCAAATAGAAGGGTTACCATTGGATTTAAAAATTATCACATAAATATTTTCCGTTTTCAACTTAATTTTTAAATTAACGTAATAATTAAATATTTGATTTCATTTATTGGCAATAAATCCAACTATTATAAATTTAATAAATTAACTCACTATTAAAGATTCAAATTCTATAATTCATAAATTCCATCATCTTGATTTACTTATTAATTTATAATTCTTTAAACCAATTCCCATCTCTATTTAAAGTAACTTATTTCACTAATTATAGAATTTATTTCAATTTCTTAAAATAACCTATTTATTATACATTGAATCCAATTTATTTTGATAAGTTTCCAATTGAATGGATTAGATTCAATTTCAACCTTTAACTTACACTTAAGTTTAGGTCATAATCAATTTATAACGTATTACCTTTCTTAGTTATTACTTTACATAGTTCTTGTATTAATTTCACCATTAATCATAATTATTAAAGTAACGCTTATAATAAATACGACCCTATAATTTCTCAACATTTAAACGAAGGTTATTTCAATTTCCATTAGTGTGACATTCATTCATTTTATTATCACTTATTACAACTTCTAATTCCATTAACAAATAAACAGGTAATTTATAATGTATGTTACAAATTTTGAATTAATCACTATTCATTATTATTGACTTTACTTTAGCATTACTTACCTTGCATTAACATTGTTACTTAAAATCCTTATCCATTTGCAATTAATATTCTAATTAATACATATACTCTTTTCCGTTATGTTATTAATTATCATCAAGGCACATCTAATTATCTTTATTGGTAAATGAGTGAATTTCCTAGTAACCCACTATTATAACCTTTAATATACTTGTATATTTATTCATCAATCAATGTTTATGTTCTTTTTTTTTCTTCATTCAAATTGATTTGTAACCTAATATACATTTATATTAGTCCCATGTCATTCCATTTATTAATGGGTATTGCACTAACCTTATTATACATTACATTCAGTTTCCAAATTTTATAGGATTAAATTCTAATTACTTACCATTTAATCCATCAATTATTGATTCTATCCAAACATGTAACTTATAATAACTGCTTACAAATATGAATGGAATTATCATTTATTCCAATATTCCCTAACTTTACGTTAACATATTAAATAAATTCCCTTTAAATGAATTTATATCTAGGTATATTACTTACCCCATTTCGTTTATTGAAATTTATTCAAATTGCTAGTAAATAGGTTTTACGTCACCATTTATATATTTTAATTTAGCGTTCATTTCAATATTCGTTTGCATTGTTTTTTCTCTACTAAATTTAATTACAAAGATCATTAATTCAACTAAATTAAATGCACGAATTTTACGGGTCGTTACACAGTGGTCGGTGGCGAAGCCTATAGGTGGTTTTCCGATGGGGTTTGAGTTCCAGTTTTTGATCGATGGGCTCGTTTTTTGTTTTGCTGTTACATTCGTTGATCTGGAGGGTCGAAGGGGATGGCAAGGTTATTGTGGACTTTTCGAAGGTCGCGGCGAAGGTCAGAGCTCTGGCAGTTGTGTGTACACGTGCACAAGTAGTTCAAGTGTGTTTGGGTTTGTTCGATCATTGGGGAAGAAGGATCTGATTCGGGTAAATCTCGAAGTATTCCTGTGATTGTATCGAAGCAGAGGACGGGAAGAAGATGGTTCGTGAGTGGCTTTGGAATAAGTTAAGTATAAGCAATTTGGAAAAAAATAAAGAAATATGAAGTTTTCAAGTAAGAAAAGTACAATGTTTAAATGCTAGTGTAAATTTTAATGTGTATTTAAATAACTAAGTTTTCAAAAGAAGATAACAAAGTTTTAAAACTAGTTAAAATGTTCCCTTTGAAATTACTTTGGTTTGAATAATAATTTAACAAGTTTTATTTAAAGGCAAAAGAAATGTTTAGCCAAGTTTTTAAAGTGTATTTAAAAGGAATAAGTTTCCAAGGGATGTTAACCAAGCTTTCAAAACAATTTATTAAACAAGATTTTAAATAAGTTTCAAAGTTTAAATTTCAAAGTTAAATGTTTTAAATTGTGTTGGTTTATATTAGGTTAATTATGAATAAATCTCTAAATATTTTTCTAATGAAATTTAATGATGTAATTAGCGAAGATAAAGAATTTATCATTAATTAAATAAGGTTAGTTAATGAATTTAATTAAGGATTAATTACTTAATGAAAGTAATTAATGGATAAGTTAACGAACGTAATTAATTTAAGGATCATTAACTAGTGATTATAAGATGATTAATTAATGAAATTAAATTTATATAATTATTGGGTTAAATAATTTAGGATAGTTAATTACTTAATAAATTAAGGGATAATTAATCTAAGTAATTAAAGGCAAATTAATTAAAGAGTGATTAATCAATGAAGTAATTAAAGGGATTAAATACTCAATGTAATTAATTAAATTAATTTAAGATAACTAATTAATTTAATTAGTAAAAGATAATCACTTAATGAAATTGATTAAGTATAATTACTTAATGTAATTAATAAAGTATAATTACTTAGTGTAAGTAATTAATGGATAATTACTGGATGTAAGTAATTAAAGGGAAATTACTTAATGGATAGTAATTAAAGGATAATTACTTAATGGAAATAATTAAGGATTAATTACTTAGTGTAATTAATTAAAGAATTGATTCATTAAGGTAATTAATTAAAGGGTTAGTTAATTAATGAGTGTGATTAATTAAAAGATGATAAATCAATGTAAGTGATTATAGAATAATTATTTAATGTAATTAATTAAGAATAAATGTAATTAACTACAGTTAATTAATGAGAGAAATTAAAGGTTAATTAATGTGAATGATTAAGGATAATTAATTTGTGTAATTAATTAAAGGCTAATTACTTAATGTAATTTAGAATAATTAATCAAGGATGATTAATTAAGATGATAATTAAAGGATGATTAATTAAGATGATAATTAAATGATGATTAATTAATTGGTTTGTAATTAATTAATGTTAAGTAAATAGGATTAAAGGTAATCTAATTAATTAAAGGTAGTAATTAATTTAATTAGAGACTAATTAAATTAATTAGGAATTAATCAATCTTGCTTATGGATGATTGAATGATATTGAATGCCTTGGATTATGTGATATCTATGATATGTGATATGTGATGCTTTATGATATGAGATGTTTTGGTTAAATTGTGATAATATGGATTATCTATCTGTGATAATGTGAATTACCTATCTGTGTGAATCTGTTATTCTAAAGAATAAATTAAATTGTTTAAACTTAAACAACTTGGACATTAAAATAGCATTTTGGATTTATTGGATATCCGAAAAGCACATCGATCCAAATTAAACGATAGATCATGTATCTCAAGTGAAGATCAAATTGAAGATTGAAAGAGGAAAGTCTATTTCTGTTAACTCTGACCGTGATTCCAAAATGAGTTTAACGGAGATAGTTTCCTTCAATTGAGATGAAGATTTAGAGTGCAAGAGCTATTGTCGTTAACTCTGAGGGTGATTCCAAAATGAGTGTAGCGACATAGTGCCTTCGGTTTAGTTCGAACCGGGAACAGACTTGCATGGATTGAATGCTGATGCAGCGGAAATACGAAAAATATACGAAACGGTAAAAGTAGCAATCGGTGGAATGAAGATACCAAAAGGCCCAAATTCGTTGATCACAAAGATACCGAATTCTAGCTATCTTCGACACGTTGATCGCGCAAGATACCGTGAAAGAAGATCTACAATTCTTCAAACGTTGATCAAGCGCACTTGATACCGTGAATTGGCTTCAACGATCGTTGATTCGAGCGCCCTCGAATACCGAAGGTGGAGATAGGAGATCACACTCAACTACCAATTTCAAAAGAGGCACAAAGCACTCAAACAAGTTTATTCCAAAAATCAACTCCTTTAAAGTTACAACTCACCCACTATTTATAGCATTTACAACACCCAGACCATTAGGTCGTTCACGCGACCCTCGACCTTACATTGGTCGTTAACGATCTATCCATATACGTGGCCTATCAGTAGCGACCTAACAGACAACATATTACAACCCTTATGCGACCTAATCACAAAACAAATACAACACGAGTTAACAACCGAACACAACACGTAACGACCTAAATACAATGTTACACAAACGACATAACAATAGCAACATACGAACTAGGAAGTTACAACACATAAATGACTCATCAAACAACACCCAGCGACCTAAGAACTTCGACTTAAGAAGATGGCTCAGTGATATAATCTTCAGCGGCACAAGAGATTTTGGCAACGACCTAAGGTAGGTCGTCTGCGACCTAAGAAAACAACATAGTTGGAGCGGCTCAAGGAAACCACCTTCAACGACTTAAGGCATCTCGGCGACCTACTTCTGAGTTACCTAAAGCATCACACGGTGTTTCATTACTCATCTCGATAGCTCGGATTTTGATAGGTCTGACTTTGTTAGGTCGTAGCTCGCTAGCGTCCTAGGGCTTAACTCAAGTGTTTCTTCATGTTTCACTGTACCATCGTTAGGTCGTGAACGACCTAGGACCTTCGTGCTAGGCTAGCCTGCATCATCCTCCCCTGGTTGGGAAAAATTCGTCCTCGAATTTAAAAATTCTTCCCTATCGGACGGTTCATCCCCATAGTGAGGTATAAGATGTTTAACATTAAACACGTCAGAAGTGTACACATCCTTTGGCAGTTTCAACTTATAAGCATTTTCATTGATCTGTTTCACAATTTTTACAGGAGCAATCTTTCGAGCTTTAAGTTTATTGTATGTCCCCACTAGAAAACGATCCTTCGTTAGTACAGCATATACTAAGTCTCCTTCATTAAATTCAACACTTCTTCGCTTCAAATGCACAGATCGTTTATACTTCTCATTCGTCTTCTCCAATCATTCCTGAACGATTTTATGGCATTCTGTCAACCCATCAACGAAATCAGCAGCCCGCTTAATTGTCCCCTTTGGTTGTGGCACTACCGCTAAATCCAACGGCCCCTTTGGCAAGCTTGAATATACAATCTGAAATGGACTGAAACCCGTACTACGGTTGACAGCATGATTATGAGCAAACTCCGCTTGGCGTAACTTCACATCCCAACTCTTCAGATTATCCTTCACAAGACACCGTAATAAATTTCCCAACGATCTGTTCACAACCTCTGTTTGACCATCCGTCTGCGGATGATAAGCACTACTAAATTTCAACTTAGTTCCCACCATTTTCCACAAACTCAGCCAAAAATGGCTCAGAAATCTGGTATCCCTATCTAAAACAATAGATTCTGGTAAACCATGCAAACGACAGATTTCTCTAAAGAACAACTGTGCCACATGGACTGCATCTGCTGTCTTTTTACACGCAACAAAATGTACCATCTTCGAGAAACGGTCCACCACAACATATATAGAGTCATTTCCCCTTTGATTTCTAGGCAAACCCAAAACGAAATCCATGCTTATATCTACCCACGATTTTGTAGGAACAGGTAAGGCATATACGATCCCGCATTTGTAGCTGTCCCTTTCGAAACATGACAAACATGACATCTACGGACAAACTTTTCAACTTCCCGCCTCATCGATGGCCAATAGTAAGAATGAGAAATCAATTGTAATGTGCGGTCCCGTCCAACATGTCCTTCTTCATGCAACTCTTTCACAATTTTCATTCTCAAGCTGCAATCTGGTACGCATAATCGACTCCTCTTGAATAAGAATCCATCCACCAATACAAACTCATCAGTACTCTCATCCTTGACTTTCTCAACAATCTTCGTAAAGTAAGGATCTTCTTCAAACAACTCTGGCAATAGTTCAAATCATGTCACTTCAACCTTCATCGTTGTCAACAAATGATTCCTCCTGCTCAAAGCATCAACTACACGATTCGTCACCCCTGATTTGTGCTTTACAACAAAAGTAAACTGTTGTAGATACGCGACCCATGAAGCGTGCCTAGCCGAAATTTTGTCCTGCCCTTGCAAATGCTTCAAAGCTTCAAGATCCGTATAAAGAACAAACTCCTTCTGAAACAGATAATGTCTCCAGTGTTTCACAGCCTGAATAATTGCATAAAATTCCACATCATAAGTACTATATCTCAACTTGGCTCCCGACAAGTTCTCACTGAAATAAGCAACTGGTCTTCCACTCTAACTCAATACTCCACCAACCCCAACCTTCGATGCATCAATATGTAACTCAAACAACAACTGAAAATCCGATAAAACTAGAATTGGCGCTGACGTCAATAGTGTCTTGATTTTTTCAAAAGCAACCCCTGCTTCCTTTGACCATGCAAACTTCTGTCCTTTCAGGCAATCGGTTACAGATGCCATCACACTACTAAAGTGTGGTACAAATCTCCAATAAAATGATACCAATCCATGGAAACTCCTCACTTCAGTAATTGTCTTGAGTTGTGGCCAACTTCTGACAGCTTCCACTTTACTTTCATCCACCTAAATACCCTCATGTGACAGAACGTATCCCAAAAACAAAACACTGTGCGTCATGAACACACACTTCTTCACTGCGGCATAGAATTGCTCATGTCGTAGAATAAACAATGCTACTCGCAAATGCTGGACATGCTCTTCTATACTCCCACTATAGATCAAAATATCGTCAAAGTAAACTACTACGAACTTCCCAATGAATGGTCTGAAAATCTGGTTCATTACTCTCATAAAAGTACTCGGAGCATTTGACAAGCCAAACGGCATAACTAACCATTCGTATAGACCTTCCCTAGTTTTAAAAGCAGTCTTCCACTCATCACCCGGTCTAATACGAATCTGATGGTATCCACTCTTCAAGTCAATCTTTGAGAACACAACAGCCCAACTCAATTGATCAATCAAATCATGGAACCTTGGCATAGGAAACCTATATCTCACAGTGATCTTGTTTAGAGCCCGACTGTCCGTACACATCCTCCACGAACCATCCTTCTTCGGCACCAATAAAGCTGGCACTGCACATGGACTCAAGCTCTCCTGAACACATCCCTGTTCTAACAACTCCTCCACCTGCCTTCTCAGTTCCTCATGCTCCTTAGGACTCATCCTGTAATGTGGTCTGTGTGGTACTACTGCCCCGGCACAAGATCTATCTGATGCTGAATATCCCTCAATGGTGGCAACGCCGTTGGCAACTCTTCAGGAAACACATCGCTGAATTCTTCCAATACCAGCTTTACTTCCTCTGGGACTTCAACAGATTTAGTAGCTTCATGTCCAATCAACAAAAATACTTCTGGACTCTCTTCTACCTCTTCAACAAATTCTTTTAAAGTCAACAAAGTCTTCAGCTCCTCAATATCCTCTGATTTGCTCTCTCCTTGCTGTCTCTTCTTCGGAACTAAAATGATCTTAACACCCTCGAACATAAAACTGTAGCTATTGGTTCGACCATCATGCTGAACTGCTTGATCATACTGCCATGGTCTTTCCAAAAGCAAGTGACAAACATCCATCTCCACAACATCACACCGGATCTCGTCTTTGTACTTCTTCCCAATAGAAAATGGAGCATGTACTCGCCTATCCACCTTCACCTCTCCTCCTTTTCTCAACCACGCTAACTTGTAAGGATTTGGATGTTTCTTCGTCTTCAATTTCAACTTCCTCACAGCTTCGGTAGAAATGATATTGTCATAACTCCCTACGTCAATCACAAATTTACACACCTTCCCCAGAATAGTGCATGTCGACTGAAAGATGTTACTCCTCAACCAACTAGCTTCTTCTTCCTGCTTCGGTATTAAACAAGACCTCCTCATCATTAGATTACATCCTTCATCTCCTGACGCAATATCCTGTTCATCCTCTTCAACTGGACTAGAATAACCTTCATCAACATCTTCACCTTCTACTTCAACAATCATAGTTCGTTTCTTTGGTTTTGAACATTCATTGCTCTTGTGACCCACTTCCTGGAAATTATAGCATTTGAAACTGTTGTTGACCTTTACCTTCTCAACCTCTTTCACAACTGGTTTACTGATAGCTTTAGAAACACTAGAACTCCCACTAGCACCCTTGCTTTGATTATTGGAACTTGGAAACACGCCACCTCCTCGTCTTCCCTGCTTCTCCCAAGCCAACGCTTTCTGATGTGCTTCTGCAACAGATCTAGGATCAAACATGTTCACCATATCTTGAATCCGCATTCTCAACCCCCAACAAACCTAGCAGTCAATTGTTCCTCTGTCTCCATAATGTCATTTCGAGCAATCAGTTGATAAAATTCGTCAGCATAATCATTAACAGTCTTCGTCCCCTGCCTCAGATTCTGCAACCTCTGATACATGAGTGATTGATAATTGTAAGGTAAAAATGTAGCTTTCATCAGTTTCTTCATCTTCTCCCATGATTCAATCTTCGACTTCCCCATCCGTTCTTGTGTAAGTTTGGTTTGCTGCCACCACGCCATAGCTCTCCCCCTCAACCTAGTAGCAACCAACTTCACTCGACGATTTTCCGAAACCTCTTTGAAATCAAAGATCTCTTCAACATTAGACAACCAGTCCAAGAATTCTTCTGCAATCATTCCACCCTTGAATTCGGGAATTTCCATCTTCATCCCCGATTCCCAACGTCGTTCATCATCTATATCTCGATATTGACGTCGTACTTGATCTCGATCTCGGTAATGAATACTTCCTCTATCACCATCAAACTCCTCATCAAAATCTGATGTATATCGATGTCGATCACGTCCACCAACATCTCTACTACCACCACTTATACAACCAACATCCCTTCGATCTACATTCCTCCGACCACGATCATCCACATTTCTCCGGTTTCGATCATCAACATTCCTATCACGATTGTCAACACTTCTACGATCTTGATCTTCTCTTCTCTCCCGATCTGAATGTGGTGAAACTCTACTTCCCCCATGGCTCGATTCAGCTGAATCCCTTCTTCTACTTTGATTCATTTCAATAATCATTCTCTCTAATCGTCCAATTCCTTCATCAAACTTTTCATGGATGCGTTGTTCCATTTGATCGTCTTCTTCTCTTTTATACAACGCTTCAACATTCTGATGGCGGTTAGCTCTCCTCGGTGGCATGATTGAATCAAACAATCTTTAACAAATCAACACAACTTCAAAAACTTCAACTCAAAACTTCAAATAAAACTCTCGGCCTTAACCTTCAAAAATGAACTTCAACACAAAGTGATGCTCGGCTTTCAACTTCAAACACTTCATTTTGGCGCGCAAAAATCCAAACACTTTCCGGACTTTGATCCAAAATGATGTGGATCGAAAACTTCCAACTTGTTGCAACTTCGCGGTGAACACGATGTACACCAAACTTCAAACTCCTTAGCTCCAAGACTCGGCTTAGCTAATATTGGCTAAGTCTAGCTTTGATACCAATAATGATGCAGCGGAAATACAAAAAATATACGAAACGGTAAAAGTAGAAATCGGTGGAATGAAGATACCGAAAGGCCCAAATTCGTTGATCACAAAGATACCGAATTCTAGCTATCTTCGACACGTTGATCGCACACGATACCGTGAAAGAAGATCTACAATTCTTCAAATGTTGATCAAGCGCACTTGATACCGTGAATTGGCTTAAACGATCGTTGATTCGAGCGCACTCGAATACCGAAGGTGGAGATAGGAGATCACACTCAACTACCAATTTCAAAAGAGGCACAAAGCACTCAAACAAGTTTATTCCAAAAATCAACTCCTTCAAAGTTACAACTCACCCACTATTTATAGCATTTACAACACCCAGACCATTAGGTCGTTCACGCGATCCTCGAACTTACATAGGTCGTTAACGATCTGTCCATATACGCGGCCTATCAGTAGCGACCTAACAGACAACATATTACAACCCTTATGCGACCTAATCACAAAACAAATACAACACGAGTTAACAACCGAACACAACACGTAACGACCTAAATACAATGTTACACAAACGACATAACAATAGAAACATACAGACTAGGAAGTTACAACACATAAACAACTCATCAAACAACACCCAACGACCTAAGAACTTCGACTTAAGAAGATGGCTCAGCGATATAATCTTTAACGGCACAAGAGATTTTGGCAACGACCTAAGGTAGGTCGTCTGCGACCTAAGAAAACAACATAGTTGGAGCGGCTCAAGGAAACCACCTTCAACGACTTAAGGCATCTCCGCGACCTACTTCTGAGCGACCTAAAGCATCACACGGTGTTTCATTACTCATCTCGATAGCTCGGTTTTTGATAGGTCGTGACTTTGTTAGGTCGTAGCTCGCTAGCGTCCTAGGGCTTAACTCAAGTATTGCTTCATGTTTCACTGTGCCATCGTTAGGTCGTGAACGACCTAGGACCTTCGTGCTAGACTGGCCTGCATCAAATGCTTTCAGAACATCGTCAATGGAGGACGATGACCATTCCAAGATATGTGTTCTAAAAGGTAATCGTAGCCTCAAGCCTCATCAACCGGGAATGGCTAAAACAGGGAAGGTGCAACAAGGCTAAGTGGATAGCACCCAATTAGGATGAGATTTTCCTCGTCTAGTGGTCCCTTTTTATTTTGGCTGTGTGGGCAGTTGGGCGCGCCAACTACGGGGTTGTCTTATTCGGGATTATTCAGTAAGGAATGGTTTCTGCCTTGTATTGCAGGAGATCAGGGGTGGATCCTCGGTACGGTGACCTAGACGATGTATTATGACGGACGGTACTCCAGTAGCCCTGCTATTGTATGGATCCAATCTCCAATAAGTGCCATACGTTTTGAATGTGCCCAACTATGTTGGAACGTGAGATGTAAGCATTCCAGATTTCTGTATTTTACTTGGAAACCCTAGACACCACTATAATATCACTGGATTTTCTATCAAACATTTTGGTTATCGTAAGGTAAACCCGACATGTTTATTTGTGGCGTGGTCTTACGAGATACCCTTTGTTTTCAAACGATTTTCAAAGTTAAGCAACTTTAACCCGTTTACTCACACCAGACCCATGTATGACCCACAGTTTATTTTATATTTTCTTAAACTCTTGGGTACTCAAATTTTTACGAGTAGCCAAGGGATTCAAGTTTGCTTTGACAAATTTTGGAGGAGATATGGAGCAGAAGGCTTCAGCGTATATAGATATTGTGGTTCCGCTGTGTTAATCTCTGTGTTGTATCTTGAGTTGTATGATAGACAGGTTTTCATAACTATCTAATGTGTTGTGATGTAAAGTTGTGTAGCTCTGATAGATGATGTATATTATGTAATACTTATGTGATGTAATATATTTTATTCGTTCTGTTGTGAGATTCTGATATTGTTTAGTTCTTTCTTTTCTATCCTTTCTCTTTTCTATCCCTTCCTTTCTTAATAATGATGCGCCTTTCTATAGACTGAAAGGCGGGTCGTTACATTGTGGTATCAGAGCTCTAGGTTGAGAGAATACCTAGGCTTTGGAGTGATATCTATCTTGAGAGAGCGTATTTGTGTGTGTGTTTGTGTATAACTACCTAATTTGTTGAGTTACCTATTCGGGTTTGCCAACATGAGATCTAGAGATATGAGGGGTAGTGGTTTGTGTAGCACGACTACCATAAATGGAAGAGGCCCATATGTTGAGATTTGAAGAGCATCTTCTGAGGCTGTAGAGCTAATACCGCCTCGAGTAAGCTTTGCAGCATGGTCTAAGGATTTCACTAATCTTGGAGGAAATTCTTTTGGAGATACGAAGTCCATCATTGAAGTGTAAGCTTTGTTGCACTCGTGTGAGCGAATTTTCAAGAGTTTGGATCTGTCGATTAAGTAGAAGTGAGTGATGGCATCTTGGCAACTTTAGAAAGAAGCAGCTGTGTGGTGGGATGCAGTGACCATGGATGTTCCTGAAGATGTTTTCTCTTGGGGCAAGTTTAAGGAAGTATTTGAAGAGCAGTTTTTCCAACCGCAGGGAAGACTCAGCTTTATAGGAATTTTCTGGATATCAAGTAAGGGAGTTTATCTGTATTGGAATATGAGACTGAGTTCAACGAGTTGTCTCTACGGACCTGGTCTTATTGACATACCCCCTGAAGAAGAGCGAGATATTTGTGCTCGGTTTGAGGCCCGAGTTTCTTGAGAAGATGTCTGCCCAACTTGAAAGTTCTTATGTGGAATTGGTTGATATGGCTTTGAGGATTGAAAACCTTATGGATAAGAAGTCTTTAGTATCTATGGAAGCAGTGCGGCTCGGAGGTGTTTTGTGTGCCAGCAGGATGTTCTTTTGGCTAAGCTATTCTGAGTTATGAAGAGAGAACTGAATCTTTTGGAAATTGAACTGGGTAGGATCGCAAAAGTGACTTGCGATAGTTGAGTGTTCTCTTGGATAATCTTTTGCATGGGATTGTGGTGTCTCAAGAAGAACTTGGAGCTATAGAAGTGGTTAGAGATTTTCTGGATGTCTTCGAGGAAGTCAAGAGTTTTCTTATCAACTTGGTTCCTGGAGCAATACCGACGGTTCAGCTCAGTAGAAGGATGGCTCCTAGAGAGAGGATTTGGTGAAGCAGCTCAGGATTTCGTGGAACTTACGTGCTTTATCTTTTATGGATCTGATGAACCGTGTTCCTAGAATGTGTTGATCAAGTTTGTGCTTGTGTTCATCGATGGCTTTCTCATCTACTCCAAATCAGAGTTGCGCAGCGGAAGCAAGGTGGCAGCTGTTCTAGAGTGGAAGCAGCCGCAGACTCCTATGAAAGTTCGCATTTGATTTGGATTAGAGGGTTTCTATAGTAAGTTCATTTGGGATCTGAAGGCTAGGTTATGTAGTGCACCTGTTTTGGCTATTCCGGATTGAAAAGATAAGTTCAGTCTATTGACGATTGTGAAGTAGAGTTTGTGTTCTGGATTTTCAGGAGATTTTGAGAGGACCATCTTGTGTGTAGAATCTGGAGATTTGTCTTATTCTTGGTCCAGATTTGTTTCGAGAGGCATCTGCGAAGATTGAGTTAATCAGGAAGGAAGAAGGTAGCCTAGGATCGACAGAAGAGTTATGTGAATAAGAGACAAAGGAAGTCTGGAATTCTTTCCGTGTTCTCGAAAGGATAAGCTCTTTGACCTACAGGATTGAATTGCTAGTCCTACAGGATTGAATTGCCAGTCCGGATGGCTGGGATTCACAATGTATTTCACGTATCTCTAAGGGAGTACGTGTATGATCCATCACTAATTTTAGAACCACCAGTTCAGGAGGATTTGGAAGTTAAGCGGGACTTGACTGTGGTCAGATATCTTGTTCAGATGGTAGATCTAGATGAGTAGGAGCTCTGCAGTTAGTAGTGTAGCTTGTTTAGACTCAGTAGAGCGAGGATCCTAGAGTTTGTACCTGGAAAACTCTAGGTAGTATTAGGAAGTCCTATCCTGAATTGTGTCAGGATAGTTAGTTTGTTTATTTGTTTGAATGAATTGGTTGATATTGTTGTTAGTGTATGGTTGATGTATGCTTTGTGGTTTGAATAAAAGTTTTGATGGGTTATTAAATTATCTTTACTTTTAAATTTCGGGGACGAAATTCTTTTAAGGGGAGAGGAAAGTGATGACCCCAAATTTTAGCAATAACAATTTAATAATCTTCATTAATAATTATTTTAAATTGGCAAGTTTATTCTTTCAAAGCTAATAAATTTTTAGTTAGAAAAATTAATCTTTTCAAAAGCTAATAATATTTAATTGGCAAAATTTATGATTCTCAAAGCTAATAAAAATGTATTCTATTTATAATGTTTATATATGTATATATTGTGAATAGAAAGATATGGTTTGAATTTAATAATAAAAAGTATGTTTTTCAAATTATAATATATATGTATATATATATATATATATTATGATTTGGAAATTATGTTTTAAATTCAATATAATACTTTTCAAAGGTTATTTAAAGTTAAACTTTTTATTTCTTAACAACAAAAATAATATATGTAAATATTTATTTATTTAAAATATTTTAGCTTAAGTTTAAATAAGATTTAATAAAAGGTTTATTTCGCTTTCCTTTTAAATTATACATGGTTTGTAAATATATATAGTTCAAAACATAAGTAATTAATTTAATAAAGGATTTAGCATTCTTTCTCTAAAAATTAATCATATATAAATAAAGACATAAACATTTACATAATTTTTAAAACATAAGTAATTAAGAAAAATTAATATAAATATAAATATATTAATGAGTAAATTTATAAAATAAGGATTTAAAACATTTGTAAACATATTATATAAGCTTTTGACATTTGTAAAATAATTAAAACATGCATAGACACTTGTGTGATAATAATTACATGCAAAATACAAATGGCAACCTATGTTTCTTTTAAAATTTTAATTACATAACTAAGTATTTAGTAAAAAACCAGGCTAAAAACATAATTTCTCAATCCTCTTTTCTTCTTCCTAAAACTGAAAACCAAAATTAAAGAAAAATCAATCTGCTTTCCAATCTGAAATCAACAAAACTTTAACTATCAACCTGAGAAGAAGAAAAAAATTCAACAACTATTTCATCTTCAACCTAAGCAAAGCTAACAGGAAGCATATCAAATTCAAATCAAAACTAAGCAAGCTTCAACAATGTAAAGATTTCAAATACAAATAGCAAGCTAGCAATTTAAATTTCAGTTTCAAGGATCATCTCAAAAACAAAGTTCTAGAATCAAAAATACAAACTGCTCTCTATTTTTATAACTAGTGAGTAAACTTTTCTTTTAAAAATAGTTTTAAAATTTGTGATTAAACTTTGATGCTTGTGGTGAAATCTTGTAGAAATATAGTATATAATGCTTGCATGAATATTTGGATGTGAATGTATGTATATAAGTATGACATGTCTGTATATTGTCTCTCCGTGTGTGTGTATGCTCTATTGTGTTACAGGCTTTGATCCACTAAGTAAAATTCAACATCTCTCCACATAATCAAAATTAGGTTAAAATCTCTGAAGAACAAATGATGATATGAATGTAATAGTATTTTTAAAAGTAATACCAAGTGTTTATATTGTATAACTATTTCTAAAATGGTAAATTATAGTAAAGCTAAAAAATAATCCAAAAATCGATGTTTATAATTTTGAGTTTGGATTTTATAATGTGATGCGTATTGCAAAATTATGAATTTAGATGAAGAAATCATGATTTTAAAGTATGTGTATGATGCAATATTCTGAGTTGATCAGAATTTGGGTATTCGTCGACTGTCGATAAACGGCGTGATGATAATGGTCGTAACTAAGGCTGGAGGAGGCTCGAGACTCGAGGTCGTGGGAAAAATGCTCGGAGTATTCTAGGTGACTGTGGTGGCCAGGGGACGGTGAACTAGGGTTCGACTGTCAGTTTTGTTTGGCGTTGATCTTCGAGGTCGTGTGTTGACTGGGGAGCATCAGAGTTGATTGCGAATTGGGGGATTGATGCTGGGGATCGAGACGTTGCTCTAGGTTGGTCGGCATGCGTGCCGGTGGTCGGTGGCGAAGGCTAGAGGTAGTTTTTCGATGGGGTTTGAGTTCCAGTTTTTGATCGATGGGCTTGTTTTTGTTTTGCTGTTGCATTCATTGTTCTGGAAGGTCGTGGGGGATGGCAAGGTTATTGTCGACTTGTCGAAGGTCGCGGCGAAGGTTAGAGCTCCGGCAGTTGCATGTGCACGTGCACAAGTAGTTCAAGTGTGTTTGGGTTTGTTTGATCATTGGGGAACAAGGATCTGGTTCGGGTAAATCTCGAAGTATTCTTGTGATTGTCTCGAAGCAGAGGACGAGAAGAAGATAGTTCGTGAGTGGCTCGGGAATTTTGTGTTTTGGCTTGGGGTCTTGGTCGGGTTTGCTGATGCGAGACTCGGATTTTTTTTGATAAACTAACTTGGTTTTGGAAATAACTAAAGTACGAGCAATTTGGAAATAAAACAAAGAAATACAAAGTTATCAAGTAAGAAAAGTACAATGTTTAAAAGCTAGTGCAAATTTTAATGTGTATTTAAATAAATGAGTTTTCAAAAGAAGATAATCAAGTTTTAAAACTAGTTTCAAAGGATTTAATTTTAAAGTAAAATGTTTCCTTTAAAATTACTTTAGTTTAAATAATGATTTAACAAGTTTTATTTAAAGGAAAAAGAAATGTTTAGTCAAGTTTTTAAAGTGTAATTAAAAAGAATAAGTTTCCAAGGGATGTTAACCAAGCTTTCAAAACAATTTATTAAACAAGATTTTAAATAAGTTTCAAAGTTTAAATTCTAAAGTTCAATGTTTTAAAATTGTGTTGGTTCATATTAGGTTAATTATGAATAAATTTCTAAATATTTTTCAATGAAATTTAATGATGTAATTAATGAAGATAAAGAATTTATCATTAATTAAATAAGGTTAATTAATGAATTTAATTAAAGGTTAATTACTCAATGAAAGTAATTAATGGATAAGTTAACGAACGTAATTAAATTAAGGATCATTAACTAGTGATTATGAGATGATTAATTAATGAAATTAAATTAAGATGATTATTGGGTTAAATAATTTAGGATAGTTAATTACTTAATAAATTAAGGGATAATTAATCTAAGTAATTAAAGGTAAATTAATTAAAGAGTGATTAATTAATGGAGTAATTAAAGGGATTAAATACTCAATGCAATTAATTAAATTAATTTAAAATAATTAATTAATTTAGTTAATTAAAGATAATCACCTAATGAATTGATTAAGTATAATTACTTGATGTAATTAATAAAGTATAATTAATGTAAGTAATTAATAGGTAATTACTGGATGTAATTAATTAAAGGGAAATTACTCAATGGATAGTAATTAAAGGATAATTACTTAATGGAAGCAATTAAGGATTAATTACTTAGTGTAATTAATTAAAAAATTGATTAATTAAGGTAGTTAATTAAAGGGTTAGTTAATTAATGAATGCGATTAATTAAAAGATAATTAATCAATGTAAGTGATTATAGAATTATTAATTAATGTAATTAATTAAGGATAAATGTAATTAGTTACAGTTAATTAATGAGAAAAATTAAAGGTTAATTAATGTGAACGGTTAAGGATAATTAATTTGTGTAATTAATTAAAGGCTAATTACTTAATGTAATTTAGAATAATTAATTGAGGATGATTAATTAAGATGATTATTAAAGGATGATTAATTAAGATGATAATTAAAGGATGATTGATTAATTGGTTTGCAATTAATTAATGTTAAGTAAGTAGGATTAAAGGTAATCTAAGTAATTAAAGTTAGTAATTAATTTAATTAGAGATTAATTAAATTAATTAGGAATTAGTCAATCTTGCTTATAGATGATTGAATGATATTGAATGCCTTGGATTATGTGATATCTCTGATATGTGATATGTGATATGTGATGCTTTGTGATATGAGATGTTTAGGTGAATTGTGATAATATGGATTATCTATCGGTGATAATGTGAATTACCTATCTGTGTGAATCTGTTATTCTAAATAATAAATTAAATTGTTTAAACTGAAACAACTTGGACATTAAAATAGCATTTTGGATTTCGATGAGACCGGGATCGGAATTCCAAATTGGATATCCGAAAACCACATCGATCCAAATTAAACAATAGATCATGTATCTCAAGTGAAGATCAAAATTGAAGATTGAAAGAGGAAAGTCTATTTTTGTTAACTCTGAGGGTGATTCCAAAATGAGTTTAACGGAGATAGTTTCCTTCAATTGAGATGAAGATTCAAAGTGCAAGGGCTATTGTCGTTAACTCTAAGGGTGATTCCAAAATGAGTGTAGCGAGATAGTGCCTTCGGTTTCGTTCGAACATGGAATGGACTGGTATGGATTGAATGCTTTCAGAACATCGTCATTGAAGGAGGATGAGCATTCTAAGATATGTGTTCTAAAAGGTAATCGTAGCCTCAAGCCTCATCAACCGGGAATGGCTAAAACAGGGAAGGTGCAGCAAGGCAAAGTGGGTAGCACCCAAGTAGGATGAGATTTTCCCCTATCTAGAGGTCCTTTTTTATTTCAGCTGTGTGGGAAGTTGGGCGTGCCAATTGCGGGGTTGTCATATTCGGGATTATCCAGTAAGGGATGGGGCCTTATGTTGCAGGGGATCAGGGTGGATCCTCGATCCGGTGATCAAGACCACGTACTATGACGGACGGTACCCCAGCAGCCCTGCCATTGTATGGAATCCAATCTCCAATAAGTGTCGTACGCTTTGATTGTACCCAACTATGTTGAAACGTGAGATGTAAGCATTCCAGCTATTTCTGTATTTTACTTGAAAACCCTAGACACTATTATAATATCACCGGATTTGCTATCAAATGTTTTGGTTATCGTAAGATAAAAACCCGACATGTTTATTTGTGGCATATACTTACGAGATACCCTTTGTTTTCAAATGATTTTCAAAGTTAAGCAACATTAACCCGTTTACTCACACCAGACCCATGTATGACCCAGAGTTTATTTTCTGTTTTCTTAAACTCTTGGGTACTCAATTACGAGTAGCCAAGAGATTCAGGTTTGCTTTGACGAATTCTGGTGGAGATATGGAGCAGGAGGCTTCAGCGTATATAGTAGTGGTTCCGCTGTGTTAATCTCTGTGTTGTATCTTGAGTTGTATGATAGACAAGTTTTCATAACTGTCTAATGTGTAGTGATGTAAAGTTGTGTAACTCTGATAGATGATGTATATTATGTAATATTTATGTGATGTAATATATTTTATTCGTTCCGTTGTGAGATTTTGATATTGTTTAATTCTTTCTTTTCTATCCTTTCTCTTTTCTATCCCTTTCTTTCTTAATAATGATGCGTCTTTCTATGGGCTGAAAGGCAGATCGTTACATATTATCGTTGCGTTTTTTGTTTCGTATTCTTCGTTACTTTTTTGATTCTGCATTCTTCGTTATTTATCATATATTATTTATTGTTTTATCCTTGAAATGCACGTGTTTATTTCTTTGTATCGATACCAAGTATATATAGGTGAGTGATATGTGATTTTGAATACATATCGGTGTTAGCCTAATGGTATATCCACATGTGATAGTCCAATATTGCCCCATTCTTTATATTTTCAGACAGTGTTATGTAATAATACTCCTTGGTAGAATGGGTATAGAGATGGGGTGTTACACATTTGCTTGTCTTTCGAGTGTTCATGTAACTACATGGATTCATGTAATAAGCTTGTATATTATCACGTTTGGTGACATCCAAGTTTCTCACTTCATGAAGTTGTCAAATGTGGTATTCAATGCAGCATGTGATTACATCGCTATTAGAAGCTCTTATCATTCGTAGTTGGTTCCATTCACTGATTGGTGAAAGCAGAAGAGAGTAAGTGGAGCATTATCATAGTAGAATTAATCATATAAAGGGGTGAGATCAATTAATTAACCCTTGTCTCTACATGTGTAATGATGTAGAGCATATGATATGGGCATTAATGAGGAGGTTATACTCAATGCTTAAGCGATAAGTTATTATTTGGATGGTTAACCCAAATGATTATGTCGGGATTTTAACCCGATATGTTGGCTTAGCATTGTAATGTACACTCGCTTAGGTACAACTTAAGCAACTGCCATTAAGAATGTTAACTCAATGAATAGTAAAGCATTTCCATTGAGAATGTTAACTAAATATATAGTTAGGTGGTATATTGTCAAGACCTCAAACTAGAAATATTCCTAAGATATCCAAGCTTTAGGTGAACTTATAGATCAATGTTTGATTTAGGCGCACAAAGGATTGTCAACCTATAATGTGAAAGTAACTAATTCTTTATACATAGTACACACATAGAAAAGAATACCCCTGGGTTGTCTAGGTTGTAACTGAACTTTAATTACCTATCAACATCATACCACTAGTTATATAATTTGCTTACCAGACCTTATCTGATCCCTTTTATTTCTCCCATTTCAAATCTATTATAGGAGGATAGACTGTAAGTGAAGTAATCAAGATAAAGTACATGGAGAAGGTGACTTAGCACTTTGAAAATTAATTATTCATAGTTATTGTCCTATGTAACTTATGTTATATCTAGAATTTTGTTGTATTATCATTTAGAGACTTTATTCTATAAGCACTTGTATGAACCACAATCATTTTGAGACAATGTTGATTTAGATATTTTTAGTACTTATATTTTATTTACTTCTGTTGTGAGATCTGAAAGCGTAGAACATCTAAAAAAATTATTTGTCTCTATATCATTAAACCATAAAACCTAACAACTCATACTTCCTGCCATGACACGAGTTCAAATGCCATTTTGGGCTTTGGAACGGTGAATCCATAAGGTACATATTATTACTACCGCTTTTCGAAGAAGTGTTGAGAACTTACATACACGAAGGCATGATTTACCTCCAATTGAAAATATAATGGAAGAGTTGATCCTTCTGACTACGTTATGACTTTTAACTCCACCACCTAAGCTAGTCAACTCTCCAACAATGCAAAGTTCCACTTATTTCGCACCACCTTGACCAGACAGACCTCCTATTGGTTCTTACGTTTGCAAATGGGTAACATCCACTCCTGGACCTGACAGTGTAGTGATTTCAAAATCTAGTTATTTGCCTTGAGAACCAGAACCACAATGGCCAGCGACCTATGCAACATCCGTTAAGGACCGACCAAGTCACTCCACTATTATGTCGATGGTTTCAACAAGGAGTTGACCAAACCTAGTAGGACAAACAAGAACAGTTTTGTGGTTGCCCTATGCTCGGGGTGAGGCATCGGTCCAAAATGTGGAAGGAACTGCATGAGTAGCCAGCCTCATCCTTGATAGACTTTTTCTAAAATCCAATGTTGCTATGCATATGGAAGAAAATGACTTATTTGACAATGATGATGAAGGCAGGTGAGGTAACAAAAGTTTCCTGTAAGAGGAAAGCGGCTGTAGAAAGAATGGCTGACAGAAGCATAACAAAACGGGCCCCTAGAGATGACTACATACCATTAAGTTGCGACATGGAAACAATCAATATTACACCAGGGATTGCGCCCCATACTAAAGGCCTTCTCCCGCCCGATCAGGTCAAAAGAAGCCCTGTGGTAATTGTAAGTACTGCAAGTTCCAGCAATTTAACGGTCACTCCACCAACGAGTGCCGCCACTTAAAAGACGTGATAGAGCATTTAATCCGCTAAGGTGTACTTATATAATATGAAAGACAACAAGCAGAGCAAAGCAAAAAATGAGTTGTATCGTTCTATGCTTCTTGTTTAGTGAATGATGATTTACGATCATGGGGAAGAACCCATGGTTTGAATGAGTGGATTGCGTTAAAAAATGGATGCAACTAGAAGTAGGTAAATAGGGTCGTCATAACGGATTGGTTGTTGCCTTATTGTCGCGTACATGCGCATACATGAATGATTGTTATATAAGTTGGTTTATATAAAAATCCCAATGTATTTAATCTTATTTACTTTACATTTTCTTTTCTGTTGCATTATAACATCGTTAGTTATTATACTGTTATATGTTATATAACTTAGTTTATAGTACATTGCGTAATATTATAACATATTACCAGCTAATTTACACTATACTTTCATTTGGTATCAAAGCATGTTTTTCAAAAATCATAACGCCATTTTTGAATTTTTTCCTATTAATCAGGATTTTTCTATTATGGCAACTAACAACTTTATCGCTTTTGTTGAAGGTCGGTCCACTTCACATCCTTCATTATTCACTGGCACAAATTACAATTATTGATCTGCGTATATATAAAATTATATGCAAGCTAATGGTTTTGATATCTAAAACATTACTCAAAATGAATTCGTAGAACCCATGTGTTCCTTGGATCAAACTAACAATGCTATGTAAAGTGGCGTTGTTGGGATTGAATGTATCTAATGTATATGACCATAAAAATTTACATTTAATGCTGCAAAAATAATAAAAGATCAACCAGTCAATTTTATACTGGTTCGGACAACTACATCATATGTTTAGACCTAGAATTCCTTTGGAATATGTATATTAATCTTCTTGAACAACTAAACATGATTCATCATGATTGCCTAAGACTGCGCAACAGAACTTGAATACTGATTAAAGTCTCCGCATCAGGACCGTAATGATAAACTTAAATAAATTCAACCATATAAAAGAGCAATAATCAGATAAACAAAAATAAATAAAATAGTCAAACCTTTCTAAAATAATATTGTCTTTCTATGCCTTCAACAACAATCATGCCAACTTTAGCACTTTTAATACAACACCCGACATTACATTCGACATTCTTTTAAATAGATTGTAGGGTATTTCGGCACTTGCTCTAGCTTTTACTATGAGTCATCGTTATTTCAAACCTAAATTTCTTTCAAATTTTCAGAGTTCGAACTAATTAATGCTCGAAATCAAAAATAAAATAGCAAATAAGAATGCAGAAATAGCATGATGTATAAAATTTTGTGTAGAAGGAAGTCAAAGTGGGTTTTATTTTTAATCAGAATCAAAAATTAATAATCAGAAAAAAGGCAAAGAACAGAGGTACTGTAACGATCCAAAATTTCTAGTTGTTAATTTTGAACATTTAATTCATTTTAAATGTTGAATGTGAAATATAATTTGATTTTGAATAAAAATATTTTGGTTAAATTAATTAAATTTTCAATATGGAAATTCAATTTAAATTTGAATAATAATAATTTAATATTGGGATTGGGATAATTTGCGAATCTGGGAATAAATAGATATGAAAATGGTTTCTAAGATTTGTTTTAAGTTTAGTTTGATCTGAATAATAATATTTGACTTTTGGATGCAATCAAAGGTCGATAAGTTAAATTTGGAATTTTATATTAATTTAATAATGGAATTTAATAATATAATAATGCAAATAATCATATTTTGGTTCGAAGTGAAACAGAATGATTTCTAATGTGAATATAAATTCTATACGATTTATAATAGAGTTCATAAAATTTTATAGGTGAAATTTTAAGTGATTTCGACGATTTTGAAAATCTTTCGAATTAATCGACAAGTTAAAATAGCCTTCCGGGGCACAGTCTTAGAATTCGAGAAAACCAGTTTCATTGGATCCGTAATAGTTAGTTATTATCGGATTTCAATTTTAGTAGCAATCAGAGTTGTCGTTTTACCGTGACAGCTCAAAACGCATTGAAACTATTTTAATCGATTTAATTTAAAATTTGATCGTTTATTCTCGTAACTCGCGCATATAATCGAATTAGCCTCCGAAACACACTCCATTGTGTTTGGAATGTGAGTAAAACATTATAACCGCCTGTCGGCATGCATCGCCTGGAGATCGTGTGAAAAAGTTGTTTAAAATGGACTTAATATTAAAATAATATTTATATACGTACATATATTCACGTTAAAGCCAACCCTAACCCTATTTTCTTCCAGCCGACACCAAACATTCCAATGGTCGAAATTGAGTTTCGTTTCCCCTCAAAAATCTCTCGATCCATGCTTCGATTTCGAGAGCTTTCAAAATGAAAGTTGCAGATCGTGGAGAGATCTACACATCCAACGATGGATCTTGCTTGATGTGGTCACTTGGAGGTGTATTTTGCTGTCGTGCGTTCGTGCACGTTCTTCGAGGAACATGATCCACCGAGCTTCGCCATATCTTGGGCGATGGTAGGGTACGAGGTGGGCTACTTCGTGGTATTCTCTGCTCGAGATAGAGGGGAGCGTTGGTGGTGCGGAGTTTAACCGTAGTCGGCTTCGTGAATCGGTTCGCGTGCGATTTATCGCGCTGGGAAGAAGAAGAAGCGGGCCGATGATATATTATTAAATAAAAAAATTTGTTTTAAAATTTATATGCAAAGTTTATAAATTCGTAACTTGAGCATACGTTGTTAGATTCAGACGAATTTGTTGGCGCCGGAATCGCAGCGACGAGCAGCCCGCTGTAGTGCAGATCTGGGATCATTCTGAGTAAGTAAAAATTTAGGTTAAATCGAACGCCGTTCGATTTAATTCAAAATTTGAACGCCCGTCGAAAATTCAAGGTGAGTTAATCTCGCTCACATCTGGATGCCAATTAATTTAAATAGCTAATATTTAAATGTTTGATTGGTTGTTTAGCTGAATATGATAATTATTATCAGATTGGATCGATATTTATTGGTTGTGCTAATATCTATCGATGCAAGGAAACAGGTTGGAGGGATCCAACTGGATTCCTCACAAATAGATATTTTATTTATATTCTGTGACATATCTCATTGATATCCTGTGATAAATTGATTTGGATCTTGTTATGTTGCGTTATGGTTGGATAAATATAATTTGGTATTTTAAAAATATCAATAAATAAATTGGGATCAAAGGAAAATGAAAGGGATTTTTAAGTAATGAATTTAAGGGGATTAAATTCGAGACATTGGGTTAAAATTTGTAAATGGTTTTGAAACAGAGATTGGAATGGAAATGAGAAACGGAAATTTATAAATTGGGTTTATAAATAAATTGATATATTTATTAGTGGATAAATTTGGAAATATTGATTTCCGACGGGAAATTCTATAAGAAAGGTGTGATTGTTTTAAAAGTAAAGATGAGATTATCTTTAAAGGATGGAAAGCACATTTTTCCTGGAAATTTGGTATGTTTCAAAGAAAAGCTTTCAAATTATAAGTTGGCAGTCTAAATTTTGTTTTAGAATATTTTTGAAAGAAAATATTATTTTAATTGTTTAAAGTGTAAGCAAACATTTATTTAAGTAATTATGGTATTTAATTATCTTAAAGGCAAAGTAGTATTAAGTTTTCAAAAGGAAATTTCAATATAAATATCTGATATAATAACTTTGTATAAAAAGGAAATTTTTGTTTTAAGTTACTCATGAAACTTTTATAGATTTCAAAAGTATAATTTGGATAAAGAATTTAGTAATCATATTTTAAATATTTTAAGTATATTTCGGAAGTGGTTTCCAGGAAATACAAATGTGTTTAAAAATAAAAAGAGTTTATTTGTAAAGTGTGGAAAAGAATTTATGGAATATAAACGTAAATTTGAATTGAGATAAATCAAGCAGGATTTATAAAAAGAATTCTTTAGTTTATTCTGGAATGGAAGTGTATTTCCCTGAAAAAGCCAAGTACGTTTCAAAGTAGTTTTTTTAGTGAATGTTGAAGTTTTAAATTTGTTTCTAAAGGAATGTTTTTAAGAAATTATTTAAGTTGATAAGTTTAAAGGTAAATAGTATTAAAGTAGTTATAGTAGTAATTATTTTAAAAGGGTTCATGGGTATTATTTTTAAAGATAATTTTTAATATTTATATTTTATAGAATAGTTTTATTTTAAGAATAAGTGGTTAAAGAGTTATATGGAACTTGAATAGAATTTCATAACTCCTATTTTCAGAATTTAGATAGCTTAACCTTTACTTTATAGAAAATAGTTTATATTTTATAAATCAGTTTTATTCGAAATATTTTTGAAGGTATATATATATATATTTTAAACTAAGCGTGTAAGTAGTTTAATATAAATTTTTTGATGTATTTTCAAGAATAAAGAATTTAAATTATTTTAAATCTTATGTATTGGTACTTGGATTTTTTAGAGGAGGTAAAGATTTGGAAATTTATTCCATGAGAAAAGTTGGGTTTGAAAACTGTTTTTCAAAGGGTTTGAAAATAGAAATATATCTTGCAAAGATATTTTTGGAGAAAATAAATATGTGGGAAATTATTTATTGTTTGATGGATGTTTGTGAATGTTAATTGATAGTTAAATCACCGACTATCAATATTGGCCAATGCGTTGATCGTTTCGAAGAGACGGAGATTGGGATTTATTTCTCGAAAACCACTTCGATCCGGTTAGTATGTTTTCATGGGAAAAACGAGTTCGGAGTCGAAGATGGAGCAGTGAAGTGCAAGGGCTAGTCGCTACTAATCCTGAGGATATTTCCAAAATGGATGTAGTGGGATTTGGTTCCGTTCGAACCCAGGAGGGACTTGTATGGATGAATGCTTTCGAAACATCGTCAGGTGGACGATGGGCATTCAAAGTGAAAGGTTCTAAAGGTAATTCTTAGCCTCAAGCATTATCAACCGGGAATGACTAAAATCAGGGGTTATGCAGCAAGGCTATGTGAGCAGCACCCATTAGGGTAAGGTCATCCCTGTCTAGATGTCCCTTTTATTCGGCTTAGTAGTGCGGTTGCTGATCCCAACTGTGGGGTGATCTTAATCGGGATTATCCAGTAAGGGGTACTTTCGGTCCTGTGTTGAAGGGAATGGGTGTAATCCTCGGTACGGTGATCCAGGCCACGTACTATGACAGGTGGTACCCCAGTGCCTAGTCATTAGTTAGAAATCCATTCTCCCTACAAACCTTTTACGAGTTTTGTTTGTATTACCTACTGTTCGTCGACGGAATTTCTATCGATTTAGAAAACCGTCGAACGAATTTAAATTAAAAATAACTGCAAGCGCATGGTGTACGAATGTAGCACGCGACGAATACGGGTTGATCCGCAGGGAATTGATGATTTTAAAATTTCTATTCAATCAAATTATACCACAGTCAAGTGAAATTGTTGACTAGAACTCAAATGAAGCTATTGTAGAATTAAAATGTGATTAGTAAACTATTGAACTAGAGAACAATTTAGAGGCAAATCCACTCTCATATTTTTGTAAATCAACAACAAACAATTTATGATCTCTAACTTTGATTTAAGTGAAATATTGTTGTATTTATCATAAGCATGGTTTTTTTATGTTATTAATTAACACAACTCAAACCATCAAACTATAATGCAACAAATACCCACTTATAATTCTCATGAAAATGAAGCAAAAGCAAAAGCTATTTTAAGCATGATCTATTTACTATTGTAACTAGTAACATAGATCATCAAATTTCATTTTTACTTTAATTTCACAATCAAAAATGGATTAGCAAATGATGATGCAACTTGTGTTTATGTTGAATAAGAATAGCTCATTTGCATATGCAATACTGGCTATCAAACTCACTTGTATAAACTTGCATCAAAATCCACTTCATGAAGCATAAACCAAATGAGATCATAAATCATAAAATGTTGAAATTACATAAAGTTAGAGAGCTTCATCACCCCTAAATTGAAGGGGTTTAGCTATTCATTTATGGCATTGAAGCAACACAAGTAAGTTTCAACATTAAAAAGAAAAGAAAATAGAAAATAAGCAAAGAAAGCAAAACAGATTAGCTACTAACTACTTGCATAAATGTAAATCTAAGCTATGAACATAAGGAGAAAGAGAGCATATAAATAAACATTAACAATAAAACAAAGAAGAGTATGTAGAAAAGAGAGAAGAAAGAGGCTTGGAAGCCATTATTATTTCATAGAACATTGAGCTTACACTTTGATTTCTTAATTTCCTAAGTAAAATGAAAGAGTAGATGATGGTTTCATATACATACGAGGGCTATATATAAATGCATAAAACCCTAATTCTATTTTTAGGGGGCTACCTAAAATTCCATTTAGGAAGTGTGGCCAACAAGTAATCATTAAACAGTAATTAATCCATCGTTTGTTTTGCATGAAGCTTTAACCTCCACTTAATTGTCCATTAGCTCCAAATTGTACTTTTAGGTAAGTGGGTGGGGTCCTCCATGTTCATGGCTTGAATTATTTCCCTCTTCTTTCCTTTGTATTCATTTGTGCATGCATATATCTTCATATAAGCCTCTTCCATATGCATCCAATTTCCTATAAAAATATCAAAAAATGTCCAAGTAAAAATTCTTATATTGACACATGCACAAAATGACCGTTTTGCCCCTAAATGAAGATGAAAATATGATGGTTGGAAATAATTGAATTTTGGTTTTAAACATGTTAAAATGCCCAAATATGATGATTATTTAAATAAAAAGAGATAAAATATGGATGTAAATATATGCACAATTACGTGCATATCAAATACTCTCACACTTATCTTTTTATTCGTCCTCGAATAAAGGAAAACTAAGATAAATCCGTTTTCGTAGGGAGCACGATTGCATTGAGTGTATGCAACAAGCCGTTAAACCTCTGGGTGTCCCCAGTAGGACGAGTGTTGTCTCATGAGGGTTTTCAGCGGATACTACCCACAAAATCCAAATGCAGGATGAAAATATTTACAAAATGCAAGATTTATTTACAAAGAGATGAATGCGAGTTTTTGAAAATATTTACAAATGAAGGATTTATTTTTAAATTGACACGAATAAGTTAAACACACGTTTTGCTCATTGTCTTGAAAATTTCACTCGTCAAAATTTCTAATAAAAATCAAATTGTCATAACAGATAGACCATAGTTTGGCTAGTTGTTTCGGTTGATAACACAGTGTAATTATGAAATGGATCCTTAGTTGATTATCAAAGTTTATTAAAGTGGTGTTTTCATTTCTTTTCAATAACAAGTTAAATCAAACAAGTTAAAATAGTTCTAGGATTTCAATTGCGTGCTCTCTCATTATTTGCAAAAAAAAATTACACACCTAGCTCAGGTAAACTGAGGCCGGATATACCACCCATGCACTGCCTTTCAGGCTTATGTGAGGGGAGTACAGAGCATGGCGAGTGCACACACTTTCGTGCATACACCTATCGACCGTATGTGGTTTTTATTAAGTCTGTTTTTTTGTGTGTATGTGTTCCATACGTACATAACCGTGAGGACTTTTAAATGAGTATGAAAGCACATAATCAAAGATTCCAAGTAATTCACCCATGCATAACCGTGAGGACTTTTAAATGAGAGTGAATACTTTAGATGTGATTATTTTGTATTTTTTATATTTTTGTTTTTTTTAAGAGAGAGAGAGAGAGTTTTGCAAAACCATCTTAGCACCATTTAACTTAGAAGACAAAAATGCTATATCCTTACTTAAAATTTACCACTTTTTAAACAAAGATTTTCAATTAGAACATACTTCATAATTAACATAGATGAACCTTCCTATATACTAGTAAAACCATTGTTATTTGTAATCAAACTTCATTTTTATTTTTGTTAATACAAATAAATTTTCAAAAATTTCAATTTATTAACCAAAACTTATACTTATCCCATAGTGTTTCTTCAAAAATAAATCAAAATGGTAAAAAGAAAATGTTTTTGAGATTTAGGAGTTTTGAGATTTTATTTTTTTGAAGAAAATGAAAATTCAGAAATGGCATGAAAAACATAAAGAAAATGAAAATGAGACTCCCCCCCCCCACACTTAATTTTGACTGTGTCCCCACAGTCGATGCATGATATAACGAGTGTAACGGGGGAAAATATGTACATATTTACAAAATGGGGTTAACATTCTTACTAGACGTAGCTTGGCTCATGAAGGATCATGAGCTCCTCGTCTTGGTTACCGGGAATTTCCAACAAGGGTTTTAACCGATGACCGTTGACTTCGAAAATCGATCCATCCTTTGGGTTTTCTATTTCTATGGCACCATGTGGAAAAACAGTTTGTACAACAAATGGTCCAGTCCATCTTGATTTAAGTTTTCCAGGGTATAAATGAAGTCTCGAGTCATATAAAAGAACTTTCGGGTTAGGCGTAAACTTTTTTCTTAGGATTGACTTGTCATGAAAAACTTTGGTTCTTTCTTTGTAAATTTTCTCGTTTTCATACGCGTCATTCCTAAGTTCTTCTAGTTCGTTGAGTTCTAGTTTTCGATTTTCGCCAGCTTTTTCATGATCAAAGTTTAAGTTTTTTATTGCCCACAACGCTTTGTGTTCAATTTCAACAGGTAAGTGGCAAGCTTTACCGTAAACTAAACGAAATGGGGACATCCCAAGGTTAGTTTTAAAAGCAGTACGGTAAGCCCAAAGCGCATCGGTCAATTTCTGAGACCAATCTTTTCGATTTTTATTGACAGTTTTCTCCAAGATTTGTTTTATTTGTCAATTTGAAACTTCAACTTGGCCACAAGTCTGAGGATGATACGGAGTGGATAGCTTGTGGGTTATCGAGTATTTTTTTCATTAAAGTTTCAAAAGAACGGTTGCAAAAATGGGTTCCGTTATCACTGATTATTGTGCGAGGTGTGCCGAACCTCGAAAAGATGTTTTCTTTGAGAAATTTCACAACAATTCTATGGTCATTGGTTTTGCAAAAACGGCTTCGACCTATTTTGAAACGTAATCGACAACGAGAAGGATATACAAATTTCCAAAAGAATTTGGAAAAGGTCCCATAAAGTCGATACCCCAAACATCAAAGATTTCGATCGTAAGAATGGGGTTTAGAGGCATCATATCTCGTCGAGAAATTCGTCCAAGCATTTGACATCGATCACAAATTTTACAAAATTCGAATGAGTCTTTGAAAAGACAAGGCCAATAGAAACCACACTGAAGCACCTTTTTCGCAGTTTTTCGAGGACCGAAATGTCCACCGCACGCTTGATCGTGGCAAAATGAAAGAACACTCCGTATCTCATTATCCGGAATGCAACGTCGGATGATTTGGTCGGGACAATATTTGAACAAGTATGGATCGTCCCAATAGAAATATTTCACTTGGGACATGAATTTACATTTGTCCTGTTTGGACCAAGATGAGGGAGTTTCTTTAGTGATTAAGTAGTTCACTATATCAGCGTACCATGGATCGATAAAAATCGAAAGAAAATGTTCATCAGGGAAGTTTTCATTGATCGGCAAGGAAGATGGTGCGTTCGAAAGACGAGATAAGTGATCGGCTATGACATTATCGGATCCTTTTTTGTCTTTGATTGTAAGGTCAAATTCTTGAAGTATAAGGATTCAACGAATCAAACGGGATTTAGCATCCTTTTTAGCGAAGAGATATCGAAGCGCAGAATGGTCAGTGTAGACCGTAATGTGTGAACCTATCAAGTATGGTCGAAACTTTTCAAGCGCAAAAACGACAGCTAGAAGTTCTTTTTCGGTTGTTGTGTAGTTGAGTTGAGCACCGTTCAAGGTCATACTCGCATAGTAAATTACATGAAGGATCTTGTTGATGTGTTGTCCCAAGACAGCACCAACGGCAAAGTTCGAAGCATCACACATTATTTCGAAAGGAAGATCCCAATTGGGTGCGCAAATGATTGGGGCATAAATGAGTTCGCTCTTAAGACGTTCAAAAGAAGAGATACAATCAGAGTTAAAATCGAAAGGAACGTCTTTTCCAAGAAGGGTCGTCAAAGGACGAGCCATTTTGCTAAAGTCTTTCACAAAACGACGGTAAAAGCCAGCGTGTCCTAGAAATGATCGAATGTCCTTAACAGATTTGGGAATGGGTAGATTTGCAATGACATCGATTTTTGCTGTATCTACCTCAATGCCTCTATTTGAGATGATATGTCCAAGGACTATGCCTTGTTTGACCATAAAGTGGCATTTTTCCCAATTCAAAGTCAAATGTTTTTCTTTACATCGATTCAGAACCAACTCGAGGTGATGTAAACACTGGGAAAAAGAATCACCAAAGATAGAGAAATCGTCCATAAAAACTTCTAAAAAGCGTTCAATCATGTCGGAAAAGATGCCAACCATGCATCGTTGGAAAGTCGCAGGAGCGTTACATAGTCCGAATGGCATACGTCGATAAGCAAAGGTACCGAATGGACATGTGAAAGTCGTTTTCTCTTGATCTTCGGGAGCGATTGGAATTTGGTTATAGCCAGAATGACCATCAAGGAAGCAATAAAATTCATGGACGGCTAAACGTTCGAGCATTTGGTCAATGAAAGGAAGAGGAAAGTGATCTTTACGTGTTGCGGCATTTAGTTTTCGATAGTCAATGCAAACACGCCAACCCGTTTGAGTACGAGTTGGAATAAGCTCGTTTGAATTGTTCTTGACAACGGTTAGCCCGGACTTTTTCGGTACAACGTGAATTGGGCTAACCCATGAACTGTCGGAGATTGGGTAAATAATTCCATTGTCGAGAAGTTTAAGAATTTCATCACGCACCGCATCTTTCATTTTTGGATTAAGCCTTCGCTGCGCATCACGAGTTGGCTTGGCATCGTCGATTAAATGGATGCGATGTTGAACAAGAGTGGGACTAATTCCCTTTATATCGAAAATCGACCATCCAATTGCTTCTCTGTTTTTCGAAAGAACAAAGAGTAACGAGGTTTCTTGATCAAGAGAGAGAGAGTTGCGGAAATTATGACGGGTAACGTTTTGTCTTCACCTAAGTATGCATACTTAAGGTGATCGGGAAGTGGTTTGAGGTCCAACTTCGGGAGTTTTTCGATCAAAGAGTTGGATCGAGATTCGGACTCATCTTGAAGCGATTCAAAGGGAAGAGTGTATTCAATCTTGTTGGGAATTTCGGGAAACAACTTTTCGTACTCGGCATCGCGTTCGTTGTTAAGGTCAAGTGTCTCGTTTTCAAAGTTTTCATGAATGGCACTAACTTCCAACGTTTCGTTATGAGGTTCATTCGATTGGCTTTCAAGATTGAAAATGTTAAGATCCAAAGTCATGTTTCCAAAAGAGATTTTCATTGATCCGTTACGACAATTGATTAAGGCATTTGAGGTGGCTAAGAATGGTCGGCCTAAAATCAACGGAATTTGAATCAAGGGATTCATCACGGGTTGTGTTTCGAGAACGATAAAGTCAACGGGGAATATATATTGCCCTACTCAAATGAGCACGTCTTCGATTTCTCCCACGGGCTTCTTAATGGAACGATCGGCAAATTGAAGCATAACTTTCGTGGGTTTGAGCTCACCTAAGCCTAATTGTTCATACACGGAGTATGGAATCAAGTTGACACTCGCGCCTAAGTCTATCAAACATTTGTTAATCGTCTTGTCTCCAATTGTACACGAAAATCGTAGGGCAGCCAGGATCTTTGTATTTAACGGGCATGGATTGGGACAAGACTTCACTCAAACTAGTGGCTAAGAAGACTTTTTTGGGCACTTGAGTGTGTCTCTTTTGGGTGCACAAGTCCTTAAGAAATTTCGCGTAAGTGGGGACTTGCTGAACGATGTCAAGAAGCGGGATGTTCACTTTTACTTGTTTAAAAATTTCCAACATCTTTTCCATTTGGTCCGAGTGTTTCTATGGTCGAAGACGATGTGGAAATGGAACAAGATACTCGGTAGGCGGATCTACTCGAGTAGAAGAAGAAGAATTTTGATTGTCGTTCGATTCGACGTTTGGCTCCACGTTCTATTCTGAGTCATTCGTTGTTTTAGAAGTGTCGAGAAAAGTTTTCGGTAAATCATTTGCATTAACGACTTGATTATCGATTTGTTTACCAGAACGGAGAGTTGTGATAGCATTCAACTGGGTGACGTTGCTATCTTGAACAACATGGGCTTGATTTGAATTTGCGTTTTGATTTCTGGGATTTGGAAGGGGCTGGCTTGGGAATGTTCCTCGTTCACGTTCACTTAAAGATGTGGCTAATTGGCTTATTTGCATTTCGAGTTTTGCAATTGATTGGTTCGTGTTTTGCATATATGAAGTCAATGAATTTTGCAAATTGTTGTTTGATTGAAGGCTTTGAGTAGTTGCCTTAGCTAACGTTTCAAGAGTTTTCTCCAGTGAAGTTAAACGTTTATCGTCTTGGGGAGGATGAGCAAAATTTGTTTGAAAATTTGATTGTTGTGGTTGATTATGGGATGGACCCGCAAAGTTTGGTTGAAAATTGTTGGGCTGAAAGGGAGGATTTGAAACATTATTCAGAAATGCTTGAAAATTGGGACGAATTGTATTCGTGTTGGGATTGTTTTGGCTCCACGCAAAATTCAGATGATTTCTCCAACCAGGGTTGTACGTTGGAGAAAACGGGTCGTATTTGGTTTTATTGAAAGCATTGATTTGTTCGATAGAGTTGGGACACTGATCGGCTATATGATTAGGATCATTGCATTTATGACACATCAGTTGGGAAGCTTGGTTCATTTGACTCGATGAGAAAACGTTATCGAATTTTTTAATCATTGCGTCGATCTTAGCTTCCAAAGCAATAGAAGATCCTATCGAGTGTGCACTCGATCGTGAGTAGATTGATTTTTCGTTCGAACGTTCCCATTGGGAAGACTTTTCAGCGAGGTTTTCAAGAAATTGCCAAGCATCATCATGATGTTGGGAAAGAAAATTGCCTTGGCACATTGATTTGAGCATCGTTCGTGAGTTGTTTTCTAGTCCATCGTATAAGATTTGGCAAATCGTCCATTTTTCAAAGTTATGGTGTGGACATTTTATCAGAAGCTCTTTGAATCTTTCAAAATATTTTCCAAATGGTTCACCCTTGAATTGATGAAAATTTACAATTTCGTTTCGAATTCTACTTGTTTTTTCCAAGGGGTAGAACTTTTTTAAGAAAGCTTTTACAAATTCTTCCCACGCTTTAATTGAGTTAGAAGGTAAGCTGTACAACCATTTTTTAGCGTAATCCGTAAGAGCAAATGGGATTAATCGAAGTTTGATTCCGTCATCAGAAAGTTGTTGGAGTTTAATGGTTGCACAAACTTGTTCGAATTTAGTCAAAAAGATGTATGGATCATCGTGCTCGAAATTGCCAAATTTCGAAAGTGTGGCAATATGGTTCGAGTGCATTTCAAAATGGTTACCCGTACGGGCGGGTAACGTGATGCAAGATGGAATAGAAACTCTATCGGGAAAGATTCTATCCATAAGAGTTCGAGGGGCATTCTCGTTCGCCATTTCGGGAGGATTGTCTGTTCGAGTTAAACGGTTTGCAGAAGGGTCGCGAGTCCAACGATTCGTTGTTGTGTCACGAGTCCAAGTACTCATGCACAAGTGAAAGTCGAGAAGAGAAAGGAGTTAGAATTGAGTTTAGGGAATGAAAGAAGATTTGAAAACGTGTTTTAATTTTTGTTTTTTTTGAATTTTTTTATTAAGGGAGAAAACTATTTAACAAGTGAGATTTATTTTCAAAAGAAAAGTTTGATTTTTTTTTTTTTCAATTTTTTTTTTTATGTTTTTGGTTTTGTATATTTTTTTTCGTTTTTTGAAAATGGAAATTGATTTTTGTTTTTGAATTTTCAAATTATTTTTCTTTTTTTAAAAAAAGATTTTATATTATTTTTTTTGGATTTTTGTTTTTGATTGAAAATTTTCAAAGGAAAGGAAAAAAAAAGTGATTAAAAATTTAGTTAAGTAAAATTTACATTTTTTTTTGTTTTTTGTTTTTTTTTTGAATTTTTGAATTTTTTTTAAATATGCATGAACTAATGCGACTAAATGAATGCAAAGGACTTAATTACAGTTTTCTGTCCTTAGTAGCTCCGAACCCAAATTTGTATAATCACACATTGTCTTAAATCAACAAAAATATTTCTCAGCCAGGAAACGGACAGGAGTTATCGGTGCACCACGAATCACCGTAGCAATGCAACCGAAGGTTAAAGTACCTTCAGAGGAACAACCAGTATAATATTTACGTATCACCGTAATTTACTGGTTATTACTCTGCCGTAGCCTAAACACCAAGAAATTAAATCATTCAAATAAAACAATTGTGAAGATACAATTAAGCCCTAAGTGAGCTCGTGACACCCTTAGGTCCGACGTCTAACCTTTATTATTAGTCAAATTCTACGATGAAATGCTTTTGTGGGCTAAGGAAAGGGTGATGAAATCCCTTACCTTATGTGAATTGGGGTATTGCCCTTAGAAAAGAAAATAAGATGTGATGAATGCAAAACAAGAAATTAAACGTGTATTAACAATGCAACTAAAATGAAGTTTTTTATTTTTAGCGGCAATTTTTAGCAAGCAAGTGGTTTGTTTTTTGGCAAGCGGTGCTTCCTTGCAATTTTCTGCTTTGGCAACCTGAAATTAAAACAAGATATATACAATTTTTATTTTATTTTAATGATATATCAAATGAGAAACTAAAAAAAGGAAAAAAAAAACTATTGAAATCAAAAGAAACAAAACAAAGGATTTCCAAACAAAGCAAAACAAAACTTATTTGGTTTTTTTTATCACAAAACAAAATTGATGAACTTAAAACAATCTAAAACTCTAAATGGAAACAAAACAAAATTAACCTTTTTTTATGATAAAACTAAACTAAAAACAATATTAAAAAAAGAAATACCCAAAATTAAACTTCTCACTCACTAAACTCGTTACCCACACTCACTCAAGTTATTACCCTGCCCGTTTTAAAGAATACCCGGACCACTATGATAAAACAAATGAAACAAAGTTCATTGTCTTCATTTTCGAAATAAAATTAACTGAACACCCAGATTCTTTCACAAAATCTCCCAAATTCTCAATTCTTACAAACTCTGTTAAATGAAAATCCCCAAAAGCCTCGTCAATTCGAAGTCAGTCAATCGCAAGATGTCAGATGAGATTGGAGGGTAGTTGTGAGTCGTGATTTTTGGGAGGAACTTCGCGGTTTTGGGTAGTTTGTAGTTCAGGTGGTCGATTGGCTGTGGCGAGGAGATGGAGTTGTGGATTTGTTTTTGGCGATGGAATCGTGGCGAGGCATGTCGCGGCGGTGATTGTAGAGGGTAGGTTGGTGAATGAAGGCGGTTCAGTTTGGTGGAAGGAGGCAGTGGAGTTGAATTGGCGTCGATGAAAGACTGTGATAGAGTTTGGGGTGAGGTGCGATTATATGTGGTGATGTATGTGTTGATATGATAGTGCGGTGGTGGTTGCAGTTGTATGAAATTGTGGTTGAAATGGTCCAATTGCTATATTGAGATGATGAGGAACTGCTGTCAGTTATCAATTATGAAGTGTTTGAAGGGGATGAAATGTTGATGATGGAATGGCTGAGGGAAGTAAGGAGGGAACAAGGTTGTATATGCTGAAGGGTTGGTTGGTGTTACTGTTGTGAGGAGTATGTGCAGGATTTTCTGCAGTTTTTGTGTGATGATGGTTTTGGTATGAGAGTGTTATGAAGATGATGAAGTGTGGGATGTTATAATTAGTGGAGTATGAGACAGTGATGTTTGACGTGAAGGTTGTTGGGCAGAGGAGTGAAGGGATGGATGTATCAGTGGTAGAAGTGATGGCAAAAAAAAAAGTCTGCAGTTTGATGTTGAATGTTTGATGAAATATTGACTTGTGGCAATGAAGTTAGTGTGCCAGTGGATGGATGACAGTGGTCAGGGGGAAGGGGTTTTGGGAACAGTGAGCGAACAGGTAGAGTGAAAGTTAGGAATGTTTGTGGTTGTGTGTAGTGGACAGGCAAAGGCAGTTGGAAGTATGGGTTGTGGCAGTGCAATTGATTGTGATGGAGGTGAGAATGGTTCCGGGGGGAAGTAGCAGGGGTATAGGATGAACACAAGTGAGGCTGTATGGTTATGAGATGGCAGAACTGTGGTGATATGGTGGGGAGGCAAAACCGCAAGAAAGTAGTTGAGGGGGTGGATGTGCACAAGTATGCACAGAGAAATAGTTTGTTATGTAAAAATAAAGAAAAATTGCAAATGTAAACAGAGATATGTAAAATAATGTAATGTAAAGGTAACAGTGAATGAAACTTTTTTTTTGTTTTGAAATGTGTATGATCTTTTTTTTATAAACTAGAAATGCAAATGCTAATTAAAATCAAGAAAAGCACACAACAAACATACATACATTTTTTTAAAAAAAATGCAAACAAACACACAATAAAAATCAAACAAACTAATTCGAAGAATAGAAAATTAAAAATCAAAACAACTCCCCGGCAACGGCGCCAAAAACTTGTTCGTCGACGGAAGTTCTATCGATTTAGAAAACCGTCGAACGAATTTAAATTAAAAATAACCGCAGGCGCATGGTGTACGAATGTAGCACGCGGCGAATACGGATCGATCCGCAGGGAATTAATGATTTTAAAATTTCTATTCAATCAAATTATACCAAAGTCGAGTGAAATTGTTGACTAGAACTCAAATGAAGCTAAACTAGAATTAAAATGTGATTAGTAAACTATTGAAATAGAGAACAATTTAGAGGCAAATCCACTCTCATATTTTTGTAAATCAACAACAAACAATTTATGATCTCTAACTTTGATTTAAGTGAAATATTGTTGTATTTATCATAAGCATGGTTTGTTTATGTTATTAATTAACATAACTCAAACCATCAAACTATAATGAAACAAATACCCACTTATAATTCTCATGAAAATGAAGCAAAAGAAAAAGCTATTTTAAGCATGATCTATTTACTATTGTATCTGGTAATATAGATCATCAAATTTCATTTTTACTTTAATTTCACAATCAAAAATGGATTAGCAAATGATGATGCAACTTGTGTTTATGTTGAATAAGAATAGCTCATTTGCATATGCAATATAGGCTATCAAACTCACTTGTATAAACTTGCATCAAAATCCACTTCATGAAGCATAAACCAAATGAGATCATAAATTATAAAATGTTGAAATTACATAAAGTTAGAGAGCTTCATCACGCCTAAATTGAAGGGGTTTAGCTACTCATTTGTGGCATTGAAGCAACACAAGTAAGTTTCAACATTAAAAAGAAAAGAAAATAGAAACTAAGCAAAGAAAGCAAAAGAGATTAGCTACTAACTACTTGCATAAATGTAAATCTAAGCTATGACCATAAGGAGAAAGAGAGCATATAAATAAACATTAACAATAAAACAAAGAAGAGCATGTAGAAAAGAGGGAAGAAAGAGGCTTGGAAGCCATTATTATTTCATAGAACATTGAGCTTACGCTTTGATTTCTTAATTTCCTAGGTAAAATGAAAGAGTAGATGATGGTTTCATATACATAAGAGGGCTATATATACATGCATAAAACCCTAATTCTATTTTTAGGGGGCTACCTAAAATGCCCTTTAGGAAGTGTGGCCAACAAGTAATCATTAACCACTAATTAATCCATCATTTGTTTTGCATGAAGCTTTAACCTCCACTTAGTTATCCATTAGCTCCAAATTGTACTTTTAGGTAAGTGGGTGAGGTCCTCCATGTTCATGGCTTGAATTATTTCCCTCTTCTTTGCTTTGTATTCATTTGTGCATGCATATATCTTCATATAAGCCTCTTTCATATGCATCCAAATTCCTATAAAAATTATCAAAAAATGTCCAAGTGAAAATTCTTATATTGACACATGCACAAAATGACCGTTTTGCCCCTAAATGAAGATGAAAATATGATGGTTGGAAATAATTGAATTTTGGTTTTAAACATGTTAAAATGCCCAAGTATAATGATTATTTAAATAAAAAGAGACAAAATATGGATGTAAATATATGCACAATTACGTGCATATCATCCACAATTGTGGCTAGTAGATGGAATTTAATAAATGCAACAATTTCGGCTATTTTAATAAGTATTTGTATATAGACACTATTATAATATCAGAGGATTTTATAAGAAATGTTTTAGCTATCGAAAGGTAAAAACCCAACATGTTTATTTGTGGCGTGGTCTTACGAGATGCTTTTGTTTTCAAAGGGATTTTTGAAACTTTAATAATCAAATTGAGTGTATTTTTATCAGCTGGTATTCCAGACTGGCTCGGGTGTTATTTCATTATGATGCTCGGGTCAGACCGTGTATTATAGATTACAGGAAAGGATGCTGTAGAGCTCAGGAGAGGAGCTAGAGTCCGAGACGTATTATCCGTACTTGTTCATATCCGCTGCTGTGATTGTTGATATTGCCAGGTTGGTAATTGTTGTTTGTTTGTGGTATACTCTGATGTAATATATAAAAAAGATATAGTTTTCATTTTGCGTAAAGATCTGATATTACATATTATATTTTGTTCCATTGCGATTATGAGATCCTATAATTGTTTAGTTCCTTCTTTCTTCTATCTTCTTTCTTTCCCTCAACTATTTGTCTTTTCTGGCATTCGATCGTCGGCATATTATACTATGGCATATTTTGTGTCGAATTTCGAGAGTCGAGAAGGGCGAGTCATGACATTGTGGTATCAGAGCTTAGGCTGGTGATAACCTTGGCTCTGGTGGGGAAATTACTCATTAAATAGAGTCCATAGTACTCTATAATGAGTTGAGTGTATTAGTAGCTATGAGCGCGTACTTGTTAGTGAATAACAAATTGTTTTTATACTGTGTTGACTTATCGATTGAGTGATTATGAATTCTGGTCGGTATGGGAAGTACAACCATATCGATAGGGGTTTCTAAACTCTTAAACAAGATAAACCGACATAGTATTGTTTTTAAAGCGGGTAAATGGAATAATTTTACCCAAAATTATATTTTGATTAAAAAAAGAAATAATTTTTTGAATTAATTATATATATTTGGATGTTTTGTTGTTAATATTACAATCAAATATAAGAATCTAAAATTTTGGTTGTTAATACTATAATTAAACTAGAATCTAAAAATTGAAATAGTTATAACCAAATAGAATTGGATAAGTATAACTTATCCAAAAGAAATATAACTAAAATTTGATTTAACCCAGAATTTAAGTCCCAGAAATTTTGAAAAGTGTTTTAAAATGAATTTAAACAAAAAGTTTGGGAATTTAAAATTGTGGGAATGTTTGAAATGTTTTCCATAGTATTGGAGAGAAATGATGGAGTATTGTTTTGGGAAATATTTATGAATGGAAATTGTTTTAAAAGAAATTTATGGAAGTAAGGAAGCACTGAACTCACTTCAGTCGCTGGAAAATAATCCTGATGATGATGGCCACATCATCAGAATTCATTTTTGAGTTTATAATGTGATGGATTGCTACCGGGATGATTGGTTATGACATTTGTTTGGACTTGTTGGGTTTACAAGTGATTTTAGAAATTTCAAAAGGAAAATTTGTTTTGGTATAAACAAGTTATTTGGAATCTGGAGATTTGATTTGATACACCAAGTGGGTATATATTGAATATTATTTCAAACTGGTTTTGAAATAAAACCGGGTAAACGAATTTTGGGAATTCTATTTAAAAATGTTAAAGATAAAAATGAACCAAGTGAAGTTGATTTAAATAAGAAAGGAAAATGAAATTTTAATCCTGGAATTAAAATTTGATTTGTGTGAATGAGGTAAATAAAATATATTTGAATTTAACTCAGGATAAGTTAAATAAAATTGGAATTTGAAATTGAATTAAATTGGGGTATAATGGTGAAATGAAAATTTATATCCTTAAGCTATTAAGTGTTATACATATATATATAATTTAGAATTGTGATTATAAGTTGTAAATGGATTAAAATGAGCAATATAAGCTTTTAAATAAATAAGTTGGTGAACTTAAGAACAGGAAATGAAATTGTAAACCAAAATAAAATGGTTGAATGGTATGGTAAATTCAAAATTTGAATCCTAAATGGATGTTAAATGTGATAAGGCAAAGAAAAATATAAGATGTGAATGGACTTAAGTCAGTAAATAAGGCTTGAACTTATATAAAAAGAAGAAATAAAATTGGATCGAATTAAATTTAACTTAGACTAAGAGAAATTGAGTTAAATTTGGATTGAATGGAAATCAAAATGCAGCTGTGTTATAAATAATATTGAATAGAATTAAATTCTTATTTAAAATAGTAATGGGAATGGTAAAAATTTAAGTTGGCTGAAAAAATTTAGTTGAACTTGAATTAAATTTGGAAAAGAATTGAGTTGAAGGAAAATTTAATTTAGTTGAAATGATATTGAATGAAGTAAATGCTCACTCAACTAAATCCAAAAGAATTGTTGAGGATGAATTTAGTGTAAGCTAAACTAAATGGAAATTGTATTGGAATGAATATAAAGTTGATTTAAAATTTGTAACAGATTGGAATTTGATTTAATGAGAATCAAATTAAAATGAAATAAAAATTGATTGGATGAAAGGAAATGGGATGTAATAGAGTTAAGACAACTTTAGAAAATTTTGAAATGGTTGTTGTCTAGCTTACAAAATGGTTTTGAATGAATCTGTATGGATAACGAAATTAAATGTAAGAATAGGGATTTAATTCAATGATTGTAATAAAGTAAGAATGTTTGGGTTGTAAATAATCCAGAATGGAATAATATTAATTTAAATTTACGTTGAAATTGATTTTAAATGGTATAAGCTTAAGAAAAGGTTATTTGTTTGAATAACAACAACTTGCATAGAAATTACTCATTTTGCCGTAAACGAAAGTGAACGAATTAAGTGAAGTAAATAGAATTGGTTTTTGAATTAATTGGAATGGATTGAAATTTTATTAAGTGGATTTATATATAAATGCAAGTGAATCATAAAAGAGATGAGAATGAATAAAATTGAAAATAAAATTGATTGTTCATCATTGGAAATTGAATAGGAGTAAATTTATGTAAATAAGGCTTATAAACCAATTTGATGTGAATATGAGCTTAACTGGTATAAAGATGAATTGGTCTGTTAAATATGACTTGTAGGTATTAAAATTATATGTAAATCATTAGTGTGAAACAAAATGAAGTATGGATTTGTAAAGAAAACTAAAGTAGTATTGAAACCACAAAATATGGTTTACATGTAGGATTTTTGGAAACTGGTTGGTTGGGTATGTAACTGTTATAATTGGCTAAGATTAATGAATGGAATGTAATTAAATTCTCATATTATTGAAAACTGATGTGTTTGTTCAAGTAAGTATAGGTACGGGAGGCAATCGATAGAGTTGGAGTGCATAAATGCATAATATATCAGCCGCTTGCTTTTAAATTGCTTAAATAAGGTACGCCTACGCAATAAAATTGGAAAATGATATATATATATATATATATTGTGATATATTTTGTTTTCCGACCGTGTGGGTCGATGTATATATATTTATCTGTAAAACGCCCTCCACAAAGGAGACTCTGCCAAAAAATTTCGAAAATTTTGGAAGTTAGAAATTTTTGGAAATTTTGAAATTTTTGGTTAACTAGTAAAGTTGTTTTTGAAAGGATGGTGAAAACAAAGCTTTTAGGTTAAAATAAGTAAATGATTTTGGAATTAATCTAAAAGTTTTGGTGAAGTAAATGCAAGTTTGGGTAAGTAAATGAGTTTAGTAGCATCTTCCTGCCTTAGCAAATTTTGGGGACGAAATTTTTATAAGGGGGGAGGAATGTAACGATCCAGAATTTCTAATTGTTAATTTTGAACATTTAATTCATTTTATACGTTGAATGTGAAATGTAATTTGATTTTGAATAAAAAGATTTTGGTTAAACTAATGAAATTAATTAAATTTTCAATATGAAAATTCAATTGAAATTTGAATAATAATAATTTAATATTGGGATTGGGATAATTTGTGAATCTGGGAATAAATAGATATGAAAATGGTTTCTAAGATTTGTTTTAAGTTTAGATTGATCTGCATTATAATATTTGACTTTTGGATGCAATCAAAGTCGATAAGTCAAATTTGGAATTTTATATTAATTTAATAATGGAATTTAATAATATAATAATGCAAATAATCAGATTTTGGTTCGAAGTGAAACAGAATGATTTCTAATGTGAATATAAATTCTATACGATTTAAAGTAGAGTTAATAAAATCTTAAATGTGAAATTTTAAGTGATTTCGACGATTTTGAAAATCTCTCGAATTAATCGACGAGTTAAAATAGCCTTCCGGGGCATAGTCTCGGAATTCGGCGAAACCAGTTTCATTGGATCCGTAATAGTTAGTTATTATTGAATCTCAATTTTCATAGCAATTGGAGTTGTCGTTTGACCGTGATAGCTCAAAACGCATAGAAACTATTTTAATCGATTTAATTTAAAATTGATCGTTTATTCCCGTAACTCGCGCATATGATCAAATTAGCATCCGAGACACGTTCCATTGTGTTCGGAATGCGGGTAAAACATTATAATCGTCTGTCAGCATGCGTCATTTGGAGACCGTGTGAAAAAGTTGTTTGAAATGGACTTAATGTTAAAATAATATTTATATACGTACATATATTCACGTTAAAGCCAACCCTAACCCTATTTTCTTCCAGCCGACACCAAACATTCCAATGGCCGAAATTGAGTTTCATTTCCCATCAAAAATCTCTCGATCCATGCATTGATTTCGAGAACTTTCTAAATGAAAGTTGTAGATCGTGGAGAGATCTACACATCCAACGGTGGATCTTGCTTGATGTGGTCGTTTGGAGGTGTATTTTGATGCCGTTCACCGTGCGTTCGTGCGCGTTCTTCGAGGAACACGAGCCATCGAGCTTTGCCATACTTGGGCGATGGTAGGGTATGAGGTGGGCTACGTCATGGTATTCTCTGATCGAGCTAGAGGGGAGCGTTGGTGGTGCGGCGTTTAACCCTAGTCGCCGATGTGAATGGGTTCGCGCGTGCGATTTATCGCTCTGGGAAGAAGAAGAAACGGGCCGATGGTATATTATTAAATAAAAAAAATTGTTTTAAAATTTATATGCAAACTTTATAAATTCGTAACTTGAGCATACGTTGTCAGATTCAGACGAATTTGGTGGCGTCGGAATCGCAGCGACGAGTAGCCCGCTGTGGGGCAGATCAGGGATCATTCTGAGCAAGTAAAAATTTAGGTTAAATCGAACGTCGTTCGATTTAATTTAAAATTTGAAAGCTCGTCGAAAATTCAAGGTGAGTTAATCTCACTCACATCTAGATATCAATTAATTTAAATAGCTAATATTTAAATGTTTGATTGGTTGTTTAGCTAAATATGATAATTATTATCAGATTGGATCGATATATATTTGTTGTGCTAATATCTGTGGATGCAGGGAAACAGGTTGGAGGGATCCAACTGGATTCCTCACAAATAGAAATTTTATTTATATTTTGTGATATATCTCATTGACATCCTGTGATAAATTGATTTGGATCTTGTTATGTTGCGTTAAGGTTGGATAAATATAATTTGGTATTTTAAAAATATCAATAAATAAATTGGAATTAAAGGAAAATGAAAGGAATTTTTAAGTAATGAATTTATGGGGATTAAATTCGAGAAATTGGGTTGAAATTTGTAAATGGTTTTGAAACTGAGACTGGAATGGAAATGAGAAACGAAAATTTATAAATTGGGTTTATAAATAAACTGGTATATTTATCGGTGGATAAATTTGGAAATATTAATTTCCGGTGAGAAATTCTATAAGAAAGGTATAATTATTTTAAAAGTAAAGATGAGATTATCTTTAAAGGATGGAGAGCGCATTTTTCCTGGAAATTTGGTATGTTTCAAAGAAAAGCTTTCAAATTATAAGTTGGCAGTCTAAATTTTGTTTTAGAATATTTTAGAAAGAAAATATTGTTTTAATTGTTTAAAGCATAAGTAAACATTTATTTAAGTAATTATGGTATTTAATTATCTTAAAGGTAAAGTAGTATTAAGTTTTCAAAAGGAAATTTCAATATAAATATCTGGTATAATAACTTCATATAAAAAGGAAATTTTTGTTTTAAGTTACTCAAGAAACTTTCATAGATTTCAAAAGTATAATTTAGATAAAGAATTTAGTAATCATATTTTAAATATTTTAAGTATATTTTGGAAGTGATTTCCAGGAAATAGAAATGTGTTTAAAAATAAAAGGAGTTTATTTGTAAATGTGGAAAAGAATTTACGGAATATAAACGTAAATTTGAATTGAGATAAATCAAGCAAGATTTATAAAAAGAATTCTTTACTTTATTCTGGAATGGAAGTGTATTTCCCTGAAAAAGCCAAGTACGTTTCAAAGCAGTTTTTTAGTGAATGTTAAAGTTTTAAATTTTTTTAAAGGAATGTTTTAAGAAATTATTTAAGTTGATAAGTTTAAAGGTAAATATTATTAAAATAGTTATGGTAGTAATTATTTTAAAAGGGTTCATGGGTATTATTTTTAAAGATAATTTTTAATATTTATATTTTATAGAATAGTTTTATTTTAAGAATAAGTGGTTAAAGAGTTATTTGGAACTCGAATAGAATTTCATAACTCCTATTTTCAAAATTTAGATAGCCTAACCTTTATTTAAAGAAAATAGTTTATATTTTATAGAGCAGTTTTATTCGAAATATTTTTAAAGGTATATATTTTAAGTTAAGTGCGTAAGTAGTTTAATATAAATGTTTTGGTGTATTTTCAAGAATAAAGAATTTAAATTATTCTAAATCTTATGTATTGGTACTTGGATGTTTTCAGAGGAAGTGAAGATTTGGGAATTCATTCCAAGAGAAAAGTTGGGTTTGAAAACTGTTTTTCAAAAGGGTTTGAAAATGAAAATATATCTTGCAAAGATATTTTTGGAGAAAATAAATAATGTGGGAAATTATTCATTGTTTGATGGATGTTTGTGAATGTTAATTGATAGTTAAATCACCGACTATCAATATTGGCCAATGCGTTGATCGTTTCGAAAAGACCGGGATCGAGATTTATTTCTCGAAAACCACTTCGATCCGGTTTGTACGTTTTCGTGGGAATAACGAGTTCGGAGTCGAAGATGGAGCAGTGAAGTGCGAGGGCTAGTCGCTACTAATCCTAAGGATATTTCCAAAATGGATGTAGTAGGAGTAGTGACTTCGGTTCCATTCGAATCCGGGACAGACTTGTAGGGATGAATGCTTTCGAAACATTGTCAGGTGGACGATGGGCATTCTAAGTAAAACGTTCTAAAGGTAACACTTAGCTTCTAGCCTCATCAACCGGGAATGACTGAAAATCAGGGGTTATGCAGCAAGGCTATATGGATAGCACTCATTAGGGTAAAATCATCCATGTCTAGATGTCCCTTTTTATTCGGCTTAGTGGTGCAGTTGCTGATCCCAACCGTGGGGTGATCTTACTCGAGATTATCCAGTAAGGGGTAGTCCCGTTCTTGTGTTGCAGGAGATTGGAAGTAATCCTCGGTACGGTGATCTCGGCCACGTACTGTGACAGGTGGTACCCCGGTGCCTAGTCATTATTTGGAAATCCATTCTCCCTACGAGCCTTTTACGAGTTTTGTTTGTATTACCCACGATTGTGGCTAGTAGCCGAAATTTAGTAAATGTAACAATTTTGGCTATTTTAATAAGTATTTGTATATAGACACTATTATAATATCATAGGATTTTATAAGAAATGTTTTAGCTATCGTAAGGTAAAAACTCGACATGTTTATTTGTGGCGTGGTCTTACGAGATGCTTTTGTTTTCAAAGGGATTTTTGAAACTTTAATAATCAATTTGGGTGTACTTTTATCAGCTGGTATTCCAGACTGACTCGGGTGTTATTTCATTATGATGCTCGGGTCAGACCGAGTATTATAGATTACATGAAAGGATGTTATGGATTCCAGAAGAGGTGCAGGAGTCTGAGACGTATTACCCGTACTTGTTCATATCCACTGCTATGATTGTTGATATTGCCAGGCTGGTAGTTGTTGGTTGTTTGTGGTATACTCTGATGTAATATATAAAATAGATATAGTTTTCATTTTGCATAAAGATCTGATATTACATATTATATTTTGTTTCACTGTGATTGTGAGATTCTGTTATTGTTTAGTTCCTTCTTTCTTTTATCTTCTTTTTTTCCCTCAACTATCTGTCTTTTCTTGCGTTCGATCGTCGGCATATTATACTGTGGCGTATTTTGTGTCGATTTTAGAGAGTCAAGAAGGGCGGGTCGTGACAGATACAAGGGTATATGAAAAAAATTAATTGCTAAATAAGGCTAGAAGGAAATAATATTGTAGAAAAGTGGTTTAACTGTAAAAAAAAGAAAAAAATATTTCTTCAAGTAGATTTACCATTTTTCAAGTTTTGTTTTCTCAGATATTATATCATCATCGTTATTTTACCTACTTTTAAAAGTCATGGAGGTCCCGCATATAGGTTCTCACTATGTACATACATACATACATACATACATACATACATACATATATATATATAATAACATTGGTTAATTATAATTATGAATTCAAACTGAACATGAGAATAAAAAAGGATTTTTCTCCAGTTTAGCCTAGTTTTTCAAACTTAATATGCAAATAGGCTCATTTGGAAACTTATTTCAGTTATTGCCCTGTTTTGGCCAGCTCAGCGTTGAGCTGGCCGTAGTATACTGGTGCCATTTCAAATGACGCAATATGTTTATTTTATCTATGAACGTTTGGGCGACTTTTGAAAAGTCGTCCATAAGTTTTTCACAGAAAATAAAAGGGCGAATTTTGAAAGCTCTCCGTAGGAGACTTTTGAAAAGTCGTGAATGGGCAACTTCTCAAAAGTCGCATAGCCGTTTACTGCTTCAAAACGGAAGTCAACCCTAATCCCCTTCTCATTTTACCCATTCAAAAAAGAAAAATAAAAATGAAAATTGTTCTCCTTTTATTCCCAGAATCAAAATTTGTTTGCAAATTTCGAAGACTCCTTCGTCAGTTCGAAGCACGGCTTGCTCTTTATCGTAAGAAGCTCCTCCGGGTTTCAATTCTATAATCAATCTCCATTTTTTTAATTAATTAAGGTTTTTTTAAATTCGATAAATTTAATGTTTGGAAGTTGTTTAGCTAGTTGTTTAACACAGAAATACATGTTTGACATGAAAATTTGTTGATTTTACATTGTTTACCAAAAAATAGTTAACTTTGTTTAACATGTTACTTTTTTAGTCAAAATAGAATTTGTGATTATAAAATAGTTGAATTTTGTGTAGATTACTCTGAGATGTTACGTGGACCGATCGATGGAAGCGTATTGTGCTTGTAAGAATGCCATCGAACGGGCAACTACATTTGAATAGAGGAAGTACACTTTATTATGAAACAGAAATATACATCGATATTAGTTATACGTGGTGCTTTTTTCTGATAGTCAAATACTCTAGATGGGACTATTGATCACTCATCTAGATTTAAGAAAGTGACTTCGTCCCATCCTCCCGTTGTGATGACCCGCAAATCCGTACCCCTTTGAGCCGACAATATTCTCCAACAGTTCAACTCAAAGTGGACAGAAATACAAACAATTAGGGTTAAAGAAGAAAGAGGTAGAAGAAGAAATAGAAAACAAACAACATCAAAATCTCACAATCGCGGCGGAACAATATACAATAGATAAATGGCTGATCTTTATATAGAAAGAACTATATCTGGTTTATACATTACATCATCAGAGTACAACACAATCAATAGCAAAATACTGGACAGTTATATTAACTTGTCTTCGCAAAAGCTGACTATACAGCATACCAAACACAGCAGAAATAAGACACATACATGATACATCTCGCCATCCAGCGCATCCCCTGAGCTCCATAGCAGTCCATCCAGAATCTGTACTCTATAATACTCGGTCTGACCCGAGCATTATAGTAAAATAACACCCGAGTCAGTCTGGAAAACCAGCGTGAGAAAACACACTTAATTGGATTATTAAAGTTTTCGGAAATCCTTTGAAATCAAAGGTATCTCGTAAGACCACGCCACAAATAAACATGTTGGGTTTTTACCTTACGATAACCAAAACATTTTTATCAAATCCGTCTGATGTTATAATAGTATCTATAGAAAGTAAAATAAAATCTTGCTGAAATGCTTGCATCTCATGTTTCAGCAATAGTTCGGCACAATCAAAACCGTACATGTGATTATTGGAGATTGGATTCCATACAATGGCAGGGCTACTGGGGTACCGTCCGTCACAGTACCTGGTCTAGATTAGAGTATCGAGGATCCACCCTGATCCCCTGCAACACAAGACCGGTGCTACCCCTTACTGGATAGTCCGAATAAGATCATCCTGCGGTTGGGATCAGCAACCGCCCACACAGCCGAATAAAAGGGACATTTAGACAGGGATGACCTTACCTTAATTGGTTGCCAACCACTTAGCCTTGCTGCACCTCCCCTGTTTTAGCCATTCCCGGTTAATGAGGCTCAAGGCTATGCGTTACCTTTTTAGCACACATTCACTTAGAATGCTCATCGTCCCTTTGATGATGTTCCGATAGCATTCATCCATACAAGTCCGTTCCGGGTCCGAACGGAACCGAAGGCCCTATTCCTACTACATCCATTTTGGAATCACCCTAAGGATTAGTAGCGATTAGCCCTTACACTTCACTGCTCCATCATCGACTCCAAGCTCTTGTCTTCCTCACGAAAACGTTCAAACCGGATCGAAGTGGTTTTCGAAAAATTAATCCCGATCTCAGTCTCTTCGAAACGATCAGCACATTGGCCAATATTGATAGTCGGTTATTTAACTATCAGATTAAACAATCATCCAAACAATTGTTTTATTTTTACTAAAAAGCACCAAGTCTTAGTAACATAGATTTTAAATAATTTAAATCACTTTATCCAAAGATGTATATACTTTAAAACATTTAAAATAAAAACTACTTAAAGGACTTTACTTAAAATAATAGTTATGAAATTCCATAAAAAATTTCAAGTAAAACTTAGCCAAAACTACCTATAAAATAAAATTTATTTATATGAAGTATAAATATTTGGTAACTATCTTTTAAATCATAATACTAGTTTAACCTTTAAAATAATTACTACTATAACTAAATTAATAAATATTTACTTTAAAATCTTCAAACAATTTTAAATAATAAACTTCTCAAAAAAAAAACATTCTTCTTTAAAATGTTTTAAAACCTCTAATTTATACTTAAAACCTTTCTTTGAAAATACATTTAGCTTTTCAAGAAATTTCACTTTCCATTCCAATATAACCATTTAATCATTTATAAATCCTGCTCGATTTATTTCCAGATTAGTTTACGTCCAAAACCCATAAATTTCTTTTCCACACTTTAAAAATAAAACCACTTTTTATTTTTAAAATAAACTACCCATTCCTTTGTAAATTCCCACCGTGAATTATACTTCCAAATATCCACTAATATCTTATTCCACTTTATAAACCCAGTTCATAAATTTCATAGTCTCATCCTTCTTATAAAACACAGTTTCAAAAACTAAATCGATTTCCAAAATTTACTCCATTTTAAAATAAATTCCTTTACTTACTCAATTTTATTTCAAAACCCATTAATTTAAGATTTTACTCCTTTATTATGATTTAAAATCTTATTTAAACCGAAAATACCAATTTCATATTTTTTCCAAAATTCTTCTTCATCTCTCCCAAACTATTTTAAGCCTTGAATTTAAAAATAAATTTTTTATTCCTTTAAATAATATCACTTAAGTTAAGAAAATCATTTATTTACATTTATTCAAAAATCTCCTTTCCCATACTCGGAATTTATTTATTAGAAGTTAAAAATCAACTTCTATCCTTTTCTAATTCATTCTTTTATTTATCCGTATTCTCTACAATTATTTTACTTAAAAATTCTATCCTTTATTTTCCTTCAAAAATCCAATCTTTATATTTTTGATAACTCAATATACCCAAATATATTCAATCAAACCACAGCATCCAATATTTTCAATTCCCAATATAATCAATAATCTATCACAGATAATCAATGAATCATACCACAGATTATGAAACAAATTTAATATTTTTAGGAATCGAGTTGGATCCCTCCAACTTGTTTCCCTGCATCCACAGATGTTAGCACAATATAAAAATACTAATCCCACTTCGAGGGGGATATCGTGGTAGATAGGGTCTTCTGCTATTATGCGGGGCGCATAGGGTCTCGTCCGCTACATAGTGCGGGAATCAATCACTCCAATATATAAGATACTATTATATATATATATATATATATTATCACATCCAATCTGATAATAGATCAACAATTCAAGCAGTTAATCCGATAATTTTAAATTTCATTATTTAAATTAACAGTAATCCAAATGAGTGAGATTAACTCACCTTGATTTTTGTTTTGCAATCCACTCCAAACCAGCGTGTCTTCTTCACGATTTCAGACCTTGTATAAACATTTAACGGTTTATTAATATTGAACTAATCAAATGCTCAATTCCCATTTAATAAATTTAATTTTTCCCATAATTTTATTTAAACTGATTTTTCCTATAATAAATAAATTTTTAAGTAACAAAAATAATTAATTAAGTTAATCTCCCTAATACACTATACTTAAAATAACCAAGTAAATTTAACATGTATGTATGTATATTAATTTTTCTTTTGAAACTATATATATACTCATAAAAATAAACCATACGAGTTTAAAAATATAATTTCTTTTATATAAACTTTACAACCCTTTAAAATTCCAATATTCCCAAATCTTATATATGTATTCTGTTTTATCTATATACACACACACACACATCGAATTCTAATAAAAATGAAATTATTTTCATCATATATATAGATATTAAAGATATAATTATTTTATATATATTTCTTACTGTAAAATATATCTTTTCTGTACACACACACACACACAGATATATATATATATATATTATTAAGTTAAATTGAAAAGAATAAATCGATATACCATACTGCCTTTGATGCTCCGCCACTGTCATCCGTCTTTGGCATCTCCACGACTACTCACGATCCTCCACCCTCGATCACGCGCTACCTTCGCGACCACCACTGCTTGCATGCGCCAATCTACGACCAAACCTATCGAAGTCGCCTATGGCTCGAGAAGTAGTGCCACTAGAAGCCCTAGCTGAGCACAGCAAAACCCTAGGCCTCCTCCTCGACAATCACAAACTCGCCTTGACCTTCAATCCGTGCGCGTGAATCAATCGCCTCGACCCGAGGTACTGCGACGCTGATGCGGCTGTTCGACCTCGAAGTTGCCCCTTTCCCAATTGCCGCGCCTCACCTTGCAACCCAAAGTCTCGATCCAGGCTCCACGAGATAATCGAACTCGACTCGGTTCGATTTGAAACGTGCGGCCATAATCTTTTTTAAAGACGAACTAATTTTATTTATTTTTTTGATTTTGATTTGAATGAGAAGAGAGGGAGCGGCCATTCCTTTTTTTGATTGATCTGCAAATATTTTCAAGGGAGATGCGATTTATATTTAAACAAGACAGATTTTATTTTTATTTTTTAGAGAATACGCGTGTCCTCAGAGAAGACAAGTGCTTTAAAATCCTTTACGTGTCTGCAAAGGCTTGCCACAGTATTTCAAAATAACAATATTATTTATATTTTGTAATGATTCCGATTTTTGATTAGTTTTAAATTGATAATTAAAATAAGTTTTGAATAAAATTGTAAATTTATTTGTATTTTTCCAAGATTTAATAGGATATTCATTTATTTGGATATTGATTTTTATTTAACTATGGATTTGAAATTGGATATTTAAAATCTTATAAATAAATAAAGGTAACATCCTAAAATTTTGTCAATATAAATTAATAATATATTTTAAACTTTTGGAGTTAAATATGAAAAATAAATTAGGAAAAAATCTCAAACCAACAAAATAAGTAATAAACTATATATAAGTAATTCCAATTTATTTTGAGTTTAAAATATTGAAATAATAAATGTTTTAAAAAGTCGTTTAATTTTAAAAATCTTATATATATGTGTATTACAAATATGAGTAAAATTGAATACATATTGAAATTTAATTAAAAAAATTCAAGGTGAGTGTGAATGTACAAATGGACATAAATGTTTATATTTCAAGTTTAAAAATTGAAAATTGGATTTAAATTTAAAATAAATGTTATAAAAAAATTAGTGGCATTTAAAAATATTAAGGAATAATGTATATGATGAAAATATTGGTTAAATTCTTTTAACATTGTATATGTATATACATACACACAAATGAATAAAGAGGTATGTTCATTTATAAAATAAATATGATATACAAAAAAGTTTTAAAACATTCTTTTGTCTTTGAAAATTTTAAATGTAAACATATACATAAGGAAGTAAAGAAGTAAACATCACATGGGAATATCATGATGATTTCTTACAAATGGCCTTCAATACAAGCACCTGAATAAAATAATAGAAATAAAAAATTATAAAAAAATTTCCATCTCCCCATATGCAATCATATTTACTCTCACCAAATCTGAACAAATCAGTAATAAGAGATTGAGCATTTCAAATCTCAAGATCAAGAAAGAAAAAAAATCAAAGCTCAGTTTTAAAAAGCAGTTTTCAAAAGATAAAACGAAGTTGGAAAAAAGATCTGAAATCTTCTTCAACATCAAGCTATAAATCAATCTCAGGTAAGTTTTTTTAACTTTATAGTTAACAAATTTGTAGTTTTAAAAATCAAATTTAACACTAATCCAAAAAAATTTGCATATTATAAATGAAACAAGTGCTGTAGTTTTGGCCAAAGGAAGCAATGCAGTAATTTATGAAAATATTGAAAGGCAAGTGGATTTATTTATTTTAAAATCTAAATTTTAAGTTTCTAAATAATATTAGAGCAAGGATTTAAAACAATTATTTTAATCAGTAGCAGGAAAATCAAGTTCAAGAGTAAAGTCTGCAGCATGGAAATAAAGCAAATTTGAAGCTTTAAAACAAATTCAAACTATAAGTAAGAAAATTAAATTTTTTTTATCAATGAACTGAATAAACAAATATAATAAGTGATTAAGCAAAGATTTTATTTATATGTCCCAGATTCAAAGCTACAGGCAGCTAGACACAAACAAAATGCTTCTCTGTCAATTTCCAGTTTTCAAAATATCCAGTTCTTGTTTCTTCTTCATCAACCAGGTGAGCAAATCCCTTAGCCTGCTATGTTTTTTTTAATGCTTGGATTTGTCTTTGAAGTATGCTATGGATTATGTTTTAACGACTATGTGAATGTGTTTGTATGCTTTATTTATATGTGAAAAACTAGGTGTAGCTTAGTGTGCGGGCCAAAAACTATGCCTCTATTCCAGTTTCAAACCCCACCTAAAAATTTAAAATTTCCCCAATACAAAACATAGTAGGTTTGGATTGTTAAATGAATTATGTTTATATGGGTATAACATTATTTATAAAAATGTAAATAAGAAAAATTAACAGATAGTTTATTGGAAATTATAATTTCACAGTAATGACCTTTAATGATAAAAATTCAAATCATTTAATTCCTCATTTTGATTATACAATCTAATTTGTGCTCAGGAGTGTTGAATTTTAAAAATAAAATTTTGATTTTTAAGTTCAAATTTAAGTGGGAATATGGGTTTGAACGGAAAACGCATATTGGCCAAATTCCGGCGATAAGAATCGAATTGGGCACCGAGATCAATGGTGAAAGTGGCTTGCACATTGATAATCATCAGAAAAATATTTGGCGCAATTGTAATGGGGCATGGTGGCGGCGCGATGAACTTATAGGGTTTAAGGATTCGTTTTGAATAATGGCAATGACGTGATTGCCACGGCGTCGTCGAGATGCTTCAGGGAATCGGACCAAGGGGTGGAGGATCGTGAGTGAGTGTCGAAGCTTAGGTCGAGTTCGCGTGAATTCCGGTGATGGGAATCGTTGGCTCGAGGCAATTTCGTTGATGAAGTTGGGTTACAGTTCGATTCGAAATGCCAAATTTCGATTCTTCGTCAAAATTGATGATCTGGGTGGTGGAAAGGTGTAACAACCCGCATATTTATCGATTTTATATTTAAATATTTTATCGTTAGTCAGATTTTAGTCCGAAAAGCTACTTTTTGCATACGGTCGAATTAGGACTCGGGACCACTCCCATTGAGTTTAAAATGCCGTTTGCGACCTTTTTGAGTATAAACTTTGATATATTTGGAGTTAGTCGAAAATTTGACCTTTTTCACTTTGGGTTTGGGTTTGGGCTCAGCCCTATGTTTAACTTATACTCAAATCTGAGCCACTCTTCCCCATTCACCCTCATTCTCTTCTCTTTTCAGTTCTAAGGCAATCATGGTGGGAGAGATTGGAAATTAAAAATCCAAAACCCAAGTTCCTCTTGCAACCTCAAATTCCTAGCTCCAAATTCAAGAGAACCCATTGGTAAGCATTCTCTTCTTCTTCAACTTATTCTCTTACCAATTTCAGAAATTCCTAAACCTAATTTTGGGAATGTTCTTGTTTCGAGCATAGATTCAAGCTCATTTGGGTTGTGTTGAAGAGAGGTTGATTCTCCATTTGCTTTCAAGCTTCTTCTTGTTTGATTTTGGAAAAAGGTGAGATTTTTATCTCACATCTTTGCCTATGATTATCTTCGATTGTTAGGTATCAATTCCTAACACTTATTCGTGTGCAATTGATCTTGGTTTGGATCGATTTCGTGTATATTCCAATTTTTGGTGTTTTGGTCTAATTTGTGAAAATCCTATTATGGACATTTGGACATTGAGATTTGAGGCGTATCGAAGAGCCGTTTAGGCTGGGTTATCGTTCGACGTAATTCCTTAGTTATCGCCATTAGCTCGTTCGATCGTTTCCTATATTTGTTTGGCCATTTTCGGCCTAGGTTCAGGGAATGCCCTGAACCCTTCATTCAGACGTCTGAAACGTGATATTCAGACGTCTGAATATTGTTCTGGGAAGATTTCTATTCCCAGATTCAGACGTCTGAATATATGGTTTCAGACGTCTGAATTGGTTCCATTTCAAACAGAAAGGAAATAGGCTAAAATATGCCTATTTCAGACGTCTGAAACACTTGATTCAGACGTCTGAATTGTGTTCTGGAAATATTTATATTTCCAGATTCAGACGTCTGAACCACTTGTTTCAGACGTCTGAAACTCCAGTGTTTTGCCTGCTTGCCTATTTGCTTGAGAATTCCAATTTAAATCGATTCGTGATGATCCTATTTGTTGTTATCACTTATTATGCCTTTGATGACTCCTATTTAGGAATTTTTGAATATCGATGGATTCTTTATCGGTTTCTTTGGATTTTATTCACGTCTTCGAATGTGAATTTTAGTGATTGATTGTTCTTACAATCTTCTTTGTGATTTGTCACTTTAAAAATATAAAGGTTTTCTATACTAGTAGTAAATATCAAAACTCTTTCCTCAAATGATTTCAATACTATTTTAATACCAAATCCGTTTATAAAACCGTTTTCCAATCTATTAGTATATACAAACCTTTACCTCACTCGTATGAGAAATCCAATTAAACGACTTAGTAAAACAAGTGGTATGAAACGCTTGCGTTCACTTTGTTGGTTAATTCTTGGACTTGTTCGATTGAAATTCTTGTGACAATTTTCTAGTGGAGATCTACAATTTGTTCGTAAATATTTAAGTTAAGCTAGTGGTTATGGGACATGATGCTAAGCTCATATATTTACTAGTTTACTGTAATCGACACTTCTCGTTGATCATGACGATCATCTTTGTGATTTAGACTAGCAATGTGCGATGTCTCTTTTTCTGCGAGGGAGACTAAACCCCGTTTTGTGGAGTTTCAACTCAATTTGGTGGGGTAGCAACCCATGGTCTTCGGGCCGTTTGTGGAGCTTCGGCTCAATTTGTGATGGTTAGCAACCATGGAATTAGCATTCCGTTTGTGATACACGTGTTGGTGAGCTTTATGCTCCCGTTTGTGATAGGCCTCCCCGCTTTTGTGATTTCTGGATTTCTTGAGATGATTTCTAGAATTTGTGTTTCACCAATTTTCGTGATTTCCATTGATAAGTTTTATCAGTATTTGTGCATTGGTGAATTTGTGTGTCATTGACTTTTGTGATTGACAATGATATAATCGTCAATATTTGTGGTTTGATGAACGAAATAAGGAGTATGGCATTTCTTTGATTCTTGTGTAGATTTGGTGATATTGATTAATCTCTCGTTGATTTTCAATTACTTATATATATATCACAGCTTGGAATTGTGATTATTATGTGTTTAGTCATATCTCTTATTCTATATCGTTTCATCTGATATTTATAGTTAGACTGATCCGTTTATTATTTTCTTATTAAATAATACTCGGGTCAGACCGAGATGTTACAGGTGCTTCTGCTTGACTTCTCCCCTGGGATTCATTACTCTGACTTTTGGCAAACTACTTAGATTAGTAGTTTATTTTGTTGTATACACTTGAGATATTGACTCATTGATGTATTCTTTTGTATAGCACATGTTGCTATTATTTTGTGTTATTGTGGATCTTTCTGACCACTACTCTGATGTACACTTTTATGTGTAATATTCATATCTTATTCCGCCTTTGTGATATGAATTATCTGTGACTGTTGTTATGCTTATTTCCATATTTATTTCTGAAGATATTACAGCCACTGTGTAGTAGCTTTGAGTTTGTGTCGGTATGTCGGATTTTCCTCTTGATAAAGAAATGCATGTTATACTATCTGACATATCGATGCTCGCGCAAAGAAATTACACGGATGGTCGCTCCTCAACAGCCTTATTCTCCGTGCTAGTTGACAGCATTTACCGTAATGTTCTTGGCTAGCGTGGGTATAGAGGTGGGGCGTCATAGCTTGGTATCAGAGCCAAACTTCGGAACAATATGGAATATTATAACAAGGATCATCGTCCTAAGTCCATCTTAGGAGTCGTGCTTTAGGATTTTATTCGGGTCTACGTACCGTTCTATCCTATATTCTTTTATGATTCCTTGTTTTGTCTATCAAGATTGTTTGATATTCATTTTGTGAATAACCTTTTTCTTCTTCTTCTAAGGAAGAGAAATGGTTAGACCTGGTCGTCCCAGAGCTGGACCATCTAATACCCTACCCCAGGATGGAGTTTTTATGACTGCTCAACAGCTCCTTGATTTAGTGACGAATGGTCAAGCAGCTGGAGCTAACCCGGAACCTACTCACCCAAAGTCGGGATTTCCACGCTTGTGCAGCGATTACACTAATTTGGGTGGGGAGCCATTCAAAGGTTCCGAAACTATTATTGAAGTACAGGCTTGGCTAAGGTCATGCGATCGAATCTTTTCTCGCATGAATCTTATTGACCTTCACCGAGTTCAGGTGGCCTCTAGTATGCTCCGAGAAAGAGCATTGTACTAGTACGAGCTTCTTCTTTTTGAGATTAATGAAGCGGATCTCACTTGGGAGCAATTCTGAGAACGCTTCGAGTTGAAATTTTTACCAGAAGCAGAGAAAGTGATATTGGCTCGACGATTTATAGACCTTGTTCAAGGTGAGTCCTCCGTGACTGATTACGTCGCCTCCTTCGAGTCGCTTTCCAAATATGGGGTTGAATACATCAACACCCCTTTAAAGAAGAACCAGAGATTCGTCTATGGCTTAAACAAAAATCTCAAGAAGCCATTACTTCTAAAATTAGAAGTTTCTTTCGACCAACTCGTTGATATCGCTCTTCGTCTTGAAGAGGCGGATAGGGAGAATGATGTTGAAGTGGTGGGTTCCAAACCAAGCTTCAACAACAACAAGAAGAGGCCAAACAAATTCAAAGGCCCCTATCCTAATAAGAAAGGGAAGCAAGCAACCTCCGTGGCAAAGACTTCTTCCTTTGGTCGTGGGGAATGCTATAATTGTGGTTCGAAGGACCATTACGCGAACAAGTGTCCCAAGTCTCTCTCTTGTCGCTACTGCAAAGGTCCCGGTCATGTTATATCCTCATGCCCCAAGCTTCAGGGCAGGAAAGAGGGAAAGCTTAATGTTGCTCAAGCCCCTGGCAACACATCTCGTGGCCAAGGTATTTCTCATTCTATTCTGGATGGAATTATTTTATTTCGTGATCATCCTATTCGAGTTCTTTTTGATACGGGTGCGTCCCATTCTTTTATATCAAAAGAACTTGTTGATACTTTTTCTTTGGATGTTTTATGTTTAATGACTTCTTTGAGAATTGCGAATCCGGTTGGTGGATCCGCGACAATCAGTTTATTGTGTAAAGATGTCGAGATTATTTTGTGTGATTTTTCTTTCCGAGCCGATTTGCATGTCATGCGTTATTTAGGCTTTGGAATGATTTTGGGAATGGATTGGCTTAACCGTTATGAAGCTCATATCCTATGTCCTGAGCGGACTATTCATCTTCGACATGCTCAATCTGTTAAGCAGATTTCTATTAATCTTAAAGATTCAGATTCCAGCTTGGTTGCATCTTTATATTCTTTAAATCCTCGTGATGATGATGAGGGTGATATTATTTCTCTTATTCACGTCGTTCGTGAATTTTCCGACTTATTCGAGCCCGTTTTAGGATTACCACCTAAGCGAGCAATTGAGTTCAGAATTAATCTTATTCCTGGAGCTCAACCTATCATTCGTCCTCCGTATCGTATGTCCAATAAAGAAAACGAGGAGATGCGTAAACAATTATCCGAATTAGAGACGAAGCAATTTATTCGCTCTAGTTCCTCACCTTGGGGAGCTTCAGCTATTTTTGTGAAGAAATCCGATGGAACACTTAGGCTTTGCGTTGACTACCGCAAGCTTAATGATCTTACTATCAAAAATAAATATCCTTCACCTCGGATTGATGATCTATTCGATCAACTTAGTGGTGCTAGAGTCTTTTCGCAATTAAACTTAGCTACTGGATTTCATCAGCTTCGTATTGTAGAGGATAGTATTCCATTGACCTCGTTCCGTACTCGTTATGGATCTTATGAATGGCTTGTCATGCCATTTGGTTTGACGAATGCTCCGGCGTATTTCGTTGACCTTATGAATAGAGTTTTCAAAGACTTTCTCGACCGGTTTGTTCTCATCTTTATCGATGATATTCTTGTGTATTCTAAAACCGAGGAGGAGCATGAAAAACATCTTCGGATTGTGTTGGAAACTCTTAGGAGTAATCAATTAAAGGCAAAATTTTCTAAATGCCACTTTTGGCAATCTCGTGTGAAGTTTCTCGGTCGTATTATTTCCGAATCCGGAATTTCCATGGATCCTTCAAAGATTGAAGTGATTCCAGATTGGAAGAGACCGGAGAGTGTGACAGAGATTCGTAGTTTTCTCGGATTGGCGGGCTATTACCGCCGTTTTATCAAAGACTTTTTTAAGATTGTCGTGCCTCTCACTAACTTGACGAAGAAAGGTGTTAAATACATTTGGTCGGACAAATGTGAAGCTTCTTTTCAGAAATTAAAAGAACTCCTTTCTGATGCTCCTATTCTTGTTATTCCCGAGGGGAATCAAGATTTCGTTGTTTATACCGATGCTAGTCGCGTTAGTTTGGGTGCCGTTCTTATGCAAAGAGAACGTGTTATTGCTTATGCTTCTAGGCAATTGAAGCCTGCCGAGACTAGATATGCCACTCATGATTTAGAACTCGCGGCTATTGTTTTCGCTCTTAGGATTTGGCGTCATTATCTTTTAGGAGAGAAATTTGTTCTTTACACGGATCATAAGTCTTTGAAATATTTATTTTCTCAAAAGGAACTTAATTTGCGTCAACAGTGTTGGCTCGAATTTCTTCCACCATATGATCTTGATATCCTTTATACACCCGGTAAGGGTAATCGTGTCGCCGATGCTCTTAGCCGTAAACAACAAGCTGTTGTTTCTATGATGATATCCGAATGGAACGATCTCGAGATTTTATCTACTTGTGAAATTAGAGACCGTGTTACCGATTTATGTTCATCTCTTGTTTTATGTAGCCTTGAGGCTCATCCTTCTCTTTTTGACCGCATTCTTGAAGCTCAAGGGTTGGATCCTGAATTGGCTCTTCTTGGCCAAAATATTAAAGATAAAATTGATATTGAAGGTTTGAAAGACTTTGATATCGATTCTCATGGCGGCATTCGGAGATTTGGTAGGCTTATCGTACCAAATATTAGTGATCTTCGTAAAGATGTTTTAGAAGATTCTCATCGTTCTAAATTTACCATTCATCCCGGAAGTAGTAAAATGTACGCGGATATGAAGTGACTTTATTATTGGGAGGGAATGAAACTTGACATCGCTAACTTCGTTAAGCGTTGCATGACTTGCCAACTCGTTAAGGCCGAACATCAAAGGCCCGGTGGGTTATTGCAACCTTTAGAAATTCCAATTTGGAAGTGGGACCAAATTTCCATGGATTTTATAGATGGCCTTCCCCGTTCTCGATCGGGTCATGATAGCTTATGGGTGATTGTTGATAGACTTACTAAATCCGCCCATTTTATTCCCGTTCGGTCTAACCGAACCGTTCCTCTTTTGGCCAAACTCTTTGTTAAAGAGATTGTTAAATTACATGGTGTTCCTACTTCTATTGTTAGTGATCGCGATCCATTGTTTACTAGTGGATTTTGGAAGAGTCTTCAAAAAGCTTTAGGAACGAAGCTTAATTTTAGCACCGCTTATCATCCTCAGTCCGATGGACAAACCGAGCGTGTGAATCAAACTCTTGAAGATCTTCTTCGTGCTTGTGTTCTTGATTTTGGTGGAAGTTGGGAAGATCATATTTCACTTGTTGAATTTTCCTATAATAATAGCTTCCAATCTAGTATTGGTATGACACCTTTTGAGGCACTCTATGGAAGGCCATGCCGATCTCCTTCTTGTTGGCTTGAGACCGGTGAGAAGCTGGTTTTAGGTCCAGATTTTATTCGTGATTCCACAGAGAAAATTGAACTTATTCGACATAGGATGAAAGAAGCCCAGAGTAGACAAAAATCCTATGCCGATAATCGAAGAAGGAAATTAGAATTTTCCGCTGGAGATTCTGTTTTTGTTCGTGTTTCTCCAATGAAGGGTGTTGTACGTTTCAGTCGATCGGGAAAATTGGCGCTTCGATATATTGGGCCATTTCCTATCACTGAACGTATTGGTTCCATGGCTTATTGCCTTTTATTACCGGCTCAATTTTCTGCTATCCATGACGTGTTTCACGTTTCTCAATTATGGAAATGTCTTCGAGATTCCGATTCTATTCTTGAGCCCGGTGTTGTGGAAGAGATTGAAGTTTCGCCTAATTTAACTTATGAGCAGCATCCTATTCGAATTTTTGCTTCGGAGGTCAAATGAATTCGAAATAAAGATGTTCCACTTGTTAAAGTTCAATGGTCTTCAAATCCTAAGGATTGTTTTTGGGAATCTAGAGAGTACATCGAGCGAACACATCCGGACTTACTTTCTCGTGCTCTTTGAGGTGAACCTTTTATTTCAAATTTCTTTTGTGTTGAATATGCTTTTATGGTTGTTACTTTATGTTCTCTTCTTAAATATTGTGAGGACGCAATTCCTTTAAGGAGGGGAGTCTGTAACAACCCGCATATTTATCGATTTTATATTTAAATATTTTATCGTTAGTCGGATTCTAGTCCGAAAAGCTACTTTTTGCATACGGTCGAATTAGGACTCGGGACCACTCCCATTGAGTTTAAAATGCCGTTTGCGACCTTTTTGAGTATAAACTTTGATATATTTGGAGTTAGTCGAAAATTTGACCTTTTTCACTTTGGGTTTGGGTTTGGGCTCAGCCCTATGTTTAACTTATACTCAAATCTGAGCCACTCTTCCCCATTCACCCTCATTCTCTTCTCTTTTCAGTTCTAAGGCAATCATGGTGGGAGAGATTGGAAATTAAAAATCCAAAACCCAAGTTCCTCTTGCAACCTAAAATTCCTAGCTCCAAATTCAAGAGAACCCATTGGTAAGCATTCTCTTCATCTCCAACTTATTCTTTTACCAATTTCAGAAATTCCTAAACCTAATTTTGGGAATGTTCTTGTTTTGAGCATAGATTCAAGCTCATTTGGGTTGTGTTGAAGAGAGGTTGATTCTCCATTTGCTTTCAAGCTTCTTCTTATTTGATTTTGGAAAAAGGTGAGATTTTTATCTCACATCTTTGTCTATGATTATCTTCGATTGTTAGGTATCAATTCCTAACACTTATTCGTGTGCAATTGATCTTGGTTTGGATCGATTTCGTGTATATTCCAATTTTTGGTGTTTTGGTCTAATTTGTGAAAATCCTATTATGGACATTTGGACATTGAGATTTGAGGCGTATCGAAGAGCCGTTTAGGCTGGGTTATCGTTCGACGTAATTCCTTAGTTATCGCCATTAGCTCGTTCGATCGTTTCCTATATTTGTTTGGCCATTTTCGGCCTAGGTTCAGGGAATGCCCTGAACCCTTCATTCAGACGTCTGAAACATGATATTCAGACGTCTGAATATTGTTCTGGGAAGATTTCTATTCCCAGATTCAGACGTCTGAATATATGGTTTCAGACGTCTGAATTGGTTCCATTTCAAACAGAAAGAAAATAGGCTAAAATATGCCTATTTCAGACATCTGAAACACTTGATTCAGACGTCTGAATTGTGTTCTGGAAATATTTATATTTCAAGATTCAGACGTCTGAACCACTTGTTTCAGACGTCTGAAACTCCAGTGTTTTGCCAGCTTGCCTATTTGCTTGAGAATTCCAATTTAAATCGATTCGTGATGATCCTATTTGTTGTTATCACTTATTATGCCTTTGATGACTCCTATTTAGGAATTTTTGAATATCCATTTCGATGGATTCTTTATCGGTTTCTTTGGATTTTATTCACGTCTTCGAATGTGAATTTTAGTGATTGATTTTTCTTACAATCTTCTTTGTGATTTGTCACTTTAAAAATATAAAGGTTTTCTATACTAGTAGTAAATATCAAAACTCTTTCCTCAAACGATTTCAATACTATTTTAATACCAAATTCGTTTATAAAACTGTTTTCCAATCTATTAGTATATACAAACCTTTACCTCCCTCGTATGAGAAATCCAATTAAACGACTTAGTAAAACAAGTGGTATGAAACGCTTGCGTTCACTTTGTTGGTTAATTCCTTGACTTGTTCGATTGAACTCTTGTGACAATTTTCTAGTGGAGATCTACAATTTGTTCGTAAATATTTAGTTGAGCTAGTGGTTATGGGACATGATGCTAAGCTCATATATTTACTAGCTTACTGTAATCGACACTTCTCGTTGATCATGACGATCATCTTTGTGATTTAGACTAGCAATGTGCGATGTCTCTTTGTCTGCGAGGGAGACTAAACCCCGTTTTGTGGAGTTTCGACTCAATTTGGTGGGGTAGCAACCCATGGTCTTCGGGCCGTTTGTGGAGCTTCGGCTCCATTTGTGATGGTTAGCAACCATGGAATTAGCATTCCGTTTGTGATACACGTGTTGGTGAGCTTTATGCTCCCGTTTGTGATAGGCCTCCCCCCCTTTTGTGATTTCTGTATTTCTTGAGATGATTTCTAGAATTTGTGTTTCACCAATTTTCGTGATTTCCATTGATAAGTTTTATCAATATTTGTGCATTGGTGAATTTGTGTGTCATTGACTTTTGTGATTGACATTGATATAATCGTCAATATTTGTGGTTTGATGAACGAAATAAGGAGTATGGCATTTCTTTGATTCTTGTGTAGATTTGGTGATATTGATTAATCTCTCGTTGATTTTCAATTACTTATATATATCACAGCTTGGAATTGTGATTATTATGTGTTTAGTCATATCTCTTATTCTATATCGTTTCATCTGATATTTATAGTTAGACCGATCCGTTTATTATTTTCTTATTAAATAATACTCGGGTCAGATCGAGATGTTACAGGTGCTTCTGCTTGACTTCTCCCCTGGGATTCATTACTCTGACTTTTGGCAAACTACTTAGATTAGTAGTTTATTTTGTTGTATACACTTAAGATATTGACTCATTGATGTATTCTTTTGTATAGCACATGTTGCTATTATTTTGTGTTATTGTGGATCTTTCTGACCACTACTCTGATGTACACTTTTATGTGTAATATTCATATCTTATTCCGCCTTTGTGATATGAATTATCTATGACTGATTTATGTTATGCTTATTTCCATATTTGTTTCTGAAGATATTACAGCCACTATGTAGTAGCTTTGAGTTTGTGTCGGTATGTCGGATTTCCCTCTTGATAAAGAAATGCATGTTATACTATCTGACGTATCGATGCTCGCGCAAAGAAATTATACGAATGGTCGCTCCTCAACAGCCTTATTCTCCGTGCTAGTTGACAGCATTCACCGTAATGTTCTTGGCTAGCGTGGGTATAGAGGTGGGGCGTCACAAAAGGCTTGCGAAGTTGATCGGCGACACGTAGAGGCCATCGGGGGTGGTCGGAGAAGACCACGTCGTGGGTACACACGCACGCGTGTGCACCTGAATCTGGGCCGTTGAAGTGTTTGGGAAGAAGGAGGATTAAGCTCGGGTGCCGACTCGGGGAAGATAACGGCGCAACTCGAAGTTAGGCTCGAGTGAATTTTTGGTTGCGTAGGGTTAAAAACTTTGGAAGATTTCAAGTTGAAATTTAAGCATGCGCTCGGGTCAGATTCTTGAAAACTCGAAGCAGATGACGTTTAGCACGGGGTGAACTCGAAGGGATTTGTGAAACAACCGAAGTTGAGCTTGGGTTAAGAAATCCTGGATTGGGTTTGATTTAACCGTTACCAAATTTTCAAGCCTAAAAGAAGAGGATGTTATCAAGTTTTAAAATGCAACAGTTCTTTCAGTCACAAAAGTAAAATTTTAATTTAACAAAGTTTTATAACACATTTAAACTGAAATAAGTTTCCAAAGTAAAATAAATGGAGTTTCAAACTTAAAAACAAGTTTCAACGTTTTGAATGTTAAAGTAAATATAATTTAAAATATTTCAGTATTTTCAAATAAGATTTAGGAAGTAACTGATTAATTAGTTAAGGGTGATGATTAATTAAAGGCAAATTTATCTACGATTAAAAGATAATTATTTAAAGATGATTAATTGAGGATTAATTGATTTTTGTGATAAATTAAGGAATTTCTTTTTTAAGTAAATCAATTAAGGGTTAATTACTTAATGCAATTAATTTAACATTAATTAAGGATAATGAATTTAAAAATAAATTTATTTATGAAAGTAAATTAAAGATAATTACTTTGTAATCAGATGAAGGCTAATAACTTTGTGTAATTAAATTAAAGCTAATTACTTAGTGAAATTAATAAAGGATAATTAATTAAATGATAATTAATCAAATGGTGATTAATTTAGGTAATTAATTTAAGGATAATTAATTATTTAAAGTTTAATTAATTAATGGAGAATGATAATTAATTTAGGATAAATGATAATTAATTAATCAAGGGTTAAATTAATTACTTAAAAATAATTAATTAAATGGTTAATTAAAGGTAAATTCTTTAATAACTAAAAGTTGATGAATTATAATTAAAGGTTAATTAATTCATTACTAAAGGTTAGTTGATAAATGATTAAATGATAGTTAAACCAAAATGATTTGTAATTAATCAATCAGGATTAGTATTCATAGGTAATTAATCTGGTTTGAAGTAATCAGATAATTAACTGCTCTTATTTATGGATGTTTGGGTTCTATAGGATAATTGAATCGTTTGATATCCTAATATGTTCTGTTTTGATTTGAGCTGTGTTTGATGTAATTTATTATTTGTGATATACACCTGTGATCTGTGAATGAAAGATAAGTGTTACGATTGGTTTGTACCGCTTATCAAATATGAGCTTTATAGTTTATATCGCTTATCAAAATATATTGCTGTTTTTGAATCTGTGCTAATTGATGATGTGGCACTTTTATTGTGTAAGACCCCTGGACCACATTTATACACACACAAATATGGATTGCACGTGGAAATGGGTTAAGTCACAGATTTTGAAATAGTTTTTAAGATTGAATTTTTGAATCCAAGATAGTTATGGAATTAGAATTGAAGCTTTTGAAAATGAATTTCAAAAATAAAAGTTATTCTAAATAATTTGATTGAGTTTTGAAATCCAAATAATTTGATTTAAATTTGAATTCAATATTCGAAATCGAATTCTATGATTTGGAAACTATGGTTTAAAAAGGGTATTCAACTTATAAATGGGTTTATATGGGTTTTAAACCATTTTAAAAGTGATGTTTTGGGAATTTAAATTTAACCCAATGATTTTAACTTGTATAAATGAAGTCGGATTTTTTTCCGAATAAAAACTATGTGTTTTCAAATAATAAAAGCTTTCACACAAGAAATAAACGTCCAATTGGTGTTAATATAGGATTTCAAGTCTAAAATGAAAATATTTTTCCAAGTTATAGATAAATCTTTGGAAACGTGTTTTGAAAGCTATAAGTTGAATCTTTAATTCAAAGATTTATTTGAGTTGATCCAAATTGAAATGGAATTGTTTTGAAAACTATAAATAGATCTTTGTGAAACTAGGTGAACTTTGTGAAGCGAATCTTTTTGTTAAAAGATTTGAAATGGTAAATTGTTTAAACCATTTGAAGAAAAGTTTTGGGTTTTAAGTTGTGACTTAACTGAAATCCCATATCCATATGTTTTTAAATATTGCGCTCATTATTCGGTTTAGCCAGGAGAGGACCTTGTGTCACATAAACCCATTCCGAATAATGATACGACGTTATGGATAGCATTTGAAGGCCGGTGGTGAAGACCGGATATTTTCGAAAATGAAAGGACAACTCGTCGAATGTCTCTGCATCGACTGGTCCCCGGTATAGAGACTTAATATGTGATGGGAAGTCTGGACGTGATTAGGAATTATCTGGATTTGCAAGGGCTTCTTCGGAAGTGCCTTCGGTTCTGTTCGAACCCGGAACAGACTTGTATGGTTGTGTGTCTAACACTACACTTTGAGATATAAAGCCGATTTCTTTCAAATGCATATCTGTTTGTAGCGGAGAATTTATTCTCTTAGCTTAACACCCTTCTTTGAGACGTACGAGCTCAGAGGTTACGTAGTTGAAGGTTATCAGCGATATACTCCCAATTTGGTAGTGTGGCACGCTAAGTGCTGTTGTATGTTGATGATCATTTGTTAATCATTTGTTGATCAAAACATGGATTTGTGGAAAAGCGTAGCCTTGTGGACGAGACCTCATCGAGCCTCACTAACCGGTAATGGTCGAAACATGAAAGATGCGGCAAGGTTTCAGGGGTAGCTCCCCTAGGGTATGACCATTCCTTCTGGAAAAGGATGGTATCATGGTATGGAGCCCAGATACTTACTCATGTTGGCACTGTAGTATATTTATTACTGTGTGATGTTGTTGGTGTAGAGGATCCTCGGTTAAAGGTCCCAAAGGACCGGGGGTGGCATATCATAGGTTTTATTCCCCGAAAAGGCGGTAGCCGCCTTGTGTCAGCAGAGAGCCGGGTAGGTTCTCGGGGCGTCTCGCCAGAGACGTTCCCATGCGGCAATAGAAAGTTCCTTGGCCTGACCATTTGTTGGAAATCCATTCATCCAATACACGCCTTGTACGGTTTTAGTTGTATTACCTGCCATCTACTTATGGTGGCACCCCAATTTTTGGATGGTAGCTATCGTAGGCATAGTTCGGAATGTCTATGCTGGATAGGATTTATATGATACTTTCGAAATGGTTTCTACACTATGCACTAGTAATAATATCAAAGAAACTTTCTCGTATTAAGCATATTTAACTATCATAAGGAGAAATCTCCTACAATTCTGCGTTTGCATTGTGTGTGTGGCGGGAGGCCGTATGGTAGTTTCATTTTCAAAAAAGCATTGCGGATATGTTTTAAATTCTTTTGTTGTCTGTGTTAAAAGATGGAAAAAAAACTGTTTTGTTTGCTCACACCAGCCCCATGACCGACCTGGAGTTTGTTGTTCCTTTCCTAAACTCTGGGTGCCCACTACTTTCCATATGGGCAGTTTAGAGTTGGGTTTTCCAGATAGTCGAATAGTAGGAATTGATTCGTTAGCCCTTGAAGCCCATTGGATTCGTGGATCGCATTTGCTACACTTCAGCATTCACGGACCAGACTTGCTTAACTTGGTGCAACTTAATGAGGGTTCGAGCTAGCTTTGGATTGAAGATGGAGTTCTTAGAGCTTGGCATTGAAGACATTTTATTCCGCTGCTATTTCTTGAATCTCTGATAGTGTTGTATCATCCTATTGTATTCAGTTGTATCTGATTATTGTATCAAATGTTGTACATGAAATGTATTATTTCATTTCTTCCGCTGTGTTGTACTTAATGTGTTATAAGCATCGGCTAACCAGGTTCGACGTTTGGATCTGCGGCATTTGAATACGATTGTCGTATTCGCTGCCGATTTTCGAAGGTCGAGTTAGGGTCGTTATATATTTAAATTCTTAAATCGTCTTGAATTCATAGCATAAAATCTTGACATCCTATTGAGACGTTCCACTAGGCGATTATAATGTTATACCCTTATTCCAAATGCAATGGAAAAGTTTTCGTGTCCTAACTCGATCGTATGGAGAAGATAGCTTTTTGGACTTGGTTATTATATTGAATTTCGATATAGATTTCGGCGCGTTTATCTATCGTACGATCACACAACAACTCCAAATGCTATGAGAATTTAAATCCAATAATAAAGCACTATTACGGATCCAATGGCACGGGTTTCGTCGAAATCCGAGACTGTGCCTCGGAAGGCTATTTTTAAATATCGATTTAAAAGATATATTTTTAAAACTGAACAAAACACTTTCAAATTCAAATTTAAAACTTCTATTATCTCCAATATTATAAATATAAATTTCCAAGCCTTTGAAATATTTTTAACCAGCTTAAAAACCAAGATTCACTATTTTAACCAATTTCCAATTATTAAATCTAATAATTTAATTGCCAAATAAACGGTGATATTTGAAATTCAAGTTAAACTAACTTTCAAATATTTAAAATCAATTAAATATTCCAATTTCAAATATCCAAAAATTCTGGATCGACACATTCCTTCCCCCTTAAAAGAATTTCGTCCCCGAAATTACTAGTTAAGAGGAATGTTCCACAACCCGTTAATTTTTCTTTCCAAAATCAAACAGTTTCAAACAACTTTCTAAAACAATCTTTTTATTAAAGACACACTAACCCTCTTTCTAACCTACCATAATCGTCCATAGGTTTCAAACAATATTACTTACTAAACCGTTCAAATTATAACTTGAACCCAGATTTCAAATTATCAAAATTTTCTCAAAATTTTTCTAACTCCTTAAATTTTCGAAAAATTTCGCCAGCATCTCCTTTGCGCTGCTAGATCAGTATAACCACAAAATGCCTCTACGGGCCCCCAATTTTCAAAAGAAAACAAAAGGCCAAGTGGCTAGACCAGAAAACCATCAAATTTCATATGATAATTTAAATACATACCTTTTTGTCGGGCCATACAATTTTTATCTTCTGAAATTAAAAACACCAATTTATCCTTTGCTTTTAAATACCTGTATACTACTTAGCAATAATATCCAATCACAACAATCAAAATCATTTTATACATTTCTTTACAACAGTTTCAATATCTATTTCATTCAAGCCCGTACGATGCACATATATCATCCGTATGCAATTCCAAATTCGATCGCTCACTCGATCACCCAATTTCATTTTCGAACTAGTATCGTCCACTCGACTTCCTAGTGTGGACTCAGATCTGGTTTCTTGATCAGAGACCGTCATTCTCCTTGCAAGCCACAACTATGATAGAGAATTTCAGAATCAATCAAAAATCCATATCCAGTGTTCGTCGTTGAAAATCGAGTGAAAAATCCCAGCTCGGATTGTTATAACTACCTCGAAATTCTATGCTCGAATCTGGATTAAATTGTTATGCGAATAAAATAATATATGTACATCTTAGGTATTTATATCGATTTATTATTAGCTATACCAATTCTCTTTTATTTACATTTATTTCGATTTTCATTCACTTATTACAATTTCATATTTCACACACCCTTATTAAACCTTCATTCATTAGCTAACTTACTACATTTTCACTACCAAATTTACTTTAAGAATATCACCATTCATTTCTTAAGTTCAATATGCATAGTTTATACACTTCTTATATTTATTTCACTTCACCACTTAATCTTTCACATCTACTATTATTTAACCTAAATTTTCAATTCCATTTTGAATTCAATTTATATTGAATTCTTAATTTATTTCCAAATCAATTTAATATTGAATTCTATTCACCATATCTCAAACCATTTTTATTTCCAAACTTTTATTATTTTAGTCCATTTCGAATTAATTCTTCAACTTTACTTAACCCAATTCAAAATAAATTCCAATACTTCAGTTTCAATTCTATTTACTTACCCATTCCACTTAATTGGTTTATTTTACTCGTTTATTTTGACATAATTCAAATTTAAACATTATTCAAATGTTCAATTCCAATTTCCATTTGGTTAAACTAAATAAATTTGTTCATTCACAAATTTATTTTGTAACTTAATAAATTTTATTTCAGTGACTATTCCATTTAGCTTGTTTAGATTCATTTCCTCAAAATTCACTTTTATCTATGTTATTTCAGCTACATTCAATTTAACTCAAAAATTTTAACTTCTATATGTTTTCCAACTTGTTTACACCCCATTCACTAATTTATTCAATTTTCTTCATTTAATTGCTTTACTAACTTATTTGGTTTCCATACTTAGTTTAATTTAACTCTTCTTAAGTTAAATTTTTATTCTAAACAAGTTTTAATTTTTCTATAAGTTTCCAATCTCATTTATTATCTCATAGACATTTTTAGTTAAACTCCTAGAGTTTAAATAATTTCTTATATATTGAAAAACGTTTTTGAAGTCATATATATACTCAAGCCAAATTATTCCTTGCATTCAAAAATCAAATCTAGTTTTTGCAAAGAACACCAATCCAAAATATTTTGGCAGCAATTTCTCCCTTCGAAACTCGAAAATGAACATCGATGATGCTGCAGTCATCACCGAAGTTATTTTCTAGCGACCGAAAAGAGTTCAATGCTTTTATTTCTTTAAAACCCCTTTAAATATTCTTAAATTCCAAATTTCACCAGATTTCAAATCCAATTCAAAAAATATTTCTCAAATAAGATCACCATTATTCCTCCAAAACCTTTGAAAATCATTTCAAACTCAAAGGAATTTAATTTCCAAAATTTCTAATTCCAAATTCTTTCAAATCATATTCAAATATTACATTGGAATTTTTATTTCGTTTTCAATTATAAATCACATTCATAATTCACATTTACAAATCTCATTTTGTTATATAAATTTATTCATTAACCTTTGGTTATAATCTGAATCCTTAATTCAATTTCCATACAACAATGATAATAATTTAATATTCTCACTTCCTAACAACCAAGCCACCATATATAACTATAATTTAATATTTTCATTCTGATACCACTGAAAATCACCAAGTCTTAAAACTTTATATTTTAAATAATTTAAATCACTTTATCCAAAAATATATACTTTAAAACTCTTAGATAAAAACTACTCAAAAACTTATTTAAAAAACTTTATGAAATTTTATAAAAACATCCCAAGTAAAACTTTAGCCACAACCATTTTAAAATAAAACTATTGTATAAAGTATAAATATCAAATAATTATCTGTTTAAAACATAATACCAATTAAACCTTTAAAATAATTTACTTATATAATTAAATTAATAAATATTTACTTTTAAAAATTTTAAAACTACTAAATAATAATTTCTTTCTAAAACATTCTTTTAACACCACTTTAAAAGCTCTAACTTATACTTAAAAATTTGCTTTGAAAACATATTTGGCTTTTTTAGGAAAATGCACTTTCCATTCCAATAGTCCATTTAATCAGTTAATAAATCCTTCCCGATTTACCACAATTTAATTTACGTTCCCGTTCCGTAATTTTCTTTCAACACTTTTAAAAATAAAACCACTATTTATTTTTAAAACAAATCACCCTGTATTTTTAAATTCCCACCATGAATTTATACTTCCAATTTATCCATTGAGAAATATTTCACTTTACTTATGAAACCCATTTATAAATTCCATAATCTCATTCTCTTTTTAATTGATGTTTCAAATCACTTAATCGATTTTAAAAAAAAATCAATTTTATAAATTAAATTCCACATAGAATTTATTCCTTGATTTATTCAAAGTTTATTTCAAAAATCTATTAATTCTAGATTCACTTCTTAATTATGATTTAAAATCTTATTTAAAACTGAAAATACCGATTTCATACTTTTCTTCAAAAAATTTCTTTATCTCTTCCAAACTATTTTAAACCTTGAATTTAAAAATAAAGCCTTTATTTCTTTAAAGAATATCATTTAAATTTAAGAATTCATTTATTCCCATTTATTCAAAAATCTTCTTTCCCATACTCGGAATTTATTTATTAGAATTTAAAAATCAACTTTTATTCCTTTCCAATTTCATTCTTAAATTTATCCAAATTAGCTAAATTATTTTACTTAAAAATTCTCTTTTTAATTCCTTCAAGAATCCATTCTTTATATTTTTGATATCTCAATATACCTAAAATATATATTCCGTCAACCCATAGCATTCAATATTTCAAATCCCAATAAAATCAATCATAGATAATCAATCAGTCATATCACAGATTATGAAAACAAATTTCAATATTTTGAGGAATCCAATTGGATCCCTCCAACCTGTTTCCCAGCATCCACAGATGTTAGCAGAATATAAAATAACCAATCCCACTTCGAGGGGGATATCGCGGTATAAAAGGTCATCCACTATTATGGGGGGCGCATAGGGTCTCATCCGCTATATAATGCGGAAAATCAATCACTCCAATATATATATATATATAACATATCACATCTAAGCTGATAATAAATTATCAATTCAAGCAATCAATCCAATAATTTAAATTTAACTATTAAATTACCTGATTATCCAATTTGAGTGAGATTAACGCACCTTCGTTTTATTTGCAGTCCACATCAATCTCGCCTTGATTTCACGGTTTTTGACCTTGTATAAATATTATACGATTTATTAATATCTGAAATGATTGAGCAGTCAATTGTCGTTTTACAATTTTATTAGCTAATAATTTACTTTAAACCAATAATTTGCTTTTTATAAATCTTTTGGTAACCGAAATAGTTAAATAGTTTTATAAAACAATTTATTTCTTCAAGTTATGAATTTTTTTATATATATATATATATATGTAAATATATACACGGTAAAGTTACTTTTGTGTTTTTACAGAAAAGAAAATAGATTTTTAAATCTATACAGGTTATTTTCAATGTGTGTAGTTTCAAAAATGAGAAAAGAAAGTAAAAAGATATACATATGTACATTTTAAACTTTGCTTATTTAAAAAAAAACAATGTATTTTGGTGGTCAACTGCGGGTCGTCACACCCGTGCTGGAGTTGATCGATCATGTTGGCTTCTGACTTGTCTTTTGGTTGGAGTACACCCAATTGGATCATCATCTTATGATCTCTTTGGTGGATAAATGGAAGACAAAGATGTCTACATTTCACCTTCAAGTTGGGGAAATGACCATCATGGTTGGTGATGTTGCTACTTTTCTTGGTTTACCCATAGAGGGTGCTCCATTGAGTAACACAGTGCCGACAGATTACGTGGAGTTATGCAGGAGGCTGTTGGGTCTATCCCCTCCTACTGAACAATGTTGGGGTAATGAGATGATAGTTATATATGGTTCAAGGAGCAGCTTGCTAAAGATATTCTAAAAGACTCTTCATAGATGCAGATTTAACATCGGACTCGAGCCATTATATTGCATATCATCACTTCTTGCTTGATACGTGATCACTTGAAGACCCGTATCTGGCTCAGATGGCTTCCATTTCTAGAGGACTCCGATATTTGCCACCAGTATTTGTAGGGTAGTGCAGTTCTAGCCTATATATACATGGAGCTGATGAGGCATACATTGCTAGAGAACAGATCCATCGTAGTTATTTAAATCTAGTATAAGTATTACCATTATTAGCCTTCATATGCATTTATTTTGTATGTTCATATACATTGCAATTTTATGTATATACACGTTCTGTGACGCCCCACCTCTATGCTCATAATAACAAAGAGTATTAAAGGAAATATTGTCTGTTATTACGAAGAATAAGGCTGGATAGGAGCGTCCATCCGTAGTTTGGCCTTACACTAGTATTGTTTATCTCGACAGGAGTGGTATATTCTTTATTTTTCATTTCTGATTTATTTACTCCCATCGACATATCCAATTCCAATATAAAACGAACTACGATGGTTCATAACAGTTTAGGACAATATATATAATAATAACACAGATAAGCTAAATGCGGAACACAGATAATAAAAAGTCTCATGTATGTGTGTGTGTATATATATATATATATATATATATATATATAACTGATGTCAGTTACAATACATGTGATACAGTACATATGATGCAACTGTAACTGTCGACTCAGGAAGTTACATATACTAGTACATTATTGACAATAATATACATGAATACATATCATCCTATACTATGACAACGGCTACTCCACAAGGTATAAAGTGACTTCATGGCTCAAGCAGCAACCCAAAGCAAGATATCTACAACCTGTAATAACTCGGTCTGACCCGAGTATTAAATTCAAAAGAAAATAATACACGGGTCAGTCTAATTCAAACTCAGTTGCTAATGCACGGAAGCAATCATAATTAAATAAACAAATAGACGACAGTCTCAATAAATCTCACCTATCCAATCCTTTAATAAGGAAATTGGATAACGGTAAATATAACACGTAATAGTGTTAAACAATAAATCAACAAATTCAAATTTTCAACAAAGATAAATGAAAGGATTATCAATGAAGATAATTTAGAAAACAACAGAATTGCCTAAACGGCAATTAACAACAAAATCTAATTATTAAACAAATAAGTAGAATCTCATAGTCTAATTATCCAATAGATAATTAGACAATAACAAAATGATCAAATCAAACCAAATCAGAATGCAATTTCAAAATATTGAATTGAACACACAAAACAATTCAAACAATTGAAATGTCAATTAAAACGCCAATTCTGTTTTGGCTGCAGTACACGCTCGCGTGCACTGCCTCACCAATACAGCATATAAAATATGCAATAGATCAGCAAATGCACAATGAAAGTTCACAAACGAGCACAAGGTCAAACCCTACAAGCCGGATTCAACACAGGTGTGCTACAAAACATCATAAAACAGTCGAACATAAAATTTAAACACAACAAAACAGTGCAGTGATGGATATGCCGCCAAATGCCACTAGTGAATATGATAACACAACCCATCACTGAAGCAGTACCAGCCTGAGTAAGTGAGACAAGGCTACATGTTCAAGTGCAACACACTGGTCAAACAAAAATACATGAGGATAAAAGTACCAGAAACATAAGCAGATACAATACCACAAAACAATGGAGACAACAAGGACTTGCAAGTGCAACATGTACACAGCAGTTGGGATAACATGGACACACAAGTGCATAGTGCACAATTTAGTCCAGCAAAAACAAGCACATAGGCTAGCCATTTCCAAAAATCCAAGTTCTCAAAAGATTAGAGCAGGAAAGCAATAAGCATTTTCAACTTAAACACCTCACTGAATACATGAACCAGAGCAGTCAAGCCATAGTTTGGGAAAATGCAACTGATCAGAGGTGGCAACTTGGAGCATCAGACCCAAACAGTGCACACTGACTGTGATTAAAATCCATGAACAAATATCCAAATTGCTTCAAATGGTCCAGACAGCTACAATGAAGCTGCAGTAACATGAAGCAACACTCGACACAAATTCAATCTAAATGAACCAGTAGTTATAAACTGGACAATATAGTCAAAGTTCACAGAGTACAGTTCAATATCAAAGCAATGGTAATTGCCGAAGACATGGAATCACAAATACAAATCAAGACCGAAGTCAACTGCAATACACAGTGATCATCAAAGATCAAGGCACAAAGTAATCGAGTTCGAAACAAGACAGATACCAAGCAGATTGTACAGGAATCAAATGAAACCTGAACAAGTCAAAGTGCACGGCTCAAATAGAGTACAAATTAATGCAAACTGTCTCGAACTATAAGTGAACATCAAACACAAAGGCTACAGGTGAAATAAGCATGCGTACCCAAGGTAAGGCAACACAGTAACAAGCACAAAGGCTACAAGTTTTAAAAACAAAATCATGTAACCGCGGTCAGATATGTCACAAGAGTGCATGTATGCATATATATGAATACACATACATATCCATATCAAATGAAACAGCACTTAGCATAAGCAAGTGCCAAAGGTAGTTCAAACAAAGCCATCAAGACAGCGTCGAACCCCAAAGTCCTCAAATCAAATTCAATACAGCCAAATCATTAACAAAGTGTAAAGGTCAAGTTACTGACCAGTCAAGTAAGTGCACACAGACACTAATGTATGTATCAAAAGAAAGTACACAAGTGCACACAGGCTAGCTTGAACATCAATACACACACGTACAAGGTTAGATTGCATACCAGGACATACACAGGAACTTACCAAAGACAACTTTAAAACACCAGCATACAAACAAAAACTAACAGACCTCACTCTGACAGTGAATCCATTAATGCTATATCAAGCATGTTTCCAATTCAAGGATCAATAGCAGGAAATTGAAAAGGCAGAAGAACGAAACAGCGTACTCAGTAGTACAAATAAATTCAATGGTAACAGATTTAAACCAAAACCATAAATCAATCAAGTGTTCAAAACCGAGTGAATTGAAAACATCAGAAAATCATCTACATTCAAACGAAATTATACTGCCGAAGCATGGTATCGAATTAGATGTGAGTGAAATAAAAATCACTCCCTATTTTGGCAAGCATAGATCCATCACCCAAAATCCCCCTTTTTCCCTTCTAAACCAAAAGCCCTCATTCCAAAACGTGAGAGCGAAGAAAATTTGAAACCGCCATTTTTTTTTCTCGTTTGTTTAGTTTAGGGTTTTCGAAATTGAATGAAGGGAGAAAGTGGAACGGGTATTGTATTTTATCACGGCACCAACCAAAAAACATGGGCCAATATTCAATTGAAAGCCCGCATAACTTTAACAATTCTTTAAAAGAATCTCAACCAGGTTTAAAACCTCCCAAAAGTAATTAGCTAACCGATTTAATCGTCTAATGACGATGACCAATCGGTACGAAACCCCGGGTTGTTATAGACTCCCCTCCTTATAAAAATTGTGTCCCCGCAATTTTCATAATTAAAGTCGTCAATAACAATTATTTTCTAACAGAAACTGGTTAAGCTAGAAAAATAAAGGTCAAGAACATAAAAGCCAAAGAAATCTTTTAATTTCATAAAAGAAATTCACAAATTCTCACAAAATCTATTTATCAAATAGACAATTAGAAAACAACAAAACTGAATAATTACAATTATCAGCAATATTCAATTATCAGTTAGATAATTAGAATACAAAATCACAAAACAGTAATATCTAATTATCGATACGATAATTAGTAAACTGCAAAATGTAATTATCAAAAAAGATAATTAGAAAACAAAAATCACAAATCGCAAAACCACAATTATCTAATTTCCAAAAACGATAATCAGAATTCTCAAATCAACAAATATATAATTATCAAAAACGATAATTAGAACTCAAATCAGCAAATATCTAATTATTAACAAAGATAATTAGAACTCAAACCAGCAATTAGCTAATTACCAAAAACGATAATCAGAATTCTCAAATCAACAAATATCTAATTATCAAAAACGATAATCAGAAATCTCAAATCAACAAATATCCAATTATCAAAAACGATAATCAGAAATCTCAAATCAACAAATATCCAATTATCAAAAAATGATAATCAGAAATCTCAAATCAACAAATATCCAATTATCAAAAACGATAATCAGAAATCTCAAATCAACAAATATCCAATTATCAAAAACGATAATCAGAAATCCCAAATCAAAAAATATCATATTATCAAAAACGATAATCAGAAATCTCAAAGGAACAAATATCCAATTATCAAAAACGATAATCAGAAATCTCAAATCAACAAATATCTAATTATCAAAAATGATAAATAGAAATCTTAAATCAACAAATATCCAATTATCAAAAACGATAATCAGAAATCTCAAAGCAACAAATATCCAATTATCAAAAACGATAATCAGAAATCTCAAATCAACAAATATCTAATTATCAAAAACGATAATTAGAACTCAAATCAGCAAATATCTAATTATCAACAAAGATAATTAGAACTCAAATCAGCAATTATCTAATTACCAAAAACGATAATCAGAATTCTCAAATCAACAAATATCCAATTATCAAAATCGATAATCAGAAATCTCAAATCAACAAATATCCAATTATCAAAAACGATAATCAGAAATCTCAAATCAACAAATGTCCAATTATCAAAAACAATAATCAGAAATCTCAAATTAACAAATATCTAATTATCAAAAACGATAATTAGAATCAAATTAGCAAATATCTAATTATCAACAAAGATAATTAGAACTCAAATCAGCCATTATCTAATTATCAACAAAGATAATTAGAACTCATAACGAACAAAGATAATTAGAACTCAAATCGGCAATTATCTAATTACCTGCAGATAATTAGAAACAATAAATATCTAGAATCAATTAAGATGACTAGAAAATCAAAATAAAAGATTGGATCGATCCCAGCAGATGGCGAGTTTTTAGCTACGCCGCATGTGCATCTCACATGGCCGAAGCCTACCAAGTACTATAAATTTTGGCGCCCATCAGATGACCCGAAGGTCCGTAGAGTGACCCGAAGGTCTAGTACTGGTATTTGACCCGAAGGTCCGCAGAGTGGCCCGAAAGCCCAACAAATGACCCGAAGGTCCAGCAGAGTGGCCCGAAAGCCCAACAAATGACCCGAAGGTCCATCATATGACCCGAAGGTCCAACATATGACCCGAAAGTCCGCAGAGTGGTCCGAAAGCCCACAAAATCATCAAAATCATCAAACAACAGATGTTTCAATTAACGAGTCCGGAATTAATCGAAATAGCAAACGCACATGTCTCATACCACGAGTTTTACTAAATCGTTTAATTCTCTTCATCGTTTCCTTGAAAGCGCAAAATCGTGTATTTTAAATTAATAACATTTTACGTTCTCAAACGGACAACTCCGGAATTAAGCGAATCAGTAAAAATAAGGGTTCATAGTCCTCAATTTTGTTGAAGCGTTTAAATCGCTTCCTCATTCTTTTGAAAGCTCAAACTATAGAAATTTTGAAAACAATTTTTTTTTAAAACGATTTTTAAACATGTGATTAAAACAGCAACATCTGTAGCAATTTCGATAAGGAATTTGCACTTCTCAAAACTCCGTAAAAACGGATCTCAAAATTAGCATGGCGGGATAGCCGCTTGAAAATCCACTTTAAAATTCGACGGTTACTGAAGTCAAAGCGATAGTAATTTTATACGTCAAAATCTCATCAAAACAATTCGCATCAAAATATAATACCATTGAATTTTCATTCACTAAAAATGTCAACAAAACATCGTGCTTCAAAAATTCAGCACCGGTGTAAAAATCCCATTATAAAAATAACGGCAACAAAATACGTTTAAAACTAAACATCGGTTCAACGTAAAATTAAAGCAGTAACGTGCAACTCATATTTGCACGCATACTACAAAATGAACAAAGAAATCACTCGAATATATCTTCAATAAAGATAATTCAAAAGAGAAAAAATCTCAAGAAAATCACATAACTGCAATCGCTTCAGATCCTCAATCGGATTCGAAATTTTCAAAGAAAACAAAAATAAACACATCGATGTAACAACATAATGAAATTTATTTCTTTTAAATATTTTGATTTTTAAATCAAAAGAGTTACTAGCTATACTCAGCGAAGACAGTGTCACTGCTTCCGCTGCGCACTCAGATAAATAGAACTCAAATTAAGCAATCATCAAAACACAATTTCACTTTTATTTTTAAATAAAGATATTTAAAAATTTCATCATAATTTCAAAACTTTAGTTTTGACTCATACCACTACTAAAAATATCAACAAATAGTTGTAACACATGTTCCATCTAAGTTATGTTTTATATTATGTCCATAAGCCCCAAGCTCTAATACCAACTATGATGCCCCACCTCTATGCTCACAATAATAAAGAGTATTAAAGGAAATACTGTCTTTTATTACGAAGAATAAGGCTGGATAGAAGCGGCCATCCGTAGTTAGGCCTTACACTAGTATTGTTTATCTCGATAGGAGTGTTATATTCTTTATTTTTCATCTCTGATTTATTTACTCCCATCGACATAACCATTCCAATATAAAACGAACTACGATGGTTCATAATAGTTTAGGACAATATATATAATAATAACACAGATAAGCTAAATGCGGAACACAGATAATAAAAAGTCTCATATATATATATATATATATATATATATATATATATATATATATATATATATATATTTGATGTCAGTTACAATACATGTGATATAGTACATATGATACAACTGTAACTGTCGACTCAGGAAGTTACATATACAAGTACATTATTGACAATAATATACATGAATACATACATCCTATACTATGACAACGGCTACTCCAAAAGGTATAAAGTGACTTCATAGCTCAAGCAGCAACCCAAAGCAAGATATCTACAACCTGTAATAACTCGGTCTGACCCGTGTATTAAATTCAAAAGAAAATAATACATGGGTCAGTCTAATTCAAACTCGGTTATTAATGCATGGAAGCAATAATAATTAAATAATCAAATAGACGACGGTCTCAATAAATCTCACATATCCAATCCTTTAATAAGGAAATTGGATAACGGTAAATATAACACGTAATATTGTTAAACAACAAATCAGCAAATTCAAATTTTCAACAAAGATAGATGAAAGGATTATCAATGAAGATAATTTAGAAAACAACAAAATTTCCTAAACGGCAATTAACAACAAAATCTAATTATTAAACAAATATTTAGAAACTCATAATCTAATTATCAAATAGATAATTAGACGACAACAAAATGATCAAATCAAATCAAACAATTCAGAATACAATTTCAAAATATTGAATTGAACACACAAAACAATTCAAACAATTGAAATGTCAATTAAAATGCCAATTCTGTTTTGGCTGCAGTACACGCTCGTGTGCACTGCCTCGCCAATACAGCATATGAAATATGCAATAGATCAGGAAATGCACAATGAAAGTTCACAAACGAGCACAAGGTCAAACCCGAGCTACAAGCCGGATTCAACACAGGTGTGCTACAAAACATCATAAAACGATCGAACATAAAATTCAAACACAACAAAACAGTGCAGTGATGGATATGCCGCCAAATGCCACTAGTGAATATGATAACACAACCCATCACTGAAGCAGTACCAGCCTGAGTAAGTGAGACAAGGCTACATGTTCAAGTGCAACACACTGGTCAAACAAAAATACATGAGGATAAAAGTACCAAAAACATAAGCAGGTACAATACCACAAAAAAATGGAGACAACAAGGACTTGCAAGTGCAACATGTACACGACAGTTGGGATAACATGGACACACAAGTGCATAGTGCACAATTTAGTCCAGCAAAAACAAGCACATTGGCTAGCCATTTCCAAATATCCTAGTTCTCAAAAGATTAGAGTAGGAAAGCAATAAGCACTTTCAACTTAAACACCTCACTAAATACATGAACCAGAGCTGTCAAGCCATAGTTTAGCAAAATGCAACTGATCAGAGGTGACAACTTGGAGCATCAGACCCAAATAGTGCACACTGACTATGATTAAAATCCATGAAACAAATATCCAAATTGCTTCAAATGGTCCAGACGGCTACAATGAAGCTACAGTAACATGAAGCAACACTCGACAAAAATTCAATCTAAATGAACCAATAGTTATAAACTAGACAATATAGTCAAAGTTCACAGAGTACAGTTCAATATCAAAGCAATGGTAATTGCCGAAGTCATGGAATCACAAATACAAATCAAGACCGAAGTCAACTGCAATACATAGCGATCATCAAATATTAAGGCACAAAGTAATCGAGTTCGAAACAAGACAGATACCAAGCAGATTGTACAGGAATCAAATGAAACCTGAACAAGTCGAAGTGCTCGGCTCAAATAGAGTACAAATTAATGCAAATTGTCTCGAACTATAAGTGAACATCAAACACAAAGGCTACAGGTGAAATAAGCATGTGTACCCAAGGTAAGGCAACACAGTAACAAGCACAAAGGCTACAAGTTTTAAAAACAAAATCATGTAACCGCAGTCAGATATGTCACAAGAGTGCATGTATGCATATATATGAATACACATACATATCCATATCAAATGAAACAGCACTTAGCATAAGCAAGTGCCAAAGGTAGTTTGAACAAAGCCATCAAGACAGTGTCGAACCCAAAAGTCCTCAAATCAAATTCAATACAGCCAAATCATTAACAAAGTGTAAAGGTCAAGTTACTGACCAGTCAAGTAAGTGCACACAGGCACCAATGTATGCATCAAAAGAAAGTACACAAGTGCACACAGGCTAGCTTGAACATCAATACACACACGTACAAGGTTAGATTGCATACCAGGACATACACAGGAACTTACCAAAGACAACTTAAGAACACCGGCATACAAACAAAAACTAACAGACCTCACTCTGATAGTGATTCCATTAATGCTATATCAAGCATGTTCCCAATTCAAGGATCAATAGCAAGAAATTGAAAAGGCAGAAGAACGAAACAGCATACTCGGTAGTACAAATAAATTCAATGGTAACAGATTCAAAACAAAACCATAAATCAATCAAGTGTTCAAAACCGAGTGAATTGAAAACATCAAAACATCATCAACATTCAAACAAAATTATACTGTCGAAGCATGGTATCGAATTAGATGTGAATGAAATAAAAATCACTCACCTATTTTGGCGAGCACAGATCCATCATCCAAAATCCCCCTTTTTCCCTTCGAAACCAAAAGCCCTCATTCCAAAACGTGAGAGCGACGAAAATTTGAAGCCGCCATTTTTTTTCTTCTCGTTTGTTTAGTTTAGGGTTTTCGAAATTGAATGAAGGGAGAAAGTGGAATGGGTATTGTATTTTATCATGGCACCAACCAAAAAATATGGGCCAATATTCAATTGAAAGCCCGCATAACTTTAACGATTCTTTAAAAGAATCTCAACCAGGTTTAAAAACTCCCAAGAGTAATTAGCTAACCGATTTAATCGTCTAATGACGATGATCAATCGATACGAAACCCCGGGTTGTTACACGTTCGTATTTTTGTTGTTGGACATACCTTCCGATCAGGCGAATATTAATGAAAAGGATGGATGTCGATTTATCTATGTCGTATGGTGCTAGATAAATTTACCATGATATTTGACTGCATACACATGTTTTGATCCAATAATTCATAGTATTCTCCTCTTTTAGGTGGGTAGGGCCGAAGAGCATGGTGAAGTCTCCCTGGTGCAGTGTTACATTCTACCGCAACAAGTTTGATGTACTCGATTATGATTCTGACATATACCCCGTACACACATGTGCTTTGAGATCTTCCATACTTAAGCACCTCTTCTACTCAGTTATAGATAGCATGAGGTCTACTGATTTCTTTGGGTGACACGGCGCATCATCTTCCTAACAAAGTGATGCAACAATTTGGTGTGGGACAGCATCTTCCAGAACAAGCTCCATATTACAGGATCGATATTGCATCCAGCGAGTATGATATAGTGATTGAGATATGGAATCATCGCCATCTACATGAAATAAAAACGGGATCTCACATTAACGGATGAAGAATATTATACTTGGTACTGGAAAATCACGCACAGATATTTGCTTCATGCCAAAGAACCTCTTATTGCGATAGAGCCATACGCTCCTTTTAAGAGGAATATGGTATGACTTAGCTAGTTTTAAATACTTTGTTTTTGTAAGCGGATGACATTTACCATGTATTAGAGTTGATTGACTAGCTATCGAAAAATGTACCAGAGCATTCGAAGGGTAAATGCTTCAGTGTAAAGCATATTTTACAAAAAATTTGGGGAAGAACAAGCTATCACGGCCTGCACCGCCTCCTCCTCCTCATGTGCTCATAAAAGCACTGCCACCAAAGTTCAGTCCTCCTCCTATGATTCATGTATACCAAAGACGTAAACATCGGCAAGGTACTTCATCTTTGCAACCTTCATAAGCGGAATTTGTTCTCGGGCCTTCGTAGTCTATGGAGACCATGCAACTAAGCGATTCGTCGGACGATGTTCCTTATCACAGAGAAAGCAAAAAAGAACTCTTAGGAAACTCCGCAACCTACGATATTAGGTTTGATGTTATCAATTTAATGTTATTTGTAATACATTGGTATTATGGATTTATTGTTTTATCGGATGTTATGTCAGATTAGAATGTTGTATCAGATGTTATGGAGTTATCGTTATTTATAAGTGTATCAGATTTTAGAATCTCGAAAACATATTGGATTATTTATTGATGTATCGGATGTTGTAATTTGGTTTATTTGATAAGATTGTCGCTGTTGAAAACATGTACATGTTCTTGTTGTTGTGTAGGATACGAATTTCCAGGTTTCAAACAAAAACCTGGAAATTCTTTTCTACACAATAACAAAAAGCACATAACCCCACGCCTTCCTCTCTCTCCTCTCATTCTTTACCGTGTTAAACTCGAAACAAAAAACCCAAAACCATAACTAGTTTTCCATTCTGTATTTCATCTTCTCTCATCTAAACTATGTAATTTTAGCAGATTTGTGTCACAATCCACTGTAATTTTCAATACTTAAAGTTGCACTTCATTTTTTTGATTTCTTGACAAAAGTTCTTATTTACCTATAGTTGCAATGGATCAATGGGAAATTGATAATGAGGCATTAATGAAATATTATTGCCAATTGAATTTTCATCCTAGTGTAAACTTGGGTGATGTTGATATGTACCTGAAATTCAATTATCACAACAATCCCAACATATTAGATTTGTAAACGATACTCAATTAAATGCTAAGAAAATTAGCGTAGGTCGGATAAAGAAGTTTGCATCGGATCGAAAATAGTTATTAAAGAATCGAGATATGTCAATGACAATTTGCAGCAATATTACCCTACTATACATGGTGGTAAGTGGAAGAATCATGGTAAAGCACTAGTTATTGGAGAGCCCCCCTATAAAAAATATGTTACTATTGATCTACGTGTAACATAATCATGGAAAGAAATATAACAAATTTAGATCATAGGTTTTATGCATATACATGTTATAGTTGAGTAGAAAAATGCCTCAATGGTTCAACTGTTGTATTTAGCGGATAGATCCTCTAATGTGTCTAGAGGACTTGAGAGATTGGAAAAAGCACTTTTTCATGCTATCGGGAATCTTAAGAAGAAATTTATGATATGTTATTGTATGTTATGCTGGATGGTATTGTATGGTAATTTGGTGTATGTTGTATCATATATTGTAACGTATGTTCTTGTATTTTATCGTATGGTAAATTGGTGTATGTTGTATCGAGTTCTCAAGCAAACACATCTAATACCAACACAAATAACAAAAACAGCACAGGTTCTCAAACAAACACAAGAAAAGTGAGTCATAGTACAAACAACGCAGTTCGAACAAACACATCTAATACCAACATAAAAAATTGAATTACTACCAACTACGAATAAACGTAAGTTGCTAAAGTACAATGATTCCTCTTATGGCCTTGCACTCCACATCTGCTGCACCTATTTGCCTTTAGAGCCTGCATCTCTCTATATTGCCTTTAATTCTTGTCGACCTAGGCCTTTTAGGAGCTCTATGAGCTATCAGAGGAAGAATTATTTGTCCTTCGTATGCACTCCAATACTGTTTATCATGAACAAGATGAAATTCTGGTGTGTAAGCCTCCAGATAGTTCTATATTGAGGCAAAGTCGTGACAAACTCTATTTGCGCCGTTAGCAACTAATGAACAAGCCGCCATCACATGCATACGAGGAAGCTGTTGAAGTAATGAGATGTTGCATGTACAAGAACAATTGTTATTGTTGATTGTTACTTTAAATTAATCGCTAAAGTAGTGAATTACTTGCCATTTGACTTGACTAATTTAGACAATCCTTGAACAACTTGCTTCACTTGCTCTCTCGACTATCTTTACTTCCCACTTTGGAGTTAATCGAGATGTCTAAGTCTTAGCAAACTCTCTTCTTTGACAAATATAATCCATTGATCAAAAGGAGGTTCGTGTAACCGAAGCTTTAAGAGGTCAAGATTGTGAACTTCTAAGTATATCGTTAAAGCTTTAAGGTGCATTAGTCGTCATAACATGAAATCGGCGACCATCATCCTTACACAAAGCCCAGTTTTCCTTCTTACCTGCCAAACTTCTCTCTATCCAATTGTGCGCTCTAATATTGGTGGTCTTAATTTCATATTAAAATTTTAGATGCTCATTTTCCTCCGTAGCACATGCTGCAGTATAAAATATACATATCAAACGTCTGTCTCTAAAGCCAATGGCTTGAAACTTTGCTTTCAAACGTCAAGAACGTAGTCTATGCTTATGACATAATCCCTATTTGTTTTCCAAGGCTGTTGATGTTCCTTTCATTCTATCAAAAATGAAAGTAATACATCTATCACTAACACTATCTATGAATCTTCGCATGGAAGCAAAATACCAAGACCAACTATCATATGATTTTGTCTCAACAATTGCATAAGCCAAAGGATAAAGCTGATCATTTGCATCTACTGCAGTTGCAACAAGTAAGGTGCCTTTGTATTTTCCATATAGATGTGTGCCATTAAAGCAAAGCAAAGCAAAGATCGACAATGTACAAGTCCTTCGATGTAAGGACCAAAAGCCTAAAAAGCACGATCGAAACCTCACACTCATTAGTTGTTACGTGTCCAATACTGTCTGGATTTGTTTTACCAATTTCAATAAAATATGATCGTGGATTGCAACATGACTTTGCCCAATTACCATATATCCATTCAATTTCCTTACCCAATGCTCTCCATGCTTTTATATAAAGACTTTAATAAAAAGCTTTTACTCCATTAAAACCTACACTGTTACAGCTGTTATGTTCTAATCCACTTTCATGAAAGGAAAAATCTTTTACTACCTCAAAATAGAAGCCACCCTTAATCCCTTTCTCAGTTTACCCATTCAAAAAAAAAAAGAAAAAGAAAAATTGTTCTCTATTTCTTTCCAAAATCAAAATTTATTTACAAATTTCGCGTATTCCTTTGTCAGTTCGAAGCATGGCATGCTCTTTATCGCAGGAAGCTCCTCCAAATTTCAATTCTACAAAAAATCTCCATTTCTTTTTACCAATTAGGATTTTGTTAAATTTGATAAATTTAATGTTTTGAAGTTGTTTAGCTAGTTGTCTAACACATAAATATATGTTTAACATGAAAATTTGTTGATTTTACATTATTTACCAAAATAATAGTTAACATATTAGTTTTTTAGTTAAAAACGAATTTGTGATTAAAAAATAGTTGAATTTTGTGTAGATTGTTACGAGATGTTACGTGGACCAATCGATGGAAGCGTATTGTACTTGCAAGAACGCCGTCGAATAGGCAACCACATTTGGATGGAGATAGTCCCTGTTATAACAGAAATATACATCGATGTTGGTTATACATAGTGCTTTTTTGGATAGTAAAATACTCCAGATGGGATTATTGATCACTCATCTAAATCGAAGAAAGTGACTTCGTCTCATCCCCCCGTGCTAGAGCCAATCGATCGAGTTGGCTTCTGACTTATCTTTTAATTAGAGAACACCTAATTGGATCATCATCTTATGATCGCTCTGGTGGATAGATGGAGGTTGGAGATGTCTATATTTCACCCTCAAGTTGGGGAGATGACCATCATCTTGGGTGATGTTGCTATTTTGCTTGGTTTACCTATAGAGGGTGCTCCGTTGAGTAACCCGGAGCCAGTAGATTACAAGGAGTTATGCGAGAGGCTCTTGATTCTATCTCCTCTTACTGAACAGTGTTGGGGGTAAATGAGATGATACTTATAACTTACTACATGGTTTAAGGAGAAGCTTACTGAAGATATTCTAGCAAACTCCTTGGAGATTGAGATTGAGCAGCGCACGAGCTATTATATTACATATCATCACTTCATGTTTGATATGCGGTCATTCAAAAACCCATATTTGGCTCAAACGGCTTCCATTTGTAGAGGAATTTGATGTTTGCTGCCAGTATTCAGAGGATACTGTAGTTCTAGCCTATATATACATGGAGCTGATGAGGTGTACATTGCTAGAGAACACATCAATTGCGGGTTATTTGAGTCTAGTATAAATAGTGCATTATTACCCTTTGTATGCATTTATTTCATATGTTCATATACATTGCAATTTTATGTATATACACATTCGTATTTATGGTGTTGGACATACCTTCCAGTCGGGAGAATATCGATGAAGAGGTTGGATGTCGATTCATCTTTGTCGTATGGTGCTAAGTATGTTTACCATGTTATTTGACTACATACACATGTTTTGATCCCATAATTCATTGCATTCACCTCTTTTAGGTGGTTAGGACTGAAGAGCGCGATGCAGTCTCCCAGAAGCAATGTTATGTTCTACCACAACAAGTTTGATATACTCGATTATGACTATGACATGTACCCCATACACACGTGTGCTTGGAGAGCTTCAAAACTTATGCACTGCTTCTATTCAATTATGGAAAGCAACGTTTCCACTCATTTGTTAGAGAGATGCAGCACATAATCTTCCCAATAGAGTGATGCAACAATTTGGTATGGGGCAGCATCTGCCAGAACAAACTTCGTATTACAGGATCGATATTGCATCTTGCGAGTATGATATAATGATTGAGACATGGAATCATCACCATCTACGCATGCAACAAGAACGGGACCTTGCGTTAACGGATGAAGAATATTATACTTGGTACTAGAACATCATACGTCGCTATGTGCTTCATGCCAAAGAACCTCTTGTTTTGATAGATCCACACACTCCTAGAGCTCCTTTTGAGAGGAATGTGGTATGTACAGTCATTGATTACCTTAGCGTAGTTAATTTGTATACATTTTAAATATTTTGTTTTTATAGGCGGATGATATTTACCATGTACTAGAGTTGGTTGACTAGCTATCGGAAAAAATACAATGGAGCAGTTTGAAAGGTAAATGCTTTAGTGTAAAGCATATAAAAAAATTTAGGGAAGAACAAGCTATCATGACCTGCACCGCCGCCTCCTCCTCCTCATGCACTCATAAAAGCACCGCCACCAAAGTGCGGTCCTCCTCCTACGACTCGCATATACCAAAGACGTAAACATCGATAAGATACTTCATCTTTTCAACCTACGCAAGCGAAATTTGTTCTTGGGCCTTCACAACCTACGGAGACCATGCAAATAGCGAAGAGGAGGATTCGTCGGACGATGTATCGTATCACAGAGGAAGCCAAAAAGAACAACTCGAGAACTCCAAAACCTACGAAATTAGGTTTGATGTTATGAATTTAATGTTTTTTGTAGTATATTGGTATTATGGATTTATTGTTTTATCAGATGCTGTGTTGGATTAGAATGTTATATCGGATGTTATGGATTTATCATTATTTTTTGATGTATCAGATTTTAAAATCTCAAGACAAGTTGGATTATTTTTTGATGTATCGGATGTTTTAATTTTATCTATTTGATAAGGATTGTCGCTGTTGAAAACATGCACATATTCTTTTTGTTGTGTAGGATAAGAATTTCCAGGTTTCAAACGACAAATTAGAAATTCTTATTCTACATAATAACGAAAAAGTACATAACCCCACCCCTCCTCTCTCTCCCCTCTCAGTCTTTGCTTTACCAAACTCCAAACAAAAAACCCAAAACCATAACTAATCTTCAATTTTGTATTTCATCTTTTCTCATTTAGATTTGTAATTTTAGCTAATTTGTGTCACAATCCACGGTAATTTTTAGTACTTAAAGTTGCATTTCAATTTTTTCTATTGTTTGACAAAAGCTCTTATTTACCTATAGTTGCAATGGATCAATGGCAAAATAGATGATGAGGCATTAATGAAATATTATGGCCATGTGTATTTGATTCTAATGTAAAATTTGGTGATGTTGAATATGTACCTAAAATTCAATTATCACAACAATCCCAACATATTGAATTTGTACCCGATACTCAATTAAATGTAAAGCAAATCAATGTAGGTCGGGTAAAGAAGTTTGCATAGAACCGAAAGTAGTTATTGAAGAATCGAGACATGTCAGTGACAATTTGCAGTAATATTACCCCACTATACATAGTGGTAAGTGGAAGAATCGCAGTAAAACACTAGCAATTGAAGAGGCCTCCCTCCACCGAAAATAAATTATTGTAGTTCTACGTGTAACATGATCGAGGAAAGAAATAAAAAAATGTAGATCGTTGGTTCTACACATATATATGTTATACGTTGAGTAAATGAATGCCTCAATCATTCAACTTTTGTAATTTTTTTAGCGGATAGATCCTTTAATGTGTCATAGAGAACTTAAGAGGTTGGAAAAACACTTTATCATGCTACTAGGTATCCTAACAAGTAATTTATGGCATGTTAGTGTATGTTGTATTGGATGGTATTGTACGGTAATTTGGTGTATGTTGTATCGTATATTATACTGTATGTTATTGTATGTTACCGTATGATAAATTGGTATATACTATGTTGGCTTCTCAAGCAAGCACATCTAATGCCAACACAAATAACAAAAACGGCACAGGTTCTCAAACAAATGCAAGAAAAGTGAATAAAAAGTAGTAGTACAAACAACACAGTTCGAACAAACACATCTAATACTAACATAAACAAAGTAAATTACTACCAACGATGAATAAAGCTAAGTTGCTAAAGTACAATGATTCCTCTTATAGCCTCGCACTTCACATCTGCTGCCTTTATTTTCCTTTAGAGGCTGCATCTCTCCATAGTGCCTTTTATTCTTGTAGACCTAGGCCTTTTGGGTGCTCTATGAGCTATCAGAGGCTGAATCATCGGTCCTTCATGCACACTCCAATATCGTTTATCACAAACGAGATGAAATTCTAGTGTATAAGCCGCTAAGTAGTTCTGAACTGAGTACTAAGTTGAGGCAAAGTCATGACAAACTCTATTTGCATCATTAGCAACTAACGAACAAGCAGCCATCACATGCGTACAAGGCAGGCGTTGAATTAACGAGATGCTGCAAATACAAGAACAATTGTTACCGTCGATTTTCACTTTAAATTCATTACTAAAGTAGTGAATTACTTGCCATTCGACTTGACTAAATCGGACAATCCTTGAAAGCCTTGTTTCACTTGCTCTTTCAGCGATCTTCGCTTCCACTTTAGAGTTAATCGAGATGTCAAAGTCTTAGAAAACTCTCTTCTTTGACAAAAATTGTAATGAATCGTATTTTTAACTATTTTAAATTATTAAAATTAGCATGGTGATCGAATAATAATGGTTAGAAATAATAACTTTTAATGTTTATGTATGTAATTTATTGAACATAAACTTGAATAAAATTTTGGAATAACCAATTTAGAAGATTTTGACAATAACGAGTATTGAAATGAAATTCCATGTATTTGATGTGTTTATAATACGAAGTTGGAATTGAACAATAAATGTTGAATGACTGAAAAATGAAAATAGTAGCTTTATTATTTGAACTCGTTTTAAAATTAATTTTTATACGTTAAATAACATATAGTGAAATATGGTGATTCATTGGATAATTAAATTGTTTAAATTTAATATTGCAATTATTTAGATAATTGAATTCTGGATTTAATGTGAATGAAAATTATATCGGAAGTTGATTATAATTTTATTTAAACAACAGTGAAGATTGTTAAACTTAAAAATTGAACTTAAAGTGATTAAATTAAAATTTGGTAATTTCTCATTTTAATTAACGTGTAAAAATAGCCATTTTGGCCACTATCTCAGATTTTGATGAAACCCGTTTTATTAGATCCATAACAGCAAATTATTATAGGATTTCAAGTTTCATAACGATCGGACTTGTCATTTGGTTGTGCGAGCTTGAATTGCGTGGAAATTAATTTAAGGAATTAAATTAAAATTAATTGATTTTGAAAAGCTATCATCTAAATACGATCGAATTAGGCCTCAAGACTAGTTCCTTCGTGTTCCAAATATGGGTACAACATTATGAACACCAAGCGGCACACTTTGTTTGGAGTTCGAAAAATTTAGGTGTGTATTGGATCAGAAACTTATATAATAGGCCATTCATTTCGTTCTAACCCTAGTCTATTCTTGGCCGTGTTCAAAAACATTTTAATGGCCGAAATTCTTCCAATCTTCTCTCCTATTTTCCCTCAATCCATTCATCGAAATTGAAATCTTTCGAAAGCAAAGTTGTAGAGCTTGACGAGCTCTACACATCCAATGGCTGGTTCGTGTCGAAACTTCATGGGATTGCCCAGATCTCTAGCATGGAAGGTCATGCGTGTTTTGGTTTATTGCCCGGGAATCGAAGGCTTATGGGGAGTTGTGCCTCTGGCGAAGGAGGGGCCAGCAGTGCCTTGAGTGGTGGTCATGGATGGACATTCGATGGTCGTATGTTGTGGGTGTGTGGGATTATTTGGTTGCATTCGTTGGGTTCTGAGTGAGCTGGATTCGAACGAAGCAATAAAGAGAAAGGTATTGGCCGTTGTTTATTTACTTATTTATTTAATATGTTTATTAAATTGTAATTATTCATATAGCTAATAAAATCATAAATTTTGCATACGAGATTCGTTTTGGATGAAACGAGTGGCGTTGGAATGGTATCGATGAGGGCTGCGTCATGGAGTTGGTTTGAAATTTATTTGAAGCTGGAAAAATTTTAAGTTTCAAATAAAGATGAGTGTTTTATAACGATCACGTCGTACTAAAATGCTTTTGTGTTCATTAAATTGATGATCGTGAAGTTATTTATTTTATGGATTTTTGTTTGGTAAATTAAATTAACATGGAAATCGATACAGAATTTATATATTAGAAATTTTAATTAACAGTTAAATCGAAAGTAGAATTATACTACTACTAAAATTCTCGATTATTAATAAATGGGTTAATTGTTGTGAATTATTGATTGTTTGGATAACTAATTGTGATGGATGTCAATTGATTGAAATATTGGATGATTGGATGTTTAATTATTTTATATATATATATATATATATCGTGTATCACCCTATAAATTAATTGACAGCATATAAAAATGTTAATAGAATTATTTCGAATAAAAGAAATAAATTGAAATGATATAGACCTATGACATTTATTTTGGATTGAAATGATATATATTCATCCTTGAAATTAAATTGAAATAATTGATCACTTGGCCATAGGATAGAAAATTATATACGAACACCAAATTGGTTAAATTAAATAATTTTAAAAGTCTTAGTTTTGAAAGTATTTAAATGATTTGATTTAAAGAAATGAAAATTGAATTTTTGGAAATCGAATTATTTTTGAACTTGAGGAAATTGAAATTGTTAACCGGAATTATTTAAGGAATCCAGTTTGAAATTTGAAGTTATAATTGAATTATGGAAATCAAAAAAGTTTGAAGGCTGAATATTAATTGAACTTTGAAATTTATATTAGAAACAGAGATTTAAATTGATATTTCAAACTTCGGCTCGAATTGAATTATTTAAAATGATTTGAACATTGAATTGAACATCAAAGTTAAATTTGATTTAAATGATTTAAATCGACGCTTTGAAATCGAACATGATATAGTTTGAAATGGTTTGAACTTGAGAATTGAATTAACGTTTATTAAAGTTGGAATTAAATTGAAATCAATTAGAATTGAAAGCGAAATTGAGTTAATTTGAAATCGAAATTTGGATTGAAATTTGAATCGAAGTTAAATTCAAATTGAAATCGGAACTGAATCGATTAAATCGAAATGGGAATTTAAATTGATTTGAATTGGGAAATTTGGAATTGAATCTGTTTGATTTTGAAACTATTACTAAATAAAATACTTTAATATATACTATTTAATTTAAACATTCAAATTATTTTGATTTTCCAAACTATCTTATTTTATAAAACATCTTTAAACACTTCAATCATTTTATATCAAACTATTTAAACTATTTTAAAAAAAATTAAAAAAATTTCAAACTGTTTTCAAAAATTCAAACTGATCAAAGGCTGGAATGTTTATATTTAAATCGTTGATTTAAATACGAATTGGGTAAAATTGAAGTTATAACCTAAATTGAAATTAGAAACAATTTTGGAAACGAAATCGAGATATTAAGGGGGAAATGATTTTGAATTGAAATTGTATATTTTGAATAAATATGATGATTTCGAAATGAATTGATTTTGAAGTGAACATGATATTTTAATATCAAGTACGAATTGTTTTCGAAATATAAAAGTACCTACCAGTGTGTAAAATGACTTTTGGTTATTAAAGAGACCGCAGCCTCTTATCGACATACTCTTTGTCAATATTGGAACCACTTTAATAACTATGTACGCGGAGGAGACTTCAGAACAAAGTGGTTGGCTTTGGCGTCGTTTGCTAGATTTAAAGAAAGAGAACGATGATGGATAGACCTCGTCACTTGTGCCAATTTGAAATGTCTAAAACAGGACGGATTGATAGAGCCAAGCCGGCTAATTACCCCTAGAGGACATCTGTTCTTCGATTTTCTTGGACTTGGTCCACATTATTACTCTTATTGTTGGTTTCGATTGGTGCACCTTGATTGTGGGATAGCTTCCCTTGATTCGATATGGGATAGATGGACGTGGTGGACGGTCGTGGCTACGATGCGTTACCACTAGCCCTGCGACCCGAACTGGTAGTATCATACCTTAGGCATTGCCTCATGTGCCTTGTCATACTTTTATCCCTATACGAGACTCCTATGATTTTGCTTTAGTGTTGTCGTATCACGGCTCATCACTGGCTACCGACGTGCTACTGGTTGTGCTATATGCAAATTGTACGCCAATGCTTAAAAACGCGCTAAGGGGGATTTATGTAAAGCCTTTACGCTAAGAAAAATATTTATTTTACCGATTAGACATTATATATGTAACGTATTCTACTACATACAAATATTTTAATGGATCCTTAAGAGATGGAAATCCCATAATGTCTCTTGAGTTATTGCATGCGCGTTATACAGATAGGAGATGTGAAACCCCGTAAACATCTTTGACGCTATTACACTCATGTTATGTGATATTGATTTGACTCACATAAGTATATTTTAGTCCTGACTCAAGTGTATGGTCTTTTCATTATGCTCGGGTTAGACCTGAGTATTTCAGCGCGTTGAAGAATATTTTGGAAGACAAAGAATAAGATTTGGTATATTATCACTATTATTATTCCTATATCATATTGGCTGGTGCATTATTTTATTTATCCCTCTTATATATATAAATCTGATAAATGTTGTACAAACTATAATCAAATGTATAATATAAATGTCTTCATGAACTGTTTATTTGATTATTATATATTATCAGGCCGTTGCGAGATTTTGTGCTTGTTTCTTCTTCCTTTCTCATTTTTCTTAATTAACCCCATTAATTGTCTATGTGTCGGATTGTTTGGTTTGGACATGTGTGGATTATTGTTAATTTAAACCTTCCGAAATGTGGATCATCACAGTTGGTATCAAAGCTTGGTTTAGCGATAACCTTAGCTTTGTAGGGTTTGACTCATTAAAGATGGGGTAGTAATACCCTAGAATGAGTTTGTTGAGCGCGCGCGTGTGTCTATATATATATATATATATATATATATATATATATATATATATATATATATATATATATGAAAGCGCATTACTTGTTAGTGTTATAAATGTTTTATATTGTGTTTACTTATCCATTGAGTTGTTTATGAATTCTGGTCGATGCGTGGGATGCCATGTTATCGATAGGAGTTTCTAAACACTTAAACGCGGCAAGTCGACATAACATTGTTTTAAAATTGGGTAAATGAAATAATTTTTCCTAAATTATATTTTATATATGAAATTATAAATTTCATAAGCCTATATAATTAGTAATGAATGCTAGTAGTTAGGAGATGATAATATTTAATTATCATCAATTATTGGTTGAATTAAAATTAAACGAATACTTTGTGAACCCTATTTCACGAAGCATTCGATAATTAAGTTGAATTAAAATCTGATTACAATAAAAATTATTTATAATAACAAATTTTTAAGTTAATGAAATGTTTTGATAATAAGGTAATGAAATTGTATAAGTATATTTATAATATAGTTTATAAATAGAAAGGACTTAAAAGATGAAATTTTGAATTTGTATCCCGTTGCTTTCAAGATTGTTTTCGACGCCTTCAAAAGTAATAATGGTGTTATTTGAAAGTGTTTTGACTAGAAATATATTTTGAAAAGATTTTAGAAAGAAATAAAAGCATTGAATTCGTTTTGGTTGGTGGAAATAATTCTGGGGATGACTGCAGCATCGCCAGTATTCATTTTCAAGTTTCTAAGTAAGAATTGCTACCAATTTTTTTTCGATTAAAACAGTTTTGGCTGTGGAAAAATAATTCTAAGTATGATTTGATAAATATATGAAAATAGTTTTGAACTTATAAATTGAAAATAGTATAGATTAGAAATAAGTTTATAACTTGTAAATTTCAACAGAAAAGTAAATATAAATTTTAAAACTGTTGAACATTTTGGTTAAGCAAACGAAAAGAAGATTTGATTTTGGGATATGAAATAAAAGAATTAACTTAAGGGACATTAAATAACTGTAGTTAGTGAAATGAAGTAAATAAAATGAAGTCTAACTCAAGAAAGTCTAAATAAAAATAAATTGTGTTTTAAATGAATCAAATAGAATAATAAAATGAAATTTTAAGTGAATCAAGTTGTATAACTTATAGATTGAGTAATATTAAGCTAAAAAAATTTAAATTTGTTGAACAAGAATGATAAGAAAAGGAAAATGTAAAATAAAGTTAAATAAAAGGAGTAATGGATTAAATGAAATAAAATTTCACTTAATAAAGATCAAATGGGTGAGTTGGATTTGAATTGAACAAAATGAATTAGTAAAGTGAATTAATTCCACTTAAGCTATATAATGAATTAATAGAATGAATATGAAATTGAATTATAAAATGAAATGCAATTTAAATTGTGAAATAAATTGAATGAGAATAAATGGATGTAAGTAAAATTAATATGATTAATTGAATTTGATTTAAATCGTAAATAAATTAAATGCAAGCGGAGTGAGTTTTAAAAATTGAGTATTAGCTAATTTAATATGAAATAAGTTAATGGAATAAATTAGAAATTGAATTTAACTTAAGAGAGGTTGAACGAATTGATTGTGATAAAAGGAAAATTATTAATATGAATTAAGTTATAAAATAAATTTTACTTAAGTAAAATTATTAATATGAATTTGAATTAATGAAATAAACAAATAAAGTGAATCATTTTATAAAATAGAATTTACTCAAGTTAATGATATGAATAAATGAAGAAAAATAATGAAGTGTTTCAAAAAATTAATATTGAAATTAAGTTATGAAGAGAAAATAAATAAACATGAATTGCATTTTATACAATGTGTATAGTAAACTTAAACGGTTTGTAAATTATATTAGTATTAAAAGAGAAATATGCTAAGTGGCTATGAAATAAATCTAACTTAATAAGGTCAAATGAAATGATTTTCTAAAATGTTTATAATAAATTTTAATGATTTCATGAAAGGGTTTATAAATTATATATGTATTAAAGAGAATATACTAAGTGATGATAAATATAATTTAATTTAGACAAGGTTAAATGGAATAATTTTATAATGGTTCGGAAATGAATTTATATGATATGTTAAACTAAAAGTGAAACAATTAGAATTTAACAAATTGAATTGAACAAATTGAATGTGAAGGAAATAGATGTAAATAATTGGAAGTAAACTAATTAAATGTTAATAAAAATTGGATGTTGATAGAAAATGAAGTGTAAGTTTAATATTTACATTGGAAATGTAAAGTGTTATAATTTGGATTATGTAAATGGATATTGATAATGGTTGAATGGTTTCTTTGGTTATAAATTATTGTTATTACTTTTTTGATTGCATATTATTGTTATGGTTGTGTAACAATGCTTGTGCTTATGATTTGGATTCAGAATTCATGTTAAATGGTTTTATTGAACTTATACATGTCCTATATCTTATTATAAATGACTAATATTCTAAATTGAGTTGAGATAGGCACATACGAAGACCGTTTGGACATATATGCGGATTTATTTTGCTGTCGCTTGCTTAATATGAGCGATATCGCTCGTACTAACAATAATAAGGTACATATCTCGGATTACATACCGCACTTTTATATTTTTTCTTACGGTATGCCTCATCATTTAGATGGGATGTATATTTGATATATATTTGGGTTATATATTCTATTGTAAAAAAAATTTCGATTGAGCCACACAAAGGAGACGCTTCCAAAATTTACCATAAATCCGGGTGTTAGAATAATTTTGAAGTTTAAAAAATTTTATAGCTTGTTTTACAACTAAATGGTAATTTCCATAAGCCGATATCGAAGTGGCGTAGTATAAGCGTAGTAAAATTTTTGCAAATAAGATTTAATGTTTTATAAATTGATTACTTTGAGAAAATATATCGTATGCTAAATTCTTACTTAACCCCTTTTCGAGGACGAAAAATTTTGAGTGGGGAAGAATGTAACGTCCCATGTTTTTAACTATTTTAAATTATTAAATTTAGTATGATGGTTGCATTATAATGGTTAGAAATAAAAAATTTAATGTTTATTTATGTAATTTATTGAATATAAACTTGAATAAAATTTTGGAATAACCAATTTCGAAGATTTTGACAATAACAAGTATTGAAATGAAATTCCATGTATTCAGAAGTTGGAATTAACAATAAATATTTAATGACTGAAAAATGAAAATGGTAATTTTATTACTTGAATTCGTTTTAAAATTAAATTTTATAAGTTAAATAACTTACAGTGAAATATAGGGATTCTTTGGATAATTAAATTATTTAAATTTAATATTGCAATTATTTAAATATTTGAATTCTAGATTTAATGTGAAGAAAATGATGTCGGAAGTTGATTTAAATTTTATTTAAACAACAATGAAGATTGTTAAACTTTAAAATTGAATTTAAAGTGATTAAATTAAAATTTGACAATTTCTAGTTTTAATTAACGTATAAAAATAGAAATTTTTGCCACTGTCTCGGATTTCGATGAAACATGCTTTATCAGATCCGTAATAGTGACTTATTATAGAATTTCAAGTTTCGTAATGATTGGACTTGTCGTTTGCCGTGCGTGTCAGGACACGATTCTTCGTCTTCCGAAAATTCAACATCGACACTCACTTTATCGACTGCCGAGGAATCGAACGACGGAAAATCGAACACTGAGGGTTTTTTTAAAAGAATTTAAGAAAAGAAAAAGAGAGAAAAAGGTAGAAGATAGAGGGAAAAGAAGAAAGAAGAATTTTAAAATAGAAGAAAAAGAGAAATAGAACAGAAAGAAAATAGAGAAAATAGAACGGGACAGAAAACAACAGAACAACATCAGAATCTCACAATTCGCAGCGGAACAACATATAATAATAAATGAATAATCTTTAAACAAAGAACTATCAGCTATTACATTTTATACATTACATTACATCATATCATCAGAGTGTACAACAACAACAAACAGTGCAGCGGAAAAAGAAATACTATATAAGTAATATGCCATGCCATCCATCTTGCCTCCAGCAACTCCAGAATATCCTGATAAACCTTAACTCTTGACTGCCCGTGTGTAAATTGGTGGGCACCCAGAGTTTAGGAAGGGAAACAATAAACTCCAAATCAGTCATGTGACTGGTGTGAGAACTCAAAACAGTTTATTTACTTTAAAATCAAAATAGAGGAATATTTTTAAAGTTAATTCGCAATGCTTTTAAAAATGAGACTACCATAAGACCTCCTGCCACACACACAATACAAACGCAGACTTGGAGAAGATTTCTCCTTATGATAGCCAAACATGCTTGATACGCATTAAAGTCAAATCAATTTTGATATTATTATTAGTGCATAGTGTATAAAACGATTTCGAAAGTAGAATATAAATCCTAGCCAGCATAGGTACCATTATATTATGCCTACTAATAGCTACCATATTAGATGGCAGGTTCTACAACTAAAACCGTACAAGTTTCGTATTGTTTCTTTGGATTCCAACAAATGGTCAGGCCAAGGAACTTCCTATTGCCATATGAGAATGCCTCTGGAAAGACATCCCCGAGAACCAAACCGGAACTCTGCCAACACAAGGCCGGGTTACCCCTAACTGGGTAACTACTGACACGAGCACGCCATTCCCCGATCGTAAACGACCTTTCTCACGGGATCCCGAAAACCAACAACCACAAAGTAATAAATTCGTAGTAACCACATAGGTTAAATATCTGGGCTCCATACCATGATACCGCCTCTATCCAGAAGGAAATGTACATACCCTAAAGGGTGCTACCCCTCATAACCTTGCCGCATCTTTCCTGTTTTGACCATTTCCAGGGTGTGAGGCTCGACGAAGTCACGTCCACAAAAACATACTTTATACAAAAGCCATGCTTTGGGTCAACAAATGATCAATACAATGATCACCAAGATAGACGATCAAATAAACGATCCTATCACAATAATCAACACAATGATCATTTACAGCAACACTCAGCATATCACATTACCAAATTGGGAATATATCGCTGATAACTTCAACTATATAACCTCTGAGCTCGTACGTCTCAGAGAAGGGTGTTAAGCTAAAAGAATAAATTCTTCGCCACCAACGGAAATATATTTGAATGAAATCGGCTTTATATCTCAGCTTGTAATGTCAGACACACTATCCATACAAGTTTGTTCCGGGATCGAACAAAACCGAAGGCACTTACAAAGAAGTCCTTGCAATCCGGATATTCATAATCCTGATCGGATTTCCCATCACTTAGGAAGTCTCTATACCGTTGCAACTCAGTGCAGAGACAATCGACAGGTCATCCTATCGCTCTCGCAAATACCGGGTCTTCAACACCGATCTTCAATGCAATTATAACGACGTATCACATATTCGGAATGGGTTATACGACCCCATGGTCCTTTCCCGATTAACCCGAATAGTGAGCGCTTATTCAAAAATAAGTGTGGCATTCACATTCAACAAATCACATCAATTATCCATTCAAAGGGAAATATTGATAGTCGGTTATTGAACTATCACTGGATATGCACACATCACCAGTTTCCAAATAATTTTCCAAATTATTTATTTTCCAAAATATCTTCACTAGATATATAATTTAAATACTTCAAAAATAAATCAATATTTATTTTTAAACAAATTCCACTTTCTTTATAAATTCCTTAGTGAATTTATAATTCCAAAACATCAATGAATATTCGATTTCAATTATTCATTTCAATATTTCTTTTCAATTTATCTTCAAAAAGATAAATTCTAAATATCACTTCATATTGGAAAACATTTCCATACTTATTTAATAAGTAATTCACAACTTTTATTTATTTTCAACACTTAGAAAATATTCAATATACTTAAATCGAGATTAAGTATATATTTCATTCTTTAAGGAAATCATTCTCATAAACATATTCATTTGGGCCAAAACGAATGTTGCGTAAAACATCGTTACGACAACCCAAAATCACTAGTATAGGGATTCAAAATTAAAATAGATATATAAATCCCAATACTATACAAAACATTTCCTTTCGGAAATCATTTACTATAACAACAGTGTTATAGTCCACCATTTCCTTCTATTTCTCGAAAACTTCTATTTCAACAATAAATGTTGAAATCTATGGTTTCGAATCTCAACACATTTTAAAACATCGTTAGATCGTTTTAATTCTATTTCAAATATCACATTCAAAACAATTTCTTTAACATCTTATTCACTATTCAAAAACGTGAATGTACTTCATTAACAATTTCATCCTTTTATTCATTTTATTTTAAAGTATTATTCACAGTCAAAAACGTGAATATAACTCCATAAATAAATCATAACAATTTACTTATCAAAATAAGTCGTTTGTGAATTTATAAAACAACGTTTATAAATTCCATTTCTATTTATTTATAAAAACTTCCTTTTTATAATTTCCATATTAACCTATTCCAGTTTATAACTCAATTATAAACTAAAAATTCACATTATAAGTCAAATGCTTATAAAACGATTATTTTACAAAATCGTTCTTTGAACTTCATAATTATAAATCTTATAACTTATAAGATTCAATGATTTATTCAAAACTATTCTTTTAATAACTTCATAATTTATAAATCTTACTATTTATAAATCTCATTTATAACTTCACCGTTTATAGTTCTATAAATTTCATTCTTTAATGAAATTCATTTATTAAATACTATCCGCTTCCTGCATCCAAAAACATTAGCACAATACCAATTTCGCTCCAGTACGAAATTATCGCGGTATATGTTCTTATTAAATACTATCCGCTTAATAACGGCGTAATAGGGTCTCATCCGCTAAACAAAAAATGCGGGAAATCAATAACTCCAATGTATACATATGCCAATATATATATATTGCTATTATATATAATACCAATTTCACTGTTTATGAAATATTCGCGGTATATGTTTTTAATAAATAACATCCGCTTACTAACGGCGTATAATGTCTATTTTAACAATCAATATATATCAATCAACATTCAAACATGCATTCAAATATTTTAAATCTAACTATTTAAAATAAAATCGAAACTGATTTGATTGAGTGAGAAGTTCTCACCTTGATTTTAAATTCCGTTTTAGCGATTTATTTCGAATAAAATTAAACGGACGTTTAATTTTACCCAAAATTCTCACTAACTCCAAACGACTCCAATCCAATTTCATCGCGTAGTGCTCGTCCATACGATTCCAACGCAACTGGTTTCGCATTTTTTCGACCTCGTATGAAAAAGTTATGAATTTATGAAGTTTGCACGTGTTTATATTAACAATATTACAACATAACTTTAATACTTTATAACCTAACTCATCTCAGCCCTTAGATCCATCACCTGCAGATCTTGGCCGTGCATATGCTTCTTCTTCATGCGTGTGTTTGCCTCCAGTAAACAACGCAAGGCTGAACCCATGAATCACATACTAGGGTTTGAATTCGCTCCCCTCAAACAACAACTAAACTCGATCACGTCTCCGCCATGTCGAAGCCCTTCGCGAGATCGACCACCACCACCAACATCATGAAGCTCGGCTGCCCCTCTAGCCTAGGGTTGCGTGCGCAGGCCCTAACTGTCGGCCCCCCATTTCTCCCCCTCCGATGCTCCAAACACGATCAACTCCGTATGGATCTGAAGCCCTCTCCATCCTCTACAACCTTGCAGTTGAACACTTCGCCTAATTGTCGATGGATTGTGAGTGATTGAGGAATGAAATTGGGACAATTCTGGCCGTTCAGGGGGGGGGTGGCGGCTGTGCAGTTTTGATTAGGGTTAGGGTTATTTTTTTTTATCAAATTATGAAGAGGTGGGTCTATTTATAGAGTTTCGTTCGACACTATTCATCCGGAAATTCCGAACTCCGATTTACGCGCCGTAACCAGCGTTTCTAGGGTTTACCCCGCGTTCCGGACACAATGGAACAGGTTTCGGAAGCTAATTCGGAAGTATGTGCGAGTTATGGCTAAAAACGCTCAATTTAAATTAAACCGATTTAAGTCGATTTCTAGGCGTTTTAATTTGTACAGGACAAACGGTAAATCCAATTGACTTGAAATTTGAAACCTTACAATAATATCACATTACGGATCCGATGAAACTGGTTTCGTCGAAATCCGAGACTTTTTGAAAAATGGCTATTTTCACTCGTCAAATTTAAATTAAAAATAAATCGATGCGTTTCGAGCTTCCACGATCAAACGATAGCTCCGATTGATACGAAAATTGAAATCCGGTAATAACTAACTATTACGGATCCAATGGAACTGGTTTCGTTCAATTCTGAGACTGTTCAAAAATTGACTATTTTCACTAGTCGATTTAAATATTAAAATATTCAATTTTCACAAATAAACTTTTAATTCGATTTTAAAAGTTCTAAAATATCTTTCTAACTCCCATATGATATAATAAAATTTTACAAATCATTTACAATCATATTTAACCCAATTTTCAATTATTTCCATAATTTAACATATTAAATTGTCGATTTAATTATTCAATCAAATCCAATAATTCAAATAAAAATTTATTTGACTTATAAATTCACTTATTAATATTTAAAATTAATTAAATATTCAAATTTTAATTTCTAAAAATTCTGGGTCGTTACAATCTTCCCCACTTAAAAGAATTTCGTCCTCGAAATTAACAAGTAAGAAAGGTTATAGAAATTATTAACTTTCCAAAATTCATAATTAAACTTCTTATAATACTTTGCTAAGTTTTCAAATCATACTTAGTTATCTTTTTCAAAAACAACTACTATTGTTTAACTTTCAATTCCAAAATCAAAGTTTAAGTTTTCAAAATTTTCCAACTTTCTCAAATTTTTTCTAACGCCCTAAATTTTCGGAAAAATTCGCCATAGTCTCCTTTGCGCGGCTCGATCCGAAAAAAAATGACAGTATATATATCACAAATATACATCTCATCAAGTAATGAGGCATCCTGCAGGGAAAAAAGTGTAAAAGTACGGTATGTAATCCGAGATATGTACCTTATATTTTTATTAGCAAGCATATACGGCTAATATAGCGCAAAAGCGAGCTCCAAATGCGAAGCAAACGCGATCCGCACCTACTAATCACTCAACAAACAACATGAGAACATGTATATATGAAAATAATCTCAATATACAACATATATCTCCATAACAACTATATATGTCACATAGCAAATGCAACATATTCAAACATCAACCAACTAACATCCATAACCAATAAATATTCATTCATATTCTCATTAATATTCCATAAATTGGTTTTCAATTTAATCACTTTTGATTCATATACAGTGGATGTTCTTATTAACATTCATCTTCAATTAGTTTATATTCACTAATCCATATTCAAGTTGGTTCACTTCCAATTGGATTTTAATTGATTTAGCTTTCAACTTCATTAATCAATTTCATTAACACTTAATGAATTCATATACAATCAACTAACAATCAAATAACAACCAATGTTTATTCATTACAACCAAATTCCTTTGCTTACAATTGGTTTAATTTAATTGATTTTCATTCAAACTTTCAACTTTCAGTAACATTTGATTTTAATGAATTTCACTTACATTCATATTTCATATCAACTTAAATTTACATTTAACTGATTAATATTCAATCCATTCATTCAATTCAATTTCAAAGTTGAATTTCATTTATATAACTCAAGTTCATATTCATCACTTAACTTTAATAATTTATTTTGATACCAATATCAACTTCATTCAACATCTCTTAAGTTATATTCCATTTAAACATCACTTAGTTTTACATAACTTAAATTCCTACTTGTAAATAAATTCAGATTTCAATTCTAAAGTAAATTTCCATTTAACTTTAAATTCACCCTTATTTACAACTCATATTCATATAGTTTCATTTCTTATATATATAAGTTTATTTCACAATTGTAAATCACTTTAATTATAATTTAACTCTTATAATTCTTTTCACTTATACAATTATTCTTCAATTTAGATTATTCAAACAACTAAACAATCAACTTATATACACTTTAATAATTCTGAAAAAAATTATTTCTTTATATATAAAATATACTCAAGGCAAAAATTATTTTATTTACCCAATTTAAAACAATACTGTGCCGAATTGTTCTATTCAAGTGTTTAGAAACCCCTTCGGCATAGTCTTGCGGACCACGCTGACGAAAGTTTATATGCCACTCAATAAACCAATCATCACAATATAAAACAATTTTTTTATTCACTAACAAATACGCTCTCATAGCTATTATTACACTCAAATTCATTCTAGAGCACTACTGACTCTATCTCTAATGAGTAATACCCAACAGAACCATGGTTGTCGCTTAACCATAAGCTCTGATACCACATTGTCAGGTCCAGGCTTTTCAACCGTCGACAGCAGTCACAACCGGTAGGCTTTTCAACCATCCCAGCCCCACCGTGGCAACAACTGGTATCCCAAACTTGCTTTTACGGCCAGCCTCTCGACTGTCTCAGGTTACACCTAACCAACCCCCTAAAAGAGGATGTGTGGGAGTAAGAGTCTCCCGTTCGCCACCTAACCGCGAAGCGAGAACCCCCCATCACATAGCCCAATAGCTTAACAAGACTGGTGTGAGAACTCAAAACAGTTTATTTACTTTAAAATCAAAATAGAGGAATATTTTTAAAGTTAATTCGCAATGCTTTTAAAAATGAGACTACCATAAGACCTCCTGCCACACACACAATGCAAACGCAGACTTGGAGAAGATTTCTCCTTATGATAGCCAAACATGCTTGATACGCATTAAAGTCAAATCAATTTTGATATTATTATTAGTGCATAGTGTATAAAACGATTTCGAAAGTAGAATATAAATCTTAGCCAGCATAGGTACCATTATATTATGCCTACTAATAGCTACCATATTAGATGGCAGGTTCTACAACTAAAACCGTACAAGTTTCGTATTGTTTCTTTGGATTTCCAACAAATGGTCAGGCCAAGGAACTTCCCATTGCCACATGAGAATGCCTCTGGAAAGACATCCCCGAGAACCAAACCGGAACTCTGCCAACACAAGGCCGGGTTACCCCTAACTGGGTAACTACTGACACGAGCACGCCATTCCCCGATCGTAAACGACCTTTCTCACGGGATCCCGAAAACCAACAACCACAAAGTAATAAATTCGTAGTAACCACATAGGTTAAATATCTGGGCTCCATACCATGATACCACCTCTATCCAGAAGGAAATGTACATACCCTAAAGGGTGCTACCCCTCATAACCTTGCCGCATCTTTCCTGTTTTGACCATTTCCGGGGTGTGAGGCTCGACGAAGTCACGTCCACAAAAACATACTTTATACAAAAGCCATGCTTTGGGTCAACAAATGATCAATACAATGATCACCAAGATAGACGATCAAATAAACGATCCTATCACAATAATCAACACAATGATCATTTACAGCAACACTCAGCATATCACATTACCAAATTGGGAATATATCGCTGATAACTTCAACTATATAACCTCTGAGCTCGTACGTCTCAGAGAAGGGTGTTAAGCTAAAAGAATAAATTCTTCGCCACCAACAGAAATATATTTGAATGAAATTGGCTTTATATCTCAACTTGTAATGTCAGACACACTATCCATACAAGTTTGTTCCGGGATCGAACAAAACCGAAGGCACTTACAAAGAAGTCCTTGCAATCCGGATATTCACAATCCTGATCGGATTTCCCATCACTTAGGGAGTCTCTATACCGTTGCAACTCAGTGCAGAGACAATCGACAGGTCATCCTATCGCTCTCGCAAATACCGGGTCTTCAACACCGATCTTCAATGCAATTATAACGACGTATCACATATTCGGAATGGGTTATACGACCCCATGGTCCTTTCCCGGTTAACCCGAATAGTGAGCGCTTATTCAAAAATAAGTGTGGCATCCACATTCAACAAATCACATCAATTATCCATTCAAAGGGAAATATTGATAGTTGGTTATTGAACTATCACTGGATATGCACACATCACCAGTTTCCAAATAATTTTCCAAATTATTTATTTTCCAAAATATCTTCACTAGATATATAATTTCAATACTTCAAAAATAAATCAATATTTATTTTTAAACAAATTCCACTTTCTTTATAAATTCCTTAGTGAATTTATAATTCCAAAACATCAATGAATATTCGATTTCAATTATTCATTTCAATATTTCTTTTCAATTTATCTTCAAAAAGATAAATTCTAGATATCACTTCATATTGGAAAACATTTCCATACTTATTTAATAAGTAATTCACAACTTTTATTTATTTTCAACACTTAGAAAATATTCAATATACTTAAATCAAGATTAAGTATATATTTCATTCTTTAAGGAAATCATTCTCATAAACATATTCATTTGGGCCAAAACGAATGTTGCGTAAAACATCGTTACGACAACCCAAAATCACTAGTATAGGGATTCAAAATTAAAATAGATATATAAATCCCAATACTATACAAAACATTTCCTTTCGGAAATCATTTACTATAACAACAGTGTTATAGTCCACCATTTCCTTCTATTTCTCGAAAACTTCTATTTCAACAATAAATGTTGAAATCTATGGTTTCGAATCTCAACACATTTTAAAACATCGTTAGATCGTTTTAATTCTATTTCAAATATCACATTCAAAACAATTTCTTTAACATCTTATTCACTATTCAAAAACGTGAATGTACTTCATTAACAATTTCATCCTTTTATTCATTTTATTTTAAAGTATTATTCACAGTCAAAAACGTGAATATAACTCCATAAATAAATCATAACAATTTACTTATCAAAATAAGTCGTTTGTGAATTTATAAAACAACGTTTATAAATTCCATTTCTATTTATTTATAAAAACTTCCTTTTTATAATTTCCATATTAACCTATTCCAGTTTATAACTCAATTATAAACTAAAAATTCACATTATAAGTCAAATGCTTATAAAACGATTATTTTACAAAATCGTTCTTTGAACTTCATAATTATAAATCTTATAACTTATAAGATTCAATGATTTATTCAAAACTATTCTTTTAATAACTTCATAATTTATAAATCTTACTATTTATAAATCTCATTTATAACTTCACCGTTTATAGTTCTATAAATTTCATTCTTTAATGAAATTCATTTTCACTTCATTCAAACACTTATAAAAACTCGTTTTATAATATCCATATTTCAATTTATAAATATCCATTTATAAATCTCTTAATATAATCAATTTATATTATCCTTTTAAACGTCTTTAAATTCCTTTAAAAACTTCTTCCTTTTTGATTCATAAAATAATTAAATTTTATAAATCCTATATTTCAATTTTTCATAATAAATTCTAAAATTCCGATTTAACTATTTTATGGAATCATTAGCATCATATTCTCAAAAATCAGTTTTTTAACTATATTTCTCAAAAATCATAATTTTTATAACTTTAAAAATTATAACGTTTATTTATTTAAAATGAATCAATTCCAAAAATATTTTATAAACGTATACTTTCAAAAATCACTTTAAAATCATTTTAAAATTCCAAAACTTGGTCCAATGATGCTACACACCAAATAGTCAATCACGACAACAACGATATCATATATCGATATGAAAATCCATCAAATATCAAAATATCTGAAATCAAATAAAAACTGTTGAGGAATCCAGTTGGATCCCTCCAACCTGTTTCCTGCATCCAAAAACATTAGCACAATACCAATTTCGCTCCAGTACGAAATTATCGCGGTATATGTTCTTATTAAATACTATCCGCTTAATAACGGCGTAATAGGGTCTCATCCGCTAAACAAAAAATGCGGGAAATCAATAACACCAATATATACATATGCCAATTTATATATATTGCTATTATATATAATACCAATTTCACTGTTTATGAAATATTCGCGGTATATGTTTTTAATAAATAACATCCGCTTACTAACGGCGTATAATGTCTATTTTAACAATCAATATATATCAATCAACATTCAAACATGCATTCAAATATTTTAAATCTAACTATTTAAAATAAAATCGAAACTGATTCGATTGAGTGAGAAGTTCTCACCTTGATTTTAAATTCCGTTTTAGCGATTTATTTCGAATAAAATTAAACGGGCGTTTAATTTTACCCAAAATTCTCACTAACTCCAAACGACTCCAATCCAATTTCATCGCGTAGTGCTCGTCCATATGATTCCAACGCAACTGGTTTCGCATTTTTTCGACCTCGTATGAAAAAGTTATGAATTTATGAAGTTTGCACGTGTTTATATTAACAATATTACAACATAACTTTAATACTTTATAACCTAACTCATCTCAGCCCTTAGATCCATCACCTGCAGATCTTGGCCGTGCATATGCTTCTTCTTCATGCATGTGTTTGCCTCCAGTAAACAACGCAAGGCCGAATCCATGAATCACATACTAGGGTTTGAATTCGCTCCCCTCAAACAACAACTAAACTCGATCACGTCTCCGCCATGTCGAAGCCCTTCGCGAGCTCGACCACCACCACCAACATCATGAAGCTCGGCTGCCCCTCTAGCCTAGGGTTGCGTGCGCAGGCCCTAACTGTCGGCCCCCCATTTCTCCCCCTCCGATGCTCCAAACACGATCAACTTCGTATGGATCTGAAGCCCTCTCCATCCTCTACAACCTTGCAGTTGAACACTTCGCCTAATTGTCGATGGATTGTGAGTGATTGAGGAATGAAATTGGGACAATTCTGGCCGTTCAGGGGGGGGTGGCGGCTGTGCAGTTTTGATTAGGGTTAGGGTTATTTTTTTTTATCAAATTATGAAGAGGTGGGTCTATTTATAGAGTTTCGTTCGACACTATTCATCCGGAAATTCCGAACTCCGATTTACGCGCCGTAACCAGCGTTTCTAGGGTTTACCCTGCGTTCCGGACACAATGGAACAGGTTTCGGAAGCTAATTCGGAAGTATGTGCGAGTTATGGCTAAAAACGCTCAATTTAAATTAAACCGATTTAAGTCGATTTCTAGGCGTTTTAATTTGTACAGGACAAACGGTAAATCCAATTGACTTGAAATTTGAAACCTTACAATAATATCACATTATGGATCCGATGAAACTGGTTTCGTCGAAATCCGAGACTTTTTGAAAAATGGCTATTTTCACTCGTCAAATTTAAATTAAAAATAAATCGATGCGTTTCGAGCTGCCACGATCAAACGATAGCTCCGATTGATACGAAAATTGAAATCCGGTAATAACTAACTATTACGGATCCAATGGAACTGGTTTCGTTCAATTCTGAGACTGTTCAAAAATTGACTATTTTCACTAGTCGATTTAAATATTAAAATATTCAATTTTCACAAATAAACTTTTAATTCGATTTTAAAAGTTCTAAAATATCTTTCTAACTCCCATATGATATAATAAAATTTTACAAATCATTTACAATCATATTTAACCCAATTTTCAATTATTTCCATAATTTAACATATTAAATTATCGATTTAATTATTCAATTAAATCCAATAATTCAAATAAAAATTTATTTGACTTATAAATTCACTTATTAATATTTAAAATTAATTAAATATTCAAATTTTAATTTCTAAAAATTCTGGGTCGTTACAGCGAGCTTGAAACGCGTAAAAATTAATTTAAGCAATTCGATTAAAATTAATTGATTTTGAAAATCTATCTTCTGAATACGATTGAATTAGAAATCAAGACTGGTTCCATTGTGTTCGGAATGGGGGTAAAACAATATGAATGTCTTGCAAAACGCTTCATTTGGAGCTCGAAAAATTTAGGTGTGTATTGGATCGGAAACTTATATAATAAGTCGTTAATTTCGTTCTAAACCAAATCTATTCTCGGCCGCGTTCAAAAACATTTTAATAGCCGAAACTCTTCTAATCTTCTCTCCCCTTTTTCCTCCAAACCATTTATCGAAATTAAAAACTACCAAAAGCAAAGTTGAAGAGCTCGATGAGCTCTATACATCCAACAGTAGGTTCGTGCCGAAGCTTCACGAGATCCCTAGATCTAACTTGGAAGATCGTGCATTTTGGGTTACTGCTCATGAATTGAGGGCTTGTGGGGAGCCGCGTCTCTGGCGAAGGAGGAGTGGGCGGCGGCGCTTTGAGTGGTGGTCATGGGTTGACGTCCGGTAGTCGTACGTTGGGGTGCATGGGTTTATTCGGTTGCGCGCATTGGGTTCTGAGTGAGCTGGGTCCAAACGAAGCAGTGAAGAGGAAGGTATCAACCGTTGTTTATTTATTCATTTATTTAATATGTTTATTAACTTTAATTATTCGTTTAGCTAATAAAATCGTAACTTGTGCATACGAGGTCCATTTCAGACGAAATGGGTAGCGTTGGAATCGTATCGACGAAGGCTATGTTGTGGAGTTGGTTTGAAATTTATTTGACGCTGTAAAAATTTAGTTTCAAATAAAGATGTGTGATTTATAACGCTCACAACGTACTAAAATATTTTTGTGTTCGTTATATTGATAATCGTGAAGTTATTTATTTTATGGATTGTAGTTCACTAAATTTAACTGATATGAAAATAAATATAAAATTTATATGTTAGAAATTTTGAATCAACAGTTAAATCGAAAGTAGAATTAAACTGCTAGTAAAATTCATGATTATTGATAAATCGGTTAATTATTGTGAATTATTGATTGTTTGGATGATTGATTATGATGGATGTCAATTGGTTGAAATATTGGATGATTGGATGTTTAACTATTTTTTATATATCATGTTTCACCCTGTAAATTAATTGAGAGTATATAAAATTGTTAATTGAATTACTTCGAATAAATTAAGAGATAGGTTGAAATGATATAGACCTATGACATTTATTTTGGATTGAAATGATATATATTCATCCTTAAAATTAAATTGAAATTACTTATCACTTGGCCATATGATAGAAAATTATATACGGACACCGGATTGGTTAAATTAAATCATTTTAAAAGTCATGGTTTTGAAATTATTTAAATGATTTGATTTGAAGAAATAAAAATCGAATTTATGGAAATTGAATTATTTTCAAACTTGAGGAAATTGAAATTGTTAATCGGAATTATTTAAGGAGTCCAGTTTGAAATTTGAAGTTATAACTGAATTATTGAAATCCAAAATTGTTTGAAGGTTGAATTTTATTCGAACTTTGAAATTTGTATTAGAAAAAGAGATTTAAATTGATACTTCAAACTTTGGCTCGAAATTGAATTATTAAAAGATTTGAACATTGAATTGAACATTGAAGTTGAGTTTGATTTAAATGATTTAAATCGATATTTTGAATTCGAACTCGAACTTGATATAGTTTGAAATGGCTTGAATTTGAGAATTGAATTGAAATTTATTCAAGTTGGAATTGAAATTGAAATCAATTAGAATTGAAAGTGAAGTTGAGATAATTTGGAATCGAAATCGAATTTATTTGGATTGAAATTGAAATCGGAATTGAATCGATTAAGTCGAAATGGGAATTGAAATTGATATGAATTGGGAAATTTGGAATTGAATCAGTTTGACTCTGAAACTATTTTCAAATATATTACTTTAATATAAACTATTTAAAACCTATCTTTTAAATATTCAAATTATTTTGATTTTCCAAACCATCTTATTCTATAAAACGCCTTAAAAACTTCAATCATTTTATATCAAACTATTTAAACTATTTTTAAAACAACTTAAAATCTATTTCAAACTATTTTCAAAATTCAAACTGGTCAAAGCTGGAATGTTTATATTTAAATCGTTGATTTAAATACAGATTAGGTTAAATGAAGTTATAACCTAAATCGAAATTCGGAATAATTTTGGAAGTGAAATCGAGATATTAAGGCGAAGATGATTTTGAATTGAAATTATATATTTGAGTAAATATAATGATTTTGAAATGAATTTGATTTTGAAGTGAATATGAAATTTTAATATCAACTACGAATTGTTAACGAAATATAAAAGAACCAACCGTGTGTAATCGACGTTTGGTTGTTAAAGAGACTGCGGCCTCTTATTGGCATACTCTCTGTCAATATTGCAACCACTTTAACAACTGTATACGCGGAGGAGACTCCAGAACGAAGTGGTTGGTTTGGGCGTCATTTACTGGATTTGAAGAAAGAGAACATGATGGATAGACCTCGGCACTAGTGCCAATTTGAAATGACTAAAACATGACGGCTTGACAGAGCCAAGCGGGCTAATTACCCCTGGTGGATATTCGTTCTTTGATTTTTTTGGACTTGGTCCATATTATTACTCTTCTTGTTGGTTTCGATTGGTGCACCTTTATTGTGTGATAGCTTTCTTGATTCGATATGGGATAGATGGACGCGGTGGGCGGTCATGGCTGTGATGCGTTAAGACCAGCCCTACGACCCGAACTGGTAGTATCCTACCTTAGGCATTGCCTCACGTGACTTGTCATACTTTTATCCCTATATGTGAACCCTATGATTTTGGTTTAGTATTGTCGTATCACGGTGCATCACTAGCTACCGACGTGCTACTGGTTGTACTAAATGCAAACTGCACGCCAATGCTTAAAAATGCGTTAAGGAGGATTAATGTAAAGCCTTAATGCTAAGAAAAATATTTATTTTACCGATTAGACATTATAAATGTAATATATTCTACTACATATAAATATTTTGACAGATCCTTAAGAGATGGAAATCCCATAACATCTCTTGAGTTATTGCACGCACATTATACACTGGATAAGAGATGTGAAACCCCGTAAACATCTTTGATGCTATTACACTCATGTTATGTGATATCGATTTGACTCACATAAGAATATTTTAATCCTGACTCGACTATTTTGTCTTTTCATTATGCTCGGATCAGCCCTGAGTATTTTAGCGCGTTGAAGATTATTCTTGAGGACGAAGACGAAGATTTGATGTATTATCGCTAGTATTATTCCTGCATCATATTGTCTGCTGCATTATTTTATTTATCCATATTGTATATATAACTCTGATAAATGGTGTATAAAATATAATCAAATGTTTAATATAAACAGCTTCATGAACTGTTAATCTGAATATTATATTTTATCGTTCCGCTGCGAGCTGTGTTTGTTTTCTTTTTCTTTTCTTGTTTTTGTTAATTAACCTCATTAATTATCTATGTTCCGGATTTTTTGGGTTGGACATGTGTGGATTATTGTCAATTTTGATCTTCCACAATGTGGGTCGTCACAAAAATAATCAACCGACCGAAAGAAGGTATGTGTAACCAAAGCTTTAAGAGGTAAGGATTTTGCATTTCTAAGTATAACATTAAAGCTTTCAGATGCATTGGTCGCTATAACATGATATTGAAGACCATCATCCTTACACTAAGCCCAGTTTTCCTTCTTACCTGCTAAACTTCCCTCTATCCAATTATGTGCGCTCTAATATTGGTGGTCTTAATTTCGTTTTGAAATTTTAGATGCTCAACTTCCTCTGCGACACATGCTACAGCATAAAATAAACCTGTCAAATGTTTGTCTCTAAAGCCAATGGCTTGAAACTTTGCTTTCAAATGTCTAGCATGTATTCTATGCTTATGACGTAATCCATATTTATTTCCCAATGTTGTCGATGTTTCTGTCATTCTATCGGAAATGAAAGTAATACGTTGATCATTAACACTACGAATGAACCTTCACATGTAAGCAAAAAATAACCCCAACTATCATATGATTCTGCCTCAACGGTGGTATAAGCCAAAGGATAAAGTTAATCATTTGCATCTACTGCGGTTGCAACAACTAAGGTGCCTTTGTATTTGCCATACAGATGCATGCCATCAATGCAAAGCAACGGTTGACAATATACAAATCCTTCGATGCAAGGCCCAAAAGCCCTAAAGCACGATCAAAACTTCACACTCATCGGTTTTTACGTATCCAATACTATCTGGATTCGTTCTAGCAATTTCAGCAAAATAATGTCGTAGATTGCAATACGACTCTACCCAATTACCATACATCCGTTCAATTGTCTTACCCAATGCTCTCCACGTTTTTATATAATTGATTTTAATAAATGGTTGTTCCCTGTTAAAACCTGCACTGTTCTAATTGTTATGTTCAAATCCACTTTCACGAAAGGCAAAATCTTGGAAATTAATCAAAAAAAGTAGATGTAGCATGCTTATGATTGGAACTAATTGTTGGGTTAACGCAAGTATGACCGCTTTGATATTTTTTAATAACCCTGTAACAGCCCGCAAATCCGTACCCCTTGAGTCAACCCTATTCTACATCAATCAACTCAAGTTGCATAGAAATACGAACCATTAGGGTTAAAGAAGAAGAGGTAGAAGAAGAGAATAGAAATCAACAACAGAATCTAACCATCGCAACGGAATAAAATATAATAGATAATAAATATTCTTTACTCAAACATCAAATATCTTTGTTTATATATATTACATCATCGGAGTACATCAATCATATCTCAACATCAATGTCATACAATGAATACACAACAACTCAAGATACACAACAACTCAAACACAGTGGAATAATATATATATACAGGTACGGGAGTACGTATCGTCATCCAGCTCGTCTCCTGAGCTCCACAACATCATATCCTGTATTCTATAATACTCGGTCTGACCCGAACATTACAGTTAAATAATACCCGAGTCAGTCTGGAATACCAGCGTGAGAAAATCACACCCAATTGATTCTTAAAGTTTCAAAAATCCTTTGAAAATAAAAGCATCTCGTAAGACCACGCCACAAATAAACATGTTGGGTTTTTACCTTACGATAGCTAAAACATTTTTATTAAAGTCCTCTGATATTATAATAGTGTCTATAGAAAGTAAATAGAATCTAGCTGAAATGCTTGCATCTCACGTTTTAGCAATAGTTGGGCACAATCAAAACCGTACGGGCGCGTAGGGAAAATGGATTCCAACTAATGGCTAGGCATTGGGGTACCACCTGTCACAGTACCTAGTCTAGATCAGCGTACCGAGGAGCCACCCTAACTCCCCTACAACACAAGACCGGAACCATCCCTTACTGGACAGTCCCGAGCAAGATCACCCCGCGGTTGGGATCAACAACCGCCCACTAAGCCGAAATAAAGGGACATCTAGACAGGGATGACCTCACCCTCCAGTGGGGGCTACCCACGAAGCCTTGCTGCATAACCCCTGATTTTCAGCCATTCCCATTTGATGAGGCTTGAGGCTAAGCGTTACCTTTATAGAATATATCCCTTAGAATGCCCATCGTCCACCTGACGATGTTTCGCAAGCATTCATCCATACAAGTCCGTCCCGGGTTCGAACGGAACCGAAGGCACTATTCCTACTACATCCATTTTGGAAATATCCTTAGGATTAGTAGCGACTAGCCCTTGCACTTCACTGCTCCATCTTCGAATCCGAAATCGTTTACACGAAACATACAAACCGGATCGAAGTGGTTTTCGAGAAATAAATCTCGATCCCGGTCTCTTCGAAACGATCAACGCATTGTCCAATATTGATAGTCGGTTATTTAACTATCAATTTTTATTCACAAACATCCATCAAACAATAAATAATTTTCCAAATTATTTATTAATCTCAAAAATATCTTCACAAGATATATTTCTATTTTCAATCCTTTGAAAACAGTTTCAAAATCCTCATTCTTCTCAGAATCAACTTTTCCAATTATTTTATATTTCCTCTGAAATCACCAAGCACAAAAATAGATTTTTAAAATAATTTAAAACACTTTACTTTGAAAATATACTTTTAAACATTTAAGTTAAATTACTTCAATATTTTGTAAAAATACATACTATATGAGTAATTGAAAATAAAGTTACTCAATAGAATATAAAACTAGATTTTCACTTTTGAAAACAACATGCTAAGTCACTTTTAAGTAATTACTACTATAATAGACTTGGGAAAAATACTTACTTTTGAATCTAAATATTAGAAATAATAAATTTTCTAAAACTTGCTTTTTACAACAACTTTAAATAAAACTTTTAAATTTATTTAAGAATTTACTTTAAAAATGTACTTGGTTATCCAGAGAAAATCCCAACTTCAATCACTTAAATCAATTTCCCAAATTGATTTCCAATTTATTCCCTTTTAATTCAGAATCTATTAATTTCAGATCTCATTTCTTGATTATGATTAAAAAAAACACTTTAACTAAAAATTCCAATTTTTTAGATTTCTCAATTACTTCTTTATTATTTTAAATAAATTTTAAACTTTGAATTTTAAAAATAATTCTTTATTTCTTTAATTGATATAACTTAAGTTTACAATTCATCAATTTCATTTATTCAAAATTCCATTTCTCTTCATACTCGAAGTTATTTATTATTATTTTCATATTAAATCTATTTCTTTTCAATTCTTTCTTAATTTATTCAAACTTTCTATAATTACTTCGCTTGCCAATTTACTTCCTTTTAATTTCTTTTCAACAATCCAATTCATATATTTTGGTAATTCATTATACCCAAATATCCAATCAAACCATAACATTCAATATTCCAATATAACTCATCATAGGCTATCAAATAATCACAACAGAGAATATTAAATAATTTAAATAAATGTGAGGGGTCCAGTTGGATCCCTCCAACCTGTTTCCCTGCATCCACAAATGTTAGCACAATATAATATGTCAATTCCAAAATATCATACTATATCACATCAGTCAATTCAGCCATTCAAACAATTATTTAAATTCAATTTGAATTTAAATTTAACTGAGTGAGATTAACTCACCTTGAATTTGTTTGCAGTCCAATCCAAACTAGCTTGTTTCCATTATTATCGACCTGACAGCTACACCCCGGATAGCTCGACTTCGGTGTCATGCCTCTCTTGAAACCCTAGCTCAAATCTCAGCACCTCGAGTTGCGAGGCCAGTCGCGATTCCAACATCAAACTCGCGGCCCCTCCCTCAGATCGAATCATAGAAATTGCGTCAGCACCTACGCGCTCACGCTTGCAGAGGAGGCGCGTCTCCCATCTAAATCGAAACCCTAGGCTTGCGCTCGAACGAGGAGGTCGGCACGATGATTGAGGAAGTTCAAAGATTCGGCCATTATTTCTTCTACTATTTTTTTTTCTCTCGATGCAAAAATGATACGAAACGAAAGGGTTTCGGCCTCCATTATACTTGATTTCAAATTGATTCGTTCTGTCCCTTTTTTTTTAGGATCTCGATTTTTTTTTATTTGAGAAGTTTGGCTTCGGCCATTAATTATTGTTTTCTCTTTTTTTTCGAATTGTAAAGTGAACTGAAGGAACCAGGGTCTCGTGTTCGAAAAGAAGCAGGATAGGGTATGGCGTGTTCGAGAAGGCGAAGGAAGCGTGTTGAAGACACCTTGCTACAGTATCCACTTATTTTTACTTCAAATTCGAATCGATTATTATCAATCAAACTCTCGGCGCGTTTATATATCGTATGCTCACATAACAACTCCAATCACTACGAAACTTGAAATCCGATAATAATACAATACTACGGATCCAATGGAACTAGTTTCATCAAATTCCGAGACTGTGCCTCGGAAGGCTATTTTTAAATATTGATTTAAACGATAAAATTTTAAAACTTAACAAAACACTTCCAAATTCAATTTCAACGCTTTTACCTTCTTCAGTGTTATCAATATAAATTTTATAAGGCTTGAAATATTTTTTAACGGGCTTAAAACTTCAGATTACATATTTTACCCGATTCCAAATTATTTAATTTAATAATCTAATTGTCAAATAAGTTATGATATTCATAATTTAAGTTAATAATTAACCTGTAAATATTTAAAATCAATTAAATATTCCTGTTACAAATGCTTAAAAATTCCGGGTCGTCACATTCCTCCCCCCTTAAAAGAATTTCGTCCCCGAAATTACCAATTAGGAAGAATGATCCAATACCCGTTTACTTACCTCCAAAACCAAACAATTCAACACCTTACTAACTTTTTTTTTATAAAAGACCCATTATCATTCTTATTAACTTTCCAAACCATTCCCTAGTTCCAAACCATACCATTTTTTTAACCATTCATGTTTCAATTTAAAACCAAATTTTGAATTATCAAAATTTTCTCAAAATTTTTCTAACACCCTAAATTTTTGAAAAATTTCGCCAGCGTCTCCTTTGCGCGGCTAGCTCGGTACAACTACAAAATGGCTCTACGGCCTCCCAAATCCAAAAAGAAAACAAAAAGCCAAGTGGCTCAATCCAAATCCAAATCCAAATCCCAATCAAATTCCATACCAAATTTAAATACATACCTTTTTGTCGAGCAATTCAAATTTTATCTTTTCATATCAAACCCAATTTTCTTTTTCCCTTTGTAATACCTGCATACCTGCTTAGCACCAATATCCAAACACAATATTCCCAAAACATTTTATCGACTCTCTTACCAAATGCCAAAATTCATCCAAACATCAACTTAGAATGTATTTGTAATATTCCATTTCCAATTAAGAATGCACCATTTCTTACTTAAGTTAACATAAGCAGTTTACATGTTTCGTTATTTATTTCCATCTTACCACTTCAATTTACATCCATTTCTATCCATATTGGTTTATCTCCATTTCTATATGAATTCAATTTATCTTTAACTCTAAATATTGAATTTTATTTTTCATTTATAACTAATCCATGTCATTATTTTAAATTGGTTTCATTTACTAATTTATTTCAATTTCCAATTTGAAATTCTTTTGTCGTTAACAATTTTTTCCAAAATTTCCAAAAAAATTCTAACTCCCAAAATTTCCGAAAATTTTTGATAGAGTCTCCTTTGTACGGAGGAGCTTTTGCAATTTGACAAAAGAGATAAATATATATACATCGACCCACACGGTCGGAAAAACCAAAAACAGTTCATATTTCCTATTTTTATTGCGTAGGCGTACCTTATTTAGCATTTTAAGCAAGCAGCTTATTACTTTTAGCAAATAGCACAACCCAATTCAGCCACACGGCTTCCAGGTACCTGTACTTACTCAATTTAAACATGTAAGTGCCGAATATATGAAGTTTAACAGTATATCACTTATTCACACTAGTTAAAACATATGAATTTTAAAAGAAAATTCACCAAACATTTTCCGTAAGCAATTTCTACAACTTCCATAGTAATTCAACTATTCCAATTTATTTATATCCATTTTCACTCAATTCGGATGGTTTTCGATTCATTCGTATACAATTCCATCAATTTGAATGGTTTAGAATTCAATTGCTTACTTTTTAATTTATTCTTAAGCAAATTGAACTCATATTTAATTCAGTTGCTTTCAAAATCAATTTATTTTACTTCTATCAACTCATAGAATTTTAATTACCTCCATTTAGATCCGATGATATTTATTCTATGCAAATTTGACAAGATCTATGTGAACAATCAAATATTTATGTTTTATAACCAATTTAAATGGATTTCAACTCGATTTATACTTAATCCTATTTCATTCTCAAATTTATTCACAATCTAAATATTCTCATTTCAATGTATATCAAATTTTGAATACATTCACTTGCATTTCATTTCATTAACCAAACTAGTTCATCCAAAACTATTAACAGCTTAGGTTCATCTTCATTACTAATTAAATTCCCTCTTAATCCATTCACAATCATTTATTTAGCCCGACACATTCCATCTAAATTTCATTTACAATCCATTTATTTACATTTCATTCCATGTTAGTTTATTCCAAACTATTTTATTTAGCTCAAAACAACCTAAGCTATATCATTCAATAACCATTTCTCAACTTATTTAAACCACATTTCATTTGATACTTATTTATTCCATCATTTATTTATTCAATATAATGAGTTTATCCACATTCACTTAAACCATTCTAATAAACTCAAAACATTCTATTTTCCTTATTGTCTCCAGTTATTTCAATTCCTTAATAATTTTAAATGGTTTACAATTATTTATTTAAGCATTCTCATTCCATTAAATATTATCGGCAACTCACCGAATTTTATTTCGATTCAAATTTATTTTCACTTGATTTAAAACCAATCCAATATTATTAAACTTAGTTTAAGTTGAATTCAATTCAACTCTCCTTCATTCATTTGCTTAAGTCAATTTCCTTCAATTTATTCAAATTTTATACTTAAGCTCATTTTTATTTCACAAGTAAAATTTTCTCTTTTATACTCAGCTTAACTCAATTGATTACAAGGCCATATCCAATTTATTTCCACATATTTGGATTTTATTCACAATACAAACCATTACTATCTTAATCCATTTACATTTTTATCCGATACATTTCAATTATATTTAATTTGTTAACACTTCAAGTCAAATTTTAAATAATAACTCAAATTCTGATTCTATCATTCACTTTTAATTTACCATCCAATTTTATTGACTTACAATGCAATTTCATTCTCAACTCATTTAATTAATTGCAAGGCCACTTTCAATTATATTTTCTTCATCAACGATTTATAACTTTTGTTTTATTTCCAATCTTCATTATTATCTCACAGTTCAGCTTTTATTTAATTGCATTGGGTTCTCATTACATATTTCATTATCTAATTTATTATCTAAATAGTTTTTTTTTCCCAACTTATAATCCAGAACTTGATTTTAACCCCAAAATCTCTTCATTTAATTTTCCTTAGGTTCAAATTTAGTTTATAATTCAAGTTTGGATTTTCATTTAATTTTTTAATACATCAAACTATATTTATTTTGGGATTTTATATCTCACTATTTGATTTTATACGTCACAACTTATTATTTACACAATTCCATCCATTATAGGCTTGAATATCTTTTTATTTAACTCAAGCCTTATGCTCATTTATATCCCAAGTATATGGATTTTAAATTCTTTTACAAGGTATCCTAATTTATTTATTTCAATTCAATTCTTATCCAACCTATTTCTTATCCAACTTACTTCTATTTATTCAGGTAAGAATTTATTTCCATTCATTAATTCTATTGAATTCTCACCCCAATTCAATTTCACTTTAACTCAAATTTATTTAACTCAATTCAATTTCAACTTGATTCAAATACAACTGGATATTATTCCAGCCTATTTAAATTAATTTTCATCCAGTAAAATTTTATTTTCCAATCCAAGTAAATTTCATTTTTAACCTTTCACCTTAAATTCAAGTTCCAACATTCAAAGCTTATATCTCGTTCCTAATTTAAAATCATCTCAATGCATAAGCTTACAATTATCTCATCAGGATTTTTAAACTCCCGGCTTTGGTTTAGAATCATCTTGAAATCTCCAACATCTCAAATCTCATTTCTCAAAAACTTTAAATCAATCCTAACTTTTATTACTAACAAATTTCCTTTGAAATTTTCAAAAACAACTAGCATTTCTGAACAAACCAATTTTTGGCAGCAATCTGTCACTTAGAAATTCGAAAATAAATACTGATGATGCGGCCGTCATCATCAGAATTATTTTCCAATAATCCAAGTGATTCAATGCTATATCACTTTCAAAATCCATTTAAAACAGATTTCCATTCAGAAATATCTCCAAAACTATAATGTTATCATTTATTGTCAAAACACTTCGATAACATTCCCAAAATCTCTGAAATTTTGAATTTCCAAATCCTGTTTAAATAAATTTTAACTATAATTCATTTGCATAGCTTATGCTCATACAAATTCTTATTTGAATATATTTCAATTTATAAATGGGGGAATTAATTTAAAGGACAAAAATTTCTATATTTTTTGCCTCAAGGACACGACCTCAATATTTTTACCACAAGGACAAACATTTTTCTAAAAATTATTCACAAGGACAAACATTTTCCAAAATTATTCATAAGGACAACAAAACTGATACCGAGCTAAAAAATGATACCTAAAAACTGCTACCGATAACTACAAACTGATACCTAAAAACTGCTATGAATAACTAAAAACTGATACCTACAGAAAGTTGTCCTTCATGATAAAATATTGAAGGTCTGTCCTTGAGGCTAAAAAGCTGTGAAATTTTGTCCTTGACAATAATTTCCTATTTATAAATTTCATTTACAATTCATATTTATGAATTTTATTTTATAATGAATTTATCTCCTTAACCCTTAGTTATGTTTTAAATTTCTAGTTAAATTTTTCATACACTAAGGATAATAATTTAATATTATTCTCCTAACATCCAAGCAACCATATATTAGCTAAATAGTTTACAAAAACTTCCTTTATATCAAAATATACCTTTGGATAAAATTATTTCATTCACCCACATTTAAAACAATACCGTGTCAATTGTTCTATTCAAGTGTTTAGAAACCCCTTCAATACAGTTGCGCAGACCGTGTCGACGAAGGTTCATATGCCACTTAATAAATCAATCAACACAATATTAAAACAATTTATATTCACTAACAAATACGCGCTCATATTTATTTATATGCTCAAACTCATTATAGAGTACTACGGACTCTATTTTAAATGAGTAATTTCCCACCAGAGCCAAGGTTATCACCAACCTATGCTCTGATACCAAGTGTAACAGCCCGCAAATCCGTACCCCTTGAGTCAACCCTATTCTACATCAATCAACTCAAGTTGCACAGAAATACAAACCATTAGGGTTAAAGAAGAAGAGGTAGAAGAAGAGAATAGAAATCAACAACAGAATCTAACCATCGCAACGGAATAAAATATAATAGATAATAAATATTCTTTACTCAAACATCAAATATCTTTGTTTATATATATTACATCATCAGAGTACATCAATCACAGCTCAACGTCAATGTCATACAATGAATACACAACAACTCAAGATACACAACAACTCAAACACAGCGGAATAATATATATATACAAGTACGGGAGTACGTATCGTCATCCAGCTCGTCTCCTGAGCTCCACAACATCATATCCTGTATTCTATAATACTCGGTCTGACCCGAGCATTACAGTTAAATAATACCCGAGTCAGTCTGGAATACCAGCGTGAGAAAATCACACCCAATTGATTCTTAAAGTTTCAAAAATCCTTTGAAAACAAAAGCATCTTGTAAGACCATGCCACAAATAAACATGTCGGGTTTTTACCTTTTGATAGCTAAAACATTTTTATTAAAGTCCTCTGATATTATAATAGTGTCTGTAGAAAGTAAATAGAATCTAGCTGAAATGCTTGCATCTCACGTTTCAGCAATAGTTGGGCACAATCAAAACCGTACGGGCGCGTAGGGAAAATGGATTCCAACTAATGGCTAGGCACTGGGGTACCACCTGTCACAGTACCTGGTCTAGATCAGCGTACCGAGGAGCCACCCTAACTCCCCTGCAACACAAGACCGGAACCATCCCTTACTGGACAGTCCCGAGCAAGATCACCCCGCGGTTGGGATCAGCAACCGCCCACTAAGCCGAAATAAAGGGACATCTAGACAGGGATGACCTCATCCTCCAGTGGGGGCTACCCACGAAGCCTTGCTGCATAACCCCTAATTTTCAGCCATTTCCATTTGATGAGGCTTGAGGCTAAGCGTTATCTTTATAGAATATATCCCTTAGAATGCCCATCGTCCACCTGACGATGTTCCGCAAGCATTCATCCATACAAGTCCGTCCCGGGTTCGAACGGAACCGAAGGCACTATTCCTACTACATCCATTTTGGAAATATCCTCAGGATTAGTAGCGACTAGCCCTTGCACTTCACTGCTCCATCTTCGAATCCAAAATCGTTTACACGAAACGTACAAACCGGATCGAAGTGGTTTTCGAGAAATAAATCTCGATCCCGGTCTCTTCGAAACGATCAACGCATTGTCCAATATTGATAGTCGGTTATTTAACTATCAATTTTTATTCACAAACATCCATCAAACAATAAATAATTTTCCAAATTATTTATTAATCTCAAAAATATCTTCACAAGATATATTTCTATTTTCAATCCTTTGAAAACAGTTTCAAAATCCTCATTCTTCTCAGAATCAACTTTTCCAATTATTTTATATTTCCTCTGAAATCACCAAGCACAAAAATAGATTTTTAAAATAATTTAAAACACTTTACTTTGAAAATATACTTTTAAACATTTAAGTTAAATTACTTCAATATTTTGTAAAAATACATACTATATGAGTAATTGAAAATAAAGTTACTCAATAGAATATAAAACTAGATTTTCACTTTTGAAAACAACATGCTAAATAATTACTACTATAATAGACTTGGGAAAAATACTTACTTTTGAATCTAAATATTAGAAATAGTAAATTTTCTAAAACTTTCTTTTTACAACAACTTTAAATAAAACTTTTAAATTTATTTAAGAATTTACTTTAAAAATGTACTTGGTTATTCAGAGAAAATCCCAACTTCAATCACTTAAATCAATTTCCCAAATTGATTTCCAATTTATTCCCTTGTAATTCAGAATCTATTAATTTCAGATCTCATTTCTTGATTATGATTAAAAAAACACTTTAACTAAAAATTCTAATTTTTTAGATTTCTCAATTACTTCTTTATTCTTTTAAATAAATTTTAAACTTTGAATTTTAAAATAATTCTTTATTTCTTTAATTGATATAACTTAAGTTTACAATTCATCAATTTCATTTATTCAAGATTCCATTTCTCTTCATACTCGAAGTTATTTATTATTATTTTCATATTACTTCTATTTCTTTTCAATTCTTTCTTAATTTATTCAAACTTTCTATAATTACTTCGCTTGCCAATTTACTTCCTTTTAATTTCTTTTCAACAATCCAATTCATATATTTTGGTAATTCATTATACCCAAATATCCAATCAAACCATAACATTCAATATTCCAATATAACTCATCATAGGCTATCAAATAATCACAACAGAGAATATTGAATAATTTAAATAAATGTGAGGGGTCCAGTTGGACCCCTCCAACCTGTTTCCCTGCATCCACAAATGTTAGCACAATATAATATGTCAATTCCAAAATATCATACTATATCACATCAGTCAATTCGGCCATTCAAACAATTATTTAAATTCAATTTGAATTTAAATTTAACTGAGTGAGATTAACTCACCTTGAATTTGTTTGCAGTCCAATCCAAACTAGCTTGTTTCCATTATTATCGACCTGACAGCTACACCCCGGATAGCTCGACTTCGGTGTCATGCCTCACTTGAAACCCTAGCTCAAATCTCAGCACCTCGAGTTGCGAGGCCAATCGCGATTCCAACATCAAACTCGCGGCCCCTCCCCCAGATCGAATCATAGAAATTGCGTCAGCACCTACGCGCTCACGCTTGCAGAGGAGGCGCGTCTCCCATCTAAATCGAAACCCTAGGCTTGCGCTCGAACGAGGAGGTCGGCACGATGATTGAGGAAGTTCAAAGATTCGGCCATTATTTCTTCTACTATTTTTTTTTCTCTCGATGCAAAAATGATACGAAACGAAAGGGTTTCGGCCTCCATTATACTTGATTTCAAATTGATTCGTTCTGTCCCTTTTTTTTAGTATCTCGATTTTTTTTTATTTGAGAAGTTTGGCTTCGGCCTTTAATTATTGTTTTCTCTTTTTTTTCGAATTGTAAAGTGAACTGAAGGAACCAGGGTCTCGTGTTCGAAAAGAAGCAGGATAGGGTATGGCGTGTTCGAGAAGGCGAAGGAAGCGTGTTGAAGACGCCTTGCTACAGTATCCACTTATTTTTACTTCAAATTCGAATCGATTATTATCAATTAAACTCTCAGCGCGTTTATATATAATATGCTCACATAACAACTCCAATCACTACGAAACTTGAAATCCGATAATAATACAATACTACGGATCCAATGGAACTGGTTTCGTCAAATTCCGAGACTGTGCCTCGGTAGGCTATTTTTAAATATTGATTTAAACGATAAAATTTTAAAACTTAACAAAACACTTCCAAATTCAATTTCAACACTTTTACCTTCTTCAGTGTTATCAATATAAATTTTATAAGCCTTGAAATTGTTTTTAACGGGCTTAAAACTTCAGATTACATATTTTACCTGATTCCAAATTATTTAATTTAATAATCTAATTGTCAAATAAGTTATGATATTCATAATTTAAGTTAATAATTAACCTGTAAATATTTAAAATCAATTAAATATTCCTGTTACAAATGCTTAAAAATTCCGGGTCGTCACAAACCCGCTACCCGGATTGTGAATTTTTGAATGTACGGCATGTATTCTCCAAGGACAGTTTGAGTCAACGTTGCCAATGACAGTGTATTTTGCTTTGTCTGACCTGGTTGGCTTAAAAGAAACTGCATGTAAAATTGATCACTCACTTAGTTGTTTGCAAAATAAATCATTTGCTGTCAAATGCCATACCTACTTTGAAACCGTTTTGAACACTACACGATGACAATATTTCATCATTGAATTGCAGATTTGCAATGACAGATCTAACGATCATTTGTGCATTATAAAAGTCATCATCCAAAGGTATCTCCGTGTCTGGTTCATCACTATCCTCACAAGCATCGTTATTCGCTTCCAAAATCAAGGTTTAGTGGATCATTGTTTAATTGCATGTTGTCGATCTATGTTGTATTATTCTCCGGTCTGGTTATAAAAGTCATGCTATCAAGAGCAGAAACGTCATGTACTTATACATCAACATCTATATCCATGTCGTCATTGGATATATTAGGAACTCTAATTCTGCTGTTGGTTTAATGTTCAATTGTGTATCAATATCACGTGCCGGAAAGGTGCAATATCAATATACGACATTTTTAATACGATTATTAAGTGCAAAACGATTCATTAACAGTTCAAAACGTAACTTATTTTTTGTTCATATGATATAATTCGAAAGGTTTAGGTTGTATTGGACAAGACATATGACTATTGGATGATCCAGCACTATTTTGGATCGGATGTTGCTGCGGAGTAAAGCTACACATAAAAATTAAATTTTGTATCATATCTAAAGCAATGAATAATACCCGCTTTAAGAAAATTAGCAAATATGTGTTACCTTTGAATTATGCGTACAAAACTACCCTACGTCGGATATGATTAGCTAAATTGTACGTTTGGCTAAAAATTCATGAATGAAGGATATCTTAAAAACATTTGTTGGTGCGCATATTGCGCTATATTTATAGACGGATTACTATAAATAGGAGATCGAATTTCTTGCGAAGTATTTAAGGTCCCAATAGCTTAGAATAATCTTCAGCACCATAGTTAACCACAACCTATACCATCAACTTTTTATGTAGATGCAGAATCGGTTGGCCAAATGCAAACTAAATCAATATCATTCCAATTTCAGCACTTTCAATACAACATCAGACATTACATTCAGACATTTAAAAAAAATAGACCATAGGGTACTTTAGCACTTGCTCCCATTTTTACTATGAGTCATCGTCATCTCAAACCTAAATTTCATTCGAATTTTCAAAGTTCGAATCGAATAATGCTCGGAATCAAAAATAATAAAGCAAATAGGAATGTAGAAATGCTTGATTTACAAAATTTTGAGCATAAGGAAGCCGACGTGTGTTTTATTTTTAATCCAGATACAAAATTAATATTTAGAAACGTTACAGAGAACATAGGATAAAAGAGAATATGAAAATTTTTACTGGTAAATAAGGCTAAAAGGAAATAATATTGCAGAAAAGTAGTTTTAACTATCAAAAATGACAAAATATTTCTTCAAGTTGATTAACCATTTAAGTTTTGTTTTCTCAAATAGTTCTCACCGCGCACATGTGTATATAATACCATTGGTCGATCATAATCATGAAGTCAAACTGAACATGAGAATTAAAAAAGAACGAAGGAAAATCAAATTAATCTGAACTAAACAATTTCACGAACTGCTTTTGTAACAAGAAGACCTTCGTTTGTATCAGAAACCAACTTTTCAAAATATTTACAGAATGCCTATACTTACAACTGAAATGCCATCGATAGGCTGTTACTTGTACAAAATATTTGAATGTTCATACTATATACAAAGAATAATTAATTCCATAATAACAAATAAACTAAGGCAGCTTAGGCCCTCTTCTAAAGTCTATCGCTCCCTAAGTGCAGGCGAATCTTCCAAATGGTGTGCATTTAGAGAGACAAGCACCGAGTACCTATGTAATTTTTGCCTTTGAGTTATGGAAAATGTTGCTGATATTGGTGGCTATGGCGATGGTGCTTGTCATCAGCGCCAATACTATCATGCTCCCTGCTATCAGCTTATCTTTTCTCTTCGATATTCCATATGCATCCCTTACAACTATCGCTCCAGGGAAAATCAAGGACATGCTTACTGAAGCTGTGGATCCTATAAACTGGAACAGAACCCAAATATTTGGAATTGCAATTGTTGCCAGGTACACAAGTGCCATCAAGATGAGAGAAACGGCGACAAATCGCACGTTATCAGTCGCCAATGGCTTCTTCTTGGGAAATAGCATCTCGTCGACATTAAGCCTCAAAGAGAAATTGAGAAGCGGGAACACCAATATCAAATGCAAAGCGTAGCTCAGTCTAACTACGTCATTCAACATCGGCCCGTAATTTGAAATAGAGCTTTCATGATCGAAGTTGGAAAGTATATCACACATGGTTGATTCTCCAAACAATAGATACCCGGAAAATCCCACCGTTGAGTAAATGATTGAACAGAGTACGAGAGAGATTCGAACTGCAACCTTCATGTCCGAAGCGAATGCTAACTCTGCTCGAACAGGGTGAATGTTGTAATGAAAGGCGAATGCAACCACGATCACAGGAACTGCAGTGAAAAGTTCGAAAAACGACTGTTTGCCAAAATCGGGGAACAACCTGGGTGGCTTTGCATTGCCATGATATAATGCATAAAGAGCGAGCCCTGAGGTTATGATGACAAAAACCACAGCAAGGAGAACCGATATTGCGGATGTGTACTTGAGCGAATCGATTCTCTTGAAAAACACAAGCGGCAATAACACTACCGCAAGCATAACAAAGAGAGCGACGGCGCGTGCATTCCACCACCCTTGTCCGAACCACTCCGCTAACATACCAACGGATTCTCCTTCCGATCCATTACCAGATATCACATCACCAATGATCATCAGATACATGACAAGGCCTCCAAAATTGCTAAACATGATGCACAGTTGTGGCATCTTGGATCCGATGTTGCCAAAGGATTCGCCCATGAGTTCAGCATACGTAGAAGATGCTCCATACGATGTGTACTTCAACATGAACCCGGCTGACTTATCACATAAGAAGGCCATGAAAGCAATCAGGAAGAAAGCAGGACCAACACCAAGTATTCTTAAAGTGGCAGGAAGTGACATGATTCCGCAACCGATTATGGTTGTTGATAGGTTGAAAACTGCACTGGTTACCGAGGAACCACCTTCCATTCTAGCACTGACATCACTTGCTTTTGAAGAGGGCAGTAGGGGAGTGTTCATTTTCTTCTTCTTTTTCTACTTCTACTCCCCTTTTATTTTCTTTTGTTCTTGTTTGTTCTGGTTGGGAACAATGAGTAGATTTCTTGGATTAAATAGCCGCCCGACATTTATGCTCCAAGGGTAATTGTGATATTCTGCATTTTGAATATAAAATGGTTTATGATTGTCTATTCAAAATAATGCAACTGCTTGGGTTCCCGGAACATATATGCTGCACCTGCACATATATATAGTGCAATATAAAATTTGCATTTGCAAACGTTATTTTAGTGACTCATGAATGCCTTTTAACTTCAATCATGAACAAAATTAATAAAAATAACGGCAATCTTTTCCAACGGTGTCCCATATATCTGCAATCATCCAAAAACGATGAGATCAAATATAGTGTTAGTGGTAGATGGATACAATAATCTTCCAGATAAGTCAAACTGTTTTGATGAAAATAGAGTAACACGAGTTGATTGTTTTTGTTAAATACTGTTTTTGTTAGCTAATTGATGTGCATTACTGTATATAGTAGTAAAACTGATCGATCAACAAGAAAAAAAAAAGTAGCCAACCTTAATACTAAAAAAGATTAAAATGCAGTCTTTCGCGCTTGTGCATTTTGATATTCAATATAGATGAGTTGTGTATGTTGCTCTAAAATAAAATAAACAAATCAACTTGACAGACTGATTGCATCAAGGAATGGGGATCGGTTGTACATGCTTGAACTAAAACTAGAAAACTTTTAATTATGCTCAGCTGGCATCATATACTCTCCTCATTATTTTATATTTGCCATGTTCTCATTCATTTTTAGGTGCACGTTTTTAAACTGTACTCATGTGGGCCTTGTGGGTGGGTTATCTGATCTCTTAGAAGAAATTAAGTGAGCAATGATAATTTTAATATTCCAAGAAATAAATATCACGAACCAACGATGGGACATTCAAAACTATTGTTTTCAATCGTTTGCTAACGCTTAACAAGCATGTCCCAGATACTCTAGCATACAATTATAGAACAAGCATTATTCTTGATAGCCATTGTATAAAGTAGGATTACAACCTGCTGTCTGTTAGATATAAAGTATCATGTTGCATGTGCAATTCAACACATAAGACTTGATTGCATTTTTTGACACTTAACAAATAAACATTATGACAATTGTTAGTAAAACAAATGATTGCAATATGAAAAATATACGACATTCCTCGTTTCTATAGACAACATACACATGCATGTTGACATGTGTCAATGGTAGTTATAACAACTTCATGACGGTTGGAGTGTTATTAATAGGGTCCTTACCTACACTTGTTAATCAATGACAAAATATTCCTACATCTACTATTAATGAAAATAAATAAATTCAATACACTAATTTTTATCATGTCCTTTAGGAATGACCTTTAGGAATCCCCATAATGTTCTCGGTAATTTCCATCACGCGTGCGTGTGTACCTCCTATATTTATACTCCATCGAGGCAAAAGTCGCTAGTTTTTTGTTCAAACTGCAGCAAGTTCTTCGTGTTATTTCGAAATCGGATGAACTTTAACTACTGAAATCGCACCTACATTACAGACGACGCGGAATACTCCCATACTTTATATTTTGAACGTACGTTGTAATTTTCTATGATGACTAACAGTTATACTTAGCAAATAACAGTCTACATTCCCGTATCACTAGGCAGTAGTCGATAATTTTTTCATTTAAACTATAGTAGTCTTTTATGTTGACTCGGAATCAAGCGAAACTATGACCAATAAACTCACGATTATATTACGAACGATAAGAACACTCGGGTACTTCATAGTGAATGTACGATGTAACTCTCCATGATGACTAATAGTTGTACTTAACTAATAGCATGCTACATTCTCATATTTAAACTAAAACAAGATAGAAGTATATTATTTTTCGTTCAAACTACAATAATTTCTTCATACTACCTCGAGGTGAAACTTTGACTACTTAAACTGCGTCTACATTACAAATTGTACAGAACACTCAAATACTTCTTATATACAACGTATGTTGTATATTCATATTTTAAGTAATAATTTTTCAAATTGAGCGCTATATAATCACTGCATGTGTTATGCGTGATACTATACTAGTAATAAAAATATTAGTGCCTTATACAGTTCTATTCTCCATCAAATAAAGGTCACGATAAAGGAGTTGTAGGTAAAAAATTGTAACGGTGTAAATCATATTCTTCTTTCAAGTCTATGACAAATGGCCTGAATAAGTACCATATAAGTGAAAAGGTACGTGATTTTTTATACTCACGTTTAGTATGTCTAGAATTGTTTCGGGGACACGCCCAAAGGTAAAGGAGCATCGAGCACCAAGCTACGCGACCACGGTAAGAAAATAGGGAATAACCACGATGGTTATTGGTTCCTTCATCCCCACCTTCGATCGGTCAGAGAGAAGGGCGACATGGGAGGTAAGTGGGGCGTGCAAAAAGGGAGAAGAATTTTGGTGGCTTAGTTAAAGAACAGAGATGACAAGGAAAGGATCTGCTGTGGCTCAAACGATGCAACTAAACCAACTACTAATTCAATTAAACAGTTTGTTTCAGTAACAAACTTTGGGTTTTGTACATTATAATGCTATTTTTAACTCATTCAAAATCAACAACAATTTTAAGGTTGCAAGTATGTGTCAAAATACAAATAGAGAGCTAATTGACTCAAGTGCAATTGGTCACATGACATGGAACAAAAATAAATTAATCAATGTTAAACAATTAAAGACCCTCAACATGTAATTTTTGCTAACGGAGATAAACTTAAAATCCATGCTTTTGGTACAACAAAGTTGCTTACAAAAGATATGGAAAATATTTTATACTTGCTCAATTTTAATTCAAACTAATTATTATCAATTAGTTAAATAACCGATGAACTGAATTGCAATGTTAAATTCTCACCGTATAAATTGACATTTCAAGATTAAGAATTAGGAAAGAAGATTGGTGAGGGATGACCGAAAAATGGCCTCTATTATCTAGATGAAAACACCAACAAATGTCATGTGTCATTAAAGTTAGTAGATCATGAAAAATTTGCTACATCGGAGATTTGATCATCCATCTGATCAAATTTTGAATAAACTTTTTTGTTACAAATTTGATTCCAAAATTGTGATGTTTATAAGCTTTCAAAAACAAACTAGATTTTCATTTCTTTATCTACTAATAAGTTAGAAAGAAGTTTTGATTTAATCCACTTTGATGTTTGGGTTTCAGCCCTTGTTCATTCTTATAATCACATTAAATATTTTATCACATTTATTAATAATTTTTCTCGTATTACTCCGGTTCACCTTTTAAAAGAAAAAAAATGAAGTTTTTTCATGTTTTCAAGAATTTCGTAATTTCACATAAAACTAATATAATGAAAAAATTAAAAATTTCGACCAGATAATGGGACATAATACACAAACAAAAAATTTATATAATTTTTTAAATAAAAAGGAATTTTACACAAACCACTTGTACTAATACACTCGAACAAATAAATATTATGACACTTGTTATTAAAAGAAATGATATATACATGCAATATGAAAAATGGATGTGCTCGGTTTTAATAGATAATACACACATGCATGTTGACATGCACTACAAGGAGAACAGTAATTTGCAGCGGAGCATACCGACGGCTGTCGACCGGTCCATCGATTTATTTTCGACGGCTTCCGACGCTCACTCTGTAACGACCCGTAAATTTCGACAATTTAATTTATTTATTTAACAGGATTTTTTAAGTTATTTTAGTAGAAACAATAAAAGGGATAGATAAATGTTAAAATGAAGGCTAAAATAAATTATGTAATGGTGACTTAAGACCTATTTATAGAAATTGGAATGAAATTCAAATGAATTAAGTAGGAAAGATTCCTACCTGGATATAAAATTCAATATGAGAAATTTATGAAAGTATTAATTTGATTTAATGCAATAAAAGATTGTGAACGGTAATTGGAATAAATTAAGAAATCATATTAGTGCAAGTTAATAATTTATGACTTGAATGAGATTCCAATTCAAATAAATCATTTAAATGTTATGATTTGATTTTTAATGGAACATGAGAAAAACAAATATAAGGATTAGATTAATATATATGTTATTTGTTCAGGGTATTGAATAAAAATTGGGAATCCAATTGTAATTAATGATAATAACGTTGGTATTAGTTAATAAATTAAAGTTCAATGCAATACTCATAAATGAATGGAATGAAATGAATGTATGTAAATGTATGCTAGGTTATTTATTAAATAGAAAGAAAAGTAAATATCGAATTGATTGATGAATAAATATGCATTGAATAGTAATTGAATGTAAGTTAATGGTAATTGTATAAAATCAATATAAGATAATGAATTGCAATAACTGTGGGTTGATATTAAATGTTGAAATATTATATAAATAAGGATTTAGATGGAATGGATTAATTTATGAAATAAAGGATAACAACCATATAAAATGTTAAGTAAGTTAATATTGTCATTAATAAAAACGTTACTTTAAGGATAATTAATGTAGTAACGTAAGGTGTAAATGTAAATTACAATGGAAGCGTAACCTTATTTCTAGGTAGAAATTGCAGGTAGATTTATGAAATGGAGTTTATGAAATGAATGAAATTGAATATTTCGTTAGTATGAATTTAAAGGAAAATGGGTTAATTCTATTTAATCAATAAAAGACAATAAATACAATGATGGTGGGTTATTAATAAAGGTGAATAGGGAAATGATTGTTATAGTAAGAATGAAATTCCAACTTGTTAGAATGGAGTAATTACACTTAGTAATAAGTTTAATTAGTATAGGAAAATGAAATGGAAATATTGAATTTATTAATCCGTATATATAGTAAATGGCGATTATTGAATTGTAAATAATAAACTTATTAAAGGTTATCAAGAGTTGTGACCACAAGTTATTATGAGGGATACTTATATATTTAATTCATTCAATTGATTTGGAAATCATTAAAATAAATATAAATTAAATGTTACGTTAAATAAATTAAGATAATAAATGGAGAATAACGTAAATGTTCTTCATAAATATGACGATTTGTGAATAAAGAATGGAAATAAAGTTTCATTAATATATCGGAATTTAATTTACCATAAAGAGGTTAATTGCAATCAAATGAGTTAAATGTTTAAACAGGAATCAAGCTTTATGTATTTATTTGGGTTTATTGCAATTAATCTAAATTTTAATAATAAAAAATTTACGTTAATTGGAAATTAAGTTGAAAATGTGAAATATTTATGTGATAATCTTAAAGCCAATGGTTGACACTTCTATTTGAAATTATGAATGGAATAATAATTAATTTATTTAACTAAATGGAATTTTTTTCAGGATTTTATTTATAATTTTGTATATTAAATAATGTTAATTATTAAAAGTGAGATTAACGTTTGGAATTGATAAATTTATCTTTTCTGTATGGATATTTAAATTTGTTAAAATCATTGTAAATGTTTGAGTAATAATTAGATGATAAGATTGTCAATTTTAGAATTTAAATTATAAAATTGGATTTAATCAATTTATTTAATTAGTATAAAAATAGCCATTTTTGTCACGGACTCGGATTTCGACAAATCCAGTTTCATCGGATCCGTAATAGTGAATTACTGTAGGGTTTCAAGTTTCGTAGCGATCGGACTTATCGTTTGATCGTACGAACGCGAAACGCCTTGAAATCGATAAATTGAAATCAATTTGAAAATATTGTTTTCAGGATAACTTCTTCATACGATGGAATTTGGACGTGAAACTTTTTCCATCGCGTTCAGAATATTTTAAAACACCTATTTGGATATATGAGTTTACCCAATTTCGTTCCGGAGACAGAACGGGCTTTTTGGGCCATAGTTTGTTCCGCACGTTCATTTATCCAGTCCATCTACCCTATTTTAACCCTACATATAAATAGTGAATTATAAACCGAGCCTCCATCTAGTATCATTTGTTTGTACGTTCGTTTTTTTCAACTCTTTCTCTTTCTGAATGGATGCAAATTTCAGATCCAATTCTATTCAAAAATCAAACGAAAATTCGAACATCTTAGAAAATTTTCTAAAAAATATATGTGGAAGCTCTCGACTAGAGTAATTCGCTGCCGGTGTTCGTTTATCGTTTCGGTTGGTCTTTTGACCGGTATAAATCAAAGAATTTCCGACCGTCCATAGGTCACCGTCGCATTCAATGGTGGATCTTTGATATTTTTACGATCAGAGAGCGTTGCGCCGTAGGGCTCGTCGAGGGAGGCTTGGGGATGTAGTCGCTCGACTAGATGATGTCAGGATTCACCACAAATCGCCGAACTAGCCAGTGGTGGCGCGGCAAACAGAGGGTGCCGGAGGTGGTTGCGGTAGAGGCGTTGGGTCGGCTCAAGGCACTGATGCCAACGGAGGAGGCCGATCGAGTTGTAGATCGTCGGGGTAGCGTCAGTATTGTGCGAAGTGGTGGCGGCTGGGTAGGTTTCGAACGCGAGGGACTGGAGGCTTTCGTTTAAAACGCGTAAGGGAGAGAGAGGGAAAAATTAGTTGGTGACGTGGCATTTCAGTTAGGTAAGTTTTGTTTGTTTAATTCATTTTGTTTTTATACAATTTTATTCGAATAACTTTTGCGTACTTAATCCGATTGACGCGCGATTTTTTTGTTAGCATCGAAATAAAATTCCGGATCTGTTGACGCTGGTTTAGATAGATTTGGAGACCGTCGAAATTTTGGGTTTAAATCGAATTTAAATTGAATTTAAATTCAAAAGGTGAGTGTTTTAACCCACTCACAATTTCTAGAATTTCTTATGTTTGTTAAATTGGCTTAAGATATGAGTAAAAATTTATTTATGATTGTTTAGCATGTTTTATTCATTATCTCAGTTAATTCGCATTTATTTAATTTAACTGTTAATTTATTTTATTTATTGCATATAGATTGACAATTAGAATTTATTTATTTGCATATAACTGCTAGTTCAATAGTCATTAAATTTATTTATTTGCATTTAAACTGCTAGTTTAACAGTTTTTAAATTTGTTATTGAATATAAACTGTTAGTTAATACTTGGATAATTTATATGCTCTATATCGATGATTGTTTAAATTGGATGATGATTGCAAATAATGGTTGATGATTGATATTTGGATGAATGGATGCTATATTTATATTGTATAAACTGCAAGTCATCATGCATTTTCATTTCATTCGGGATTGCGGTTTGAAATGATATACAACCGCATTTTTATTTTAAATTGCGGATTGAAATGATAAACATCCGTATCACTTGACCATAGGGTAGAAAATTTTATACAGGCACCGCGGTGAATATATAAAATTATTTTTGAAATGTTTTACTATGGCTTTGTAAAGTTATATATATATATGGTTTATGGGATATTGATTTGGCTATTTATATATATAGTAAATTTTTGGTTTTTAAGCTTTGTATAAATTTGATTTGAAGTTTAAAATAAAGTTTGATTTTAAGATCAAATGAGATTAAGCATTTATTTAAAATTTAATTTCTGGAGTTTCATTGACTTAAATGAGAATAAGGTTGGAAGATGAATATTAAGTTGAATTGGAATTAAATAAAAAGTTAGAATTTTTAAAGGATATGATTTTTATAACTTGATTTTTGTCTAAAGTGATTTAAATGAATATCAGGTTGATTTAAATGAATATATCAAGTTTAATAAATTGAAAGATTTTCCAATTATGTGAAGTTAAAGGTTTTACTTAAATTATATTGAATTCATTAAGTATGGTGTATCCAAAAATGATGAGATCAAATATGGTGTTAGTGGTAGATGGATACAATAATCATCCAGATAAGTCAAACTGTTTTGATGAAAATAGAGTACCGGAAAAATTAGAGTAACACGAGTTGATTATTTTTGTTAAATACTGTTTTTGTTAGCTAATTGATATGCATTACTGTATATAGTAGTAGAACTGATCGATCAACAAGAAAAAAAAGTAGCCAACCTCAATACTAAAAAAGATTAAAATGCAGTCTTTCACGCTTGTGCATTTTGATATTCAATATAGATGAGTTGTGCATGTTGCTCTAAAATAAAATAAACAAATCAACTTGACAGACTGATTACATCAAGGAATGGGGATCGGTTGTACATGCTTGAACTAAAACCAGAAAATTTTTAATTATGCTCAACAGGCATCATTTTTAGGTCACGTTTTTAAACTGTACTCACGTGGGCCTTGTGGGTGGGTTATTTGATCTCTTCGAAGAGATTAAGTGAGCAATGATTTTAATATTCCAAGAAATAAATATCACGAACCGACGATGATACATTCAAAACTATTGTTTTCAATCGTTTGCATGTGCAATTCAACACATGAGAGTTGGTTGCATTTTTAACACTTAACAAATAAATATTATGACAATTGTTAGTGAAACAAATGATATATACATGCAATATGAAAAATGTATGGTTTTCGGTTATGGGTTCCATTTATATGGACAATATACACATACATTTTGACATGTGTCAATGAATGTTATAACAACTCCACCACGGTTGGAGTGTTATAATATGGTCTTTTATCTACACTTGTTGATCAATGACAAAATATTCCTACATCTTCTATTAGTGAAAAATTTTTCGGTCCACTAATTTTTATCATGTGAATGTACGCTGTAACTTTCTATGATGACTAATAGTTGTACTTAACTAATAGCATGTCACATTCTCATATTTAAACTAAAACAAGATAGAAGTATATTTTTTTTCGTTCAAACTACAATAATTTCTTCATACTACCTCAAGGTGAAGCTTTGACTACTTAAACTGCGTCTACACTAACAATTGTACAAAACACTCAAATACTTCTTGTATAGAACGTACGTTGTATATTCATATTTTAAATAATAATTTTTCCAATTGAGCGCCATATAATCACTGCACATGTTATGCGTGATACTATACTAGTAATAAAAATATTAGTGTCTTATACGGTTCTATTCTCCATCAAATAAAGGTCACGATAAAGGAGTTGTAGGTAAAAATTTGTAACGGTGTAAATCATATTCTTCTTTCAAGTCTATGACAAATGGTCTGAATAAGTTCCATATAAGTGAAAATGTACATGATTTTTATACTCACGTTTAGCATGTCTAGAATTGTTTCAAGGACACGCCCAAAGGTAAAGGAGCATCGAGCACCAAGCTACGCGACCACGGTAAGAAAATAGGGAATAACCGCGATGGTTACTGGTTCCTTCATCCCCACCTTCGATCGGTCAGAGAGAAGGGCGACATGGGAGGTAAGTGGGGCGTGCAAAAAGGGAGAAAAAATTTGGTGGCTTTAGTTAAAGAACGGAGATGAAAGGGAAAGGATGTACTGTGGCTCAAACGGTGCAACTAAACCAACTACTAATTCAATTAAACAGTTTGTTACAGTAACAAACTTTGGGTTTTGTACATTATAATGCTATTTTTTAACTCACTGAAAATCAACAACAGTTTTAAGGTTGCAAGTATGTGTCAAAATACAAATAGAGAGCTAATTGACTCAAGTGCAATTGGTCACATGACATGGAACAGAGATAAATTAATCAATGTTAAACAATTAAAGACCCTCAACATGTAATTTTGCTGACGGAGATAAACTTAAAATCCATGGTTTTGGTACAACAAATTTGCTTATAAAAGATGTGGAAAATATTTTATACTTGCTCAATTTTAATTCAAACTAATTATTATCAATTAGTTAAATAACCGATGAACTGAATTGCAATGTTAAATTCTCACCGTATAAATTGACATTTCAAGATTAAGAATTAGGAAAGAAGATTGGTGAGGGATGACCGAAAAATGGCCTCTATTATCTTGATGAAAACACCAACAAATGTCATGTGTCGTTAAAGTTAGTAGATCATGAAAAATTTGCTACATTGGAGATTTGATCATCCATCTGATCAAATTTTGAATAAACTTTTTTGTTATAAATTAGATTCCAAAATTGTGATGTTTATAAGCTTTCAAAACAAACTAGATTTTCATTTCTTTATCTACTAATAAGTTAGAAAGATGTTTTGATTTAATCAATTTTGATGTTTGGGTTTCAGCCCCTGTTCATTCTTATAATCACATTAAATATTTTTCACATTTATTGATAATTTTTCTCGTAGTACTTGGGTTTACCTTTTAAAAGAAAAAAAAATGAAGTTTTTTCATGTTTTCAAGAATTTCATAATTTCACAGAAAACTAATATAATGCAAATTAAAATTTTCGTCTAGATAATGGGACAGAATACACAAACAAAAATTTTATATAATTTTTTAAATAAAAAGGAATTTTACACAAACCACTTGTAGTAATACACCCGAACAAATAAATATTATGACATTTGTTATTAAAAGAAATGATATATACAAACAATATGAAAAATGGATGCGCTCGGTTATGCACTCGGTTTTAATAGATAATACACACATGCATATTGACATGCACTACAAAGAGAACAGTAATTTGCAGCGGAGCATACCGACGGCTGCCGACTGGTCATCGAATTACTTTCGACGGCTTCCGACGCTCACTCATTTTATTTATTTAACTTATTTCTTTAATAATATATATTAATTATTTAAGTTTGAAATTTGATCGAATATAAAATAATTAATATCCTAAGAATTTGTAAAGATGTTTCTATTTAATTATTCGAATTTGTGAAATTTTATGATTAAATTATTGTCGTCGATAATCCTTTTTGTTATTTATATAATATCTTCGATAATAATTAACTGTATTGAAAATTGAACATAAATAATAATTTTCTACAAGTTTCAATTTATCAATTACAAAATTTTTGATTAAATTTTTGATTGCATAGTTTTATTAAATTATTTAAAAACATCATGTAACTATTCAATTTAAATTTTTTAAATTAATTTGAAAAGGCAAGTAATGGTTTGCCATAACTAATATTTGTTTCATATTCATTGATAACTAACATAAACTATTTAATTTTTCTAACAAACTAATTTAGATTAAATTTATTTTAAAAAGTGTGAATTTTTAGTGAAAACTATAAGACTGCCAATGAAATGTGGGAAGCCGTCGCTAACTGCTGTCGTCGACGGCCGTCGGAAGCCATCAGGCCCTAGAATATACATCCGCTCCAACCGAGAGCAGCTTCATTATCACATTCCCCAAATCCTCTTCCAAAACCCTAGCTTTTTCCTCAATCTCGTCGTTGGATGCTCCTCCGCGTCCCGAACCATCGGTAACTTCGTCAATCTTCAATCTCCGCAACCTTAGACGATTATTTCATCTCGAATCAAGTTTTTTACTTAACCTATTTAAGTTTACTTTGCTAAATTAGGGTTAATTTATAATTGTATTTGTTTATAATATCTCATTGATTGTTTATAATGCCATATTGAATGCTAATTCCAGTAGTTAGTGTTAAATCCGAAAGTAAAAAGTATATTTAGTGTACATTAGTGTAGATGCGCATAATTTAGTGGTTAGGTCTCACTTGGGTTAATTAGTGTATATGCACATAATTTAGAGTATTTGTTTTCTAAAATGTTGAAAATAACAATTTATTTACAAAATCATTTATTAGTTTATAACCTTAATTATATATAAAACATAGTTTGCTAGAATGTGACATGCTGTAAATTATTGTATAACGTCGTTATTTTTTAAATAAATATTATATCCATAATTCATTAAATTTGAAAACATACAAAATATTTCATAAAAGAAAAGTAAAAAATAATAATATATAATATAATTAATAAATCGTAAAAAACATAAACAAATTATTATACAAATGCTAATATGTTGTATAATTAATAAAAAATTATAATGTATATGTAATAGTAATATATAAACAAATTGATGGATAATGCGCTTTATTTTTTAAATCTCTTAGAGAGTTTTTGGCCCCATCTGACAAGTGTCGTATATGATCATTATATGGATATTCGTTTTTCTCATAGAATGGACATCTATATTCATCTAATACAATATTTTTCAGATTTATCCTTGTATTGGACAAGTTATGAACACAATAAGGTAATTATATTTTATAAATTATTTCATTTTAAATGATTTACAAAATTTCAACGGCGCTTTCTTTTTGTTCCCTTTGTACAATTATTTGTGTACAATACAAGGAATAAAGAGGAATGTTGCCGAATTTTTACTGAATCGTTTAGACTGAAATAATCAATGAAATGTAATTTCTATTGTGTTTGCAACGGAAAGTAACATGATAGGTCGTCAAACTAGAAAAAAATAAATTAAAAGGTTATATGCATCTCTTGTAACCATGAATAATATAAGATGACATAGTGTGAGAACATTGGAAGAATGTATGTTAACACATCCTGCTGATGGAGAAGCATAAAAGCATGTTGATAAGACATATTCTGCTTTTGTAGTGGGAAGTAGTAATGTTAGACTTGATTTATGTACTGATGGATTTTCACAATTCTCTTAATTTGGTTCTAAATATTCATCTTGATCTATTATCGTTACATCGTACAATTTACCTTCGTGGATGTGTATAAAAACTCCATATATGTTTCCCACTATTATCATCCCCGACCCTGATGATCCGATAAAAGGAATCGATGTTTATTTACAACCATTGATTAAAGAGTTGAAATACTGTGGTATGAAGGATTTGAAACATACGACATTTCAAAAAAAAAAAGAATTTTTTTATTTTTGCCTCTTGTCAAGGACTATTAGTGATTTTCCTATGTATGCAATGCTTACAAGTCGGAGTACGGCCGGTCTTCTAACTTGTCCTTATGCCATGGAAGAAACACTTCTTTATCACATAGAAAGAAAATTTTATGGTTTGATTGTCACCAATGTTTTCTCCATATTAATCATATTTTAAAAGGGATAGAAAAAACTTTATAGCTAATATACAAGTAAATTTGTATATTATTATATATAACCACTGTATAATTTGCCGACTAAGTATAAATGTACAGCTTATATTTTTTCAACACGCATGGGGACGTAGAGCTGCAAAAATTTGTCACTCTCCTTTGCAAAAAATACTGAATGAGAAAAATGAGGAAGAATTATCGTGAAACGATATCGGACATAAAAAAGAGGAAGAAGTCTGGCTAGAAGGGCGTAAGCATGTGGGATGCTTAAGTTGTTCAGTGGAATAGCAACGAAGCGAAGGTAAGTTTACAAATTTCATATTAATTATTTAAATTGAAGTTTCATATAAAATCTATCACATATTATATAGAGCATATATATAATATCACTTTAACATGTTTAATTTAAAATGTAAAGGCGGAGTGAGATAGAAACTCTACAAATAGAAATAAGAATCTAGCCACACATCGTGATGGTTTTAAGTCATTTCGGCGTTACCATAAAGAGCTGGTAAATGTACTAATTTGGACTATAAACAGTTATCACATTGTATAATTTTGTATATACAATGATAATGCATAATAATTATTTCAGGAAAGAGAGCACATGGGTCTCGTCTGCTACATGGACGTATTTGCTCGTATTCATGCCATCAAGCATCAAAATGGAGATGGCACACTCTCGTACATATGGGCCAACGATATATCATACAAAGCTTATGTAAGCATATTTTAAGTTATAAGTTATTAATAGTCAGTTTAATTAATTAGTTATAAAGAATTAAAATAATATAATGTAAATTTCAATTGTACTTTTATTTTGCATTACAGGAAAAATTTATGCAACAATGACAGCAGCTGCTTCAGAAATGGGACGGGATCAGCTGACTGCCAGTGAGGAGGACATGATTTTTGAGGATGTCATGGAACCGACGATAGGAAATAGGCGTTATTGCTTTGGCAACCAAGTGGTACTGAGCAGTGTGTTTGGATTTGACTACTTACTAACCTCTTAACTGTAGCGAGCCTGAAATAATTTAGATTATTCGTTAGAAATTATTTAGCTTGTAAATCAGTTTCTTGTATAAAAATTAACCTCGCATCAAAATATAATTAGATAATAAGATGAATAACTAAATTTATTAAAATAATAATTAAGTTTTATACAAGTTTGACTTAAGTTACCTAAAAGTTTATAAAAACTTACTATTTTTTATAAAATTTAACTAAATTAACTAAGTTTTAATAATTAACTAAGTTAACCAAGTTTTATAAAAATTAAATATTTTCCTAAAAATTAACTAAGATTTATAAAACCAAAACAAATTTATAAAAATTAACTGAGTTATATAAAAATTTAATTAAGTTAACCAAGTTTTATAAAATTGAATTTTTTATATATAAACTCAACTATATTTTATAATTTTTTTATTAAACCTACAAAAATTAACATGATTATAAAAGTTAACTAATTTTTGTATGAGTTAAGAAAGTTTTATAAAAATTAAATAATTTATAAAAGTAATTAAATTAATAAAAATTAATTAAGTTTTTAAAAAATAACTTAGTTTGTAAAAATAACTAAGTTATTTAGTTTTTAAAGAAATAACTTAGTTTATAACACTTAGAATATTAGAATGCAATTTCTTATCAACTCGATTTCGCTTCAATATATATACCCTTGGAGATGGTGAGGATGATGCATTTTGGCATGTATGATACATTTTAAGGAGATGTTGGATGATGTGTTGGTTTGTTTTGACATGGTTATTACATTTTGAGATGTTGGATGTTGATTATGTGTATGTTAGTAGAATGTTTTGTTATGTGGTGAATTGTTTGATTTTTATTTGTTGTAAATAGTGATGTTTTTTAGCATTGATGTTTAATGTGATTTAGGCTTTTGTGTGTGTATGTGAAATCAATCTGCGATGCATATTGATATATATGTTTGTATAGGAGACAAATCATAGCAGAAATAAAAAACAGTGCAGATTTTCAACAGCTTCCGACGGCTATCGATGGCGTATTGGTCAATAATGTCCCACGGCTGTCGACGACTTATTGGCAAAAAGTAATCCACGGCTTGTAATGGTTTTCAACGGCTATAGAGTAACGGTTTTCGAAAGCTTTCGACGTATGCACAATCGAACCTTGAATTGCCACGTGCACACGACAGTCGTCGAAAAGCCGTCGAAAGCTACCATTGGCAGTCGTTGCAAAGTCATCAACGAAGCCACCCGAAAGCTGTTGAAATCCCTGTTTGTGATGGATTTATTTTCGATGGCTTTTTCTGACGGCTCTCATCGACTTTCGACTGCTGTCGAAAGTTTTTAACTATCCAAAATTACACCCTTTCTTGTAGTAATGTGTCAATGGTAGTTATAACAACTCCATGACTATTGGGGTGTCATTAATAGGGTCCTTACCTACACTTGTTAATCAATGATAAAATACTTCTATTTCTACTATTAATAAAGAAAATTTAATCCAATAGTTTTCATCTTGTCCTTTTAAAATCCCTAGAATGCTATCTACATTTTTCCATCATGCATGCATGTCTACGTCCCATATTTACATCAGCTAGGTAAAATTTGCTATTTTTTCATTCAAATTGCGGTAAGTTCTTCCTACTTATTCAGAATCAAACGAACTCGGACTAATGAAATTACATGTACATTACAGACAATGTGGACTTCTCAGATATTTTATATTTTGAATGCGTGTTGTAGTTCTATATGGTGACTAACAGTGATACTTAGAAAATAACTAGCTACATTCCCATATCACTAGGTAGAAGCCGTTATTTATTTATTTAAACCGTAGTAAAATTTTCTTACTGACTCGAAATTAGACGAAACTTTGATCAACGTACTCGCACCTATATTACAGACGATACAAAGCACTCGGATACTTAATATTCTGAAGCTACGTTGTATTTTTCCATTGTGACTAACATTGAATTTTGCAAATAACATGTTACATTCTTATATCTAAACTCGAATTGAGTAGAAATCGTTATTTTTTTATTTAAACTGCAATAACTTATTCATACTAGCTCGAGGCAGAAATTTTGTCCAATTAACTTGCATCTACATTACAAACTACACAAAACACTAGTATACTTCTTATACTGAACGGATGTTGTAGTTATTCATATTTTAAACAATAATTTTTCTTATTGATCGCATTGTGTGATCGACGCATGTGTTATGCGTGTTGTTGCACTAGTATTAAAAATATTAATGTCTTATATAGTTCTATTCTCCATTAGGGAAAGATAAACTGTAGATAAAAAATTGTAATATTGTAGATTATATTCTTCTTTTAAGTCTATGAAAAATGGTCTAAATCAATTTTATGCAAGTGAAAAGGTATGTGATTTTATATATTCATGTTTAGTATGTATATGAATTGTTAGTTTAATGTTTCAATCTATAAGTTATGAGAAAATTCAATTATGTATTTCTCACAATTGGTATTAGATCTGTTTGTGATTTAGTTTCCATGAAACAATGATTTCATTTTGTTGTTTTAAGTTGCTTGATTTTGTAAAGTTAGCGTGCTAAGTTTACTTCACAGTATCTTATACACAAACTTGCCACATACATACATACCCCGACAAATGGATACATACACACACACACAAAAAAAAAGATCTACCATCATCAAATGAAGTTATAAAATATTCGCATTCAAAATTTAGAATTTTCTTATACAATAATTGTGTGACTCTACATGAAAGCAATTGTTCATTAAAATAAATAGAAATAAGATAACGGAACGTAAACACTAAAGTTTAATATTCATACAGCTATAGCAAAAAAAATTCTATTCTGAGATTTTAATGTGTTACTCTTGTGATAAAGAAAGTGGTAAATTCATTATGTCAAAGATCTGCCTGCATACAAGGGCATAAATTAAATCATGATTAACTATAATTTAGATGTAATAGCCCAATTTTTTTTTTACAAGTATTTTTCACTTGTATTTTAAAAAAAAAAAAACCTTGGGGTTTATTTAAAGTGAAAAATAAATTTTAGGATTAACTAATAAGATCTCTGGAAAAATCAAGTTTTAATTAAGAAAACATTTATAGCTTAGGTGGTTAAGACATCTGGGCTATTCACGACAGGTCACGAGTTCGAGTCTCGGCATGGTCAGAATTTCTAATTTTTTTTGTATATAAATGAACTGGGTAATTACGCGTTAAAAAGGGCGCGTAAATTTAGGGAATAAGTACCGTATATATATATAAGATATGAAGAATGTAAACCAATTTGAATTTTAGTTAAGTATTAATTTTGAAGAATTTAGTGTATTTATAAACTGTTAAATATCGCGTTTAAAAGGACGCGTAAAATTTATGGTAAGTAATGTAATAAAACGTATAAAATTTAAAACGTTATTTTATATATATATTTTTGATGTTTTGTATTACGTCAGTTTGACGTACTTTTAAAATCATATATAAACACCTTTATGGATTAAAACATCAGTTGGTGATTTTTAAGACGAACGTTACTTTTGGTTGTAACTGACAGTTTTGGTTTTAAATAAAAGGTGTATATACGTTTCCATTTCCAAAAGCTTTGAAAAATTCTTGCCGTCATTTAATTAATCAAACTAAAAATATATATATATATATATCAATTCTCATATAATTGGAACGGTTCATATTTTGCCATTCCTCTGATCACGAAACCTTATCTGCCTAAATCTTCAATCACACATATAAAGAAGCTGGAAGGGATATCAACGCATGCTTTGAAATGTCCAAAGAGATTTAATACTTGTTGCATGTTCAGTTCAAAGCCAATTTATTTGTTTACCGTTATTCCTAAAATCACGCAACTGTTTATTGGTAACAAATGTTGAAATCAAAAGTTTTGTATGTCTGGAAATAAAGCATGCATCTATGAAACATTCAATCAAATTTCTTGCCGTTCTTTGGTTCAATCAACATTTAATGCTTGCCAACATTTACGTAAGAAACTCCCTGCTTTTATCAATCAATTGGGCAAGTTTGAAATCTTAACATACCTGACCGTGAGAAATATTTTATCCACCTCATTTATAACTGTGTATTTCTTTTCGCCATTCAAATAAAAAGATTTATTTCCCACTTCTCATTTTCATTTGCGTTTAAAAATAAATTATATATAAGTTTTCTCTCTCCTTAATTCTTACTTTTTATTTGCCTAGCCTCTTTATTATTTTCCTATGTCTATCTCTTGACATTTATTTCTTTATTTTTCTAGATCTTATTTTATCTATTAAATATTTCTTATGTACATCTTTATTTAATAGCTTGTGTAACAACCCTAGTTTTAACAATTTATTTTATTTTAATTATTCAAATTTGAAATAATATTCTTATAGATTAGGTTTAACAATATGGTTAAATATTTGATTTGGAGATATATTTTATAAAATTTTGTATGCCAATAAAATTAAATAATAACTGTAAAATTTTAAGCTATTTTTGAACTGTTAAATTTCGCGTTTGGAAGACGCGTCAATTATAGGGTATAAGTGACGTAATAAAACGTGTGTTTTCAAAACGATATTTTCACACAAATTTTTGATGTTTTAGTTTGCGTCTGTTTAACGTAGTGTAAAAATCATATTTTCATATATTTTTGAAGAAAAATATCAGTCAGTGTTTTAAAAAAACAAATGTTACCTTGTTTTAATTGACAATTTGACTTTACACATATTGTATACGTTTCCATTGCAACTGCCTACATAAATTTGCCTTTTCATTTTGATATCAAACTAGAAAAATATCAAATCAAAATACATAAAACTGAAATAAATTCAACAAGTAGTAACGTACAAAATTTAAGCTAGACGTGTGAAACCTAACTGTCACTTTAAAGAAATCAACATGCACATCAATTCCTTTCCTCTGCCTCTATCTCATCAATTATCAACCTATAATCACGCAAGTTTTAATTTATAAGAATGTGTGTATTAACCCTGCCTTCATCACACAAACTTAATTATAGGGTAACATTAAAAACCTTATTCTCTCTGATGATTTCCTTTTTACTTAAATGCATGCAATTAAAGCTTGAAACCATACACACCATTTCTCTTCCTTTAGCCTCTGTTCTCATCAGTTATATATCAATTCAAATCCTTGAATCAAGTACATAACTCACGCAGGAAATAAAATCTAGTTTATAAACATCAACAAGTTTTCAAAAAAAATAAAATCCTCTCGGCCTTCTCTTTATGCCTGCCTTCCATTAATCATGCCAGAAGATCAATGCTTGCAATATTCTTTTGTAACTGATGGGAAGAATTCTCGTCCATATCAATAGCATTTATATCAATAGAAACTGACACGTTATTTTTCTCATCTGCCTATAAACTCATTCCCCTCTACCCATTTGTTCTCTGCATCGATCCAATTCTCTGCTCCTTCTCGTGAATCTATCAGGTAAATAGTTATAGTATTGTTCTTTTCTTTCGGTTCAGATATTTTTTTCTCCCTTTCTCTTTCTCGAAATTTTGTCCTACCTGTGCCTTGCTCGGCCATTTCCATTGTTATGCCATGCATAAGATGTCTGTACATTCATCCCTATGCTGAGATATAGGCTAGTCTTGTGCATATCAGAGGGTGAAGCAGTAGATTGGTGGGAGAAACTGAGTGTTATGAGGAATGGTTGAAATTTTATACAATAGTGATAAGTTGCATTTAGGAAGTTTAGATTCAGTGACAATATAAGAAATAGCCTTGTATTGAACCTGTTGATTTTCAAACTGCATATAGTGATCAGTAGGCCTTTTTCATGTTGAGGGATGTGGGGTGAAGTAACACTGATATAAAGATGAGTGTAGATATAGGTTGAGTTTTGCATGCATTTTGTAGTTGTAGGCTAGTGAGTTTTAGCCAAGAACCTGGATATGATATTTAATGTATGGGAAGGACTTTGGTTGATTTGTTTAAGATTTTCCAGGATTTGATTTAGTTAGTAGTGGAAAAAAAAAATTACATTTTTTTATATTATATTATATATATTATATTCTTTAAGGGAGTTAACTTGCATTTGTGTTGAGTAGTCTGCATACATTTATGTTGGGTTTAGGGGAGTCTTTCAGTTGCCTTTATATAAGGAAGGGGTTGTCTGTTTGTAGGGGAGAGGAGTCATGTTCTTTATTTTATTTTATTTTTTTCTTTTCTGAGATTGAAGATCTGGACAGGAGTATTGATGCATAACTGAAGTGAAATGTTGATGCTACTAGGAAATAGGGGTCAGTGAGTGTGAGATTTGTGTTTCCAATAATTTTTGAAAAAGAGATGGCTGGAAGTTTCTTTGCATTTTCTCGAAGAAATTTCAGTATTGGCTCGAAGCATGTGAGCTTGAGACGTGGGGAAGACTCGAAGTAGGTGGGTTTTGGCTCGGGTAAATGAGTTTAGTGGATACCTGTTACAGAGGAGTTGGGAGGTACTTGAAATTGAATAAGTGCGAAGCTTTGAAAAAAAAAAAAAAAAAAAAAAAAGAAAAAAAGAAAAAAAAAAGAAGAAAAGAAAATGAAAACTGAAAAGATGGGAAGGGAAGGCTGCACAAAAATTTGGTGCACGTGTATTCGTGTTCAACTTTTGCCGTAGTTGTTTAGGAAAAATTTTGGTCGTAAAATTTTGGGTTAGCACGGTTCACAGTTTTGGGTATGTTTTGGTCACGTTACACGGTGAAGTGGTCGAGCAAAGCAAACATATTCTTGTTCTATTCTAAATTTTTCCTTGACCATAAATTCTTAAGTCGCGTTTCAATATTTGAATTTTTCTAGATTTGAATCTAGGCGACGTCCGAGAATCTTTATCGTTACCCTCTGTCGGTCTGTACCGGTGAACTGTCATTTTTGAAATTCAAAATTTTCTGCAAAAATTCAGGTGAGTATTTCTCACCAGACATACGTATTTATATTTGGTAAATTATTGCAAGTGTATGTGTAAAATTGTATTTCACTATTATCTGTCTGTAATGTAATATAGAATGATGGACCCCATTTAAATTGACACCTCATCAGTATTATCTGTTATATTATTTCTGCAGTTATGTTATTGTTTATTTACTGCTTAAATCACCACTGCAAGTTCCCTGTTATTATAGATGGTATGGGCTGAAATGATAGGCCTAATTGATTATTATTGTTCACTTGTTCTGTTAACTGCTGTAAATTGTCTTGGGATTGCGGGTTCGAAATGATAGAACCCGGAGTTGTGTAAATATCGGATTGAAATGATATAAATCCGTTTCACTTAACCTAGGCTAGAAAATCTTATACAGGCCCGTGGTTTATATATTATTTTCTGAAATTATTTTAAATTATTTAAATTTAGAAATTTGATGATATTCTAATTTAAATTATATAAAGGATTTTTATGAGATTTACAATGATTTAAAAGGGGTTAAATAAATAAATGTTGAGTTAAAATTTTTGGAATATAACTTGTTTAGAAATTCTATATTTTTGGAAAGGTAAAGATTTCAATACAGAAATAATAATAATAAGTTATATTTGAAATTTGATGTTTAGCTAAAAGTCTACTACAGCATTTAATTGCTGTCTTTTGAAACTTGACTATTTTAAACCCATACTTTAGATAGCATTTCCTAGATGCTGTAGAAGTGAAATTGATTTAAAATTTATTTATTTAAAATTTCATCTCTATTTTGGGAATACGTTAAGATTTGGAATTTAAATATGAAATTGCTAATAAAGTAAGAAATTGAGTTTGGAAAGATTTAAAAGAAGAAAATTGATTTCTATTCTTTTGATAAAAGAAATAAATTCCAGATTTAATTGAATAAATTGAAATGGTATATCTTCAAAGGAAATGTTTTAAATCAAGGATTTGAAATTAAAGGTATTTGAAATATATATATTGATTTGAAAAATATAAAAATACCATTTTCAAACTATAACCACGGGTTATAATAACGTTTGGTTGGCAAAGAGACCGGGATCGGATATGGGCATACTCTCTGTCGATACCGAAAACCACTTTGACTAACCGTGTACGCGGTGGAGATTCCAGAATGAAGTAGGTTGGTGGTGACGGTTTCTTGAAAGGTATATACGTGGACCCGACTCCCGTGAGTTGGCATAAGGTGGCTAAAACAGGAGCGATTCTCGGATTAATGAGGTAGCTCCTCTGATCGAACGCACTTCTTCGTATGCCATTCTATTACTCTTGTGATTGTTTGGTGCGCACCTTTGATTTGGGAGTGTTGTTTGAGGTGGGCGGTAACTGCGGCTACGCGTTTCCACCGGTCCGGATAGCAATTGGTATATCTACCCTGGCATTGCCTAGTTGTGCCGTGTCACCTACCCTAGCGAGCCTCCTACGAGTTTCTATTTGTTTCGTACCTATGGAGTATCCTCTGGTAGCCTCCCGATCAGGAGGTATTACGGTACTGTATAGACTATTGGCATTATTTGTGTTAAGGGGAATATTGGGTCACTCCTTAACGCTATTTAAAAGTATGTTTACTTTACTATAGACACTATTATAATAGCGCAATATACTACATAGTAAATAGTTTAACGGATCCTTAGAGGATGGGCGATCCCAAGCATCCTTTAAGTTACTTGCCCTTTATTACAGTACACTTGATTTAGCTTACATTATATAAGTATGTATGTCCTGACTCGAGTGTTTTGTTTTATTGTACGCTCGGGTCAGCCTGAGTTGCAGCTTCAGCTTTCTTTCCGGAGCTAGGACCACTCATAGATCTCTCTTGCTAATTGGAAGCTTTTTCAGCTTTATCTATTTTGTAATTCAAGACATTTGAAGACTTTATATTTGCTTATGGCTCAAAATTGTATTGAAGTTTATGAACAACGTATTTCTATTTGGTAAAAGTTTTCAGTGGATTCATGAACCACTGTGTTATTTTATGTTCCGCTGTGAGATTCTGATATCTGTGTCTGTGATTCTGTGTATTTGGTTTCATTTGTTCCTTAGCTATATTTACAACCTATTGTTTTGAACTATTCCAGCTCGACAATTTTTAAGTTTTGTCGAATTCGAATGGTACAAAATAGTGGGTCGTTACATTAGATTTAACTATATTTCACTTAATGTAATAGCTATAACATCCATAAATTTTATGATAGTTATTGTCAACCACTAAGATAAATTATAAAAATTTAGTATAAATGCAACGACCTGCAAATTTATCACTTTGACAAATGATATTTAATTTTGAAATATTCAAATACAAGGTTTTATATCACTAACTACAAAGATTGAAATCCTAAAATTATGATAAGAAACTTGTTTTAAAATATAATTATGGAATATAGTTTTATAAATAAAGCACGTGCTTCGTATATATATTTTCATCGATAAATTGATTTTCAATAGAAAGAAGATTTTATCAGTATCTGAGTGCATGAGTCTAGATACATATGCAAGTATATCTATTTAAACAAGATTATGAAATAAAATTATTTATTTTTTAGAAATAATAAGTTTTTATGACATCAACAGAGATGTCATCGCGTTTAAATATTTCTCTGGAAATTCAAGTTAATTTTAAATAATTAAATTATTATTTTATTATGCTAATAATTAATTTTAATAAGTTATAAAGTGATAGTAAATCATTTACAATAGTTTTGAGATGTTATTTATTTGACTTGAAATTATAAGGAAAATTGGTATCGCTTTATCGATACGATAACACTTTTTGTAAACACATGTTAATATCGATATATATATATATATATATATATGAATTTATAATTTAAATGTGATCATTTTAATTCATTTATAATTTAAATGCACACATATAAATACACATAGCATACACACACACATATATTATGAAATATCTAAGATATTTTTGAAAACTTCATCCTTAAGCTATGCAAAATCAATGCAAATGCCATTAAGTGAAGTGGAATGATGGAGGCACATGGGGAGAGGGAAGTAACATGTAATATGGTGGGAAAGGAGGGTTGAGGATAGAAAAGGAAATGCACATTTAGATATTTTTCGCAATTTTTGCCTATAAATACAAGGTCTTAGCTCTCTCATTCATTCATCTATTCACTTCTTCTTCCTTTTTCTTTTTAAAGCTCTAAGAGCTCTTCTTTAATGGCTTCCATGCCTCGAAAATATATTTGCAAAGTTATGGAAAAATAGAGTAAAATACATACATACATACATATATATATACACACACCATGTCATTCCACCTCAAAACCAAAGCAAATCTACTCTTTCTCCCCCTCTAAAACCACATCTAGACCATTCCCCACCCAGGGTTGATCCAACTTCCATTTGCAAGCTTAGGCCATAGCTATCCCAAAGGTCCAAGGCTTGATTCAATAAGATCTAGTGCGATCGTAGCGAAGTTATAACGGATTTTCGTAAAGTTAGAAATGAATTCAAGGTAAGGAACTATATTTGTATTATGATACGTTGGATGATATATATGATTGTCTAAGCTTGTTTGAGATGATTGTGAAGCATGTTTGGATATGATAATATGCTTGTTTGGATGTGTAAACAATTCATGTTTAATACATGTTGAATATCATAAAAGAATTCACTTCCTTTAGTAAACGAACCGGTGTTTATAAGATTGTTAAACCTCTTTAAAATGGTTTAAAATGGCTTATAAATGTTCTATAGATACTAAAACCTAATTTGGTGAAGTTTGGACAAGTTATGAGTGTTGAGGCAAAAATGGTTGCGCACGTATAACAATAGTTCGCGATTTTGCGCCATAGAAATTTAAATCCATTTATACGATGATTCGAAGTTGAAATTATTTGTAATAATAATTTTCTGAACTCTTATAATTATAGTTTTCAAATAAAAGAAAACAATCGAGATTTTGTTTGGCAGATTTTGAAATATGAGCAAAACAAGTTTTCAAGATAGTCGCGGTTTGGCAGTTCGGAGACCAATGAAACAAATTCTTTAAAAGTGAAATTTTTAATTCTTAAAAATTATGAAATAAATTCTATAAAAAAATTAAAATGTTTTAAAATTTTGAGTTATAAAAATGGATTTCTAAATGATAGAAAAGTTGTTTTGATTAAATAAGCTGTGAAATCATTATTCCTAGCATTTTTCGCAAACTTTTTGCAGCACTTTTAATAACTTTTAGAATATGGCTTTAAATCTTTCAAATAAATAATTAAGTATTTTAAAGATGATTTGAGGTTTATAATTAATTTAAAAAGAGTTTAAATAATTGGTTTAAAGAAAAGATGTTAAAAACAAGTGTTAATTTTGGTTCCAAAAGCCGATGAGTATACTAGATTTTTTCTATTCATGAGATCCAGATTTGAGGTGCTTAGATTATGGAGTTGTTCAGGAGCAACCAATGCCCTGGCTTACCTGGCCTCTTTTCTGGGTGAGGGATAGATGAATTCGAAATGTCGAAAATGAGACAAGTATAAAAGATTTAACTTTTATACTTAATTAATTGCAACTTGAATTGAATAGAGATAATCTTCCTATAATTGGTATTAAATTATGAGGACGGAAATTACTATCTATGTGAATTTAAAAGGCGATTCCACCATTGTTTTTTTTTGAACTGGTACTTTATATACAACAAATCATTGGGACAACATATCCCATGTCAAATAAACGTTCGAAAGCAAGTTTCGAACTTGTGACATCCTGCACCAAAGCCGAGTCAATTAACCACTTGGACAAAGGTGCTTGTCGATTTCACCATTGTTCGACAGATAGTAAAGGTTGAATACGGAAATTGATGTTGAGTAGAATTAGTATAATTTTTATCGATCCTTATTACTAAAAATGGTATTGCAATATGATTTATGATAAATGATTTTTGTTTGATATTACCAAAGTTAAATAGAGGTTTAATGATCTCGAATATATTAAAAAGAAATGGTTTTAAAAGATATATATATCTCTAAGATATTTTGGATAATAGGATACGAATTAATGGAATATTAATCACCCACTTAACATTTTTTATCGATAATTGGTTCAAAGTAACCAGTATCGGATTTGGGCGATTCCTATTCGAAAACCACTTTGAACCAATTTACTTGTTCGAAAGTGAAGATATGTTAAAGACAATGAAGTTGAAGGCAGGGATCCTTGTGATGGAAGAACTGCTTGTTGATAATTTCAAAGTAGCAACCGAGATAAATAAATACAGTGGTCCCTTGGTTCTGAGATCTTCATATGCAAGAACTACTCGCTACTAATCCTGAGGGTAATGCCAATAAGATGTGTTAGGAGAGTACCTTTGGTTTGTCCTATTCCTGAATAACTTGTATGGATAGATGTTTGACATTGCATTTCTAAGATAATAGTGCACCGATCTCTACAAATGTACATCTATTTGGTGGTGCAGGAGGTAACCCCTCTTATGCTTAACACCCTTCTCTGTGGAATTTTAAGTGAAATGCTCTAAGAAAGGTAAACGTTACCTCAAGCCTCACACCTATAGAATTGTGAAACAGGGGTTGCTTTAAGGCTAAGTGGTTCACAACCACTAGGGTATGATATCACTTTCTATATTTATTTATTTTTACCCACTATAACGTTGGGTTTAAATTTTATGGAGCATGCTATGAGACTTCTCGAAGAAGCCGGGAATGGCCAAGGTGATATCATATTTGGTGTTATATGTACCATTTATTGGTCTCGGGTTGGGAAGTCTTAGTTCGCAGTGGGCCATTCTTGCTGGCCTCGGGACATTCCTTTAGAAATGTACTATACGGGAGGTAGTCTCTTACCTCACTATTCGTTGGAAATCCATCCTTTAATAAATGCCTTCGTACTTGGTTAAAAACCTATTATACCATCAAATTTAACCAATATAACAATTTCGATTATTTGATTATGTTAATTTGAATGGTTTTCAAAGAATGTCATTAAAATTATTATCGCTGGATTTTACATAAAAATGATTTGGTTATCATAAGGTAAAACTCATTCTGTGTTTATCGGTGGCTTGGTCTTATGAGATGCCCTTTATTTCAAATACTCGTATTTTAAGTTTCTCACACCAGTCCCATAACTGACCCAGAGTTTATTTTCTTTTCCTTAAACTCTGGGTGCCCTATTTTTTCGTGTAGCCTAGTAGTCAGGTTTAGTTTTGGAACATTTTGAAAGAGCTCAGAGCATGGAGACAGAAGATTCTTTTGACGATTGTTATCCATTTCCACTACACTTATATACTATTGTATTCCGCATTTGTAAAGACATTGATTTATAACTGTCCATGTTGATGTTAAGTTAAACTCTAATAAATGTATTTAAAAATTTCAGCTATAAAGATTATATGTTGAAGCAATATATGTTATTATGTAAGATTATATTCTATGACTTTATTTACTTTTCCCCATAATCGTCCACCTTTTCGTTCAGATTGAGTTGGACATGTATGGTTTATTGTTAACTTAAAATATTCAGAATTGTGGGTCGTTACAATTACAATTAACTATATACTATTTTTACTCTGCCCAATAGAGAAGTAACTATATTATGCAAGTTAATTAGATTAAAATGTATTCCATCTTTAGTGGGAGCGATCTCTTGTGCCTACTATTACAGTGATTAGTAATGCTAAAGTAAGTTTAACCGATCTTAAGTAATTAATAACAAATCTATGTTATGTAGAGACCATGTCTCCGTACGAAGGTTAAGATCGTTACTAATAGTTTTGGAAGCTATGGCAATAAAGATTGTTTTATTGAATATGATATTTTCAAAATCTATCTTATAAAGATTTGGCTATAGGTGTGAATTCATTATTGTGATTCGAGCCAAATATAGAGGAAATATATAAATAGTGGGAGCAATGATATTATTACATATACGTAGTTGTAGTCAATTGTAAAATGTCTAAGATAAGCAAAAAGAAGTCACTCATATAATGTAGTTCAATATTTTTTGGTTGACGTTAGAGATGAAGTGAGTTGACTCTAATGTACTAAAGATGATCTACAAAAGTAAAGACATAATATATGTATAGATGTAATATCTAAAGTCCAACATAGATTGTGTTTACGATGAAAATAAAGTATATAAGAACTATAAAATTATATATTAGCATCACTGTCGAGGATTTTGTCATAAACTTTTGGGCATTTGATGTTATATCAAATATTATATATATGTGCAAGCGAGCATGCACGCTTGTAGTGATAGCACCTTGTAGATGCAAAAGCCTAACAATAATGCAAATAAGGCTGAATTATATTTGTCAAAAATAGGTTATATAGGATGAAAATAAGGTGATCACATGATGATATTTTGAAGCATAAAATTAATATACTCATCAAGCAAACAAGACTAAACCTGTTTCACCCTTTTCTACTCTTAGCCCTAGTTCCCTTCATTAACAGGCAACGCAAAATAAAACAAAAACAAAACATCAATTTGGAAAAATGAAAAAAGAAAAGAAAATTGCGAACTAGAAAAAAGTACACGATGTGTATCGTCGGTAATAGGAGGAAGCCAATTGGGTTGTGCAACGCCTGAAGACTAGTAGCGAAGAAGTGGAGGCGAGCAATAGCAACGGAAAGGAGAGAGGAAGTGCACAACAATTGATGAGGTAGAGAGCATCAATGTTGTGTGTGCATTTAGGGTGATCTGAGATGATGGTGGTATTCTAGATAGCAACAGCTGATGTTGTGGGTTTGGGTTGTTGATTGATTTGGGGATCATGAATGAATGTTTGAAAGAAGTGAAAGCAATATTATGGTGAGTTATATCTATAACTCAGAATTATGGTCTAGATTTCCTTTCAGTTGATTTTATTTGTTTGTACTATGATGAATATAGGCAGATAGGGATCGAGTTGGATGAAAATTAATTCGCACATCGTTGGTTACTAGTTACGAGTGTTATGGCACGCGCTTCGCACGTGAATCATTTTCCTTATAAATTGTATATGTTTAAATTAGTTAAAAAATGATCTTTTTTTAATTTTCAAGTGATATTGAGATTTGTATATTTGCAAAGAAGTGTTATGAATTTGCAAAGAAGTTTAATTTTAGATCTTATTTTCAGAAGCGTTTTGAATTTGTAAGGCATGTTTAATTGTTAGATCCTACTTTTAGGGCGTTTGAATTTATAGAAGAAGTTTAATATTGATTTATATTTTTAAATGATTAAGATTTGATAATATATAGAGGGACGTTTTTGGTAGTGCACGTTGATACAAAAAAATATGACACCAAAGCTATTAAAACTATTGTTAAAGATTATGGTGAGTGTTGAACACATTAGTGCTATATGTTGTGCACAATAAATATTGGAATGCAATAGATGAATACGACACTTAAAATTGACCAAAAGGGAATAAATAAAGTTGGAAGCTTTGAATGAAATAAAAAATTTCGAATATAAATTGAGATTTTTGGAATGAGATTCTTTATTTAATATATTGAAAATATAAAAGTATAATAATTAAACGGTGTGAATAGAAATTATTTGAAAAGTGATGATTTTAGGATTTGATTATTTAAGTGAATATTTGAAACTATTTTACAAAAAGAGAGTACAAAATTTATATTTTGAAATGATAAATTAATCTTATTTGGATTTAATCAATTAAATGTTCAAAAATTATTATTTTGAACTAATAAGGAGTTGAATGCAAATTTATTTATTGTATTTCATTTTTTCTAAACAAAGGGAAATGATTTAAAAAGCTTTTGGTAAAATTTATATATATGCATCGATTAAATTATTATAGAAAGGAAATTTTTTGACTTTATAATAAAAATAAATTGTTGCAAATCAATATTTTAATGTCAAATATTTAAAAGGTTAAATATATAATAGACATTTTAATTGATGAATTACCTTTCAATAATAGATGGAAGTGATTTGGAATCTAAGTGAGGGTTTAATTATTCTAATGTTGGAATTTTATTTCATTCCTTTAGCAAATGTCTTAAATTAGAAATTATGTAAGCGTTGGAATTTTATTTCAAGTCTTTGAGAATTATTTCAAATTGAAAATCCTGACTGGAAAAATAGTATTATTTAAATTAGTTGTTTGATGGAAATCATGAATTATAAAACTTATTTGATATTAATATTATTTTTAATCCTTAGGGAAGAACTTTAAAATGAATGAATTATTTTTAAAAGACTTTATGGGATTTGGAATTGAATGATGTTTAGCATATATATTTCCTTGTACGTAAAAAAGAGGTTTGCAAATATTTATTCTCGAACTATAAAAGGATTATGGGAAAAGAACAAGACTTTTATAATTTAATAATAATATTTGAAATTGTATTGAAGATTTTAGAAAATTGTATTTTATAATGAAACCCCTTTCGAATCAATAAATAGGATTATTATCATTTTGAATGGTTTATATTTCTACGTATGAGGAATCATAATAAATGTAGTTATTGTACCGTATGGTATAAGACTTTCTGTAATATTTCTTCGATTATTTTGTGGACTTGTTATATACAATTATATTATGTGAAATTCTAGATTGTGAGGAATTTAAGTAAACAGACTAGTAATACCATTTGGTATAAGACATTCAGTAATGTTATTCTGATTACTTTTTTGACTCATGGTATAGAATATTATGCAGGCGGAATTTGCGAGCATTGAGTAAACGAGTGAGTAACACCAGGTGGTAAGCGACGCCTATGCCGATATTTGTTCAATTACTTTTCGTAAAATATGTCACCCAAACGGGATCGAGTATGCAGGGTATTATATTTATGGTTATGCATACTTAGAGTAAGTAGGTTGCGGCCAATAAATGTGTCTATCCATTGTGTGTATACTCTTATTATATAGGGTGAAGTAAACCATATTAGGTTATTACATTGTGTTTGAAAGTCTAGATGATTATTATGCAATTATCAATGTCTTAGATTATTTATGAGACCGTGAGTCTATAAAGTTGGGTAACCCTGTACACATCGATTATACCGCTATCGAGGATAGTTAGAGGTTCTGAGAGCATGGAGTTGGATCTTGTACCTATCTTTCGTATGGTAATATGAGAGATGACCCTGGCTACTGAGGTTATGCCATATTTATAGTTCATGTATGTTTGATTTGAGTGATTCTTATGTGTTTTAATATATGTTGAGTAAGAAGAATTCCCGGTATGTCTACTATTTGATTATATCAGAGATAACCTTAGGCATTTCTATGAGCATGCCTCATAATGTTTGATGACCTCTTATGCATGGTGATAATTAGATGATGTTTCATCCATCTGACATTTCACACATGAGATGTAGTTTAACATAACTTTCATTTAGGTGATGACACTTATGCATGGTTTTACGATAGGTTTCTATATTGAGATGCCCTTATGCTATGATATCACTGTTAAACTATGCTATTAGTTATGACAAATTGATATCTACATTCTAGACATAGTTTGACCCATGTGTTATGTATATAATACTTGGGTCACCATAACACATGGGTCAGTTCAAAAAATTTCAGGTTTAAGGACAAGATGACCAGTATGAGGGTGCTGGGCTTAGATGGACGATAGGCATTATGTATATGTTGCATCTTATATGTTTTTGTGTATTTTTTTGGAGATAGTGGGAACTTGCCATATTTTGTATCCCATAATATTTTTGTGTGTGTGTATTATCGTTATGTTTATGATTTTGTCTTCTCTATTTTCGGTTATATATTACATATGTTCTATCATGGAAATACACGTATTTATTTCTTTGTCCCAATACCGAGTATGCATATGTAGGTGATATGTGGTTTCTATTACACCATCGTTATTCCAAGAGAATATTCATGTGTGACAGCCAAATATTAGCTCATTCTCCGTATTATCAAACAATATTACCTTGTAACACTCTTTAGTAGTATATGTATAGAGGTGGGGTGTACAGTTGGTATTAGAGTAGGCTTACAACAATACAGATACAAAAGACACGAGTCTTGACCTTATATGAGACTTAAAGTTCCTGTCCCTGTGGGCGTGTGGTAGATTATTATTTATACTTAAGTGGTAATAAAAGTATACAATGATTACTAAGTAATCATATAGTGACATATTTATATTTTCTTATTATATAATATATATTTTCTACCTTTTCTATGTGTAAGTCTCTGTATGAGATGCAGAGAAATTGATAGAGGCTGAAGAGGTCGGAGTAAATTGTTCGACCAGTAGCTTCGGCACTGATGAAGTGGATTAGACCTCTGTGTGGCTTTGAAGCAAGAATGATGTTGTCTTGTTACGGAAGCTTTACGAGGCCTTAATCTGAATCGTACATATTAGATACGTCACATAAATAAATATGATGATGCGAGCTTGTCTTTAAAGTCCAATAGTAGTGGCTAGAGTTGAGCGAAAAGGTCGATTGAATGCTTTTCACGCTGAAAAAATATGTTTGTTTGATTGATGCGTGTTGGTTTTGCTAATAAATAAATAAATAAATAAATAGAGGACTGAATTGATTAAACAATGATGGAATGTAGAAGGTTAAGGGTCTATGAGCTGAGAATGATATTCTCCAATAACAAATTTCGAGAATGCAATTTTCCTTAAGGAGGAAGTTTATAATAATCTGACTTTCTACGCTTTTGTAGTTAATTATTTTTTAATAAAAATAAAACGTTCAAGTTCAACTTTTGGATAATTTCACATTTGAAAATATATTTTATTGGAATAAAATTATGATAAAAGGGTTGTTACACTAAAACAAATTAGTGAATAAATTCATTTCAAAATAATAGTAATATATTGAACTTGAGTAAAGTATTTACAATGAATATAAATAATTTAATGTTGAAAATAATTGTTTTATAATTGAAAGAGATGAAAGAAATTTTATTTGATGATAATAAAAATAAACAAATCAATAAATATAAAAAAATTTATTGAATTTAAATGATTTTTAATCAATCAAAGTATATTTGTTTAAATAGCGAATTCAATCTAGTTGAAATTATATATTTATAAACTGATGATAGATTTATTTTTGTGTAAATAAAAGGGTTAAAATCAGGATTTTATTTCCACAAGGGTATATTTGTAAATAACTATTATCTAAACACATTTTATCATCTCAACTATTCTAGATCGTTTTTTCTAGCCCAAAACAGCAAAATACCAAAATAGCTGCCCGTTTTCCTCTAAGTCTTAGTTTCCTTCATTAACAGACAATGCAAAAAAATCGCGTTTTGGAAAAAAGAAAAGAAAAGGTAATTCATAAATTGGAAAAAAATACACAACATATATGTTCTGCAATAGGAGGAAGACTCCTAGGCTATGCGACGCCTAGAGACTACTGCCGAAGAAGTGGAGGCGTGCGACAATAATGGCGAGGGGTAGGGAAGTGCTTGACAATTGATGAGGCAAAAAGCATCAATGTTGCGCGTGCGTTTCGGGTGACCAAAGATGATGGTGGCACTCTTGATGGTGATGGCTGGTGTTGTGGGTTTAGGTTGCTTATTGTTTTAGGGATCTTGAATGAATATTTGGAAGAAGAGAAAGAAATATTAAGGTGAGTTATATCCCTAACTCACAACTACGGCCTATTCACTTTCAATCGATTTTACCTTTTTGTAATGAATCTTGGTAGATATGGACTGAATTAGATGAAAATTAAGTTGGATATCTTTGATTAGTTGTTGTTATGATGATATTAGTCGATTATTGAACACAATAGTGTTATACGTTGTGCAAAATAAATAAGGGATTACAATAGATGAACACGACACTTGAAATTGATAGGAAGGGAATAAATGATTTAAAGTTAGAAACTTTGAATGAAATGAAATATTTTAGATATAAATTGTGATTTTTGGGATGATTTTTTACATTTAATATTGAAAATATAAAAGTAGAATAATTTTGAGTTGTGAATAGAAATTATTTGAAAAGTAATGATTTATGGGATATGATTCAATAAGCAAATCATTGAATATCTATTTTATTTATCTATAATTATAAAATATTTGAATAATTTTTATAAAAGGTGGATTTAAAATTTATATTTTGAAATGATATGTTAATCTTATTTAGATTTCATAAATTGGAAGTACAAAAAAATATTATTTTGAAGTAATAATAAGTTGAATGAAAATATTTATCGTATGGATATTATCAATTCTGGTATTCATCATATATATTGTTTGGTTATTTTTTGGGAAGTAATATATTATTGTATTTGATTATTTCTAAATAAAGGAATAAGCTTTAAAAGCTTTTGGTAAATATTTATAAAAGTGTGGATTAAATTAATACGGAAAGGAAATTTTAGACTTTGACATACAAATAACTGTTACAAATCGATATTTCGGTGTGAAATATTTAAAAGGTTATATATATATATATATACACACACACATATAATAGATTTTTGGATTGATGAATTAATTTTCAATAATAGTTTAAACTGATTCAGAATATTGGTGAGGGTTTTAAATATATTAATGTTGTAATTTTATTTTATGCCTTCGGGAAATATTTCAAATTGGAAATTATATGGGTGTTGGATTTTTATTTTAAGGTTTCAAGAATTATTTCAAATTGGAATTCCTTAATGGAAAAATAGTATTATTTAAATTCGTTATTCAAAAGGAAATAATGAATTATAAGACTTATTTTATAATATTATTATATTTATTGATTAGAGAAGAACTCTAAAATGTATGAATTATTTTTAAAAAAGTGATTTGGAATTGAATGAAGTTTAACGTATATATTTACTTGTAATTAAAAAGAGGGTTGCAAATATTTATTTTTGAAACTATAAAAGGATTTTGGGAAATCAATGAAAATTTTATAATTTAATCTTCTTCAAGTTTAATAATGATATTTGAGATTGTATTGAATATTTTGGAAAACTATATTTTATAACAAAACCCATTCCACATCAATGAATTGTAGTATTGTTTTTGAATGATTTGTATTTCTGTGTAACGAAGAATCAGAATAAACGTAGTTATAGTACCGTTTAGTATGAGACTTTCGGCATTATTTCTTCGGTTATTCTCTAGACTTATAATATAAAACAATATTGTGTGAAATTCTAGATTTCGAGGAATTTGTGTAAACGGATTAGTAATACCGTTTGGTATAGGACATTTGGTAATATTGTTTTGATTACTCTTTTGACTTATAGTATAGAATATTATGCGAGTGTAAGTTGCAAGCGTTGAGTAAACGAGTGATTAACACCATGTGGTATGGGACGCCTGTGTTGATATTTGTTAGATTACTTTCTGTATGTAGATGTCAATCAACATGGTCGAGTATGCATGGTATTATATTTATAATGATCTGAACTTCGATTGAGAAGGTTGAGAGCCATAAGTGTGTCTATTTATTATGTATGTACTCATATTATACGGCTAAGAGTAAACTAGATTAGCTTAGTATCCATACACGGTTTCAGATCTCGTTTATCTCAACCGAAACCTCGCTCGAGATCTCATTTTCGAACTTGAATGAGAGGAGATTTAGAAAAATGAGACATTAAATTTTGATTATGCCATATTTTACACTCATCTCATCCAAGGTATTAATATCATAAGCGGAATTCGAGGTAAATCTTAATAGAAGATCTTGTTAAAAAATGTTTTTTTCATCTACATATTTCTTTAACTTCTTATGTGGGTACAAAAGAAATTGCACTCTGATGACTTTTTACTAGCTCTCCAATTTTACTTCTTATTTTTCAAAGTGTGGAAAAACTACTTAACTTTTGTTTATTTTTTATTTTAATATTCGAATTAACATAATTCATTTAATCAACACAAAAATAATAAATTAACTACTCTCATCTAAAAGAAAATTTGTATTTTTTTTAAGAATTGTGTATGTTCATAAATTTTCATTTGGATAACAATTATCATAAAAATATTTAAATTGTCAATTTTGGATACTTAAGTTACTCCGAGATAGTCTCGAGATAGAATTTAAAATTCGAGATGTCAATCGAAGATGTACACCTGAGATTCACTCATATTACCTCTGATCTCGTTCGATATGAGATATTGTGTGTTGAATTCCCTAAACAAGATGCAACCTAAATCCAAAATTTAAAACCTTATATCCATCCTAGCAACCTAAATGCGGGGTCGCTCCCCAAATTTGTCACGTGCCTTTTTGATATGTATGGCTGAGAGCTAAGGTCGAGAGCCATTGTCTCAATTTCACATATGCCAGCATTCTATTACCATCAAGGAAACTTGTAGGGTCGTGACCAACACATAGTGTAGTCTTGCACTTGATGGGTTTTGGGATACGATGACTGTCGAGATAACTAAGACATAGGAGTAAGGCTGAGCGCATGTGGGGAAGGCACCTGAATCAGGCTAAGAGATAGCAGTTTCTCGAGTTATTATTGATGAGGTCTTACCGATACATACTTTATACCCATATAAGATCATTGTGTGTGTGGTTGAGAACGGGTTGGATATTTGTTGAGACTGATGGCGAAATAGTTATTTATGATGCTAAGAGCACATATGACTAAGAGTCTACTGATTATCCATGATACAGAGAGTTGAGTGGATCAGTAGAGGTATGAGAAACCATATGGTTATTTCACTGGCTGAGGTTTAAGTCGATTACTATAAGGTTGGAAGTTTATATGATTATTATGTGGTTATCGATCTTTTGGATTATTCATGAGACTGTGAGTCTATGAAGACATGTAAACCCGCACACAACGGTTATGCTGCAATCGAGAATAGTTAGAGGTGCCGAGAGCATGGAGTTAGACCCTATACTTATTTTTTATACGGTTATCTAACAGAAGACCAGGCTATCTAGGGTATGCCATGTATATATTTCATATATGTTTGATTTGGGTGATTATTATGTGTTTTTCTGTATGTTGAGAAAGACGAATCCCAAGTATGTCTACTATTCAATTATCTGAGAGATAATCTTAGGCATTTCTGTAAGCATGCCATGTAATGTTTGATGACTTCTTATGCATGGGGATAGTTAGGTATATTGATGTTTCACCCACCAAACATTTTACACATGAGATGTAGTTTAACATGACTTTTATTTGGGTGGTGTCTGCATGGTTTTACAATAGGCCGCTATATTGAGATACCCTTATGCTATGATAACATAATTATACCATGTTATTAGTTATGATATATTGACATTTATATTCTAGATGTAGTCCGACCCATGTGTTATGTATATAATGCTCAGGTCAATCTGAGAAATTTTAGGTTTAGGGATAAGATGACCAGTTTGAGGATAATGGGCTTAGATTGAGGATAGGGCATTATTGTAAATCATTATGTATATGTTACCTCTTGTAAGTTTGTGTGTAAATTTTTTGAGATAGTGGGAATTTTTTCTATTCTGTATCCCATTATATTCGCACGTGCGTGCGTGTATGTGTGTGTATGTATATAATCGTAACGTTTTTGATTTTGTATTCTTCATTATTTATCATATATTGTGTATTGTTTTTTCCTAGAAATGTCATGTTTATTTCATTGTATCGATACTCAGTAAGTATAGGTGAGTGATATGTGATTTTGAATACATACCAATATTAGCCTAATGGTATATCCACGTGTGACGGTCCAATATTGCCCCATTCTCCGTATTCTCTGACAGTGTTACCTAATAATACTCCTTGATGGTATGGGTATAGAGGTGGGGTGTTACATATTTGATTGTCTTTTAGGTATTCACGTAACTAAATGGATTCATGCAATAAGCTAGTATATTATCGCATTTGGTGACATCCTAGGTTCTCACATCTTGAAGTTGTTAAATGTGATACTCAATGCAGCATGTGATTACATCGCAATTAGAAGCTCCTATCATTGGTAGTCGATACCAGTCACCAATTAGTGAAAGCGGAATTGAGTAAGTGGAGACGTTATCATAGTAGGATTAATCGTATAGAGGGGAAGATTAATTAATTAACCCTTGTCCCTACATGTGTAATGATATAGCATATATGATACTGGTACTAACGAGGAGGTTACTCAATGCTTAAGTGATAAGTTGTTATTGGGATTGTTAACCCAAAAGATTATGTCGGGATTCTTAACCCGATATATTGGCCTAGCATTGTGATGTCCTCTCGCTTAGGTGCAAATTAAGCGAGTGCCATTGAGAATATTAACTCAATGAATAATAAAGCATTTCCATAGAGAATGTTAACTCAATATATAGTTAGGTTGTGTATTGTTAAGACCGCAAACTAGAAATATTCCTAAGATATCCAAGCTTTAGGCGAACTTTCATAGATCATTGTTTGATTTAGGCGCACTAAGGATTGTCAACCTATAATGTGAAGGTAACTAATTCTTTATACATAGTACACACATAGAAAAGAACACCCCTGGGTAGCTAGGTGGTAACTGAACTTTAATTACCTATCAACATCATACCACTGGTTAAATAATTCACTTACTAGACCTTGTCCGATCCATTTATTTCTCTCATTTCAAATCTATTACAGGAGGATAGGTTGTAGGCGAAGTAATCAAGATAAGGTGCATGGAGAAGGTGACTTGGCGCTTCAGAGATATATTATTTATAGTTGTTGTCCTATGTAACATATGTTATATCTACAATCTAGAATTTTGTTGTATTATAATATAGAGATTATATTCTATAAAAACTTGTATGGACCACGATTATTTTGAGACAATGTTGATTTAGATTATTTTAGTACTTATATTTTATTTCCTTTTTCTATGAGATCTGAAAGTGTAGAACTTTTCAAAATTGTATTTGTTTTTTATATCATGTAAACCATTAAAATCTAACAACTCATACTTCTTGCCATGACATGAGTTCAAATGCCATTTTGGGCTTTGGAACGGTGAGTCCGGAGCTATGGATTATTACTACTATTTTCTGAAAAAAGTGTAGAGAACTTACATGCACCGAAGGTATGATTTACCTCCAATTGAAAAATATGATTGAAGAGTTGATCTTTCCGACTACTTTATGACTTTTAACTCCACCATCTAAGCTAGTCAACTCTCCAATAATGCAAACTTCCACTTGTTTCCCACCACCTTGACCAGATTGACCTCCCATTGGTTCTTGCATTCGCAAATGGGTAACATCCACTCCTAGACCCAACCGTGTAGTAATTTCAAAATCCGGTTATTTACCTTGCGAACCAGAACCACAATGGTCAGCGACCTATGCAACATCCGTTAGGGACCGACCGAGTCACACCACTATTATGTCAATCGTTTCAACAAGGAGTTAACCCAAGCAAATAGGACGAATAAGAACATTTTGGTCAAAAAGTGGAAGAAACTACATAAGTAGCCCGCCTCATCCTTGATCGACTTTTTTCTAAAAGCCAACGTTGCTATGTATATGGAAGAAAATGACTTTTTTGACAACGATGATGAAGGCTTGTGAGGTAACAAAAGTTGCCCGTAAGAGGAAAGAAATCGTAGAAAGAATGGCTGAAAGGAGCATAACAAAAAGGACCCTAGATATGACTACACACCACTAACTTGCGACGTGGAAACCATCTATCTCACACTAGGGATTGCGCCCCATACTAAAGGCCTTCTCCCGCCCGATAATGTCAAAAGAAGGAGACATGTGGTAATAGGAAGTATTGCAAGTTCCGGGAATTTAATGGTCACTACATAATCGAGTGCTGCCACTTAAAAGACGAGATAGAGCATTTAGTAAGCTAATGTGTACTTTGTGCAATTTGCAAGACAACATGCTGAGCAAAGGAAAAAAATGATTTGTATCGCTCAACTCTGCTTGTTTAGCAAATGATGATTTACAATCTTGGGGAAGAACCCATGATCTAAACGAGTGGATTGTGTTAACAAATGGAAGCAACTAGAACTGGTTAAATTAGGTCATCATAATGGATTGGTTGTTGCCTTATTGTCACGTACTTGCACATACTAAATGATTATTATATAAGTTGGTTTATATAAAAATCTCGGTGTACTTAATCTTCTTTACTTTACATTTTCTTTTCCGTTGCATTATAACATCGCTAGTTATTATACTATTATATGCTGTATAAGTTAGTTTATAGTACACTGCGTAATATTATACCATATTACCAGCTGATTAACACCATACTTTTATTTGGTACCAAAGCATTACTTTCAAAAATCATAATGCAATTTTTGAAAATTTTCCTACTAATCGGGATTTTTCTAATATGGTGACTAACAACTTTATCCCTTTTGTTGACGGTTGGTCCATTGCACAACCTTTATTATTCATTGGCACAAATTATAATTATTGATCTACATATATATATAATTATTTGCAAGCTATTGGTTTTGAAATCTTAAACGTTACTCAAGTTGAATTCGTGGAACCCATGTGTTCCTTGGATCAAAATAACAATGCTATGTAAAGTGGCGTTGTTGGGATTGAATGTATATAATGTATATGAACATAACAGTTAATAATAAATGCTACAGAAACAATAAAAGATCACCCAGTCAATTTTATACCGGTACGGACAACTACATCTTATGTTTAGACCTAGAATTCCTTTGGAATATGTATATTAATCTACTTGTACAACCAAACATGATTCAACATGATTGCCTAAGACTTCGCAACAGGTCTTAAACACTACGTGAAGACTACACATCAGGACTTTAGTAATAAACTTAAATAAGTTCAACCGTATAAAGAGCAATAATCGAATAAACCAAAATAAATAAAACAGTCAAACCTTTCTAAAATCATATTTTCTTTATATGCCTTCTACAACAATCATCCTAACTTTAGCACTTTCAATACAATATCTGACATTATATTCGACATTCTTTTAAATAGATTGTATGGTACTTCAACACTTGCTCTAACTTTTGCTATGAATCAGTGTCATTTAAAACCTAAACTTTATTTTAATTTTTAGCATTCGAACGACTAATGCTCGAAATAAAAAACAAAATAACAAATGAGAATGCAGAAATAACACGATTTACAAAATTTTGAGCAGAAGGAAGTCAAATTGGGTTTTATTTTTAATCAGGACCAAAAATTAATACTTAGAAAAACGATAAAGAACGGAGATAAAAGGGAATATGAAAAGGTTAATTTTTAAATAAGGCTAAAAGGAAATAATGTTGCAAAAAAGTGGATTAACCATAAAAAATGAAAAAAATATTTCTTCAAGTAGATTTACCATTTTCAAGTTTTGGTTTGTCAAATATTATATCATCGTCATTATTTTAGCTATTTTTAAAAGCCATTGAAGTCCTGCATATAGGTTCTCACTGTGCATATAATACCATTGATTGATCATAATCATAAAGTGAAACTGAACATGAGAATAAAAAAGGATATTTTTTCCAATTTAGCCTAATTTTTCAAAATTATTACGCAAATAGCCTCGTTTGAAAATATATTTCAGTTATAGCCCTATTTTGGCCAGTTTGGCATTAAGCTAGCAAAAGTGTACTGGTGCCATTTCAAATGGCTCCAGTATATTTCCTTTTTTGGGTGATTTCTCAAAAGTCGCCCAGTCGTGCTTCAAAACAGAAGCCAACCCCAATCTCCGTCTCAGTTTACCCATTAAAAAAAGAAAACAAATACGAAAATTGTTCTCCATTTTTTTCCAAAATCAAAATTTGTTTGCAAATTTCGTAGATTCCTTCGTTAGTTCGAAACATGGCTTGCTCTTCATCGCAGAAAGCTCCTCCCGATTTCAATTCTACAATCAATCTCTAATTTTTTTTACCAATTAGAGTTTTGTTAAATTTGATAAATTTAATGTTTTGAAGTTGTTTAGCTAGTTGTTTAATATAGAAATATATGTTTAACATGAAAAATTGTTGATTTTACATTGTTTACCAAAAAATAGTTAACATTGCTTAACTTGTCGGTTTTTAGTTGAAATAGAATTTGTGATTAGAAAATAGTTGAATTTTGTGTGGATTACTCCTAAGTGTTATCTGGACCGATCGATGGAAGCGTACTGTACTTGCAAGAATACCGTCGAACGGGCAACCGCGTTTGGATGGAGGTAGTACACTTTATTATGAAATAAAAATTTACATCGATGTTGGTTATATGTAGTGCTTTTTTCTGACAGTGAAATACTTCATATGGGACTATTTGTCACTCATCAAATTTGAAGAAAGTAACTTCGCCTCATCCCTCCATGCTAGAGCTGATCGATCAAGCTGGCTTCTGACTTATCTTTTGGTTGGAGTACACCTAATTGGATCATCATCTTATGATCTCTTTGGTGGATAAATGGAGGCCGGAGATGTCTACATTTCACCTTTGAGTTGGGAAGACGACCATCATGTTGGGTGATGTTACTATTTACCCATAGAGGGTGCTTCATGAGTAATCTAGAGCCAGTAGATTACATGGAGTTATGCGAGAGGCTCTTGGGTCTATCTTCTCCTGTTGAACAGTGTTAGGGTAATGAGATAATAGTTACTACATGTTTCAAGGATTATCTTGCTGAAGATATTCCAACAGACTCCTCGAATATTCAGATTAAGCAGAGCACTCTAGCCATTATATTGCCTATCATCACTTCACGTTTGATATGCGATCATTCGAAGATTCGCATCTGGCTTAGATGGCTTCCATTACTAGCGGACTTCGATATTTGCTGGCAGTATTCGTAGGGTAGTGCAATTCTAGCCTATATATACATGGAGCTGATGAGGCGTACATTGCTAGAGAACACGTCCATTGCAGATTATTTGAGTCTAGTATAGGTATTAACATTATTACCCTTCATATGCATTTATTTCGTATGTTCATATACATTGCAATTTTATGTATATACGCGTTCTTATTTATGGTGTTGGACATACTGTAACGACCCGTATTTTACGTGTCGATAGATCGTAGAATTTACAGGTCGTTAGTGTTGTTTATGTTGTCTCTAGCCTGAGTTGTATAGGAAGTTAACTCGTGTGTTAAGTGTTGAGTTGTTAACGAGTTAACTAGTGGACCGAGTTGAGAATCTGACCGACTCATAGAAGACCGACCCATAGGTGTTGACCGACTCATAGAGTGACCGGCTTAAGGCATGGCCGACCAAGGAGATCGCCGATTTAGTAGTTGGCCGACTCATAAGGGATGCCGACTCATGGGTTAGCGGCTTAAGGGGTTAAGGCTTAGGTCGTGGGTAGCTGAGTTGGCAGGGTCTTGAGTCGTAAATCGTTGGAACTTAGGCTGGGCGTTAGGTCGCGTGAGCGTTGTTGTGTTGACTCGGCAGCTAGTTGAGTCGTATGGCCGAGTCATAAGGACATGATCTATGTGTTAACTCGTATACGAGTTAAGTCGTAGGACCTGTTGAGTCGTGTCTGTTGAGTCGTGAAGTGGATTATGTCGTTAGGTCGGCTTTGTAGTTGAGTCGTGTGGGGGCATAAGGCGTAAGTCGTAGGTCGTAGTTTCGTTGAGTCGTCCAAACGACTTAGTAGTAAAGCAACAGTGTGTCCAGGCTTAGGTCGTAGATAGCTGAGTCGTGAGTCGGCTATGTTGATGAGTCGTAACAGTTAGGTCGGATATTTTCTTGAGTCGGCAACGACTCATGGGGCGACGACTCATGGACAAATCAGCCTATAAATAGAGGGGTTTGGCTCACTTTTTGGCACCGGTTTTTGAAGCGACGAAGTGCTGCCATTTTGAGAGCTCGACTACAACATTTCTTCATCTTCTTTTCTCCACTCTAATCTAGTTCTAACATCCATCCAAGATCGAAGATCAAGATCGAAGATCCAAGAGCCAAAGTTGAAGATCTTCATCCAACGAAGCTAGATTCCATCGTTTCAAGCGAGATTTCGACGAATCAAGCTTGAATCCTTGCTGTTCAGATCTGAAGTGATTAGTTTTTGAAGTGTTTGGGTGATTCGGTGAGTGGTGGTTATCTCTCACGCGGACCCAAAGGAGTATATTGGTTTGGTGGTTTGTTGGAGTGTTGTAGATAGTGATTTTATGCATTTTTTTTCCTTAGATCCAAGTGTAGATCCACTACTCATGAAGATGTTTACTTATACAAGTTCATTTATCAAGTTGAAGAGACAAAACCCATGATTTATATTTGTTAGATCTATGCTAAAAACCCATGATTCATGTATGTTAGATCTATGCTCATTTATTTACGAAATTGCCATTATCATTGTAATTGTTTATTTAGATCTTGTTTGAATGATTGATTGCTTGGATTAATGTTTGATTTGATTGATTAGTTGATATATAGCTTGATTTGATCAAGTTGGTTGATGATGATTCAAAAGCTAAGTGGAAAGGCTCTTGAATAAGGAAAGCTGCTTGTGGCATATGAAGCGGATGTTGAAGCTCATATGTATGGATTAGATGATGTTGAGATGGGACTTTGCCATGATGCGATGAGGCAAGCCATGATGTTGAGATGAGACTTTGCTATGATGCGATAAAGCGAAGCATGATGTGAGATAGCCTTGGTTTAATCCAGACGGGATCATCCCAAGCATGTTGATAACTCGATGATGCGATGCGAGTTGGTTGATGATGGTTAGCTTGAGAGGCGCTTGAGCTAGTATGGAAATAGTCGTCGAGGAGGATGACTAGGAGGCTGAGATCTCATCGTTGTTGAAGGTTCTAGCATGCTCAAAGCAAGAGTACGTTGGAACGGGCTGCGACGACGTTCCAAGCACGGGCTGCGACGACGTGCTAGTACTCTGGGTAGTTGCGAAAATTCCTAGGCACGGGCTGCGACGACGTGCGGAGTTATGTCTAGAACCGGGGTTACCATTAGCCCTTGACAGGTGGTCATTCAACTAACGGTGAAATCAAGGCAATGACAACAGTGATAGCCAGAGTCATGGATGTTTGGACGTTTGGTTGTATCATCATTCGGTCTCAAGAGCGGTTTTCCGGGTGCTTATCTGATCTTGGTTTAGGCCTTGGGGGTTTGTATTTGGAAAACATCGACCTTGACTCGAATGATTATCGCTTTACTTTAATTGTCTGCCATGTTATGCTTGCTTCTCCATAGTGTGTGTCTGGGGTCTATCACTGTAGAAAGAGGCGGAGTGGGATGGTTTGGTTCCTATTCCTTTTATCCTTTATGCTCTTTTGGTATGTTTGATAGTTGATTTACTGCTCACTAAAACTTTGTCTGACTCAAGGTTTTATGTCTCCTCTTATTACCTTGGGCTGTTCATCCATGTTGGGATGGGCAGACTAGGTAGCAGGTGACAGGTGCTGTTCTTGGAGATCTACGTTGATGATGACGAAGACGAGCAGGAGGCTTTTGCATATTATTTCATATTATGTACTGGGTGTTCCGCTGTATATACTTTGAGTGCTTTGTAGTGAGGTTTTGATGTATTGACTGTTCTGATGATTGTATCAAACTTCTAAGATGCTTATTTGATGATATTCTGTTATGAAGCTTCACTATACATATATTTCTCTATTGTATTTTATCCATGCGATGTGAGTTATGCGATAGATTCTGCGATGTTTATTCTACCCTTGACGGTCACCCATGGCTGCCTGGCACGCCTTTCAGCGCATTATTTCCTTGTTTTGGTGCGGGAGTCATGGGCGGTCGTCACATTTGGTATCAGAGCTTTGGTTAATCGATTTTAGCCAACGCTCGCTGACGTAACTACGTATGAGAGACGTAATTGTATTTTGATGAATGATTACTATATATAATATAGTAGTTTAGAAGGATTTGAACTCCTTATGCAGTTGTTTCTCAAGGTGTTCTAAGTCATTCCTTTTTGTATATATTAAGGATGAGTCGAAGGGGGAGACCAGCTGCTAGGGAAGGCCGTGCTGCTAGGGAAGCTGTTGATTATGCTCCTATGTTTGAGGCCATGATGACTTCGATCATGAGAAGGATACCAGCCTCGGGGCCATCAGTAGATGTTGGAGTTCAAGTTCAAGCTCCAAGACCAGTGGATTTTGCTAAGCTTTGCAAGGACTATACTTCTCTTGGAGGAAAGGTTTTCTTGGGAACGAAATCAACCACTGAAGTGCAAAGATGGATTGATGCTTGTAGAAGGATCTTTGGTGACTTGGGAGTTGAGGATGCAACTAAGAGGAAGCTTGCATCAAGGCAACTTCAAGGGAGAGCTTCGGATTGGTGGAATTCTATCACCATTGATACTCTGGAGGAGGAGATTACTTGGGAGCAATTCCAAGCTAGATTTGAAGCTAAGTTCATCTCTATGGCTCAGAAATCTGTCTTGTTTAAAAAGTTTGTGGAGCTCAAGCAAGGTGGAAGACCCGTTCTTGAGTATGTTTCTGAGTTTGAAGCTTTGTCCAAGTATGCCAGATCGTATATTGATTCTCCCTATCAGAAGAATGAGAAGTTTGTGACCGGTTTGGATGCTTATCTTGGAAGACAGTTGGTGGATCATCTGGACGATCCGTTTGAGAAGCTTGTGGAGAAAGCTCTCAGGCATGAGAGTTTGTTTCCTAGGGAGAGTTCTGTTGTTGCTGTAACCAAGGAAGGGTTTAAGCCACAAAAGGGTGGAAACAAGAAGAGGAAGCAACAGCAACAGAAGGGTAAGGATGGCCAGAAGAAGCCGAGGGGCGAAATGACTTGCTATAATTGCCAGCAGAAGGGCCATCTCTCCAAGGATTGTAGGAATCCAAAGGCGCCGGCGAAATGCCACAACTGTGACAAGCCAGGGCATTTCAGGAAAGATTGTCCAGAACCGAGGAAGGACAGGAAGATTGTGCAAGCTTATGCTTTGGGAGCTGTGCCGTCGTTTTCAAAAGCTCTTACTGCTGAAGAGAAAGGGAAGAGTGTGGTGGTTCAAGGTACTCTTTCCATTTGTGGTGTTCCAGTTAGAGTGTTGTTTGATACTGGAGCGTCGCATTCTTTTGTTTGTGATGATCTTGTAGGCCGGTTAGGTTTGGAACCGGATATTGTTGATAGGCCATTGGTTGTGACTAATCCAGTTGGGGGTTCGTCATGTTTGTGTATGATATGCCGTGGTCTAGTTGTGTCGAGTCATGATTGCTCTTTTGTTTGTGATTGTTTTGTTCTGAACTTTGAGGGGTTCGGAATTATTTTGGGTATGGACTGGCTTCGGAAGTATGCGGCAAGGATTGATTGTGAGAGGCTGGAGGTGACAGTCGGGAATGTGGAAGGGCGAAAGGTTGTGATACGATGTAAGCATGAGGAAGGCGTCTTCATGAGCTTCATGTATTCGCTGGTTGTTCCACGGGATGGACTGTCATCGGTGCCTATTGTGAATGGATTTGAGGATGTTTTTGACGAAGTCAAAGAATTACCGCCGCATAGGGAGATCGAGTTTCGTATCGATCTAGTTGAGGGAGCCAGACCTGTTGTGATGCCTCTTAGGCGGATGGCGCCTAGGGAGCAACAAGAGTTGAAGGTGCAAGTTGATGACCTTTTGCAGAAAGGATTCATTCGGCGTAGTGTGTCCGAATGGGGTGCACCAGTTGTGTTCGCAACCAAAGTAGATGGATCGTTGAGGTTGTGTGTGGATTATCATGAGCTGAATAAAGTGACTAAGAAGAACAAGTGTCCATTGCCGAGAATAGATGACTTGTTTGATCAGCTTCACGATGCTAAGGTGTTTTCTCAGATGGATTTGGCAACGAGATTTCACCAGTTAAGAGTGACAAAGGATAGTGTGCCGAAGACTGCTTTTAGGACACCATCCGGTTTTTATGAGTGGCTGGTAATGCCGTTTGGATTGACTAACGCACCAGCATATTTTGTGGATCTTATGAATAGAGTGTTCAGAGATCAGTTGAATAAGTTCGTGCTTGTGTTCGTGGATGATATTCTGATTTATTCCAGAACTGAGGAAGAGCACAAGACGCACTTGCGTATTGTTTTGGAAATCTTACGGAAACATCAGCTGAAGGCTAAGTTTTCGAAGTCTCACTTCTGGAAGAGTGAAGTGAGATTCTTAGGCCATGTTATCTCTGGAAATGGAATAGCGGTTGATCCCGCTAAGGTGGCAGCGATCCAGGATTGGGTTAGACCTAAGAATGCATCTGATGTGAGAAGTTTTCTTGGATTAGCTGGATATTATCGATGGTTTATCAAAGACTTTACCAAGATAGCTGCACCGTTAACAGGAATGAAGAAAAAGAACCAAGTGTTCAGATGGGATGATAAGTGTGAGCAAGCTTTCGTAATCCTGAAAGAGCGACTGACGAGTACTCTTGTTTTGACTATTCCAAGTGGGAATGATGAGATGGTGGTTTACACCGATGCATGTGGTACTGGACTTGGAGCAGTACTAATGCAGAAGAATAAAGTTGTTGCATATGCAAGTCGACAACTGAAGCCGCATGAAAGGAATTACCCGACTCATGATTTGGAGTTAGCGGCAATTGTTTTTGCTTTGAAGATGTGGAGACATTATCTATTGGGAGTTAGATTCGAGTTGTTTACAGATCATAAGTCGTTGAAGTATCTGTTCTCTCAAAAGGATTTGAATCTTCGACAGTAACGGTGGCTAGAGTTCTTGGCATCGTATGATTTTGGTATAGCCTATACTCCGGGAAAAGGTAACGCAGTGGCTGATGCATTAAGTCGAAGACATGTCGGATTGGGAGCCATGTTTTCGGAATGGAAGAGTCTCGAGTATTTGGCTGGATTTAATTTCAGGCCCAGATGTGAATTGGAACCTGAGATGTTGGCAAACTTATCAATAAGGCCTACTCTTGTGGAAAGGATTGGCGAGAGTCAAAAGCGAGACGATAAGCTTGTCAAGATTATCCGTGATTTGGAATCTGGATTGGACCTAGAGAAGGATAAGGGATTCGAAGTCGATCGAGAGGGTTGGCTTCGGAAGCAAGGACGATTGGTTGTTCCCGACATAGATGAATTGAGAGATGAAGTTCTGAAGGAAAGTCATCACTCGAAGTTGACAATTCATCCAGGTGGAAATAAGATGTATCGGGATATGAAGAGAACATATTACTGGGAAGGTATGAAGAAGGATGTTGGAAATTTTATTTCCAAGTGTATGAATTGCCAGTTGGTTAAGGCAGAGCAGAAGAAGCCAAGTGGATTGCTTCATCCATTAGAAGTTCCTATGTGGAAGTGGGAACAGATATCGATGGATTTTATCGATGGTCTACCTAGAACAAGAGCAGGAAATGAAGGGATTTGGGTCATAGTAGATCGGTTGACCAAGAGTGCAAGATTCATTCCTGTTCGATCGACTAGGACTGCATCGAAGTTGGCTGAGTTGTATGTTAAGTGGATAGTTCTATTCCATGGTATTCCGAAGAGTATAGTGAGCGATCGAGACCCATTGTTCACTAGTGGATTTTGGAAGAGCTTCCAGGAAGTTTTGGGAACCGAGTTGTGTTTGAGTACAGCTTATCATCCCCAAACAGATGGTCAGACTGAGAGAGTCAACCGAGTTTTGGAAGATCTTCTCAGAGCTTGTGTTTTGGACTTCGGAGGATCATGGGAAGATCATCTTCATTTGGTGGAATTTGCATACAATAACAGTTATCAGTCGAGTATTGGTATGGCACCATATGAGGCATTGTATGGAAGACCATGTAACTCTCTGACATGTTGGTTGGAAACTAGAGAAAAGCTGATACTTGGGCCAGAGATGATTCGACAGACTACGGATTGTATAGAGATCATTCGGCAACGAATGAAGGCAGCCCAAGATCGTCAGAAAAGTTATGCCGATAAGCATCGTAAGGATTTGGAATTCGACGTGGGTGATATGGTTTTTGTGAAGATTTCTCCACTGAAGAATGTTATTAGATTCGGGAAGAAAGGAAAGTTAACTCCGAGATTTGTTGGACCATTCCCGATTATCGAGCGAATTGGAAAGCTCGCTTATAGATTGGAGTTACCGGAGAAGATGGCGGGTGTGCACAATGTCTTTCATGTATCTTATCTACGGAAGTATGTGCATGACTTGAATACGGTGGTTTCTGCTGATAGCTGTGAAGACTTGGAGGTTGATCAAGTGGTTACGAGACCTCGTAAGCCGCTTCGCGTTGTTGAAACTGACACGAAACAGCTTAGGAGGAAGACGATTACGTTGCTCAAGATACAATGGAGTGATGATGTTAACGACTGTACGTGGGAGGAGGAAGAGAGGATGAAGGCAGCTCATCTTGAACTCTTCGAGGTATGGCCCTAAGGTGTCGTGACATCTCATGAATTTGTAACTTGTTCTAATCTTAGAATTCTGCATGCTAGGCTAGTAATTGGATGCATGGTTTGTTGATTGCTATGGATGGTAGGCATGCAGAATAGTTTTGATTGCTCTTGTTTGTTTGGAATTTCGGGGGCGAAATTCCTAAGGGGGAGAGAATGTAACGACCCGTATTTTATGTGTCGATAGATCATAGAATTTACAGGTCGTTAGTGTTGTTTATGTTGTCTCTAGCCTGAGTTGTATAGGAAGTTAACTCGTGTGTTAAGTGTTGAGTTGTTAACGAGTTAACTAGTGGACCGAGTTGAGAATCTGACCGACTCATAGAAGACCGACCCATAGGTGTTGACCGACTCATAGAGTGACCGGCTTAAGGCATGGCCGAGCCAAGGAGATCGTCGATTTAGTAGTTGGCCGACTCATAAGGGATGCCGACTCATGGGTTAGCGGCTTAAGGGGTTAAGGCTTAGGTCGTGGGTAGCTGAGTTGGCAGGGTCTTGAGTCGTAAATCGTTGGAACTTAGGCTGGGCGTTAGGTCGCGTGAGCGTTGTTGTGTTGACTCGGCAGCTAGTTGAGTCGTATGGCCGAGTCATAAGGACATGATCTATGTGTTAACTCGTATACGAGTTAAGTCGTAGGACCTGTTGAGTCGTGAAGTGGATTATGTCGTTAGGTCGGCTTTGTAGTTGAGTCGTGTGGGGGCATAAGGCGTAGTCGTAGGTCGTAGTTTCATTGAGTCGTCCAAACGACTTAGTAGTAAAGCAGCAGTGTATCCAGGCTTAGGTCGTAGATAGCTGAGTCGTGAGTCGGCTATGTTGATGAGTCGTAACAATTAGGTCGGAGATTTTCTTGAGTCGGCAACGACTCATGGGGCGACGACTCATGGACAAATCAGCCTATAAATAGTGGGGTTTGGCTCACTTTTTGGCACCGATTTTTGAAGCGACGAAGTGCTGCCATTTTGAGAGCTCGACTACAACATTTCTTCATCTTCTTTTCTCCACTCTAATCTAGTTCTAACATCCATCCAAGATCGAAGATCCAAGAGCCAAAGTTGAAGATCTTCATCCAACGAAGCTAGATTCCATCGTTTCAAGCGAGATTTCGACGAATCAAGCTTGAATCCTTGCTGTCCAGATCTGAAGTGATTAGTTTTTGAAGTGTTTGGGTGATTCGGTGAGTGGTGGTTATCTCTCACGCGGACCCAAAGGAGTATATTGGTTTGGTGGTTTGTTGGAGTGTTGTAGATAGTGATTTTATGCATTTTTTTCCTTAGATTCAAGTGTAGATCCACTACTCATGAAGATGTTTACTTATACAAGTTCATTTATCAAGTTGAAGAGACAAAACTCATGATTTATATTTGTTAGATCTATGCTAAAAACCCATGATTCATGTATGTTAGATCTATGCTCATTTATTTACGAAATTGCCATTATCATTGTAATTGTTTATTTAGATCTTGTTTGAATGATTGATTGCTTGGATTAATGTTTGATTTGATTGATTAGTTGATATATAGCTTGATTTGATCAAGTTGGTTGATGATGATTCAAAAGCTAAGTGGAAAGGCTCTTGAATAAGGAAAGCTGCTTGTGGCATATGAAGCGGATGTTGAAGCTCATATGTATGGATTAGATGATGTTGAGATGGGACTTTGCCATGATGCGATGAGGCAAGCCATGATGTTGAGATGAGACTTTGCTATGATGCGATAAAGCGAAGCATGATGTGAGATAGCCTTGGTTTAATCCAGACGGGATCATCCCAAGCATGTTGATAACTCGATGATGCGATGCGAGTTGGTTGATGATGGTTAGCTTGAGAGGCGCTTGAGCTAGTATGGAAATAGTCGTCGAGGAGGATGACTAGGAGGCTGAGATCTCATCGTTGTTGAAGGTTCTAGCATGCTCAAAGCAAGAGTACGTTGGAACGGGCTGCGACGACGTTCCAAGCACGGGCTGCGACGACGTGCTAGTACTCTGGGTAGTTGCGAAAATTCCTAGGCACGGGCTGCGACGACGTGCGGAGTTATGTCTAGAACCGGGGTTACCATTAGCCCTTGACAGGTGGTCATTCAACTAACGGTGAAATCAAGGCAATGACAACAGTGATAGCCAGAGTCATGGATGTTTGGACATTTGGTTGTATCATCATTCGGTCTCAAGAGCGGTTTTCCGGGTGCTTATCTGATCTTGGTTTAGGCCTTGGGGGTTTGTATTTGGAAAACATCGACCTTGACTCGAATGATTATCGCTTTACTTTAATTGTCTGCCATGTTATGCTTGCTTCTCCATAGTGTGTGTCTGGGGTCTATCACTGTAGAAAGAGGCGGAGTGGGATGGTTTGGTTCCTATTCCTTTTATCCTTTATGCTCTTTTGGTATGTTTGATAGTTGATTTACTGCTCACTAAAACTTTGTCTGACTCAAGGTTTTATGTCTCCTCTTATTACCTTGGGCTGTTCATCCATGTTGGGATGGGCAGACTAGGTAGCAGGTGACAGGTGCTGTTCTTGGAGATCTACGTTGATGATGACGAAGACGAGCAGGAGGCTTTTGCATATTATTTCATATTATGTACTGGGTGTTCCGCTGTATATACTTTGAGTGCTTTGTAGTGAGGTTTTGATGTATTGACTGTTCTGATGATTGTATCAAACTTCTAAGATGCTTATTTGATGATATTCTGTTATGAAGCTTCACTATACATATATTTCTCTATTGTATTTTATCCATGCGATGTGAGTTATGCGATAGATTCTGCGATGTTTATTCTACCCTTGACGGTCACCCATGGCTGCCTGGCACGCCTTTCAGCGCATTATTTCCTTGTTTTGGTGCGGGAGTCATGGGCGGTCGTCACACATACCTTCCGGTCGGAAGAATATCGATGAAGAGGATGGATGTCGATTTATCTCTATCGTATGGTGCTAAGTATATTTGCCATGTAATTTGAATACAACACATGTTTTGATCCAATAATTCATAGTAATCTCCTCTTTTAGGTGACTAGGACCGAAGAGCATGGTGAAGTCTCCCAAGCGCAATGTTACGATCTACCACAACAAGTCTGATGTACTCGATTATGATTCTGACATATACCCCTATACACACATGTTCTTGGAGTGCTTCCAAACTTATGCACTACTTCTATTCAGTTATGGACAGCACGGGTTCCACTCATTTGTCTGAGTGATGCAGTGTATCATCTTGCCAACAGAGTGATGCAACAATTTGGTACAGGACAACATCTGCCAGAACAAGCTCCATATTACAGGAACGATATTGCATCTGGCGAGTATGATATAGCGATCGAGACATGGAATGATCACCATCTACAGATGCAACAAGAATGGGACCGCACATTAACAAATGAAGAATATTATACTTGGTACTGGAACATCACACGTCGATATATGCTTCGTGCCAAAGAACCTCCAGTTGCGATAGAGCCATAGACTCCTAGAGCTCCTTTTGAGAGGAATGTGGTATATACAGTCGTTGATTAACTTAGCATAGTTAATTTATATGCTGGATCTGGACCAGCCCACAGCGGAAGTTATTTGTCAATTTTAAATTTTTACCCTATTGGATCTTTATTGTGCCTATGAAGTCTAACCGAATTAGAACATTTCTAAATTTAAGTTAAATAAAATCATTTATTTTATTTAAATTCAAATATATTAAGATATGAAATTAATTTTATTTGATTTAGTTTATACATATATGTATCATATACATATATGTATGAGTGCATGCGTAACATAATAATCGTGAAAGGTATAATATGCCCATAGGTAGATATTGGGATTTACATCGCAATAAACATATTAGCTTATTTTGTATGTCATGTATATTGTCCAAATATGTGCATGTATATGTGTTACAAAATACACACACATATATATGTATGTATAAATATATTACATATAATATATGAACATAAAACATTTATATATAGACAAATATTTATAGAAAGAGAGAGAACAATTATTAAAAATTATTTATAATTCAAAATTAACTTATATTTGCAAACATAATAATTTTAATATTTTAATTTGTATATATTATGAGTAAAATAACGAATTCATACAAAGATAATTAACATAAAATAATCTATTGATGAAAATTCAAATTTTACAATTTTCGAAAATATAGGATCATAAAATAGAGCTTAGAAAAATCTGGCGATTTTTCAAAGTTGAAATATTGTTTTTAAAAACAAATACATTAATTTCGGTAATAATTATTTAATATCAAATAATATATTATTAAAACTTCAAATCATAAGATTTAAATTTCAAAAAATTTAGGATCATAAATAAAAGGTAACGTAAAATTTTGAAGAATTTTTCAACTAAATTATTATTTGTAATAAATCAGAAACAGTTTTTTCGAAATAATATTAATTATTAAAAATAACTAACTTTATTGAAAAATATTAAATTCTTTTTATACATTTTTAAGATCATATAATTTTTTTTAAATAGAAAATTAAATTTTTAATGTAATAATTATTTTATATATAATAAACAATTCAAAATTCACTAAATGTTAATTTAAAAATATGAATATATGTATGACAGTTAATTTTAGAATTTGTAAATTCATATTATATATGAATAAGTGTACTAAATTTTTTAAATCATATATATATATATATCTTATATATGCATATATGCTATTATGAGAGAGAAATATACAATAATATATATATATATATATGAATTTATTAATAAATATATATAAAATAGTTATTAATGAAAAAAATTGATTTTGATTTTATACAGTAAACAACATTTATCTATACATAAATCAAATAGTATAATGAACAAATTATGCACATAACCAAACTGATTTGTGACAACTACATCTACTTACAAAATCTCACCTAACTAAACATATAATAACAATATATTTAAACAGATATGAAATTGCTTATTATAGGAACGTAGAACATAATTTAATTACTTTAATATGAATTAAAATTACTAATTTAATGATGCCTTTGAACACATTAAAGAAACGACTTCCCTACCTTTTACTTTCTTGATTCGTAGGATTGCAAGTCCGAAATCAACAACCTCTAACTATCGAATAATATTATTTTAATTTGAAATATATTTGAGAAATTTGAACTTGATTGAGAGCTATATTTTAACCAGTAATATAGAGGTAATGGCGGCCAAAAAAGGTTAGTAATTATATATATATATATATGTTTTTTGAAAATACACACACACACACACACACACACACACACACACACACACACAGAGGGTTGTATTAGAGAGAAACGAGGAAAACCTTTTTACCCATTCTCACTTGATCTCAACCTATTGTAACAACCCGCATATTTATCGATTTTATATTTAAATATTTTATCGTTAGTCGGATTTTAGTCCGGAAAGCTACTTTTTGCATACGGTCGAATTAGGACTCGGGACCACTCCCATTGAGTTTAAAATGCCGTTTGCGACCTTTTTGAGTATAATCTTCGATATGTTTGGAGAAAGTTGATTTTTGCTACTTTTCACTTTGGGTTTGGTTTTGGGCTCAGCCCTATGTTAACTTATGCTCAAATCTGAGCCACTCTTCCCCACTCACCCATCCTATCTCTTCTCTTTTCAGTTTTTAAAGTATCAATGGTGGGAGAGATTGGAAATTAAAACTCCAAAACCCTAGTTCCTCTTGCAACTTCAAATTCCTAGCTCCAAACTCAAGAAGAACCCATTGGTAAGCTTCTCTTCTTCTTCTCCAACTTATTCTCTTACCAATTTCAGAAATTCCTAAACCTAATTTTGGGAATGTTCTTGTTTTGAGCTCAGATTCAAGCTCATTTGGGTTGTGTTGAAGAGAGGTTGATTCTCCATTTTCTTTCAAGCTTCTTCTTGTTCGATTTTGTAAAAAGGTGAGATTTTTAATCTCACATCTATGCTTATAATTATCTCCGATTGTTAGGTATGAATTCCTAACACTTATTCGTGTGCATTTGCTTTCGGTTTGGATTGATTTGGTGAATATTCCAATTTTTAGTGTTTTGAGTTCAATTCGTTAAAAATCCTAACTTGGATGTTTGAACATGTTTTTGGTGATGCATCGAGGAGCTTATAGGGCCGGGTAGTCGATTGGCATAATCCCCTAGCGTCGTTGCTCGAGAGAATGCAATTTGGTCAAGAATGAAACTCATTTGTAATAAGCAGGGAAGAGGCTGGAAACAGGTTCGGCCGACCGACCCCCCTGGTCCGGTCGACCGACCTGCTAGTATTAGTGCCTCTGTTTCTGGTTCGGCCGACCGACCCCCCTAGTTCGGTCGACCGACCTGATCCCCGAGAGGTTTTTCATAACCAGGTTCGGTCGACCGAGACCTGCTGCCGGCCGACCGAACTGATGTTATTTAGCCTATTTTGCCTATTTTGTGTGGTTTCCAACTTTAATCGATTCGTGTTGTTTCCTATGTCTTGTTATCATTTGTTATGACTTTGATGACTCCTTTTTAGGGATTTTTGAGTATCCATTTCGATGGATCCATTATCGATTTCGTTGGATTTTTATTCACATCTCCGTATGTGAATTTTAGTGATTGATTGTTTCTACAATCATGTTTTGTGATTTGTCACTTCAAAAATATAAAGGTTTTCTATACTAGTAGTAAATATCAAAACTCTTTCCTCAAACGATTTCAATACTATTTTAATATCAAACTCGTTTATATAACCGTTTTCCAATCTATTAGTATATACAAACCTTTACCTCACTCGTATGAGAAATCTAATTAAACGACTTAGTAAAACAAGTGGTATGAAACGCTTGCGTTCACTTTGTTGGTTAATTCTTGGACTTGTTCGATTGAAACTCTTGTGACAATTTTCTAGTGGAGATCTACAATTTGTTCATAAATATTTAAGTTAAGCTAGTGGTTATGGGACATGAAGCTAAGCTCATATATTTACTAGCTTACTGTAATTGACACTTCTCGTTGATCATGATGATCATTTTTTATGATTTAGACTAGCAATGTGCGATGTCTCTTTGTCTGCAAGGGAGACTAAACCCCGTTTGTGGAGTTTCGACTCAAATTTGGTGGGGTAGCAACCCACGGTCTTCGGACCATTCGTGTGTCAGGTCTTCGGACCATTCGTGTGTCAAATTAATGGCTAGCTACCATGAGATAGCTTCTCGTTCGTGTGTTACAGCTGTTGGTGATTTTTCATGCTCCCGTTCGTGTGATAGGCCTTCTTCCCTATTTTTTGTGGTTTCTGGTTTTCGTGTGTCGAATTCTGGAATTTTCTTCTTCACCTATATTTTGTGATTTCTATTGATAGGATTTATCAATTTTTGTGCATAGGTGAATTTGTGTGTCATTGACTGGATTTCTTGAGATGATTTCTAGAATTTATGCTTCACCAATTTTCGTGGTTTCCATTGATAAGTTTTATCAATATTTGTGTATCGGTGAATTTGTGTATCATGGACTTTTGTGATTGACATTGATATAATCGTCAATAATTGTGGTTTGATGAACGAAATAAGGAGTATGACATTTCTTTGATTCTTGTGTAGATTTTCGTGATATTGATTAATCTCTTGTTGATTTTCAATTACTTATATATCACAGCTTGGCATTGTTATTATTATGTGTTTAGTCATAGCTCTGATTCTATATCGTTTCATTTGATATTTATAGTTAGACTGATCCGTTTATTATTTTCTTATTAAATAATACTCGGGTCAGACCGAGATGTTACAGGTGCTTCTGCTTTACTTCTCCCCTGGGATTCATTTCTCTAACTTTTGGCAAACTACTTAGATTAGTAGTTTATTTTGTTGTATACATTTGAGATATAGACTCCATAATGTATACTTATTCTTTTGTGTAGTTCGTGAAACTATTCTTTTGTGATATTGTGGATCTTTTTAGACCACTACTCTGATGTACACTTTTACGTGTAATATTCATGTCTATTTCCGCCTTTGTGATATGAATTGTCTATGACTGATTTATGTTATGTTTATTTCTATATTTGTTTCCGAAGATATTATAGCCACCGTGTGATATCTTTGAGTTTGTGTCGGTATATCGGATTTCCCCTTTGATAAAGAAATGCATGTTATACTACCTGACATATCGATGCTCGTGCAAAGCAATTACACGGATGGTCGCTCCTCAACAGCCTTATTCTCCGTGCTAGTTGACAGCATTTTCCGTAATGTCCTTGGCTAGCGTGGGTATAGAGATGGGGCGTCACAGCTTGGTATCAGAGCTAAACTTCGGAACAATATGGAATATTATAACAAGGATCATCGTCCTAAGTCTTTCTTAGGAGTCGTGCTTTAGGATTTTATTCGAGTCTTCGTACCGATTCATCCTATTTTCTTTTATGATTCCTTGTTTTGTCTATCAAGATTGCTTGATATTCATTAGTGAATAATCTTCTTCTTTCTTTCTAAAGGAAGAGAAATGTCTATACCAGGCCGCCCCAGAGCCGTGCCATCTAGCACTCCACCCTAGGATGGAGTTTTTATGAATGCTCAACAGCTTCTTGATTTAGTGACAAATGCTCAAGCAGCTGGAGCTAACCCGAAACCTACTCACCCAAAGTCGGGATTTGCACGCTTGTGTAGCGATTACACTAATTTGGGTGGGGAGCCATTTAAAGGTTCCGAAACTGTTATTGAAGTACAAGCCTGGCTAAGGTCATGCGATCGAATCTTTTCTCGCATGAATCTTATTGACCTTCACTGAGTTCAGGTGGCCTCTAGTATGCTCTGAGAAAGAGCATTGGACTGGTACGAGCTTCTTATTTCTGAGATTAATGAAGCGGATCTCACTTGATAGCAATTCCGGGGACGCTTCGAGTTGAAATTTGTACCAGAAGCAGAGAAAGTGACATTGGCTCGATGATTTATAGACCTTGTTCAAGGTGAGTCCTCCGTGACTGATTACGTCGCCTCCTTCGAGTCGCTTTCCAAATACGGGGTTGAATACATCAACACCCCTTTAAAGAAGAACCAGAGGTTCGTCTATGGCTTAAACAAAAGTCTCAAGAAGCCATTACTTCTAAAATTAGAAGTTTCTTTCGACCAACTCGTTGATATCGTTCTTCGTCTTGAAGAGGCGTATAGGGAGAATGATGTTGAAGTGGTGGGTTCCAAACCAAACTTCAACAACAAGAAGAGGCCAAGCAAATTCAAAGGTCCTTATCCCAATAAGAAAGGGAGGCAAGCAACTCCTGCCGCAAAGACCTTTTCCTCTACTGAAGGGAAATGCTATAACTGTGGATCCAGAGACCATTTTGCGAACAAGTGTTCAAAGCCTCGTACTTGTCGCTATTGTAAAAGCCCGGACCATTTTATGCATGTGTGTCCCAAACTTCAAACTAGGAAGGAGGGAAAGCTTAATGTTGCTCAAGCCCCTGGCAACACATCTCGTGGCCAAGGTATTTCTCATTCTATTCTGGATGGAATTATTTTATTTCGTGATCATCCTATTCGAGTTCTTTTTGATACGGGTGCGTCCCATTCTTTTATATCAAAAGAACTTGTTGATACTTTTTCTTTGGATGTTTTGTGTTTAATGTCTTCTTTGAGAATTGCGAATCCGGTTGGTGGATCCGCAACAATCAGCTTATTGTGTAAAGATGTCGAGATTATTTTGTGTGATTTTTCTTTCCGAGCCGATTTGCATGTCATGCGTTATTTAGGCTTTGGAATGATTTTGGGTATGGATTGGCTTAACCGTTATGAAGCTCATATCCTATGTCCTGAGCGGACTATTCATCTTCGACATCCTCAATCTGTTAAGCAGATTTCTATTAATCTTCAAGATTCAGTTTCCAGCTTGGTCGCATCTTTATATTCTTTAAATCCTCGTGATGACGACGACGATGATGAGGGTGATATTATTTCTCTTATTCACGTCGTTCGTGAATTTTTCGACATATTCTAACCCGTTTTAGGATTACCACCTAAGCGGGCAATTGAGTTCAAAATTAATCTTATTCCTGGAGCTCAACCTATCACTCGTCCTCCGTATCGTATGTCCAATAAAGAAAACGAGGAGATGCGTAAACAATTATCCGAATTGGAGACGAAGCAATTTATTCGCTCTAGTTCCTCGCCTTGGGGAGCTTCGGCTATTTTTGTGAAGAAATCCGATGGTACACTTAGGCTTTGCGTTGACTACCGCAAGCTTAATGATCTTACTATCAAAAATAAATATCCTTTACCTCGGATTGATGATCTATTCGATCAGCTTTGTGGTGCTAAGGTCATTTCACGATTAGACTTAGCTACTGGATTTCATCAGCTTCGTATTGCAGAGGATAGTATTCCGTTGACATCGTTCCGTACTCGTTATGGATCTTATGAATGGCTTGTTATGCCATTTGGATTAACAAATGCCCCGGCTTATTTCGTTGACCTTATGAATAGAGTTTTCAAAGACTTCCTCGACCGGTTTGTTCTCATCTTTATTGATGATATTCTTGTGTATTCTAAAACCAAGGAGGAGCATGAAAAACATCTTTGGATTGTGTTGGAAACTCTTAGGAGCAATCAATTAAGGGCAAAATTTTCTAAATGCCACTTTTGGCAATCTCGTGTGAAGTTTCTCGGTCATATTATTTTCGAATCCGGAATTTCCGTGGATCCTTCAAAGATTGAAGCGATTCAAGATTGGAAGAGACCGGAGAGTGTGACAGAGATTCGTAGTTTTCTCGGATTGGCAGGCTATTGCCGTCGTTTTATCAAAGACTTTTCTAAGATTGCCGTGCCTCTCACTAGCTTGGCTAAGAAAGGTGTTAAATACATTTGGTCGGACAAATGTGAAGCTTCTTTTCAGAAATTAAAAGAACTCCTTTCTGATGCTCCTATTCTTGTTATTCCCGTGGGGAATCAAGATTTCGTTGTTTATACCGATGCTAGTCGCGTTGGTTTGGGTGCCGTTCTTATGCAAAAAGAACGTGTTATTGCTTACGCTTTTAGGCAATTGAAGCCAGCTGAGACTAGATATGCCACTCATGATTTAGAACTCGCGGCTATTGTTTTCGCTCTTCGGATTTGGCGTCATTATCTATTAGGAGAGAAATTTGTTCTTTATACCGATCATAAGTCCTTGAAGTATTTATTCTCTCAAAAAGGAACTTAATTTGCGTCAACAGCGTTGGCTCGAGTTCCTTGCGCCTTATGATCTTGATATTCTTTATACACCCGGTAAGGGTAATCGTGTCGCCGATGCTCTTAGCCGTAAACAACAAGCTGTTGTTTCTATGATGATATCCGAATGGAACGATCTCGATATCTTATCCACTTGTGAGATTCGAGACCGCGTATCCGATTTATGCTCATCATTTGTTTTATGTAGCCTTGAGGCTCATCCTTCTCTTTTAGACCGCATTCTTGAAGCTCAGAGGCTAGATCCCGAAATGGCTCTTCTTGGCCAAAATATTAGGGATAAAATTGATATTGAAGGTTTGAAAGACTTTGATATCGATTCTCGTGGCGGCATTCGAAGATTTGGTAGACTTATCGTACCAAATATTAGTGATCTTCGTAAAGATATTTTAGAAGATTCTCATCGTTCTAAATTTACCATTCATCCCAGAAGTAGTAAAATGTACGCGGATATGAAGCGACTATATTATTGGGAGGGAATGAAATTCGATATTGCTAACTTTGTTTAGTGTTGCATGACTTGCCAACTCGTTAAGGCCGAACATCAAAGGCCCGGTGGGCTATTGCAACCTTTAGAAATTCCAATTTGGAAGTGGGACCAAATTTCCATGGATTTTATAGATGGCCTTCCCCGTTCTCGTTCGGGTCATGATAGCTTATGGGTGATTGTTGATAGGCTTACTAAATCTGCCCATTTTATTCCCATTCGGTCTAACCGAACCGTTCCTCTTTTGGCCAAGCTCTTTATCAAAGAGATTGTTAAATTGCATGGGGTTCCTACTTCTATTGTTAGCGATCGTGATCCATTGTTTACTAGTGAATTTTGGAAGAGTTTTCAAAAAGCTTTAGGAACGAAGCTTAATTTTAGCACCGCTTATCATCCCCAGTCCGATGGACAAACTGAGCGTGTGAATCAAACTCTTGAAGATCTTCTTCGTTCGTGTGTGCTTGATTTTGGTGGAAGTTGGGAAGATCATATTTCACTTGTTGAAATTTCCTATAATAATAGCTTCCAATCTAGTATTGGTATGGCACCTTTTGAGGCACTCTATGGAAGGCCATGCCGATCTCCTTCTTGTTGGCTTGAGATCGGTGAGAAGCTGGTTTTAGGTCCAGATTTTATTCGCGATTCCACAGAAAAGATTGAACTTATTCGACATAGGATGAAAGAAGCCCAGAGTAGACAAAAATCCTATGCCGATAACCGAAGAAGGAAGTTAGAATTTTCTGTGGGAGATCTTGTGTTCATTCGTGTATCACCTATGAAAGGTGTTGTACGTTTCAGTCGATCGGGAAAACTGGCGCCTCGATATATTGGGCCATTTCCTATCACTGAACGTATTGGTTCCATGGCTTATCGCCTTTTATTACCGGCTCAATTTTCTGCTATTCATGACGTGTTTCACGTTTCTCAATTACGGAAATGCCTTCGAGATTCCGATTCTATTCTTGAGCCCGGTGTTGTGGAAGAGATTGAAGTTTCGCCTAATTTAACTTATGAGCAGCATTCTATTCGAATTATTGCTTCGGAGGTCAAACGACTTCGAAATAAAGATGTTCCGCTTGTTAAAGTTCAATGGTCTTCAAATCCTAAGGATTGTTCTTGGGAATCTAGATAGTACATCGAGCGAACACATCCGGACTTACTTTCTCGTGCTCTATGAGGTGAACTTCTTATTTCAAACTTCTTTTGTGTTGAGTATGCTTTTATGGTTGTTACTTTATGTTCTCTTCTTAAATATTGCGAGGACGCAATTTCTTTAAGGAGGGGAGTCTGTAACAACCCGCATATTTATCGATTTTATATTTAAATATTTTATTTAAATATTTTATCGTTAGTCGGATTTTAGTCCGAAAGGCTACTTTTTACATACGGTCGAATTAGGACTCGGGACGACTCCCATTGAGTTTAAAATGCCGTTTGCGACCTTTTTGAGTATAAGCTTCGATATGTTTGGAGAAAGTTGATTTTTGCTACTTTTCACTTTGGGTTTGGTTTTGGGCTCAGCCCTATGTTGCTCAAATCTGAGCCACTCTTCCCCACTCACCCTCATTCTCTTCTCTTTTCAGTTTTTAAAGTATTAATGGTGGGAGAGATTGGAAATTAAAACTCCAAAACCCTAGTTCCTCTTGCAACTTCAAATTCCTAGCTCCAAACTCAAGAAGAACCCATTGGTAAGCTTCTCTTCTTCTTCTCCAACTTATTCTCTTACCAATTTCAGAAATTCCTAAACCTAATTTTGGGAATGTTCTTGTTTTGAGCTTAGATTCAAGCTCATTTGGGTTGTGTTGAAGAGAGGTTGATTCTCCATTTGCTTTCAAGCTTCTTCTTGTTCGATTTTGTAAAACGGTGAGATTTTTAATCTCACATCTATGCTTATAATTATCTCCGATTGTTAGGTATGAATTCCTAACACTTATTCGTGTGCATTTGCTTTCGGTTTGGATTGATTTGGTGAATATTTCAATTTTTAGTGTTTTGAGTTCAATTCGTTAAAAATCCTAACTTGGATGTTTGAACATGTTTTTGGTGATGCATCGAGGAGCTTATAGGGCCGGGTAGTCGATTGGCATAATCCCCTAGCGCCGTTGCTCGAGAGAATGCAATTTGGTCAAGATTGAAACTCATTTGTAATAGGCAGGGAAGAGGTTGGAAACAGGTTCGGCCGACCGACCCCCCTGGTCCGGTCGACCGACCTGCTAGTATTAGTGCTTCTGTTTCTGGTTTGGCCGACCGACCCCCCTGGCTCGGTCGACCGACCTGATGCCCGAGAGGTTTTTCATAACCAGGTTCGGTCGACCAAGACCTGTTGCCGGCCGACCGACCTGATGTTATTTAGCCTATTTTGCCTATTTTGTGTGGTTTCCAACTTTAATCGATTCGTGTTGTTTCCTATGTCTTGTTATCATTTGTTATGACTTTGATGACTCCTTTTTAGGGATTTTTGAGTATCCATTTCGATGGATCCATTATCGATTTCGTTGGATTTTTATTCACATCTCCGTATGTGAATTTTAGTGATTGATTGTTTCTACAATCATGTTTTGTGATTTGTCACTTTAAAAATATAAAGGTTTTCTATACTAGTAGTAAATATCAAAACTCTTTCCTCAAACGATTTCAATACTATTTTAATATCAAACTCGTTTATAAAACCGTTTTCCAATCTATTAGTATATACAAACCTTTACCTCACTCGTATGAGAAATCTAATTAAACGACTTAGTAAAACAAGTGGTATGAAACGCTTGCGTTCACTTTGTTGGTTAATTCTTGGACTTGTTCGATTGAAACTCTTGTGACAATTTTCTAGTGGAGATCTACAATTTGTTCGTAAATATTTAAGTTAAGCTAGTGGTTATGGGACATGAAGCTAAGCTCATATATCTACTAGCTTACTGTAATTGACACTTCTCGTTGATCATGACGATCATTTTTTGTGATTTAGACTAGCAATGTGCGATGTCTCTTTGTCTGCAAGGGAGACTAAACCCCGTTTTGTGGCGTTTCGACTCAAATTTTATTCAAATCATATTCAAATTTTATATTTAATATTTCATAAATATTAATTAGTTTAATTAATTTTTAATAATTATAAACTAATTAAATCATTCGGTCTTAAGGGAATTCATCTTCTCGGTTGTGTAACTCTTGGGTGTAAATTTGGTCAGCGATTAACATCAAACTATTCGAATAACAGATTACAAACAAGATTGGTGAACGAGTTAGATATATGTAACATCGAACTATTCGAATTTCAAACAAGATTGGTCAACGAGTTAAACATATGTAACAAATTACATAATTGCCCCTAGGTCATACACCTAACTCTATGAATTTCCCACTTGCCCTCGGGGTCCAATATGGAATCTAATTCCAATTCTCCAATCAGTTTTCTCAAAACCAATTAGGCCAGTCCCTTAGTGAATGTGTATGCTATTATGTTTTAATTATCTACTTTGTCGATTAACTCTCCCTGACACTGATAAACTGCCTTTATCATGTGGAACAATTCGAAGTATGTCTTTCAACTTCTAGTGAGCTTTAAGCTCTATCATTCCCAATTTCATGACATTGTTATCTTATACAATATTATGGGATTCTCAACATTCGGGATCACCTTTGGCTCAATTATAAATTTGTGCATTTATATTTATATACATTAGTTTATTGTAGTGTTATTCAAGTTAATGTTCTCAATATTTCGTTGAATCGACCAGAATCACCTATGTTTTCAAACATTTTCTAATTAAATATTTTAGCTTGAATTTTATCATTGACATGTTATGCTCAATATCAATTATAAAAGTTTGTGTTCAAACGTTCCATCATAACGAGTTCGTTGTTTCTATAAACAATTCTTTAATATTTCATTAATACGCGAGAACACCTCAAACAACCATTTAGTGATATCAATTTGGATTTTATATTTGCTCCATGTATCAAATACATAAACAAAATACAATATCGTACACAACATAACCTGTATTATAATTCCTATTGCTAATGCATAAGGAATCCGACTTACATGTTCTCTTTTTAATATGGTGCTCTTGTATATCGTTTTGGAACAATCCCTATATCTTTTATACTCACTATAAAAGACATCATTTATAATCTGAAATTGAGTATTAAAACAACTAAAGTTGATTTTAATACAAGCATATTGTTAAACTCAACAATGTGTTGTTTACTTATAGTTTAGTAATATCAATGTACCTTTTAACGTTCTTTCTTATGAACACACGCTTCCTCTGCACTTTGACTGAAAATCAAACTATTTGATATTTCTATCAAAATACTTATTCAATCTTGATGCTTATAAAATGATACATTCGTATCATTTCTTGGATCATATCCAAAGACTCACAAACCCAATATCGCTTCCATTGACTTTGAGGCATTTTTGATTAATATGTGTAAACGGGTTACTCTAAATCATTATTTAGAATTTTCTGTTTCAATACATAAGTGTCAAATACTAAGACTTATCAAGTGGTAATTCTGTGAGTAAAACTAAATTAACTGGAGCATCTTGACTACCGAATCAGCTATGTTAATTTCAATAATTGAAATTTGCGATATTATTCTTATCAACATTGCTCATTTAATTCCAACCGCATTAGTCTTTCCAATAAAGACACAATCTTAGCCGGTGGATCACATCTCTTTGGTTATGACCACTAAAATCATATTTTGATAGCATACTTGGAATTCTTTTAGATTTGTGCCTCATACCATATAGAGTCAACAATCTTAATGTTTTAATTAAACAACCGAGGGTAATGTATATTTTCTACATTAATAAGAAACTCATAGTTTGTCATTTAGGTTAGTTAATTTCGCTTCATCTCATATAATCGGTTCTATTTATGGATCGGATCCAATTCCATTTAACTACCAAAAATTTCTCAAAGAAGTTCCTTCACAATGAATTTAATATATCTTGAAAAAACAATTGTTCCTTAGTGCAAATAGAATAGGGATTCATAAACGCTTTATAAACCTTTTTATTTATAAAACTGATTTTAGTATACAAAAATTATGTTCAAAACATAAATATGTCATTTGATGACAAACCTTTCCAAAAACCTTTTGGAGATTCATACAAGATCCCTCATGAACAATTATTACATGCAATCTTTCGACTCACACAACCTGCCAACTCCTTGGCCTAGGATATGTTGTGATTTCTTAAAAACTCTTATATTGTATGATTTTGTAAACTGTTTTTAGATGAAATAATATCAACCTTTTGTACTAATATTAAGTACATGACCTTATAGAAAGATACTAGCTCAACTTCACTCACAATTAATCGTATATTGTCCAACAATATCTGATTACTCCTTATTGATGCATCATTATGTATCAAATGGAGGAGTGACTTTTGAGATTGAATCTATATTCATTTTTAGGTACATTTGGAACTCTTTCCAATACTCACTTATTCGACCAAATCAAATCATTTTATTCTATCGCACGTTATTTTATTTACTTTTCTTTTATATTCTATGATTTTATCATAAACTTACTACATGTGCATCCGATACATATGTACATGTTGGTAATAAATCATCGATGAATATAACAAAGTATGTGGAACCATTTTGGTATTGATAGACTTGTGATTGCACACATCAATATGTGTTAATTCAAAGAGTTCATCAACTCTTAGATGATCCCACTGAATGGGTGCTTAGTCATTAATTGTTTGAGATATAGTTAACCTATATCATATGTTTGATAATCATATAGTAAAAATATTTCTCAAAACAATGGATTAGTCTATAATTCCAAAAAAAATAGAAATAATATTAGACACATATTTATTTTTTGTTGCATCACTTTTACAATGAAAACAAATTCCATAATATAGTTCTATTTCACAATGAATATTCATAATACTCATATTGAAATATAGTTATATCAATTTTTCAGTCAATACCAAAAATAAACATTATTTCACAAATAATGTTTAGTACATTTTACGAAAACAATTTTCGTAATTTGATGCAATCATTAGGTGCTATATGGCATGCTCCCACTATTTGCTCCATTACTACAATATGGTACTAAATTTAGAGGCCCACCATTCACTTAATATTGTTGATATTGTGTACTTACTTCATATGCTGCAACTAGTTTACAGTGGAGAGTTATTTGATCAAATATCTTGAACTTAAAGAAATAAATATTATAGAAAATAATTTTCTATATGAAAATACATTTCGAAATAAAAATCATATTTCATATTCCAATATTAAGTATAAATTAGTATTACAATTCTTGTTTCCAATGTTTCTCTATGAAGCAGAAGTGACTATTCATTTTCTTCATTCCAACTTTACCTTAAATTACATCTATTCTTATACATTCTTTTTTCTTTCAAATGGTCAAACTATTCAAAAGAAAACCTTACCACAATATCATAACAAACCTTTTACAAAAGCGCATTAGATTATTCTTAACATTTAAGACATCAAATATGTTGCAGCTTATGTAAACTAATCAAGATGACATTTCAACAATCGATTTCTTAGATGTATCTCATAATTTATGGTCTTGTGTTACATTAACACAATATGATCCTTTTTGAAATCATTCAAGTTGAATACATGATCTTAAAATACCATTTATTGTCTTACTTCAAATGAACTAACTTCATCGAAATATTATACCCCACAAACTATGACTGTTCACCACATAACATTTATATGTGAAAATACATGGATCAAGTATCCATAGTCTTGAATTGCACTTAGAGTTTAAAAACTCATAAAATGCAATACACGGTCTAAACCAAATAAACATATAAGCGACCAACTTACGAATGTATTAAGTAGTTGAAATTATTCACTTGCATGGGTATAGAAATATTATATAACATGCAATTAGAATTATTAGTAAGTATATGTTATATTTCTATTTGTCGAATTTCAATTCATTTTTTTTATATATGTTAATTGACAAACATTTTATCAATCATATTAAATGCATTAATTATCATTGTAGATAATTATAACATTGTATAGCATATGTTCTTACAATATTAGAAAGGTTAAATGTTACCATTTCATTTTTCTAACAAGTCTCTCACTAGTCTTTTATGTTTCTCCAAACCCTAAGATGAAACATAGAAGTCTTACAACTTCACTAGTGGGTGTTAGGACTCGTTCGTTTTAGTATGCTGACCTTGAGTTCGCTCAACAAATCATAGCCCCACAAACGATGGATAACTCCTTATCGGTTGTATCACATACAACTCCTAACCCATGTTTCCTTGTTTTAATCTCATTTCGATCTTGAGTTTGCTCAACAAATCGAAAAAGATTATTCACTCATACCTACCATGTCATGATGGCCTAAGTATAGAATATGTACCTTGAGTTTGCTCAACAAATACATATAGTTATATTACCTCATTTGTTCAATATATTAATAGTACTAAACATAACATCCCTAGCTTTAGTTAGCTCAACAACTAAAGAGTATGTAAGTAATTTATTAATATATATATGGTAGTGGAAAACATTAGATTGAAGATTCATAATATTTAATATATACATATATATTAAGTGATATTGACTTATAACATAATATATTTCTTATGAAATACCTCAGCGATTCAAGTATTAAACACATCAGAATCATGGTATATTTACATTTACATATGTATTTATTTCTCAAGTTATTTGGGTTTCTTCAATGTTCCACATTTAGTTTATACACATATCATATAAGTTTTATTGTTATATAGCTTTTATATTTCATATTACTTATATGATAGTCTTACATATAATATATCATTAATTAAATCGTATCTAATTAATTTTAATCAATTAACTCTTTAATTAATTTTAAATTAGTATTCCAATATAACTTTTATATTGGACATATCTACTATAACATTTGTAGTGTATACTATAACCTTTATAGTGTAACACACATATATTATATATATGTGTATTTTATTTAATTAATTAACCTTTAATTAATTTATTAAATTAAACACTTTTTATTAAAATTTATTAATTTCAAAATTTATCTTGTATACATACATGTATAATTATGTTATGTTAAACATTTTAAAATAACATAACGTATATCAACATATATAATACATGCATATATGCATTAATTAATTAACATATTTAATTAATTTATTTTATTAATCTTATTAATAAATTAAAAAATTTAAATTATTATATAAATATTTTCAACCGTTTGGAAAACTTATGTACTATTATAATTTTTATAATAAACATGTTTTATTTTAAATTTAACTATTAAATTTAAAATCTTTAACATTAATTTTCAAAATGATTTTGAAAATTATCCCAAAGCCCAAATTAAGTTGGGCCTTTTCTATTAGTGGTAGCCTTTGGGCTCACTTCACCTTTCGGGCCAGGTCGGTAACCAAGTAGGACAGGGTACTTGATTACTCAATTCCAATCCTCGACGTTACCTTTCTAGACACCGTACTAAGTGGGCAAGCTTAATTAGCCCTAATATGACTTTAGACCGCATAGCCTGTTGGGCTCTGATACCATCGTTGGAACTAGACCAGCCCGCAGCGGAAGTTATGGGTGAATTTCAAAAAATTTACCCTATTGGATCTTTATTGGGCCTATGAAGTCTAACTGAATTAGAACATTTCTAAATTTCATTTATATAAAATCATTTATTTTATTTAAATTCAAATATATTAAGATATGAAATTAATTTTATTAGATTTAGTTTATACATAAATGTATCATATACATATATTTGTGAGTGAATGTGTAACATAATAATCTGTGAAAGGTATAATATGCCCATATGTAGATGTTGGGATTTACATCGCATTAGACATATTAGCTCATTTTGTATGTCATGTACGTTGCCCAAATATATGCATGTATTTGTGTCACAAAATATACTCATACACATGTATGTATAAATATATTATATATAATATATGAACATAAAACATTTGTATGTAGATAAATAAATAAGTAAGTATATCTATATATATAAGAAGAGAGAGAGAAATTATTAAAAAATTATTTATAATTCAAAATTAACTTAGTTGCAAACATAATAATTTTAGTATTTTAATTTGTATATATTATGAATAAAATAATGTTTTCATCCATAAATAATTAACATAAAATAATCTATTGATGAAAATTCAAATTTTATAATATTCGAATATCTAGGATCATAAAATATAGCTTAACAAATTTGGAGATTTTTCAAAGTTGAAAGATTATTTTTAAAAACAAATACATCGATTTCGGTAATAATTATTTAATATAAAATAATATTTTATTAAAAATTCAAAATTTCAAATTTTAGAAATTCTAGGATCATGAATGAAAGGTTACGAAATTTTTTGAAGAATTTATCAATTTAATTATTATTTTTAATAAATCATAAACAATTTTTTCGGAATAATACTAATTATTAAAAATAATAAACTTTATTGAAAAAATCCTAATTCTTTATACGTTTCTGGAATGATATATTATTTTAAATTGAATTTTTAATGTAATAATTATTTTATATATAATAAACAATTCAAATTCAATAAATGTTAATTTAAAAATATGAATATATGTATGATAATTAATTTTCGAATTTGTAAATTCATATTATATATAAATAAGTGTACTAAAATTTTGAAATCATATATATATATCTTATATATGCATATATGCTATTATGAGGGAGAAATATACACTAATATATATATATATATATGTATGAATTATTAATATATATATATATATATAACAATTATTAATGACAAAAATTGATTTTGTACAGTAAACAACATTTGTCTATACATAAATCAAATAGTATAATAAACAAATTATGCACATAACCAATCTGGTTTGTGACAACTACATCTACTTACAAAATCTCACCTAACAAAACATATAGTAGCAATATATTTAAACAGATATGAAATTGCTCATTATAGGATCATAGAATAAAATTTAATTATTGTAATATGAATTAAAATTATCAATTTAATAATGCTTTGGATCCACGTTGAAGCAATGACTTCCCTTCCTTTTACTGTTCTTGATTCGACAGATTGCAAGTCCGGAATCACCGACCTCTAACTATCGAATAATATTATTTTAATTTGAAATATATTTGAGAATTTTAAAGTGGATTGACAGCAACATTTTAACTAGCAATATAGAAGGTAATGGTGGCCAAAAAAGGTTAGTAATTATTTTTAGAGATGCATACACATACATACATACATACATATATATATATATATATGGTTGTATTAGAGAGAAATGAGGAAAACCTTTTTATCTATTCTCACTTGATCTCAACCCATTATCTCCAAGACAGTTTCCTATGTTTTATCCATCCCTAGACCTTCCCAAAACCAAAATTTTGCAGCCCTAATGATGGGCCTTAAACCCATCTAAGCCCAAGCAAAAATACTATGCAACTAAATCTAATTTAATCGCTTGTCGATACTGTATATCGATGATATATTTATAACTGTTATAAATATATATAACATTATTTATTTCTCAAATCATATTCAAATTTTATAATTAATATTTCATAAATATTAATTAATTTATAATAATTATAAACTAATTAAATTGTTCGACCTTAAGGGAATTCATCATTTCGGCTATGTAACTCTTGGGTGTAAATTTGGTCAGCGATTAACATCGAACTATTCTAATGTTAACGTTCACACATCACTTAGCAGGTGGTGTGACATTATGGCCAAATTTATCGCTTACTCATTTTTGCTAATATCCAATTTTAGTTTAATAAGCGTTTCCCAGTTATGACATTTGTTTATACCAATTCTCTTCGTCAAAACTATATCACTTTGGACTTACGGAATTTGATAATGGTCAAAATTCCAACCTCATCCACATTCAGCTTTATAATCCAAATACAAAGTCTTTGGTTCAATAATAACAATTATGATTAACCGAAATGTTATGGCTAGAGACTTTGACTTTGAGTTGACTTGAGTTGACCGTGATACAAACCGCATATAACCGAGGAGACGAATCCTCTCTTGAATAGTGCTTCACTTCCAATACTTCCACTTGACCCAACTATAGTCACTCGATGGTCACCATGCCATGATTTGGCAATAATCAAAGTGGAACTTTATATTGAAGATCCATAGTATTCTCAAGTCGAGAGAACTGTGTAAATCAGTCACATCGATATTTTCTGTTTGACCTTAGTTATATTAACCAACAGAAAACTATCGAGTGAGCCATTCCATAGTTATCCAATAAAAATTAGTATATAACCCCTAGGTGCTCCCAGCAGTCATGAGTAATACACTGTACAATATTTGAAGAGCGTTACATACTCCAATCTCAACGGATACATTGATATCCAGTCTCGATGCATCTTGACTAGGAACATTAAAAATAGTATATTTGTTTCATTGTGACAAATTACTCACGGTTACAACACTTTGTAACTACTATCATAAAACATACCATTTATGGATTTTTCTGTTAAATATACTTTCAATTAAGTTAAGTAATTAATATAATCACATTATGTCAAGTATATAATAGGACGAAAATACCTTTTATTTCGAACCAGATTGGTCAACGAGTTAGATAAATGTAACAAATTACATAATTGCACATATGACATACCCCTAACTCTATCATTATATACATTTTAAATACTTTTTTTTTGCAGGTGGACGACATTTATCATGTACTAGAGTTGGTTGACTAGCTATCGAAAAAAGTACCGAAGCATTCGAAGGGTAAATGCTTTAGTGTAAAGCATATTTTACAAACAATTTTAGGAAAGAACAAGCTATCACGACCGGCACCACCACCTCCTCCTCCTCCTCCTCCTCCTACGCTCATAAAAGCACCGCCACCAAAGTTCGATCCTCCTACGACTCCCATATACCAAAGACCACTACAAGAAAACATGTTATTAATAACGCCATTTAATAATGCATTATTCTAAAGCGTTATTGTTTACCTTTAATTATTTGTCCTTTTGTTTTGTACGGTACACGTGTAACGTTTTGGCCCCAAAATTTGCATCTCCCTCCCAGAACACTTAACCGGTTTGGTCTCCCTCCCAAATACCACTTTACGATTTTCATCTCCCTTCCAAAATGAAATAACCCTAACCGACGTTCTCATCCATCTCCATCTCTAGTTACCGAACTTTAGCCCTTATACTCCATCTTCGATCTTCAACAGTTGTGAAGTCGACTTCGTCTCGAAACCTAATCTCCAATCTTCGATTTCGCTCTTCATTAGGGATGGAGGGAAGTTATGGCTGGTGAGGTCATGTGACCTCACCAGAATTGCATTTCACATATAAAAAATTAGTAGCCGTCAAAACAGAATGCGTTTTCATTAGAAACAAAAACAAATGCCGATCACAGGTTTCTTCTCCAGTCGTCGAGCAAAAGTCGATCCAAACCAAGCGCTTCAAATCAGCATTTCGTGCCTCTATGGCATCATCTTCCTCCGTTCATCTCATCCCATCAATAGTAATGGTAATCTGCTAACCATAGTTTTAATTCCCGTTGATTTGAATCTAATTATTTAGGATTTTACTTGAATTAGTTATTGAATCGAATAGAGCTAATTATTTGAACATAGCTACTGATTTTGGGTTGATTTGAATAAATTTAACTTGTTAAATTATGACTGGAATGAATTTTTTATGAAATGGTACTCCTTGTAGAGATAGATTTACTGAAATGGTAATCAATTTACTGAAATGTTAATGAATTTGCTAAACTGTCATGAATTTGGTAACGAATTTGATGGAAAAATAATGAATATGGTACAATAATGATGAGTTTGGAAAATAAGTAATATATTTTGCTGAAATTATAATGAAGTATTTTGTTTATTTCAGATTAGCAATAATCATTAATGAGTTTCAAAATATGAGAACTTGACATGAACAACGTTAGATATTTTTAGTATTTATGTTATGGTTGTTTAGTTTGAAAAGATCAAAATAATCGACCGTATTTGTAATCAAATTTATTTTATCACTTATTATTTATGGTTATTCAATTGTTTATAATGAAATTTTCTTTAATTTCGTCGAATACTTGCTAAGAAAAATTCTTGGAGGCTACCGCCCCCGAACCTCCACATTTTTATGACCTTACCAAACCTTAACCCTGGCTACGCCACTTCTCTTCATCAATATCTACTAGATTTGATGTTCATTTAATTACATGTTCACGATGCTCCTGGCAACGATTCTGTTTACAGAAGATAATTATATAAACATAAACGAATTCAAGCCTCTTGGTACTGATTTTGATTTGGCGGATGATTTGATGGCTATTTTGATGCGATAGAACAAAATTTTGATCCTTTAAGCGCAAATCAAGCAAACATTGACAATCATATAGACAAATTAGAGGTAATTTCAAATTATTGATTGCTTAAAAAAAATACACGATGATAACACTTATTTCGTGAATGTCAATTAAATTGCAGGTTGAGGGAAGTAACCATGCTACAAATAAAGAAGACTGTATAGAGACTCCTGGAACAAATATAAGAATGGGTGCTCCATCTACAGAATTCATAGATGCTACCAATCAATTGGAAAAGACTAGTAAGAATAACATAATTGCCCCAGGTTTTATTTTTGGTTATTAGCCAACTGGTGATTTTCTTACTAGGACGAGTCTTGTTCTATTCAAATTTGCCTTATTCAAGTTTTTAACTTGGTAGAAGTAGACTTGATGTTACTAAATTTTGTTAGTGTAGATAGAAAAACTAGTGGCTGACATCATAAACTGAATTAAATGATATGCACTTTTTTTTCTCACATAACTAAAATGAAAATATATTGTTTGTTAAATGTGCAAGTAAATAAAGGTTGGAACAAGTCATTTAGAAAGCATGTTGTGGGCATGCTGAGCTCGATTTTTACACCACCTGCAATGGCTGCTGTCGATTCGTGTAAAGGAAAAGGTATCCAAATATCGAGTAGTAGCAGCAGCTCATCTACTCGTGTTTCTATGGGTATGATCATGTATCCTAAGCTGTGATTCACATTAAATTGCATGTTTTACGATACACCTAGAAACAATTTTTTTAATATTTGATATATTTACTATCATTATCAACCATGTTTAACATCAATTTATAAGTCAAGCTGTAAAGAATATATTAAAAGTGTTCAAATTTTACTAAAAATATGATTCAAAATAGAAAATTATGAAAATTGAAAATTCAGGTGGTTCGTCCAATCATTTGTGGAAAAAAGCGTAAGCCATAAATATGGATTTAATGAGATAGTACGAAGTTTGGCTATTAAGTTCTCTTCTTATTTGGGTGCAAAATGTTAAGGGTCAATTTTTTCGCATATGAAACCGTGATTTTTCTTCTAATTATATAATTATCTATGTGCTGAAACAAAAAGAGAAGAAAAGATATCTAACATGGGTTATATATATATATATATATATATATATATATATATATATATGCTAGTAATAACCTAAGCAGTTTTAAAATAGTAAAAAAAATGATAGTGGTGTTGGTTAGGCATTTGGACTTGCTCTATAACTAGGCAGATCCAACTTTGTTTCCTTTACATTCCACTTCCAACGGGCTACAATCCCAAAAATAACCCCAAACCCATTCATCCTTCTAAAAAACTCCAGCTACATGGACATCGTTCACAAACTACACATATGCCCTAGCACATAAGTACTTGCCACTTATTTTGATTCTTGGATACACGATATTCATTATTTATGATGATTACTAGACGAATAAGATGGATTTTTTTCGTTTTTCAATTATTATGGATACAAGTAAATAATGTTAGACTGAAATATGGTCACTAACATTGAGTATTTTACATACTGATATGCTACTACTATGATGGTAAGCATTAATGTAAAGGTAACATCACAATTGTTTAAATGATTTTTATTTTAGCTGTCTTTTTCTTAAGTTTCCATGAATAATGAGCAAGCTTAAGATATATATGTTCAAATTAGTAGAATTGTGCATGTATATAGTTTGATGAGGTTTGTCAACAACCATGAATCCATTACAGAACCTGCACACACACACACACACACACACACATATATAAAATGAGGAACACATATACAAACTAAGGCTAATTTTATATCTTATACTCTCTTAAATTTTGTTGGATGTCCTTCCATCTTGTACGTGATTAATATATAGCACCCACTGGTGAATGGATAGCTCTATTTCTACTTACTAATGATGCAAAGCTATTTTTTAATTTGAACTTTCAAATATAACGAGATTGATTTAAAATTAATGTTTTTACTGTTATTAGAATGATTAATATAATTTTAAAAGAAAAATATGGTAATGATATCACTTTCGGTGAATATGATATCATAGTGTGGATTCAGTATCTTCTTGGCATTTTAAAATATGATAAGATGTGTAGCCAATCTTTATTCATATATGCATACTTACATGTTACATCTGATACACTTAGATGGTTTGTTACAAACTGTTGCTGTCAATAGACAACTCGTTTAGAAATACATCTGATGTACATGTTTGATTTGTTAGCAGTTTATGATGGTTTTATCTATGATAGATTTTCTTGATCAAGTAGTGGTAATAATACGTAGTATTAATCAGTAACAACAATAATGTTTGAAACCTGATAGTCTCAATTTAAATTTGTACATAGTTTTATAGGCATCCTATATGATAAAATTATTCACATTAAGAAAACATAGAAACCAATGATAGGTGTGTATTATCTTAAATTTTGTTGGGTGTCCTTCCATTTTGTATATGATTAATATAACATCCACTTGAGAATGGATAGCCTATTTCTACTTATCAATGACGCAATGCTGTTTTATTTCGTAATTTAATTCTATAGTTTTTGAAGGGATTAAGCGGATGTAACGACTCGGAATGTTTGTCGTCTTGAGTTTTGAATATTTGTTTTTAATATTCAATAATACGGTCATTTGATCAAAATAAAATCCTTGTTAAATGATAATTTGTAATAATAGATAGTTTTAAACCAAGATAATATTTTGAATTAACCAAATTTTATTTATAAAATAGAAAATTGATCTAATTTTAGTTTCTTATATATGTATGTATAACAACAAAACTTATATGTAAATTAAAAAAATTCAAATTAATATGGACAAAAGAAAAGAATATATTATAAATAGAAATGATTTTGGCATATGAACAATACAGTGTATTATAAAGAGATTAAAATTTAATGTTTCTTATGTATATGTAAACTAAAAACTAATTCAAAATCTAAATAAGTAACCGAGAAGAATGTAATATATATATATATATATATGTATATGTATATATATATTGAACTAAATAAATGTAGTCTATTAAAAACAATATATATGGTAAATGAAAGGAAGAAAAACATATGAAATTATTATACGATGAATATGAGAAAATTTAAAAATCATTTTAAAAGGGAATCTTTTACGAAATAGTATTTTGACAAAAATGTTATTTTATACATTTAAAATGAAATAGCAAATTTTTTTTATTTGCTTTGAATTATAAATTTTTAAATATATAAAAAAAAGAAATGTAGAACAAACTGTTATTTAATTAAAAATGAAATAGCAAGACTTTTAGTGCCTTGAGTTTTATATTTTAAATATAAATATATATAAATATGAAGACTTAAATTGTTTATTTCAAAACCACTTTGCATATTGTTTTAAAAAAATGTATGAAAGCATGAATCAAAAGAAAAGCCAACTAAGTAAATAAAGAGTAAACAATAAAAAGTTAACCAAGTGAACAAGTAATACATAAAAGTATACAACAAAATATTACAAGTAAAAACGTTTGTCTGGTCAAAAGAAGAAAAACCTAAAACATTCGTCTTAATCTCTTTTCAACTAAAACCATATATCAACTCAACCATCAAATTTTCTCATCAACCTATCAAATCCATCAAAAACATTTTACAGCAACCTTAAAAAGTTTTGAGTCTTTCTTAAGCCTAAAATATGGTACGTATACATCATCATCCTTTTGACTTGCATAAACATGTATATATAGAGTGGGGTATGTGTGTTAGCTTCAGTTTCAAAGCCTGTAGATATACTCTACAAACAAAAAAATAACATTGGAAGAAAATAAGAAGGAGCAACGTGTTCTTCCAAATCCAAAACTAAGCGGACGATATTTCAACATTTATCAAGTTCGGATCATAGGCTAAGATTCAAGTAGAAGATTTCAATAAAATTCAAACATGATTAAGGTGAGTATTTAAATCTATAATGCCTGAGATGTTTTTATATTATACTGTAAATGCTAACAGAGTTAAAAATCAAGTATACCCTGGTTTTCAAAAATCAATGTTTCCCATTTCAATTCGAATTTAGGAATGATGTAAACTAGAGAATTATTTCTTTTCGAGTGTTGATTACACTAAAAATAGTTTTAGGTTGTTCCATGCTATATGTTGTAAGATATTTTGAATTTATAGTAAGCAACCATGGTTTTGGCAAATTTCAACACTCTTAAATCTTTGATTCATGTATATAATCATGATTGTTAGGGGAAACCATGAAGTTTAGTGAAGAGATCAGGATTTTTAGGGGATTAGGTTGAGAGAAATTTTGAGTTGATCATTTTTCACTATAAAAAACAATTTCCGACGTTTGGGTCATTGAGGGGGTGTGCGGCTTGGTCGAGGAAGAGCGTGATGATGAGCGGAACAGGTTCACCATTGTGGAATTGTGAATTAAGCATTGATTTTGAGTGGGCGTGGCATTTTAGGATTTAAGGAAAAGGTTGGAATGGGTTTGGTTTTCCACGTCGTTGGCATGGTGGCGATGATCGAACGGAGCCTCACTTGGAGGGGGATAGTGTGGGACATGGGGGTCATGGTGGTGGTGATATGCATTCTAGTTGTGGGAGCAGGTGAAGGGAGGTGGTTTTAGTCGATGGATGAAATTTTGGGGCTCGGTTCTTATATTCGATTTTGGACAGAGGGGTCGTAGGTGGAACTAGGGGATGGAGCTGGTCGAGGCTGGAGTGGGACATTTGCCTAAGTAACGGTATACTCTTGAAACATTATAAGTATTATTCTGAGATAATGATTAAATAAAGTATTCGGGAAGTAATGGTATGCTTTCATGGTAGAAATCAGGAGGCAGAGATTGCCTAAGTTAAGTTTGGATTTCTCTGGGATAGAGACATAATCATTGAGTTGCGAATCTATGTTTAATACCGCATGGTGCTTTCCATATTTATTTAAAAAGTTTTTCAAATATTTTTGAAGGGAATGATTTGTGAATATACTTATTCCGGTAAGATAAATATATACCTTTTGATAAAGAGCTTTAATTTATTAAATTTTAAATTAAATAAGTCTTAGTGATTTCAATGGGAAGTGAAATATTTGGTTAAATGATTGTTATTTGATAGTTAAATATCTGACTATGACATTTGGACCAAAACGTAACTTTGGAAATATTTAGGACATACCGAATTTTATACTGGTTCGGAGTTACCCTAGATCCAGTCCCGCAACACAAGTACGGATTTCCTTTCAAAAGCAATCTTTACAATTACATCCTCGATTTCAAGGCTACGAGGTACACCCTCCAGAATCACAATCCTCTGGGTAGAGATACTTGATTTTCTGGGCAACAAGTTCACCCACTTGATTTTACGGGTAACAAGTTCACCCAATTGATTTCCCAAGGCTACAATCACACCTTATCTCGCTTAGTTGATTACAAAAAGCCTATAACTCTGAATAGCACCGAGGATCTTGTTGAGAGAGTGATAGAGAATCAAACTACGAATGATCGAGTTCGATTCAATGTTGATTTCGGTAGAGTAATGGTAATAATATGTATTAAGAAAAGTGGAAGAAGAAGAGGAGTGAAAAACTAGAAAATTTGATGATAAAATTCGTTGAAACTGACCCATATTTATAGAAGAACAACAGTCATGTCCATTCGTGAAGAGTTATGGCGGATAGACACTTTTTTTGAAATTTTAAATTTAAATTCAGTTGACACCATGTCGACATGGTCACCATGAGTATGTCGACATCCCAAAGCATTTTTTGATAATTTGATTTTCTTTGAAAGTAACCTTTATCTTATATTAAAACTATTTTAAACTTTATAAATATACTTGACTATAGTTAAAATTCATAAGTAAATATAGAGAATAATATATATATATATATATATATATATTAACTATAATTTTATATTTAAATCTAAGTATAAATATTTAAAAGTTAAATATATTATATTAAAAGATATTTTAAAATCAGGAGTAATTTGACTTAGAAATTAAAGATGATTTTGAGGCTAAAATTATTTAAAATCAGGATAGAGGTTTTTGAATCTTTTAAAAGGAAAGTTTTGAAATCATTTTGAAAAGAAGATGTAATTTTGAAAAATCATTTTGAATAAAAAGTTAGCAGATACAAAACAATGTTCCACTAGATTTTTCGTAGGTTCCATCCTACTTAGGGTTCCATCCATTTAACAGGCTCGAAGTGGATTCCATTCCACGAATTAATTGGATTTTAAGATGCCAGTGCTTTTCTATGAGTTTTAACAAAATGTCTAATTAAATAATAAATTACTTGAATTCTTGAACTCGTGATAATCTTGATACTCATGAGTCTTCATTCTTGATATCTTAAATCTATATACTGTACGGTCTTCATTCTTGTTACCTACATGGTTAAATCCTGCATATACATATATATCTAAACTTATAATGTTAGTATTTATATGTTATAATCTATTCTGAGGTTGTTGTCATCAAAACCATCATCTCACGGACAATCAATCTCTCCCTTTTTGATGATGACAACCTTTGTTTATAAAATATTTCTTCTATCCTAATAACTCCCCCTTAATCTATAACCCCCCTTAATTTATGCCTAACTACCCTATTTTATATTTCTCCCCCTTTGTCATCAACAAAAAGCTAACTCCCCCTCATTCTTGTACTAGAGTACCTGCATTAAAAAACTATACAATGGAATATATAATAGATAGATTAAGAAATAATTATCCTTATGAACACGATAATTAATCAAGGATTATATACATTTCAATGTATGCATATATATACATGTTTTATGTAGCAACCATCAAACCAATTTAAGAAATCAATCCACACTGAGTATCAATCCAAACCAAATCAAATTAATTCAAACAAACAATTCAAACAAAGCAAAAAAATAAAATCAAACGTTGCGTGGAACTTCCACCCATCCTTCTTCTCCAAAGATTGGGTCTGCCTTAATAGCATCCCAATTTTCATTGTCGTTGGTGAGAGAGACTGGAGGATGTGCTTCGTTATCATCCTTGTGTAGGGAGGAAATCATCCATCGTATTGCATCGAAATGCCTTTCTTGCTCCTTGATCATCTGCATTTGACTCAATTCTAAGTGTCGCTGGTTACGAAAATTGAACGAGAGAATACTCTTGAACGAATTAAGAGTTTCTTCAAGATTTTCGGATAAATTGTGAATTGGATCAGCCATAGTTGAATTTGTGAAAGAAACAAAGGATTAGAAGATAAGAAATAATTTTCAGTGAAGAATTCTGGAAGAAATAGGTATATATAGGTATAGAAATTCGTTTGAAATGAATAGACATATGGTACTTATTCAAATTTCAAATTCAAAATGAATTGTCATTTCTGACCAGTACATGTCGACATGGTCATAGGGGGTATGTCGACATGGGTTAGTGGAAAAATATGACTAATTAGATTTTGTGAATAATTGTGTGCATATATATATTTATATAATATACTAACATTTATTCTGGAGATAAGATAAGCTAGATAACATAAAGGAAATTTCATTTCATTGCATACTAAGATGATACAATGATTAAACATAAGAAACTACATGAACTTTCGAATTAAAACAAGCTAAAACACATACAACAAGATACGAAAAGATAAAACTAGTTAGAGGATGATGATGATGAAGACAGTCCAAGTTTCTTGCTGACTTTGGAAATGAACTTGTTCATCTTGGATGAAATTTTGTCCAACTTCTTACTAACGGATCGTTTAAGAATCCATTGATTCTCAACAATCGTCTTTTGGTTTGTGAGAAGGGTTTTGGTAGATGGATTAGGAGGATAGTCGATGCTTTCCAAAGAGGTTTCACCTTCTTCTTCTTCAATTTCCATTTCATCCCCTTCTTCTTCATCTTTTTCCTCTTCCTCTTCCTCTTCCTCTTCTTCCATTTCCTCGTGAGCCAAACGCTCTTCCTTTTCGGCAAGGGTCTCATACGGTTGGAAAACAAATGAAATTTTCATATGCGAAATGTTGGAATGATTGAAAACTTTTCTAGAAACAAATTCTTTGCCTTTGAAATCCACTCCAAAATAGTTAAAAATCCGAGTGAGATAAATTTCATGATACAAAGTATACTCACCCATTTCAAGATTTTTAGGACGAGGTTCATCCAAAATAACTTGCGCCCAATTTATGTCATAATTTCCAAAAATAGAAAAAAGTGCATTGCAAACTTTTGAAGTAGGATTGTTAAAATTCCCCGATCTTGGGATCAGAGTATGTTGCAAAAGAAGATTGACAATTCTTGCCTTTGGTCGAAAATTTCGATTTTTGAATTCAAAATTATCATTCCCTTCGAAAATGTGATGAAATGTCTCACGATCATTTTCATCGATTTTAAAATTAGAAAGATCCATTCCCGTACACTTGCAATTGAGAATGGTACCCAAAAGATCACAATTCAAAACAATTCTAGTGTCTTTGACACTACTCCAAATTTCATCCTCATTTCCATTATAAAATCCACGCTTTAAATTAGCATAGAAAATTTTGACAAGATTTGGATAGCAAACAAAATCATTTTGAGAAGCATCAATAAGACTAAGAACTCCATTATTTGCAAAAAGAGAATCAAGTTCATAAGAAGAGAAATCTTGAGAAATATCAAACTTTCCGGGATGGACTTTGGCATAATTAGCATAATCGATGTATGCTTTTATTGCCTCCGGATCATTGAGTAGTTGCTCCATTATTTGTTTGGAAATTCTCATGGTGGAGGGGTTGCTTGAAGAAGCCATTAAAGTAGAGAGTAGAGAGCTTGAAGTTATGAAGAGAGAGTTTGAATTTGAAAATGAGAGTGAAAAGATATGATAAAAGATAGTGAATAAATAGATTCTCAAAGGACATATTCTCTGGTCAAAAGTTAACTTTTCAGAGAATTGAATAAAGTGACAAGATGGAGGGAAATCCAAACATTTAAATTCAAATTTTGAAATTCAAATTCTGGTATCCATGTCGACATCATGGTAGGAACCATGTCGACATGTGCTAGTGAATTTTCATGAATTATTTTTCCTAAGTTCTCTAATAAATATATATATACACACTTTATTATTTTTTAATGTCTATATATATATGGAATATTATTACAATTATAGTATATTCCATAATATATCAAAATAATAATAAAAATAATAATAAAATAATAATAAAAATAATAAAGTAATAATAAAAAAAAAATTCAAATAACACACCAGTTCAAAATCAATCAATCAAGTAATCAAACATCTAGTTCTAAGCAAGCAATTTCAACCAATTATATTGTAAATGTGTACCTTTTTCTAAGTCCGTTTCTCTGAATTCGTCGGAGTTATGAATTGCTGTGAAACACAAATTCGAATTATCTTTCTTTTGATCATCATCACTTGAGGACGAGTCCGAGACATCTAGAGTAGAAGTAAATGCACGCTTCCGTTTCTTTGCTGGATCATTATTCATAGGAGGATTTTGCCTATCTGGATACGGACAGTCTCTTTTGATATGGCCTGGTTCATCACAGTTGTAACATTTGACAATATTTGGCAATACATTCTGATTTCTAGAGTTCTTATAGTTGTTTCTCTTGAGATTATTCATCTTTCTGTATTTCAGGAATTTCCTAAAGTTTCTGGTCATAAGGGCTATCTCTTCATCATTATCACTGTTTGAGTCTGATCCATCGGTCAATGCATTGAATGCCATTGATTTCTTTTCAGATGCTTTGCTTTCTCTTCTCCCAATCATTTGGACTTCAAACGACATTAGATTTCCAATTAATTCTTCTATCTTTAAAGTACTGATGTTATTTGCCTCTTCGATGGCAAGTGTCTTTTGATCCCATTCTGGAGTAAGAGAATTTAAAATCTTTCTGACTTGATCTTCAGAAAATTTCTTTCCAAAGATATTAGAGAATGCACAATATCCTGAAATCTACTATACACATCGGAAATAGACTCATTAGGATTCATTTTAAATAATTGAAATGTATTTGTGAGCATGGAAATTTTGGTCTGTTTAACTTTGCTTGTTCCTTCGTGAGTAACTTGCAAAGTTTTTCAGATTTCGTACGCAGACTTACAAAGTGACACTCTATTGAATTCATTTCTATCTAGTAAACAAAACAAAATATTCATTGCCTTAGAATTATTTTGTGCAACAGACTTTTTCTCAACAGTCCACTGTGCAAAATCAGTTGTGGGTTCATAATATTCAGTTTGTGTGATATTCCAAGTGTCTAATCCTATAGATTGTAAATATATTTTCATCCTACATGCCCAATATGCATAGTTACTGCCATTAAAAAGTGGTGGTCTGACAGTAGACTGACCTTCTACAAATGAACTAGTGATAGGAATACTAGTGTTAGTAACAGTACCATTGTTGGTAGCCATTTTGAAAACTTTTCAAAAGTCAGGTTATGAAACTTTGAAAACCTCGCTCTGATACGAATTGTGAGAAATGCGGATTACGGATCTTAAGGCTAGGATTAACACTAGAGGGGGGGTGAATAGTGTTTATAAAGAATTACTAAATCTTTTTGAGTTTATGTTGTTTTAGACACAGATGTGTGCAATATACAGACACAGATATGATCACAGAAACAAACACAGATGCAGAAATAAAATAAAAAGCAGTAAAGGAAAGAACACACCGAATTTTATATTGGTTCGGAGTTACCCTACATCCAGTCAGCAACACAAGTACAGATTTCCTTTCAAAAGCAATCTTTACAATTACACCCTCGATTTCAAGGCTACAAGGTACATCCTCCAGAATCACAATCCTCTAGGTAGAGATACTTGATTTTCCGGGCAACAAGTTCACCCACTTGATTTTACGATCAACAAGTTCACCCAATTGATTTCCCTAGGCTACAATCACACCTTATCCCGCTTAGTTGATTACAAAAAGCCTATAACTCTGAATAGCACTGAGGATCTTGTTGAGAGAGTGATAGAGAATCAAAATACGAATGATCGAGTTCGATTCAATGTTGATTTCGGCAGAGTAATGGTAAGAATATGTATTAAGAAAAGTGGAAGATGAAGAGGAGTGACACCATGTCGACATGGTCACCATGAGTATGTCGACATGGTCACCATGAGTATGTCGACATCCCAAAGCATTTTTTGATAATTTGATTTTCTTTGAAAATAACCTTTATCTTATATTAAAACTATTTTAAACTTTATAAATATACTTGACTATAGTTAAAATTCATAAGTAAATATAGAGAATAATATATATATATATATATATATATATATTAACTATAATTTTATATTTAAATCTAAGTATAAATATTTCAAAGTTAAATATATTATATTAAAAGATAGTTAAAATCAGGAGTAATTTGACTTAGAAATTAAAGATGATTTTGAGGATAAAATTATTTAAAATCAGGATAGAGGTTTTTGAATCTTTTAAAAGGAAAGTTTTGAAATTATTTTGAAAAGAAGATGTAATTTTGAAAAATAATTTTGAATAAAAAGTTAGCGGATACAAAACAATGTTCCACTAGATTTTTCGTAGGTTCCATCCTACTTATGGTTCCATCCCTTTAACAGGCTCGAAGTGGATTCCATTCCACGCATTAATTGGATTTTAAGATGCCAGTGCTTTTCTATGAGTTTTAACAAAATTTCTAATTAAAGAATAAATTACTTGAATTCTTGAACTCTTGATAATCTTGATACTCATGTGTCTTCAATCTTGATATCTTGAATCTATATACTGTACAGTCTTCATTCTTGTTACATGCATGGTTAAATCCTGCATATACATATATATCTAAACTTATAATGTTAGTATTTATATATTATAATCTATTCTAAGATTGTTGTCATCAAAACCATCATCTCACGGACTGACAGAGAGTAGTTGGAGGCCAAGAGACGTATTCACGTAGATGATTATATTTTCGTTGCATTTAGTTGTGCTTATCAGCAGTTGTAAGGACAGGGTGTTATAACTGTCTGTGCTGTATAGGTTGGTATACTCTGAATGATATCTTTACTATAAACATTACAGTTTTTGTTTTATGTAAAGATTCGTTCTATATTATAGATTATTCGATTCCACTATGAGATTCTGTGTTGTTTAGTTTTCTTTCTACCTTTTTTCTATCTTCTTTCTACTTTCTTTATTTAACTATCTACCTACCCATGCAATTTGGGCTGGACAGGTGTGGTAAATGTCAATTTAAATTTGTACAGAAAAGTGGGTCGTTACAACGGATATCCTTAGGATTGTGTTGTTGTGTTCTTTTTTATCTCAAACAAAAACCTGATTGAATGGAATTCTAACCTTGTTTAGAATATTTATGCAAAAGCCAAAGAAATTGGTATATGTTCTTCTTACGATATAGTGTAGATATAATTTTAACTAATTTACAAATCTTATTATTTAAACAGATGTGGAAGTTAATGAGATGTATACATAAACGGCCTTTCAACTTTTCCACAAGGTACTTTATATTTCATGTACTATCAACATGACTTAACTAGTTCTTGATTTCAATATTCGCAACCAATAGTGTTGATTATCCCTGGTATACTTTTGCACAACCTTATTTCAGCAGGATTTTCGGTTATTATTACAAGTTATAAGCCTGCAGTTGCAAGCAAGCTTGTAACTACAAATTGCTTGCAAGTTGCAAGTTGCATGTTGCAAGCAAGCTTGCAACTTCAAGTTTCTAGTTTGTAGTGGCAAGTAAGCTTGAACTACAGGTCATCAATTATCACTTCTAAACTATGTTTTAGTAGTATGTAGGAACTTGAATTTGCAATATACAAGGCTTAAAAAGTATTTACGAACTTGATGTAGGCTACCACTCTTTGGTTGTCAAGGATTGTAATAAACTATATAGTACCTTAAAACCAGGAGGATTTTAAGGTATCAAAACCGATCCCTTAAACTAAAATCAATCATAATACATTATAAAACATTAACTAAGTTAACTAAGTTTTATAAAAATTAACTAAATATATATAATAATAGTCAAAATAAAAATAAATTAACTAAGATTATAAAAAATTAACCTCATTAATTAAGTTTTATAAAAATTAAGTTAGTTTATAAAAATTAACTAAGTTTATAGTAATAATAATAATATAACTTATGTTTATGAAACAAATCTTTCAACAATTGAATTTCTGTCACACCACATATATATTAGTTGAGATTATATAGGACAATTAGCATCTATGGAATCAGATTATCTTTTTAGTTTGCAAATTCTATTCATATATTGTAAATCATCATACATATACTAAAATGATTACTAAAATCAACTACACCATTTTTTATTTAATATACATATTCCACTACAAAAATATTCTTAATTTGAAATAAAATAAAACCCATTCTCAACTTGCTTCTTTCTGGTCCTACTGTCAAATTTGCTGCATTTTGCACCTACTTAATAAATTATTGTTTCATTGTCAAGAAGTTTCTTTCTAGTCAATGTAGTCAAATGCTGAAAAAAACAACAGACTGTACTTAAAAACAGAATATAAGGAAAAGCCTTGAGAATGGGAGCACATGCATGCTTGCTCAAAAGCAAAGAGAGGACTTTCCATGTATTTGGCACTGAATTGTATGTATGTCCTACACATGCTAATAAAATTTTGGATCCCTACACTTGAAAAATAGCTTACATGCTTAGTCAAGGTTGACGAAATCCTCAACTCAATTATCATCAACAGTGAAATGGAAGAGATGATTAATCAGGTCCATATACAGTCATAAACTTACAAATTAAGCTAAATTTTCAAAGGTGAGAAAATTAAAGACGTACACTTAAAATATAATTTTAAATATTAGTTTGGAATTAGAAAATTGTAACAATTGTGCAGAGATTGAATCAGAAATTACAACAGTTTCGTACTACTTGAGCCAGTAATGCTGGAGCATTTTGAACTTTCTATCAAAATGTCATAAAGCATAAAAGGTCCCTGGCATTTTTTTCTCTATCACTGCGTACGTTTCTAATCTTCGTGCATGTTTCCTACCTCCTAGTTTGGTTCATTTGAGCCGTATTAAAATTCTATACATTAACTCATGATAACGCTTTAGGGAGGTCAAATTGATTAGCTGTTTATATGACAAATTTTAGAGTCTCATTCGGACCACGGCCTAGGACAGTTGAATGATGTCCATCTGCTTTTATGTCTGCATCATAAATTAAACAATTTTTTCCGTTCCAACCATTTTCTTCTGCCAAATCATAATGATAAAGAGCCATTTCTATGGTAGATCGATTGGTTTTGGTTCTATAATATTACTGTATTAATAATACATTATAGACTATAGGTCAGTGGTAAGGTCTCTAAATTTCAGCGTTGCCTGAATTCACGGCCATAATTCAAGCCGAGATCTGATGCTTTTTTTACCTAGCAGTTTGTTGGAGGAATGGTGTTTTGAGGGCCAATACTTTGAGGGCCAGTCCTTTGAGTTTACTTAAAACTAGTTGTGAGTTGATCTACATAAATATCAGTTGAATTTTATATAATTATTTTTAAATTGTTCTAAATTCTCAGGAAGTACTACCAATGACTGAAGACATCCATGAAGAAAGGCTTTGAGTAGTTCAAGTTCTTAGTGATGCATTTGATACTTGTAGACGTTAACTTTGAACTAACGTTAACTTTGAACTATGCTATCTTTTGTTATCATGTATATGTATTGAATTTGATAACTCGTGTATTGAACTTATTTTTTGTTAGTTGATACTTTATTTTGTTATCATGAATATGCGTTACATTTGTTGATTGTTATACTTTTTCGTTCATACATTGTTCAAATTGTTATCTATTTAAAGAAGATTCATTTTGATTGTTATTATTAAAATAAAATAGTGGGGTGCATTAAATATATAGTAAAATAAAGCATAGCTCCTAAAAAGCGTTATACATATATGACACTAGTGTAGGCCCGTGCTTCGTGGGCTATTTGTATTATTGTAAACGAAAAGCAAGGACATTTTTGGAATTTCAAAAAGACACCGAGTAAATTAGTTCAACGAATTTTTTCTATTAATAGTAGGGATAAGTGCTATAAAAAGAAAATGCAATATTGATATATAACGCGGAACGGGCGCTATAGAATAACTATTTTATAGCGGCTATACTTTGCTATAAAGATTCTGTTATTTTCTTTAAGATTGTGATTTTTATAGCGGTAATAGTGAGCTACCGTTTTTATGTAACGTAGCGGCTTGCTATGAAATCATGCTCTTTTATAGCTGTTTTTCTTGTGTTGTAAATGTGCAATTCTTTTTTATAACATGACGATATACAACGTTTATCAAAGCGCTATAGTTATGTTTAATAGTGATGCCGCTATAAAAGACTATTTTTCTTGTAGTGGACGTAAACATCGATAAGATACCTCATCTTTGCAACCTTCGCAAGCAGAATTGGTCCTCGGGCCTTCACAACCTAAGGAGACCATGCAACTAAGCGAGGAGGAGGGTTCGCTGGACAATTTCTGTATCACAGAGGAAGCAAAAAAGAACACCTCGAGAACTCTACAACCTACGATATTAGGATTGTATCAGATGTTATGGATTTAATGTGATTGTAGTATATTATTATTATGGATTTATTCTTATATCGGATGTTGTGCCATATTAGAATATTGTATCAGAAGTTATGGATTTATCGTTATTTATTGATGTATCAGTTGTTAGAACCTTGAAAACATGTTTGATTATTTATTGATGCATCGAATGTTGTAATTTGATTTATTTGATAAGGATTGTCACCGTTGAAAACATGTATATGTTTTTGTTGTTGTGTAGGATAAGGATTTCCTTGTTTCAAACAAAAACATGGAAATTATTATTCTACATAATAATAAAAAGAACATAATCCCACCCTTTCCTCTCCAAAAAAACCCAAAGCCATAACTAATTTTCCGTTCTTTGTTTCATCTTTTCTCATCTAGATTGTGTAATTTTAGCAGATTTGTGTCACAATCCATGGTAATTTCAATACTTAAAGTTGCATTTCAGTTTTTTTTGATTTCTGGACTAAAGTTCTTATTTATCTATAGTTGCAATGGATCAATGGAAAATTGATGATGAGGCATTAATGAAATATTATGGCCATTTGAATTTTGATTCTAATGTAAACTAGGGTGATGTTGAATATGTACCTGAAATTCAATTATCACAACAATCCCAACATATTGGATTTATACCCCATACTCAATTAAATATTAAGCAAATCAACGTAGGTCGGGCAAAGAAGTTTGCATTGAATCAGAAGTAATTATTAAAGAATCGAGATATGTCAATGACAATTTGCAACAATATTACCCCACTATACATGGTGGCAAGTGGAAGAATCGCGGTAAAGCACTAGCTATTGGGGAGGCTCCCCCTCCACCGAAAACATGTTATAGTAGATCTATGTATAACATGATCATGGGAAGAAATAGAACAAATGTAGATCGTAGGTTCTATGCATATATATGTTATAGGTTGAGCAAGAAATGCCTCAATCGTTCAACTGTTGTAAAAAATTTCATCGGGTAAATCCTCTAATGTGTCATAGCGGACTTGAGAGGTTGGAATAAACACTTTATCATGCTGCTGGGTATCCTAACAAGTAATTTATGGTATGTTAGTGTATGTTGTATTGGATGGTATTGTATTTTAATTTGGTGTATGTTGTATCGTATATTGTACCGTATGTTGTTGTATGTTATCATAGGGTAAATTGGTGTATGTTGATTCGGGTTCTCAAGCAAACACATTTAATACCAACACAAACAACAAAAACAACACAGGTTCTCAAACAAACGCAAGTAAGGTGAATAATAAGTAGTAGTACAAACAACACAGTTCGAACAAACACTTCTAATACCGACATAAACAAAATGAATTACTACCAACGACGAATAAAAGCTAATTTTCTAAAGTACAAAGATTCCTCTTATGGTTGCGCACTCCACATCTGCTACACCTATTTTCCTTTAGAGCCTGAATCTCTCCATAGTGCCTTTAATTCTTGTAGATCTCGGCCTTTTGGTGCTCTACGAGCTATCAGAGGCAAAATCATCGGTCCTTCGTATGCACTTTAATACCATTTATACGAACGAGATAAAATTCTAGTGTGTAAGCCGCCAGGTAGCTCTGAACTGAGTACTAAGTTGAGGCGAAGTCATGAAAAAGTCTATCTGCACGTTAGCAACTAACAAACAAGTAGCCATCACATGCGTACAAGGCAGCTGTTGATGTAACGTGATGTTGCATGTAAAAAAACAATTGCTACCATCGATTGTTACTTTAATTTCATCGCTCAAGTAGTAAATTATTTGCCATTCGACTTGACTGAAACGGACAATCCTTAAACGTCTTTCTTCACTTGCTCTTTGGACTATCTTTGCTTCCTACTTTGGAGTTAATTGAGATGTCAAAGTCTTAGCACACTCTCTTCTCTGACAAAATTAATCCACTGATCGGAAGAAGGTATGTGTAACCAAAGATTTAAGAGGTAAGGATTGTGCACTTCTAAGTACACTGTTAAAGCTTTCAGATGCATTAGTCGTCATAACATGAAATCAGCGACCATCATCCTTACACAAAGCCCAGTTTTCCTTCTTACCTGTCAAACTTCTCTCTATCCAATTTTGTGCTCTAATATTGGTGGTCTTAATTACGTTTTGGAATTTTGCATGCTCGACTTCCTTCGCTGCACGTGCTACAACATAAAAATAAATCTATCAAATGTTTGTCTCTAAAGCCAACGGCTTGAAACTTTGTTTTCAGCACGTAATATATGATTATGACATAATCCCTATTTGTTTTCCAATGCTGTTGATATTCCTTTCATTCTATCGGAAATGAAAGTAATACATCAATCATTAACACTAGGAATGAACTTTCGTATGCAAGCAAAAAACCAAGCCCAAATTTCGTATGAATCTGTTTCAACAATTGCATAAGCCAAAGGATAAAATTGATCATTTGCATCTACTATAGTTGCAACAAGTAAGGTGCCTTTGTATTTGCCACACATATGCATGCCATCAATGCAGTGCAAAGGTCGGTATTGTACAAATCCTTCGATGCAAGGCCTAAAAGGCCAAAAAGCACGATCGAAACTTCGTGCTCATCGGTTGTTACGTGTCCAATACTATCTAGATTCTTTCTAGAAATTTCAGCAAAATATTGTCATAGATTGCAATATGACTCTGTCCAATTACCATATATCCGTTTAATTGCTTTGCCCAATACTCTCCATGCTTTTATATAACTGATTTTAATACAAAGTTATTCCTCCATTAAAACCTACAACGTTCTTACTGTTATGTTCAAATTCACTTTCACGAAAGGCAAAATCTTGGAAACCAAAAAAGTAGATGTAGCATGCTTATGATTGGAGCTAAATTTTGGGTTAATGCAAGTATGATCGCTTTGATATTTTTTAATAACCCGCCACCCAGATTGTGAATTTTTTGAATCAATGGTATGTACTCTTCAAGGACAATTTTAGTTGACGTTGCCGATGGCAGTGTGTTTTGCTTTGTTTGACCAGATTGGCTTAAAAGAATCTGCATGCAAAATTGATCATTCACTTAGTTGTTTGTAAAAAAAATCATTTGCTATCAAATACCATACCTACTTTGAAACCATTTTGAACACTACACGATGAGAATATTCATCGTTGAATTGTAGATTTGCAACGACGGATCTAGCCATCATTTATGCATTACACAAATAATCATCCAAAGGTATCTCCATGTCCGGCTCATCACTATCCCCATAAGCATCGTCTTCGCCTCCAAAATCAAAGTCCAGTGAATCATTGTTTACTTGCATATTTTTGATCCATGTTGTATTATTCTCCGGTCTGGTTATAATAGTCATGCTATCAAGAGCAGAAACATCATGTACTTGTACATCAACATCTATATTCATATCGTCATTGGATATATTAAGAACTCTAATTCAGCTGTTGGTTTAATGTTTAATTGTGTATCAATATCACGTGCCGGAAAGGTGCAATATCAATATACGACATTTTTAATACGATTATTAAGTGCAAAACGATTCATTAACAGTTCAAAACGTAACTTATTTTTGGTTCATATGATATAATTCGGAATGTTTAGGTTGTATTGGACAAGACATATGACTATTGGATGATCCAGCACTATTACAAGGAAATAATATGCAGAAAAGTGGTTTAACTACCAAAAATGACAAAATGTTTCTTCAGGTTGATTAATCATATAAGTTTTGTTTTCTCAAATATTGCTATTGTACCTTGTACGTACTATTAAAAGCCATGGAAGTCCCGCGCATATAGGTTCTCACTGCGCACATGTGTATATAATACCATTGGTTGATCATAATCGCGAAGTCAAACTGGACATGAGAATTTAAAAAAAAAACGAAGGAAAATCAAATTAATCTGAACTAAACAATTTAACGAACTGCTTTTGTAACAAGAAGACCTTCACTTGTATCAGAATGCCTATACTTAGTTACAACTGAAATGCCATCGATAGGCTGCTGTTACTTGAACAAAATATTTGAATGTTCATACTATATACAAAGAATAATTAATTGCATAATAACAAATAAATTAAGGCAGCTTAGGTCCCTAAGTGCAGGCGAATCTTCCAAATGGTGTGCATTTAGAGAGACAAGCACCGAGTACCTATGTAACTTTTGCCTTTGAGTTATGGAAAATGTTGCTGATATTGGTGGCTATGGCGATGGTGCTTGTCATCAGCGCCAATACTATCATGCTCCCTGCTATCAGCTTATCTTTTCTCTTCGATATTCCATATGCATCCCTTACAACTATCGCTCCAGGGAAAATCAAGGACATGCTTACTGAAGCTGTGGATCCTATAAACTGGAACAGAACCCAAATATTTGGAATTGCAATTGTTGCCAGGTACACAAGTGCCATCAAGATGAGAGAAACGGCGACAAATCGCACGTTATCAGTCGCCAATGGCTTCTTCTTGGGAAATAGCATCTCGTCGACATTAAGCCTCAAAGAGAAATTGAGAAGCGGGAACACCAATATCAAATGCAAAGCGTAGCTCAGTCTAACTACGTCATTCAACATCGGCCCGTAATTTGAAATAGAGCTTTCATGATCGAAGTTGGAAAGTATATCACACATGGTTGATTCTCCAAACAATAGATACCCGGAAAATCCCACCGTTGAGTAAATGATTGAACAGAGTACGAGAGAGATTCGAACTGCAACCTTCATGTCGGAAGCGAATGCTAACTCTGCTCGAACAGGGTGAATGTTGTAATGAAAGGCGAATGCAACCACGATCACAGGAACTGCAGTGAAAAGTTCGAAAAACGACTGTTTGCCAAAATCGGGGAACAACCTGGGTGGCTTTGCATTGCCATGATATAATGCATAAAGAGCGAGCCCTGAGGTTATGATGACAAAAACCACAGCAAGGAGAACCGATATTGCGGATGTGTACTTGAGCGAATCGATTCTCTTGAAAAACACAAGCGGCAATAACACTACCGCAAGCATAACAAAGAGAGCGACGGCGCGTGCATTCCACCACCCTTGTCCGAACCACTCCGCTAACATACCAACGGATTCTCCTTCCGATCCATTACCAGATATCACATCACCAATGATCATCAGATACATGACAAGGCCTCCAAAATTGCTAAACATGATGCACAGTTGTGGCATCTTGGATCCGATGTTGCCAAAGGATTCGCCCATGAGTTCAGCATACGTAGAAGATGCTCCATACGATGTGTACTTCAACATGAACCCGGCTGACTTATCACATAAGAAGGCCATGAAAGCAATCAGGAAGAAAGCAGGACCAACACCAAGTATTCTTAAAGTGGCAGGAAGTGACATGATTCCGCAACCGATTATGGTTGTTGATAGGTTGAAAACTGCACTGGTTACCGAGGAACCACCTTCCATTCTAGCACTGACATCACTTGCTTTTGAAGAGGGCAGTAGGGGAGTGTTCATTTTCTTCTTCTTTTTCTACTTCTACTCCCCTTTTATTTTCTTTTGTTCTTGTTTGTTCTGGTTGGGAACAATGAGTAGATTTCTTGGATTAAATAGCCGCCCGACATTTATGCTCCAAGGGTAATTGTGATATTCTGCATTTTGAATATAAAATGGTTTATGATTGTCTATTCAAAATAATGCAACTGCTTGGGTTCCCGGAACATATATGCTGCACCTGCACATATATAGTGCAATATAAAATTTGCATTTGCAAACGTTATTTTAGTGACTCATGAATGCCTTTTAACTTCAATCATGAACAAAATTAATAAAAATAACGGCAATCTTTTCCAACGGTGTCCCATATATCTGCAATCATCCAAAAATGATGAGATCAAATATGGTGTTAGTGGTAGATGGATTCCAGATAAGTCAAACTGTTTTGATGAAATTAGAGTAACACGAGTTGATTGCTTTTGTTAAGTACTGTTTTTGTTAGCTAATTGATATGCATTACTGTATATAGTAGTAAAACTGATCGATCAACAAGAAAAATAAGTAGCCAACCTTAATACTAAAAAAGATTAAAATGCAGTCTTTCGCGCTTGTGCGTTTTGATATTCAATATAGACGAGTTGTGTATGTTGCTCTAAAATAAAATAAACAAATCAACTTGACAGACTGATTGCATCAAGGAATGGGGATCGGTTGTACATGCTTGAACTAAAACTAGAAAACTTTTAATTATGCTCAGCAGGCATCATATACCCTCCTCATTATTTTATATTTGACATGTTCTCATTCATTCTTAGGTGCACGTTTTTTAAACTGTACTCATGTGGGCCTTGTGGGTGGGTTATTTGATCTCTTCGAAGAAATTAAGTGAGCAATAATTTTAACATTCCAAGAAATAAATATCATGAACCAACGATGAGACATTCAAAACTATTGTTTTCAATCGTTTGCTAACGCTTAACAAGCATGTCCAAGATGCTCTAGCATACCATTATAGAATAAGCATTATTCTTGATAGCCATTGTATAAAGTAGGATTACAACCTGCTGTCTGTTAGATATAAAGTATCATGTTGCATGTGCAATTCAACACATAAGAGTTAGTTGCATTTTTGACAATTAACAAATAAACATTAGGACAATTGTTAGTAAAACAAATGATATATACATGCAATACGAAAAATATACGACATTCCTCGTTTCAATAGACAACATACACATGCATGTTGACATGTGTCAATGATAGTTATAACAACTTCATGACGGTTGGAGTGTTATTAATAGGGTCCTTACCTACACTTGTTAATCAATGACAAAATATTCCTACATCTACTATTAATGAAAATAAATAAATTCAATACACTAATTTTTATCATGTCCTTTAGGAATGTCCTCTAGGAATCCCCATAATGTTCTTAGTAATTTCCATCACGCGTGCGTGTGTACCTTCTATATTTATACTCCATCGAGGCAAAAGTCACTAGTTTTTTGTTCAAACTGCAGCAAGTTCTTCGTGTTATTTCGAAATCGGATGAACTTTAACTACTGAAATCGCACCTACATTACAGACGAAGCGGAATACACTCATACTTTATATTTTGAACGTACGTTGTAATTTTCCATGATGACTAACAGTTATACTTAGCAAATAACAGTCTACATTCCCGTATCACTAGGCGGAAGTCGATATTTTTTTCGTTTAAACTATAGTAGTCTTTTATATTGACTCGGAATCAAGCGAAACTTTGACCAATAAACTCACGTTTATATTACGAACGATAAGAACACTCGGGTACTTCATAGTGAATGTACGCTGTAACTCTCCATGATGCCTAATAGTTGTACTTAACTAATAGCATGCTACATTCTCATATTTAAACTAAAACAAGACAGAAGTATATTATTTTTCGTTCAAACTACAATAATTTCTTCATACCACCTCGAGGTGAAACTTTGACTACTTAAACTGCGTCTACATTACATTTTGTACAAAATACTCAAATACTTCTTATATAGAACGTATGTTGTATATTCATATTTTAAATAATAATTTTTCTAATTAAGCGCCCAAAGGTAAAGGAGCATCGAGCACCAAGCTACGCGACCACGGTAAGAAAATAGGGAATAACCGCGATGGTTACTGGTTCCTTCATCCCCACCTTCGATCGGTCAGAGAGAAGGGCGACATGGGATGGGAGGTAAGTGGGGCGTGCAAAAAGGGAGAAAAATTTGGTGGCTTTAGTTAAAGAACAGAGATGAAAGGGAAATGATCTGCTGCGGCTCAAACGGTGCAACTAAACCAACTACTAATTCAATTAAACAGTTTGTTACAGTAAGAAACTTTGGGTTTTGTACATTATAATGCTATTTTTTAACTCATCCAAAATCAACAACAATTTTAAGGTTGCAAGTATGTGTCAAAATACAAATAGAGAGCTAATTGACTCAAGTGAAATTGGTCACATGACATGGAACAAAAATAAATTAATCAATGTTAAACAATTAAAGACCCTCAACATGTAATTTTTGCTAATGGAGATAAACTTAAAATCCATGGTTTTGGTACAACAAAGTTGCTTATAAAGATGTGGAAAATATTTTATACTTGCTCAATTTTAATTCAAACTAATTATTATCAATTAGTTAAATAACTGATGAACTGAATTGCAATGTTAAATTCTCACCGTATAAATTGACATTTCAAGATTAAGAATTAGGAAAGAAGATTGGTGAGGGATGACCGAAAAATGGCCTCTATTATCTAGATGAAAACACCAACATATGTCATGTGTCATTAAAGTTAGTAGATCATGAAAACTTTGCTACATTGGAGATTTGATCATCCATCTGATCAAATTTTGAATAATTTTTTTTTGTTATAAATTAGATTCCAAAATTGTGATGTTTATAAGATTTTGAAAACAAACTAGATTTTCATTTCTTTATCTACTAATAAGTTAGAAAGATGTTTTGATTTAACCCATTTTGATGTTTGGGTTTCAGCCCCTGTTCATTCTTATAATCACATTAAATATTTTATCACATTTATTAATAATTTTTCTCGTATTACTTGGGTTTACCTTTTAAAAGAAAAAAAATGAAGTTTTTTCGTGTTTTCAAGAATTTCACATAAAACTAATATAATGCAAAAATTAAAAATTTCGACCAGATAATGGGACAGAATACACAAACAAAAATTTTATATAATTTTTTAAATAAAAAGGAATTTTACACAAACCACTTATACTAATACACCCGAACAAATAAATATTATGACATTTGTTATTAAAAGAAATGATATATACATGCAATATGAAAAATGGATGCACTCGGCTTTAATTGATAATACACACATGCATATTGACATGCACTACAAGGAGAACGGTAATTTGCAGCGGAGCATACCGACGGGTGCCGACCGGTCCATCGATTTATTTTCGACGGCTTCCGATGCTCACTCATTTTATTTATTTAACTTATTGCTTTAATAATATATATTAATTATATAAGTTTGAAATTTGATCAAATATAAAATAATTAATATCCTAAGAATTTGTAAAGATGTTTCTATTTAATTATTCGAATTTGTGAAATTTTCTGATTAAATTACTGTTGTCGATAATCCTTTTTATTATATATATAATATCTTCGGTAATAATTAACTGTATTAAAAATTGAACATGAATAATAATTTTCTGCAAGTTTCAGTTTCTCAATCACAAAATTTTTGATTAAATTTTTGATTGCATAGTTTTATTAAATTATTTAAAAACATCATGTAACTATAAAATTTAAAAAATTTAAATTAATTCGAAAAGGCAATTAAGGGTTTGCCATAACTAATATTTATTTCATATTCATTGATAACTAACATGAACTATTTAATTTTTCTAACAAACTAATTTATATTAAATTTATTTTAAAAAGTGCGAATTTTTAGTGAAAACTATAAAACAGCCAATGAAATGTGGGAAGCCGTCGCTTACTGCTGTCGTCGACGGCCATCAGAAGCCATCGGACCCCAGAATATACATCTGCTCCAACCGAGAGCAGCTTCATTATCTCATTCCTTCAATCCTCTTCCAAAACCCTAGCTTTTTCCTCAATCTCGTCGTTGGATGCTCCTCCGCATCTCGAACCATCGGCAACTTCGTCAATCTTCAATCTCCACGACCTTAGACGCTTATTTCATCTCGAATCAAGTTTTTTACTAAACCTAATTAAGTTTACTTTGCTAAATTAGGGTTAATTTCTGAATTTATTTGCTTATAATATCTCATTGATTGTTTATAATACCATATTGAATAATAATTCCGGTAGTTAGTGTTAAATCCGAAAGTAAAAAGTATATTTAGTGTACATTAGTGTAGATGCGCATAATTTAGTGTTTAGGTATCACTTGGGTTAACTAGTGTATATGCACATAATTTAGAGTATTTGTTTCCTAAAATGTTGAAAATAACAAGTTATTTACAAAATCATTTAGTAGTTTATAACCTTAATTATATATAAAATATAGTTTGCTAGAATGTGACATGCTGTAAATTATTGTATAACGTCGTTATTTTTTAAATACAATATTATATCCATAATTCATTAAATTTGAAAACATACAAAATATTTCATAAAAGAAAAGTAAAAAATAATAATATATAATATAATTAATAAATCGTAAAATATAAACAAATTATTATATAAATGCTAATATGTTGTATAATTCATAAAAAATTATAATGTATATGTAATAGTAATATAAAAAAAATTGATGGATAATGTTCTTTATTTTATTTTAAATCTCTTAGAGAGTTTTTGGCCCCATGACAAGTATCGTATATGATTATTATATGGATATTCGTTTTTCTCACAGAATGGACATCTATATTCATCTAATACAATATTTTTCAGATTTATCCTTGTATTGGACAAGTTATGAATACAATAAGGTAATTATATTTTATAAATTATTTCATTTTAAACGGTTTACAAAATTTTCCCTTTGTAAAATTATTTGTGTACAATACACGGAATAAAGAGGAAATGTTGCCGAATTTTTATTGAATCGTTTAGACTGAAATGATTAACGAAATGTAATTGCTATTGTGTTTGTAATGGAAAGTAACATGATAGGTCGTCAAACTAGAAAAAAATAAACTAAAAATTTGATATTACATTCATAATTTATGAAAATCCATAAAATGTATAAATGATAACTAATAAATGAATTATGGTTAAAGAAACATTAAAATGTATACATGAATTGAAAAATAAAATAAAAAAGAATAATGTATTATATAATTAACAAAATATTAAAATGTATAAATGAATTGTAAAAATAAAATGTCAATCTATAAAATGATTGATACCTTTTTGATTTTCTATCATATTTTCTTAAATAGGAAAAATGAGCACCTACTTTGTTGATCGGAGCTGGATGTATCAACCATGAAGGGGGTTGAGAGGTTTAGTAAAGAATTTTTTTATAATGACGTAATCATATTTATTCAATTCATTTTAAGTAATAATGGAAACGATGAAGAAATTCGTTGTCTGTGTGGTGTGTACAAACTCTTGAAGCATGTGGTACCGGGTATAGTTAAAGTTCATTTGTGCCAATACAGTTTCATATTGGATTATAAAGTGCAGGATCATCATGCAGAACTTGTAGCACCTAATCTGGCACAGTCAGAGGAGGAGGTGAGTAATGACATTATTATAGTGAATCCTATAAAGATATGTTTGATGATTTAGCAAGATCAATGTTTCCTACGATTGAAGTTAATGATGACGATGTAAATGTTGAAGAAGAACCAAATATTTGAGGAAAAAAAAATATGATTTATTCGATGCTGCTAAGAAAGCCCTTTGGGATGAATGTGAAAGAGACACCCAATTATCAATAAATATAGATTACATTACGTTGAAATCAAAATCAACTTCATAGAAGTTAAATTTACAACTGCGGTACAAGTTGCAAAATAGTATATGTCACCCAATAATTTAGTGTGCATAAATATTATGAAGTGAAAAAACTTATGTATGCTTTTGGTATGCCGTATCAAAAAATAGACACTTGTTTAAATGGTTGCATGTTGTTTTGGAAAGGAGACATCGATCATAGAAAGTGTAGAATATGCAATGAGGAAAGATACAAACTAAGAAAAAAGAAGGGAAAGGAAGTCCATACAAGCATATGCATTACTTACCAATCACTCTTGTACTTCAAAGGTTATATGCATCTTTTGTAACCATGAATAATATGAGATGACACAGTGTGAGAACATTGGAAGAATGTATGTTAACATATCCAGCTGATGGAGAAGCATAAAAGCATTTTGGTAAGACTTATTCTGCTTTTGCAGTGGGAAGCAGTAATGTTAGACTTGATTTATGTACTGATGGATTTTCACAATTCTCTCAGTTTGGTTCTAAATATTCATCTTGATCTATTATCGTTACACCGTACAATTTACCTTCGTGGATGTGTATAAAAACTCTATATATGTTTCTCACTATTATCATCCCCAACCTTGATGATCCAATAAAAGGAATCGATGTTTATTTACAACCATTGATTGAAGAGTTGAAAATACTGTGGTATGAAGGATTTGAAACATACGACATTTCAAAAAAATGATTTTTTTATATATTTGCCTCTTGTCAAGGGCTATTAGTGATTTTCCAACGTATGCAATGCTTACAAGTCGGAGTACGGCCAATCATCTAACTTGTCCTTATGCCATGGAAGAAACACTTCTTTATCACATAGAAAGAAAATTTTATGGTTTGATTGTCATCAATGTTTTCTCCATATTAATCATATTTTAAAAGGTATAGAAAAAACTTTATAGCTAATAAATAAGTAAATTTGTATATTATTATATATAACCACTGTATAATTTGCTGACTAAGTATAAATGTACAGCTTATATTTTTTCAACGTGCAGGAGGACGTAGAGCTGCAAAAATTTGTCACTCTCCTTTGCAAAAAATACCGAATGAGAAAAATGAGGAAGAATTATCGCAAAACGATATCGGACATAAAAAAGAGGAAGAAGTCTGGCTGGATGGGCGTAAGCATGTGGGATGCTCGAGTTGTTCAGTGGAATAGCAATGAAGCGAAGGTAAGTTTACAAATTTCATATTAATTATTTAAATTGAAGTTTCATATAAAATCTATCACATATTATATAGAGCATATATACAATATCACTTTAACACATTTAATTCAAAATGTAAAGGCGGAGTTAGATAGAAACTCTGTAAATAGAAATAAGAATCTAGTCACACATCGTGATGGTTTTAAGTCATTTCAGCATTACCATAAGGAGCTGGTAAATTTACTAATTTGGACTATAAACAGTTATTACATTGTACAATTTTGTATATACAATGATAATGCATATTAATTATTTCAGGAAAGAGAGCACATGGGTCTCGTCTGCTACATGGACGTATTTGCCCGTACTCATGCCATCAAGCATCAAAATGAAGATGGCACACTCTCGTACATATGGGCTGACGATATATCAGTCAAAACCTATGTAAGCATATTTTAAGTTATAAGTTATTAATAATCATTTAATTAATTAGTTATAAAGAATTAAAATAATATAATGTAAATTTCAATTGTATTTTTATTTTTCATTACAGGAAAAATTTATGCAACAATGATAGCAGCAGCTTCAGAAATGGGACGGGATCAGTTGACTGCCAATGAGGAGGACATGATTTTTGAGGATGTCATGGAACCAGAGATAGGAAACAGGCGTTATCGCTTTGGCAACCAAGTGGTACTGAGCAGTGTGTTTGGATTAGACTACTTACTAACCTTTTGATTGTAGCGAGCCTGAAATTATTTAGATTATTCGTTAGAAATTATTTAGCTTATAAATCAGTTTCTTGTATAAAAGTTAACCGCACATCAAAATATAATTAGATAATAATATGAATAACTAAGTTTATTAAAATATTAATTAATTTTTATACAAGTTTGACTTAAGTTGCCAAAAAGTTTATAAAAACTTACTATTTTTTATAAAATTTAACTAAGTTAACTAAGTTAACCAAGTTTTATAAAAATTAAATAATTTCCTAAAAATTAACTAAGATTTATAAAACCTAAACAAATTTGTAAAAATTAACTGAGTTATATAAAAAATTAATTAAGTTAACTAAGCTTTATAAAATTGAAAAAAAAATTATATAAACTCAACTATATTTTATAAAAACTTTATTAAACCTACAAAAATTAACCTAATTTATAAAAGTTAACTTATTTTTGTATAAGTTAAGAAAGTTTTATAAAATTAAATAATTTATAAAAGTAATTAAATTAATAAAAATTAATTAAGTTTTTAAAAAATAACTTAGTTTGTAAAAGTATCTAAGTTATTTAGTTTTTAGAGAAATAACTTAGTTTATAACACTTAGATTATTAGAATGCAATTTCTTATCAACTCGATTTCGCTTCAATATATATACAATTGGAGATGGTGAGGATGATGCATTTTGGTATGTATGATACATTTTAAGGAGATGTTGGATGATGAGTTGGTTTGTTTTGACATGGTTATTACATTTTGAGATGTTGGATGTTGATTATGTGTATGTTGGTAGAATGTTTTGTTATGTGGTGAATTGTTTGACTTTTATTTGTTGTAAAAAGTGATGTTTTTTTAGCATTGATGTTTAATGTGATTTTGGCTTTTGTGTGTGTGTGAAATCAATCTGCGATATATATTGATATACATGTTTGTATAGGAGACAAATGATAACAGAAATAAAAAACAGTGCAGATTTTCGACAGCTTCTGACGGCTACCGATGGCGTATTGGTCAATAATGTCCCACGGCTGTCGACATCTTATTGGCAAAAAATAATCCACGGCTTGTAATGGTTTTCAACCACTGTAGAGCGACGGTTTTCGAAAGCTTTCGACGTATGCACAATCAAACCATGAGTTGCCACGTGCACACGACAGTCGTCAAAAAGCCATCGGAAGCTGCCATTGGTAGCCGTTGCAAAGCCATCGACGAAGCCACCGGAAAGCTGTTGAAAGCACTGTTTAGTGATGGATTTATTTTCAATGGCTTTTTCTGACGACTCTCATCGACTTCCGATTGTCGTCGAAAGTTTTTAACCATCGAAAATTACACCCTTTCTTGTAGTAATGTGTCAATGGTAGTTACAACAACTCCATGACTGTTGGGGTGTTATTAATAGGGTCCTTACATACACTTGTTAATCAATGATAAAGTACTTCTATTTCTGCTGTTAACAAAGAAAATTTAATCCAATAATTTTCATCTTGTCCTTTTAAAATCCCTAGAATGCTATCTACATTTTTCCATCATGCATGCATGTCTACATCCCGTATTTACATTAGCTAGGTAAAATTTGTTATTTTTTCATTCAAATTGCGGTAAGTTCTTCGTACTTATTCGGAATCAAACGAACTCAGACTAATGAAATTACAATTACATTACAAACAATGTGGAATTCTCAGATATTTTATATTTTGAATGCGTGTTGTAGTTCTATATGGTGACTAACAGTGATACTTAGAAAATAACTGGCTACATTCCCATATCACTAGGTAGAAGTCGTTATTTATTTATTTAAACCGTGGTAAAATTTTCTTACTGACTCGAAATCAGACAAAACTTTGATCAATGTACTCGCACCTATATTACAGACGATACAAAGCACTCGGATACTTAATATTCTGAAGCTATGTTGTAGTTTTCCATTGTGACTAACATTGAATTTTGCAAATAACATGTTACATTCTTATATCTAAACTCGAATTGAGCAGAAATCGTTATTTTTTAATTTAAACTGCAATAACTTATTCATACTAAATCGAGACAGAAACTTTGACCAATTAACTAGCATCTACATTACAAACTATACAAAACACTAATATGCTTCTTATACTGAACGGACATTGTAGTTATTCATATTTTGAAGAATAATTTTTCTTATTGATCGCATTATGTGATCGACGCATGTGTTATGCGTGTTGTTACACTAGTATTAAAAATATTAATGTCTTATATAGTTCTACTCTCCATCAAAGAAAGATAAGCTGTAGATAAAAATTGTAATAGTGTAGATTATATTCTTCTTTTAAGTCTATGAAAAATGGTTTAAATCAATTTTATGAAAGTGAATAGGTATGTGATTTTATATATTCATGTTTAGTATGTATATGAATTGTTAGTTTAATGTTTCAATCTATAAGTTATGAGAAAATTCAATTATGTATTTCTCACAACTGGTATTAGATCAGTTTGTGATTTAGTTTCCCTGAAACAATAATTTCATTTTGTTGTTTTAAGTTGCTTGATTTCGTAAAGTCGGTGTGCTAAGTTTACTTCACAGTTTCTTATACACAAACTTGCCACTGGGGCCCTCTGATTTGTTGGGGCCTCGTAATTTTTTGATCGCATAAATAAAGAAAAGCTTTTTTCAAATGGTGTGATTAAATACAATATTTTAACGGTAATGACGCATTATTCATCAGTAACCATAGTTCAATTCTTGCCTTGATCATATATAGTTTAGGACAAACATGTTGCAACAATTGATAATAGGCCTATATGTTTTGAATTCAAAGCATGTAAACAATTGTAGAAATTAAGCGCATACCCTTCTTTTCAAACTTATTAGGCGGCAAATCCTTCCTAAACCTAAGTTGACCAAACACCTCTTCCTAAGTTTCATAATTTTTCAAAGATTGCTTAGATTTTATGGCATTTCAGTGCATATATAAAATTTAAACAAAAAAAACAAAAAATAATTAAAAGAGTATCTTGTGAATCATGTTAATATCGATATATATATATATGTATATGTATATATATATGTATATATATATATATATGACTTTATAATTTAGGTGTAATCATTTTAATTCATTTATAATTTAAATGCACACATATACACACACATAGCATACACACACACACACATATATTATAAAATATCTAAGATATTTTTGAAAACTTCATCCTTAAGCTATAAAAAGTCAATGCACATGCCATTAAGTGAAGTGGAATAATGGAGGCACATGGGGAGGGGGAAGTAACATGTAAGATGGTGGGAAAGGAGGGTTAAGGATAAAAAGGAAATGCACATTTAGATATTTTTCGCAATTTTTGCCTATAAATACAAGGTCCTAGCTCTCTCATTCATTCATCCATTCACTTCTGCTTCCTTCTTCTTTTTAAATCTCTAAGAGCTCTTCTTTAATTGCTTCCATGCCTCGAAAAAATATTTGCAAAGTTATGAAAAAATAAAGTAAAATACATACATACATACATATATATACCCACACACACACACACCATGTCATTCCACCTCAAAACCAAAGCAAATCCACTCTTTCTTCCCCTCTAAAACAACAGCTAGACCATTCCCCACCCAGGGCCGATCCAACTTCCATTTGCAAGCTTAGGCCATAGCTATCCCAAAGGTCCAAGGCTTGATTCAATAAGATCTAGTGCGATCATAGCGAAGCTATAACGGATTTTCGTAAAGTTAGAAATGAATTCAAGATGAGGAACTATATTTATATTATGATATGTTGGATGATATATATGATTGGCTAAGCTTGTTTGGGATGATTGTGAAGCATGTTTGGATATGATAATATGCTTGTTTGGATGTGTAAACAATTCACGTTTAATACATGTTGAATATCATAAAAGAAATCACTTCCTTTAGTAAATGAACTGGTGTTTCTAAGATTGTTAAACCTATTTAAAATGGTTTAAAATGGCTTATAAGTGTTTTATAAATACTAAAACCTAATTTGGTGAAGTTTGGACAAGTTATGAATGTTGAGGCAAAAATGGTTGCGCACGTATAACAACAGTCCCTGATTTCGCGCCACAGAAAGTTAAATCCATTTATACGATGATTCGAAATCGAAATTATTTGTAATAATAATTTTCTGAACTCTTACAATTATAGTTTTCAAATAAAAGAAAACAATCAAGATTTTTTTGGGCAGATTTTGAAATATGAGCAAAACAAGTTTTCAAAATAGTCGCGGTTTGGCAGTTTGGAAACCAATGAAATAAATTCTTTAAAAGTGAAATTTTTAATTCTTAAAAATTATGAAATAAATTCTATAAAAAAATTAAAATGTTTTAAAAATTTTAGTTATAAAAATGGATTTCTAAATGATAGAAAAGTTTTTTTGATTAAATAAGTCGTGAAAGCATTATTCATAGCATTTTTCGAAACTTTTTGCAACACTTTTAATAACTGTTAGAATATGGCTTTAAACTTAGGTATTCTTTCCTAAATTTTTTATAAATTCTTTTAAATTAATAATTAAGTATTGTAAAGATGATTCAGAGGTTTATAATTAATTTAAAAAGAGTTTAAATAATTGATTTAAAGAAAAGATGTTAAAATCAAGTGTCAATTTTGGCTCCAAAAGCTGATGAGTATATTAGATTTTTTCTATTCATGACATCCAAATTTGAGGTGCTTAGATTATGGAGTTGTTTAGGAGCAACCAGTGCCTTGGCTTACCTGGCCTCTTCCCGGGTGGGGGATAGATAAATTCGAAATGTTGAAAACGAGACAAGTATAAAAGATTTAACTTGTATACTTAATTAATTGCAATTTGAATTGAATAGAGATAATCTTCCTGTAATTGGTATTAAATTTTAAGGACGGAAATTACTATCTATGTGAATTTAGAAGGTGATTTCACCATTGTTTGGCAGATAGTAAAGGTTGAATATGGAAATTGATGTTGAGTAGAATTAGTATAATTTTTATCGATCCTTCACTACAAGAAAAACCATTTATAGTTGCAAAAATTGGTGGCGTTTCTTTCTAAATGCAACCAAAAAGTATTTCCCTAAAAAATATAAATGCGGCTAAAAAGATTTCACGTTCCCGCTTTGCACCCACGTAAAGTAAAAAATATTTCACGAATTTTTTTTATCTACTGTCACATTTCCCTTCCTCTTCATTATTTAGAAACTTGTCTCCTTACGCTTTCCTTTTCGCTCCAGCAAAATCTACCTCACCCTCCAACAAAATCCACCTTGCTTCGTTATCATTGTTGCGGTAGACGTCCTTCATTCTACTCCTCTCCACATCTTCGCGGTAGCCCTTCACAGATCTCTCCTCGCGGATTAGGTATGAAATTTTGTAAACCGATTTTATGAGTCTACTGGATTTTATATGATTATGTATGGATACTGTATACGAATTTCTATGTATACCCTAATTGGAATAGTTGATTTAACCCTAATTGGAATAAATCCTAACTGGAATAATTGATTTTATATGATTATGTTCGAGCTATTTTTTTATTATAAATTTTACTTATATTATAATCATTTCCTATTGTGTTAGTGCGATGTGCTTGCTTTAATTGTATCCAATTTATGTTATTTTTATTTGTATTTACATGGTGTGCCTTTGAAAAAACTATCATTCCTCTTCAAGTTTCCTAACGAAGAGCTTACTGATCCTTTAGAGCTTTTCTTCTTTATAATTCTGGATGAATTCATCATACTCCAACTATTATTTTTCAATGCTTTGATCTTCTTATTTAATGGGTTTTCAGTTTTGATTAGATCCTCCAAACTCTTCACGCTCGATAGTGATGTAAACGACTGTGATTTTCCTTCGTAGTGTTTTGATAAACCTCTCCTAAAATTCAAATGATTTGTTAGACAATTTGTATATGAAAACTTATGTATATATGTTATGAATGTTATGATACCATAAATTATTTACGTATGATTAATGTTTTAGACATAAAAAATGAAAAACAAAAGAATGAAAGAAATTAAGAAAAAGAAATCTGAACAAAAAAAATGTTCTATATATGAAAAGAAGCAAAATCAGAACACAACTGAACAAAAACTTACTTCAAAGGAAGATGTGAAATGAGAGATGACATATCATAAAGTGATGAATTCGATAATGATAAGGAAGAATTCAAAGAACATGAAGATGAATTCAAATCGTCTATAAAATCTTCATCTTCAGATGAATTTTCGCCAATTGAATTGCAGCTATCATCATCTTCTTCTTCTTCTGATAAAGAGCTCAAATATCCATCATAACCATTGTTTTCTTGATATTCTTCTTCATCACCAATATGAGGATTAATCATATTCCCATGCTTTACTTTTGCCATTATGAAAGAAACTGTAAGTAAAACTCAAATATAATCTCTATACTTGATTATAATTTTAGAAGCATGTCACTGAATGTTGAAATGAAGCATGTATATTTATATGTATAAAATATACAAATGATAGATAAGAATGAGTTTAAATAAGAAAAACGTATGTGTTACTTTTCTATAAACAATTTTCCAGCAGATGCGTTTACATGGTCACATGGAGTTATCTCACTGATACATATTTATATGAGTTATATTTTCAGCAAATGTGTGATGTCCCGGGATTTTGGCAATACTTATTTAATAATTTCTATTTATAATTTATTTTAAAATATGTTATATTGGTTTAAAAATCTAATTAACCAAATATTTTATATTCAAAGCTAATAATTAATCTAATTTAACAAATGATTATCTTTTCGAAAATTCAATCATAATGATAATATAATTTGAATGTTTATTCTTTTCAAATTATAATAATAATATATGTGTGTAATTGATTTATCGTTTTAAGTTAATAAAAATAATTCCATTTGTAATGTATATATGTATACATTGTAATAAGGAAATTGGTTCAATTTAAATTTAATAAAAATATTTTCAAATTATAATATATATGTCTATATATTGTGATTTGATGTTTTGTTTTAAAATTCAAATTATTTCTGAAGTTAATATTTAAGATGTTCTATTTATAATGAATATTTATATTTGGGTATTTGTTGTAAATGGAAATATATGAATTAAACTTAAATAGAAAATATGTTTTCAAAATTTTAACATACATATGTTTTTATAGTAATTTGGAAAGTTTTGATTTGATTTAATTCAGTAAAAATGTTTTTTCCAAAAGCTATTTAAAGTTTATGTTTATTTATAAAACACTTAAGGGAAAATTTAATTTTTATTTAAAAGAATAATAGCTTGCAAAAATAAGTACATTATTATAAAGATTTAAATTTTTTTCTTTAAATTGGATTTTGGAAACAAATTTTGAGTTTTAAATATAATACCAATATAGCTACAATAACTTTAGTTTAAACTTTTTTTAAAATAAAATTTAAATAAGTGTTACTTTATTTTAAAATTTATCTTTATGGAGTAAGTTTTAAATAATTATAAACTAAATCACAAGGATATAAATATAATACATTACATAGTTACATTTATAACATGAGTATTAAATTAGTAGTAATTAAGGTTTATTCATTTATAAACAAATAATTAAGGTCTAATTCATTTTTAAATAAGTAATTAATGTAATTCTTAAAACACTTGGCAATATAATAACATAGGAGAACACACTTGTTTACAAATTGATAAGGTTTTGGACATTTGTAACACATGAATTTATTCATGTAACAAGTGGCATATCCTGGTTTAAAGAAGATTTTGTTTTTATTAAAGTTTAAAAGAAAAAAAATCTGTTTTGTTTATTTTCTTCAGCTAGTAAACTTGTTCAATTTTTCTTCAAACACATTCAAATGCAAGAAGAAATCAAATGCAAGAAGATTCAAACTGAAAAGAAAAGGAAAACAGAATTCAAATCTGTAACTAATGGAAGAAAAAAGAAAATCTGAAGCTATACAACTTCAACCTGGAAAATCTTTATGAAAATTCAACCGAGCAAGATCTCAGCAAACAACTTTCAGCTAATTCAACAAGAAATTCGGTATTTCAGTAAATTAAAATGCAGAAGCAAACTCAAAGTCCAGAAATGGAAATGCATTGTCCTCTGCCTCTATAAAAAAAACAGTGAGTAATTTTAAAAAAAAAAAACAGATTAATACTTGATTTTTTTTATGGATGCCTGTTGAAGTAATTAGGTTTACATATTTATGGATATGAGTGTTACAGTATTCATTATATCAATGTTTGCATGTTTGTTTTGTTGATGACTGTGTATTGATTAAGCAGTTTGATTTTCTGTAGATATGGAGTTTTAAACTCTGTTTATATTCATATTCCTGATTTAAAAAAAAAAAATTTTCTCCCAAGTTAATCAATAATAATTATTGATCATTGAAAGGAATCTGTTCGTCATGAAGCAATTCTGTGTTTAAAAATAAAATTAAATATTTATATTAAACAAATATACTGTAAAGGTTAGATTTACAGTGGAAGACCAAAATTTTATGAAAACCAAACTTAATAATTTAGATTTCGAATTATTTGATCTGAATGGTTGTTCAATACCATGAAATTTAAAATGAATATGGTAATTATTATGATGGTGGTTGGAGTGAATTTGGGGGTTTTAGGCATTTGGGAATTTGATCGATTCTCGGTGATAGAAGAGGAGTTAGACGACGGGATTTGGTACGGAGGAGGGAATGGTGATGGGTAATGAGAGAAAATAGGTGGTTGATTTTTATGGGAAGGTGGCCGTGATGGGGCGTAGTAGGGTTTTGAACCTGTTTTTGGTTCGAATTAGTAACGTGGAGTTTGCGTCATCGTTGCTGGGTTTTGGTGAATCGCGTGAGGGGGAGAAGATAGAGTGGATCGAGGCGCATGCGTGGGTGAGATGGTAGGAACTCCAATGAGGGGATGCGTCGACGACAATGCTTTCTTCGGCCGAGTTTTCCTGTTGAAGCGCTGGAGTAAATGATTTTCGAGACAGTGATGGATTCGTCGATCCAAGGGGACGAATGGTCAGAGGGGGTTAAGGACGACTTGTGGGGCTCGTCGACGTTGATTGCCGTCGACTGTGGACGGCGTGCATGTGCACGAAGTAGATGTTGTGCACGGGGGTTGTTTTGAGAAGAAGGGTTAGCTGGGCGTTTCCTCGTGTTGTCTCGCGTATGTTTCGTGATGGCCTCGCGTGTGACTCGGAGTGGAAAGAGATGCTGCGTGTTTTTGGTTTTCGAGTATGTTGAGTTTCCAGAAGTTTTATCCTGATCATTTTTTTTACAGCATGATGAAATTGCTATAGTTAAAAGCAAACTAAACTTTCAAATAAAGTTTTAAATAGTTTAATTATGTTTGAAGTGTTTTAATTTAAAATTTGTGATTTAACAAGTAAAGTTAAATTTGTTTTTTAACATAGTTTGTTTTTATTTAATTTAGTGTTAGCCGGACTTTTATACTTTATAAAATGAAGTTCAAAATTTAACGCAAGTTGATGTTAAACAAAGTGTTTTTTTTAAATTTGTTGTATAAAGAATGAATGTTTGGTCTTAAAAAGAATTTTAGTTTTTGAAGTTTGGATTTTGAAAAAAATGTAAACTTTTGTTTTAAAAATAGTTTGTTCCATTTTGTTTTGTTAATATAAAATAATTTCAAATAAACAAAATGTATTTGAAGTAAATTTGGAATGTGATTGAAGCTAAGTATTTAATAATGATGAATTAAAAGATAATGTTTTGTATAAACCAAATACAAGTTTTCGAATTTAAATATTTAATTGATTTAATGTTGATAAAATATTTGGTTTATCTTAATCAAGTTTTTATTTGATAAAGATAATTAAAGTAAATTACTTAATTTACTTAAATGATTAATACAAGTGATTAAATTAAGTGTAATTAATTAAGTATAATTAATTACTTAATTAGAAATTAATTTAATCAAGTTTAATTAATTAAGAAATAATTATATAATAAGTAATTAAGAAGTTAATTACTTAATGATTAAGAAAAATTATTTAAATATAATTACTTAATAAAGTAATTAAGGTAATTAATTACTCAGTGTAATTAATTAAGTTATTATGGTTAATTTTAGTTAATTAATTAAGTTTAATTAAATAAAAATAATTACTTAATGATGGGATTAAGTGTAATTACTTAATGTAATTAAAGATGTGTAATTACTTAGTGAAGTAATTAATGAATAATTACTAAGTGTAATTAATTAAGGAAATTACTTAATGAATAGTAATTAAAGGATAATTACTTAAGGGAAGTAATTAAGGATAAATACTCAGTATAATTTAAGAATTGATTAATGTAATTAATCAAGGTGTTGGTTTAATTAGTAAAGTAATTAAGGAAGTTAATTACTTTGATTTAATCAGGTTTTGATTAATTAAATTCATAATTAATTAATAAATGTAGTAATTGATTAATAAAGTAAATAAAGGTCATTAATTTATGTAATTAATGAATAATTAATTGTTTAAATAATTTATAAATGTGATTAATTATAAGATAATTAATCAATGAAGTGAGTAAGAAGTAATAATTAATTAATGTAATTAATCAAAGATTTTTGTAATTAATTATTGTTAATTAATTAATTAGAATTAATTAAGATTAATGATTTACGATAAATTAATCTGTTTAATTAATTTAAAGGTTAATAACATAAGATAATTAAAGAATAATTAATCTAGGTGATTAAGTAAGAATATGATTAAAGGATAATTAATCTCTAATTGAAGATTAATTAATTGGATTTTGAAGATGATTAGAGAGTGATTACTTAATTAATTGTAATTAATTAATGAGTGTTTAAGCAGGATTAGTTGTTTAATTCTCAAGTAATTAATTTAATTTAAGATGATTAAATTAATTATAAAGGAATTAATAATGCCTATTGTGTGATTGTTTGTGTAATATCTGTATCGGTTAATATCTATTGGATGATAGGTTGTGATATTCTATGGTATGATATTTGATATATCAATGATGAATGTGTGATATTTATCTGTGAACGATGCTGTGGATTCAATAATTAAATTTAATTAATTTGATAAACTTAAATCACTTGGACATTAAGATGGCGTTTGGATTCGATGAGACCGAGATCGGATTTCCAAATTTGGAATTTCGAAAACCACATCGATTCCAATTTAACGTTAGGTCGTTAATCCAAGTGGAGCAAGTGAAGACTCGAGTTGTAAGGGCTATACGTCAGTATAACTCTGTGGGTGATTCCGTAATGAGTTGACGGAATAGTGCTTATAGGCTCGAGATGGTGATTCTGAGTGCAAGGGTTACCGTCGTTAACTCTGAGGGTGATTCCAATACGAGTGTAACGAGATAATGCCTTCGGTTTCGTTCGAACCCGGAAAGAACTTGTATGGATAGAATGCTTTCAGAACATCGTCAGGTGGACGATGAGCATTCTAAGATAGATGTGTTCTATAAAGGTAATCGTAGCCTCACGCCTCATCAACCGGGAATGGCTAAAACAGGGGAAGTGCAGCAAGGCTTCGTGGGTAGCACCCACTTGAGAGCAAGATTTACCCCTGTCTAGAGGTCCCTTTATATTTCGGTTGTGTGGGGCGGTTGATCATGACAACTTCCGGGGTAGTCTTGTTCGGGACTGTCCAGTAAGGGCTGGTTCTGGCTTTGTGTTGCAGGGGAGTGGGCGTACTCCTCGGTACGGTGATCTAGGCTACGTACTGTGACGGGCGGTACCCCAGTAGCCCTGCCATTGTATGGAATCCAAAATCCAATAAGTGCCTGTATGGTTTTGATTATGCCCAACTATGTTGGAACGTGAGATGTAAGCATTCCAGCTATTTCTGTATTTTACTTTGAAAACCCTAGACACTATTAATAATATCACTGTATTTCCTATCAAATGTTTTGGTTAGCGTAAGGTAAAAACTTACCCATGTTTATTTGTGGGGAGTCTTACGTGATACCTTTCTTTCAAATGATTTTCTAAAGTTAAGCAACTTTTAACCGTTTACTCACATCAGACCCCTGTCTGACCCGCGTGTTTATTTTCTGTTTTATTAAACTCTTGGGTACTCATATTATACATGAGTAGTCAAGTGATTCAAGTTATCTCTTGACGAATTCTGGAGGAACTTTGGAGCAGGAGGCTTCAGCATGTAGATATATGGTTAGAGTTTCCGCTGTGTGTTATTCTGTATGATGTCTTGTATTGTATTAGACAGAAATGTTATAACTGTCTAAATTGAGATGTTTAGTTGTGTACTCTGAAGTATATGATACTATGTATATGTTTTATATTATTTTTGAATCGTTCCGCTGTGAGATTCTGATGTGTTGTTTTTCTTTCTTCTCTTTCTTTTCTTCTTCTATCCCTTTCTTTCTTCTTAGCGACGTGACTTCCTAGAGTTTGGAAGTTGGGTCATTACATTGTGGTATCAGAGCGCTAGGTTGAGCGAGTACCTAGGCTCTGGAGTTGTGTCTTCCTTGAGAGAGCGTATTTGTAATTTTGATTATATATATATATATATATATATATTTCTACATATTTGGTTGGGTTACCTGTTCGGGTTTTCCAATATAAGTTATAAAGGTAGATAAGGTGGTGGTGTGTGCAACACGACTACTACCATTGGTTGGAAGTGTATTTGTCGAGACTGTAGACCTAATACCGTCTCAAGGGAGCTTTGCAGCTTGGTGTATGGATTTCATCGATCTCTGAAGGAAATCTTTTAAAGGTTCAGAGTTTATCTTTGGAATATAAGATTGGATTGCACTGGTGCGAGCGGATTCTCTAGAATTTGGATCAGTTGGGAGAGCTGAAGCAAGTAATGGTATTTGACAACCATAGGAAGGAGTCTTATCTGTATTGGAGTGGAAGACTCAGTTCAGCTAGGTGTTTGTGCTTGGTCTGAAGCCCGATTTCTTAAGAGGTTTCTGCTTATCTTGAAAAATCTTTTTGTGGAGTAGGTTGATATAGATTTTGGAAATCAAGGACTTTTGGATAGAAGGTCTGTGGTAGTTAGGTAAGCTCAGAGGTGTTGAATGTGCTGTCAGGAAGATCTCTGGGTTCAGCGGTATCCTAAAGGTGGAGTTCGGAAGCAGTTGTATGGTCCGTTTCTTCGATGGTTCAGAAGTCTTTTGAGATTCTTCTGTCAATAGATTGAGCAAATGGTGAAGGCTTGTCTTTTTCTTTCGGAAGCTCCTCTAGAGTAAGATGTTTATGTTTGAGGTGGACCATCAGTTTCTTCTTTTGAAGGGCTTAAGCTGTTCGGTTATGTAAGAAAGAATAGTTTCTTTGGAATCCGAACTGGGTAGTATCGCAAAAGTGACTTGCGATGGTTCGGAAGTTCTTTTAGTAATCTTTGCTTTAGTTTGAGACATCTCTGAAGATGTTTGAGTTATCGAAGGGGTTTGAGACTCTCTGAATATTTTCGAGGAAGATAAAGGAATTTGTCCGCATCGGGAGATGGAGTTCTGTTTTGATTTGGTTCTTGGATTTTCTGGTGGTTTGGCCTAGTAGAGAGAAGAATCCAGGAGAGAGGATTTTGCGAGCAATCAAGGTTGATTGGATCTAGTTTTCTGAATGGATTGCTGTTGTAGTATTTGTGACCAAATCAGATAGGTCATTAAGCTTTTATAGGATTTGATGGACAATGTTTCTGGATGAATTGATCAAGTTGTGCTTGTGTTCATCAGAAGCTTTCTCATCTTCTTCGGATCAGAGTTGTGCAGCAGAAGCATGGAGGCAGCTATTCCAGAATAGGAGCAACTCGGATTCATCGAAAGATTTTTGTTTTCTTGGATTTAAGGACTTCTTCAGGAAGTTCTTTCGGGATCTGAAGGCTTGGATGTCAGGAGCATCTATTTTGTTTTCCGAATAGGAGAAGCAAGTTTGAAGTTCTTGATGCTGTATGGTAGACTGGTGTTTGGATTTCGATAGATTTTTGGGTGAATCATCTTGTTGAGTAGAATCAAGAGGTCATCTCATTCTTGATCCAGCTTTGATTTGAGATGCATCTGTGAAGTTTGGTTGATCAGGATGGTTGAGGGCAGCCCAGGATCAACAGAGGTTGTGGTCAAGAGACGAAGAGATTTGGAATTCGCAGTCGGAGATTTAATTTTTGGATAAGTTTCCTCTGATCATAAGAGCTTTGAGATTGGATAAGATGGGAAGTTAGCTCGAGAGTGTATGGGAATCTTTCTGTATTCTCTTAAAGTTAAGTGCAGTAGATCATGGAGATTTGGAAGTTGATTGGACTGTCTGTATTCCGGTATCCTGTTTAGATTGTAGATCTGCATTTATAGGAGTTGTAGATTCTAAGTAGAGCAGATAGTTTTAGATTCTGTAGGGCGAGTAACCCGGTGTTTGTACCCGGGAAACTCAAGGAAATTCTGTCCAGAATTTTGTTTGGATAGTTAGTATTGATTGTATGAATTGAATGTTATAGTTTCTAGTATGGTTGATAGCATTTGTTGCTGTTTTAAAATTTAAAATCCGTATGGAATTATTAAATTATCTTTGCTTTTAATTTCGAGGACGAAATTCTTTTAAGGGGGGAGGAATGCGATGTCCCGGGATTTTGGCAATACTTATTTAATAATTTCTATTTATAATTTATTTTAAAATATGTTATATTGATTTAAAAATCTGATTAACCAAATATTTTATATTCAAAGCCAATAATTAATCTGATTTAACAAATGATTATCTTTTCGAAAATTCAATAATAATGATAATATAATTTGAATGTTTATTCTTTTCAAATTATAATAATAATATATGTGTGTAATTGATTTATCTTTTTAAGTTAATAAAAATAATTCCATTTGTAATGTATATATGTATACATTGTAATAAGGAAATTGGTTCAATTTAAATTTAATAAAAATATTTTCAAATTATAATATATATGTCTATATATTGTGATTTGATGTTTTGTTTTAAAATTCAAATTATTTCTGAAGTTAATATTTAAGATGTTCTATTTATAATGAATATTTATATTTGGGTATTTGTTGTAAATGGAAATATATGAATTAAACTTAAATAGAAAATATGTTTTCAAAATTTTAACATACATATGTTTTTATAGTAATTTGGAAAGTTTTGATTTGATTTAATTCAATAAAAATGTTTTTCCAAAAGTTATTTAAAGTTTATGTTTATTTATAAAACACTTAAGGGAAAATTTAATTTTTATTTAAAAGAATAATAGCTTGCAAAAATAAGTACATTATTATAAAGATTTAAATTGTTTTCTTTAAATTGGATTTTGGAAACAAATTTAGATTTTTAAATATAATATCAATATAGCTATAATAACTTTAGTTTAAAATTTTTTTAAAATAAAATTTAAATAAGTGTTACTTTCTTTTAAAATTTATCTTTATGGAGTAAGTTTAAAATAATTATAAACTAAATCACAAGGATATAAATATAATACATTTCATAGTTACATTTATAACATGAGTATTAAATTAGTAGTAATTAAGGTTTATTCATTTATAAACAAATAATTAAGGTCTAATTCATTTTTAAATAAGTAATTAATGTAATTCTTAAAACACTTGGCAATATAATAACATAGGAGAAGACACTTGTTTACAAATTGATAAGGGTTTGGACATTTGTAACACATGAATTTATTCATGTAACAAGTGGCATATCCTGGTTTAAAGAAGATTTTGTTTGTATTAAAGTTTAAAAGAAAAAAATCTGTTTTGTTTATTTTCTTCAGCTAGTAAACTTGTTCAATTTTTCTTCAACCAAATTCAAATGCAAGAAGAAATCAAATGCAAGAAGATTCGAACTGAAAAGAAAAGGAAAACAGAATTCAAATCTGTAACTAATGGAAGGAAAAAGAAAATCTGAAGCTATACAACTTCAACCTGGAAAATCTTCATGAAAATTCAACTGAGCAAGATCTCAGCAAACAACTTTCAGCTAATTCAATGAGAAATTCGGTGTTTCAGTAAATTAAAATGCAGAAGCAAAATCAAAGTCCAGAAATGGAAATGCAGTGTCCTCTGCCTCTATAAAAAAAAAGCGAGTAAATTTATTAATTTAAAAACAGATTAAAACTTGATTTTTTTTATGGATGCCTGTTGAAGTAATTAGGTTTACATATTTATGGATATGAGTGTTACAGTATTCATTATATCAATGTTTGCATGTTTGTTTTGTTGATGACTGTGTATTGATTAAGCAGTTTGATTTTCTATAGGTATGGAGTTTTAAACTCTGTTCAAATTCATGTTCCTGATTTAAAAAAAATATTTTCTCCTAAGTTAATCAACAATAATTATTGATCATTGAAAGGAATCTGTTCGTCATGAAGCAATTCTGTGTTTAAAAATAAAATTAAAAATTTATATTGAATAAATATACTGTAAAGGTTAGATTTACAGTGGAAGACCAAAATTTGATGAAAACCAAACTTAATAATTTAGATTTCGAATTATTTGATCTGAATGGTTGTTCAATACCATGAATTTTAAAATGAATATGGTAATTATTATGATGGTGGTTGAAGTGAATTTGGGGGTTTTAGGCATTTGGGAATTTGATCGATTCTGGGTGATAGAAGTGGAGTTAGACGGCGGGATTTGGTACCGAGGAGGGCACGGTGATGGGTAATGAGAGAAAATTGGTGGTTGATTTTTATGGGAAGCGTGGTGGCCGTGGTGGGGCGTAGTAGGGTTTTGAACCTGTTTTTGGTTCGAATCAGTAACGTGGAGTTTGCGTCATCGTTGCTGGGTTTTGGTGAATCGCGTGAGGGGGAGAAGATAGAGTGGATCGAGGCGCATGCGTGGGTGAGATGGTAGGAACTCCGGTGAGGGGATGCGTCGACGACAATGCTTTCTTCGGCCGAGTTTTCCTGTTGAAGCGCTGGAGTAACTGATTTTCGAGACAGTGATGGATTCGTCGATCCAGGGGGACGAATGGTCAGCGGGGGTTAAGGACGACTTGTGGGGCTCATCGACGTTGATTGCCGTCGACTGTGGACGGCGTGCATGTGCACGAAGTAGATGTTGTGCACGGGGGTTGTTTTGAGAAGAAGGGTTAGCTGGGCGTTTCCTCGTGTTGTCTCGCGTATGTTTCGTGATGGCCTCGCGTGTGACTCGGAGTGGAAGGAGATGCTGCGTGTTTTTGGTTTTCGAGTATGTTGAGTTTCCAGAAGTTTTATCCTGATCATTTTTTTTACAGCATGATGAAATTGCTATAGTTAAAAGAAAACTAAACTTTCAAATAAAGTTTTAAATAGTTTAATTATGTTTGAAGTGTTTTAATTTAAAATTTGTGATTTAACAACTAAAGTTAAATTTGCTTTTAACATAGTTTGTTTTTATTTAATTTAGTGTTAACCAGACTTTTATACTTTATAAAATGAAGTTCAAAATTAAACGCAAGTTGATGTCAAACAAAGTGCTTTTTTTTAAAATTTGTTGTATAAAGAATGAATGTTTGGTCTTAAAAAGAATTTTAGTTTTTGAAGTTTGGATTTTAAAAAAAAATGTAAACTTTTGTTTTAAAATTAGTTTGTTCCATTTTGTTTTGTTAATATAAAATAATTTCAAATAAAAAAAATGTATTTGAAGTAAATTTGGAATGTGATTGAAGTTAAGTATTTAATAATGATAAATTAAAAGATAATGTTTTGTATAAACCAAATACAAGTTTTCGAATTTAAATATTTAATTGATTTAATGTTGATAAAATATTTGGTTTATCTTAATAAAGTTTTTATTTGATAAAGATAATTAAAGTAAATTACTTAATTTACTTAAATGATTAATATAAGTGATTAAATTAAGGTAAATTAGTTGTGTACTTACTTAAGTATAATTAATTACTTAATTAGAAATTAATTTAATCAAGTTTAATTAATTAAGAAATAATTATATAATAAGTAATTAATAAGTTAATTACTTAATGATTAAGAATAATTATTTAAATATAATTACTTAATAAAGTAATTAAGGTAATTAATTACTCAGTGTAATTAATTAAGTTATTATGTTTAATTTTAGTTAATTAATTAAGTTTAATTAAATAAAAATAATTACTTAATGATGGGATTAAGTGTAATTACTTAATGTAATTAAAGATGTGTAATTACTTAGTGAAGTAATTAATGAATAATTACTAAGTGTAATTAATTAAGGAAATTACTTAATGAATAGTAATTAAAGGATAATAACTTAAGGGAAGTAATTAAGGATAAATACTCAGTATAATTTAAGAATTGATTAATGTAATTAATCAAGGTGTTGGTTCAATTAGTAAAGTAATTAAGGAAGTTAATTACTTTGATTTAATCAGGTTTTGATTAATTAAATTCATAATTAATTAATGAATATAGTAATTGATTAATAAAGTAAATAAAGGTCATTAATTTATGTAATTAATGAATAATTACTTTTTTAATTAATTTATAAATGTGATTAATTATAAGATAATTAATAAATGAAGCGAGTAAGAAGTAATAATTAATTAATGTAATTAATTAAAGATTTTGTAATTAATTATTGTTAATTAATTAATTAGAATTAATTAAGATTAATGATTTAAGATAAATTAATCTGTTTAATTAATTTAAAGGTTAATTACATAAGATAATTAAAGAATAATTAATCTAGGTGATTAATTAAGAATATGATTAAAGGATAATTAATCTCTAATTGAAGATTAATTAATTGGATTTTGAAGATGATTAGAGAGTGATTACTTAATTAATTGTAATTAATTAATGAGTGTTTAAGCAGGATTAGTTGTTTAATTCTCAAGTAATTAATTTAATTTAAGATGATTAAATTAATTATAAAGGAATTAATAATGCCTGTTCTGTGATTGTTTGTGTAATATCTGTATTGGTTAATATCTATTGGATGATACGTTGTGATATTCTATGGTATGATATTTGATATATCAATGATGAATGTGTGATATTTATCTGTGAATGATGCTGTTGATTCAATAATTAAATTTAATTAATTTGATAAACTTAAATCACTTGGACATTAAGATGGCGTTTGGATTTGATGAGACCGGGATCGGATTCCCAAATTTGGAATTCCGAATACCACATCGATTCTAATTTAACGTTAGGTCGTTAATCCAAGTGGAGCAAGTGAAGACTCGAGGTGTAAGGGCTATACGTCAGTATAACTCTGTGGGTGATTCCGTAATGAGTTGACGGAATAGTGCCTATAGGCTCGAGATGGTGATTCAGAGTGCAAGGGTTACCGTCGTTAACTCTGAGGGTGATTCCAATACGAGTGTAACGAGATAATGCCTTTGGTTTCGTTCGAACCCGGAACGAACTTGTATGGATTGAATGCTTTCAGAACATCGTCAGGTGGACGATGAGCATTCTAAGATAAATGTGTTCTATAAAGGTAATCGTAGCCTCAAGCCTCATCAACCGGGAATGGCTAAAACAAGGGAGGTGCAACAAGGCTTCGTTGGTAGCCCCCACTCGAGAGCAAGATTTACCCCTGTCTAGAGGTCCCTTTATATTTCGGTTGTGTGGGGCAGTTGATCATGACAACTTCCAGGGTAGTCGTGTTCGGGACTGTCCAGTAAGGGATGGTTCTGGCTTTGTGTTGCAGGGGAGTGGGCGTACTCCTCGGTACGGTGATCTAGGCCACGTACTGTGACGGGCGGTACCCCAGTAGCCCTGCCATTGTATGGAATCCAAAATCCAATAAGTGCCTGTACGGTTTGATTGTGCCCAACTATGTTGGAACGTGAGATGTAAGCATTCCAGCTATTTCTGTATTTTACTTTGAAAACCCTAGACACTATTAATAATATCACTGGATTTCCTATCAAATGTTTTGGTTAGCGTAAGGTAAAAACTTACCCATGTTTATTTGGGGGGAGTCCTACGTGATACCTTTCTTTCAAATGATTTTCTAAAGTTAAGCAACTTTTAGCCGTTTACTCACACCAGACCCCTGTCTGACCCGAGTGTTTATTTTCTGTTTTATTAAACTCTTGGGTACTCATATTATACATGAGTAGTCAAGTGATTCAAGTTATCTCTTGACGAATTCTGGAGGAACTTTGGAGCAAGAGGCTTCAGCGTGTAGATATATGGTTAGAGTTTCCACTGTGTGTTATTCTGTATGATGTCTTGTATTGTATTAGACAGAAATGTTATAACTGTCTAAATTGAGATGTTTAGTTGTGTACTCTGATGTATATGATACTATGTATATGTTTTATATTATATTTAAATCGTTCCGCTGTGAGATTCTGATGTGTTGTTTTTCTTTCTTCTTCTATCCCTTTCTTTCTTCTTAGCGATGTGACTTCCTGGAGTTTGGAAGTTCGTAACATTGTGGTATAAGAGCGCTAGGTTGAGCGAGTACCTAGGCTCTGGAGTTGTGTCTTCCTTGAGAAAGCGTATTTGTAATTTTGATTATATATATATATATATATATATATATTTCTACCTATTTGGTTGGATTACCTGTTCGGGTTTTCCAATATAAGTTATAAAGGTAGATAAGGTGGTGGTGTGTGTAACACGACTACTACCATTGGTTGGAAGTGTATTTGTCGAGACTGTAGACCTAATACCGTCTCAAGGGAGCTTTGCAACTTGGTGTATGGATTTCGTCGATCTCTGAAGGAAATCTTTTAAAGGTTCGGAGTTTATCTTTGGAATATAAGATTTGATTGCACTCGTGCGAGCAGATTCTCTAGAATTTGGATCAGTTGGGAGAGCTAAAGCAAGTAATGGTATTTGGCAACCATAGGAAGGAGTCTTATCTGTATTGGAGTGGAAGACTCAGTTCATCTAGGTGTTTGTGCTTAGTCTGAAGCCCGATTTCTTGAGAGGTTTCTGCTTATCTTGAAAACTCTTTTTGTGGAGTTGGTTGATATAGATTTTGGAAATCAAGGAACTTTTGGATAGAAGGTCTGTGGTAGTTAGGGCAGCTCAGAGGTGTTGAATGTGCTGTCAAGAAGATCTCTGGGTTCAGCGGTATCCTAAAGGTGGAGTTCAGAAGCAGTTGTGTGGTCCATTTCTTCGATGGTTCAGAAGTCTTTTGAGATTCTTCTGTCAATAGATTGAGCAAATGGTGAAGGCTTTTCTTTTTCTTTCGGAAGCTCTTCTAGAGTAAGATGTTTATGGTTGAGGTGGACCATCAGTTTCTTCTTTTGAAGGGCTTAAGCTGTTCGGTTATGTAAGAAAGAATAGTTTCTTTGGAATCCGAACTGGGTAGTATCGCAAAAGTGACTTGCGATGGTTCGGAAGTTCTTTTAGTAATCTTTGCTTTAGTTTGAGACATCTCTGAAGATGTTCGAGTTATCGAAGGGGTTTGAGACTCTCTGAATATTTTCGAGGAAGACAAAGGAATTTGTCCGCATCGGGAGATGGAGTTCTGTTTTGATTTGGTTCTTGGATTTTCTGGTGGTTTGGCCTAGTAGAGAGAAGAATCCAGGAGAGAGGATTTTGCGAGCAATCAAGGTTGATTGGATCTAGTTTTCTGAATGGATTGCTGTTGTAGTATTTGTGACCAAATCAGATAGGTCATTAAGCTTTTATGGGATTTGATGGACAATGTTTCTGGATGAATTGATCAAGTTGTGCTTGTGTTCATCAGAAGCTTTCTCATCTTCTTCGGATCAGAGTTGTGCAGCAGAAGCATGGAGGTAGCTATTCCAGAATAGGAGCAACTCGGATTCATTGAAAGATTTTTGTTTTCTTGGATTTAAGGATTTCTTCAGGAAGTTCTTTCGGGATCTGAAGGCTTGGATGTCAGGAGCATCTGTTTTGTTTTCCGAATAGGAGAAGCAAGTTTGAAGTTCTTGATGCTGTATGGTAGATTGGTGTTTGGATTTCGATAGATTTTTGGGAGAATCATCTTGTTGAGTAGAATCAAGAGGTCATCTCATTCTTGATCCAGCTTTGATTTGAGATGCATCTGTGAAGTTTGGTTGATCAGGATGGTTGAGGGAAGCCCAGGATCAACAGAGGTTGTGGTCAAGAGACGAAGAGATTCGGAATTCGCAGTCGGAGATTTAATTTTTGGATAAGTTTCCTCTGATCATAAGAGCTTTTAGATTGGATAAGATGGAAGTTAGCTCGAGAGTGTATGGGAATCTTTCTGTATTCTCTTAAGGTTAAGTGTTTGATCTATCACTGGTTTAGAACCAGTAGATCATGGAGATTTCGAAGTTGATTGGACTGTCTGTATTACGGTATCCTGTTTAGATTGTAGATCTGCATTTATAGGAGTTATAGATTCTGAGTAGAGCAGATAGTTTTAGATTCTGTAGGGTGAGTAACCCAGTGTTTGTACCCGGGAAACTCAAGGAAATTCTATCCAGAATTTTGTTTGGATAGTTAGTATTGATTGTTTGAATTGAATGTTATAGTTTCTAGTATGGTTGATAGCATTTGTTGCTGTTGTAAAATTTAAAATCTGTATGGAATTATTAAATTATCTTTGCTTTTAATTTCGGGGACGAAATTCTTTTAAGGGGGGAGGAATGTGATGTCCCGGGATTTTGGCAATACTTATTTAATAATTTCTATTTATAATTTATTTTAAAATATGTTATATTGATTTAAAAATCTAATTAACCAAATATTTTATATTCAAAGCTAATAATTAATCTGATTTAACAAATGATTATCTTTTCGAAAATTCAATAATAATGATAATATAATTTGAATGTTTATTCTTTTCAAATTATAATAATAATATATGTGTGTAATTGATTTATCTTTTTAAGTTAATAAAAATAATTCCATTTGTAATGTATATATGTATACATTGTAATAAGGAAATTGGTTCAATTTAAATTTAATAAAAATATTTTCAAATTATAATATACATTTCTATATATTGTGATTTGATGTTTTGTTTTAAACTTCAAATTATTTCTAAAGTTAATATTTAAGATGTTCTATTTATAATGAATATTTATATTTGGGTATTTGTTGTAAATGGAAATATATGAATTAAACTTAAATAGAAAATATGTTTTCAAAATTTTAACATACATATGTTTTTATAGTAATTTGGAAAGTTTTGATTTGATTTAATTCAATAAAAATGTTTTTTCCAAAAGCTATTTAATGTTTATGTTTATTTATAAAACACTTAAGGGAAAATTTAATTTTTATTTAAAAGAATAATAGCTTGCAAAAATAAGTACATTATTATAAAGATTTAAATTGTTTTCTTTAAATTGGATTTTGGAAACAAATTTAGATTTTTAAATATAATATCAATATAGCTATAATAACTTTAGTTTAAACTTTTTTTAAAATAAAATTTAAATAAGTGTTACTTTCTTTTAAAATTTATCTTTATGGAGTAAGTTTAAAATAATTATAAACTAAATCACAAGGATATAAATATAATACATTTCATAGTTACATTTATAACATGAGTATTAAATTAGTAGTAATTAAGGTTTATTCATTTATAAACAAATAATTAAGGTCTAATTCATTTTTAAATAAGTAATTAATGTAATTCTTAAAACACTTGGCAATATAATAACATAGGAGAAGACACTTGTTTACAAATTGATAAGGGTTTGGACATTTGTAACACATGAATTTATTCATGTAACAAGTGGCATATCCTGGTTTAAAGAAGATTCTGTTTTTATTAAGTTTAAAAGAAAAGAAAAAATCTGTTTTGTTTATTTTCTTCAGCTAGTAAACTTGTTCAATTTTTCTTCAACCAAATTCAAATGCAAGAAGAAATCAAATGCAAGAAGATTCAAACTGAAAGGAAAAGGAAAACAGAATTCAAATCTGTAACTAATGGAAGAAAAAAGAAAATCTGAAGCTATACAACTTCAACCTGGAAAATCTTCATGAAAATTCAACTGAGCAAGATCTCAGCAAACAACTTTCAGCTAATTCAACAAGAAATTCGGTGTTTCAGTAAATTAAAATGCAGAAGCAAACTCAAAGTCCAGAAATGGAAATACAGTGTCCTCTACCTCTATAAAAAAACAGTGAGTAAATTTATTTATTTTAAAAACAGATTAAAACTTGATTTTTTTTTATGGATGCCTGTTGAAGTAATTAGGTTTATATATTTATGGATATGAGTGTTACAGTATTCATTATATTAATGTTTGCATGTTTGTTTTGTTGATGACTGTGTATTGATTAAGCAGTTTGATTTTCTGTAGACATGGAGTTTTAAACTCTGTTCATATTCATGTTCCTGATTTAAAAAAAATATATTTTCTCCCAAGTTAATCAATAATAATTATTGATCATTGAAAGGAATCTGTTCGTCATGAAGCAATTCTGTGTTTAAAAATAAAATAAAATATTTATATTCAATAAATATACTGTAAAGGTTAGATTTTCAGTGGAAGACCAAAATTTGATGAAAACCAAACTTAATAATTTAGATTTCGAATTATTTGATCTGAATGGTTGTTCAATACCATGAATTTTAAAATGAATATGGTAATTATTATGATGGTGGTTGAAGTGAATTTGGGGGTTTTAGGCATTTGGGAATTTGATCGATTATGGGTGATAGAAGTGGAGTTAGACGGCGGGATTTGGTACGGAGGAGGGCACGGTGATGGGTAATGAGAGAAAATTGGTGGTTCATTTTTATGGGAAGCGTGGTGGCCGTGATGGGGCGTAGTAGGGTTTTGAACCTATTTTTTGTTCGAATCTGTAACGTGGAGTTTGCGTCATCGTTGCTGGGTTTTGGTGAATCGCGTGAGGGGGAGAAGATAGAGTGGATCGAGGTGCATGCGTGTGTGAGATGGTAGGAACTCCGGTGAGGGGATGCGTCGACGACAATGCTTTCTTCGGCCGAGTTTTCCTGTTGAAGCGCTGGAGTAAATGATTTTCGAGATAGTGATGGATTCGTCGATCCAGGGGGACGAATGGTCAGAGGGGGTTAAGGACGACTTGTAGGGCTCGTCGACGTTGATTGCTGTCGACTGTGGATGGCGTGCATGTGCATGAAGTAGATGTTGTGCACGGGGGTTGTTTTGAGAAGAAGGGTTAGCTGGGCGTTTCCTCGTGTTGTCTCGCGTATGTTTCGTGATGGCCTCGCGTGTGACTCGGAGTGGAAGGAGATGCTGTGTGTTTTTGGTTTTCGAGTATGTTGAGTTTCCAGAAGTTTTATCCTGATCATTTTTTTTACAGCATGATGAAATTGCTATAGTTAAAAGCAAACTAAACTTTCAAATAAAGTTTTAAATAGTTTAATTATGTTTGAAGTGTTTTAATTTAAAATTTGTGATTTAACAAGTAAAGTTAAATTTGTTTTTTACATAGTTTGTTTTTATTTAATTTAGTGTTAACCGGACTTTTATACTTTATAAAATGAAGTTCAAAATTAAACGCAAGTTGATGTTAAACAAAGTGTTTTTTTTTAAATTTGTTGTATAAAGAATGAATGTTTGGTCTTAAATTTTTTTTAGTTTTTGAAGTTTGGATTTTAAAAAAAATGTAAACTTTTGTTTTAAAAATAGTTTGTTCCATTTTGTTTTGTTAATATAAAATAATTTCAAATAAAAAAAATGTATTTGAAGTAAATTTGGAATGTGATTGAAGTTAAGTATTTAATAATGATAAATTAAAAGATAATGTTTTGTATAAACCAAATACAAGTTTTCGAATTTAAATATTTAATTGATTTAATGTTGATAAAATATTTGGTTTATCTTAATCAAGTTTTTATTTGATAAAGATAATTAAAGTAAATTACTTAATTTACTTAAATGATTAATATAAGTGATTAAATTAAGGTAAATTTGTTGTGTAATTAATTAAGTATAATTATTTACTTAATTAGAAATTAATTTAATCAAGTTTAATTAATTAAGAAATAATTATATAATAAGTAATTAAGAAGTTAATTACTTAATGATTAAGAATAATTATTTAAATATAATTACTTAATAAAGTAATTAAGGTAATTAATTACTCAGTGTAATTAATTAAGTTATTATGGTAAATTTTAGTTAATTAATTAAGTTTAATTAAATAAAAATAATTACTTAATCATGGGATTAAGTGTAATTACTTAATGTAATTAAAGATGTGTAATTACTTAGTGAAGTAATTAATGAATAATTACTAAGTGTAATTAATTAAGGAAATTACTTAATGAATAGTAATTAAAGGATAATTACTTAAGGGAAGTAATTAAGGATAAATACTCAGTATAATTAAAGAATTGATTAATGTAATTAATCAAGGTGTTGGTTTAATTGGTAAAGTAATTAAGGAAGTTAATTACTTTGATTGAATCAGGTTTTGATTAATTAAATTCATAATTAATTAATGAATGTAGTAATTGATTAATAAAGTAAATAAAGGTCATTAATTTATGTAATTAATGAACAATTAATTGTTTAATTAATTTATAAATGTGATTAATTATAAGATAATTAATCAATGAAGTGAGTAAGAAGTAATAATTAATTAATGTAATTAATTAAAGATTTTTGTAATTAATTATTGTTAATTAATTAATTAGAATTAATTAAGATTAATGATTTAAGATAAATTAATCTGTTTAATTAATTTAAAGGTTAATTACATAAGATAATTAAAGAATAATTAATCTAGGTGATTAATTAAGAATATGATTAAAGGATAATTAATCTCTAATTGAAGATTAATTAATTGGATTTTGAAGATGATTAGAGAGTGATTACTTAATTAATTGTAATTAAATAATGAGTGTCTAAGCAGGATTAGTTGTTTAATTCTCAAGTAATTAATTTAATTTAAGATGATTAAATTAATTATAAAGGAATTAATAATGCCTGTTCTGTGATTGTTTGTGTAATATCTGTATTGGTTAATATCTACTGGATGATAGGTTGTGATATTCTGTGGTATGATATTTGATATATCAATGATGAATGTGTGATATTTATCTGTGAATGATGCTATGGATTCAATAATTAAATTGAATTAATTTGATAAACTTAAATCACTTGGACATTAAGATGGCGTTTGGATTCGATGAGACCAGGATCGGATTTCCAAATTTGGAATTCCGAAAACCACATAGATTCCAATTTAACGTTAGGTTGTTAATCCAAGTGGAGCAAGTGAAGACTCGAGGTGTAAGGGCTATACGTCAGTATAACTCTGTGGGTGATTCCGTAATGAGTTGACGGAATAGTGCTTATAGGCTCGAGATGGTGATTCAGAGTGCAAGGGTTACCGTCGTTAACTCTGAGGGTGATTCCAATACGAGTGTAACGAGATAATGCCTTCGGTTTCGTTCGAACCCGGAACGAACTTGTATGGATTGAATGCTTTCAGAACATCATCAGGTGGACGATGAGCATTCTAAGATAGATGTGTTCTATAAAGGTAATCGTAGCCTCAAGCCTCATCAACCGGGAATGGCTAAAACAGGGGAGGTGCAGCAAGGCTTCGTGGGTAGCCCCCACTTGAGAGCAAGATTTACCCCTGTCTAGAGGTCCCTTTATATTTCGGCTGTGTGGGGCGGTTGATCATGACAACTGCCGGGGTAGTCTTGTTCGGGACTGTCCAGTAAGGGATGGTTCCGGCTTTGTGTTGCAGGGGAGTAGGCGTACTCCTTGGTACGGTGATCTAGGCAACGTACTGTGACGGGCGGTACCCCAGTAGCCCTGCCATTGTATGGAATCCAAAATCTAATAAGTGCCTGTACGGTTTTGATTGTGCCCAACTATGTTGGAACGTGAGATGTAAGCATTCCATCTATTTCTGTATTTTACTTTGAAAACCCTAGACACTATTAATAATATCACTGGATTTCCTATTAAATGTTTTGGTTAGCGTAAGGTAAAAATTTACCCATGTTTATTTGTGGGGAGCCTTACGTGATACCTTTCTTTCAAATGATTTTCTAAAGTTAAGCAACTTTTAACCGTTTACTCACACCAGACCCTTGTCTGACCCGAGTGTTTATTTTCTGTTTTATTAAACTCTTGGGTACTCATATTATATATGAGTAGTCAAGTGATTCAGGTTATCTCTTGACGAATTCTGGAGGAACTTTGGAGCAGGAGGCTTCAGCGTGTAGATATATGGTTAGAGTTTCCGCTGTGTGTTATTCTGTATGATTTCTTGTATTGTATTAGACAGAAATGTTATAACTGTCTAAATTGAAATGTTTAGTTGTGTACTCTGATGTATATGATACTATGTATATGTTTTATATTATATTTAAATCGTTCCGCTGTGAGATTCTGATGTGTTGTTTTTCTTTCTTCTCTTTCTTTTCTTCTTCTATCCCTTTCTTTCTTCTTAGCGATGTGATTTCCTGGAGTTTGGAAGTTGGGTCGTTACAAAATGCATCATAATTTTAGTCACCAAACGAAGAAAAACAAATCTATGTAACCTTGTGAACGGGATTTGATTCATGTGTGCAGTATTCTAAAAATAAAAACTATCTCTGTTATTTCATTCACTACAGCACATGCTATCTCTGTTATTATTCATTTTATGTGGTTTATTTTAGTTTATTATCCTTACTATGGGCGTGTTACCAATGTTCCAGATAATGCATTATTTATAAGATGCTTGGATTTTTTTTGGGTAATAACTTCAACGTCTAGTTATTTTTTTGATTACAAAAGATAACCAATTTATACGTCAAAAATTGGAAACTTATTTGCCTTCATATGTCGAAAATGGAAAAAGACTGGGTTTTTTTAAGCAGGTGATAAAACCATGATTAACTTAATATGTATTTTGAGAATTATAGCATATAATCTAATATTAGAGGTCAATTTTTTAATTTGTTTTACTTTTTTTCATAGAACTAGTCTAGAGTACCGACAGGAGCAATGAATTTTGTGAATGCTGCAAAGAGGAATGCAAGAAGTGTAGAAAATTTTTTATGCCCTTGCAAGGATTGTCGGAATCTTAGTCGTCGTGATGAATAAATCATCGTTGAACATTTAATTATAAAAGGAATGGATCTTAAATACATGGGTGGTGTATGGTTTAACCATGGTGAAGAGATAAATGTAGAGAAGAAAAAAAATACGTTTGATGTATATGATCTATTCAAGATGATTCACTATGAAGATGAAGATTTTTTGAATCAAGATTTTTTCGATGATGATAAGGACAATGTTAATTCTCAAAGAAAAGAGGATGAGTTACTCAAGAACTTGGATGATGCAGAAACTCCATTATATCATGGTTGCATAAATCACACAAAATTATCTGCTATCGCCATCTTGTATAATCTTAAATGTGAGACTGGCTTGTCTGATAGTCGGTTTGATAAGCTTTTAACTGTGCAACATTTATTTCTGCCGAAGGATAACGTGCTTCCCAAAAACTTATATGAAGTAAAGAAATTTCTTAGAGCATTCGACATGGGTTTTGAAAAGATACATGCTTGTGAGAATGACTGTTGCCTTTACAGAAAAGAATACAAAGATTTAGAAAGTTGTCCAAAATGTGGTTCTTCAAGATGGAAGAAAAATCAAGATACTGAAGAGGTTATACAAGGTATTCCAGTTAAAGTATTGAGATACTTTCCAATAATTCTGAGATTTAGAAGAATGTATAGATCTCAAAAGATGGCAGAAAATTTAAGATGGCATTTCAATAATAAAAGCAACGATGGAAAAATGCGTCATCCCGTGGATTCTACGACATGGAAAATGATGGATGAAAAGTATAAATCTTTTTCATCTGATCCACGCAATCTTAGGCTTGGTCTTGCTACAGATGGATTCAATCCATTTTTCGTGTTGAGTTCGAAATATAGTTGCTGGCCGGTGATGCTTATGACATACAATCTCTCGCCTATGTTGTGTATGAAGAAGGAAAATATTATGTAACTTTACTTATTCCAGGCCCAAAGCAACCCGGCAATGATATTGATGTATAATTGGAGCCTTTGGTGGAAGACTTGCATCATTTGTGTTGTAATGGAGTTGATGCTTATGATGCATTTAGTAAAACTTTGTTTAAACTGAATGCAATTTTTCTATGGACGATTAACGATTTTCCGGCTTATGGAAATCTTGTTGGATGTCGTGTGAAGGGGGAAAAGCTTGCCCGTTATGTGGTGTCAATACCCATTCTTGTTGGTTGAATCATAGTCGAAAGAGCGTCTACATGGGTCATAGAAGATTTCTACCTGCTTCATATTCACGGAGGAAACAAAAGGCATTGTTTGATAACATCATAGAGAAAGGTAGTGCTCCTAGAATACTAACTGGGAGAAACATTCATGCATTGTTGAAGGATTATCCAAATGATTTTGGAAAAGAAAAAGAAGAGAAAAGTAAGAAGAGAAAGTTTGTTTATGATACAGAAGATGAAGATGATAATACTAACGATTCTAAAAAATGGAGCTATCGAGGTGGAAAAAAAGATCAATTTTCTTTGATTTGCCTTATTGGAAGGTTAGTGGTTAGTTTATTTATTTTTCATTGTTTTAATAGAAGAAAAACTAATGCGTTATAGTTTTGGTTTTCGCAGGAGCTTCCATTACGTTACAATATAGATGTGATGCATGTGGAGAAAAACATTGGTGAAAGCCTATTGGGCACGATGTTGCATGGTAATAAATCAAAACATGGAACCAACTGTAGAAAGGATTTAGAGGATTGGGGAATTCGAAGTGAGCTTCATGCACAACCTCGTGGGAATAAAACATATCTTCCACCGGCTCGATACATGTTGTCAAAATCCGAGAGAAGAATATTTTGCAAAAGATTGTACGATTTCAAAGGACCAAATGGCTACTGTTCAAATTTGAAAAACCGGATTTCGTTGTAGGATTGCAAAATTAGCGGACTGAAGTCACATGATTACCATGTATGAATGCAGCAGTTATTGCCAGTAGCATCGAGAGGATTAACGGAAAAGAAGGCAAGAAAAACAATAATTCGCTTATGTTATTTTTTCAACAAATTATGTCAACGTGTTCTTGATAGAGAGAAGGTAGAACAAATCAATGTGAAGATTATTGAAGTTTTATGTGAGCTTGAAAAATATTTCCCACCATCTTCTTTTGATATAATGGTACATTTATCCATTCATCTTGGAAAAGAAGCACTAATGTGTGGACCGGTTCATTTTCGTTGGATGTACCCATTCGAAAGATACACGAAGACACTTAAAGACTATGTTAGAAACTATGCACGACCAGAGGGATGTATTGTAGAATCCTATCTTGCAAAAGAGTCCATGATGTTTTTCGATGAATTTTTGAAAAAATTAGGACATATAGAGGAGAAAGAAGCTCGAAATGAAGATTATGAAAGCAGTGTAATACTCGAGGGACATCCGATTTCAATATCCAAGACAGTTAAACTATCAGTTAATGACAAAGAAAGTGCTCATTTAGCCGTGTTAATGAATATGGCTGTGGTGGAACCATTTATAGAGCAAGTGTATGTTATAATGTTTTAATTATTTTGATGTGTTCATAATGCTATATATAACTTATAATCAATTATTCAATACTAGTTTGCATTTGGAGGAATTAGAAAAGTCAGACCCATGCATGACAAAAAATGCGACCTTACTTTGGGAAACACATACAAATTTTTTTGCCGATTGGATTAAAAGAAAGGTTAGTTAGATTTCAAAATATATTCTTTTTTGACTATTAATCTTACTATAAAATATACATGCTAAATAAAATTTGTTGTAGATACCTATTACCTCCAAGGATCATGATGACATGTTAAGATGAATTGCTTTTGGTCTGAAGGATGATGCCATGTCTTACAATGGATATATCATCAATGAGCAACGTTTTCATATACAAGATGTAGGGAGAGAAACTCAGAATTGTGGGGTGACTTTTGATGCGACTACTATGTGTAGAGCAAGTGCAAAAGATATGTCCCAAGTGGTTGATCTGGTCACTTACTATGGAATATTGACAGAACAATTTTATTAGATTATCATACGTTTTATATTCCAGTTTTTAAGTGTCGTTGGGCGTATAAAGGAAATGGAGTAAAAGTTGATGATGATGGGTTCACTCTTGTTAATTTACAGCAAGCATCATTTTCACGAGATCCATACATACTTGCATCTCAAGTAAGATAAATATTTTATTCAAGAGAGAATGATGTTTCTAATTGGTATGTTGTAATGAAAGCACCATCAAGAAGTTTTAATGATTTAGAGGATCATGATTGCATTGAGGAAGATATCCAAGTCGTGGAAGATAACGAAATAACCGAAATGGATGATGAAGATGTTAGTTATGTTAGAGAGGATTGCGAAGGCACACTTGAGTAGATTATACGTTCTACTTGAGTAGATTATAAAATTTGTTGTACTATCATATGAAAAATGTATTACAATCAAGTAGTTTCTATTCCTTGTTTCATGACAGCTTTGACATTTACCACCTTTGTTCTGTCTACTACTCAAGAATCAAAACCTAGCATTAAACCTTACATATATGTCATTTTAAGATGTATGGTCAGCTTCTGATTGAGGATCTTCATTTCTACTCTAGCATGCATCATTTCTACATATAACACATTTTTTTTCTATTTTAATTTTGTAATATATTTCTTTTTTGTCTGGCTCTATTTGGATTTGATATGTCAAATCAAATTTAATATTATGTTTATGTTGAATTTAACTCCATTCCTATGCCAAGTTTGTTCTTTAGCTTGGAAATAATCTATAGTTATCTTTTTGCTGATATAAGAACAAATTAAATTATGAAGTGGACACATTTATTTTCTAGCATTCGGTGATATTTTTTGGTTATAAGTATTGCATGTTTCTCTTAGTTTAAGTAAATATTTCCTTCCCTTTTTCTTTTTCTTTACATAATCATTAGCATATTTTTTCTAGTCTAATGGCGATTCAAGCTAATGTTTGTTTGATAATCTTCCCTTGACATATGTGGTCCATAATTGGGAGTTGGGCATATTTTGTTGTTTATTGATAGATTTAGTATGTGACTACAACAGTGTATTCATATTGCTTTATGAGTTATATGATATCAAATTATGATTTGAGCATGGTATTGCTTAAAGTACCAAGTATTTGCTCCATATTAACAAATAAATAATATTAAAGAATCGGAACTCAGAAGACAGTGAGTGATAACCAGTGGATAGTGACTGATAAGGTAAGTGGGTAGTTAGTCTACATATGTGTTTGTGTGTACTGTGTTTGTGAGGGTTGTTTGACTATCTGTAGGGTGAGTTGGGTTTTGTGAATATGTTGTGTACTGTGTGCTTGTGTGAGTTGTGTGTGAGTTAGCATTGCTATGTTTTGTGTTTGTGAGAGGTTGCAAATTTTGTTGAGTGTGTTGTGCTTTTTTTATTAGATGTTAGGTGCCTTCATTTGTAAATGCAAGCATAGAAAACATATAAATATACATTTACAGAAATTATATGTTTTGATTATTCCATTATTAAGTATTAATGTGATTATTTACAGAGTTTACATTATAGAGTTCATATACATGTATTAATAACTATTGTATTCAAGGTTACATAATAGATACTGTTAACTGTCCTTTATATGAAGTATTCTCAAAATAAGTTGCTATTTTTTTTTAATTTGCAGAAAAAAGATGCATTCAAGCTTTGTACGTACTCGCAACCAGAGAAAGGCTGATGAGGAATCTCAGAAGTATAGGTCAAAGGGGAAGTATAATCCAAAGAAAAAGGTTAAGATTCCAGCTGGTGCTTGCACCGACAGTGAAGAACCAACAGTCAACGCTAAGAAGCAAACCATTGTTTGCAATGAAGACAAAGAACAAGAGCCACCTGTTACCCCCTCCGACCCAAATGAAGAAGGACTTCGCTCAGAAAATGAAATCCTTCCTGAACAAACTGATGATGCTTAGGGAGAAATTGGGAGAGCAAGTGGAGCTGAATCCAGAAGTACATCTCGGAAAAGAGGCGGTAGAGGTCCAGCAAAAGCAAAAAGACTCCCGTTAAGCAGTCAGGATCGAATTGAAGTTGAGTTTAATGATATAAGTATACCAATAGGAAAAGGGTCGGTACATTTATCCTCTTTTCTTGGACCGCTTGTGCGGGAGCTGGTTCCATACACACTTGATGATTGGAGGAATCTAAGTGATGAGTTAAAAGTTGTTTTGTGGCAATCGATTCAGATATGAGTTAAAAATTGTTTTTGTTGTTTATACATTTGTTTGCAAGTTGCTACATTGTTACATCACGTATTATAGTTATGGCTGGAAAAAATTGTTTGATGCATACATATGGCTGTTGTTTGATTTTAATATCATGTTTTCATGTATTGTTGCAGATTAGATTTAAACTGGAAGAGGATTGGCAAAGAAAAGCTGTATTTCAACAAATGAGAGTAATTTGGAGATCGTCAAAAAGTAAATTGGTTTGAAAATTAAATAAAGCGGAGAACGAAGAGGAAAGACTAAAACTGAAACCTACCAACATCAAAAGCATGAACGAATGGAGAAGGTTTGTGAAGGCGAAAACAAGTCCGGAGTTTAAGGTAACACTATTCACTATTTTATTTGCTAGAACACTTTAAAAGTTAATGATTGGGATCCAATAACACATATGGTTATTTGCACAACAGAGTTGATTATCATTTTCAAATGAACAATTTTATTATCCAATAACACATACGGTTTTGTTTTAGTCTCCAAAAAAAGAAAATATTTTGCGTTTTATTTGTTTTGCATTTATGTTCACTGTGCATTTTTGTTCTTTGTTCTTGTGTGCATGTCAACTCAACACTTTCCATTTTAACTTTGTTCATTATGTACACATTTCTTGTTCACTTGAATTTAGTTCAGTTTAGTGCTGTATGTTTGGTTTTGTATTGTGTTATCTTGCATTAAAAAAATTGTTTGATTTGTTTTCATCTTGCATTGGAATTTTCAACTAGTTTGCTATTACATTTCATTTCCTGGCTTTTACGTTTCATTTTCTGTTTTACATTGCTATTGCATTTCATACTTCAACAAGCTTGCATTGCATATACCCAAAAACAAAAATAAAACAAAAAACATGCATTGCATCTTAGATTTTAGTTTTCATTTTTACATATCTGTTTCTTGTGCTCACTGTTTTCACTTGATATTATGTTCACTGTTTTATTTCATTTGTCTTTTAGTTTCTGATACATTGAATTTTCCTCTACTACAAGCAACTGTTTCAAGTTTTTGTTCTCTATTTACAAAACAAAATATCCATGTTTCTTCTTTACATTGCCTTTATCAAACACTTCTCAAAAAACTTCTCTCTGTCACTCTTCACTTCCTCAACCAAGCTGCCATTATCCTATAACAATATATCAAATTCTCTTTGTCACTCTTCACTTTCTCAAACAACGAAGCTGCCATTATCCTATAACAATATATCAACAATATATCTTTCTATTTTACAGAAACGAAGTGAGAAATATTCGGCCCTTAGGGATAAACAACTTCCACACACAACTGGTCGTAAGGGAATGGCTTGACCGAATACATGGTTAGTTAATTAAGTATAGCTTTATTTAATATTATTTTATACCTGTCCAATTTTTTATTTAATGTTATCCTAAATTTAGAAAAAAGAAAGTCCAAGTCCATCGTCCATAACTAGAGCTGATTTTTGGATTAAATCTCACATAAAAAAAATGGTGAACCGGTGACCGCGGAAGCTGGAAATGCTATTGTAAGTTTTTTTTATCCGTATATAAAAAATTGTCTGAAAGTACGATAATTTTACCATTCTACATTATCTATTTGTATTTATTTATGTAGGAGGAGATTAAAAAATTTGGTAGCCTATCACATTCCGATTCGTCACAGAATGTCAGTGGAGATGCTCTTGTACATGTACTCGGACAAGATAAACCAGGACGGTTAAGGGCATTGGGATGGGGTTGCACTTTAACCAAGCTAGCTGTGGCCCAGTTCAAAGATAAACAAGTATCGCAGTGTCGAGAGGAAATAGCAGAAATGAAGAGTATGTTGCAGGTTCTGATGAACCGGAAGGTAAACTATTAAAAGTAATTTATATATGTAAAATAAAAAACTCAAAGCGCCATATAATTTAAAATACTAAAAAGAACAAATTTATTCTCTCTCACAAACTTATTATATGTTCTCTGCCATTTTAAGTATGGTCATTTTAATTTTAGCAAGTCAATTTTATTTTTTTCACTTGCTGGTTTCGGTAGCCATATTAATTTCATCCCATCATTTATAGATGTAAAATACATTAATTGATCAAAGTCCATTTAGTAGTTTTCGATAGTCAATTAAACGCCTACATTACATTTAATTAAGTGCTTTTAAGACTAAAATATCCTGATATTAGAGCTTTGCTGCAGGTTGTAGAAAGTTCGAAAATGAGCACATATGAATTGGTAAAAATAATAATTATATTACTCAAGAAATAACATTAAGATTTTAAATTTTGATCCAATGATTGCTATAATTTTTGGTTGAATAATTGTAAAGCAATGACGATGTATGTTCGATGTTGAATTGGGATGGAAACTGTGAAGTTGTTGCCAATGGGAGGGTGTTGTCCAGGGACCCAACTGCGGTTGTCAATGACATTCATCTTGGACCAAATGCTGTGAGCGTTATTGTAGATATCGTGGACAAACTAGATACTTATTTATGGAGGCCTACACCTAAAATGACAGTATTAGCAGATGCTGTGAATAAGGTAGTAGCTTGGCCATCAGCTTGCATTAAGATGGCGCTGCGAGTAAATTTGAACGACGTCAGTACGGTAAATTTTACACTTCTTGTACTAAACAGTTGAATTACAATTCTCATTGAAACATACTAAAGTTGATTTAAGTGAAGGTAAATTAAACTTGCATTAAGATGGCGCTGCGAGTAATTTTTTTATATTAACAGCACTGTCCACAATATTATGGTTGGAATTACACTTCTCATTTTATAACCTACGAATGAATTTCTATGTAATTTGCTAAGTAGAAATTTATTTGTTTGTTAAAATAAACCATCTTTATATTTATTTGTTTGTTAAAATTACACTTCTCATTTTATAACCTGTAAATGATTTGCTAAGTAATTTGCTAAGTAGAAATTTATTTGTTTGTTAAAATAAACCATCTTTATATTTATTTGTTTGTTAAAATTACACTTCTCATTTTTAGAGTAACAGCACTGTCCAAGACGACAAATGCAAGATTTATGGTTGGAATGACGGTGAAGGGTAGTTGCCGAAGGAAGAGTCTACTCCAGAGAGCCACAATATGTTGTTAATGGTATTCCGCTCGGTCCGTCTGCCGTTGTGATTTCGGTCGACAGTATAATAAATAAAGATGCTTATTTGTGGCGACCCACATGTGATATGCCGTGCATTGGACATGCAGTTGGTAGGAAAGTAGCATGGCCAAAATCAAAAGTTGAAGTTGATAAAGAAAATTTAAATGACAGTGTAAATTATGCGACTTCTCCCATGAAATCTACACCCGTGGTCATGAAGAAATCAGAGCATGTAAGTATTAATTTTCAAAATGGAAGAAATCACCTGTGTATGAAAGTTTATTTATTATGTGTATGTATATATTCTGCATAATAATCTCTTTTTTTCCAGCCAATTGCAAAGTGGACAAAAGATAGCAAATGCCAGTTGATCGATTTGGGTGGAACAAACGTAGTGGCTGAAGGAACGGTTGCATCAACTGATCCGATAACGCTGGTCCATTGTCTTCCATTGGGACTTAATGCTGCAAAAGTTTGGGTTGATATTGTGAGAGATGCAAATGCAGAGCTGTGGAGACCAACATCGGCGTTGACGTGCATGGAAGATGCACTTGGCGTTCCCATAGCTTGGCCAACAGAAAAAGTCATTCTGAAAACAAACTGAAAGGTATATAACTTGTTCATCATAAATGTTTTCAAACTTTGATTATAATACCCTGACAATATTCCTAGATAATCGACTATAAAAATTAGTTATATTACTCAATAAATATTGGTGTAGAGCTAGAAAGTGATTGAATGTTGTCAGTTTGGCTGAGGTTGTTTATGGAGTTAGGCTAAAATTCAGTGAAGGGGGGGGGTACGGTTTAGGTCAAATAGTGGCAGGACTGTCAACTTGTCTTTAATTTTAACTTGGCATATTGTGGATTTTTTTCTATAGTATGAATGGGGACGGGTTGTCGCATGGCAGTTGATGGAAACTGTGTTGAAGTAGGGAAGTGATGCTTGTAGTAGACAGAACTATAATGACCGAGGTTGTTTGAACTGAAGCAGTTTGATGGTGGAACAGTTCAAGTGAAGGTGAAGTTTTTAGAAGGGTGATATTGGTAGTAGGTTGTTTAAGGGATAGGGAGGGTTGTATTGTTTGTGATTGAGGAATGAATAATTTTGACTTGGTGTTGGAGTGGCAGTTTGAGGAAGTTGTGATGATGGTTGTTATCAGGTTTGGGTGAGATTATAGGGAGGAGGAAGTGTTGGCAGCGATGATCCAGAAGTCGGGGAACTGTCAGGGATGTTAGCAGTTTTGTGGTGGAGTTTTGGTGAAGTTGAGATGGTGGACAATTTGGCTATTGTCGGATTTGGATATGTTGTGGAGTTAGAGTTTGTATTCAAGGGTTTGGTGTTGATATGTTGGCAGTGTGTTGTTTGGATGTAGGGTGGTATTCAAAGCAAGTGTTAAAGAGGAGTGATTGGAAGATTGAAGGGGAGATTACTGAGTGGTCGAAGTGTGGAGATGATTGAAGTGTGGTCTAAGTGCATTTGTACTGAACTATAGAGATATGCAATGCACGAAAGGTTAGGTTGTAGTAGGTCTATTGAGTGATCAGAAAAGTTGCGGTTAGGTTTCAGAAGCACGGTGGTTCGATTGTACCAGTGATGAAGAACAGGAAAGATGGACGAGTTGTTTGGCAGGTTCGATTTTTTTTTGGTTGTGTTGTGGGACGAGTTGAGGGTATGGTCGGAAGTTTGTATCAAATATGATTGTGAGGAAGTTTTGGTGGAGAAGTTGACTGTGTTGTGTTAGAAGTTGGCGTGAACAAGTAGTGTACAGGTAGAGGGAATGAAGGAAGGAAATGGGGATGTTATCAGGTGAACTTGCCGTTTTGAATGGAGTGCATGGTTGAAGAGGATGGTTGTCGTATGGCAAGTCTAGTGCACTGACTTCACAAATATGATGTAAAAGTTGTTGGACGATTACAATATGCTCACATCAGTGGTTAATACGTAGAGGCATATTTGTTTGAAGTATTATAGTCTAATGACTTCTATATTTGTCCATTTTTATCTTTGATACCTTCACCTCACAAATATTTAGTAACATGATTATTATTGTTTACAGGTAGATAAACGTTTGTGAAGAATTCAAGCAACAACAGTGGTTTTTGGTATGGTAGCAGCACATGTATGTAGTTAGATTGATTAAAACTGTTATGAAACTATTATGAAACTAGTATGTATGGTAGCAGCACTACTTTAGCTGCATGTACTATTATGAAACTGTTTATGGTAGTTTGGTTGTGTAAACGTACGTATGGTTTACCTTTTGTCTTGACACTGATGTTATGATATAGTGGTGATTATGTACTTGCTTTTGTTTGTGTTATTGTGGTTCATTGAATGTGTTATTTTTTAGTGTGTATATATTTATATATTACGTTATTGTATAAGTTTTGAAGTACTTGAATTGGAGGCGAAATCAGATGTAGTCGTGGAACAGCAGGCAATAAAATCGAAACATACGGTGGTGGAGAAAATACGCCACCAAAAATATTTTTTGTAGCATTTAAAAAGCGCTACAGAATCAGCAATTATAGTAACTCAGATAATCTCCGTGGCGTTCAAAAAACGCTGCAAAAAATAATAATAAGTGCAATAAAAAAATAAGATAGTAAACGGCACCTTTTTGGTGACGTTTCTTAAACGCTGTAAAAAAGATCTTTAGTAACGTCTAAAAAACGTTGCCAAAAATTCATTTATAGCGGCGTTAAAATAAATGCAACAAAAAATCATGGATTTTTAGTCGCATGTTTTCTAGCGGCGTTTATCAAAACGCCACCAAAACTTTTTGTAGTGTTTTTTGAGCGCCACTAAAAATTAAATTTCTTGTAATGCTTATTACTAAAAAAGGTTTTGCAATATGATTTATGTTAAATGATTTTTGTTTGATATTTCCAAAGTTAAATAGAGGTTTAATGATCCCGAATATATTGAAAAAAATGGTTTTAAAAGATATATATCTCTAAGATATTTTGGATAATAGGAAACGAATTAATGGAATATTAATCACCCACTTAACATTTTATTACCGATAATTGGTTCAAAGTAACCAGTATCGGATCTGGGCGATTCCTATTCGAAAACCACTTCGAACCAATTTACTTGTTCGAAAGTGAAGATATGTTAAAGACAATGAAGTTGAAGGCAGGGATCCTTATGATGGAAGAACTGCTTGTTGATAATTTCAAAGTAGCTACCGAGATAAATAAATAGCAGTGGTCCCTTGGTTCTGAGATCTTCATATGCAAGAATTACTCGCTACTAATCCCGAGGGTAATACCAACAAGATGTGGTAGGAGAATGCCTTCGTTTTGTTCTATTCCTGAATAACTTGTATGGATATATGTTTGACATTGCATTTCTAAGATAATAGTGCATTGATCTCTACAAATGTACATCTGTTTGGTGGTGTAGGAGGTAACCCCTCTTATGCTTAACACCTTTCTCTGTGGCATTTTAAGTGAAATTTTCTAAGAAAGGTAAACATTACCTCAAGCCTCACACCTATAGAATTGTGAAACAGGGGTTGCTTTAAGGCTAAGTGGTTCACAACCACTAGGGTATGATATCACTTTCTATATTTATTTATTTTTACCCACTATAACGTTGGGTCTAAATTTTATGGAGTATGCTATGAGACATCTCGAAGAGGCTGGGAATGGCCAAGGTGACATCATATTTGGTGTTAGATGTACCATTTATTGGTCTCAGGTTGGGCAGTCTTAGTTCTTAGTGGGCCATTCTTGGTGGCCTCGGGACATTCCTTTAGAAACGTGCTATACGGGAGGTAGTCTCTTACCTCACTATTCGTTGGAAATCCATCCTTTAATAAATGCCTTCGAACTTGGTTAAAAACCTATTATACCATCAAATTTAACCAATATAATAATTTCGATTATTTGATTATGTTAATTTGAATGGTTTTCAAAGTATGTCATTAAAATTATTATCACTAGATTTTACATAAAAATGATTTGGTTATCATAAGGCAAAACTCATTTTGTGTTTATCGGTGGCTTGGTCTTATGAGATACCCTTTATTTTCAAATACTCGTATTTTAAGTTTCTCACACCAGTCCCATAACTGACCCGGAGTTTGCTTTCTTTCCCTTAAACTCTGGGTGCCCTATTTTTTCGTGTAGCCTAGTAGTCAGGTTTAGTTTTGGAACATTTTGAAAGAGCTCAGAGCATGGAGCCAGAAGATTCTTTTGACGATTGCTATCCATTTCCACTACACTTATATACTATTGTATTCCGCGTTTATAAAGACATTGATTTATAACTGTACATGTTGATGTTAAGTTAAACTCTAATAAATGTATTTAAAAATTTCAGCTATAAAGATTATATGTTGAAGCAATATATGTTATTATGTAAGATTCTATTCTATGACTTTATTTACTTTTCCCCATAATCATTTACCTTTTCGTTCAGATTGAGTTGGACATGTGTGGTTTATTGCTAACTTAAAATGGTCAGAATTGTGGGTCGTTACAATTACAATTAACTATATACTATTTTTACTCTGCCCAATAGAGAAGTAACTATTTTATGCAAGTTAATTAGATTAAAATGTATTCCATCTTTAGTAAGAGCGATCTCTTATGCCTACTAGTACGGTGATTAGTAATGCTAAAGTAAGTTTAACCGATCTTAAGTAATTAATAACAAACCTATGTTATGTAGAGACCATGTCTCCGTATGAAGGTTAAGATCGTTACTAATTGTTTTAGAAGCTATGGAAATAAAGATTGTTTTATTGAATATGATATTTTCACAATCTATCTTATATAGATTTGGCTATAGGTGTGAATTCATTATTGTGGTTCGAGCCAAATATAGAGGAAACATATAAATGGTGGGAGCAATGATATTATTACATATACGTAGTTGAAGTCAATTGTAAAATGTCTAAGATAAGCACAAAGAAGTCACTCATATAATATAGTTCAATATTTTTTTGGTTGACGTTAGAGATGAAGTGAGTTGATTCTAATGTACTAAAGATGATCTACAAAAGTAAAAGACATAATATATGTACATATGTAATATGTAAAGTCACCATAGATTGTGTTGACGATGGAATAAAGTATAAAAGAACTATAAAATTATATATTAGCATCACTATCGAGGATTTTGTCATAAACTTATGGACATTTGATGTCATATCATCAAATATTATATATATGTGCATGCGAGCATGCACACTTGTAGTGACAGCACCTTGCAGATGCAAAAGGCTAACAATAATGCAAATAAGGCTGAATTATATTTTTCAAAAATAGGTTATATAAGATGAAAATAAAGTGATCACATGATGATATTTTGAAGTATAAAATTAATATACTCATCAAGCAACATAAGACTAAGCCTTTTTCACCCTTTTCTACTCTTAGCCCTAGTTCCCTTCATTAACAGGCAACGCAAAATAAAACAAAAACAAAACATCAATTTGGAAAAATGAAAAAACAAAAGAAAATTGCGAACTAGAAAAAGTACACGATGTGTATCTTCAGTAATAGGAGGAAGCCAATTGGGTTGTGCAACGCCTGGAGACTAGTAGCGAAGAAGCGGAGGCGAGCGATAGCAATGACAAGGGGAGAGGAAGTGCACAACAATTGATGAGGTAGAGAGCGTCAATGTTTTGTGTGCATTTAGGGTGATCGAAGACGATGGTGGTATTCTAGATAGCAACAGCTGATGTTGTGGATTTGGGTTGTTGATTGATTTGGGGATCATGAATGAATGTTTGAAAGAAGTGAAAGCATTATTAAGGTGAGTTATATCTATAACTAAGAATTATGGTCTAGATTTCCTTTCACTTGATTTTATTTGTTTGTATTGTGATGAATATAGGCAGATAGGGATCAAGTTAGATGAAAATTAATTCGCACATCGTTGATTACTGGTTACGAGTGTTATGGCACGCGCTTCGCACGTGAATCGTTTTCCTTATAAATTGTATATGTTTAAATTAGTTAAAAAATGATTTTTTTAATTTTCAAGTGATATTGAGATTTGTATATTTTTAAAGAAGTGTTATAAATTTGCAAAGAAGTTTAATTTTAGATCTTATTTTCAAAAGCGTTTTGAATTTGTAAGGCATGTTTAATTGTTAGATACTACTTTTAGGGCGTTTGAATTTATAAATGAAGTTTAATATTTAATTATATTTTTAAATGATTAAGATTTGATAATATATAGAGGGACGTTTTTGGTAGTTCAGTTTGATACAAAAAAAAATGTGACACCAAAGCTATTAAAACTATTGTTAAACATTATGGTAAGTGTTGAACACATTAGTGCTATATGTTGTGCACAATAAATATAAGATTGCAATAGATGAGCACGACACTTCAAATGATCAAAAGGGAATAAATAAAGTTGGAAGCTTTGAATGAAATAAAAAATTTCGAATATAAATTGTGATTTTTGGAATGAGTTTCTTTATTTAATACATTGAAAATATAAAAGTAGAATAATTAAAAGGTGTGAATAGAAATTATTTGAAAAGTGATGATTTTTGGATTTGATTATTTAAGTGAATAATTGAAACTATTTTACAAAAAGAGAGTTCAAAATTTATATTTTGAAATGATAAATTAATCTTATTTGAATTTAATAAATTGAATGTTCAAAATTTATTATTTTGAACTAATAAGCGGTTGAATGCAAATTTATTTATTGTATTTCATTATTTCTAAACAAAGGGAAATGGTTTTAAAAGCTTTTGGTAAAATTTATATATACTTGTTGATTAAACTATTATAGAAAGGAAATTTTTTGACTTTATAATAAAAATAAATTGTTGCAAATCAATATTTTAATGTCAAATATTTAAAAGGTTAAAAATATAATAGACTTTTTGATTGATGAATTACCTTTCAATAATAGCTGGAAGTGATTTGGAATCTAAGTGAGGGTTTAAATATACTAATGTTGGAATTTTATTTCATTCCTTTAGCAAATGTCTTAAATTAGAAATTATGTAAGCGTTGGAATTTTATTTCAAGTCTTTGAGAATTATTTCAAATTGAAAATCCTGACTGGAAAAATAGTATTATTTAAATTCGTTGTTTAAAGGAAATCATGATTTATAAAACTTATTTGATATTAATATTATTTTCAATCATTAGGGAAGAACTTTAAAATGAATGAATTATTTTTAAAAGACTTTATGGGATTTGGAATTGAATGATGTTTAGCATATAGATTTCCTTGTAAGTAAAAAAGAGGTTTGCAAATATTTATTCTTGAACTATAAAATGATTTTGGGAAAAGAATAAGAGTTTTATATTTTAAAAATAATATTTGAAATTGTATTGAAGATTTTAAAAAATTGTATTTTATAATAAAACCCTTTTCGAATCAATAAATAGGATTATTATGTGTTTTGAATGATTTATATTTCTACGTATGAGGAATCAGAATAAATGTAGTTATAGTACCCTGTGTTATAAGACTTTCTGTAGTATTTCTTCGATTATTTTTTGGACTTGTTATATAGAATTATATTATGTGAAATTCTAGATTGTGAGGAATTTAAGTAAATAGACTAGTAATACCATTTGGTATAGGACATTCAGTAATATTATTCTGATTACTTTTTTGACTCATGGTATAGAATATTATGCAGGCACAATTTGCGAGCATTGAGTAAACGAGTGAGTAACACCATGTGGTAAGGGACGCCTTTGCCGATATTTGTTCAATTACTTTTCGTAAAAGATGTCACTCAAACGACATCGAGTATGCAGGGTATTATATTTATGGTTATACGTACTTAGAGTAAGCAGGCTGCGGCCAATAAATGTGTCTATCCATTGTGTGTATACTCTTATTATATAGGGTGAAGTAAACCATATTAGGTTATTACATTGTGTTTGAAAGTCTAGATGATTATTATGAAATTATCAATGTCTTAGATTATTTATGAGTCTTGTGAGTCTATAAAGTTGGGTAACCCTGTACACATCGATTATACCACTATCGAGGATAGTTAGAGGTTCTGAGAGCACGGAGTTGGATCTTGTACCTATCTTTTGTATGGTTATATGAGAGATGACCTTGGCTACTGAGGTTATGCCATATATATAGTTCATGTATGTTTGATTTGAGTGATTGTTATGTGTTGTAATATATGTTGAGTAAGAAGAATTCCCGGTATGTCTATTATTTGATTATATCAGAGATAAACTTAGGCATTTCTAGGAGCATGCCTCATAATGTTTGATGGCCTTTATACATGGTGATAATTAGATGATGTTTCATCAATGTGACATTTCACACATGAGATGTAGTTTAACATAACTTTTTTTTAGGTGATGACACTTATGCATGGTTTTACGATAGGTTTCCATATTGAGATGCCCTTATTCTATGATATCGATGTTAAACTATGCTATTAGTTATGTCAAATTGATATCTACATTCTAGTCATAGTTTGACCAATGTGTTATGTATATAATACTCGGGTCACCATAACACATGGGTCAGTTCAAAAAATTTCAGGTTCAAGGACAAGACGACCAGTCTGAGGGTGCTGGGCTTAGATGGAGGATAGGCATTATGTATTTGCATCTTATATGTTTTTGTGTATTTTTTGAGATAGTGGGGACTTGCCCTATTTTGTATCCCATAAGATTTTTTTGTGTGTGTGTGTGTATTATCGTTATGTTTATGATTTTGTCTTCTCTGTTTTCGGTTATATATTATGTATGTTCTATCATGGAAATACACATAATTATTTCTTTGTCCCAATACCAAGTATGCATATATAGGTGATATGTGGTTTTTATTACACCAGCGTTATTCCAAGCGATTATTTTTGCGTGACAGCCTAATATTAGCTCATTCTCCATATTATCAAACAATATTACCTTGTAATACTCTTTAGTAGTATATGTATAGAGGTGGGGTGTACAGTTGGTATCAGAGTAGGCTTACAACAATACAGATACAAAAGACACTAGTCTTGACCTTATATGAGACTTAAAGTCCCTGTCCCCGTGGGCGTGTGGTAGATTATTATTTATACTTAAGTGGTAATAAAAGTATACAATGATTACTAAGTAATCATATGGTGACATATTTATATTTTCTTATTATATATATATATATATTTTCTACCTTTTCTATGTGTAAGTCTCTGTATGAGATGCAGAGAAATTGAGAGAGGCTGAAGAGGTAGGAGTAAATTGTTCGACCAGTAGCTTCGGCACTGATGAAGTGGATTAGACCTCTGTGTGGCTTTGAAGCAAGAATGGATTTGTCTTGTTACGGAAGCTTTATAAGGCCTTAATCTGAATCGTACATATTAGATACGTTACATAAATAAATACGATGATGCAACCTTGTCTTCAAAGTCCAATAGTAGTGGCTAGAGTTGAGCAAAAAAGTTGATGAATGCTTTTCACGTTGAAAAAATATGTTTGTTTGATTGATGCGTGTTGGTTGTGCTAATAATTAAATAAATAAATAAATAGAGGACCGAATTGATTAAATAATGATGGAATGTAGAAGGTTAAGGTATATGAGCTGAGAATGATGTTCTACAATAACAAATTTCGAGAATGCAATTTTATTTAAGGAGGAAGTTTATAATAATATGACTTTCTACGCTTTTGTAGTTAATTATTTTTTAATAAAAATAAAACGTTCAAGTTCAACTTTTGATAGTTTCACTTTTGAAAATATATTTTGTTAGAATAAAATTACGATAAAAGGGTTGTTAACTAAAAAAAATTAGTGAATAAATTCATTTCAAAATAATAGTAATATATTGAACTTGAGTAAAGTATTTACAATGAATATAAATAATTTTATGTTGAAAATAATTGTTTTATAATTGAAAGAGATGAAATAAATTTTATTTGATGATAATAAAAATGAAAAAATCAATAAATATAAAAAAAATTATCGAATTTAAATGATTTGTAATCAATCAAAGTATATTTGTTTAAATAGCGAATTCAATCTAGTTGAGATTATATATTTATAAACTGATGATAGATTTATTTTTGTGTAAATAAAAGGGTTAAAATCAGGATTTTATTTCCACAAGGGTATATTTGTAAATAACTATTCTCTAAACACATTTTATCATCTCAACTATTCTAGATCGTTTTTTCTAGCCCAAAACAACAAAATACCAAACTAGCTGTCCCTTTTTCCTCTTAGTCTTAGTTTCCTTCATTAACAGACAACGCAAAAAAAATTGCGATTTGGAAAAGAGAAAAGATAAGGTAATTCATGAATTGGAAAAAAAATACACAATGTATATGTTCTACAATAGGAGGAAGACTCCTAGGCTATGCAACGCCTAAAGACTACTGCCGAAGAAGTGGAGGCGTGCGACAACAATGGAGAGGGGTGGGGAAGTGCTTGACAATTGATGAGGCGAAAAGCATCAATGTTGCACGTGCGTTAGGGTGATCAAAGATAATGGTGGCACTCTTAATGGTGATGGCTGGTGTTGTGGGTTTGGGTTGCTTATTGTTTTAGGGATCTTGAATGAATATTTGGAAGAAGAGAAAGCATTATTAAGGTGAGTTATATCCATAACTCACAACAACGGCCTATTCCCTTTCAATCGATTTTATCTTTTTGTAATGTGATGAATCTTTGTAGATATGGACTGAATTAGATGAAAATTGAGTTGGATATCTTTGATTATTTGTTGTTATGATGATATTAGTCGATTATTGAACACAATAGTTTTATACGCTGTGCAAAATAAATAAGGGATTGCAATAGATGAACACGACACTTTAAATTGATAGGAAGGGAATAAATGATTTAAAGTTAGAAACTTTGAATGAAATGAAATATTTTAGATATAAATTGTGATTTTTGGGATGATTTTTTACATTTAATATTGAAAATATAAAAGTAGAATAATTTTGAGTTGTGAATAGAAATTATTTGAAAAGTAATGATTTATGGGATATAATTCAATAAGCAAATCATTGAATATCGATTTTATTTATCCATAATTATTAAATATTTGAATAATTTTTATAAAAGGTGAATTTAAAATTTATATTTTGAAATGATATGGTAATCTTATCTGGATTTAACAAATTGAAAGTTCAAAAAATATTATTTTGAAGTAATAATAAGTTGAATGCAAATATAACCTGTGCTATCTTAAAATTAGATTTTGCTAAAGCCTTCAACTCAGTTGATTGGGATTTCCTTATAGAGATTTTCCTTGCCAGAGGCTTTAGTAATAAGTGGATTAATTGGATTAATATCTTGCTTAAAACGGGCAATTCGAGTATCATGGTCAATGGTGTCTTAGGTAATAAAATTCAATCTAAGAGAGGATTAAGGCAAGGGGATCCATTATCGCCCCTTCTGTTCAATTTAGCAGCTGATGTTTTTTCTAAGATAATTAAGAATGCTGTTAACAATAACCTTTTGGGTGTTATTGGTAATGATATTTCTAGTCTTAGTCTTTCTGTCCTTCAGTTTGCTGATGATACTTTGCTCTTTTCCTCTCATCTACCTAAGCATATTATTGCTCTTAAATTTATTCTTTATAGTTTTAAACTTTTATCTGGTTTAAAAATTAATTTTGACAAAAGTTCTGTTTTAATTTTAAATGATTTTGATAATGTTGAAAATTTAGTTGCTAAAACTTTGAATTGTAAAACTATGAGTTTTCCTTTTGACTATCTTGGTTTTGTAATCAGACCTTCGAAACTTAAACATGATTATTGGTTAATTATTATAGATAAAATTAAAAATAGGTTTAATAATTGGAATGTGAGATTCTTATCTAGAGCTGGTAGGATGGTATTGATTAATTCTGTCTTATCAGCGCTCCCTATTTATTGGATGTCTATGCACCTTTTTCCTGATTGGGTGATAGATAAGATTGATAAAATTAGAAGGGATTTTCTTTGGAGTGGAGTTAATCCTAACAGTAGCATTAAATGTTTAGTTAATTGGGATACTGTTTGTAAATCTAAAAAAGAGGGTGGTCTAGGAGTCATTAACTTACATAATATGAATCTGTCTCTTCTTGGTAAATGGTTATGGAAATTTAGAGATACTAGTGATAATGCCATTTGGAAGGAGATTATATCTAAATATTATTACATTGGTAGTTATAATCTCTATCATATTAGTCCTTCTAGTTCTAGTTTTATTTCTCATTTTTGGAAATCTATTTTAAAATGTAGTGATATTTTCAAATTAGGTATTAATATTATTGTTCATTCTGGTAATAATACATCTTTTTGGCATGATTGCTGGATTTCTTCTACTCCTCTCAAGTATGAATTCAAGGATTTATATGATATTTGTAACTTTAAATTTGCATTTATTTCTGATGTTTTCAACTCTAAGAGAGACCCTCCTTGGATTTTCAATTTTAATTGTATTTTAGTTGGCTATACCCTTAGATAGCTTTTCTTGCTTTATGCTAAACTTAATCTTTATAACATTGACAATAATAATGACATTATTTGCTGGGAATGGGATAAGAGCAAGAAATACTCTTGTAATTCCTTTTATAATTTTATCAACTTCTCCGGGGTTTCTGTCAATTGTTTTAATTTTATTTGGAAGTCAAATGCCCCTCCTAAATCTAAGATTCATATGTGGCTCATTATTCATGGTAAGTTAAACACTACTGAATTTTTAAAAAAGAAAAATATTAGTATTGACAATAATTGTTTATTTTGCAACTTATTTCCTGAAGATATTAATCATATTTATTTCGAATGCATGGATACTCATTTTATTCTTATTAAGACCCTTAATATTTTTGAGTTTGTTATTAGTTCTAGAGTTTCTGATTGTTTCTTCTATTGGAACTCTTTTAGATTTATGTTTAATAAGGACTCCAGATACTTGCTTGATTCTTTATTCACTATTTCTTGTTGGTTCATTTGGTTTGAAAGAAATCAAAGAATCTTTAATAATAACTATCATCATAATAATAATTTGATTATTTTAATCTCAAAATTTTGCTTAAATTAGATTTCTAATCCCAAATACAAATTAGCCAAAAATAAGTGCTTTAAAGATTATCTTAGCAAGGTTAGAAATAATATTTTCATATTCTCTCTTAGCATCAATAATTCTGTTTCTAATACTTCTCACATTATTCCTTATTCTGATTTTAATCATGTTTATTGGATGAATCATAATTCTCTTTCTTGTATAGGTTCTTAGTTTCCATTTTTTGTCTCTCTCTCACATATATGTATATAAATTCTATTTATATACATATATGTGATGCATTCTAACTTGTATTCCTAGTTTTGTTCCAGGTATGGTTCAGGTTGGTTGCTGGTTTTTCTTTTATCTGATTTGCAGGAGAGTATTCAGCTTTATTTAGGTTTTCAAGATAGCTCTTCTCTGGGATTTGGATTGCATTGGGCTTTTCTCTTCGGTTTCTCGTGGTCTTCTTTGTGGAGCTCTTCATTTTGGTCCTACTGTTGGAGTTCATCTTTTTGGATCTTATCTCTTGAGAGATTGTTTCTTTAGATACCTCTAACACTTTAATATTGGGCGGTGGCTTTGCCGGAGCTTGATATTAGAGTGTAATGGGCGGTGGCTTTGTCGGAGCTCATTTGAGGGGTATCTTTTTCTTTTTCTTTTTCTATATTTATAGTTTGGCTACCTGTCAGGCATGTTGGCAGCTCCTTATTTTTGTTATATATATAGTGTTCCATGTGTGCTCTCCTCTTTTATTAGAGGATCACACATTTCTCTCAAAAAGAAAAAAAGTTGAATGCAAATATTGATCGTATGGATATTATCAATTCTGGTATTCATCATATATATTGTTTTGTTAATTTTTGGGAAGTAATATATTATTGTATTTGATTATTTCTAAATAAAGGAATAAGCTTTAAAAGCTTTTGGTAAATATTTATAAAAGTGCGGATTAAATTAATATGGAAAGGAAATTTTAGACTTTGGTATACAAATAACTCATTACAGATCGATATTTCGGTCTGAAATATTTAAATGGTTATATATATATACATATAATAGATTTTTGGATTGATGAATTAATTTTCAATAATAGTTTAAACCGATTCATAATATTGGTGAGGGTTTTAAACATATTAATGTTGGAATTTTATTTTATGCCTTCAGGAAATATTTCAAATTAGAAATTATATGGGTCTTGCATTTTTATTTTAAGGTTTCGAGAATTATTTCAAACTGGAATTCCTTAATGGAAAAATTGTATTTTTTAAATTCGTTATTCAAAAGGAAATAATGAATTATAAGACTTATATCATACTTTTATTATACTTATTGATTAGAGAAGAAGTCTAAAATTTATGAATTATTTTTAAATAAGTGATTTGGAATTGAACGAAGTTTAACGTATATATTTACTTGTAATTAAAAAGAGGGTTGCGAATATTTATTTTTGAAACTATAAAAGGATTTTGGGAAATCGATGAAAATTTTATAATTTAATCTTCTTCAAGTTTAATAATGATATTTGAGATTGTATTGAAGATTTTGGAAAACTATATTTTATAACAAACCCATTCCACATCAATGTATAGTAGTATTGTTTTTGAATGATTTGTATTTCTGTGTAACGAAGAACCAGAATAAACGTAGTTATAGTACCGTTTAGTATAAGACTTTCAGCAATATTTCTTCGGTTATTCTCTAGACTTATAATATAAAGCAATATTGTGTAAAATTCTAGATTTCGAGGAATTTGTGTAAATGGATTAGTAATGCCGTTTGGTATAGGACATTTGGTAATATTATTTTGATTACTCTTTTGACTTGTAGTATAGAATATTATGTGAGTGTAAGTTGCAAGCGTTGAGTAAACGAGTGAGTAACACCATGTGGTATGGGATGCCTGTGTTGATATTTGTTCGATTACTTTCTGTATATAGATGTCACTCAAACATGGTCTAGTATGCATGGTATTATATTTATAGTGATCTGAATTTCGATTGAGAAGGTTGAGAGCCATAAATGTGTCTATTTATTATGTATGTACTCATATTATACGGCCAAGAGTAAACTAGATTAGCTTAGTATCCATACACGGTTTCAGATCTCATTTATCTCACCCGAAACCTCGCTCGAGATCTCATTTTCGAACTTGAGTGAGAGGAGATTTAGCAAAATGAGACATTAAATTTTGATTATACCATATTTCACACTCATCTCGTCCGAGGTATTAATATCATAAGCAGAATTTGAGGTAAATCTTAATAAAACATCTCGTTCGAAGATATTTTTTTCATCTACATATTTCTTTAACTTCTTACGTGGGTACAAAAGAAATTTCACTTTGATGACTTTTTACTAGCTCTCCATTTTAACTTCTTATTCTTTAAAGTGTGGAAAAACTACATAACTTTTGTTTATTTTTTATGTTAATATTCGAATTAACATAATTCATTTAATCAACACAAAAATAATAACATAACCACTCTCATCTAAAAGAAAATTTGTATTTTTTTTAAGAATTGTGTATGTTCATAAATTTTCATTTAGATAACAGTTATCATAAAAATATTTAAACTGTCAATTTTGGATACTTAAGTTACTCCGAGATAGTCTCGACATGGAATTTAAAATTCGAGATATCAATCGAAGATGTACACCTACGATTCACTCATATTACCTCTGATCTCGTCCGATATGAGATATTGTGTGTTGAATTCCCCAAACAAGATGCAACCTAAACCTAAATTTAAAACCTTATATTCATCCTAGCAACCTAATTGCGGGGCCGCTCCCCATATTTGTGACATGCCTTTTTGATGTGTATGGCTGAGAGCCAAGGTCGAGAGCCACTGTCGAAATTTCACATATGCCAGCATTCTATTACCGTCAAGGAAACTTGTAGGGTCGTGACCAACACATAGTGTAGTCTTGCACTTTATGGGTTTTGGGACACGATGACTGTCGAGGTAACTAAGACATAGGAGTAAGGCTGAGCGCATGAGAGGAAGGCACCTGAATCAGGCTAAGAGATAGCAGTTTCTCGAGTTATTATTGATGAGGTCTTACCGATACATACTTTTTACCCATATAAGTTCATTGTGTGTATGGTTGAGAACATGTTATATATTTGTTGAGACTGATGGCGAAATAGTTATTTATGATGCTGAGCACATATGACTAAGAGTCCAGATGATTATCCATGATACAGAGAGTTGAGTGGATCAGTAGAGGTCTGAGAAACCATATGGTTATTTCACTGGCTGAGGTTTAAGTCGATTACTATAAGGTTGGAAGTTTATATGATTATTATGTGGTTATCGATCTTTTGGATTATTCATGAGACTATGAGTCTATGAAGACGTGTAAACCCGCATAAAACGGTTATGCTGCTATCGAGAATAGTTAGAGGTGCCGAGAGCATGGAGTTGGACCCTGTACTTAATTTTTATATGGTTATCTAACAGAAGACCCAGGCTATCTAGGTTATGCCATGTATATATTTCATATATGTTTGATTTGGGTGTTATTATGTGTTTTTCTGTATGTTGAGTAAGACGAATCCCATGTATGTCTACCTTTTCATTATCTGAGAGATAATCTTAGGCATTTCTATAAGCATGCCATGTGATGTTTGATGACTTCTTATGCATGGTGATAGTTAGGTGTATTGATGTTTTACCCACCTAACATTTTACACATGAGATATAGTTTAACATGACTTTTATTTGGGTGGTGTCCGCATGGTTTTACAATAGGCCGCTATATTGAGATACCCTTATGCTGTGACAACATAATTATACCATGTTATTAGTTATGATATATTGACATTTATATTCTAAATATTGTCCGACCCATGTGTTATGGATAAGGGGCTTAGATTGAGGATAGGGCATTATTATAAATCATTGTATATAGGTTACATCTTGTAAGTTTGTGTGTAAAAATTTTGAGATAGTGGGAATTTTTTCTATTTTGTATCCCATAATATTCGCTCGTGCGCGCGCGTGTGTGTAATCATAATGTTTTTGATTTTGTATTCTTCGTTATTTATCATATATTATGTATTGTTTTTTCCTAGAAATGTCGTGTTTATTTCATTGTATCGATACTCAGTAAGTATAGGTGAGTGATATGTGATTTTGAATACATACCAGTGTTAGCCTAATGGTATATCCACGTGTGACGGTCCAATATTGCCCCATTCTCCATATTCTCAGACAGTCTTACCTAATAATACTCCTTGGCAGTATGGGTATAGAGGTGGGGTGTTACATATTTGATTGTCTTTCAGGTATTCACGTAACTAAATGGATTCATGGAATAAGCTAGTATATTATCGCATTTGGTGACATCCTAGGTTCTCACATCTTGAAGTTGTTAAATGTGATACTCAACGCAGCATGTGATTACATCGCAATTAGAAGCTCTTATCATTGGTATTCGATACCAATCACTAGTTAGTGAAAGCGGAATTGAGTAAATTGAGACGTTATCATAGTAGGATTAATCGTACAGAGGGGCAGATTAATTAATTAACCCTTGTCCCTACATGTGTAATGATATAGCATATATGATACTGGTACTAACGAGGAGGTTACTCAACGCTTAAGTGATAAGTTGTTATTGGGATTGTTAACCCAAAAGATTATGTCGGGATTCTTAACCCGATATATTGGCCTAGCATTGTGATGTCCTCTGGCTTAGGTGCAAATTAAGCAACTGCCATTGAGAATATCAACTCAATGAATAATAAAGCATTTCCATAGAGAATATTAACTCAATGTATAGTTAGGTTGTCTATTGTTAAGACCTCAAACTAGAAATATTCCTAAGATATCCAAGCTTTAGGCGAACTTTCATAGATCATTGTTTGATTTAGGCGCATTAAGGATTATCAACCTATAATGTGAAGGTAACTAATTCTTTATACATAGTACATACATAGAAAAGAACACCCCTGGGTAGTTAGGTGGTAACTGAACTTTAATTACCTATCAACATCATACCACTGGTTATATAATTCACTTACTACACCTTGTCCGATCCATTTATTTCTCTCATTTCAAATCTATTACAGGAGGATAGGTTGTAGGTGAAGTAGTCAAGATAAGGTGCGTGGAGAAGGTAACTTGGCGCTTCAAAGATATATTATTTATAGTTGTTGTCTGTAATGACCCGCCGTTCTGACCGCCCCTAGTCGGTAATTAAACCAACTTGAAACGTTCAAAATAACGGATTGTTATTCAGTTTATAGAGTTTAAACAGAATTAGCCTCAGAATCACAACAGTAATCATAATATTTCACATAAATGAATTTTTCTTACATATATCAGAGTTTGTACAATGCATTTAAATTTTATACAGCGGAATATTTCTTTAAGTACAAAAATAAATCCCTGAAAAGCTAAAGTGAAGCAATTTCCCAACTCTCTCTCTAACTTCGCTGCTTGAAAATCTTCAAGCTGTAAAATACTGGGTCTGACCCGAGTATTACATTCAAAAGAAAATAATACACAGGTCAGTCTAATTCAAACTCAGTTATTAGTGCATAGAGGCAATAATAATCAAACAACAATTAGACGACAGTCAAAGATAAATTCACCTATCCGATCCTTTAACAAGAAATCGGATAACGGTAAATATAACACTTAACAGTGTTAAACAACAAAGCAGTAGATTTAGATTATCAATGAAGATAGATGAAGGAATTATAAATGAAGATAATTTAGAAAACAATAGAATTGCCAAAACGGCAATTAACTACAAAATCATCAAAATGCGATTCAAAATATATTGAATTGGCAACATAAAATAAATTTCCATCAATAGAAAACGTCATTTAAAACATCAAGTCTAGTAGGGCTGCAGTACACGCACACGTGCACGGCCTCGCCATATTTAAAATGTTAACTCTGTGTGGCTGCAGTTCACGCTTGCGTGCACTGCCTCACCACTACCGTAATGACATATGCAAAAGATCATAAATCAAAACAAAATAGTATATCAATAAAAATCAACATCGTGTGGCTGCAGTTCACGCTTGCGTGCACTGCCTTGCCACTATCGTGATGATGTACTCAAAAGGTCAACGAACCAAAATCAATGAAGGTTCAAATATCAATTCAAAATGTGGATATTGTGTGGCTACAGTTCACGCTTGCGTGCACTGCCTCGCCACAACAACATGTGAAATCATTACCACAGAGAATACTATCAGAAATCAAAGCTGCAGAGGTCAAGTCAGTGACTCAACACAACGGCAACAATCAAGGGCAAACTGCAACAAGAATGCAGCCACCTCAAGATCACGAGACTGCAACAAAAGAACTCAGATGAAAAACTTCAACAAATCAAAACAACATCAAAGCACATGGGAATTACCTATGTGCAATACAAATAAAATTACAGCCACCACAAGTATGCAAGGGCAACTGCAAATATACAACTTCCATATTGGGTCAAGCAAGTGCAACAGGTACAAAGGTCACTGCAACATGAATACAAGTGCAGTGGGACTACAAAATGCTCAAGTGTATCCACATATTAATTATGCTAACCCAAGTTGTAGTGAAACAATAAAAAGGCTCAAGTCAGCATATATATTCAAAAATGCAACAAAAATAGAACTTCATGATTCAGTTCAAACCAAATTTGATCAACTACAAAGGCAGTAGTGAGTGTAGACAAACCAAACTCAAGATTTCAGAATGCAGTGGCTATACACATATATACATACAAGAATGTATGTATACAAATGATCAGCCATCAAAGAACAGTACATATGCAATTTGGATATGCAAGCATACAGTATCAACATATTAATTATGCTAACCCAAGTTGTAGTGAAGACTGCAGAGATAATTATCATCAGAAAACAAAGCACGTAAAGGCGTCAGGGAATATGCAACCTGATCAACCAGGTGCAGACAAAATGAAGTCGAGACCAACAATAATGGCAACAACTCTATTAGGTCATGATTTAAACCCAAAAGGCAAAACAGTGACAAAGATATCACAATATAATTCATAGCTGAGAGACCAAAAGCATAACCAAGTGGAATCGAACAGGGTCGAACAGTGGGCAGTAAGGCCAAATCCACATAGTACAACTCGAGTAAATCACAGTGGACATTACTCATATAACACATATATACACACATAGATGTGTGTATACAGATGGTAGTAAAGATATAATGACCAAATATAGCATGGCAAAAGTCGAACAAGACCAACATCACAAAAATAAAGTTTAATATTGTCAAGGCCGAAGCCAAAATATTATCACAAAATCGAAGTCGAAGTTGAGCAAGTCATAAGTCGACATCGTGGTGGCCAGCAAATGACCGAAGTCAAAAAGGGAACCACTGTGATGAACAAGTCATCAACAATTCAGAGCATAAGACAACTACCAAATGAAGTCAACAGCCAAAAAAAAAAAAAACAGAATCAAATATTATGGTGATGGTGACCCAAAATCACAACGGTGCCATGATGACCGAACTACATGAATACATGGAGCATGGCAATAGTCGACATAAATCAATTGCCAGAAATTCGAAACCAGTGAACACGAAAATCAACATCAAAACAAGGCAATCTGCAGAATCAAAGTGACCGAAGTCACAGTTCAAAAAATCATAAAACTCAGAGATCAAAACCAGGAAAAACACGAAATCGAACCCATACGAAAAAAACATCAACATCAAAATAAACTCGAACGGCCTAAGAGTGAAGTAGATGTGAGTGATAGTTCACTCACCTTTGCCTGGAGCGGCCGCGAGTAGAGAGGAGAGTTGAGCAAGCCCTAATTTGAAAAGCCCTAAGCTTTGAACGTCGCCCTTTTTTTTTCTTTTCGTTTGCTGATTTGGGTTTTAAAATGAACGAGAAAATGAATAAAGGGGATCGGGTACAAAAGAGTAGGGGAGAGACATGCTTTTGGCGTGGGTTACAGCATAAATTTAGGCGCGTTTACAGCTGATAAGAGTAAGGCAGTGTAAAAAAAAAATTCTTTATTTTATGTTTATTTTTATATTTTTTTTTCATTTTAAATTTTGAATTCAATTTTTTTTGTATATATTTTCTTTACTTTGTTTTGTTTAATTTTGTTGTTAAAATTTTAACTAAGTGTATTTATTTATTTTATTTTGTATTGATTAAAATGTTATTCCTTTTTATTTAAGCTAAAGAAAATGTTATTAAACTAACCATCCTTTTATAAATTTACATAAATAATAATTCTTGTATCCAAATTATTTTTTCTAAGTCATTAGTTCAAATTTTAAATACAAATTTAAATTAAATTTCAAACCCCAAAGTCAAATTCAATTTTTTTATTCAACTTTCAATAGATTAAATTCTAAAATTTAATCGCCAATTTCATAGTTATATTGGGAATTCAAACTAAACCATCATTCAAATATTTAAAATTAATTAAATATTTTCAAATTAAATTGTTCAAAATTCAGGGTTGTTACAATCTTCCCCCTTAAAAGAATTTCGTCCCGAAATTATAAGTTAGGAAAAAACGATTGTTAAAATCTCACCGATATTTATACCTTACATAATTTCACCAAGTTCGAAACTTATAAATAAATATAGGATTCATTCCATTTATTTTATCTCACTAGCTTTGTTCATTATTTTCTAAAATCAAGACGTAAAAGTCTTTTACCAAAAATTTTCGACTTACAAAACTCAAATTTAAACTTGAAATTCTTCATGCTAGAGATTTGCATATCATCTATTTTTTCAAAGCTGTGGACTTTCAAGATATTTTTAAAGATCTTCTTCCTTAATTCATTAGGTTGGAATTATGTAATTCTAATTTCAGACTATTGATTTTCTATCAAAGTTTTGAAAATACTTGCTAACTCAAAGTTTAACAAGTCTATCGTCGTTCTTACAGACATTAGGCATACGCTGGCCAGGCGCAAGACTAAAAATCTCCAAGTTCTAAATATACTTGCTTCAACTCCCGGTGAAAATACTTTTAAAATTCTTTTAAAAATGGATATGGAAAGCACGTTCCCCCATGGATCACAGTTTACCCGGCGGTTACGCTACTATCCCAGTAGAATCGCTTGTAACTGTAGATTTCACATCTCTCTTGAATTTCGCCATGGTTGTTGCCATAGATCGCGGTTCACACGGCGGTTTCGCTACTATCCCAGTAGAATCGCTCGTGACCGTAGGCATCTCGCCCCTCAAATTTCGCTTTGGCCTCTAGATCGCAGTTTACGCGGCGGTTGCGCCACTATCCCAGTGCAATCGCTTGTAACTGTAGGCATCACGCCCCACGAATTACGCCAGCATACATCATCAATTCACATGATCCCAACACGATGATCCATCGTGGGTGATTCCAGTCCCAATGGACATTCCACTAATGGAAATTCTACGTAGCTACGATTTTCAAATGGACACTCACACCGAGTTCTAATTACCTTCACAAATTATAAATGGAAGGTACATTTCCATATCCTCAGTTTAGAAAACATATGTCATATACATATAGTACTTCATTTCACATTTCGTACATATCATTCCTATGTAAACTTGCATAGGATTTTCATAATAATGACTTTCCAAACTGATGGTTTTCGAATTATTATATTCACATATATAAGTTCTGAAAACCACAATATCTCATATTCATAACAAATAGAGGATTTCTAAAATTTTCCATCTCGTTATCAATTTAAAATATTCCTTAAATCGATTTGAAAATTTAAGGTTATCTCAAACCCAATTCACATTCATAATCCAATTCATTATCGACTTCACATTCGATTTGGATTTCACGTTACATCGTCAATTCTCAACACATAATTGATGTCTACCGATATATAACCTCTAAGCTCGTACGTCTCAGAGAAGGGTGTTAAGCTAAAAGAATAAATTCTCCGCCACCAACAGATATATATATTTAATAGAGATCAATTGCTATGTCATCAATTCACAATATTAGACATATAATCCAAATCGACTATCCGAAATTCAAAGCTCAACTTATATTGTTTTTGGTGTCGAAGTTAAATTCAATTTAACTCAAGATTCAATCTTCTTGAAAGAAAAAAAATTCAAGTCAAACTAATAGTTCAAATTTTCCAAAAACATCTTTACAAGATATACATAATTTTCCACACTTAACTATTTGAAATAAATTTCAAATATTCATTTTTTTCAATTTATCTTTAAAAGATAGAATTTCAAACTTTCCATTTCATATTGGAAATCATTTCCATACTTATTTAATAATAAGTAATTCACAAATCCATTCATTTTCAACACTTGAAAAATATTCAATATACTTAAATCATAATCAAGTATATATTCCATTCTTTAAGGAAAGCGTTCTTTTAAACACATTTATTTGAGTCAAAACGAATGTTGCGTAAAACATTGTTACGACGACCCAAAATCACTAGTATAGGGATTCGAATTTAAGATAGATACATAAATCCCAATACTATAAACAACATTTCCTTTCGGAAACCATTCACTATAACAACAGTGTTATAGTCCACCATTTCCTTATTTCTCGAAAACGCCTATTTCAACAATGAATGTTGAAATCTATGGTTTCGATACTTAATGCATTTTAAAACATCTTTAAAACCATTAACTTAATTTCATAATATCTCTTCTCCAAATCATACCTGTTTTATTTAATAATATATTCACTGTCCAAAATCGTGAATATACTTATTTATTCAATTCAGTGTTTCTACACATTTATTTAAAAGATTATCCACTGTCCAAAATCGTGGATAAAATTCCCAACCAACATTTACTATCACAATATTTAACTTAAAGGATAATTCGCTGTCCAAAATCATGAATATATCTCCTTTAATAACTTCTATGTTTTATTTATCAAATTCAATTGGTTTCGAATTTATAAACAATCTTTACAAATTCCATTTCCATTTATAAACTTCGATTTATAAATCTCCTTTATTAATTCAATTCAATTTATATAACTCAGTTATATACCAAAGTCCATTTATAAGTTAAATACTTATAATCCATTTATTTACTAAATCGTTCTTCAGAACGTTTGAAATCAATTTTCAAAAGAATTCAAAATCAAATTCCCAAGTTATAGTTTAATGATCCCCTTGACTATACTAAATTGACATGTCATTTTATTTCCCAATTATTACTTTGGAGATATTCAAAATATTTGATTTAAATCAACTCATTAATTCACATCACTTATATTTTATTTTTCATAAATCTCAGCAAATTCGATAATAGTTTTCGAATGATCGGGACTCAAATCTAAGGAGACCTTATCGCAAGAAACTATCGCGAACCTAAATTTAGAGAGGGGAATTTCCGAAAAGATTTGAATTTTCAAAATACCTCTTATTTTTTCAAAGAAAACAATCTTATACTTCTTTAAATTTCAAAAACGTTTTCTTTAAAGTGATTCTACTAACTATTCATATTAAACATCATAAACTGAGCTTTGTGTAAACCAAAGCTCTGATACCACTTTTTGTAACGACCCACCGTTTTGACCGCCCCTAGTCGGTAATTAAACCAACTTGAAACATTCAAAATGACGGATTGTTATTCAATTTATAGTGTTTAAACAGAATCAGCCACAGAATCACAACAATAATCATAATATTTCACATAAATGAATTTTTCTTACATATATCAGAGTTTGTACAATGCATTTAAATTTTATACAGCGGAATATTTCTTTAAGTACAAAAATAAATCCCTGAAAAGCTAAAGTGAAGCAATTTCCCAACTCTCTCTCTCTAACTTCGCTGCCCGAAAATCTTCAAGCTATAAAATACTGGGTCTGACCTGAGTATTACATTCAAAAGAAAATAATACATAGATCAGTCTAATTCAAACTCAGTTATTAGTGCATAGAGGCAATAATAATCAAAGAACAATTAGACGACAGTCAAATATAAATTTACCTATCCGATCCTTTAATAAGAAATCGGATAACGGTAAATATAACACTTAACAGTGTTAAACAATAAATCAGTAGATTCAGATTATCAATGAAGATAGATGAAAGGATTATTGATAAGATAATTTAGAAAAAAACATCAGAATTGCCTAAACGGCAATTTACAACAGAATCATCAAAATGCGATTTAAAATATATTGAATTGGTAACATAAAACAATTTTCATCAAAAAGAAAACATCAATTAAAACATCAGATTTGGTAGGGTTGCAGTACACACACGCGTGTACGGCCTCGCCACATTTAAAATGTTAACTCTGTGTGGCTGCAGTTCATGCTTGCGTGCACTGCCTCGCCACTACCGTAATGAAATATGCAAAAGATCATAAATCAAAACAAAATAGTATATTAATAAAACAAAACCGTGTGGCTGCAGTTCACGCTTGCGTGCACTGCCTCGCCACAACAACATGTGAAATTATCACAACAGAGAATACTATGGTAAGGCACGGCAAATACAAGTGCAAGGATATGTGCATAAATGGATGCAGTCACGTGTGACGAAAAATCTGAAGTCACAAATGAAAATGTGATATGCCTCAAAGTCCAAAACACAATAACAACAGCGCACTAAGTACAACTGCATGAAATGAAGCAGTAACTTATGATCAATGAACATGAAGGCAAGGCACAAGTCAGGTAATGGTAAAGTCAAAGCATCAAAGTGAGAATTTCAAGCGCAAACAAATTAATACAGTGAACATACATAGGCAATGCCTATATAAACATGTGATACATATATACGGCAGTTCGAATAAATAATGCGACTCAAATCAAAGTGTGTACGAGTGGCAACATGTTACAGTAAGGGACAACATGAAATAATGTTTGCATGCCCAAAAGGTCAGAGGCAATATAAATGCAAACTGCACATGAATGAAGACCACACGAGCTCAATGCATCCCAAATGCTCAAATATACAACAAGTGTATACATGTACATGAAGATAGCAGACAACATAACATGACCAAGAAATGCATACACAAGGATGAATGAAACTGATCAAGCAAGTGCAACAGGTACAAAGGTCACTGCAACATGAATACAAGTGCAGTGGGACTACAAAATACACTTTATAAATCTCCTTTATTAATTCAATTCAATTCAATTTATATAACTCAATTATATATCAAAAGTCCATTTATAAGTTAAGTACTTATAATCCATTTATTTACTAAATCATTCTTCAAAACATTTGAAATCAATTTTCAAAAGAATTCAGAATCAAATTCCCAAGTTATAGTTCAATGATCCTCTTGGTTATACTAAATTGACATATCATTTTATTTCCCAATTATTATTTTGGAGATATTCAAAATATTGGATTAAACCAATTCACTAATTCACTTAACTTATACTTTTTTTTCATTTTAAATTTAATTAGTTTTGTATAATTATTTTCTTTACTTTGTTTTGTAAATTTTGTTGCTTGAATTTTTAACTATGTGTATTTCTTTATTTTTTGTATTGATTAAAATTTTATTCCTTTTTATTTTAAAGAAAAGAAAAATGTTATTTAAAACTAACCATCCATTTATTAATTTAAATAAATAATAATTCTTATATCCAAATTATTTTTTCTAAGTCATTAGATTCAATTTCAAACTCCAAAGTCAAATTCAAATTTTATTCAACTTTAAATAAATTAAATTCTGAAATTAAATCGCCAATTCATAGTTATATTGGGAATTCAAACTAAACCATCATTCAAATATTTAAAATTAATTAAATATTCCCAATTTAAATTGTTCAAAATTCAGGGTTGTTACATTGTCCCATGTAACATATGTTATATCTACAATCTAGAATTTTGTTGTATTATAATATAGACATTATATTTTATAGAAACTTGTACGGACCACGATTATTTTGAGACAATGTTGATTTAGATTATTTTAGTACTTATATTTTATTTCCTTTTGCTATGAGATCTGAAAGTATAGAACTTTTCAAAATTGTATTTGTTTTTATATCATGTAAACCATTAAAATCTAACAACTCATACTTCTTGCCATGACATGAGATCAAATGCCATTTTAGGCTTTGGAACAGTGAGTCCGAAGCTATGGATTATTACTACTATTTTCTGAAAAAAGTGTTGAGAACTTACATGCACCGAAGGCATGATTTACCTCCAATTGAAAAATATGATTGAAGAGTTGATCTTTCCGGCTCATTATGAGTTTTAACTCCACCATCTAAGCTAGTCAACTCTCCAATAATGCAAACTTCCACTTGTTTCCCACCACCTTGACCAGACTGACCTCCCGTTGGTTCTTGCATTCGCAAATGGGTAACATCCACTCCTGGACCCAGCCGTGTAGTAATTTCAAAATCCGGTTATTTCCTTTGCGAACCAGAACCACAATGGTCAGCGACCTATGCAGCATCCGCTAGGGACCGACGGAGTCACTCCACTATTATGTCAATCGTTTCAACAAGGAGTTAACCCAAGCAAGTAGGACGAATAAGAACATTTTAGTCAAAAATGTGGAAGAAACTACATAAGTAGCCGCCTCATCCTTGATCGACTTTTTTCTAAAAGCCAACATTGCTATGCATATGGAATAAAATGATTTTTTTGACAATGATGATGAAGGCTTGTGAGGTAACAAAAGTTGCCCGTAAGAGGAAAGAAACCGTAGAAAGAATGACTGAAAGGGGCATAATAAAAAGGGCCTTAGAGATGACTACACACCACTAACTTGCGACGTGGAAACCATCTATCTCACACTAGGGATTGCGCCCCATACTAAAGGCCTTCTCCCGCCCGATAATGTCAAAAGAAGGAGACATGTGCTAATAGGAAGTATTACAAGTTCCGAGATTTTAATGGTCACTACATAATCGAGTGCTGCCACTTAAAAGACGAGATAGATCATTTAGTAAGCAAATGTCTACTTTGTGCAACATGCAAGACAACAGGCTGAGCAAAGGAAAAAAACGAGTTGTATCGCTCGACGCTGCTTGTTTAGCAAACTATGGTTTACAATCTTGGGGAAGAACCCATGATCTAAATGAGTGGATTGTGTTAACAAATGGAGCAACTAGAACTGGGTAAATCAGGTCGTCATAATGGATTGGTTGTTGCCTTATTGTCACGTACTTCCACAAACATGAATGATTAATATATAAGTTGGTTTATATTAAAATCTCGGTGTACTTAATCTTATTTACTTTACATTTTCTTTTCCGTTGCATTATAGCGTCGTTAGTTATTATACTATTATATGCTATATAAGTTAGTTTATAGTACACTGCGTAAAATTATACCATATTACCAGCGAATTAACACCATACTTTTATTTGGTACCAAAGCATTACGTTCAAAAATCATAATGCAATTTTTGAAAATTTTCCTACTAATTGGGATTTTTCTAATATGGTGACTAACAACTTTATCCCTTTTGTTGAAGGTTGGTCCATTGCACGACCTTTATTATTCATTGGCATAAATTATAATTATTGATATATATATATATATATATAATTATTTGCAAGCTATTGGTTTTGATATCTTAAACGTTACTCAAGTTGAATTCGTGGAACTCATGTGTTCCTTGGATCAAAATAATAATGCTATGTAAAGTGGCATTGTTGGGATTGAATGTATCTAACGTATATGAACATAACAGTTAATAATAAATGCTACAAAAATAATAAAAGATCACCTAGTCAATTTTATACCGGTTCGGACAACTACATCATATGTTTAGACCTAGAATTCCTTTGGAATATGTATATTAATCTACTTGAACAACCGAACATGATTCAACATGATTGCCTAAGACTTCGCAACAGGTCTTAAACACTACGTGAAGACTACACATCAGGATTTTAGTAATAAACTGAAATAAATTAAACCGTATAAAGAGCAATAATCGGATAAACCAAGATAAATAAAACAGTCAAACCTTTCTAAAATCATATTTTCTTTATATGCCTTCTACAACAATCATCCTAACTTTAGCACTTTCAATACAATATCTGACATTATATTCGACATTCTTTTAAATAGGTTGTAGGGTACTTCAACACTTGCTCTAACTTTTACTATGAATCATTATCATTTCAAACCTAAATTTTATTTGAATTTTCAGCATTTGAACGACTAATGCTCGAAATAAAAAATAAAATAGCAAATGAGAATGCAGAAATAGCACGATTTACAAATTTTGAGTAGAAGGAAGTCAAACTGGGTATTATTTTCAATTAGGACCAAAAATTAATACATAGAAAAACGATAAAGAATAGAGATAAAAGGGAATATGAAAAAGTTAATTTCTAAATAAGGCTAAAAGGAAATAATGTCGCAAAAATGTGGATTAACTATAAAAAATGAAAAAAAAAATATTTCTTTAAGTAGATTTACCATTTTCAAGTTTTGTTTTCTCAAATATTATATCATCGTCATTATTTTAGCAATTGTCAAAAGCCATTGAAGTCCTGCATATAGGTTCTCACTGTGCATATAATACCATTGATTGATCGTAATCATAAAGTCAAACTGAACATGAGAATAAAAAAGGATATTCTTTCCAATTTAGCCAAGTTTTTCAAACTTATTACGCAAATAGCCTCGTTTGAATTTTTTTTCCAGTTATAGCCCTATTTTGACCAGTTCGACATTAAGCTAGCAAAAACGTACTGGTGCCATTTCAAACGGTGCCGGTATATTTCTTTTTTTTATGAACGTATGGGCGACTTTTCGAAAGAAAATGAAGGGGCGATTTCTCAAAAGCGCCCAGTCGTGCTTCAAAACAGAAGCCAACCCCAATCTCCGTCTCATTTTACCCATTCGAAAAGGAAAACAAAAACGAAACTTGTTCTCCATTTTTTTCCAAAATCAAAATTTGTTTGCAAATTTCATAGATTCCTTCGTCAATTCGAAACATGGCTTGCTCTTCATCGCAGGAAGCTCCTCCCGATTTCAATTCTACAATCAATCTCCAATTTTTTTACCCATTAGATTTTTGTTAAATTTGATAAATTTAATGTTTTGAAATTGTTTAGCTAGTTGTTTAACATAGAAATATATGTTTAACATGAAAAATTATTGATTTTACATTGTTTATCAAAAAATAGTTAACATTGCTTAACTTGTCGGTTTTTAGTTGAAATAGAATTTGTGATTAGAAAAGAGTTGAATTTGTGTGGATTACTCCTAAGTGTTATCTGCACCGATCGATGGAAACGTATTTTACTTGCAAAAATACCATCGAATGGGCAACCGTGTTTGGATGGAGGTAGTATACTTTATTATGAAACAAAAATTTACATCGATGTTGGTTATACGTAGTGCTTTTTTCTGACAGCGAATTACTTCAGATGGGACAATTTGTCACTCATCAAATTTGAAGAAAGTGACTTCGCCTTATCCCTCCATGCTAGAGCTGATCGATCAAGCTTGCTTCTGACTTATCTTTTGGTTGGAGTACACCTAATTGGATCATCATCTTATGATCTCTTTGGTGGATAAATGGAGGCCGGAGATGTCTACATTTCACCTTTGAGTTGGGAAGATGACCATCATGTTGGATGATGTTACTATTTACCCATAGAGGGTGCTTTATGAGTAATCCAGAGCCGGTAGATTACATGGAGTTATGAGAAAGGCTCTTGGGTCTATCTTCTCCTACTGAACAGTGTTGAGGTAATGAGATAATAGTTTCTACATGTTTCAAGGATCGGCTTGCTGAAGATATTCCAGCTGACTCCTCGGATATTCAGATTAAGAAGAGCATTCTAGCCATTATATTGCCTTTCATCACTTCACGTTTGATATGCGATCATTCGAAGATTCGCATCTGGCTCAGATGGCTTCCATTACTAGAGGACTTCGATATTTACTGGCAGTATTCGTAGGGTAGTGCAGTTCTAACCTATATATACATGGAGCTGATGAGGCGTACATTGCTAGCGAACACGTCCATTGCAGATTATTTGAGTCTGGTATAGGTTTTAACATTATTACCTTCATGTGCATTTATTTCATATGTTCATATACATTGCAATTTTATGTATATACACGTTCTTATTTATGGTGTTGGACATACCTTTCGGTCGGAAGAATATCGATGAAGAGGATGGATGTCGATTCATCTCTATCGTATGGTGCTAAGTATATTTGCCATGTTATTTGAATACAACACATGTTTTGATCCAATAATTCATAGTATTCTCCTCTTTTAGGTGACTAGGACCGAAGAGCATGGTGAAGTCTCCCAGGCGCAATGTTACGATCTACCACAACAAATCTGATGTACTCGTTTATGATTCTGACATTTACCCCTATACGCACATGTTCTTGGAGTGCTTCCAAACTTATGCACTACTTCTATTCGGTTATGGACAGCACGGGTTCCACTTATTTGTCTGAGTGATGCAGCGTATAATCTTGCCAACAGAGTGATGCAACAATTTGGTACAGGACAGCATCTGCCAGAACAAGCTCCATATTACAGGATTGATATTGCATCTGGCGAGTATTATATAGCGATCGAGACATGGACTGATCACCATCTACAGACGCAATAAGAATGGGACCTCACGTTAATAAATGAAGAATATTATACTTGGTACTGGAACATCACGCGCCGATATATGCTTCGTGCCAAAGAACCTCCAGTTGCGATAGAGCCATACACTCCTAGAGCTGCTTTTGAGAGGAATGTGGTATATACGGTCGTTGATTAACTTAGCATAGTTAATTTATATGCTGGAACAGGACTAGCCCATAGCGGAACTTATGAGTCAATTTCAAAAAATTTACTCTATTGGATCTTTATGTGCCTATGAAGTCTAGCTGAATTAGAACATTTCTAAATTTAAGCTAAATAAAATCATTTATTTTATTTAAATTCAAATATATTAAGATATGAAATTAATTTTATTTGATTTAGTTTATACATATATGTACCATACATATATGTGTGAGTGCATGCGAGTGCATGCGTAACATAACAATCGTGAAAGATATAATATGCCCATAGGTAGATGTTGGGATTTACATCGCAACAGACATATTAGCTTATTTTGTATGTCATGTATATTGTCCAAATATGTGCATGTATAAACCCACATATGTGTATGTATAAATATATTATATATAATGTATGAACATAAAACATTTATATATAGACAAATATATATAGAAAGAGAGAGAACAATTATTAAAAAAAAATTATAATTCAAAATTAACTTAGTTTTGCAAACATAATAATTTTAATATTTTAATTTGTATATATTATGAATAAAATAATGATTTCATACAAAGATAATTTAACATAAAATAATCTATTGATGAAAATTCAAATTTTACCATTTTCGAAAATTTAGGATCCTAAAATAGAGCTTAGAAAAATCTGGCAATTTTTCAAAGTTGAAATATTATTTTTAAAAACAATTACATTAATTTCTACAATAATTATTTAATATAAAATAATATTTTATTAAAACTTCAAATCCTAAAATTTCAAAAATTTTAGGATCATAAATAAAAGGTTACGAAAAATTTTGAAGAATTTTTCAACTAAATTATTATTTGTAATAAATGAGAAACAGTTTTTCCGAAATAATATTAATTATTAAAAATAACTAACTTTATTGAAAAATCTTAAATTCATTTTATACATTTCTAAGATGTTATAATATTCTTTTTAAATATAAAATTGAATTTTTAATGTAATAATTATTTTATATATAATAAACAATTCAAAATTCACTAAATGTTAATTTAAAAATATGAATATATGTATGACGATTAATTTTCGAATTTGTAAATTCATATTATATATAAATAAGTGTACTAAATTTTTTAAATCATATATATATCTTATATATGCATATATGCTATTATGAGAGAGAAATATACAATAATATATATAAATATATATATACATGAATTTATTAATAAACATATATAAAACAATTATTAATGACAAAAATTGATTTGATTATATACAGTAAACAACATTTATCTATACATAAATCAAATAGTATAATAAACAAATTATGCACATAACCAAACCGATTTGCGACAACTACATCTACTTACAAAATCTCACATAACTAAACATACAGTAACAATATATTTAAACAGATATGAAATTTCTTATTATAGGATCGTAGAACATAATTTAATTACTTTAATATGAATTAAAATTACCAATTTAATGATGCCTTTGAATCCACATTAAAGCAACGACTTCCCTTCTTTTTACTTTCATGATTCGTAGGATTGCAAATCCGGAATCAACGACCTCTAACTATCGAATAATATTATTTTAATTTGAAACATATTAGAGAATTTTGGAGTGGATTGAGAGCTATATTTTAAAAAGTAATGTAGAGGTAATGGCGGCCAAAAAAGGGTTAGTAATTATATATATATGTGTGTGTGTGTGTGTGTGTGTGTGTGTGTGTGTGTGTGTGTGTGTGTGTTTGTGTGTGTGTTTTTTGAAAATACATATATACATACACACATACATATATAGGGTTGTATCAAAGAGGAACGAGGAAAACCTTTTTACCCATTCTCACTTGATCTCAACCTATTATCTCCAAGTCAATTCCCAATATTTTAGCCACCCTCAGACCTTCCCAAAACCGAAATTTTGCAGCCCTAATGATAGGCGTTAACCCATCTAAGCCCAAGCCAAAATACTATGTAACTAAATCTAATTTAATCGCTTGTCGATACTATATATCGATCGATATATTTATAATTGTTATAAATATATATAATATTATTTATTTCTCAAATCATATTCAAATTTTATAATTAATATTTCATAAATATTAGTTAATTTAATTAATTTTTAACAATTATAAACTAATTAAATCATTCGATCTTAAGGGAATTCATCTTCTCGGTTGTGTAACTTTTGGATGTAAATTTGGTCAGCGATTAACATCGAACTATTTGACTGTTAACGTTCACACGTGACTTAGCAGATAATGTGACATTATGGCCAAATTTATCGCTTACTCATTTTTAGCAAAACCCAATTTTAGTTTAATAGCGTTACCTGGTTGTGACATTTGCTTTTCCCTTCATCAAAACTATATCAGTTCAGACTTATGGAATTTGGTAATGGTCGAAATTCCAACCTCGTTCACATTCAACTTTATAGTCCAAATACAAAGTCCTTGGTTCAATAATAACAATTTTTATTAACCAAAAAGCTCTGGCCAGAGACTTTGACTTTGAGTTGACTTGAGTTGACCATGATACAAACCGCATATAACTGAGGAGACGAATCCTCTCTTGAATAGTGCTTCACTTCCAATACTTCAACTCGACCGAACTATAGTCACTCGATAGACGCCATGCCATGATTTGGCTATAATCAAAGCGAAGCTTTTGTAACGGCCTGTAATTTCGGCAATATATTTTAATAAGTATTAAATCTAATTTAAATAACGGGAAATTATTGTCAAGGACAAAATTTCACAGCTTTTTAGCCTTAAGGACAGACCTTCAATATTTTATTGTGAAGGACAACTTTCTGTAGATATCAGTTTTTAGTTATTGATAACAGTTTTTAGGTATCAGTTTGTAGTTATCGGTAGCAGTTTTTAGGTATCAGTTTTTAGCACGGTAGCAGTTTTGTTGTCCTTATGAATAATTTTGGAAAATGTTTGTCCTTATGAATAATTTTTAGAAGAATATTTGTCCTTGTAGTAAAAATATTGAGGTCGTGTCCTTGAGGTAAAAAATATGCAAATCTTTGTCCTTTAAATTGATTCCCCCTTTAAATAAAATACAAGCTTTTCATTTTAAAACAAATAAGATTTTTGGACACTTATCAGTTATATATGTATATATATGTTTTGTAAAGAAAATTTTGATTTAAAAATTTAAAATAGAATCTTTCAAAAACTATTTAAAATAAAATCTGTCTTATCCAATTAAATTAAAAGTTCTATATTATTAACATTTTATATAATATATATATGAATATAAATGTAGTCTTTAATAATAATGTTTAAAATAAACTATCCTATCAATATTAAATATTAAATATAAATATAAGATATAAATATAAATATAAAATATATAAATACAAATATATGCTATAAATCAAATATTTGTAAGTTAAACTCCAAATAAAAAAAATAAAACTAGGAAGTTATGTTAACAAAACTTATATTAAGTGCAAGGGAAAAAACAAAAATTAATGCATAAACCAAAACAACAATTATAACAACTTTGCATAAACATATAGGATAAGTTTAGAAATAAGACAAACTACTTACATAACCTGTATAACATATATGTATAATCCAAAGAGACAAAATTATTCGCTTAATATTCAAAAATATCTTTGTACACAAATGTAAAAATCAGCAAACCATAATTTTGTAAACATATATGAAGATATGTACATTAAATGCTAGCACAACATTTGTCATTTCAAATTACAAAAGAAATCATCTCTGTACAAAGTAATGCCAGCCGAAATATACAAGATCATTTCAAATTTGCTGTAATTAAACTCAAACCAAATCTGAACAAAACAAGCTGGAGCTTGTACCAGAAGCCCATACCACTGTGCAAAATTATTCCTTTATATGCATCATATTACTTTAGCTCGTTCACAAAATTTTGAAGGCCTGAAAGAAAGAAAAAGAAAATAAACATCTTTTCTTTACAAACTCAAACAAATTCAACGTCAAAGCAGAGAGATTTTCAGGAATTCAAAACTGTAGTTTTTCAACAACAATTGTTCTCTGTTTCAACCCTATTTCAAAGGTGAGTAAACATACTATCTTTGAAGTTTAAAACTTGATAATTAGTTCATGTAATCTTATGTTTTCTATATATTGAAAATAAGTTGTTCTGTGATGTTTGCTGTTATACTGGAAACTCTGCTATGTGATGTTCTTCAATATTTCAAGTTTCTGAACAAAGAAAAGTAGAGAAAAATTTATACTTCTTCATATAAATCATTTTAAACTTAGTATTTTTAAACAAAATAGGTTGTTTAATCTTCAATCATAATTTTGAACTTTGTTTTGAAGCTTTACGGTATGTCATGGACTCTGGACATTCAAGTCGCAGTAAAAAGGAATCAATGTGTAAAATTCAATTATTTTAATTTGTTAATTTGATTTCATATCTTTAATAAACACACAAAAATAAGATTTTTAAAACAAAAATGATGATTTTTAGATAAGTATTCGAGGTGTAGTTTATAAATGAACCGAAATTGCTTTTTTGTAAATTTCTGATGAATCAACAAATTTTAATTGTTGAAATTTGATGAGAGGCTAGCTTGATGGTTTACTAATGAGGGAAAATGTTAGAAAAATTATCTAATGCAAGAATTAGTGGGGGAATCGAATATAGGGTTTTGGGTGCGAGTTTTTCTGTGTTATGTAAATTCGTGATTTTGTCACCATGGGACGATCAAGTTACACGCAATTCTGGGAGGTGGTAGAGGAGGATATGGTTGAGGTATGGGCAGAGTTGCATCGCCACAGGTGGTCGGCGTTAGTGGGTCGAGGCGATTTTGTTCGGTGTGTTCGTGTAGCTGCTTCGAGAGAATAGGTGAATTTTGATTACGAAATTTTCGCGATGAATTGAATCTTGTTTTCACGAGTGATGTTGTTTTGCGGTTTGCCAGAGGCGTAGGGGTTCGCCAAAATGTTTGGCGAACCACCGTGCACGTGCACGGTGGCGTGTGAATGTCAGCGACTTCGAGTTGGTGGTTGTCGCGAGTTATTACTCGAGAGAATGGGGAGGATGCTTCGGGTACCTGGGTGCATGCGTGAGTGTGTTTGTAATTCTGCAGTTTATAACTTAGAGCTAAACCTAAAAAAGAAAGAAAGAAAGAGTAGTAGAAGAAGAAGGTATGAGAAGAGAGGGGAACTCGGGAAAGAGTAAGGGAAAACCCGAGTTATACTCGAGTAAACGCAGTGTTTGCCTCGGGTTCTATTCCTAGTGGATAAACTTAATAAACTTTTAAGTTATTTTTCTAAATAAAGTTTAGTAATAATAAAGTTAACAATGTTGACAAGTTTTAAGTTAAGTTTTGATTTAAAACTTATGAAGAAAGGTTTGCTAAAGTAAGATGTTTAATTAATTTAAAGTATAAGTAAATTAAGAATGCAAATTAATTTATACTTGTAATTAAATAAATAATTTAAGATTAAGTAAATTTGTAATTGAAGATTGACATTAATAATTTTGTGGTTAAATCAATTTGAACTTAAGGATTTAATTAACTACTTAAAGTTAATTAACAAATAAATAGTAGTTAACTAATTAAATGATTAATTAAGGATTAATGATTAATTAAATTAAAAATTAATGATTAATTAAATAACTAGTGATTAATAAATAAATAATTAAAGTTATTAATTAATAATTAATAAATAACTAATTTATTTAGTAAGTAATTAAGTGTAATAAATAAATTTAATAAGTTGATTAGTGATTAATTAAGCAGGATAAAATGGGTTATTCTTAAGTAATTAATTAAGTTAAGTAGATCAAACTATTTTGATACGAATTGATGATTCTTGTTTGATTGACTCTGGTATCTAATTGGTGATATTTTGTGATATATTCTGGTTATATCTGTGATGACTGTGTATGATTTATCTGTGATAACTATTATGTGAATTCCAAGCATTGAATTAAACTGTTTAAACTATTAAACAACTTGGCCTCTAAAATGGTGTTTGGATTTCGATGAGACCGGAATAGGGTGTCAGTTATGATATTTCGAAACCACATCGATCCAAATTAAACGATAGGTCGTGACATCACAAGTGAAGGTCGAGATGGCGTTCCAGAATGCAAGGGTTGTCGTCGTTAACTCTGAGGGTGATTCCAAAACGAATGTAACGAGATAATGCCTTCGGTTTCATTCGAACCCGGAACAAACTTGTATGGATTGAATTCTTTCAACACATCGTCAGGCGTACGATGAGCATTCTAAGAGATATGTTCTCTAAAGGTAATCACAGCCTCAAGCCTCATCAACCGGGAATGGCTAAAACAGGGGAGATGCAGCAAGGTTAGGTAGGTAGCACCCAAGAAGGACGAGATATACCCCTGTCTAGATGTCCCTTTTTATTTCGGCTGTGTGGGCAGTTGTTGGCCACAACTGCGAGGTTATCTTGTTCGGGACTGTTCAGTAAGGAATGATTCCGGCCTTGTGTTGTAGGTGGTCGGAAGTGATCCTCGGTACGGTGATCTAGGTCCCGTACTGTGACGGTAGGTACCCCAGTAGCCTTGCCATTGTATGGAATCCAATTTCCAATAAGAGCCGTACGTTTTGATTGTGCCCAAGTATGTTGGAATGTGAGATGTAAGCATTTCAGCTATTTCTGTATTTTACTTGAAAACCCTAGACACTATTATAATAATATCACTGGATTTCCTAAAATGTTTTGGTTAGCGTAAGGTAAAAACTTACCCGTGTTTATGTGTGGGGAGTCTTACTTGATACCTTTATTTTCAAATGGTTTTCAAAGTTAAACAACTTTAACCCGTTTACTCACACCAGACCCATGTCTGACCCGAAGTTTATATTTTGTTTTTCATAAACTCTTGGGTACTCAAATTTTTATGAGTAGCCAAGTGATAGGTCTTTGGAGTGTTGAGTTTCTGGAGGAGCTTGGAGCAGAAGCCCAGACGTATGTATCTATCTGTCTAGTTCCGCTGTGTGGTTGATGTATGTTGTATTTTGGATGTATGTATGACTGTCATGTGTATGATATTGTATAACTTTGATATGTAAAACTATGTAATAGTTATGTGATGTATTATATTTTGTTCTATTCCGCTGTGAGATTCTGATGTTGTTATTCTTTCTTTCTATCTTTTCTACTTCTATCCCTTTCTTTTCTTATTGATGATACGTCTTTCTATGGCAGAGAAAGTCGGATCGTCACAGCTTTCATATTGAAGATCCATAGTATTCTCAAGTCGAGAGAACTGTGTAAATCAATCACATTGATATTTTCTATTCAACCTTAGTTATAATAACCAACAGAAAACCATCGAGTTAGTCATTCCAAAGTTATCCAATAATTATTAGTACATAACCCCTAGGTGCCTCCATCAGTCATGAGTAATACACTGTCCAATATTTGGAGAGCGTTACGCACTTTAGCCTCAACAAATACATCGATATCCAATTTCGGTGTATCTTGACTAGGAACATTTAAAATTGTATATTTATTTCGTTGTGATAAATTATTCACGATTACAACACTTTGTAACTACTATCACAAAATATACCATTTATGGATTTTTCTATTGAATATACTTTTAATTAAGTTAATTAATTAATATAATCACATTATATCATGTATATAATAGGAAGAAAATACCTTTTATTTCAAACAAGATTGGTCAACGAGTTAGATATATGTAACAAATTACATAATTGCCCCTACGGCATACCCCTAACTCTAGGAATCTCCCACTTGCACTCGGGGTCCAATATGGAATTTAATTCCAACTTCTCTAGTCAGTTTTATCAAAACCAATTAGGCCAGTCCCTTAGTGAATGGGTATGCTATTATGTTTTACTTATCTACTTTGTCGATTAACTCTCCCTGACACTGATAAACTGCCTTATCATGTGGAACAATTCGAAGTATGTCTTTCGACTTCTAGTGAGCTTTAAGCTCTATCATGACCAATTTCATGTCATTGTTATCTTATAACAATATTATGGGATTCTCAACATTTGGAATCGCCTTTGGCTCAATTATAAATTTGTGCATTAATATCTATATACATTAGTTTATTGTAGCGCTATTCAAGTTAATGTTCTCAATATTTCATTGAATCGACCAGAATTACCTATGTTTTGAAACATTTTCAAATTAAATATTTTAGCTTCAATTTTATCATTGACATGTTATGCTCAATATCACCTATAAAAGTTTGTGTATAAATATTCCATCATAGCGCGTTCGTTGTTTTTATAAACAATTCTTTAATATTTCATAAATACACGAAAACACCTCAAACAACCATTTGGTGATATCAATTTGGATTTTATATTTTCTCCATGTATCAAATACATAAACAAAACATAATATCATACACAACATAACCTGTATTATAATTCCTATTGCTAATGCATAAGGAATTCAACTTACATGTTCTCTTTTTAATAGGGTGCCCTTGTATATCGTTTTGGGACAATCCCTATATCTTTTATACTCACTATAAAAGACATCATCTACAATATGAAATTGAGTATTAAAACAACTAAAGTTGATTTTAATACAAGCATATTGTTAAACTCAACAACGTGTTGTTTACTTATAGTTTAGTAATATCAATGTACCTTTTAACGTTCTTTCTTATGAACACACGCTTCCTCTGCACTTTGACTGAAAATCAAACTATTTGATATTTCTATCAAAATACTTATTCAATCTTGATGCTTATAAAATGATACATTCGTATCATTTCTTGGATCATATCTAAAGACTCACAAACCCAATATCGCTTCCACTGACTTTGAGGCATTTTTGGTTAATATGTGTAAACGGGTTACTCTAAATCATTATTTATAATTTTCTATTTTAATACATAAGTATCAAATACTAAGACTTATCGAGCGGTAATTCTGTGAGTAAATCTAAATTAACTTGAGCATGTTGAATACCGAATCAGTTATGCTAATTTCAATAATTGAAATTTGCGATATTATTCTTATCAACATTGCTCATTTAATTCCAACCGCATTAGTCTTTCCAATAAAGACACAATCTTAGCCGGTAGATCACATCTCTTTGGTTACGACCACCAAAATCCTATTTTGATGGCGTACTTGGAATTCTTTCAGATTTGTGCCTCATACCATATAGAGTCAACAATCTTAATGTTTTAATTAAATAACCGAGGGTAATGTATATTTTCGATAATAATAAGAAACTCATAGTTTATCATTTAGGTTAGTTAATTTCACTTCATCTCATATAATCGGTTCTATTTATGGATCGGATCCAATTCCATTTAACTACCAAAATATTCTCAAAGAAGTTCCTTCACAATGAAGTTAATATATCTTGAAAAAACAATTGTTTCTTAGTGAAAATAAAATAGGGATTCATAAACGCTTTATAAACCTTTTTATTTATAAAACTGATTTTAGTTTACAAAAATTATGTTCAAACATAAATATTTCATTTGATGAAAAACCTTTCCAAAATCCTTTTGGAGATTCATACAAGATCCCTCATGAACAATTATTACGTACAATCTTTCGACTCACATAACCTGCCAACTCCTTGGCCTAGAAAATGTTGCGATTTCTTAAAAAACCTTATATTGTATGATTTGTAAACTGTTTTTTAGATGAAATAATATCAACCTTGTGTACTAAACTTAAGTATATGACCTTATAGAAAGATACTAACTCAACTTCACTCACAATTAATCGTAAATTGTCCAACAATATTTGATTACTCCTTACTGATGCATCATTATGCATCAATTGGAGGAGTGACTTTTGAGATTGAATCTATATTCATTTTTAGGTACATTTGAAACTCTTTCCAATACTCACTTATTCGACCAAATCAAATCATTTTATTCTATTGTATGTTATTTTATTTATTTTTCTTTTATATTCTATGATTTTATCATAAACTTACTACATGTGCATTCGATACATATGTACATGTTGGTAGTAAATTATCGATGAACATAACAAAGTATGTGAAACCATTTTGGTATTAATAGACTTGTGATTGCACACATCAATATGTGTTAATTCATAGAGTTCATCAACTCTTAGATGCTCCCACTGAATGGATACTTAGCCATTAATTGTTTGAGATACAGTTAACATATATCATATACTTCATAATCATATAGTAAAAATATATCTCAAAACTATGGATTAGTCTATAATTCCAAAAAAACTAGAAATAATATTAGACACATATGTAGTTTTTGTTGCATCACTTTTACTATAAAAACAAATTCCATAATATAGTTCGATTTCATAATGAATATTCATAATAATCATACTGAAATATAGCTATATCTATTTTTCAGTCAATAACAAAAATAAACATTATTTCACAAATAATGTTTAGTACATTTTACGAAAACAATTTTCATAATTTGATGCAATCATTAGGTGCTATATGGCATGCTCCCACTATTTGCGCCATTACTATATTATCATACTGAATTTAGAGGTCCACCATTCACTTAATATTGTTAATATTGTTTACTTATTTCATATGCTGCAACTAGTTTACAGTGGAGAGTTATTTGATCAAATATCTTGAACTTAAAGAAATAAATGTTATAGAAAATAATTTTCTATATGAAAATACATTTCGAAATAAAATCATATTTCAAATTCCAATATTAAGAATAAATTAGTATTACAATTCTTGTTTCTAATGTTTCTCTATGAAGTAGAAGTGACTATTCATTCTCTTCATTCCAGCTTTACCTTAAATTACATCTATTCTTATACATTCTTTTTTCTTTCAAATGGTCAAACTATTCAAAAGAAAACCTTACCACAATATCATAACAAACCTTTTACAAAAGCGCATTAGGTTATTCTTAACATTCAAGACATCAAATATGTTGCAGTTTATGTAAACCGATCAAGATGACATTTCAACAATCGATTTCTTAGATGTATCTCATAGTTTATGGTCTTATGTTACATTAACACAATATGATCCTTTTTGACATCATTCAAGTTGAATACATGATCTTAAAATACCGTTTTATTGGCTTGCTTCAAATGAACTAACTTCATCGAAATATTATTCCCCACAAACTATGACTGTTCACCATATAACAGTTATATGTGAAAATACATGGATCAAGTGTCCATAGTCTTGAATTGCATTTAGAGTTTAAAAAATCATAAAATCCAATACACGGTCTAAACCAAATAAACATATAAGTGACCAACTTACGAATGTATTAAGTAGTTGAAATTAGGCACTTGCATGGGTATAGAAACATTATATAACATGCAATTAGAATTATTAGTAAGTATATATTATATTTCTATTTGTCAAATTTCAATTCATTTTGTTTATATATGTTAATTGACAAACATTTTATCAATCATATTAAATGCACAAATTATCATTGTAGATAATTATAACATATAGCATATGTTCTTACAATATTAGAAAGGTTAAATGTTACCATTTCATTTTTCTAACAAGTCTCCTACTAGTCTTTTGTGTTTCTCCAAACCCTAAGAATGAAACATAGAAATCTTACAACTTCACTAGCGGGTGTTAGGACACGTTTGTTTTAGTATGTTGACCTTGAGTTCGCTCAACAAATCATAGCCCCACGAACGATGGATAACTCTTTATCGGTTGTATCACATACAACTCCTAACCCATGGTTCCTTGTTCTAATCTAATTTCGACCTTGAGTTTGCACAACAAATCGAAAGAGAGTATTCACTCATACCTACCATATCGTGATGGCCTAAGTATAGGATATGTATCTTGAGTTTGCTCAATAAATACATATAGTTATCTTACCTCATTTGTTCAATATATTAATAATACTAAGCATAACATCCCTAGCTTTAGTTAGCTCAACAACTAAGGAGTATGTAAGTAATTTATTAATATATATATGTGTGTGTGTGTGTGTGTGTGTGTGTGTGTGTGTGTGTGTGTGTGTGGTAGAGGACAACATTAGATTAAAGATTCATAATCTTTAATATATATATATATATATATATATTTAGTGATATCGACTTATAACATAATATATTTCTTATGAAATACCCCAGTGATTCAAGTAGCAGACACATCAGAATCATGGTATATGTACATTTACATATGCATTTATTTCTCAAGTTTTATTGTTATATAGCTTTTATATTTCATATTACTTATATGATAGTCTTACGTATAATATATCATTAATTAAATCTTATCTAATTAATTTTAATCAATTAACTCTTTAATTAATTTTAAATTAGTATTCCAATATAACTTTTATATTGGACATATCTACTATAACATTTATAGTGTATACCACAACCTTTATAGCGTAACACACATATATCATATATATGTGTATTTTATTTAATTAATTAACCTTTAATTAATTTATTCAATTAAACAATTTTTATTAAATTTATTAATTTCAAAATTTATCTTGTATACATACATGTATAATTATGTTACCTTAAACATTTTAAAATAATATAACATATATCAACATATATAGTACATGTATATATGCATTAATTAATTAACATATTTAATTAATTTATTTTATTAATCTTATTAAAAAATTAAAAAATTAAAATTATTATATAAATGTTTTCAACCGCTTGGAAAACTTATGTACTATTATAACTTTTATAATAAACATGTTTTATTTTAAATTTAACTATTAAATTTAAAATCTTTAACATTAATTTTCAAAACGATTTTGAAAATTATCCCAAAGCCCAAATTAAATTGGGCCTTTTCTATTAGCAGTAGCCTTTGGGCTCACTTCACCTTTCGGGCCAGGTCGGTAATCAAGTAGGACAGGGTACTTGATTACTCAATTCCAATCCTAGACGTTACCTTTCTAGACACCGTACTAAGTGGGCAAGCTTAATTAGTTAGCCCTAATATGACTTTAGGCCGCATAGGATGTTGAGCTCTGATAACATCGTTGGAACTGGACCAGCCCACAGCGGAAGTTATGGGTGAATTCCATAAAATTTACCCTATTGGATCTTTATTGGGCCTATGAAGTCTAACTGAATTAGAACATTTCTAAATTTCATTTAAATAAAATTATTTATTTTATTTAAATTCAAATATATTAAGATATGGAATTAATTTTATTAGATTTAGTTTATACATAAATGTATCATATAATATATTTGTGAGTGAATGTGTAACATAATAATATGTGAAAGGTATAATATGCCCATATGTAGATGTTGGGATTTACATCGCAACAGACATATTAGCTCATTTTGTATGTCATGTACGTTGTCCAAATATATGCATGTATTTGTGTCACAAAATATACTCATACACATGTATGTATAAATATATTATATATAATATATGAACATAAAACATTTATATGTAGATAAATAAATAAGTAAATATATCTATATATAAAAAGAGAGAGAGAAATTATTAAAATTTATTTATAACTCAAAATTAACTTAGTTGCAAACATAATAATTTTAGTATTTTAATTTGTTTATATTATGAATAAAATAATGTTTTCATCCATAAATAATTAACATAAAATAATCTATTGATGAAAATTTAAATTTTATAATTTTCGCATATCTAGGATCATAAAATAGAGCTTAACAAATTTGAAGATTTTTCAAAGTTGAAAGATTATTTCTAAAAACAAATACATTGATTTCGATAATAATTATTTAATATAAAATAATATTTTATTAAAAATTCAAATTTTAAAATTTTAGAAATTCTAGGATCATGAATGAAAGGTTAGAAAAATTTTTGAATAATTTTTCAATTAAATTATTATTTTTAATACATTATAAACAGTTTTTTCGGAATAATATTAATTATTAAAAATAATAAACTTTATTGAAAAAATCCTAAACTTTTTTATACATTTCTGGAATGATATATTATTTTAAAAAAATATATAATTGAATTTTTAATGTAATAATTATTTTATATATAATAAACAATTCAAAATTCAATAAATGTTAATTTAAAAATATGAATATATGTATGATAATTAATTTTTGAATTTGTAAATTCATATTATATATAAATAAGTGTACTAAATTTTTGAAATCATATATATATCTTATATGTGCATATATGCTATTATGAGAGAGAAATATACACTAATGTATGTATATATATATATATTATTAATATATATATATATAACAATTATTAATGAAAAAAATTGATTTTGTACAGTGAGCAACATTTATCTATATGCAAACCAAATAGTATAATAAACAAATTATGCACATAACCAAACTGGCTGTGACAACTACATCTACTTACAAAATCTCACCCAACTAAACATATAGTAGCAATATATTTAAACAGATATGAAATTGCTCATTACAAGATCATAGAATATAATTTAATTACTGTAATATGAATTAAATTATCAATTTAATAATGCCTTTGAATCCACGTTGATGCAATGACTTCCCTTCCTTTTACTGTTCTTGATTCATCAAATTGCAAGCCCGAAATCACCGACCTCTAACTATCGAATAGTATTAATTTAATTTGAAATATATTTGAGAATTTTGGAGTGGATTGAGAGCTATGTTTTAACTAGCAATGTAGAAGGTAATGGCGGCCAAAAAAGGTCAGTAATTATTTTTAGAGATGCATACATACACATACATACATATATATATGGTTGTATTAGAGAGAAATGAGGAAAACCTTTTTACCCATTCTCACTTGATCTCCACCCATTATCTCCAAGCCAATTCCCTATATTTTATCCATCCCTAGACCTTCCCAAAACCAAAATTTTGCAGCCCTAATAATGGGACTTAAACCCGTCTAAGCCCAAGCAAAAAATACTATGCAATTAAATCTAATTTAATCGCTTGTCGATACTGTATATCGATCGATATATTCATAACTATTATAAATATATATAACATTATTTATTTCTCAAATCATATTCAAATTTTATAATTAATATTTCATAAATATTAATTAATTTATAATAATTATAAACTAATTAAATTGTTCGTCCTTAAGGGAATACATCATTTCGGCTGTGTAACTCTTGGGTGTAAATTTGGTCAGCGATTAACATCGAAATATTCTAATGTTAACGTTCACACGTCACTTAGCAGGTGGTGTGACATTGTGGCCAAATTTATCGCTTATTCCTTTTTGGTAAAATTCAATTTTAGTTTAATAAGCGTTACCCAGCTATGACATTTGTTTATACCAATTCTCTTCGTCAAAACTATATCACTTTGGACTTATGGAATTTGATAATGGTCAAAATTCCAACCTCATCCACATTCAGCTTTGTAATCCAAATACAAAGTCTTTGGTTCAATAATAACAATTATGATTAACCGAAATGTTATGGCTAGAGACTTTGACTTTGAGTTGACCGTGATACAAACTGCATATAACCGTGGAGACGAATCCTCTCTTGAATAGTGCTTCACTTCCAATACTTCCACTTGACCCAACTATAGTCACTCGATGGTTGCCATGCCATGATTTGGCAATAATCAAAGTGGAATTTTATATTGAAGATCCAAAGTATTCTCGAGTCGAGAGAACTGTGTAAATCAGTCACATCGATATTTTCTGTTTGACCTTAGTTATATTAACCAACAGAAAACTATCAAGTGAGTCATTTCATAGTTATCCAATAACAATTAGTATGTAACCCCTAGGTGCCCCCAGCAGTCATGAGTAATACATTGTCCAACATTTGGAGAGCGTTACATACTCCAATCTCAACAGATACATTGATATCCAGTCTCGATGCATCTTGACTAGAAACATTAAAAATGATATATTTGTTTCGTTGTGATAAATTACTCACGGTTACAACACTTTGTAACTACTATCATAAAACATGCCATTTATGGATTTTTCTGTTAAATATACTTTCAATTAAGTTAAGTAATTTATATAATTACATTATATCAAGTATATAATAGGACAAAAATACCTTTTATTTCGAACCAAATTGGTCAACGAGTTAGATAAATGTAACAAATTACATAATTGCACATAGGACATACCCCTAACTCTATCATTATATACATTTTAAATACTTTTTTTGCAGGTGGACGACATTTATCATGTACTAGAGTTGGTTGACTAGCTATCGGAAAAAGGACCGAAGCATTCGAAGGGTAAATGCTTTAGTGTAAAGCATATTTTACAAACAATTTTGGGAAAGAACAAGCTATCACGTCCAGCACCACCTCCTCATCCTCCTCCTTCTACGCTCATAAAAGCACCGCCACCAAAGTTCGGTCCTCCTACGACTCTAATATACCAAAGACCACTACAAGAAAACGTGTTATTAATAACGCCATTTAATAATGCATTATCCTAAAGCGTTATTGTTTACCTTTAATTATTTGTCTTTTTGTTTTGTACGGTACATGTGTAACGTTTTGGCCCCAAAATTTTCATCTCCCTCCAAAAACACTTACTGGTTTGGTCTCCCTCCCAAATACCACTTTACAATTTTCGTCTCCCTCCCAAAATGAAATAACCCTAACCAACGTTCTCATCCATCTCCATCTCTAGTTACCGAACTTTAGCCGTTCTACTCCATCTCCGATCTTTAGCCGTTGTGAAGTCGACTTCATCTCGAAACCTAATCTCCAATCTTCGATTTCTCTCTTCATTAGGGATGGAGGAAAGTTATGGCTGGTGAGGTCATGTGACCTCACCAGAATTGCAATTCACATATAAAAAATTAGAAGCCGTCAAAACAGAATGCGTTTTCATTAGAAACAAAAACAAATGTCGATCACAAGTTTCTTCTCCAGTCGTCGAGCAAAAGTCGATCCAAACCAAGCGCTTCAAATCAGCATTCCGTGCCTTTATGGCATCATCTTCCTCCGTTCATCTTATCCCATCAACAATAATGGTAATCTGCTAACCATAGTTTTAATTCCCATTGATTTGAATCTAATTATTTAGGATTTTACTTGAATTAGTTATTGAATCGAATAGAGCTAATTATTTGAACATAGCAACTGATTTTGGGTTGATTTGAATAAATTTAATTTGTTAAATTATGTTTGGAATGAATTTTTTATGAAATGATACTCCTTGTAGAGATATATTTGCTGAAATGGTAATCACTTTACTGAAATGTTAATGAATTTGCTAAATTTGTCATGAATTTGGTAACCAAATTGATGAAAAAATAATGAATATGGTATAATTATGACGAGTTTGGCAAATAAGTAATATATTTTTCTGAAATTATAATGAAGTATTTTTTTTATTTCAGATTAGCAATAATCGTTAATGAGTTTCAAAATATGAGAGCTTGACATGAACCACGTTAGATATTTTTAGTATTTATGTTATGGTTGTTTAGTTTGAAAAGATCAAAATAATCAACCGTATTTGTAATCAAATATAATTTTATCACTTATTATTTATGGTTATTCAATTGTTTATAATGAAATTTTCTTTAATTTCGTCGAATACTTGCTAAAAAAATTTCTTGGAGGCTACCGCCCCCGAACCCCCACATTTTTATGACCTTACCAAACTTAAACCCTAGCTATGCCACTACTCTCCATCAATATCTACTAGATTTGGTGTTCATTTAATTACATGTTCACGATGCTCCTGGCAACGATTCTGTTTACAGAAGGTACTTATATGAACATAAACGAATTCAAGCCTCTTGGTACTAATTTTGATTTGGCGGACGATTTGATGGCCTATTTTGATGGAATAGAACAAGATTTTGATCCTTTAAGTGCAAATCAATCAGACATTAACAATCATATGGTCAAGTTAGAGGTAAATTTCAAATTATTGATTGTTTAAAAAAAATACACGATGATAACACTTATTTCGTGAATGTCAATTAAATTGCAGGTTGAGGGAAGTAACCATGCTACAAATAAAGAAGACTGCATAGAGACTCCTGGAACAAATATAAGAATGGGTGCTCCATCAACAGAATTCATAGATGCTACCAATCAATTGGAAACGACTAGTAAGAATAACATAATTGCCCCAGGTTTTATTTTTGGTTGTTAGCCAACCAGTGATTTTGTTACTAGGACTAGTCTTGTTCGATTCAAATTTGCCTTATTCAAGTTTTTAACTAGGTAGATGTAGACTTGATGTTACTAAATTTTGTTAGTGTAGATAGAAAAACTAGTGGCTGACATCATAAACTTAATTAAATGATATGCACTTTTTTGCTCACATAACTAAAATGAAAATATATTGTTTGTTAAATGTGCAAGTAAATAAAGGTTGGAACAAGTCATTTAGAAAGCATGTTGTGGGCATGCTGAGCTTGATTTTTACACCACCTATAGTGGCTGCTGCCGATTCGTGTAAAGGTAAAGGTATCCGGATATCAAGTAGTAGCAACAGCTCATCTACTCGTGTTTCTATGGGTATGATCATGTATCCTAAGTTGTGATCCACATTAAATTGCATGTTTTACGATGCACCTAGCAATGATTTTTTTAATATTAGATATATTTACAATCATTATCAACCATGTTTAACATCAATTTATAAGTCAAGCAATAAAAAATATCTTAAAAGTGTTCAAATTTTACTAAAAATATGATTCAAAATAGAAAATTATGAAAATTGGAAATTCAGGTGGTTCATCCAATCATCTGCGGAAAAAAGCGTAAGCCATGAATATGGATTTAATGAGCTAGTACGAAGTTTGGCTATTAAGTTCTCTTCTTAGTTGGGTGCAAAATGTTAAGGGTCAATTTTTTCGCATATGAAACCGTGATTTTTCTTCTAATTATATAATTATCTATGTGCTGAAACAAAAAGAGAAGAAAAGAGATCTAATACGGGTTATATATATATGCTAGTAATAACTTAAGCTGTTTTAAAATAGTAAAAAAATGATAGTGGTGTTGGGTACGCATTTGGACTTGCTCTATAACTAGGCAGATCCAACATTGTTTCCTTTACATTCCACTTCCAACGGGCAACAATCCCAAAAATAACCCCAAACCCACACATCCGTCTAAAAAACTCTAGCTACATGGACATCGTTCACAAACTACACTTATGCCCCAGCACATAAGTACTTGCCACTTATTTTGATTCTTGGATACACGATATTCATTATTTATGATGATAACTAGACAAATAAGATGGATTTTTTCTTTTTTCAATTATTATGGATACAATTAAATAATGTTAGACTGAAATATGGTCGCTAGCATTGAGTGTTTTAGATATTGATATTCTACTGCTATGATGGTAAGCATTAATGTAAAGGTAACATCACAATTGTTTAAAAGATTTTTATTTTAGTTGTCTTTTTCTTCAGTTTCCATGAATAATGAGCAAGCTTAAGATATATATTTTTAAATTAGTAGAATTATGCATGTATATAGTTTGATGAGGTTGGTCAACAACCATGAATCCATTACAGAACCTACACACACACACACACATATATAATGAGGAAAAGATATACAAACTAAGGCTAATTTTATATCTTATACTCTCTTAAATTTTGTTGGATGTCCTTCCATCTTGTACGTGATTAATATATAGCACCCACTGGTGAATGGATAGCTCTATTTCTACTTACTAATGATGCAAAGCTATTTTATAGTTTGAACTTTCAAATATAACGAGATTGATTTAAAATTAATGTTTTTACTGTTATTAGAATGATTAATATAATTTTAAAAGCAAAATATGGTAATGATATCACTTTCGGTGAATATGTTATCATAGTGTGGATTCAGCATCTTCTTGGCATTTTAAAATATGATAAGATGTGTAGGCAATCTTTATGCATACTTACATGTTACATCTCATACACTTGGATGGTTTCTTACAAACTGTTGCTGTCAATAGACAACTCGTTTAGAAATACATCTGATATACATGTTTGATTTGTTAGCAGTTTATGATGGTTTTATCTATGATAGATTTTCTTGATCAAGTAGTGGTAATAATACATAGTATTAATCAGTAACAACAATAATGTTTGAAATCTGATAGTTTCAATTCAAATTTGTACATAGTTTTATAGTCATCCTATATGATAAAATTATTCACATTAAGAAAACTAGAAACCAATGATAGGTGTGTATTATCTTAATGTTGGGTGTCCTTCCATTTTTTATACGATTAATATAACATCCACTTAAGAATGGATAGCCTATTTCTACTTATCAATGATGCAATGCTGTTTTATTTCATAATTTAAGTCTATAGTTTCTGAAGAGACTAAACTGATGTAACGACTCAGAATGCTTGTCGTCTTGAGTTTTGAATATATTTATTTAATATTCAATAATACGGTCTTTTGATCAAAATAAAATCCTTGTTAAATGATAATTTGTAATAATATATAGTTTTAAACCAAGATAATATTTTGAATTAACCAGATTTTATTTATAAAATAGAAAATTGATCTAATTTTAATTTCTTATATATGTATGTTAACAACAAAACTTATATGTAAATTAAAAAAAATTCAAATTAATATAGACAAAAGGAAAGAATATATTATAAATAGAAATGATTTTGGCATATGAACAATGCAGCGTATTATAAAGAGATTAAAATTTAATTTTTCTTATGTATATGTAAACTAAAAACTAATTCAAAATCTAAATAAGTAACTGAGAAGAATGTTATATATATATATATATATATATATATATATATATATTGAACCAAATAATTGTAGTCTATTAAAAACAATATATATATGGTAAATGAAAGGAAGAAAAATATATGAAATTATTATATGATGAATATGAGAAAATTTAAAAATCATTTTAAAAGGAAATCTTTTACAAAATAGTATTTTGACAAAATAATAAATTTAAAATGAAATAGCAATTTTTTTTATTTGCTTTGAATTATAAATTTTTAAATATAAAAAAAAGAAATGTAGAGCAAAATGTTATTTAATTAAAATGAAATAGCAAGACTTTTAGTGCCTTGAGTTTTATATTTTAAATATAAATATATATAAATATGAAGACTTAAATTGTTTATTTCAAAACCACTTTGCATATTGTTTTAAAAAATGTATGAAAGCATGAATCAAAAGAAAAGCTAACTAAGTAAATAAAGAGTAAACAATAAAAAGTTAACCAACTGAAAAAGTAATACATAAAATCTAACGACCCGTAAATTTCGTATATTTAATTTGGTTAAATGAATAAGTTGTAATTAAAGGTTAACAATATAAAAATGAAATTCCAATTCAATAAAATAATGTAAAAAGTTGTGATTTGATTTTTAATGGAATATGAGAAAACAAGAGTAATTATGGAATATTATGTTATTTATTTAGAGTATTGAATAAAAAAAATTTGTAAGCCATGGTAATAATGCGATATAGGCTAATAAATTTGATCTCAATGCGATAACCATTTAATGAAGGTAATGAAACAGGATTTAGGAAAATGTATACTAGGTATAAATCAAATAGAAGGAAACAAACGTATATATCGAATTGATTTATGAATAAATACTTTGGATAGTAATTGAATGTACAGTAATGGTAATTTAAAACCTATTTATAGTAAAACTGCATAAGATTCAGTAAATTAAGTGGTGGAGATATTTTTCCTAGATATACTTTGAAGATGTGAAATTAAAGGTGAATATTAAAATTGGTTAATGTAAATTAACATTGATTAACCGTAAATGGGAATAAATTTGAAAATAAAAATTTATGTTACAAGTGGGTGAAAGTAAAGATAAGGGTCAAGAGTGTTGGAATAGGTATATTAGAATAACTATAAAGTGTAAATGTACGTATTTATAGCAACATGAATTATTAAGGGAAAATAATTGGTAAACGGGGTTTGGGCTAAGGAAATGTTATTGATTGTTTTGAAACCTTATTTATTATGGGAAATTAATTTAGCATAAGCAAAACCAATGCAAATATCTAATTTATCAGTAAAGCAATAATAATAAATAGTAATCAATGCAAATTTATGTAACAATAAAATGTGAAATTTGGGGAATAGACGCAAAGTATATATGAGTTGCTAAAAGTATGCATAATAAGTGCAAATTTAATAAATCAATGTCCTGTAGAGGTTGGAGTATGGTTAGTAATAAAAGCTTTTAAAGAAAAAAAAACCTTTAATTTATAAATGAAAATCAATGCATTAAATTAGGTGTAACTGAATGCATGTAAATAATTTTGTAAGAATAAGTTAATAAACAATTTATTTGTGCATACCCGATTTAATTGAAATAACAGAAAAGACAAGAACTTGATTTGCCTAGGTATATATATATTGATAAACTATAACTAAATAGAAAGTTTGGTAGTAAATAGGATATAAGAAGACAAAGGCAACTAGTAAATTAATAAATGAATTCATAATAATAAGTAGTAATTAATGCATATATATTTGGCATTAGTGATAATTACAAAACTTTACCCATTTATCTAATTTATTTAATTAAATCTAAATCTATGGCAACATTTTTGTAATGATGATTGTAAGTGAATTTGAATGTAAAAGGGTAACAATTATTTAGGTTAACCATTTTGAGTATGTTAAGTTAAGAATGGCAATCGATTGAAATAAATCTAAATTAATTATTTTGTTTTGGTTAATGTGTTCTAGTTAATAAAGGGGAGTTTATAAGAAATGAAGCATGCACTAATGACATGTATTATAATTCAAATGTTATTTATACCCATAAAAGTGTCTATTTACTGAATAGAAAGATTTTAAATCAATAAGCGAATTTATTGAGGTTCCAATTTATAATTTATAACATTTAATGTAGACTCAATTACAATTAATTGACTTAAATCGTGCAGTTAGCATAGATTTGTTTTGTAATTGGAGTAGTTAATTCTATAAGATGAAGTTAATGCTAATTCTATTTATAATTGGACCATTTGTTGATATAGATTATAGAAAGCAAGATGTATAAATTTAATTAAAGTATCAACATTCAACAATTGTAATTATTGAAAATTAAAATGGAATTTGAGGATAATAAGGTGAAACCATGAACAAATGTTAGTGCATCCTTATTTCTGGTAAAAGATGAGTATATAAAAGTTTGAAAATCAAAAATAGGTTTTTGAAAACTTAATTTATAATTTCTAAATATAAGGAAGTGGAGAAATTAATAAAATTGTGGATATATTTTGAAACGTAAACGAAATGTCTAGATTTACATTTGTAAATATGTTAAAATAAAATGTAAATGATAAGGAATTTATTTATTTCCTAAATCCGTAACGTGTGTAATTAATATTATTTATCTTTTGGGACCACTTCCGTTTGCACGTTAAAATTCGTGCACACCTATTCTTTTGCGATCTATCTATAAATAGACGATCAAAAACCCTAGCCTCCATCTTCTATCATTTGTCTGTACGTTCTTTTCTTCAACTCCTTCTCCTCCTCAAATGAATGCAAACCTAGATCTATTTCTATTCAAATTTCAAATGAAAATTCAAACATCTCAGAAAAATTCCAAAAAAATATATGACATAATTTTCATCAATACGAATCTACGTCTGCTGTTCGTTTCTCAAGACAGTGAACGATTTTACTAGAAATCAAGGTCAAACATTGGAAATTCGAAACCCTATATGTGATTTTGGCGTTTTCGATTCGTGAAGCAATCAGGGAAATCAAAATATGGGTTTGGTGGAGATCGTCGTGGGGAGTTCAACTATGGTGGTGGCATCACTTGTTTTCTACTGTGGCAACCGGAATTGGCAAAATAGGGTTCGAAACCCTAGCTTTTGAAGGCGGCGGCTGAGGTGATAGGAGAGGCCGAGCTTGAAGGCCTTCAAGGTGGAGATGCGGCAGGGGTAGGCGGTCGTAGTGGTGGAGGCGCGTCACTCTCTGGTGGCCTGTGGCGGCCGAAAGGCGCGGTCAAAATTTGGGTTTGGGCGCGTGAATTTGGGTTCGAACGTGAGTTACAGGCGCGTGATTTTGGGGGAGAGTAACGTCTCGGCTGACGTGGCTTTGATGTTTGGTTTGTTTTATTTTTTATTTTATTTTGTTTTCAAATCGTTTATATTGAATATCTTTTTCATACAATCTCCGATTCACGCGAAATTTCTTTTGTTAGGATCGTAATTAAATTTCAGATTTGTTGACGCTGGTTTGGACTGATTTGGAGACCGTCGAATCTTGGGTTTAAATCGGATTTAAATTCGATTTAAATTCAAAAGGTGAGTGTTTTAACCCACTCACAACTTCTTAAAGTTTTTATGTTTGTTAAAATTATTTTAGATATGAGTAGAGATTTATTTATGACTGTTTGGCATGTTTTATTCATCATATCTGTTAAATCGCATTTATTTAATATAACTGTTCATTAAATTTTATTACTGCATATAGATTGACAGTTATAGTTATTTATTTGCAGATAAACTGTTAGTTAATAGTTGTAAAATTTATTTTTGAATATAACTGCCAGTTATTACCTGTTATATATTATCGGATATATATTGATATTGTTTTGTTATTGGATGATGATTGTGATTTGGATGATGGATGATGATGGATGAATGAATGTTTATTTTATATCATTAAACTACAAGTTATCATGCATTTTTCGTTCCATTCGGGATTGTGGTTTGAAATGATATACAACCGCAAAATTTTATTTTTAAATTGCGGATTGAAATGATAAATATCCGTATCACTTGACCATAGGATAGAAAATTTTATACAGGCACCGTGGTCTATATATAAATTATTTTAAAGTGATTTCTATGGTTTGGATGGGATACGGTTTATAAAAATTTTTAATTTTGATATTTTATAAATGTTATTCTTCTGTATATATACATATGAAGTAAAAAAATTTGAATTTAAGCTGTGTATAAATCTGTTAAATAAAAATGGGAAAATTGAGAAATGGAATTTGATAATTCATATTATATGTTTAAGTTTGGAAAATTTTAAGGTATGATATTTATAACTGGATTTTTTCCAAGATAAATTTAAAATGAATATTCTAGTATAATTTAATTGAAGAAAATATTTAATTGCTAGAAATTGGAGTTTTATTTATGGATTTTTATGTAAATATTCAAGACTAAATAATAGAACATTTAATTTGGTTGAAGGAATAAATTCCAAATTTATTTTTGAAATATTAATACTCCAAATGGATATATATATATATATATATATATATATATATATATATATATATATATAGAAATTGAAGTGGTTTTGGTGAAAGTGGTATTTAAATTTTGGTTTAGACTTTAAATAAAGAAATATATTTGTAAAGCCATGGAAATTATTTTCTTTACAAAGTAACCTTAAAGTTAAACCATTTATTTCGTATACCGTTGAATATCCAAACCACTCAAGTTTTAGAAGTTATGGTTTTAAAATATATGAATTTCGAAATATTATGCTTTGAAAGTATAAGTCAAATATTTGGTTTCCAGATATTTTAAATTTTAAAGCAGTATGATTTTGGAAAAGAAATGTATTTGGATAAAATGATATCATATTGTTTTGGGTTTTAAGATGATATCGTATTCATAGTTTTGAAATGGAATTTTATTCTGGTTTTAAAGTATAAACTATTTTAAATGACCGCGGTGTTATAATAACGATTGGTTGGCAAAGAGACCGGGGTCGGATATGGACGTACTCCCTGTCGATACCGAAAACCACTTTGACTAACCGTGTACGCGGTGGAGATTCCAGAACGAAGTAGGTTGGTGCGGCGTTTCCTGTAAGGTAAATACGTGGACCCGACTCCCGTGAGTTGGCATAAGGTGGCTAAAACAGGAGCGATTCTCGGACTAATGAGGTCATTCCTCTGATCGGACACTCCTCTTTGATATTATACTTTGACTTTGGATTGATTCAGTGGCCACTTTTATTTTTGATTTTGGGGGAGTTTGTTCGAGGTGGGCGGCAGCTGCGCGCTGCGCGTTTCCACCAGCCCGGATAGCAATTGGTATATCTAACCTGGCATTGCCTAGTTGTGCCGTGTCACCTACCATACCGAGCCTTTACTACGAGTTTTGTTTTGTACCATACCTATGGAGTGCCCTCTAACGACGCCCATTACGGGGGAGATTACGGTACTATATAGACTATGGGAATATATTCCGTGTTAAGGGCTATATGGGTAACCCCTTAACGCTATTAAAAAGTAAGTTTATTTTATAAATAGACATTATTATAATAGCGCAATATACTACATAGTAAATAGTTTAACGGACCCTTAGGAGATGTAAATCCCGAGCATCTCTTGAGTTACTGTACTCATATTTGTTTCTGTTAATTTTACTCACATAAGATCTTTTAGTTCTGACTCGAGTGTTTTTGTCTTTTCAAATTCGCTCGGGTCAGTCCGAGCGTTTCAGGATTTGAGGATTTAGCTCTGGAGGACGAAGACAAAGATTTGTATTACTAGTATCTACTATATTATTTCACTACACCATTTAATTCCGCTGCATTGATAGTATTGGTATGGGTAACTCTGATATTCATTGTACAAGTAAAATAAAATATTTTGTAAAACAGTTTCATGAACTGTATATTTGATTATTATATTTTATCCTTCCGCTGTGAGATTCTGTTTTGTTTTATTTCTTCTCTGTTTTTCTTATTTACCCCATAACAATCCGCCCTTCTGTATGGTTTGAATCGTCATGTGTGTCGGTTTAAAGTATGCGAAAAGGCGGGATGTTACATAAAAATATACAACAAAATATTACAATTAAAAACATTTGTCTGGTCAAAAGAAGAAAAACCTAAAACATTCGTCTTAAGTTCTTTTCAACTCAAACCATATATCAACTCAACCATCAATTTTTCCTCATCAACCCATCAAATCCATCAAAAATATTATACAACAACCTTAAAAAGTTTTGAGTCTTTCTTGACCTAAAATATGGTACGTATACATCATCATCCTTTTGACTTGCATAAACATGTATATATAGAGTGGGGTACGTGTGTTGGCTTCAGTTTCAAAGCCTGTAAATATACTCTACAAAAAACATAACATTGGAAGAAAATAAGAAGGAGCAATGCATTCTTCCAAATCCAAAACTAAGCGGACAATATTTCAACATTTATCAAGTTCGGATCATAGGCTAAGATTCAAGTAAAAGATTTCAATAAAATTCAAACATGATTAAGGTGAGTATTTAAATCTATAATGCCTGAGATGTTTTTATATTATACTGTAAATGCTAACAGAGTTAAAAATCAAGTATACCCTGGTTTTCAAAAATCAATATTTCCCATTTCAATTCGAATTTGGGAATGATGTAAACTAGAGAATTATTTGTTTTTGAGGGTAGATTACACTAAAAATAGTTTTAGGTTGTTCCATGCTATATGTTGTAAGATATTTTGAATTTACAGTAAGCAACCATGGTTTTGGCAAATTTCAACACTCTTAAATCTTTGATTCATGTATATAATCATGATTGTTAGGGGAAACCATAAAGTTTAGTGAAGAAATCAGGATTTTTAGTGGATTGGGTTGAGAGAAATTTTGAGTTGATCATTTTTCACTATAAAAACAATTTCCGACGTTTGGGTCGTTGAGGGGGGTGTGCGGCTTGGTCGAGGAAGAGCGTGATGACGAGGGAAACAGGTTCACCATTGTAGAATTGTGAATTAAGCATTGATTTTGAGTGGGCGTGGCATTTTAGGATTTAAGGCAAAGGTTGGAATGGGTTTGGTTTTCCACGTCGTTGGCATGGTGGCGGTGATCGAACGGAGCCTCACTTGGTGGGGGATGGCATGGGACATGGGGGTCACAATGGTGGTGGTTGCATTCTGGTTGTGGGAGCAGGTGACGCGAGGTGGTTTTAGTTGATGGATGAAATTTTGGCGCTCGGTTCTTGTATTCGATTTTGGACAGAGGGGTCATAGGTGGAACTAAGGGATGGAGCTGGTCGAGGCTGGAGTGGGACATTTGCCTAAGTAATGGTATACTCCTGAAACATTATAAGTATTATTTTGAGATAATTATTAAATAAAGTTTTCGGGAGGTAATTGTATGCTTTCATGGCAGAAATCAGGAGGCAGAGATTGCCTAAGTTAAGTTTGGACTTTTCTGGGATAGATACGTAATCATTGAGTTGCGAATCCGTGGTTGATACCACATGGAGCTTTCCATGTTTATTTTAAAAAGTTTTTCAAATATTTTTGAAGGGAATGGTTTGTGAATATACTTATTCCGATGAGAGAAATATATACCTTTTGATAAAGAGCTTTAATTTATTAAATTTTAAATTAAATAAGGCTTAGTGATTTCAGTGGGAAGTGAAATGTTTGGTTGAATGATTGTTATTTGATAGTTAAATAACTGACTATGACATTTGGACCAAAACACAACTTTGGAAATATCTAGGAGAAACACATGAATTATATGGTATAATTACCGTTCAAGGTGCTATACTATACATATAAACTTGTCTCATTCTTCTAGGACGATGATAATGAAATCCATCCACTAAATGTTAGGAGATGATCTTCGTTCTTATTTTGTTCTGTTTATTTCCTAGAGAACCGAGGTTGAGTTTATCGAAATATCGAAAAGTTGTTTCGAAGAGACCGAAATCAGATAAGTTATTCGAAAACGACTTCGATCCAACTACGTTTCAAAGTGAACTAGTCCCTACTAATCTCGTGGATGATTCCAAAACGGATGTAGTAAGAATAGTGCCTTCGGTTTCATTCAGACCGAAAACGGACCTGTATGGATGAATGTTATCAGCACACTGTCATTGGAGGACAATGAGCATTCTAAGTGTACATTACTTAAAAGTAACCGTAGGCTCAAGCCTCATCAACCGGAATGACTGAAAATCAACTGTCAAGTATGTGATGTATATCTGTGTAACTCTGATAGTGGTTGTAAACTTTGTAATGTTTATGTTATTAATATAATTTATTCGTTCCACTGTTTAGATTCTGTGTCATTTCTTTCTTCTCTTCTTTCTTTCCCTTTCTATCCCTTTCTTTCTTAATAAATGATGCGATTTTCTGTGGTAAGAAAGTCAGGTCGTTTCACTTGGTATGCAGAGATGCAGCAAGGCTAAGTGGGTCGCATCCAATTAGAGCATGTTTATCACCTTTCTAGATACCCTTAGATATTTTAAATACGATGCATGGGAAGAGCTCGATAAGGATGGGAACACCTAGGGTGATAGCATAATCGTTACTATCCAGGTTAGGGGTAGGTCGGTCTTGTGTTGTATGGGACCCCGACAAAGTCCTCGGTACATTTTTCTAGATTTGTACTGTAATAGGTAGTACCCCAGTGCCTAGTCATTGTATGGAAATCCATTTTCCAATACCTACCTTTACGATTTTAGTTGTAGAGCATAGTATGCTGGAATTTAATCAATGTAACAATTTCGACTATTTGAATAAGTATTTGTACTTAGACCCTATTATAATATCACTGGATTTTCTATAAAAGGTTTTGGTTATCGTAAGGGGAAAAACCCGTTGTGTTTATGTGTGGCGTGGTCTTACGGGATACCTTTGATTTTAAAAGGATTTTGAAAGTTAATAGTGAATAAAATTTCTTGTGATTTAAATTCTCACGTTGGTTTTACCAGACTGACCCGGGTGTGGTTTTTGCTATATGCTCGGGTCAGACGGGATAGTGATTTGGTGAATGAATTGCAAGAATTCCACAAGGTTGTGCAAGAGTGATTGCTTAAGGCGAATGAGAAATATAAGCAATCCGCAGATAGTGAATGGCGAAATGTTGAATTCAAAGAAGAAGATTTTGTGTATGCAGTGTTGACCAAGGATCGATTTCCTGTTGGAACTTATAACAAGTTAGCTGCTAGAAAAATTGGTCCTTTGAAGATTGTGAACAAGATTAATGAGAATGCGTATCAGTTGAGATTGCCGGATCATATTCATAGTGCTGACGTTTTCAACGTAAAACATTTGATTCCGTATCACGAGCACAAGCTTGTCGAGGAAGAGGAAAGTGTGAATTCGGGGTCGAATTCTTTTCAACCAGGGGAGGATGATGCAGCGCAATCTACTTATGTATTAGGTTGCCAGCGACCTAGCAAGTTGATAAGTTGCCCAAGCGACCTAGCGTGTTGTGACTCGAGTCGTGCCATTTTTAAATCGCCAGCGAATTAGGACCTACAGAGCTACGGCCTAAAGATCAACGACCTAACGGGCTATGCCAACCAGCGAATTATGTTAAGTCGCTTGGTCTTAAGTCGCTCCAGTATGCCAACCAGCCACCTAATGACCTAGCGAGTTAAGTCGCTCTCACATGCCGCACTCTATAAGTCGCTCAATTTGTTATGTTGCTCATCCTATAGGTCGCAAGTCCTTAAGTCACATGAAGATAAGTCACTCAATCCATAAGTCGCAACCTGAAGCAGATTGTTCTTATGTCGCTCGTTCTTCTTAAGTCACTCCATGGTTAGGCCGCTTGTATATGTTAAGTCGTTCCAGTTATGTCGCTCAAGTTGATAGATCGCTCAAGCTCCTGTTGCCGTGCTATTGTTAAGTCATAGGTCGTTCCTGGTGTTAAGTCGCTTATGTGTTAGGTCGTTTGTTGACTTGTATGTTGTAGGCCGCGTGTGTTGTAACTTGTATCTATTAAGTTGTGTATATGTTAGCTCGTAGTTCGGCCACCTGTTAGGTCGCATGTTGTTAGGTCGGTCTGCTGAGTTGTAAAGTGCTATAAATAGGGGTGTTATGTCAATTGTAAAGGGTTGATTTTGAATAAAATTTTGTTGAGAGCTTTGTGCCTCTTTAAAAATTGGAAGTTGAGTGTGAGCTCCTTTCTCCATCTTCGGTTATTCGAGTGCGATCGAATTAACGAATTTGAAGCTGATTCACGGAATCTCGTGTGCGAGATCAACGTCGAAGAACCGTAGATCTTCTAACGCGGCATCTTGCGCGATCAACGTGTTGAAGATAGCTAGAATCCGGTATCTCGAGAGATCAACGGATTTGGGCATTTGGTATCATCAATTCACCAATTTATCTTTGTATCGTTCCATCGTTTTGCTTCATTTGTTATTATCTGCTGCGTCAATTTGGTATCAGAGCTTGCAGAGCTTGAAGAGCTTGAAGAGCTAAGTTAGGTCAAAACCGAGTTAAAGCCGAGCCGAGCTAGTGCAGAGCCGAGTTAAAGTAGAATTTGTGTTGGATCCGAGTTTGTTGATAATCATGCCTCCGAGACGTGCTAATCGTTTTCAGAATGTTGAAGATGTGTATAGAAGACAAGAAGCTGAACAGTTGAAGCAACGTATCAATGAAAAGTTTGATGAAGGTATTGGAAAGTTAGAGAAGTTGATGAGAGACATGAATCAAAGTCAAAGGAGAACTTCACCAGTTTCGCACCATTGTGGAAACAGAGTTTCACCTTCAGTTTCGGGAGAAATAAGAATGTCACCACAATTTTATCGAGATAGGAGAGAATCTTCAGTTTCAATGAGAAGAGAACACCATGAGTATCGAGGTGAAGAAAGAAGAAATCCACGTGAGTTTGACAATGAATCGTATCATGATGTTGAAAGACGTGATAGAAGGGATATGCATAGTCGTAGAGATGTAGATGGATGGGATCGATATCGACATATATATGATTTTGAGGAATATGGTGATAGAGGAAGTATTCATTATCGTGATTGAGACCAAGTACGAAATCGATATCTTGATTCAGAGAATGATCGTAAATGGGAATCAGGTATGAGGATGGAAATTCCAGAATTCAAGGGTGGTATGCAAGCAGAAGAATTTCTTGATTGGTAGTCAAATGTTGAAGAAATTTTGGAGTTTAATTAAGTGCCTGAGAATCGAAGAGTTCAGTTAGTTGCTACAAGGCTAAGGGGAAGAGCTATGGCATGGTGGCAGCAAACTAAACCAACACGGGAGAGAATGGGAAAATCAAAGGTTGTCACTTGGGAGAAGATGAGAAAGATGATGAAAGCAACTTTCTTGCCGTACAATTATCAGTCTCTTATATATCAACGTTTCCAGAACTTGAGACAAGGAACGAGGACGGTGAATGATTATGCAGATGAATTTTATCAACTGATTGCCAGAAATGATATTATGGAGACAGAGGAACAGCTAACAGCTAGATATATTGGAGGGTTACGAATGCAGATTCAAGACATGGTGAATATGTTTAATCCAATGTATGTTGCTGAAGTACATCAGAAAGCTCTAACTTGGGAGAAACAAGGGAGACGAGGAGATGGTGTGTTTACAAGTTCTAACAACCAGAATAAGAGTGCTAGTAGCAGTGCTAATGTTTCCAAGGCAGTTATTAAACCACTTGTTAAAGAAGCTGCTAAAGCAAAGGTCAATGACAGTATCAAGTGCTACAATTGTCAGGAGTTTGGCCATAAGAGTAATGAATGTACAAAGCCCAAGAAGAGAGCATTGGTTGCAGAGGAATGTGAGTATGAAGATGTGGAAGCCGAAGTTGACTATTCACAACCATCGAAGTCTGATGATGACGAAGAAGTTGTGTCAGGAGATGAAGGATGTAACTTGATGATGAGGAGGTCTTGTTTAACGCCAAAGCAAGAGAATGATTCTAGTTGGCTGAGGAGCAATATTTTTCAGTCTACATGTACTATTTTGGGAAAGGTTTGTCGGTTTTTTATTGATGTGGAAGCTTTGATAACATTATTTCTGAAGAAGCCGTTACGAAGTTAAGCTTGAAGACTGAAAAACACCCTAGACCTTACAATTGGCATGGTTGAAGAAAGGTGGAGAAGTGAAAGTGGGAAGGCGAGCTTTTATTACATTTTCTATTGGGAAGAAATACAAAGATGATATATGGTGTGATGTTGTTGACATGGATGTTTTTCACTTATTATTGGGAAGACCATGGCAATATGATAGAGCTGTACAACATGATGGTCGCACCAACAGTTACAGTTTCATGTTCAAAGGAACCAAAGTTACCTTAGTTCCTAAGAAGCGTGAACAAAGTGGAGGCAAAGCAGAGAAGAAGGTGGAATCAACTAGCCTATTATCTTCGAAAGAATTTTTGAAGAAGTGAAGGATAGTCCTGAAATGTTTATGTTGATTGGGTATGAAGCAAGTGAAGATGTTGAAATTCCCGAGGAGGTTAGGCCGGTGTTGGATGAGTTTGAAGATGTCTTTCTTGTAGAATTTCCCAAGGAGTTACAGACGCTATGGGACATACAACATCAGATTGATCTAGTGCCAGGTGCTGTTTTACCGCATAGGCCACATTATCGAATGAGTCCAAAGGAGCATGAAGAGTTGAGAAGACAGGTTGAAGAGTTACTTGAGCAAGGACTTGTTCGAGAAAGTCTCGGTCCTTGTGCTGTACCAGCTTTGTTAGTGCCGAAGAAGGATGGTTCATGGAGGATGTGTACGGATAGCAGGGCACTCAACAAAATCATTGTCAGGTACAGATTTCCTATGCCAAGGCTTGATGATTTATTAGATCAACTTAGTGGGTCTGTAATCTTTTCAAAGATTGATCTTAAGAGTGGTTATCATCATATTCACATTAGACCAGGTGATGAATGGAAGACAGCATTCAAGACACGGGAAGGATTATATGAATGGCTGGTCATGCCGTTTGGTCTTTCTAATGCACCAAGTACATTTATGAGAGTGATGAACCAAATTTTCAGACCTTACATTGGGAAGTTTGTTGTTTATTTTGATGATATCTTGATCTACAGTGCAAGCACAGAGGAGCATATACAACACTTGCGGAAAGTGTTAATTATTCTTCGTCGGGAAAAGTTCTATGCGGGAACGAAGAAGTGCGTGTTCATGACGCCAAGTATTATATTTCTGGGTTATGTTGTGTCTGAGGAAGGGATACAGGTGGATCAGAGTAAAGTAGACGCAATCAGAAATTGGCCACAACCCAAAACTATCACAGAAGTCAGAAGTTTTCATGGGTTAGCTTCATTTTATCGAAGGTTTATACCGCACTTTAGTAGTGTGATGGCTCCTGTTACTGATTGTATGAAGGGAAAGAAGTTTTCATGGACGGAAGAAGCAGGATTTGCTTTTGAGCGAATCAAGGAACTATTAACCTCAACACCGATTCTAGTGTTGCCAGATTTTCAATTACTACTTGAGTTACACACAGATGCATCTAAAGTTGGAATTGGAGGAGTGTTGAGTCAGAAGGGTCGTCCAATTGCTTATTTCAGTAAAAACTATTTAGAGAAAAGATGAGATACAATACTTATGATGTTGAGTTTTATGCAATTGTGCAGGCTGTGAAGCATTGGAGACATTATTTGTTTCATAAAGAATTTGTTTTATATACGGGCCATGAAGCATTGAAACATTTGCAAGGGCAGGATCAAATTGCAGCTAGGCATGCATCATGGATAGCTTATTTGCAGCAATTTACATTCGTCGTCAAGCATAAGTCTAGAGTAACTAATCGCGTAGCCGATGCATTGAGTCGAAGGAGTAGTTTGCTAACAACTATGCGAGTAGAGGTAATGGGTTTTGACTTACTTCCAGATTTGCTTACATCAGATTCTTATTTTTCCAAGATCCTAGGCAAAGTCAAACAGGGAAGCACGGATGGATATGTGTTGGTTGATGGTTTTCTATTTAAAGGAAATCAATTGTGTGTTCCAGATTGTAGTTTACGAATGAAGATTATCAAAGAATTGCATGAGGAAGGACATGTGGGACGTGACCGTACTATGCAGTTGATTTCAAAATCTTATTTTTGGCCGTCAATGAGGAAAGAGGTTGAAAAATTTGTTCAGAGGTGCCATATTTGTCAAGTTTTGGAGGGAACCACGACAAATGCAGGTTTATATATGTCGTTGCCTATACCTACTAAGCCATGGGTGGATGTTAGCATGGACTTTGTGTTGCGTTTGCCGAGAACGCAACGTGGCAATGATTCTTTCTATGTGGTGGTTGATCGATTTTCAAAAATGGTACATTTTATTACATGCAAGAAGACGGCAGATGCAGTTAATGTCGCACAGTTATATTTTCGGAGAAATCCACCGTCTTCATGGGTTGCCTGAATCTATTGTTTCAGATAGAGACTCTCGTTTTCTGAGACATTTTTGGATGAGTCTATGGAGAATGGTCGGGGCAAAGCTGAAATTTAGTAGTGCTTATCATCCACAGACAGATGGACAGACAAAAGTTGTGAACAGATCCCTAGGTAATCTATTGCGATGCCTCGTGAATGATAATTTGAAGAATTGGGATACCAACCTGTGTCAAGCTGAGTTCGCACACAACCATGCAGTTAATCGTAGCACTGGGTTCAGTCCATTTCGGGTTGTTTATTCAACTATTCCTAAAGGACCATTGGATTTATCTGTAATACCACAGCAGAAAGGAGTGATCAAAAGGGCTAGTGATTTGGTGAATGAATTGCAAGAATTCCACAAGGTTGTGCAAGAGCGATTGCTTAAGGCGAATGAGAAATATAAGCAATCCGCAGATAGTAAACGGCGAAATGTTGAATTCAAAGAAGGAGATTTTGTGTATGCAGTGTTGACCAAGGATCGATTTCCTGTTGGAACTTACAACAAGTTAGCTGCTAGAAAGATTGGTCAGTTGGAGATTGTGAAGAAGATTAATGAGAATGCGTATCAGTTGAGATTGCCAGATCATATTCATACTGCTGACGTTTTCAACGTAAAACATTTGATTCCGTATCATGAGCACAAGCTTGTCGAGGAAGAGGAAAGTGTGAATTCGGGGTCGAATTCTTTTCAACTAGGGGAGGATGATGCAGCGCAATCTACTTATGTATTAGGTCGCCAGCGACCTAGAAAGTTGATAAGTCCCCCAAGCGACCTAGCGTGTTGTGACTCGAGTCGTGCCATTTTTAAATCGCCAGCGAGTTACGACCTACAGAGCTACGACCTAAAGATCAACGACCTAACGGGCTATGCCAACCAGCGAGTTATGTTAAGTCGCTTGGTCTTAATTTGCTCCAGTATGCCAACCAGCGACCTAGCGAGTTAGGTCTCTCTCACATGCCGCACTCTATAAGTCGCTCAATTCGTGTCGCTCACCTATAGGTCGCAAGTCCTTAAGTCGCATGAAGATAAGTCGCTCAATCCATAATTCGCAACCTGAAGCAGATTGTTCTTACATCGCTCGTTCTTCTTAAGTCGCTCCATGGTTAGGTCGCTTGTATATGTTAAGTCGTTTCAGTTATGTCGCTCAAGTTGATAGATCGCTCAAGCTCATGTTGTCGTGCTATTGTTAAGTCGTAGGTCGTTCCTGGTGTTAAGTCGCTTATGTGTTAGGTCGTTTGTTGACTTGTATGTTGTAGGCCACGTGTGTTGTAACTTGTATCTGTTAAGTCGTGTATATGTTAGCTCGTAGGATGGCCACCTGTTAGGTCGCATGTTGTTAGGTCGGTCTGTTGAGTTGTAAAGTGCTATAAATAGGGGTGTTGTGTCAATGGTAAAGGAGTTGATTTTGAATAAAATTTTGTTGAGAGCTTTGTGCCTCTTTTAAAATTGGAAGTTGAGTGTGAGCTCCTTTCTCCATCTTCGGTTATTCGAGTGAGCTCGAATCAACGAATTTGAAGCCGATTCACGGAATCTCGTGCGCGAGATCAACGTCGAAGAATCGTAGATCTTCTAACGCGGCATCGTGCGCGATCAACGTGTTGAAGATAGCTAGAATCCGGTACTCGAGAGATCAATGGATTTGGGCATTTGGTATCATCAATTCACCAATTTATCTTTGTATCGTTCCATCGTTTTGCTTCATTTGTTATTATCCACTGCGCCATAAGGTCTCTAAATTTCAGTGTTGCTTGAATTCACTTCCATAATTGAAGCCGAGATCTGATGCTTTTTTTTACCTAGAAGTTTGGTGGAGGAAGGGTGTTTTGAGGGCCAATACTTTGTGGGCCAGTCCTTTGAGTTTAATTAAAACTAGTTGTGAGTCGATCTACATAAATATCAGTTGAGTTTTATATAATTATTTTCAAATTGTTCTAAATTTTCAGGAAGTACTACCAATGACCGAAGACATGCATGAAGAAAGGCTTTAAGTAGTTCAAGTTCTTAGTGATGCATTTGGTACTTGTAGACGTTAACTTTGAAATATGTTGTCTTTTGTTATCATGTATATGTATTGAATTTGATAACTCACGTATTGAACTTATTTTCTGTTAGTTGATACTTTATTTTGTTATCATGAATATGCATTACATTTGTTGATTATTATAGTTTTTCATTCATACATTGTTCAAATTGTTATCTATTCAAAGAAGATTCGTTTTGATTGTTATTATTAAAATATAATAACGGGGTGCATTAAATATATAGTAAAATAAAGCATAGCTCCTAAAAAGCGTTATAAATATATGACACAAGTGTTGGCCCGTGCTTCGTGGGCTATTTGTATTATTGTAAACGAAAAGCAAGGACATTTTTGGAATTTTAAAAAGACACCGAGTAAATTAGTTCAACGAATTTTTTTAATTAATAGTAGAGATAAGTGCTATAAAAAGAAAATGCAATATTGATATATAATGCGAAATGGGTAGAATAACTGTTTTATAGCGGCTATACTTTGCTATAAAGATTATGTTATTTTCTTTAAAATTGTGATGTTTTATAGCGGTAATAGTGAGCTACCGTCTTTATGTAACGTAGCGGCTTGCTAAGAAATCATGCTCTTTTATAGCGGATTTTCTTGTGTTGTAAATGTGCAATTCTTTTTTATAACATGACGATATACAACATTTATCAAAGCGCTATAGTTTTGTTTAATAGCGATGCCGCTATAAAAGACTGTTTTTCTTGTAGTGGACGTAAACATCGATAAGGTACTCTATCTTTGCAACCTTCGCAAGCGGAATTTGTCCTCGGGCCTTCAAAACCTAAGGAGACCATGCAACTAAGCGAGGAGGAGGGTTCGCTGGACAATTTCTGTATCACAGAGGAAGCACAAAAGTACACCTCGAGAACTCTGCAACCTACGATATTAGGATTGTATCAGATGTTATGGATTTGATGTTATTTGCAGTATATTGTTATTATGGATTTGTTCTTATATCGGATGTTGTGCCATATTAGAATATTGTATCAGAAGTTATGGATTTATCGTTATTTATTGATGTATCAGTTGTTAGAACCTCGAAAACATGTTGGATTATTTATTGATGTATCAAATGTTGTAATTTGATTTATTTGATAAGGATTGTCACCGTTGAAAATATGTATATGTTTTTTTTGTTGTGTAGGATAAGAATTTCCTGGTTTCAAACAAAAACATGGAAATTATTATTCTACGCAATAATAAAAAGTACATAATCCCACCCTTTCCTCTCTTCTCTCCTCTCATTCTTTACTTTACCACACTACAAACAAACAAAAAAACCCAAAGCCATAACTAATTTTCCATTCTTTTTTCCATCTTTTCTCATATAGATTGTGTAATTTTAGCAGATTTGTGTCACAATCCATGGTAATTTCAATATTTAAAGTTACATTTCAGTTTTTTTGATTTCTTGACTAAAGTTCTTATTTTTCTATAGTTGCAATGGATCAATGGAAAATTGATGATGAGGCATTAATGAAATATTATGGCTATTTGAATTTTGATTCTAATGTAAACTTGGGTGATGTTGAATATGTACCTGAAATTCAGTTATCACAACAATCCCAACATACTGGATTTGTACCCGAAACTCAATTAAATGTTAAGCAAATCAACGTAGGTCAGGTAAAGAAGTTTGCATTGAATCGGAAGTAATTATTGAAGAATCGAGATATGTCAATGACAATTTGCAACAATATTACCACACTATACATGGCGGCAAGTGGAAGAATCGCGGTAAAGCACTAGCTATTGGGGAGGCTCCCCCTCCACCGAAAACATGTTATAGTAGATCTATGTGTACCATGATCATGGGAAGAAATAGAACAAATGTAGATCGTAGTTTCTATGCATATATATGTTATAGGTTGAGTAAGAAATGCCTCAATCGTTCAACTGTTGTAAATTTTTTCATCGGATAAATCCTCTAGTGTGTCGTAGTGAACTTGAGAGGTTGGAATAAACACTTTATCATGCTGCTGGGTATCCTAACAAGTAATTTATGGTATGTTAGTGTATGTTGTATTGGATGGTATTGTATTTTAATTTGGTGTATGTTGTATCGTATATTGTACTGTATGTTGTTGTATGATATCATATGGTAAATTGGTGTATGTTGTATCGGGTTCTCAAGCAAACACATCTAATACCAACACAAACAACAAAAACAACACAGGTTCTCAAACAAACGCAAGTAAAGTGAATAAAAAGTAGTAGTACAAATAACAAAGTTCGAACAAACACTTCTAATACCAACATAAACAAAGTGAATTACTACCAACGACGAATAAAAGCTAAGTTTCTAAAGTACAAAGATTCCTCTTATGGTTGCGCACTCCACATCTATTACCACTATTTGCCTTTAGAGCCTGATCTCTCCATGGTGCCTATAATTCTTGTAGACCTCGGCCTTATGGTGATCTATGAGCTATTGGAGGCAAAATCATCGGTCCTTCGTGTGCACTCCAATACCATTTATCACGAACGAGATAAAATTCTGGTGTGTAAGCCGCCAGGTAGCTCTGAACTGAGTACTAAGTTGAGGCGAAGTCATGAAAAAGTCTATTTGCACGTTAGCAACTAACGAACAAGTAGCCATCACATGTGTACAAGGAAGCTGTTGATGTAACGGGATGTTGCATGTACAAAAACAATTGCTACCATCGATTGTTACTTTAATTTCATCGCTCAAGTAGTAAATTATTTGCCATTCGACTTGGCTGGAACGGAAAAATCCTTAAACGTCTTTCTTCACTTGCTCTTTCGACTATCTTTGCTTCATACTTTGGAGTTAATTGAGATGTCAAAGTCTTAGCAAACTCTCTTCTTTGACAAAATTAATCCACCAATCGAAAGAAGGTATGTGTAACCAAAGCTTTAAGAGGTAGGGATTGTGCACTTCTAAGTACACTGTTAAAGCTTCGGATGCATTAGTCGTCATAACATGAAATCAATGACCATCATCCTTACACAACTCCCAGTTTTCCTTCTTACTTGTCAAACTTCTCTCTATCCAATTTTGTGCTCTAATATTGGTGGTCTTAATTTCTTTTTGGAATTTTAGATGCTCGACTTCCTCCGCTGCACATGCTACAGCATAAAAATAAATCTATCAAATGTTTGTCTTTAAAGCCAATGGCTTGAAACTTTGTTTTCAGCACGTAATATATGATTATGACGTAATCCATATTTGTTTTCCAACGATGTTGATATTCCTTTCATTCTGTCGGAAATGAAAGTAATACATCGATCATTAACACTAGGAATGAACTTTCGTATGCAAGCACAAAACCAAGCCCAAATTTCATATGAATCTGTTTCAACAATTGCATAAGCCAAAGGATAAAGTTGATCATTTGCATCTACTATAGTTGCAACAAGTAAGGTGCCTTTGTGTTTGCCATACATATGCGCGCCATCAATGCAGTGCAAAGGTCGGTATTGTATAAATCCTTCGATGCAAGGCCTAAAAGGCCAAAAAGCACGATCGAGACTTCATGCTCATCGGTTGTTACGTGTCCAATACTATCTAGATTCTTTCTATAAATTTCAGCAAAATATTGTCATAGATTGTAATATGACTCTGTCCAATTACCATATATCTGTTTAATTGCCTTGCCCAATTCTCTCCATGCTTTTATATAACAGATTTTAATACAAAGTTGTTCCTCCATTAAAACCTGCAACGTTCTTACTGTTATGTTCAAATTCACTTTCACGAAAGGCAAAATCTTGGAAACCGAAAAAAGTAGATGTAGAGTGCTTATGATTGGAGCTAAATTTTGGGTTAACGCAAGTATGATCGCTTTGATATTTTTTAATAACCCGCTACCCAGATTGTGAATTTTTTGAATCAATGGTATGTATTCTTCAAGGACAATTTTAGTTGACGTTGCCGATGGCAGTGTGTTTTGCTTTGTTTGACCTGATTGGCTTAAAAGAAACTATATACAAAATTGATCATTCACTTAGTTGTTTGCAAAAAAATCATTTGCTATCAAATACCATACCTACTTTGAAACCATTTTGAACACTTCATGATGAGAATATTCATCGTTGAATTGTAGATTTGCTATGACAGATCTAGCCATCATTTATGCATAACACAAGTAATCATCCAAAGATATCTGCATGTATCGACTCGAAATTTCCGATCCTGAAAATTCCAGATAGTTAGGAAAAAGAAGAAAGAGATAGAATAAAAAGAAACAGAAAACACCATCTCACATTCGCAGCGGATCAAAATATAATATCGAATAATAACAGTTTCAAAAGAATACTATATCTGTCGATTACATCTTTAATACATCAGAATTGCAACATATATACAGGTCCAATCAACATGACTCAGATATATATAACAATATAGTACAGCGGAAACACTCTATATGTTCTTGCCATCCAGCACGCCTCCTAAGCTCCAAAACGTCCTTACCTGAAAATCTGTAATACTCGGTCTGACCCGAGCATTACATCAAAGTAACACCCAGGTCAGGCTGGAGACCAACATGAGTAAACCCTCTAACATGGAATACAAATCATACAACTTTTATAAAACCCGGGTAACTCGTATCAATTAACAAGTTCACAAATTGTTTATGGACATTACTTATTCCACACGTCAATTTCCTAAGTACCAAAATTTAGATTAAATAGTCCAATTCACTTAAATCATTTCATTTCAGCCTATTGATTTCACATATCAATTTATAAAGAATCGAAGTGGTTTCGAGTATTAACTAATACCCGACTCTGGTCTCTTCGAATCTTATGTCATCTTAAACCAAGTTATTCAATTAAATAAAACTTTTTACACATCAATTCATCATTTATAGATAACCGCAATATTTTTGTCCACCCAAACATATCATATCCCAAAACATTTCATATCAGAGATATCAACCAATTCAAGGAACTTAATCATCATTCAATCATTCATAAGCACGATGGATCATTCCCAAAATCAATTTAATTTATCTCTAATTACAAATCTTCAAACACATAGATTATCTTTACTTAACATTTATCAATTACAAATTAATTAATTAGACATCCTTTAATTTATCCATCTTAATTAATCACCTTTGATTAATTATCCTTACTCACTCTCATTAATTAATTTATGTTCCTCTAATTACTTTCATAAATTAATAACTATTACTTAATTGCTTACATTCATTAATCCTTAAATTAATTACACTAAGTGATTATGACTTGTGATTATGACTTTATAAGTTCCATTAAGTAATTATACTTAATCAATTTCAAAGTGATTATCCTTAAATTAATTAACCTAATTAATTATTAAAATTAATCACATTAATTAATTATTTAATAATCCTTAGTTAATGATCTTTATTAACTATATAAAATTCATTAATTACTTTTCTAAAGTAATTAAACTTACATTAATCAATATTAATTATAAATTAATTATCCATTAATAATCCATTAATTAATCCTAATTATTTAATTCATTAAGCGTTGACTGTAACTTAATTAATCCTTAATTACTTGATTAATTAATCATAAATCATTAATTAATTAAATCAATTAATTAACCATTTTTAATTATCTTAACAATTAAATGAATTACAAATCATTAACTTCTAATTTAACTTTAAGATAAACCTTTTCTTATATATGGTTAAACTATTATTCACAAATACATTTGCAAACATTGATTTTCAAATTTACTTTTAAATTTTATTTTAAATTCAAGATTTAAAATGAAAACCAATTTATTTTTAACAATGTTTGAGACCAATTAAAAAAACTTTAAATTCACACGTTAAAAATAATACTTATTTTATAAAAGAGATTTTAAAAGAGTTCAAACCAAATTTCTTTTTAGATTCAAAACATTTAAAATATACCTTAACATTTAGACTTATTAAAACATTTACATTTATAAAACTTTATTTAATTCCAAACTAAGATTCAAATTGTACTTGAATCCATATTTAAAATTAATATTTAAGACTTATTTTAAATCCTTGCTTTTATAATCTAAATTTCGTTTTTTAAATTTTAAAAACAGAACAGGTTTTAAAAAAAAAAACAGTAACCAGACTCTTCCCCGAGCCACACAAATATTACTTCGAGTCAAATCCAAATACACTCGAGAAAACCATCAAATTACTTTGAGTAAAACTCGAACAATCCTTTCCTGCCAAAACAGAAAACAACAATCACTAGAAATGTCCACCGTGCATATGCACGGTGGCTTTGATCGTCTCCGATCAACTTCGGCGATCGTCCCACATCGACAAACATCCAAACACCACATCACGATCATCAGATCGTTACAACAAAATCGAAATCAAATTCGATCTTGAAACCAGACCAGGAACAAAAACCTGGAACAACCACAGGAAGAACGCATCAAAACCTGTAAACACCTCTGCTCCGATCCTCCGACCATCATCGAGTCTGCACCTCCAGCTACTCCATCGCCAGAACCTCTTCCACCATCCCCTCGAATCTTGTAGCACTCGATCAACCGAGGAAGTCGAACCAAACCTAAAACTCGACCCAGATAAAACTAGGGTTACAGACCCAAAATCTACCATCGCCACCTCCACAGTGATTCTGATAAACTTCTGGCAATTTTCCACTAACCTCCAACCATCCTTCCACCTCCAGGAAGAACCACGACACCCCAGATCCACTAGATCGCCAGAAGTTACTCAAATATCATTTTCTGGTCAACCTAGAAATACCCTTCTTTCTCTTTACTAAAAATTATGATTTTATTTTTAAAATTTCTCATTTACGATATAAATTCAAGTTATAAACCCGAATCAGAAATCCATGATGATGGATTTCATCAAACCTTTAAACTTTCCTCTGTTCTATCTTGTTTCCAGATATATTTCCAACTCATTTTACTTGAAATGAATTTTAAGCTTTAGCTTAGGAATAAACAAACATAAATCGTTTGAATCTCTAGTCCTAATAAAGACCAGGCAAGTAGATTTGTATTTTTGATCAAAATTTTAATTTACAGAACCAAGAACAGACATGATTCAATATAACAGACATACACACTCACAAGTATTCATATCATAGAGATACTCATATATATGCACAACCAAGTATTATTCATCTTAACTTCACAGACAAACAGCAGAATATTTACTTAGATTTAAATTTAAAAAAAAGTTTACTCACAGTTTTAAAAAGAAGGAACTCTGCTTGCCTTTTTCCTTTACTTCAAGCTTGATCTTCTGTTTTAGTTTTGATTCCTTTAAGTGGTAATAGCTACTTGTTTTAGTTTGTTTTTAAGTTATAAAATGAAAGAATATCTTATAACTGGATCGAATGAAGGAAGAAGATGAAGGTAAGTGGAGGTATATAGGCTACTCTTTGGTGTACATAGCAAGCTTCTACTTTTGATTTTTATATATTAATGTTTTTTTCTATGGTCAGAAGTTTATTATGACCTGATTTGTGTATGCTTGATATGAACCCTTGTATGCTTGAACATTAAATGCCTGACATTGATATTTTATGTGCTTGAGATGATGTATATCTAATGCTATGTCCCCTAAGTACATACATAAAGATTTGTCATACTTATTTGGATAAGTATTTCTTGTGTTGTATACACAATATAATCACTTATATACTTATATATATATATATATATATATATATATATATCTTTAATATGTTTACTCTTATTTATTTTACTTTATTTGTTCGACCTATGAAATTAGGATTCCAAAGATTTTGATTTAGTTAATCACCCAATTAACATACGTTAAAAATCCGGGTCGTCACACTCCATGTCCGGTTCATCACTATCCCCATAAGCATCGTCTTCACCTCCAAAATCAAAGTTCGACGGATTATTGTTTACTTGCATGTTTTTGATCCATGTTGTATTATTCTCCGGTCTGGTTATAAAAGACATACTATCATAAGCAGGAATGTCATGTACTTGTATATTTACATTAACATCTATATCCATATCGTCATCGGATATATTTGGAACCATAATTCAGCCGTTGATTGAATGTTTAATTGTGTATCAATATCATGTGCTGAAAAGCTGCAATATCAATATACAACATTTTTAATACGATTATTAGGTGCTACATAATTCACTAAAACTTCAAAACGAAACTTGCTTTTGACTCATATGTAAAATTCGGAAGGTTAAGGTTGCATTGGACAAGACATACGACTATTGGATGATCCAACACTATTTTGGGTCGGATGTTGCGGTGGAGTAAAGCTACACATGAAATAATTTTTTTTACCATATCTAAAACAGTGAATAATAACAGCTTTAAATAAATTAGCAAATATATATTACATTTGACTCATGTCATGCGTACAAAACTATCATGCGTTGGATATGAATAGCTAAATTGTACATTTGGCTGAAATTTCATGAATGGAGGATATCCTAAAAACAATTGTTGCTGCCCATATTGCAATAAATTCAAAGGCAGATTACTATGATTAGGAGATGGAATTCCTCACGAAGTATTCGTGGTCCCCAGCAATCTAGAATCATCTTCAGCACCATAGTTAACTACAACCTATACCATCAACTTTTCATTTTAGATGCAGAATCGGTTGGCCAAACGCAAACTAAATCAATATCATCCAAATTTCAGCACTTTCAATACAACATCCGACATTACATTCAGACATTTAAAAAAAATAAACTATAGGGTACTTTAGCACTTGCTCTCATTTTTACTATGAGTCATCGTCATCTCAAACCAAAATTTCATTTGAATTTTCAAAGTTCTAATCGAATAATGCTCGGAATCAAAAATAATAAAGCAAATAGGAATGTAGAAATAGCTTGATTTACAAAATTTTGAGCATAAGGAAGCCGACGTTGGTTTTATTTTTAATCCGGATACAAAATTAATACTTAGAAACATCTTTCTTCACTTGCTCTTTCGACTATCTTTGCTTCCTGCTTTGGAGTTAATTGAGATATCAAATTCCTAGCAAACTCTCTTCTTTGACAAAATTAATCCACCGATTGAAAGAAGGTATGTGAAACCAAAGCTTTAAGAGGTAAGGATTGTGCACTTCTAAGTACACGTTTAAAGCTTTCAAATGCATTAGTCATCATAACATGAAATCAGCGACCATCATCCTTACATAAAGCCCAGTTTTCCTTCTTACCTGTCAAACTTCTCTCTATCCAATTCTGTACTCTAGTATTGGCGGTCTTAATTTCATTTTGGAATTTTAGATGCTCGACTTCCTCCGCAGCACATGCTACAGCATAAAAATAAATCTATTAAATGTTTGTCTCTAAGCCAATGGCTTGAAACTTTGTTTTCAAATGTCTAGCACATAATATATGATTATGACGTAATCCCTATTTGTTTTCCAACGCTGTCGATATTCCTTTCATTCTATCAAAAATGAAAGTAATACATCGATCATTAACACTAGGAATGAACTTTGTATGCAAGCAAAAAACCAACCCCAAATTCGTATGAATCTGTTTCAACAATTGCATAAGACAAAGGATAAAGTTTATCATTTGCATCTACTACAGTTGCAACAAATAAGGTGCCTTTGTATTTGCCATACATATGTGTGCCATCAATGCAGTGCAAAGGTCGATAATGTTCAAATCCTTCGATGCAAGGCCTAAAAGGCCAAAAAACACAATCGAAACTTCATGCTCATCAGTTGTTACGTGTCCAATACTGTCTGTATTCTTTCTAGCAATTTCAGCAAAATATTGTCATAGATTGCAATACGACTCTGTCCAATTACCATATATCCATTTAATTACCTTGCCCAATGCTCTCCACGCTTTTATATAACCAATTCTAATACAAAGTTGTTCCTCCATTAAAACCTGCACTATTCTTACTGTTATGCTCAAATTCACTTTCACGAAAGGCAAAATCTTGAGAGAAAAAAAGTAGATGTAGCATGTTTATGATTGGAGCTAAATTTTGGGTTAATGCAAGAATGATCGCTTTGATATTTTTTTAATAACCCGCTACCCAGATTGTGAATTTTTTGAATCAATGTTATGTATTCTTCATGGACAATTTTAATTGACATTGCCAATGGCAGTGTGTTTTGCCTTGTTTGACCTGACTGGCTTAAAAGAAACTACATACAAAATTGATCATTCACTTAGTTGTTTGCAAAAAAATTCATTTGCTATACAATACCATACATACGTTGAAATCATATTGAACACTGCACAATGAGAATACTCGTCGTTGAATTGTACATTTGCAAAGACGGATCCAGCCATCATTTATGCATTACACAAATCATCATCCAAAGGCATCTCCTTGTCCGGTTCATCATTATCCCCACAAGCATCGTCTTCGCCTCCAAAATCAAAGTTCAGTGGATCATTGTTTACTTGCATGTTTTCGATCCATGTTGTATTATTCTCCGGTCTGGTTATAAAAGACATGCTATCAAGAGCAGGTATGTCATGTACTTGTATATCTACATTAAAATCTATATCCATATCGTCATCGGATATATTAGGAACCATAATTCAGCTGTTGGTTGTTCAATTGTGTATCAATATCATGTGCTGAAAAGCTACAATATCGATATACAACATTTTTAATACGATTATTAGGTGCAACATAATTCACTAACACTTCAAAACGAAACTTGCTTTTGACTCATATTTATAATTCGGAAGGTTAAGGTTGCATTGGAAGACATACGACTATTGGATGATCCAACACTATTTTGGGTCGGATGTTGAGGTGGAGTAAAGCTACACATGAAATAATTTTTTATATCATATCTAAAATAGTGAATAATAACAGCTTTAAATAAATTAGCAAATATATGTTACATTTGACTCATGTCATGCGTACAAAACTATCATGCGTTGGATATGAATAGCTAAATTGTACATTTGGCTGAAATTTCATGAATGAAGGATATCGTAAAAACAATTGTTGCTTCCCATATTGCAATAAATTCAAAGGCGGATTACTATGACTAGGAGATGGAATTCCTCGTGAAGTATTCGTGGTCCCCAACAATCTAGAATAATCTTCAGCACCGTAGTTATCTACAACATACACCATCAGCTTTCTATTTAGATGCAGAATCGGTTAGCCAAATGCAAACTAAATCAATATCATTCCAATTTCAGCACTTCCAATACAACATCAGACATTACATTCAGACATTTAAAAAAAATAGACCATATGGTACTTTAGCACTTGCTCCCATTTTTACTATGAGTCATGGTCATCTCAAACCTAAATTTCATTCGAATTTTCAAAGTTCGAATCGAATAATGCTCGGAATCAAAAATAATAAAGCAAATAGGAATGTAGAAATAGCTTGATTTACAAAATTTTGAGCACAAGGGAGCCGACGTGGGTTTTATTTTTAATCCGGATACAAAATTAATACTTAGAAACATTACAGAGAACATAGGATAAAAGAGAATATGATAAAATTTATTGGTAAATAAGGCTAAAAGGAAATAATATTGCAGAAAAGTAGTTTTAACTACCAAAAATGACAAAATATTTCTTTAAGTTGATTAACCATTTAAGTTTTGTTTTCTGAAATGGTTCTCCCTGCGCACATGTGTATATAATACCATTGGTTGATCATAATCATGAATTCAAACTGAACATGAGAATTAAAAAAGAACGAAGGAAAATCAAATTAATCTGAACTAAACAATTTAACGAACTGCTTTTGTAACAAGAAGACCTTCACTTGTATCAGAATGCCTATACTTAGTTACAACTGAAATGCCATCGATAGGCTGCTGTTACTTGTACAAAATATTTGAATGTTCATACTATATACAAAGAATAATTAATTCCATAATAACAAATAAATTAAGGCAGCTTATGTCCTCTTCTAAAGTCTATCGCTCCTTAAGTGCAGGCGAATCTTCCAAATGGTGTGCATTTAGAGAGACAAGCACCGAGTACCTATGTAACTTTTGCCTTTGAGTTATGGAAAATGTTGCTGATATTGGTGGCTATGGCGATGGTGCTTGTCATCAGCGCCAATACTATCATGCTCCCTGCTATCAGCTTATCTTTTCTCTTCGATATTCCATATGCATCCCTTACAACTATCGCTCCAGGGAAAATCAAGGACATGCTTACTGAAGCTGTGGATCCTATAAACTGGAACAGAACCCAAATATTTGGAATTGCAATTGTTGCCAGGTACACAAGTGCCATCAAGATGAGAGAAATGGCGACAAATCGCACGTTATCAGTCACCAATGGCTTCTTCTTGGGAAATAACATCTCGTCAACATTAAGCCTCAAAGAGAAATTGAGAAGCGGGAACACCAATATCAAATGCAAAGCGTAGCTCAGTCTAACTACGTCATTCAACATCGGCCCGTAATTTGAAATAGAGCTTTCATGATCGAAGTAGGAAAGTATATCACACATGGTTGATTCTCCAAACAATAGATACCCGGAAATTCCCACCGTTGAGTAAATGATTGAACAGAGTACGAGAGAGATTCGGACTACAACCTTCATGTCGGAAGCGAATGCTAACTTTGCTCGAACAGGGTGAATGTTGTAATGAAAGGCGAATGCAACCACGATCACAGGAACTGCAGTGAAAAGTTCGAAAAACGAATGTTTGCCAAAATCGGGGTACAACCTGGGTGGCTTTGCATTGCCATGATATAATGCATAAAGAGTGAGCCCTGAGGTTATGATGACAAAAACCACAGCAAGGAGAACCGATATTGCGGATGTGTACTTGAGCGAATCGATTCTCGTGAAAAACACAAGCGGCAATAACACTACCGCAAGCTTAACAAAGAGAGCGACGGCGCGTGCATTCCACCACCCTTGTCCGAACCACTCCGCTAACATACCAACGGATTCTCCTTCCGATCCATTACCAGATATCAGATCACCAAAAATGAAGTTTTATAGAAACTGAAATGAATAAGTTTTATTGCAGCAAGCATTAACTGAGTATTTTACAGAGCATTTATTCAGAATACAATCGAAATAATAATGTACAGGTCTGATGTTTATATAAGAATGTATTTGTGATAGTTGGGCCGAGTATGCTAAGGCCCAGCCTGTTGAGACATGATGATCAAGTCTTCTAACTGTTCTGCCGTAGAGATTAATATGGAGAGCTGAGATTGCTTTGCTCATCATCTGAACCGATATATGTCGTACTTGATTCCTCATATTCATTTACTTCTCTTAACTCCCCCCCTCAAACCGATCTAGGGTTACAGAGAGAAAGTCCGATGTCTCCAATACGTTCAAAATTAGCGATGAAATCTTCAGATCTGAGTGGTTTCTTCAGTGTAAACAATGTTGAGAGCGTGAAAACCCATGGATCTGATATCGGCTCTTCGGATTTGTTGAAGTTAGGTCAGCCCTGATGTTGTTTGGAGATCTACGGCTGATATTATCTTGAAGATGCCTCTGATCTTCATTATTTCTCTGATGGAGAAGATTGAGTGGTCTTTATGATGAGTCCGTGACGGTGAGTACTGAATTCGTGAGAAAGATGATGTCTTGAGTATTTGATGGCAGAAGCAGTGTTGACAAGAGACTAATGTCACCTTCGGCTGGAGTTCAAAACTCTGTCTTTGCCTTCATGAATCTTCAGATCAGCTCTTAATCTGGTAAAGCTTTTACTTGATAAGGCTTTAGTTAAGATGTCTGCACGTTGGTAGGTTGAAGGTACATGATTTACTTGTAGCTTTCCCTTTAATACTTGTTCACGCACAAAGTATAAGTCAATTTCTATATGTTTGGTTCTTGCGCGTAGTATGGGATTTGCACTGAGGGATACAACACTTAGATTGTCACACCATATGATCGGTTTGATATCAGTATTAACTTTTAATTCACCCAGTAGGGACTGTATCCACATGATTTCTGTTGTTGCAGCAGCAACACTTCTATATTCAGCCTCTGTGCTGGATCTAGATGCGGTGGGTTGCTTCTTTGAACACCATGATATTAGATTATTGCCCATGTAAATGCAAAAACCTGTTATTGATCTTCTGTCATCTGGATCACTCGCCCAGTCTGCATCTGCATAGCTTGTTATGTTGAGAGTGTTGCATGCTTTTAGAGTTAAGCCATAATTCACTGTCCCTTTGAGGTATCTCAGAATTCTCTTGACTGCCTTCCAGTGCACATCAAGGGGATTCTGCATAAATTGACACACTTTATTAACACTGAAACAAATGTCTGGTCTTGTTATGGTTATATATTGCAGTGCACCAACAGTACTTCTATACTATTTGTCATTCAGTATAGGTTCTCCTTTGTTTTTGGAGAAGTGTTGATTAGTAATCATAGGTGTAGGTAGATGGTTAGCTTCATTCATCTTTGCTTTGACTAGAAGATCTGTAATGTATTTCCTTTGGCTCAGAAAAATTTCTAAGTCTGATCTTGTTACTTCAATACCCAGGAAATAATTCAGATCTCCTAGGTCTTTGATTGAAAATTGTTTATCCAAATATTGGATAATGTTGCTAACCTCTACCTCATCATTACCTGTGACAATTAAATCATCAACATAAATTAGAATGTAGACAGTGATATCAGCACTTCTCTTAACAAAAAGAGAATTATCTGACTTGGTAGGTTGATAATTTAATTTAGATAGTGTGGTTTTCAACTTGTCAGACCATACTCTGGGTGCCTGCGTTAAACCATATATAGCCTTATTTAACTTGCAGACATAGTTTTTGTCTTGCTCATATCCTAGGGGCTGCTCCATATAAACTTCTTCACTTAGATTACCATTCAGAAAGGCATTGTTAACATCAAGTTGTCTTATTTTCCAGTGATTATGTAGAGCCGGTGTGAGTATAATCCTAATTGTGGTTGGCTTTACAACTGGAGAGAATGTTTCATTAAAATCAAACCCTTGTTGTTGGGTATAGCCTTTTGCAACCAGCCTAGCCTTGTATTTTGAAATGATCCATCTGGATTTCTTTTAAGTTTGTATGTCCACTTGCAGCCTACTATGTTTTTATTTTATGGTGGAGGAACGAGACTCCATGTCTTGTTCTTCATTAGTGCACTATATTCATTATCCATGGCAGCCTTCCAGTTTTTGTCTTTAAATGCTTGATTGAATGTAACTGGTTCTTCTGCTGCTGTGGATGTGGTTGTTGCAGTGTATGCTTTAGGTTTGAATATTCCACTTTTTGCCCTGGTAATCATATGATGTCCACCTCTGATTTGTGGTTCACTATGAGATGACTCTATATTTCTGTCTGCCATGTTATCTGATTCTTGTTGCTGATAAGTGTTATGTGTTTGACTTTATGCAGTATTGGGAGATTGAACTGTAGGTTCAGAGAGCTCTGCCTGACCTGGTTCAGTGAACAAAGTGTGTTGTGGAGCAGAGTTATATGAATTTGCTTTAGTTTCTTCATGATTCTTGTCACTTGAGCATAAAGGTATTGGAGGTAGTGATATTCTGGGATTATAAACTTTCTTTGTTGTCTTCATACTTGCATCAGAATAAGGAAACACACACTCATTGAACACTACATGCCTGCTGATGTATATTTTTCCATTCCTGTCAAGACACTTATATCCCTTTTGTTTTGTGGCATATCCTAGAAAAGTACAGGGTGTAGACCTGAAATTTAATTTATGAGAATTGTATGGTCTAGTATAAGGAAAGCATAGACAACCAAAGGCCTTTAAATTTTGATAGTCTGGTTTTGTATTAAATAAAATTTCAATTGGTGCTTTACCCTTCAATACTTTAGTTGGTAATCTATTAATTAGATACACTGCAGTATTGAAGGTGTCTGGCCAAAATTTTAGTGGCAAGGATGCCTGAGCTAAAAGAGTTAATCCAGATTATACAATGTGTCTATGCTTTCTCTCTATTAGACCATTTTGTTCAGAAGTGTAGGGACAAGTCATTCTATGAACTATTCCCTTTGTGGTAAAGTAACTACTGAGAGGTTTAAATTCACCACCTCCATCAGTCTGAACAACTTTAACTTGATGATTAACTTGCTTTTCTACTCGTGTAATAAAATTTATTACTGCATTATAGACTTCAGATTTGGACTTTAAGAAATAAATCCAAGTGTATCTAGAGTAAGCATCTATAAAAGAAATATAATAATTGTAACAATAATCAGAATTGATAGGTGCTGGCCCCCAAAGATCAGTAGCTATCAATTCTAGTGGTTTTGTATATTCAGTTAAGGAGTCAGCAAAAGGAAGTTTATGACTCTTGCCCATTTGACAATATGTACAAATGTATGGTAACTTGATATTTTCAACAGGGATTTTATTTTCAGTTAAGATTTTCTTTACAACATTAATATTGGGATGTCCTAACTTGTAATGCCATACATCAAATTTGCTCAATCTAACATTGGATTGAGCCATTTTAGAGAAATTACAACATTTTTCAGAATCTTCTGAGTCCACAGAGTTAAATCTGTATAGACCTCTGACTGCTTCACCCTGCAAAAGAATTCTCTAGTCAGTATGTCTCTAACTAAGCAGTATGTAGGGTAAAACTCGAAATAAACATTGTTATCACTTGCAAACTGCGATACACTCATGAGATTCTTTTTAATTTGTGGAACTCTTAATAAGTTATTGAGGTAAAGCTTTCTTTTACCTTTGATGCAAGCAATACCAGTGTGTGATATTTTTATAGGCTCACCATTTCCCATATGAATAGAACTATTACCTTTATACTCTTTGTTGCCCAAGTTTAGATTATCCAGATTGTTAGTGATATGATTGGTTGCACCTGAATCTGGATACCAGCTTTCATCATTGATATGCTCTGGTCTGGTTGATTCATTCATATGACACATTCTTGAATCTTTTGCTGAATTGCCTGAATTTGGTTGAATCTGTGCCATATTTGCACTGGAGTTGCCATTTCTTTGTGCATTGACTGTTTGGTTTGGTGTGAAATTTGTATTAAATCTAAAATAGCATCTCATAGCTGTATGACCAAGTTTTTCACAGATCTGACATCTTGGTCTTGAATTATTATTCCATCTGCCTCGGCCTCTAGATCTGTTTGATTGACCCCCTCTTTGGATGACTTGTGCTCCTCTGTTGTTATTGTTTTGACTTTTATTTTTTAAGTTAGCTGCATAATTGATTGATAAGTCTGATTCTTGTGGTTTTCTGTGATCAATTCTTCCCTCATGAGCCAGTAATGTTGAGTTGACATATTACATAGATGGTAAAGTTTCTTTAGAAGATATCACAGCTACTATAGCTTCATATTCCTCATTAAGACCACTGAGAACAGTCAATATTTGTTCTGTTTCTGACACCTTGTGACCTGCTGCCTCCAACAAATCACATGTTGTTTTAACTTTTGAGAGATATTCTCTCATTGATAGATTTTCTTTCTTGATATTCTGTAACTGTTTCTTATAGTGCATGATTTTAGCTGCAGACTGAGAACTAAATATCTGATGTATGGTTGTCCAAATTTCGTTTGATGTTTTGCATCCTACTAATTGAGGCAGTAGATTAGTACTGATTGAGGATAGTAGCCAAGAACTTATCAAACTGTCCTGCCTTTGATATTTGATATATTCTGGATTTATGACTTAGTTGTTTTCTTGATTAGGAATGTTCTCCGGTGGAGATGTTTGTGTCCCAAGAATGAAGCCATCCAATCCATAGCCTCTAATTGCTGTGCCAATCTGGAGTTTCCAGAGAAGATAATTGTCTTCATCCAAGTGTACAGTAATTAGCTGACTATGCAGATTGATTGTCTTGATTAAATTCTCTGCTGCATTTGTCTGTTGGTTGTTTACACCATTGCTGGAGGTCTCAGACCCTTCGCTGGCCGTGATGAGATTTCTTCAAAGAGATGAGGAATTCAGAGGAATCAAGAAAGAACTCAGAAGATGATAACCCTGTTTGTTGCAGCCAAGAAATCAGGTGATGACACTGATCTGATGATTTCTTGGCAAGGCACTTACTTCTTTTATGTCTTTGTGATCCTTTCTTGCTTTCTGAATCTGATTTTCTCGATTTTGAAAATTTCTGCAACACTTTTATTTGAGATTAAGAGACTTGTTGCAGCCAGAATTGTTTAATTCTTTGGCACGACACTTGTCTTCTTGAAATCTTCAGCTAAATGCAAAAAAAAACTCAGATCATGATGCTCAATCTGATGAGTACTGGAGATCAGGTGATGAAACCTGACGAAGATAGTAAATTCTGATGATCTTCAGTTTTCCTTTCTCCTTCTTTATTAATTTGCTGTTAAGCAGAGTTTTGAATTTTGGCTCTGATAGCAAAATGAAGTTTTATAGAAACTGAAATGAAGAAGTTTTATTGCAGCAAGCATTAACTGAGTATTTTACAGAGCATTTATTCAGAATACAATCGAAATAATAATGTACAGGTCTGATGTTTATATAAGAATGTATTTGTGATAGTTGGGCCGAGTATGCTAAGGCCCAGCCTGTTGAGACATGATGATCAAGTCTTCTAACTGTTCTGCCGTAGAGATTAATATGGAGAGCTGAGATTGCTTTGCTCATCATCTGAACCGATATATGTCATACTTGATTCCTCATATTCATTTACTTCTCTTAACTACCAATGATCATCAGATACATGACAAGGCCTCCAAAATTGCTAAACATGATGCATAGTTGTGGCATCTTGGATCCGATGTTGCCAAAGGATTCACCCATGAGTTCAGCATACGTAGAAGATGCTCCATACGATGTGTACTTCAACATGAACCCGGCTGACTTATCACATAAGAAGGCCATCAAAGCAATCAGGAAGAAAGCAGGACAAACACCAAGTATTCTTAAAGTGGCAGGAAGTGACATGATTCCGCAACCGATTATGGTTGTTGATAGGTTGAAAACTGCACTGGTTACCGAGGAACCACCTTCCATTCTAGCACTAGCATCACTTGCTTTTGAAGAGGGCAGTAGGGGAGTGTTCATTTTCTTCTTCTTTTTCCACCTCTACTCCCCTTTTATTTTCTTTTGTTCTGGTTGGGAACAATGAGTAGATTTCTTGGATTAAATAACCGCCCGACATTTATGCTCCAAGGGTAATTGTGATATTCTGCATTTTGAATATAAAATGGTTTATGATTGTCTATTCAAAATAATGTAACTGCTTGGGTTCCCGGAACATATATGCTGCACCTGCACATATATAGTGCAATATAAAATTTGCATTTGCAAACGTTATTTTAGTGACTGAATGCCTTTTAACTTCAATCATGAACAAAGTTAATAAAAATAACGGCAATCTTTTCCAACGGTGTCCCATATCTGCAATCATCCAAAAATGATGAGATCAAATATGGTGTTAGTGGTGGATGGATACAATAATCTTCCAGATAAGTCAAACTGTTTTGATGAAAATAGAGTAACACGAGTTGATTGTTTTTGTTAAATACTGTTTTTGTTAGCTAATTGATATGCATTACTGTATATAGTAGTAAAACTGATCGATCAACAAGAAAAAAAAGTAGTCAACCTTAATACTAAAAAAGATTAAAATGCAATCTTTGGCGCTTGTGCATTTTGATATTTTTTTTTAAATAAAACCTAAATATATTAACCAACCCCAAAAGCTGTCAACATGCCTGACAGGTAACCCAAAAGCAAAGCAGGAAACCAAAGCCGCTCAGACTAAAAATAAATATAAAAAAGAACAAAAGACCCAAACCACTAGAAGCTGGGGAGTCAGAGAGGAAGACGACCGCAGGAATCAGGCACAGATCAATCTCGATGAGCTCCAGAAAAACCACCGCCCATCAAAAATCGTCATCGAGCTCCGACAAGGCCACCGTCCGATGACGATGTCGGAAGACACCCGTACAAACCAACAACAAGAGAAAAGAGGAGCCACCATGGTTTGATTGGTCCAATCAAAACGCCCGACATCCAAAGATCTGCAAATGCGGAAGCCGAGAATTAGAATCGAATTTCCTCCAGCCAAGCTCCAAACTAATGAGGAATGAAGAGCCCCATCCAAACCAGAAAATCCAGATCCTGAAACCAATTGCCACAAAAATAGAGATAAAAGGAGGGGGGAAGGGTGACATGAAGATCAGCAAGTAAGAACCACCAGTCTCGGGATCGGAATTCAACCAATACCCGCTCTATAGGAAGACTGAGAACAGGTAATAGAAAGCAGGGCCACAAGGCGTCCAGAACGAGAGTTGACCGACCCCTTGAAAGGTCTGCCACGAAAAGCCAAGAATACATCATTTCTAACCCGCCGAATAATGGAGAAAGGATCCATAGGAGTCTCCTCAAAAATTGCCTTATTCCGCGCACACCAGATGTGCCAGCAAATCAGACATGGAATCAAACGAGAGATGATAGATCGAAGAGATTTACCAGTGCTACCTTTCCACTAGGTTCTCAGAAAATCATTCGACGAGGAAATGCTACCGCGGATACCCAATAAATTTCCGAAGTAATTCCAACAGGCTCTGGCGGAGGAACCAGAAAAAAGCAGATGATCCACCGATTTTGTTTCCCCATTGCCGCAGCATCTACAACGGGAAACAAAAGAAATGCCAATCCGCTGAAGGTTCTCATCAACTGGCAACCCTTTATGAAGGGTTCGCCACATGAATAGAGTCACTTTAGTGGGGATTCTAGCGTCCCAAATTAAAGAGAAAATGGGGAGAGCGGGGGCGGGAGTACGAGCAGAGTTCCAGGCCTTAGGAATAGTAAACGGACCACCATCCCATCCGGATTGGCCTCCATGAGATCAGAAAACAATTTGACTGATTGCATATGTTTCCAAGTCTCACTGGCGAATGATGGAGATCCGGAATAGCCACCAGTAGCCAGTCTCTGGTATTTGGCATGTAAGAACATCGCCCAGAAGGAATCGTTAGTTCCAAACCTGTACCACAACTTGCAAGCGAACGCCGAACAAATGTCCTTTGGATTTCGCAAATCAAGCCCACCCTCAATCTTTGGATGGCATATAACATCCCGAGAGACCCATTGATGGCGGTGTTTGTCAACCTTCGATCCACAGAAGAAAGAGGAAGCCAGAGATTGGAATGACCGAAAGAAAGAAGAAGTAGGGGTCATTGCGGCGAAAACATGAGTGCCCATAGATCCTAATACTGATTTGAGGAGAACCAATCTACCAGCATGAGATAGAAAAGACGCATTCCAATGGATAATCTTACCCCTAACTTTGTCCGTTAGAGGATCGAAAAGGGCGTTAAGTTTCCTACCTCTGTAGAGAGCAATACCCAAATAAGGAAGGGGAAGGGATGCTTCCCTGAAACCGGTAAACGATTCGACCCAAGAGACCCTCGAAATGTCCATGTCCTTCGCATGGACGAAACAACTCTTCGAAGAGTTGACCAGTTGGCCCGAACACCTCTCGTACAGATGGATGAACCGAATAAGCCGGCGAACAGAAGTTCGATTTCCGTTGGAGAAAATGACAATGTCGCCTGCAAAGGATAGGGAAGAGACGAGCGGACACCCACTAGGTAGACCAAATCGGTGAATTTGGCCAAACATCGTTAAGATGTTGATCCCTCGGATGAAAGACTCTGCCACAATCACGAAAAGACATGGCGATAGAGGATCTCCTTGACGAAGACCTCTACCCGCCTTGAAAAAACCATTAGCCGATCCGTTAATGAGAACAGAGAACCAGCAGTTGGATATGAGCCTCCACACCAAATCGATCAGGGTTTCAGGAAACCCGAAGGCACGAAGAACCTTGATGACGAAAAACCACGACATACGATCGTAGGCCTTTTCCATATCAAGTTTGAAAACAATATTAGAACCTCTGACCTTCCTGTCAATCTGGGAAATCAGTTCCTGGGCTAAAAGGACGTTATCAGTGATCAAACGTCTTTTACAAAACCCGCCTGAGACGAGGAGATAATGCGATCCAATTACGGAGCCAAACGCTTGGCCAACACCTTAGAAATCACTTTGTTAGAGAAATTACATAGGCTGATTGGACGATAATCCGCGCAAACCCGAGGATTATCAGATTTGGGAATGAGGACCAAGTTAGTGGAGGACCAACTAACGGGAAGAATGCAACCGGAAAAGAATTGTTGAATAGCCAGACAGAAGTCTGTTTGAATGATAGGCCAAGCACTCCGATAGAAAGATCCGTTGAAGCCATCCGGCCCACTGGCACTATCCTTGCTAAGAGCAAAGACGCAGTCACGAATCTCATCCGAAGAAGGCGGATTAGCTAAAGCGTCACTTTCCTCCGAAAGGACCAGTCGAGGAATGAATGACAGGAGGTCCAAATCCGGGTCTGACACAGAATAAGAACCCAGGAAGGATTAGAAGTGAGACACAATGACCTCTCTGACTTCAGAAGGAGTTGAAGCCACAGAGATATCCGGTCTCAAAATTTCACGAATAGAAAGCATATTGGCTTTCTTATGAATGGATGAATGGAAAAATTTGGAATTCGTATCACCTTCAACAACCCATTTGACCCTCGCCATTTGGTGGAGATAGGAGTTTTTAATACGAAGTTCCGAAGAGAACGCCAATTGGGCAGAAGCCCATATCTCCTTGTTTTCGGTAGAAGGAATCTCGTCAAACACAGATTCGGCAATGATTAGAGACTCTTCTGTCGCTCGAACACGGTCGAAAATGTTCCTGAAAACAAGGAGATTCCACGTCTTTAGGCAAGCCTTAAGACGTTTCAGTTTTTGAAAGAAAGTCCCCATGGGAGCAGCAGCAATAGGAGCGGCCCACGATTCCTCCACCACCTGGAGAAAATTATGGTGAGAACTCCACATACTAAGGAAACGGAAAGAAGAAGGCCCCGACAAAGAACGCGAAGAGCAGCGCAAAACCAGAGGCGCATGATCAGAACAAGACCGATGAAGATGAGAAGTAGAAAAGGAGAATGGTAGATTAAACCATTCAGCAGACCCGAAAATTCTATCCAGCCGGGAAAGGATCCGATTCAGACCCTCCTGATTGTTAGACCAAGTATAAGCAGAACACACGAAAGAGATTTCAGATAATCCGGAGCTTACAATGAAAGAATTGATGTCAGAAACCGATTGCCGATTGATGGCCATCCCCCCTAATTTTTCAGCCTGACTGGCAACAACATTGAAATCACCACCCACCACAGAGTACGCGAACCCCATGTCAGCAAGTGACAGAATGTCATCCCAGAGAGATAATCTCTCTAACCGATCACACTTGGCATACACCGCCGAAAAAAGGATCGGTTGAGGGAAGAGGGAGGAGGAACACAAAACAGAGATAAGCTGGGACGAGTCGAAAACAGGGCGAACAACACAGTCTTTGGACCAAAGAATCCAGATCTTACCCGAAACATTAGCCAAAGCACCACCAAACCCAAGCGATAGCATCGCCTTGGTAACCTCTCCAGGACCCAAGAATGGTTCTAAAAGAGCCACCAAGCAAATGGAATGCTTTCGGACAATACGCTTTAGCCTAGCTGAAAGCATCATTGCCAATACCACGAATGTTCCAGTAGAGAAAGTTCGACATGAATGCAGATTCAATGAAGAGGAAGAAAACAAGTCAAGAGAAGCAGAACAATCGCAACTCAGGTACTGTACAATCAATAAAGAGCTGATCGATCGATCTGCTCAGTCGCCGCTATAGAGCGAGTGCAGATAGTGCAAAGAATGGCCGGCATGCCTCTCGATCTGCGACGAGCGGGACGAGACTGATGTGCTACTACGAATCGCGGCTCAGACTCCGCAGATGCTCCAAACGACACCATCGAACCTGACTGCCTAGCTGGAGATCTGGAGGGAGCCGAGTTCTTAGTTAGACGAGATAGGCGATCATTAATGATCGCAATCTCCTCTAAACTAAGCATCGGAATGGTGATCGATAAGGCACAAGAGGAAGATGAAAGCGAGCAAAGAGAAGAACGACAATCAGACGGTGGTTTTGGAGAATCCGGATCAATCTGAGCAGAACGAAAGAATGTAGGGGAGCTGATAATACGCATCCCACGTTGTTGTAGGAACCTAACCCAAGCCGGACTGTCACTAGTGAGACAGCCCTGCGATACAAGTGAGGTTCGCAAGGTGTCCCTAGCAGAGAGATCACCCGATCGGTTCGATAATGGCTGGCAATATTCCCGGCTACCCGCATAGTGGACCGAAACAGTGGTCACTATGCGACCAAGGTTGGAATATCGCCCGAGCCAATCGATCCAGACAAGGTAAAATCTCCGTATAGACCATAGGAGGCCAGCCACCAGAGGAAGACGAATACAAGCCATAAACGACACAGACCAGGCCTCGCAATGGCTCAGAACTAATAACCAACAGAAAGCCCCACACTGTCCGCTCCAAACGGAGCGTTCAAGGCCTAAAGGACCTGACACGCCACCAAACAACAACTGGGTAGCATAGTCAGGGAGCACACACCATAGCGTGTCATGGCTCAAAACCACAATATACAAGCCATCAGCCACAAACCAACAATCCACTGCAAACCCACCAACATCGACCAAATATGAAGGAAAAGGCGAAAAACTCGCCTGACAGGACAATCCACCACTTACCTACTGCTCCGAAGCAAGGTAATAACCTAGACAATCATCCAGAAACTGCACGCAAGCCAATTCATCCATCGGACAGGGGGAAACAGACCCACCCGAAGGATTAAGATGAACAGAACGACGCAAAGAATTGACCCAATACCAAGACAACAATGCATTGCTTCCCATAGCCAAATCGAACAAACCAACCCGAGAATCACAAACCGCCGGATCAGACTCAGGAGAGCAAGCCACAACAACATGACTGGAAGAGGCGGTGAACTCCCCTTCAGCCAAATCAGCACCCAAAGAATCAAAACCACAATTCACCGAACCCACCAGCAAAGGCTCATCCCCACGAAGCAGCGACTCACAAGTAGCAGAGAAAGTTAACATCGGTTCGAAATGGGTGATGAAATCCCTCTTCGAACTAACATCAATCTCACATGGAAAGTACGGATCCACCGACACTGCATCAGCCAGAGCAAGGCGCCTACTGGGAAGAAGTCGGGACTGTAAACCATCAACAGAGACAGGCAGAATCTCCATAAATCTGTTCTCGACTATCATAAAACGAGATCGGCTAAGACCCCTAAATGATTCCAAAAAGTAAAACCTAATTTCAATCGTGCATTCACCAGTAAACACCACCGATAAAGGACCAGAAGCCTCCGCCAAGATGGCGGCGCCTATAGCGGCGAATGATGGGCACTTGCGCACGAACGAACCAGAGAGTATGAACTCTCCATCGGTCGAGAACGACATCAAAGCCAGCAACCAATCAGCGAGAGAATGCTAGTGACACAGAGTAAGAGCACAGGAAGTAGAGAGGGTTAAAGACGAGAGGACAAATAATATGAAGTTAAACTGAGGATATAATATGAAGATAAAACGCTGAAGAGTTCAGAGATAAGACGCCATTAATAAGACCGTTACAAAGACATTCTTTTACTTCCTTGCATTTTGATATTCAATATAGATGAGTTGTGTATGTTTCTCTAACATAAAATAAACAAATCAACTTGATAGACTGATTGCATCTTGAACTAAAACTAGAAAACTTTTAATTATGCTCAACAGGCAGCATATGCTCTCCCATTATTTAATATTTTCCATGATCTCATTCATTTTTAGGTGATCGTTTTTAAACTGTACCCATTTGGACCTTGTGGGTAGGTTATTTGATCTCTTCCAAGAATGAAGTGAGCAATAATTTTAATATTCCAAGGAATAAATGTTATGAACCAACGATGAGACGTAAAGTCCAAACAGCTTGACTGAAATACAACCTTCAATCTTGGCCAATAATGTAAAACGGATTTTAAGTCCGATGGAAGAGCCAGATATGCTGCAATGTAGATAAAGTTAAAATAAAAAAGAGACAACCATATGCTATGTTAAACTTAAAATAATATTGTAAAAGGCTGTAAATTATGAAAGGAATTTAATGAATACAAAATAGAAGGAGCAATTCAAACTATTGCTTTCAATCGGCACCAAATTTTCCAACATTTAACAAGCATGTCCAAGACGCTCTAACATATATACCATTATAGAATAAGCATGAATCTTGATAGTCATCGTATTCAGTAGGATTACAACCTGCTGCCAGACAATACTAGTTATTATACTTACTAATCATTAATACATTTAGTGGATGCATCTGCACTAAGTCACGTTCCTTCGTCAAATATGACATAAACTAAACGTAGGTTCTGTTCTATGAATCAAACATGCATGCATGGAATTGTTGAAACTAATCTCTTTTGGCTATGCTGCTAGGGCGTGCCTTTGTTTTCACCATTGTAATTTTATTCCTTAAATGTGACTCTACATTATCATTATTTACTTAATATAAATTTGCATGCATTAATATTACCATAATTAGTGTCTGTTACATATAAAGTATCATGTTGCATGTGCAATTCAACACAACACAAGAGCATGCCCAGCCCCAGGATAAGTGTCTATTACATATAAAGTATCATGTGGAAAATATTTTATATTTGCTCGATTTTAATTCAAACTAATTATTATCAATTAGTTAAATAACCGATTAACTGAATTGCAATGTTAAATTCTCACAGTATAAATTGACGTTTCAAGATTAAGAATTAGGAAAGAAGATTGGTGAGGGATGTCCGAAAAATTGCCTCTATTATCTAGATGAAAACATAAACAAATGTCATGTGTCATTAAAGTTAGTAGATCATGACAAATTTGCTACATTGGAGATTTAATCATCCATCTGATCAAATTTTGAATAATTTTTTTTACTATAAATTAGATTCAAAAAATTGTGATGTTTATAAGCTTTCAAAACAAACCAGATTTTCATTTTTTTATCTACTAATATGTTAGAAAGATGTTTTGATTTAATTCATTTTGATGTTTGGGGTTCAGCCCCTGTTCATTCTTATAATCACTTTAAATATTTTATCACATTTATTGGTAATTTTTCTCATATTACTTGGGTTTACCTTTTAAAAGAAAAAAAAATGAAGTTTTTCATGTTTTCAAGAATTTCATATTTTCACAGAAAACTAATATAATGA